>CM063105.1:148287308-149645308 GCA_031876335.1 Hipposideros larvatus
ACCTGTAACGTTCAAGAAAAGCGGTTAGGTCTGTCGGTTAGAGATACGCATAGGCACGCACGTCAAACCGGGCATGGATACCATGTGCACAGGTACCATTCCCTTGGTGCAAAACCCCACAGGTCAAAGGAATGAACAGTTACAACGTCTCGCTCCAGACGTCAGCCCCACACACCACGGCTCCCCTACCAGCTGCTCTGTGCCCCCGGCGATCTCCTGGGCCTGAACAAAGGGAGAATTCTAGAGTCCGTGTGTGTTCTCCACGCCGACTGGCAGACTGCTTTTTTTCACTTCACAAAAATACCCCGGAGAACGCTTGGGGTCGGATGTGAAAAGCTGGGCCTGACATTGCAGTCGAGACGCATAGGGTTCCACGTTACACACACACCGTTATGGACCCAGTGGCTTCCTACCCATAACCAGTTCGCGTCCCCAATCTCTACATACCCAAGAAGGTGACAAGAAATAACGCCATGTGTCATTTCGAACAGGGGAAACTAGGACGGATACGTTTCTAGAAAATGGACTTGCTGGGTTGAAAGGTTAAATGTCGAAACGTTCCCACAGTCGCCCCAAGCAACTAAGTATTAAGACTGTCAGGTGTTGACCCTCTGAATGGTGAAAAACGGCATCTAAAGAATTTTAATCAACGCTTCTCTTATGATCACAGATTGACAAATGTCCTTTTGTTTAAAAACAAAACAAAACAGCTTCGTCATTTTTTTTTCCAAACTAATACCCTTCTTAAACTAGTTTATCTGAACTTAGAAAGAAGAATTATTGGGCACTTTTAGATCATAAAAGGGATAAATACTATATTAATATATTGCGGGGTTGAGGTTAGCGGTCACACCTTCCCTCTGTCATGCCATTGTCCTATTTCCATGAACTCTACACTCATGTATCCTAGAACTCTCTAGGCAGAGAGTCGATTTTATCCTACGTGGTTTCCTGTGGACAAGAAGACCTCACCTCCTGGTGGGTATAAGCGAAAACCTTAGCTCTGCGATCCACGGAACAGGGAGAATGGGAGCGTAAAGCTGTAACAATTCTCCTTCCATATCGTTTTGGGGGCGTTACACTGCTAGGTGAATTGATTCACTGCTGGTTTACAAGGGACTCACATAAACACCACAAGCAAGAGACGTCAGGATTAAATGTGGACACGTGAACGATCCTTTCAAGGGTCCTAGCTTAGAAGAGGAAGAAGTCAGGTAATAAGGTATCAAAGATTGGAAACAGGACCTGTTTCGTTAAGGGAAGTGTTGGAATATTATCTTGGAATTGAACCGGTTTTTGGGGGGTTTTTTTTTGCTAGAATTGTTTGACGAGCAGGACGAATTAAGTTGAACGATTTGTGCCAAAAAAAAAAAAAAAGAAAGAAAATGGCAATGATTTGACTGATGACTCCTTCAACCACTTAATTGTTATTCTTAATTTTGTAACATAAGTGTTTCCACCCGAATCAACATTTGGAATCCCATGAACTTATACATAGAATTGATGTTTAAAGGAATACAGATGTGTATCTTTATCACCTATTCATGCATTATTTTGACACAAATTATGTGGCAAACCATTTCAAACAAAATTGAGCACCTTGAATTATGAAAAAAGTTCTTTGAGCAACAACAGAAATATAGATGGTCAAACATCAAAGGTCATGGGACAAGGACTCGCGATGTTCATTTGCTCTTAAATTTCATGTAATTCACATTAACCTGGCTAGTTCTTGCCTGGGTCCTTATGAAAAGCTATCACTTAGAAGGAAGAAAACTCAGAGGAGAAACTGTCACTGAAAAATAAACTACAAGGGTGGATATATTATCACAGCAACAAGCAAATACCAGGCTTGATTAAAACACAATAGTCCGGGGGCAATTTCATGTAGAGGTCTGTCACCCTGAACCCCTCAATAGATGCCAAAGGCCTTACCGTGCTTTAGCTAGGTATAAAAATTCATATTCACCGTGTCGTTTCCACATCGATGTTTATACGGTTGATTCTAAGCTAAGCCACAAAGAGAACGCATTAATTTGTGATCATTACACTCAACTTGGTAAGCCTGGATGTTGAAATTGTGTGTGTTCAAGGTAAACTGGAGGTTGCTCATCAGCAGCCGAAACCCAGTCACCATAGGCATACAGACGAGCAGGTTTGGTGGCTCCTGGCAACACACACCTGTTTAAACTCACCGGGCAGAGCAACACAACCCTCATTTTAATGTAGCGTCTTAATACCACGAGTGACTTTTCGAGAGTTGTTAGGCAGAGTTGCCAAATAAGAAGGCGTTACTGTGAGACAAAAAAATGCTGTTGCATTTTCCCCTGCCCTACCTGATCTGATGGGGTACCGGCCAGTCAGGAAGGCAGCCCGACTCGGGGTGCAGACAGAGGCGGCCGCCAGGTGCTGCGTGAGCTTTACTCCCTCCCTCGCCAGGCGGTCGATGTTGGGTGTGCTGCCGACAAAACAGAAGTTCCGTATGTAAGTTTCCAACCCCCCAAGAAAATGAACATGCCTCAAAGCCATTGTGCTTTGGGTCCAGGTGACCCTTTTTCCAGTGACCCTAAAATACACCCTTTGGACACGTCAATCCATCTGCCTGCTAGGATGCACCCCTGGTTAGACGCTAATGGAAACTAGAGTGTGCAGCCATATATATGCAGGAATATGACCACAAACGCATATGGGTCACCAGGTATAACTAAAGTCCTAACTCGGCTGAGTGAAACAGGCATTTCAATAGGAAACCTGGTCAAGTGGACATTGTTATATTCCTAAAAGTAATGGGCCGCTGAGCGTCAATAAAAGGTTCATGTATGTCTTATAGGAAAGTCTGTCTTTTCTTATAACCAAATTCTGTCATGTTTCAATTAAGTTCATTTCCTGTTTTGTTTGTCTACTATTTTCAGGTCTACAGACAGTGAAACACCTGCCTCGGTGTGTTGCTTTACGTGAGACCCAAAATGCCGTTAGGAAGACCCATTTCTTTCCATCTACAGGTACACGCTTAAATGATGGGGCTACGCTGCAATCTGCATTTCAAGGCAAATCAATGCGATTTAAATTCAAGCTAAGAGGGACCATACATTTGCTCATGAACAGAATTTGCCATCGTGATGGGGGACAGGCTGATAAAGAAGAGTGCTGGCTATCAGAGGCTTTGGAAAGCATCCAAGGAAGATGTTAAAGAAAAACTCTGAACTAACTAATACAATGGAATATTATTCAGCCATGGAAAGGAAGGCAGGACAGACACATTCTACAATATACATGAACCCCAAAAACCTTATGCTCCATGAAAGAAGGCAGGAAAGCACATATTATATGTCGTGGGCTGAACTGTGTCACCCAAAGCTTCTTCTATGTTGAAGCGCTCACCCCCAGGACCTCAGACTGTGGCTGTATTTGCAGATGGGTCTGTAAGGAGGGGATTAAGGTGACATGAGGTCACTAGGTGGGCCCTGACCCAATAGGACTGTGTCCTCATAAGAAGAGGACGTGAGGACACAGACACACACAGAGGGACGGCCACATGAGGACACGGGGAGCAGACGGTCAGCAGAGAGGCCTCGGGGGGGACCAGCCCTGGGACACCCGGATCTCAGACTTCAAACCTCCAAAACTCGGAGAAATTTAATTTACGTTATTTAAGGCACTCAGCCTGGGGTCCTTGGTTAGGGCCGCCCTAGCAAGCTAATGCATTATATGACTCTATTGATATGAAATTTCCAGAATAAGGAAATCCATAGAGACAGAAAGCAGCTAGTGGCTTCCAGGGGCTGAGGGTGGGGGGAGTAGGGGGTGACTCTTAATAAGTACAGGGTCACCCGTTAGAGGTGATGAGGAACAAAAGTCCAGGAACTAGACAGCGGGAACGGTTGTGTAACCTTGTGAATGTCAAGGCCCCTGAACCGCTAGCATTCGGTTGGTTAAACAGGTAAAGTGTGTGGTATGTGGTTTTTTGGTTTGTTTGGTTTTTGGTTTTTTTTTTAAACCACAATAATAAAAACAGCAGCAGCAGCAACTCTAAGCTAAGGAGACGGGATGTCAAATGCTGCGCTGACACGTTGCAGCTTGACTACAGCGACCTCTGCTGTTCTGGCTGTTTTGACGATGGCACAGATGTGACCGGGGACATGGGGCAGCGCCCTCTGCGGGCGTGAGGATGTCCTTACCTCATGGTGTAATTGCCATAGCAGCCTAAGTCCCCCACTCCAAGGTCATCCGCCATTAAAAGGACAATATTGGGCCTGGAGTTCCTTGTCACAAACGTTCCGTTAAGGCCCCCAAACAAGCAACACAGTGTTAGCGACAACCAGCAGTTCCTGAAAATATTTGGGGTGCGGGGGGGGGTATGGAGAGGAAGGGGACAAAGAGGAAAAAAATAGAAACCATCAATTCACACTTGCATGTTAGGCAACTTCAAAGAAGAAAAATACCGGCTTGCTTTACCAGTTTCCACTACACCACGTGCCTGAGCTGGCTTCCTCAGAAACCAGGATTTTATTAAAAGTCATGTTTTCAGTTAATGTAGGATAATTTACAAATTAATCTTACGTGCATTGGGACATAAAAGTCTCAGAGCTTTTCAAGTCGTTTTAGTGACGTGAGGCTCTTGAAAACCATAACAGTGGTTAACGTGGAGGGTGAGGTCTGACAACTGGATTTCTTTGTATAGAAATGGAAACAAAATGGAAAATAAGAGCAAATAGGCAGCGAGTCAGGCTTGTTGGTTTTTTTTTTCTTAATGTTCGGTTATACTTTTTAATATATTTTATAACTTTGTAATTTTGCTCCAAGCCACACAGAGGGAAAAGTGCCAGCAGAAACTCTAGCAACTTCTTGGGTCTGAGCCCAGGAGTAAATGATGGAAAACTAGTATTTTGGGGGTAGACTACATCTGTGTGCAGACAGAAATTCTGCCTTTTCTTCATGAAGAAATTACATCCACAGGACAAATCAATCCTGTGAAGGATACTCAACTGCAAAAAAAAAAAAAGAAAGAAAAAAAGAAAAAAGAAAAAAACAAATCCTGGAAGCTCTTTGAGCATCTGAAAAAGGAAGTATAACATTTTGCAATATTCTACTCAAGTTTAGACTGTAGAATAACGCGTATGTAAGCGCTGGACTCTGTAACATGCTGGAAAAAAAACCACAAGCACCGTTGATCAAGAATAATCACTGCAAATTGACAACCATTCGCTCATATTCAGGAAGCGGGTTCCCCAACCCGAAATGTCATCCTATCAATTCCTCATCCAATCCATTCTAAGTCCTGTTAATTCCATGTCAAAAAAAATAAAATAACAAAAGCAAAAAAAACCCAGAAGAACACATCTTAAATTCATTGCGTCCGTGTGCATTTGGTCTCATCGCTGTAGCCCAAGCCACTCGCTTGCAGATCCCAAAACCATCCTTGCCGGCCTGGCCAGTCCCATTTTTGCCACCTGGCCCAATCAAAACGCAGAGGAGCAGAACAATCCCCTAAACGCACACACAGGTGGTGGCCACACTCCTTCAAGAAGCCCGGTGGCTTCCCGTTTGCTCTTGGGATTAAAACTCCCACCCCGCAGCCCGATTGACAAGCCTCACTGACTCGACTTCATGGGTGTTCTGTCACGTTGTCCTCTCACAGCCTCGCCGCCGCTGGCACACCCACGAGCCCCCTTAAAATCTCTCCCCTGCTCCGGGCCTTTGGCCTTCATTCCCACGCGTGCTGCCATGCCTCAGGTAGGCATCGCTGCCCCAGAGAGGCCGTCCTCTACGACTCCATCAGCCCATAGTCCCCAACACACCAGATTGTCCCCTCGCCCCGTCCCCCGTAGACCAAGCAGACCCACGGTGAGCCAGGATGCAGACGACGTGCACCACGAGCCCTGCTCTCCACACAGACAGAGGAACGAAAGCTGACGGCGGCGGCCACGCACCACGCGTCCGATGGCTGCCTCATGGCTGCTGCTTCTGTCACCTGCGGAACAAAAGCACACGCTGAGAACGTCTGCAAAGCAGGTATTGTCCGCATCGCTGCACAGGTGAACTGAGAGAGAACACAGTTCTGCTGTTGCAAGCCATCCGCTGATAGTAACTCTTTCACAGCAGCCCCAGGAAAAAATAATACATGTGAAAAAAAGAAACTTCTATATGATAAGAAAAAAAAAGGCCACACACTGCACCTGACAAGCTCAGGGGAGGCCAGCATGGCAGGTCCTACAAACTCAGAGACGGAAGGTCACCGCACCACACGGCGTGGTCTGAACGTGAAAATTCCTGACTAAAAGCGGGGTCACGGTGGGAATTCCCATCCTGGGCCTGTAGCTTCCCTGACAAGGTGACTCTTTACCTGAAGTGAGCCCACCCTTCTATTGTCTTTTTGCATCTAAGATAACACGCCCTTGGAACGTCAGACCCCTCAGGGCACAGCCCACTGCGTCAGAGCAGGACACCACAGAACCCCTCATGTGACCTAGTTCCCTGGTATGTGCTGTGATATTATTAACTCTCCTGCACCCACCAATGTAAAAGAAGTGTGTGTCTCTCCATTTTTCTTTGTATCCAGCCCCAGAGGTTTCCCCGCTTTGCTTTCTCCCGCCCCCTTAGTCTACAATCAATGGATTTCATGGAACCCTCCTTTGAGTCTAACGTATAAAATAAACTGCAAAACTGCCATTCTCCGGAGAGTTTTGTTACTCTGTTGTGATTTTGCTTCCCGGCAATTGTCATCAGTTTGGCTCCAATAAACTCATTAAACTTCTTGACAGGCTTGGACGTTTCTTACGGTAAGAGAGACCATCAGGAAAACAAACCTGGCATGGTCAGAGAAACACAACATATGTGCAATATTTTCTATGCATACATTAGAAGTGGGTCTAAAATACGAAAGAAAAACTCATCAGTTCAAAGACAAACAAATGATCGATAAATTCATAAAAATACGCCTGTCCTCCTTAGCCACTGGAAGAAGGAAATTTTAAGGATCACAAGAGCACGTGTCTCACTTTCAAAACACCAGTAACTTTTCAAGTTGGGTTGTTTCCTGTTCTAGCAAAGATTCAAAAAAAGGTAACTTGACACTGCTGGTGAAATTTTTTGTGACGGTCAGTTGCCACTAAATACTAAAAAAAAAAAAAAAAAAAAAAATTTTCTTTTTTTTAATTTGAAAAGTCAGGAGTAAGAGTGTCTGTTGCAATGTCACTTTTAAACAGTCAGATTGAAACCAACTGGAACTCCCATTATAAAGAGGAATGGGTAAATAAGTGGAATGCAGTTCGACAATTAAGTTTGCAAACTTTCCACTGTGTAAGCGCACAGTGGAAAGTCCGCGGGTTTAATTGTCCAACTTTCGTAGTATAGTCATGTTGGGGTCACCGCTCCTTAACAAAACTTAGACAAAAGGTTTTCATTCCAGAGACTTTATTGACCAGGCCTGGGACTGTCTCTCTCAGCAAGACAAGAGATCAGCCGCCAAGTCTTGGTGGGTAAGGAATTTATAGCTGAAGCTGGATACAGAAGCGGAAAAAAAAAGCGGTTAGTGTGTAAAAAGGAAAAATGGTTAGTTTACCTTATTTTAACAAACTATAAAACACAGTTAGGTTATTATTTTTTACGAGCTAATACATAACTTGCTTATCTTCGCGACGGGCTATCAAACATGACTTGTTTATCTTTTCCTAACAAGCCGTATACTTTGCTTATCTTCTTCTACTTTCTTAACAAGACAGTTTGTTATGGTTTTTGCTGAAGCAGGAGCTTTTTAAATTCCTCTGGGCGGGGGGTACTCTCCGAAATGAGCTTGCTTAGCCTAGGGTCTGGGCCTGGGTCCTTACAGTCATACGACAGAATTCTTTGCTATTTTCTTTAAAATAAGGAGGATGCACTCCTTGACCTCCTGGCTGTGTTAGATGATAAAGCCGTATAATTCTACAAGGCTCTTCCCAGCCGCAGGCGAAATCTAAACAGTAATTAGTTTTACGGGAGCTTTCATCCAAGGAGACAGCACTGCCACCTGGGCGGTTAGTCCTCAGGTTCCCCCACTTCCCCACCAGGAAAGCACAGTAATCATATCATCCGTCCCCCTTTGACATGGATAAAATGGGCTACAGGAGCGGGGTGTCGCTTACAGCCAAACTCGTAAATTTAAATACAGCCTCTCCGTCCATTAAAACGTTGTCTCTATTAATATGGAGGAGCGACTGTCGTCTGGCCGCTGAAGCCAGTCTGGGAAAGCCCTGCATTCTTTCCACGAAGGAGACGCTGTTGCCGTCTCCCCCACACCTGAGAAAACACACAGTTATGTGGGACCACGTCCCACGGCCGCCGTGCAGAGGGGCTGCTGCAAAGCAGCTCGACACGCAGTGCAGAGCCAGCCAGTTATCTGGATGGGAGCAGCGTTTAGACAAGCCCAGGAGAAACGGGGCAAAACTCTGCAGCGCCTACTTAATCAGGCCAAAGGCAATGGGCTCTACTTCCCGTTTTAGCCTCTCCTTTCTTTGCTTTGCTGCGTGCTCAGAACCCAAACCCGGAGGGGGCAGTGCCACTGAATTCGGCGGAAGCACAGCCAATGCCAGGGACTATAAAGGAGTCAAACTCCATGTGCGGGGGTGACGTGAGGATGAGGGGTGCACGTGTTTCAGAGCAGGTCGCTCAGCCTCACACTACGGACTTGTGGGGCTGATGGGTGTCCGATGCGGGGCGTCCTGGGCCCTGTCTCCACCCAGCAGGTGCCAGGAGCCACCCCCTCCCCAGTCATGACAAAAGTGTCCCCAGACATTGTCATGTGTCCCCTGGAGGACAAAATCCATCCCCAGTTTTGAACCGGTGCCACAGAAACACAGATGGATAGATAATAGATACAGGGATATAGAAACAGATGGTTGATGATTAAATATATAGACAGATAGAAAATAGGCAGATACATAGATAAATGACAGATACATCGATGAGAGGTAGAAGACAGATGCTAGATGATGGATGGATGGATAGATAGATAGATAGATGATAGATACATGATAGACAGATGATAGATGATTTATAGATTAGATAGATGGGTAGATAGATTATTTATAGATAGATAGATAATAGGTAGATAGATAGATGATACATATAGATAGTTGATAGATGATACAGATGATAGATAGATAGATAGATAGATAGGCAGATAGATAGATAGATAGATGCTAGATAGATGATTTATAGATAGATAGATGATTTATAGATGATAGATAGATAGATAGATAGATAGATAGATAGATAGATAGATAATAGGTAGATAGACAGATGATAGATACATAGAGTCTCTGATGGTAAGTCGGGGTCTCTCAGCCTCACACACTGACGTCTGGGGCTGGGTGACTCTCTGACGAGGGGCGTCCTGGGCCCTGTAGGGTGATGAGCAGCGTCCCAGGTCTCCACCCACCAGATGCCAGGAGCGTCCCCTCTGCAGTGTGACAACCAAAACTGTCCCCAGACATCAGCACGTGTCCCCTACCAGACCACCTCTCTCCATAGTGACATCCACTGAACTAGACCGATCGAAAATTATCTTCTTGCATAACATCTAACGCTGCTTATTCACGACGCGAGAGTGCCACTTAGTCAGTCTTTCAGTTGTTGATTTAAAGCAGAAGCGCTGAGATGCTATTTTTTATTATTATTTAGATGCATTATAATTAAAAGCTACCCATGTCCTCCTTCCTCGATGTCACCGATTCCATAACGAAACGTTCCCGTATTTCCCCATGTATAAGACGCACCCTTTTCCGAAAAGTTGGGGGTCTGAAAACTGGGTGCGTCTGATACAGGGGTTGTAGATGAGGACAAGCTAATGGCTGGGAGTTTTGACAGTGATGAGGAGTTGTATGAATTTTATGATGACTTAAACTTGAGTTCAATAACTTCATGTCATACATTCTTTTTTTCAAATTTCGGGCCCCCAAATTCAGGTGCGTCTTCTACATGGGGGAGTACGGTAGTAAGTGGGATTGTGGCATTAGCACGCAATTCCTCACTTATACAGAGATTTCTGAAGGGGGGTCACATAAATTCCCAGACGCCTTCCAAATTGCCTGACCCTCGGCAGAACACTATAGTTGTAGAAGATACAACAGAGCACTCAACAATATGGAAACTTTTAAATCCACGCGTTATTTAAAACATTTTTTCCCCCTATTAATCTAAAGCCAGTTTTTCCAGCGGGTGAGCTAGACCCCACCCGTCCACAATTTGCTTTTCCCTAAGAAAGCTCCCACGAATAAAAGCATAAATTATAGCCGTAGTGATGATGTAAATTTAGAGGCGAGAAACCTAGTGTCCCGATGGGCAGAGTTGTGGTGCTCTGTGTCGAGCTATGATCTCTAATAGTTTAGTATTCACGTGTTCACCAGGATGGTAGAAGCCACACAGCTTCCTGAGAGCATTACAACAGATACCCTCTCCAAAAGCTAAAAGACACCTTTGGAGGTTCACAGGCTTACTTGTCCAGATGTCATCTGGGGATGACCAAGCAAATGTCCCCCACCACCAAGCTCTTGGGGGACCCCGTTTACTTATCTTCCGGACGACGGCATAAATGCTGTCAAACATATCAAGTCCGCCATGAAAACCAGGGTTTGACCCCCCAACCGTCCACCCACAAGTGAGTGGATCAACCAACTTGAGAGAGTTGATTTGATAAATCAAACACACAAGTCTTCACTCTTAACCCCACTGACCATTTACGAATGAAAGTGCCCCAAACCGGAATTAGAGTAAACCAAATACATTTTACTTACTTGACACCAGTTGTGTCTTCGCCACCTGCATCTGTGGACACTGGCCCTGAAGGTGTCAGCTCTTGCCACAGCCCTAAGTGCCTGCATTCATTAGTCTAATTAAATATTCATTAAGGACCAAGGTTGGGCACGGCTCGGGTCTGCCCATTATTTTTATATTTCAACATAACCTCCCGTAGCAGCTGTGACATAGTTATTTAGGAAAGGAATCATTCATCTCGGGCTTTGAACTGATACCACACACACACACACACACACACACACACACATAATTAAGGGGCTGTGATGAAACAAACAAACTAACAAAAAACACACAAAACTTAACCAGGTAGGCGTTCAAAGGAGGGACGTGGGGTGGGATGGCCACGAGGCAAAGTTCAGCCTTCTCAACGCTGCTGCACACTTTCAAGGGCAGCTTTCATCTTCCAGGCTGAACGGATCCTGTAAACGCAGCACCACGAAGCCTCAACCCACACGTCTGGGGCGGGTGAGCATCGCGAGCTGCGTTTATACCTGGAACAGTGGCACCTGAGACACCCTGTGTGCAGGACTCAGGGAGACACACCCACAAGAAACGCTCGCCTCACAGGGCTTCTTTCTGGTCGCATGTCCCCCGTCGGCACAGCCTGAGGACGTGTGTGACACGGTGGGGGTGTGCGGCCGAGGGTTCACAGGAGAATCGTTGTGCAAGAGACGAGCACGCCGTCAGCCAACGATGTGGCTTACGACCCAGTCTCCGCCATTTCTGGAGCAAAGACGTTTCAGGGACAAAGGGTTACGTTACAGGTCAGGCTTGCTGTGTTGGACTTTGTCCGATTGTGCTGCATGGAGACTGTGTTTTCTGCAGGATAAAGCTGTGCATCCAACAAGCCTATCGGAGCCATGTTCCCAACAGGCTCAGCATTTTTCAGCAATAAAGTGGTTTTTTTTTTTATTAAGGTGTGTCCATTTTTTTTTATTTAGCGGTAACGCTATTGCACACTTAATAGCCTAGAACAGAGTGAAAAACATAATTTTTATATGCAGTGGGGAAGCAAACAACTAGGGTGACTCACCGTATGGCCGTGTTGTGGACCCCAACCTACCCCATCTCCAAGGCACTGAAAACAGCCGGGGAAGAAAAAACCATGGAGAAGACGGCAGTTGTTGTGTTGGCCATGCTGGAAGCATGGGGCAGTGATCAGGTAGGAAACCCAACTTGTAATGAGAAGTAACACCCACAGGTATTTCTAGAAGGGAAAACATCTTCCCTGATCCAGGAGTTCCAAGGGACACCTGGGCAAGGGAGGCTGGAGGAATACAGCCGAAATTGGAGCTAATCCTGGAAGGAACTGACGAAAGTTATAGACACTTGGTCACACACGAACTTAGAGCCCACAAACACGCAAAACCCAAACACCCAACGGCCTCATTTTAGTGCAGCAGGAAAACGTGTGTCTCCGGCGACGCGAAACACAGACAGCCCACTGGGAGCGGCCTCCTCCACGTCACACAGCGGCCAGTGGCCGTCACCGGACACCGTTCCCAAGGCCTGTGGTCATCACCGCACTGACACGCAGGGCTCCCCAGTTTGCAGCAGCGAGACAAAGCGCGCTGTCGCCAAGCACACTCCAGCGGCAATATCCTGGTGCCGTGTTGCTGTCATTCCCAGACTCAAAATCGACAAGTTGTGTGGAAAGCCCCATCCATTTTTTTTTTAATCATTTGCAGGATCCTTACCTTGCCTCAAAGTCTGATCTCCAATTCGTAAGGTGCGTCTAGATGGACCGTTTGTGGGTGGGTGGGAAGACAGGGTCCATTTGGGACGATTATTGGACTGATGGCTTTCTGAGTCCTTTCAGACAAAGCCTGTCCTGCTGTGTTCACTCAAGGGAGGGGTCAAATCCAACATCTGTTTTCTCCGGGGGGCGTCACAGAGCAGGGTGGGGACATGGACCACTTCCTAGGGATGCAGTTAGGGCCGGATTACGAGCTCCGGTCCGTCTGTTCCCAGGCACACATTTTTCTCGCCATCTTCCTTTTGTCCTTATTTCATGTTCTATGGTTGTGCCCTTGTAACCATTGGGAAGCGCACAGTTCAATGGGTGTGGTATATTCGCAGTGTTGCGTCACTGCCACCTCTATTTCTGACACATGCCATTCACCCTCCAAAGGAGACCCTGTCCCCATTAAGAGTCACCCCTCACGCTCCCCTCCGTCCAGCCCCTGACAACCACTAATCAGCTTTCTCAACCACAGATCTCTGTGGATGAGCCTCTTCTAGACGTTTTGCGTAAATGGAGTCACGGATTGGGCGTCCTTGTGTGTCCGGTGTGTGTCACTCACTTGAAGGTCCCTCCACGTGGTGGCGAGTGTCACAGCCTCGCTCCTTTTCAGGGCCGTGTAATATTCCACTGTGTGTCTGGACCACAAAATGGAACTCCAAGTGCGTCCAAGGCCCAAATGAAAGAGGCAAAACTACAAAACTCTTCCAAGAAAACCTGGGGTCAAATCTTCATGGCGTTTCGCTTCGTGCCCATTTCTTAAGATGCAACACTAAAAGCACATGCGAGAAAAGAAAAAAAATAACCCACACGTCTTACTTCATCCACATTAAAATCGTGCGTGGGCTTCAAAGGGCACGATCAGAGAGTGAAAAGCCCACGGATAGCGTGAGAGATCACGGTTTCTAAACACCCCCACCCCTGAAGTTAATGTTTCTGAAGTCAAGATGCATTTTAGAACACCTGTCAATCAGGTGGCAGTCGCCACCTACTTGCGTGGAGACTCTCTGCTGACACCTTCCAGCAAAATGACGGAAATGCTGGGGACTCAGTGTTATAGTTGCATGAAGATATTCACCATCATTATCATCGTTTCAATTTTTTCTTTTTTGGTCTTTTTTTTCATATACCTATGTATTTCTTCTTATATTAGTTTCAGGTGTATTACACAACATAATGGCTAGACATTTACACCCCTCACAAAGTGATAATACGCCCCCTCCCAATCTGACATCATATGTAGCTGTTCCAATACCATTGACGCTATTCCCTATGCAGTACTTTACATATTTAATTTGATTCTCAGTAAAGTAGATTTAAAATATTGAACAAAATTAAAATAGCCTATCAAGCAGCCCTAAGTTAAGCAAACGCGTCGAACTGTGCTTCTCAAGCTTACTGGAAAATATACACATATGTATATATTTTGTTACAGCAGCCCTAAGAAAGTAATGAATGTTTACGTTTAGAAACTGATCATTTATATCCTGGGGGTGCCCAAAAAAACGTATACACATTTTAAAAGATGTTATCTATGTTCAAACAGTCGTTCGCTGTCATCAAAAGTGTCTGAACGCTGATGGGAACCACTTTGAATACCTCTTGTCATTGCAGACGTCAAAGGTGACTTGTATTCATCTTTTGCTATTGGTATATATTGAATATTACAATTTTAACAGTTTTCCTTTCTGAAAATGTGTCTACATTTTGTTGGCACCCTCTGTATGTAGCGAGTCAGACGATTAGATTGTTACTAGAATCAGTTTTTTTCAAAGCAACGCCCGACAGGAAGAACCGTAAGATGTCGTTAGGTCTTCCATGGAGGAAGTTCGTTGTAATATATGATGTATTTCTTATGATGGCTTTTATCCTCCCGAACTTTGAACCAGTTTACATGAAAAGCTTCCTCTGCCCTTTATTGGAAAGTACAAAAAGCTCTTAAACTGTCTCTGGAACTACCTAAGAAATAAAGCTCCTTAATGCTACAGGTGTCAGAACCCAACTAGGTATAGACGTAAACCATTGTGTATATCCGTGTGTGTGTGTGTATATATATATATATATATATATATATATATGGGTGTAAGTGTGTATATATGCGTGTGTGCATGTGTGCATGCGCGTGTAAATGCTTAGCTATATGCGGTGTGTGTGTGTGTGTGTGTGTGTGTGTGTGTGTGTGTGTGTGTGTGTGTGTCTGGAAGGAAACAGCATCCTACAGGAGAAAGTGGAATCATGTTTTAACATCCCGAGCCTGGCAGGTCTCCGCCTAAAAATGAAAGGCCTCTGCAAGCGACAAGCAACGCACATTTATTGAGATCATTAAGAAGAGCAAGATACGGAAACAGCGCAAGCGTCCGCCCGTAGACGGCTAGACAAGGAAGACGTGGTACATTTAGACAGGGGAGTGTTACTCGGCCGAAAAAAGAATGAAATCTTACCATTTGCGGCAACATGGATGGACCTAGAGGGTATGATTATGCCGAGCGAGATAACGTCAGACTGAGAAAGACAAATACCATATGATCTCACCTAACTGTGGAATCTAAAGAACAAATTAAATGAACAAGCAAAACAGAAACAGACTCAGAGACACATAGATGCAGAGAATAAACTGATGGTCGCCAGATGGGAGGGTGTTGGGGGCTGGGTGAAAAACAGGAAGGGATTAAGAAGCACAGATTGGCAGTTACAAAATAGTCACAGGATGTAAAGTGCAGCCCAGGGAATAGAGCCAATAATATGGTGATAGCGATGGACGGCGCCAGGTGGGGACTAGGCTAATTGGGGGGATCACTATATAAATTATATAAATGTCTAACCACTATGCTGTACACCTCATACTAACATAAAATAATACTGAAAGTCAACTGTAGCTGAAAAAAAAAAAAAGGAAACAAATAATGTTTAAAAAGAGGCGCTCTCCGGGAAGCCCTGATTCAGACAGAAGCCCAGACGGTGTCCCGATGAGGCCACAAAGGCCAGGGGTGTTTATGACAAAAGGAACGGGGACAATGACGTCACAAAAGGAAGGCGTTGCTCTTGGTGCAGATACTGTAACATAGTGACGCTGACTCTAAACAGTGTTTCTAATTTTCAGCCCAGAGTCATCCGCCCTGGAGTCACGGCATCTGCTTTCTTGTTGCCTCTGCAAACAGCTCTTTGGGACACAGTGTTGCTGAGGCCCCGTCCTAAGGTGACTGTGTCCTGTTGTGACATCTGCAGGTTGGAGGCGTCAGACGGGCCAGACCGGTCCTCAGGGACGGCAGCTCCGTCTCCACGGGAAAGGGGCTGGCTCCGTTCATATTATTCTGACATTGGGCACAGTGAACTCGAATTCTTTTTTTTTTTTTTTTTTTTAATTGTAGCATCTTGAACCCAACCCTACGTCTCCTGGCTCAGGGAAATTGGGAAGGATCGTTGAAATCTATAATTTTAAAAATGTCCTCAGGCCATTGTGGCCTCGAGTCAAGTCGAAAAAACCCTGGTTTTGAGTTTTGGACAAGGAGTTTTGATGCCAGAGAATACGACTCTGTGAGGTTTACGTGTGGCTTCCCACAAAGACGTCTTAGGGGGCCTTTTGCCTTTCCAATGTCCCCTTTTCATAAAAATAGGGATGTGGCCACGGCTGGTTTAAATTTCAGTGCCTGAACTTCCAGCTCTCAGCTGTCTTATATTTCGGCGCCATGAGCTTGAATCACTTATTCATTTATCTGGTAGGAAATTTCACTCCATATTTGACATCAGCATTGACAGGTTTTAAGCCGTTTTTCCTTTCTCTTAAGATGCATGAAATGCGATGTGATGGGTGCAAGAAACGTATGGCTTCTTATCAACCAGGAGGAAATGCTATTTCGCCCCAGAAACGCACGAGGGATTACATTCCAAAGAAATTACAGAAAATCAGTAATTATCAGAAAAAATAAACACAGCATGGGCAAAGTTTTAATAAGCCAGGTTGGGCCGTGTTTCAAAATAGAGGATGGCAGTTGAGATTAAAAACAGCTTTTATGCTTTTGTTTTTTTAAAACAGCCCACCGTATATAAGACGTTTCCTCTTGGGAACAAACCATTCCTTTTACCCTGAAAGGCATTTCTTTCTCTCTCTCTCTCTCTCTCTCTCTCTCTCTCTCTCTCTCTCTCTCTCTCTCTCTCTTTCTCTCAATAACACCAACGTTAAGGTGAGTGCTTTGGGAACGTGTGTTTCAAGATTGTCTTGTTGTGAGTGACCCACAGAAAAGTTTGCTAGACTGAAGGAAACCTTCCAAGGGTTCAGTGTACAAGGGTTACGGGAGGGAATGGGTGGCCGGCGGTGGAGAGAGAATTCTTACTCCAAAGGAGGAATTTCCTTTCTAATCCTGAACCGTAAAACATTAAACCACAACCCAGGATAAAGCCACTATACATTGGACGATAAGAGGAACGAGAAAGAGAAAAGGTCTCGGTCTGCAGTCCAGCTGCCAGGGCACCTTTATCCTGCCATCTACTCAGGACTGAGTCAGGCTGAGAAAAACAAACAACAAACAAACAAACAAAAAAAACCCCACAAAGCTGAGATTGGGACCGCTGGCTGTGGATGGAAATTAAGCATTCTCCAGCCATCTACATAAATCCCATTATCACCAGGATTCTCCACCAGGGTGATTTTGCCCCCAAGTGACTTTCAGCAAAGTGGTGAGGCGCTTTGGGCTGCCAAAACTGAGAGGGAACGGGGCCCCGGGGGTATCTGGTGGGCGGAGGCCAGGGATGGGTTTTGATACGCACCCCGGAGGTGTGTTCCCTTTTGGTTGAACGTATGCAAAAAAAAAAAGAATTGCAAGGGTCTTCACGGCCTGCCCTACTTGGCGATGCCATTCAGTACGCCTGGCATAGAGCAGCAGGTATCTCTAAATAAATGGCCCCCGTGCCCCGCTGTGGGTTTTTTGCAGCTGTAACAATCAGCATCTGATTGGGCAGGGTGGGTCCCAAATCAACATTAGGCAAATGTTCAGGGCAGCCGGCAGGAACATGCACAAGAATGCAGGAGCTTTCCGGATAAACGTGTTCGCACGGTTGGAGACCTAGATGCATGCAGAAAGTGCTTATTTGGAGAAAAAAAAAATCTTTGAAAAGAATCATTTTTCGCTCTGATGTTGCCTGAAATGTATATTCTGCTATCACATGGGGAGCGGGGGAAATAATAAGGTGCCTCTTAGCAAGTAAAAAAAATAAAACATTTTGGTAGGCTGCCTCCAAATGCGTTTCTATATATATTTATAAAGACCGCAGCAATTTTGGCTGGAGTCAGACCTCCCTTTTTTTATTTCTGAGGCCGACGTCAGAGGGGAGTGGAGGAAAACTTTGAAATGTTCAAGGCGACGGGCTCCCTGGATTGGATGGAAGCCAGACAGAGTCCCTCTGACCTGACGGAAGAGCTAGACGGCTTCTGCTGGCTTCTGAATAAAGAAAGGCGCCACTGTTTGGGAAAGAACTGTGTGGCCGTGTCCAGCACGGGCTACATTGTGTAAGCAAGCCCCGAGGCCGACACCTGGGGTGGCCCGAAGAGCAGACAGACGCCTGGGGTGGGTGGAGTTGGGGTGGGGGAGTCCCCTGTCTATTTCCTGAACAGCCTAGCTTGGCTCGAGGGGACCCGTGTGGATTTCAAGAGTGAAGGAGCTAGGCACATGCGTGCACCCGCCGGAGACGCTGTGACACAGAGCCAGCCAGGGCCGGTCTGCTGGCAAGGACGAGACCTGCCTTCCCCTGCAGAAGCAGCCACGGGCTGCCCTCCAGCCAGGTCCTGACAGACAGCACGCTCGTTACGGTAACTGGCTTTCCTTGGGTGACGGGCAGCTGCCCCACAGGGCACGTTATTGCAGGTTTCCCTCCGTCCTCTGGCAGGCGCTTTAGAAGAAAGCTTCTTAAGAACAACCTGGGCAAATCAATACCCATCACCGATTTGGGGGCCCGGGGGTGATTTCTAGAAGAAGTGTGGGGGGGCGTCCACGAGAGGAAGCGTGTGGAGAGAGAAAACATCACTCTGTTAGGTCTTTAGAAACTTGAGAGCCTGTGGGCTGGGTTTTGGGGAGATGCTTGAGGCGAAAAACGGAACCTGGGGAGTCCCTGCTTAATGGGCACAGCAATTTTTTTCTGTTTTTGGAGTGTGTGGGGCGATGAAATGTTCTGAAATTAGACAGTGATGATAGTTGTACAGCCTTGTGAATATACGAACAGCCACTAGTTTGCACACTTTAAATGGGTGATTTTAAAAATTTTTATGTAGTTTTTTTCTTTTAGGGAGGGCACAGCTCACAGTGGCCCATGCGGGGATCACGCCGGCAACCTTGGTGTTATCAGCACCCCGCTCTAACCAGCTGAGCTAACCGGTCACCCCTAAAAGGGGGACTTTTATGACACGCCAATTATAGCTAAGAAAAACGTGATAATGAAGTCTGACTTTAGAAAGCAGGGCTTGTATTTATTTATTTTTTTTTTTACTTTCTGTCTGCGTTTGTGTGTGTATTAGGTCTGGAACAGATTGCTTTAGTCGCTAGGAAAAAATCAAAACTAAAAAGAAACAAAATTCCCCACAGGGTAAAAAAACAACAAAAACATAGTGAATGTGCTTTGGGAACAGGACCAAACGTAGTGGTGAGTTCTGGCTAGCTGCCCTGGGTCTGGAAGGCCGTTAGGACCGAGACAATTTCTTCTTTCCTGCAGGGGAGGCGAAGGCAAAATGAGGGGTTCTGCTCCACTGAAGCGCTTTCCTTTCTCTTTTTCTGTATTGTTTTTTGTTTGTTTTTTTTTAAGTCACTTTAGTTTTATTTTTTAATGATTTTTGTTTCATTTTTCAAATTCAGTTGACCTACAATATTACACCAGTTTCAGGTGTACAGCACAGTGGTTAGGCATTTATATAACTTACGAAGTGACCCCCCCCATAACCCTACTCCCCACCTGACACCATCCAGAGTTATTACAATATTATTGACTCTACATCCCTGTGCGTCGTTTGTAACTGCCAGTCTGTATTTCCTAATCCCCGCCCCTTTCTCACCCAGTCCCCAAACCCCCTTCCCATCTAGCAGCCATCCGTTTGTTCTCTGTACCTATGAGTTTATTTCTGTTTTGTTTGTTTATTTCGTTTGTCTGTCTCTATCTGACGTATCTCACTCAGCACAATGCCCTCTGGGTCCATCCTTGTTGTCACAAATGGCAGAATTTCCTTCTTTTATCAAGTTTTACAAGAAACGTTCAAAGGACTTCTTTAAGAAGAAGGAAAAAAAAAGATCAAACTATGAATACTAACATGGCAACAACGACACAGCTATTAACAATTACTTCAAATGGAATTGGATTAAATGCTCCAGTCAAAAGACAGGGCAGCCGAATGGATAAGAACACACGCTGCCTGCAAGAGACTCATTTCAGATTGAAGGACACACACAGGCTGAAAGTAAAGGGATTTCATAAAAAATGGAAACAAAAACCAAAAAGCTGGGGAAGCAATGCTTACACCAGACAAAACAGACTAAAACAAAAGCTATACCAAGAGACAAAGAAGGACCCAGGAATCCCACTTCTAGGTATTTATCTGAACAAACCCAGAATGCCACTTCGAGGGGACGTGTGCATCCATGTGTGCATCGCAGCACTGTTTACTACGGCCAAGATGTGCAGGCAGCCTGGGTGTCTGTCCACGTACCTTTTCTTAATTGAGATAGAATTGGCAGATTTCTTAATTGAGATAGAATTGGCAGATAACGTCGTACACGTTTGATGATACAAAATGTTTCTTGGATGCATTCTTTTGTTTCCCAAGCTGATTGCAACAGCAGCTTCTGCAAACACCTTTATCGCATCGGCAGGCTTACTGTTTATTTTGGGTGTGTGCGCTGACAACTAGTAACATCTCGTCTCTTAGCAAGTCTGAGGCTGACAATACAGAGCGATTGACTGCTACCTCTAGGCCGTGCACTAGATCTGCAGACCGTATTCATCTTCTAGTTGCACGTTTGCACCCTGAAACAGCATCTCCCCAATTCTCCCATTAACCCAGCCCCACCCCCCACCCCAAGCCTCTGGGAGCCACCGTTCTACCCTCTGCTCTTTTTCTGTATTTTTCTAATGGAACGTTTTACCTGGTACCAACCAGCCGATATGAAACAAAGCACGCCGCATTGTGAGACATACAGTGCGGACCCCATTGGATGGTTAAGATGGGCTCCGTTGGGGGCAGCCAGATAAGTAGAATGTACCATTTAAGAGGCAGGCCAATGATGTGACGGAATTAAACCTCACATGGCTTTTCCACCACGATGGCGTGTCTTATACGGAGACGCAACTCTAACCCGAACGAAGGAACACATATCACCAACCGCCTTCCCCAGAAAAATCAGAAACAGCCCGTGGTGTGCTTTTCCTGAAAAAAATAAATAAAATAAATAAAATAATTAAAATAGATACCAAGGAAAAGTCATACCTACCTGATCATAGATTATAGATTTATAGAGACTTATATAACACATGTGTCCTATGTATTATACGACACTTCCAAATAGTCAACTGGATTCACTGTGTGTCCAGTTGGTACAAATTCATAATAAATCCTCCCTCTGATATCAAAAAAGGTCAGCAACATCGTTGCAACAAGTTCGCAAACTTAATTGTCAGACCTCATATGTGATTACGGACTTGTTGGTTTCTTCCAGGAAATAAAAGGAAACAGAGGACATGGCCCACCTGGAAGACCCTTGGTAAGCTACGCGTCTGCGCGGCCCTGGCCCTCTGCGCCTGCCTCTGCGTTCCTGCATGTCGGTTTCTCAGGATGCATTGACAACCGATTGGTCTCCCTCCACGCGTCACCGGGCACATGTCAGGGGACCCGGGCGTGGCTCTCACGGTTACTAGACGTATTCGTGGTCCCCTCCGTGGGAGTGTCCCAGGCAGTGTCAGAAGGAACTGCATGTCATTCTTCTCCACCCAGCTAGGCACAAAGCCCTGCCACGGGCTCGGTAGGCGAGTGCCTTTCCAGGGAGCCCATATCCCACACCAGCCCCGGAGATGCAGACGACACCTTGATGGCATGACCCTGGGGGTTAGGACACTATCGTCCTCACCCTGGTGCACACCCTGGGTGGCATCTGTAACGGCATGAGTTGTGTTTAACTGAAAGAAAATCAAATTCCTAAGGGATGTCCTCAAACTGTGGCAATGGGACCATACTATCAAAGTCCCCTAAAATAGTGACCCGGGCGTCCCCCCTTACAGAAGTCACGTGAATGGCACGGGCAGCAGCGTGAAGCGTTCTTTGGGCAACTTGTCTTTCAGGAGCTGGTTAGCTGTGACTGTGACCGTGACCGTCGCCGTGCTCCTGGGTGGGAGGCCCTGCGTGTGTATCGATGTGTCTGGCTCCCGTCCGAACATCGTGCTCCTCATGGCCGATGACCTTGGCATTGCAGATGTCGGCTGCTATGGCAACGACACCATCAGGCAAGGAGTTGCCACTTGCTTGGGGTGGGGGGTGGGGCGCCCCCATGCACAGATCACTCACAGTGCGTCTAGCAAGGTTGGGGGTGTGACTCCCGCATGGGATGGTGGGCTGAGACCCCCCCGCAACTAAGATTGAACACGGCACCTTGAGCTGAGCGACCGTGAGCCCCCGTCGGGCAGCCAGGTGGCAACTGGACTTGGAGCTGAGCTAGCTGCACCCTCCACAACGAAGATTGATGGACAACAACTTGGCTGTTCCCCTTCCCCAATTCCCCGGTAAAATCTTTTAAAAAAGGCAAACAGTAAAATAAAATAAAATCACTGTTGCTTCTAAGCCCAAGGCCGAAGCTTACCTGACCCTCCAGACCCTCCTCCACCCGCCAAGCCAAGCCCACCGACTCGGGCATCATTTCAACATCCCTGGTGAGGAGCTAAAATTCGCACACACAATTCCAGCTCTACTTTACCCCAAAATAGGGTGCACCCCGCTGTCCACTTGCTAGTCTGTCTCTCGTAGAAGGACCTCATCGCCTTGGGTCACGTTCTAATTGCATGTGCAGACCCACCTCAGTGCCTGTTGCACATTCACAGAGAATGATCTTGAATCAAGTTGTTGATTCTTGGACCGTCCGGAGCGCCCCGAAATTTCTTACCGTTGCCTTTTGGTCTTTCATCTAAGACCACCTTGATGGATTAAAACGAGGTCTGGCATAGTCTCTGGTACGTAGCTGCGCAAACAGAAATACCTGTGGTTGTCAAGGGATTAAAAAACTAGGATGGTTCTTCCCCTCCGTAGGACTCCCAATATCGACCGCCTGGCAGCCGATGGTGTCCGGCTCACCCAAAACATAGCGGCTGCTTCCGTGTGCACGCCAAGCCGGGCCGCCTTCCTCACAGGCAGGTACCCTCTCCGATCAGGTATGTGTTTTCCTTCTTTCTCCCATGCTCCCTTCAGCTCCCTTAATACACACACTAAAGGGTGGGTCCCCCAGGCCACAGTGAAAGGGGCTGGTCGAAGTCTCCCGTAGTTTCGACCATCAGATTAGAGTCAGTAAGTTATACAAGGTCTGACAATGAAGTTTGCAAACTTGTTGCAATGCTGTTCTTCACCTTTTTTGATATCAGAGGGATTGTTCATTGTGAATTTGTACCAACTGGACAAACACTGAACCAAGTTTACTCTTTGGAAGTGCTGAAAAGGCTGCGTGAAAACGTTAGATGACCTGAACTTTTTGTCAACAGTTCATGGCTCTTGCATCACGACAATGCACCAGCTCACACGGCACTGTCTGTCAGGGAGTTTTTAGCCAGGAAACAAATCACTGTATTGGAACACCCTCCCTACTCACCTGATCTGGCCCCCAATGACTTCTTTCTTTACCCAAATATAAAGAAAAGATTGAAAGGAAGACATTTGGATGACATTCAGGACATCAAGGGTCATACGATGGCAGCTCTGATGGCCATTCCAGAAAAAGAGTTCCAAAATTGCTTTGAAGGGTGGACTAGGCGCTGGCGTCGGTGCATAGCTTCCCAAGGGGAGGACTTCGAAGGTGACCCTAGTGATATTCAGCAATGAGGGATGCAGCACTTTCTCTAGGAGGAGGTCGTGAACTTAATTGTCAGACCGCGTATAGCCCCATAGACGGAGGTGACACAGGCAGGGGTTTGCCTAGTTGATCGTCTCCTGCGATGTGGACAACCATACGAGGAAGGAGTTGACACACATTGTCTGGAGAGAACAAGATAGTAAATCCTCTCAGCTTTGGGGGCCACAGAATTGTCTGAACAGAGTACTCAACTCTGTTGTAACTTGAAAGCATCTGCAAACAATACGTGCACATACAGGCATGAAGGTGTTCCAATAAAACTTTATTTATGAACACTGAAATGTAAACATCAGGTCATTTCACAGGTCAGGAAATAGCCTTGTTCTTTTTTAACTTTCCCCCCCAACCATTTAAAAATGTGCAGACAAGCCTGAGAACCCCTGGACTACATTGAGCGTTTGGTGAAATCCTAAAACCATTGCTAATTTGCCCTCCCTTTTATTTAATTCTCTCTTTGTTTTCAACCTTCGCACAGCAACAGGACAGTAAATATTGTCGCTCATGTTTTCAAGTCATAAATCATTTCATTTGCTGCCAAAAATGGAATCCCTGAGGCAAAGCCGTGTCAGATGTAAATTTCCAGTTTCATTTTGGTTAACGGAGATTTTTTTCACCCAGTGTTCCAAATTTAACAGGACTGATAATGATAACAATCCGTGTGTGGTGGTAACATGTCTTTGGAAATGATTGATCGAAGGTATGGTTTCCAGCAACGGTCGTCGAGTTATCCAGTGGACCGCGGTATCGGGAGGGTTTCCGACAACGGAGACAACTTTTGCGAAAATATTAAAAGATAAAGGCTATGCCACTGGACTGATAGGTATGTACGTGTTAACACCTTAAGAACATTACTTTTCTGGGGAAATTATAATCAACTACAAGGTTTGGAAGTGAAGTGCTTGTGATGCAGATGAACCGGTTTTTCCACCACACAGAAATCTCCCGGAATGACGTGCAGGAATGACATTCCAACCCAGGTTGCTTGATACAAAGTAACGCTCAAGAAACTGCAGCTTAATAAAATAGTGGGCAGTTCATACAATTTGCTGATGCACCATGATTAAAAAAAACACCACAAAAAACGTTTTATGTAATTTTACCAAATTGCCCACTATTTTCGTAAAGCTATTTTCTCCTTTTTTTTTTTTTTTTTTTTTTTTGAGTAGAAATGTGACTACGAGGCTTAGGATTGCCTTTGCTGCTTCCATAAATAGCATCCGTATCTTTCTTTCTTTTTTTTTTTTTTTTAAAGATTTTTATTGGGGAATTGGGGGGATGGGAACAGTGCTGGGGAATTGGGGGAAGGGGAACAGACAAGTTGCTGTCGTTTTGTTCTTCAGTCTAGTTGTGGAGGACGTTGCTTCACTGGCCCAAGGTGGCACCATCATTGCACTCTTCCCGGGCGAGGCAGATCAGTCGCCGGCTTCTGGACGGCCGCTCACGGCGGCTGCTGGCCGCTCACGCTGGCTGCTGGCTACACACGGTAGCCCATGGCAACCCACTGCCACAGGGGCTGCAGCCTACGCCGTCGCCGGCGACTCACGGCAGCCCAGCTCTAGGTTGAGCTGTTGTTCAGCATCTTAGCTGTGGAGGGCAGTGTCACTGGCCCTCATATGTGGGATCCGAACCGGGGCCCTCTGGCTTCCCAAGCCAGTTCTTAACCATCGCGCCACTCGGCCGGCCCCATCTGTATCTTTCTATATGTCCACGAACCATGGCATGCAGACAATGAAATATTGTTAAGGACAAGAGACCCTTGAAACGAGACCAAGTTGTCATCGTTTACACGCTAAAGTGACCATTTTTAGTCATGTTATAATGTATTGACCATAAAGAGCAAGCCTAGCTGATACCCTGAATATCAAACCCAAGGGACTCATTATCACTTTTCAAGGCAGAAGAGCCTGTCTTTGCAGGCTATCCCTCGGGGAAATCACATGATGTTTTCTGGGTGACAAACGCCATGGGGGTGCAAACCCACTAGGGGTCTCTTTATCGACACTCCAGTGGTGACAGCAGGAAAGCTACGCATCTTTCATTGGTTGAACTGGAAAGTTGGGCTCTGTAAAATCCACCACGACCCTCACCAGCATGACGGTGGGTTCGCAAAAATGAAGGGAATCTCCAACATCAGGAAAGTTTTTGCCCATCCTGATTCTATCAGATTGCGTTTTCAGGAGCAATCTGATGAGTGTAGGGCTCTAGCATACATTTTTACAAAACCAGGTGTAGTGGGCTAAATAATGGTCACCAAAGATACCAGGTCCCAGCAGAAATTAGCTTACCTGGGAAAAGGGTCTGTGCAGATGGGACTGAGTGAGGGGTCTGAGAGGAGATCATCCTGGATTAGGGTGGCCCTGAACCCAACGACAGTGTCCTTATCGGGGACAGAAGAGGAGGGACACAGACACAGAGGGGACGCCACGTGGAGACGGAGGCAGAGATGGGGGGAGGCAGCCACCCGCCCAGGGACGCCTGGAGCCCCCAGGAGCTGGACGACGCAGGAGGGACCGTCCCCTGGGGCCTCCGGAGGGAGCATGGCCCTGGGACACCTTGATGGTGGCAGATCCCTGGTCTCCAGGACTGTGAAAACATAAATTCCTGTTGCTATGGTAATTTGATACAACAGCACAGGACATGATACATCAGGTGATGCTGCCACCAAGGGTCCTGTTTCCCTGAAACGATGAGAGCAGGTTGTGGAGCCAATGACAACAGTAGCACCGTCTCTGTGTGTCCCCATCCCATTCCAGCACCCAGCAGCGTGCCCGGATCGTGACGAGCACACCATGCCTACCTCCCAAGGGACCATCAGCCAGCTGTCACCTTGACACACGTTTTGCCTTTCAGGAAAATGGCACCTGGGTCTCAACTGTGACTCCTCCGACGACCACTGTCACCACCCGCACCAGCACGGGTTCGACCATTTCTACGGCATGCCGTTCACCATGCTGGCAGATTGTCTGCACTGGGAGATGTCCGAGAAGCGTGCAGGCGTGCAGCGCAAGCTCAACGTGTGCGTTCAGGTCCTGGCCTTGGCCGCCCTCACGCTCGCCGCTGGGAAACTTGCCCGCCTGCTGTCCGTCTCGTGGACACCGGCCGTCTGGTTGGCTGCAGTGGCCCTCTTGCTCTGGACGACCTTGTATTTCACGGGCGTTCTGATCATCCACGCGGACTGTTTTCTGATGAGAAATCACAGCATCACGGAGCAGCCCATGCAGTTCCAGAGGACGACACCTCTCATGCTCAAGGAGGTGGCATCCTTTGTCAGACGGTGAGGGTCCAAGGGCCAGCTTACCCCCAGGGCTCTGTTTCATGATGAAAATGCATTCGGGTCCGTTTTCTGTAATGGGTGTTCCAATGGTGACACAGCCCTAGCCCCCAAAGACGTTTTTGGTAAAATGGGTCCATTGAAACAAGTGACCACAAATGTCCTCCTACTTGGGGGCCAGTCCCATTCCATAAGCACCCCCTGATCACCGCGGGGCTATAGCTAACGAACATCACAAACACGAATCACCTCAAGAATCTTTGCAATATAGTCTAAATATTTTTTAACCTTCCATCATCAGGATAAGATGCTTTGCTCTCAGCGTCATGTAAATCTGATGGATGAGGGAAGTTAGACGTCAACCCAAGAGAAAGATGATGAAAAGTTACCCTCAACAGAGGCCGTTCCAAACTGTCCCCAAGAGCGTTCCCGTAACGTGGGTAACACCGCGACCCTCACCTTACCTGGTGGCGATGAGGCTATGATCGTGTTCTAGAACATTCTTACAGAGTTCTGGAAGGCATTGCCCAACGTGGGTCAGGCCTGAAGGCCGGTGATTAGCTTGCAGATCGAAAGACATGGGCCTGATCATATACCAAGTCCCTTCTTCATTATAAGAATTAGTATTAACTCCTATTGAACGAGAATTAAAATATACAAGCGATATAGATTAGACCACAAAGATCACACAGAGAAATGTGAAGATGAGGCACTGCCTGGCTAGGGGAGCGCCAAACTGGATTTCATCACCCTAATACACATCATTTTTAACGTGTGTGTCTTACCATAAGAATTGCACGTCTCAAACCTCACGGCGTGAGAGTAGTTACAAAGAACACAGAATGCACAATATCACTGATTCTATCAGCTACAGGCTCAGGGGGAAATAGATACGGAAACGACTGAATCAATAAACGACAGTCCCCCGGTCTTCTCTTATTTTCAGTCGTGTGAAGTACATAGAGTTAGAAAATGATACCACTCGGGGACAAAGACGTACACAATCAGCGTGGGTTTTTCAAGGCAGAAACAGGGAAATGCCGTCCCATGAAAGATTTTCAAACACAAGAGCGGTCAACTTTGAAACAGCTTGTGCGCATTTGTCCCGGGTGGGTCCCGTAGCAAACACCCATATTTGAGGAAGGACGTGAGACTTTAGGTCTCTGTTTTGCAGTGCTGGGACCTCCATCTCTGTTTTGATAAAAATCATTATAATACTACTAACTCCAGCCCCATATTTCATTTCAGAAACAAGCAAGCACCTTTCCTCCTCTTTGTGTCCTTTCTACATGTCCACACCCCTCTCGTCACCACTGAGAAGTTCCTCGGGACAAGTCTGCATGGCCTCTACGGGGACAACGTGGAGGAGATGGACTGGATGGTGGGTAAGTGCTCCTTCCGGCTGAAAGTGTGACGGTTCCTCACCCGGCAGGGTGACAAGGGGAGACTAGCCCAGGTTAACGGTAGGAGGGGCAGCGCTGATATCGCAATCTCCCCGAAGGTTGAGGGTCTCAAGCATGAGGTCAGACAATTAAGTTCGCGAACTTCTCCTAGAAAAAGTGCTACACACCTCATTGCTGAATGTCACTATGGTCACCTTCAAAGTCTCCCCTTGGAAAGCTATGCACCGACGCCAGTGCCTAGTCCACCCTTCAAAGCAATTTTGGAACTCTCTTTCTGGAATGGCCATCAGAGCTGTCGTCGTATTACCCTTGATGTCCTGAATGTCATCCAAATGTCTTCCTTTCAATATTTCCTTGATCTTTGGGTAAAGAAAGAAGTCATTGGGGGCCAGATCATGTGAGTAGGGAGAGTGTTCCAATACAGTTATTTGTTTCCTGGCTAAAAACTCCCTCACAGACAGTGCTGTGTGAGCTGGTGCATTGTCGTGATGCAAGAGCCATGAATTGTTGGCGAAAAGTTCAGGTCATTTTCATGTAACTTTTTCACGCAGCCTTTTCAGCACTTCCAAACAGTCAACTTCCTTCACTGTTTGTCCAGTTGTTACAAATTCATAATGAATCATCCCTCTGATATAAGAAAAGTTGAGCAGCATCGTTGCAATGAGTTCGCGCACTTAATTGTCAGAGCTCGTATCACCAGGCACATCGTCACCCCATTTCTTTCGTTCGTGTGGCGGTGGACTGAGTGGGTCGGGTGCTGCAGAATAATTGTGATCAGAGACTGCAGGGGGACGTGTGCTTTTTTAAATCTTCTGAAAACATCATCTTGGAGTAAGACACATGATTTGGATGAACTATTGAGAGAAAATAGTGGAAGTTGGAAGATGTTTGTGCAACGAATCATCTCCCATAACTTCCCCGGTGGGCCTGACCTCACCCCCCTTCAGGACAAATTTGCTCATCACCGCCAGTGGGGTCCTTGGGGGAAAAGATTTAAAATCATGGGAAATATGGGCTATTTTATGCGGTTGTGTTTTTAAAATTAAATTCACAATGTCTCAATTTGGAGAAAAAAAGTATTTCAAATGAATAAATGTGCAGATGTATGTAATTTATAATAATACTTATTGAATGGTACTGGAAATCTTACAAGACAGAGTAAGAAACCCATAATTTCATCAAGATAAGGAACTCATCATAACGCTTAAAGAATCTTTTCAATGTATGTGTTCACTTTTTCTGTCCCCATTTAAAACTCAGTCAAGAAACCGTATGGCATATTTTAATGAAAATTATTATCATGATGTGGGTAGGTAAAACAATGGGGATTTTTAGCGCAGGAAAACTATTCTATATGATACCATAATGGTGGATCCAGGCATTACGCATTTATCAAAACCCATAGAATGTACAAAAGCAAGCGTGAACCCTCAGGTCAACTGTGAATTTAATTAACAATAGTGTATCAATATTGGCTCAGCAGTTATAATATTGATTGGCTTATCCGTAAACCTAAACCTGTTCCAAAAAAATAAAAGCTATTAATTAAGGGGAAGGGGGGACTCAATAGCGCCCCATATTTACAACTCCTTGTCCAAAAGAAAACAACTAAAGAGGAATAAATGGCCAAAAAAATGGATGGAACAAAGAGGAAAAAAACAAACAAAGAGTGATGTGGTTGATTTAAAGCTAACTGTTCGGACAATTGTCTTCCCCATAAGTGGTCTAACACACTGATTAAAATACAGAGACTGTCAGACCATATTAAAAAAAGGAAGATCCAACCCAAATGAAATACTTATACTTTTTTTTTTGTACCTTCCCCCAATTCTCCCATCCCCCGCCTCTGGCAACCCCCCACCCTTAAGTTTGTGTGGCTTCGATTTTCCACATAAGTGAGATGATAGGGTATTTGCCTTGGTCGGTCTGACGTATTTCGCTTAGCGCGATACCCTGTAGGTCCATATGTGTTGTCGCATGACACAGGATTTACTTCCTTGTCGTGGCTAAATACCATTTCATCGTGTGGATATCCCACTTTTTCTTTACCCATTCCTCCAACGAAGGACACTTAGATGGGTCCCATGTCTTGGCTATTGCGAGTGATGCTTCAGTGAACCTCAGGGGTGCAGCCATGGTTTTTTTGCACGATTCTGTTTTTTGTTTTTTGGTATAGTCAACACAGTGTTTGACCATCCCCACTAATTACAGAACTCTCAGGAACTTAAAGCCACCATGGGAGCGTTACCTTTATCGAGTCACATTCATGTCCAGTGCCATCGTCAGCCGCCTTCCTACACCTTTCTGGAACCTTTCTTTTTTTTTTTTTTTTTTTGGTCTCAATTGTAAGTTTTCACTATTCTGTCTTTTGTAGCATATACCCTTGTAGCTTGCCTGAAACGTGTCGGAAACAGAGAAAGGCACGGGTCCATCTTAGGTCGAGGGCGTTCAGGCTCCTACGACTGTCCCAGTCCCTCCCAGTATGCGTTATCACAAAAGATTGATTTGAAGGTTTCCGAAGCCCTGAAGCACGCCCTGAGTATCTGGCGTAAGACAGCCGTCCGGGTGGACGGGCTCCAACGCAGCGGTTCTTTGCAGGAAGGATCCTTGAGACTTTGGAAACGGAAGGTCTGACGAACAGGACCCTCGTCTATTTCACGTCCGATCACGGCGGATCCTTAGAATCTCAACTGGGGAATCAGCGGTATGGTGGCTGGAACGGGATCTATAAAGGTAACGCTGACGGACACCCAGGTCTTTCGTGTAGGGTCTGCCCTGTGACGCCCAACCCTTACTGCTGGAATGGGGCCGTCTACCTCAACAGAGACAGGGGAGGGGTGGTCTCCAAAGGGGGGCATGTGGGGGAGCGGGGGGGTGTCAGGGTGACAAAGGGGAAGGGGTTAGGAAGCACCGATCGGCAGTTATAAAATAGTCACAAGGCTGTCAAGTACAGCACAGGGACTAGCGGCCGTAATATTATAATAACTATGGATGGTGCCAGGTGGGGGGACTAGACTTATCGGGGAGGATCACGTCGTAAGTTACAGAAATGTCTCACCCCTGTCCTGTACACCTGACACTAATATGAAATAATAGCGAATGTCAACGATAGCTGGGGACAAAAAAAATGCACAGTTAAAAGAAAATTTAATCCAAAGACAGAGAGTGTGAATGTTGCTGGTCAAAGACTGCTTCCTTCATCGAAGGCAGAAAGTACAATGTGCCATGCTCCGATGTGCATTTTTTTTTTTTTGCACAATTCACCATTTTGGGTATCTTTGCAGAATGTTCGACCATCAGCGTTACTTAATTTTAGAACATTTTCATCCCCTTCAAAAGAAATGCAGATGCCTATTTGCAGTCCCTCCGTCATGGTCCCCTGCAGCCACCCCCAGAAACTATTGACTTTCGTCTCTCTTTTCATGCAAATGTGGGGTCCTTTGCGACTACCTTCTTTCATTCAGAAGGATGTTTTCCGGGTGCATCCACATTGTCGCCTATTTCTGCACTTCATCCTTTTTTTTAATTTTTTATGGCTGAGTGATAGTCCATTGTTTGGACGGAGCACATGGTGTGTACACATCCACCTGCTGACAGTGCGGAGCAAGCATTTCTGGATTTTAATCTTAGTCTTTTCTGTTGCTGTTTCAACCCAGGTAGCAAAGGCATGGGCGGCTGGGAAGGAGGCATCCGAGTCCCGGGGATCGCTCGCTGGCCCGGGGTGCTGCCGGCCGGCTGGGTCATCCAGGAGCCCACCAGCCTGATGGACGTCTTCCCCACGGTGGTGCAGCTAGGGGGCGGCCAGGTCCCCCAAGACAGGTAGACAACAGCCCAAGGAAAGCAATTCAATTTTGCATAGAGACACACAGGTACATCAATGATCACTGTCACTTTTGCATGACGTAAGGCATCGGTGAGATCAGGACCTTTATCACTGTCTACGGGAATCACGCGTCTGCTGCTTGTATACACAGTGTCTTCTCTCTCTTTTCCTGACTCGTAAGTGAGGCCAACTTTCTTTTAAGGGTGGTTCTCATAGAAAAAAATGTCGCAATATATCTGCAAGCCATTACCGTATTTCCCCAGGGATACGACGCTCCCCATGTCTAAGACGCACCTTAATTTGGGGGCCTGAAAATTGAAAAAAAAAACGTATTACATAAAGTTATTGAACTCAAGTTTTCTTCATCACAAAATTCATACAACTCCTCATCACTGTCAAAACTCCTGACCATGAGCTTGTCCTCATCTGTGTCTGATGACGAACCACTGTCTTCATATATTGCCTCGTCCTCAGCGGGAAATGCAAGTAAAAAAAATCTACAACCGCTGTATAAGACGCACCCAGTTTTTAGACCCCACATTTTTCGAAAAAGGGTGCGTCTTATACATAGGGAAATACGGTACTTTTGATTCAGTGTGGTACAAGCTTTTTCTGTGATTCCCAATTTTTCTGGTCTTAAAACGTATAGGAAATTCGGGGGGAAATAGAAAATAAAACAATTGTGTAAACTAAGCAGCCTAGAGATTAATACATGGATGATACATAGATATTATACATATTTATTTTATATATTCTTTATATATACAGAGGGTGACCAAAAATGTATACGCATTTTAAGCTGTATTAAAGTTGTAATCCTCAATAAATACACATAAGAAAAGATGAATACAAGTGACGTGTGACGTCTGCAATGACAAGAGGTGCTCAAAGTGGTTCCCATCAGCGTCATTTTAATAGTTTTTTCCTTTCTTAAACTGTGTATACATTTTTTTGGCACCCTCTATATTATTACATATTGCTTGTATATGCTCATCTATTGTTTATATATTTTTATATGCTTATATATATATACGGAAATCTTTGTGCACAGACAAGAAATTTAATGGCTTCATGTTATTTTCTTTCAACCAGCCTCTTACAGGAGGACGTTACCCCATTAGCCTTGTTCTCTTAAAAAAAAAAAAATACTGTTTTGTCATTTACTGCCTGTCATAATTATCACCTTAGTAAAAACCCCTAGAAGTTGAGTGTGGCTTTAAAGAGTGCGGCTGTTTATATATCTCTTCATATATATTTTGCCAAATTATTTTCTAGGAATTGCTACTAGCCACCGGTGTCTATTTTTAAAACTCACAGAACTCAAGTAAATTTCAATTATACATGTGTGTAACACCATTTCTTTATTATCTGTATGAATTGTGCACACGTGGACACACAGACGTGCATGTGCCCACTATAATTTCCACTGCTTTTCACTTGAGAATTTGAATATTTCATCTGAACATTTCACACCTTTACTTTACATTCTCCTGTTTTCTGTCACTGAATTTCATGTCTCCGGTTGCTGGGTTCTTTTTTTTTTTCTCCCTATGTAGCTGTTAATTTTTAAAATTAGTTTATAATATTTCATGTGTTTTAAAAATGAAAATTTGTCTGTCACGCATACTGTGAATGAGTTTCACTAAAAAGTAAAATAAATTCAGCCATATATTGTTGATTGGTTTAATAGATATATATCAACATGATTTATAATAAACATACATATGTGTGTATACAAATATACATATTTGCAAGTGAAATGATATATGTATATATGTATATATATATATATATATATATATATATATATATATATATATATATTGGGTTATCGGAAAAGTCATGACATATTTTTTTTCTACGTTTTTTGTTGCAAAAATGCGTCATGACTTTTCCGACAACCCAATATATACATATATTTTATTGCATTATATATTATATACATAAATATATAATAAAAGAATATAAATATATAATATGTGTAGCATATTATATATCTATTATATACACTATATTAATATATACAATACATAACATATTATGCGTTGTATATAGAATAATATATACTCTTTTATTTCATTTTTTTCATGGCAACCCTGTGCAGGTAAAGCCTACTTAGGGTTCTAAATTCTCTACCTGACCGAGAACACTATTCCCATTAGAGGAGAAACCCCATTTGACGGCTATTCTAAGTTCAGGGCATCTGTAAAAAAAAAAAAAAAAATGTATCATCGGTATTTATGATTATAAATTTTGACACACCAGATCCTGAAAAAGTTTTCACGATCGTTTAAGAACCATTAGAAAGGGTCACCGCCGTTTTCCACGGAGGTGTTGAGCTGCCCTCTCACTGTGTGAGCACTTACCGATCCCTTGTCGTCGGCATGTATTTTTAGCGTAGGATTTCCTCGTCATGGGTGGCGGGGCTAGTGATGAAGTAACACAGACTCACAGACACGTGTCCCATCCTGGAGCAAGTGGCTGAGTTCCTGGGGAATAACACGTGCGGGGAGGGTCTGTGGCGACAAGGACAACCAGTGCGTTTATTTACGCTGTGTCCTGAGAAAGGTGGTGCCCATGGGACTGGGATGTCAACACCTCCGCCCTGGACACTATTTGGAGAGTGGGAAAGACAAAACCCCACGTCAGTGCCCCGTGCTCTGCAGACAAGGAGATGGCTCCAAGTCCCCTGGAAGGGGACCCCTATTCTAGGATGGCTGAAAGCCCATGTCGTCGCTAGGACAGCCAAAAGACGTCCTAATGACTGGAGAGCATGTTTTCACATTTATACTAAGGCTGGGTGGCCAGTCGCTGAATCTGAGCCATCTGGTCCTCAAGGAGCCTTTAGGCAAAGGGCGTATCTGCGGGTGCGGAAGCGGGTGGGTGCGCGATGCTCCCCGAAGCTCGTCGATACTGATACTCATGTGTGCTGTGCTGCAGCCCTGACTCCACCTTCCCATCTGCAGGGTGATCGATGGCCGTGACCTGTTACCGTTGCTACTGGGGACCGTCCAGCGCTCGGACCACGAGTTCCTGATGCATTATTGTGAGACGTTTCTGCACGCAGTCCGGTGGCACCAAAGGGACAGTGAGTCGGCGGGGAGGAGGGTGCCCCTTCCAGCTGTCAATCATTGCATCTGGGAAAGCAGTTATTCCTGAGATGTAGGCATTGCTTAGGGGGTTTTCTATAGCTTTCCTGCCTCTCCCTGTGCTGGGCAGTGCAGCGGCCATCACACACACACTCGCATGTGCTCTGGCCTGTCTCCCACCTCGCGAGCCTGTTCTCTCAATCTCGATTGCTTTTCTCGGTGTTCTCAGCCGCCGTAGCGTAACGACACAAGTTCATCGTTGTGGTGACAATGACAGGTCCTGGGGACAGCCCTGTTCTGGGTTGCAGATGGCGTCCTCCTCAGCGCGTACTCCCCTGGAGGAGAGAGAGAGGGCTCTGGTCCCACACCCGTGACCCCAACTCACCCTAAGCAGGTCCCACAGCTCCCACCTCTTAATACCATCCTCCCTGGGGGGGTGGGATGTTCACACCGAGTAAAACTCTTGTGCTGGTGGACCCCACTGCCTCTGTGCAGTCATCCCAGGATGGACATTTGCTTCTGGTCCCTGGGACTCACACGGCCCCCCGGCCAAGCGCCCTATTTCCCTGTGCCCACCCCCAGTGGTTCTCGTCTTCCTTCAGGAGGAGCCGTGTGGAAGGTCCACTATATGAGCCCGCGGCTCCCCGAGGGCAGAGGCGGCGCCTGCGAAGGGGAGCTGGTGTGCCCGTGCTCCGGGGACAACGTGGTCCTTCACGACCCACCTTTGCTGTTTGACCTCTCGAGAGACCCTTCAGAGTCGCACCCGCTCACACCCGACACGGAGCCCTTGTTCTATCAGGTGCTGGAGACAGCCCAGCGGGCAGTGGAGCAGCACCGCCGGACGCTCACCCCGGTTCCGCTGCAGCTGGATGGGCTGTCCAACGTCTGGAAGCCGTGGCTGCAGCCCTGCTGTGGCCCCTTCCCCCTGTGCTGGTGCGACCGGGAAGGGGACTCGCAGTAGCCACCTGCCTGGGGACACGGGCTCCCTGCTGCCTGCATTTGTTCGCTGGTGTTGAAATAAAACTCCAGGGTGAAATTCAGTCGCCCGTTTGTGTGGGGTTGAATGCTTCTCCCAGATCTAAACACAAAGGGACAAAGAACAAATCACGTCCAAAGGCCACTAAATAAAATGCACCATTGACCAGCTGACCAGGCCACGCGACGGGGACGTTCCTCTTGCCACAGGGGTTTCTTGTCTAAGCACCCCAGCTCCACCTGGGAAAGGCTGTATTGCCCCCCTAGAGAGCTCAAGCGCTGAAGGAAGCAGTGTCTATACGGATTTGCAGACACCAAGGGGAGTCGCTTGTCCTGACTCAGGGTGGCTGGGACCCCATTAAAACAGGTAGGTGTATCGTTTTCAACGCTGATGAGGACACAGCATGTTCCAAGTCGGAACTCTTTCCAAGGGGTGTTCCCTGGTGATTCACGGAGACTCAGGATTTGGGACACGTGCTGGATACTCAAGGTTCTTCCTGACTGTGTTGGGAGGTCACTGTGTGTCCAGTTCCCTCGCACTTGACCTGCCCAGGATGGGGCACCAGCAGAAGGAGAGTGAGGCGCGAGTTCTATACCAGGCCTGTGCCCCCAATCACCTGTCTCCACACACACACACACACACACACACACACACACACACACACACACACACACACCTAGTTCCCGCCTGTATCAGTGTGCTAGGGCGGCCGTAACGAAGGGCTCCAGCCTGGGAAAACAACAGACATGTATCTCTACCAGTCATGGATGGAGGCTGGAGTCCGGGATCCGGGTATCCCAGGGCTGGTCCCCCCCAAGGCCTCTCTCCTGGGTGTGCAGACGGCCGTCTGCTCTCTGTGTCCTCACATGGTCGTCCCTCTGTGTGTGTCTGTGTCCTCACCCCCTCTTCTTATAAGGACACAGTCCTATTGGGTCAGGGCCCACCCAGTGACCTCATGTTACCTTAATCCCCTCTTTACAGACCCGTCTGCAAATTCAGCCCCATCCTGAAGTCCTGGGGAGTCAGTGCTGCAACGTATGAATGTGGGGGGACACAGTTCAGTCCAGTGCACATCTCTGCTGGGGGTAGGAGTGAGGGGTAGGCTTTCCAACGGTTCTGTACAGCGCCCTCCCCCCAGGTCTCCAAACCCAGGGTTGTGACAAGCACCTGTGACCTTGTCACACACTCAAGGACACCATCCTCAAACCACGCAGTCCCAGGTGACTGATGGAGAAACTCCAGTACCCGAGACACGCAGCTGCTGACCGGTCAGCTGGAATCACGTCCATGTCTGCCTCATTCCGCCTCGAGTCCATTTCCCTTTGGCGTCCAGAAGGGACGATGGCCTAGCAACACCCCCAGGACCCCAGTTCCCTGCTCAAAGCCATGGTTTATCCAACATGGAGACAGCGCTTCCAGCCAGGCGTGCCCTGAACACCTGTCCCACGGAACCATCTCTGCCTTGTTCAGAATAAGCTGTACCTGGTCCCCTCAACCCCCAGAGCCATCCACACCCTGGTCCCTAACTGTCGCCTTACAGCCGATTCTTAGACCCCCCCTCCCCCCCTGCATTAGCCTCTGACCCATTAGTCAAGAGAGTGTCTCGGAAAACTGAGGCCGGATGGAATGATATCTGTAAAGCTCTCTCGGGGGCGTCTCGGCCTGACTGGGACCTGATGGAATGACATCAGCTGTCTCCCCTGGGAGGACATGTAATTATGTCTTGGGGCAATGTGGTGGAGTACGAAGGCATAGCATTTGCTGGAGTACACTAGGAAAAGGTCAATGGAAAAGGCCTTAAGGCGCACAAGAATACATGGTTCATGACTCACAGCATAGCAGTTTACTTCCTTGAAAATAATCAATAAAAACCATGCGTTGACCCGATTCGGGGCTCAGTCTATCTCTGAAGACTGAGTCCCTTGGTCTCGCTCTTAAATCTTACTTCTGTCTCTTGTTCTTATTCAAATCTGCGTCGCCCCTCTCGTGTCCCATTTGCCCTTGCCACGCTGGACGTGACACCTAACGGCTTTGAAGCCACTCAAGTCCCCATGTCCTTAAAGTCAGAGCAGCCCCATAGAATCAAGTCCATCCTCCCGTCCCATCCCCACAACCTCCTCCAAACAGAACCTGTGGGGTACCAGCTCCCACCCTCTCTGCCACTCCTAAAACTCACGACAGCCCCCACACTTTGTTCCTATACCTTGCCCAAGAGCCCCCAAGGCTCCTGCTCTGCACAGGTTGGGGGAACCTGGCCTCCCTCCAAGGTAGAATTTCATTCAAGGCTCAAATCTGGACTGGGTTCCTGACAGGCGCCTCCATGCTGAGCTACCTCTGGACTCCTGGCCCCTGGCATCCTACCTCCGGCCTGAACCTGCACCATCTGTGGGGTGTTTGCAGCAACCCAGCTGCAAAGTCCTGAGCTAAAGCAACTGGGACCTCAGGACAAGAACCGCGATGAAGAATGCCTAGGAACGAAGGCGGCTCTACCGTCACCCCCATAAGTGCACGCGGACTCAACCTGACAACTAAAAAGCAAACGTCTTTTCTCCCAATAGAAACTCCAGCCACGTTTCTGGAGACGCCAGCTCTGCAGGGAGCTTCGGGGGCACCTGCAGACTCTAGGTTTTCAACAAACACCCTCAGGGGACTTAGAGAGGCCCCGCCCACGCCCCAGGCTTTGGCTCAACACCGTTCCCGGGGACCATCGGGTCAAAACGCAGGGCTGAAGTGGAAAGGTAAAGAGAGAAATTCCAGGGCAGCTCACGGGGACCAGGACCCGGAAACGACCCATCAGGCAGCCCCAGTGTCAAGGCCCGTGGGGGAGGGCCCAGCTAGGCAGGGGCACATTGAGCACCCCCACCCGTCGGGCACAGGGGACGTCTGGCATCCTGGTTGCCGGATGCACCGGGCAATCCGTGCCCAAGACCCTGTGTGAGACGCAGAGGGGCGCGCTCCGTGCAGGCGCAGCTGGGGTTCCTCAGCTCCGCTCATGAGCGTTTCCAGTCTCCGGGCCGCCCGCTCCACCCCCACCCCAGCAGCCGGGAAAAACCTGCTTTTAAGACCCATTCCCTGAGGCCCCAGATAAAGGCGATTAGAGGGGGAGGCGCCCCGCCCGCCCCGCGATCTTGCAGCAGCTCGGTGGGCGGGTCCGGCACACAGCGCCCAGGGCGAAGTCCCGCGCGTCCGGTCCGCACTCGCCATGGGACCCGCGGTGCACAGGGGACGCGCTGCCCCCGCCGCCAGGTGCGCGGGACCCCGGGACGCAGCCCCCACCGGAGCCTGGAGCGGGGGGCGCTGGATGCAGGTGGGGGGCGCAGAGAGTGGGGAGGGGTGCCCGGGGCGCGCGTGCGCCTCGGGTTCAGCAGAACGCGGCTGAAGGGCCGCTTCGTCCCCGGGACGCGAGATCCGGGGTGGGGGGGGCGCCCCCGCGCGGGAGTGGGGGGTGCAGACGGGACGGAGACGGGAAAGGGCGGAGGAAGTTGGGGACAGGAGCAGGAAGCAGCGAAGGGGCCTGGCTGGGGCCTCGCCAGCGCCCCGAACCCCATTGAGACCCGCCCCCGGGGCCCCCTCCGCGCGCCCTCGCGAGCGCGGCCTTGACGCCCCTCCCCGCGCGCCCACCCCTCACTGCGACACATCCGTCCCGCCTTGTGTCCCCGCCCCCCGCGCCCCAACGCACCCCCCGCTGCAGGACACGCCCCGCCCGCCCCCCCACACCCGGCAGGCCCCGCCCCGAGCGCGCCGGGGCGCAACTGGGCAACACGAGCTGCACCCGGGGACCCCGCTGGGGACCCCGCGACGCGTGTCCCCCAGGATCGGAGCTGCCCCGGCCTCGCGTCCCTCCGGCCACGGGGCGGGGAGACCTCGGGGGGCCCCCCCACCCCGTGCGCTCCGAGCCCCTTGACGCGCGGCGCCCTGTGCGCTCCGGCCGCGGCTACGCGCGTGCAGCAGCTGAGCTGCGTCGCCCGGGGGCGTCCGGGGCGACTGTGCGCTCCCGTGTCGCCTCCTTGCACGGTTAGGTGCCGCCCCCGTCATGGCGCAGCCGGAACTCGGGGACCTTCGGCGGAAGGGACGGGGTGCGCCCGCGCTCGGCCTCGTCGCCGCCCTTGCGTGACGTGTTAGCTGAAGTGGCCTGATGCGTCACAAAGGGAGTAAATTAAAGCAGATTAAAACACACACCTAGCTGGCACCCCCGGCGAATGCAGGTTTCCTGCAGAGTGGTGTTGTGCCAGCAATGGGGACAAAGGAAAACACACCCAGCTGCCACCATCCCTGGTTAAACCCTCATTGAGTGCAAGTGCACATCCCTGCCCCGCAAGCGGGCTGCAAATGCCGCCGTTTCATGCCAAAACCCACACGTTGATCGCAGCCCCTCTTCGCTTTGCTCTCCAGGGCCTGCCTGCCAGCGCTGCTCGTTGTGTGCGCGCTTCTCGGGACTTGCGAGTTACAAGCAGCCAGTGCCTTGAAGCCAAATATTCTCCTGATAATGGCGGACGACCTCGGCATTGGGGATCTCGGTTGCTATGGAAACAGGACACTGAGGTACTTGCTTGCTGGCGCTGCTGGGGTGTGTGAGGGTCCGCGGGTGTTTGGCTGAAGGATGCATTGAAAATCTGCCCGTAGGAAGCAGGAAATTCAGACGTCAACGCCAAAAGATTTATTTTTGGACAGGAAAAGACAGCCCTGCACCTTTCAAACAACATAGAACCCTGTGGATATGTTTCCTAAACAAGGGACCACTCACTGGGGGGCTTAAAACCACAGGAACCCACCCTCCCCCACGTCCTGGAGGCCAGGAGGCTGCCACCAAGCTGTCCCAGGGCCACGCGCCCTCCGGAGGCCCCAGGGGACGGTCCCTCCTGCCCCGTCCAGCTCCTGGGGGCTCCAGGCGTCCCTGGGCAGGTGGCCGCCTCCCCCCCATCTCTGCCTCCGTCTCCACGTGATGTCCCCTCTGTGTCTGTGTCCCTCCTTTTCTGTCCCTGATAAGGACACTGTCATGGAAACTAGGCTGGATGTGATTTTGCATTCTAAATCAGGGGCCCCCCAGGGGCCGTTTTTTTTAATGAAGAGCCACCCAAGGTCTGTGCAGCCTGCCTTTCTCTCTCTCCTTTTCATTTTTCCCAAGTCTTGAAAAGGGTGGAAACGATGCTTAGCTCCAGAGGGACTTAAACAAATAGATGGAGAACCAGATTTGGCCGTAGGTGGCTGGCGTCCCTGCAAGCACCCTGCAGCCACACCCAGGGTCTCAGCTGAAAAGCTGACGTCGGGGCTGCTACTTGTAAGGAGGAATCCTACTCTAGTTTTGGACGTCTGACTGCTGAAGCCACAGCCTTCCTCCTCAGCTCTGTGCCGCACATGTGGACAAGCTGAAAAGAACACCCAGGTGCTCCGTCTTTTGGTGCTGGTGGGTGCTTTAAACCACACCAGCGCCCGTGAGATACCATCTGTCTCCGCCCCCAAGCCACACTTCAGAGAGGTGACTCTAAGCTCCTGCTAGGGACCCAAACCGGAGTCATTCTAAAACCCGGTGTTGTCCCTAAGGTGTGTGACGCAGTCCGTCCGGACTCCCCCTACACAGGCATCGCCTGCAGCTTGATGCACGCGCCCCTTCCTGAGAGTGACCCATCTGTGACACATCTGTGACACATCTGTGCTTTCCTCAGGACGCCGAACATCGACAGGCTCGCAGACGAAGGCGTGCGGCTCACCCAGCACCTGGCGGCCGCCCCCCTCTGCACCCCGAGCAGGGCGGCCTTCCTCACGGGGAGACACTCATTCAGATCAGGTAGGTGTTCAGATCAGGTAGGGACAACCGGGAAAAGGGCACGTCCGCGTCACCCGTTCCTTGTCCGTAATCGTGGGGTAGGGGTGGGTGAGACACCAGGAAAGGGCTCAAAACTTAATCTGCAATTCCATGGTCCTGCAGTTACATAAATACTGTGTTTCATGTACTCATACCAAACACAAGAAGAAAAAGCTGTGATAATTGGGAATGCAGAAGGTTGAAACTATTCCGTGGTAGCCGGTTATGTTTCATGTTTTGTTGATGGTTTAAATATTTGCGTCAATGTTGATGGGAAGTCAGGATTTCAGAAGGGCCCTGGGTGGATGGGGGGCTGAGTAATGCACCGTGTCCCCCCAGAGATGCCACCTTGTAACGCCCACAATGAATGAAGGTTTCCTTATGTGTCAGAGGTGATTTTGAAGATGTGCTCAAGTTTAGTACCTCGAGGTGGGGACGTTATCCTGCACTACCCAGGTGCCCCCAATGTCATCACCTGCTAGAAGCTAGTGGCAGACAACCCCCACCCCCAATTTGTGACAACCAAAAGTGACTCCATGCATTGCCAAGTGTGCCCTGGAGGGCAGAGTCACCTTGGGTTGATGATCACTATGGAAGATAGAAGATAGATAGATATGCATAGATGATGATGATAGATTAGATAGATGATTGATAGATGATAGATGATAGATAGATGATAGATAGATACATAGATACATAGATAGATGATAGGTAGATGTTGATGGTAGATGATATAGATAGGTGATAGATGATTCATCGATCAATAGATGCTAGACAGATAGATGATTGACAGATAATAGATATGGATGCATAGAGTTGTGATGATTAGATAAATGATAGAGATAGATTATAGATAGATATGGATGGATAGAAGATGATGGTAGATGATAGAGATGAATGGGTGATAGATGATCGATCAATCAATAGATGCTAGATAGATGATTGACAGTTCAATCAGTTGATCTATAGGAGATTGATAGATGGATAGATGATAGAGATAGATAGATGGGAGGTATATAGATAGATAAACAGACTCCTGCGAAGGCCCAGGGTTTGTCATCCTCAGCGCTGCCGACATTTGGGCTGATTCTCTGTGGTGGAATTGTCCTGGGCCAGAGTCGGGTGTTTCCACCGACGAGACGCTACCGGGACCCCTCCCCAGTGGTGACAACTGAAGATGATACTTGGCATGGCAGCATGCCCCCTGGCGAGGGGTGCAGTCATTCCTTCCCTGCTGAGAGCCCGCACTGCAGCCCACAGAAACTAAAGGCTTCCAGTGTGTTCGGTCCACAGGCATGGAAGCCACCGATGGATACCGGGCCCTTCAGTGGAACGCTGGTTCGGGTGGGCTGCCCGCGAACGAGACCACGTTTGCAAGGATCCTGCAGCGGGAAGGCTACGCGACCGGCCTCATAGGTACGCCTCGGACCCTACGGTCACCTTGCATATCAGCAATCCTGAGAACCTGTGTTCCTACAAAGGGGAAAAAGTCCCCATTTGGAGACCCAAAATCTGGTGCCTGGCCCATCGGACCTCTGCTTGGCTTGTTTACAATGTCGGCATTTTTGTCACCGACAAGTAAATTTAATTCCCGATGGTGCTCGAGTCACCGCTTTCCTTCCCTGGCCGTCTCAACCTTCTCCTCTCTTGGTTTATCAGAAACGTGTCTAGAAATGATCTTACCCCAAATGGCCCTCAGAGTAAATGAGCACCACCTTGGTTTGCACAGCAAGCTCAGGGAAGGGTCCCAAGGTCCCTCATTGTAAAGGGGGGTTGTGAGGGGTCCGCTGGCCCACCTGTAGCCTGGGGAACTCACCAGGAGGGACCCCCTGAGCGTATCATCACAGTCACAGCCATGACTTATGACTGAACGGATACAGAGCAAAATCGGCCAACAGAAGGGTGTGTGGGGGGAGGCCTGTCACAAGCTTCCAGAGCCTTCTCCTAGTCCAGCCACGAGGAGGTGTTCCTTCTCCCAGCAACGCCTTGTGACACGTAATATGATGTCACCAAGGAAGCTCCTTAGAGAGCACGCCCAAGTGCACCGTTCTGTAATCCGTCATCTATACGTCACACTGTGTGCCCACCACCCAGAGTCGCTTCCCCTTCCGTCACCACATATGTGACCGCCTTTCCCCTCATCTACCACCCCCCCCCCACATACCGTCCCTTTACATCACAACCTTCACATGATCCTGCGAAGGCGACTCGTGTCCGACCGAGTCCCTTCCACGTCCGGCTCCGCTTTGATCCTCAGGAAAATGGCACCAGGGCGTGAACTGTGAGTCCCGCACGGACCACTGCCACCACCCACTCAACCACGGGTTCGGCTACTTCTACGGCATGCCTTTCACGCTCGTCAACGACTGTGACCCGGGCCGGCCCCCGGAGGTGGACGCGTCCCTGAGGTCACAGCTGGGTCGCTACACCCAGCTGATGGCACTGGGGATCCTGACCCTTGCCGCTGGCAGGGCCGGTGGGCTCACCTCCGTTTCCTGGAAAGCAGTCGCGGGGCTGGCCGGCCTGGGCGTCCTGGTTTTCGCATCCTGGTACGCTAGCTTCGGGTTTGTGCGTCGCTGGAATTGTATCCTCATGAGGAACCACGACGTCACCGAGCAGCCCATGGTTTTGGAAAGAACGGCCAGTCGTCTGCTCAAGGAAGCCGTTTCCTATATCGAAAGGTAATTAAATTATCATGGTGCTCCCCTTTTTTAAAAAAAAAATGTAGTTTTCCATTTCAGTTGGCGTAAAACATTATACTTGTTTCCAAATGTACAGCATAGTGGTTAGACATTTGTGTAATTTATGCAGTGATCCCCCTGATAAGGGTAATAACCACCTGACACCCTGTGTAGTTAGGACCGTACTATTGACTGTAGTCCCTGTGCTGTATGTTACATCCTCATGACGGTGCTGTAACTGCCAATTTCTGTTTCTTACTCCTTCGTCTTTTTCATCCGTCCGCCCACCCCTCCCATCCGGCAGCCACCAGTTGTTCCTCTATATCTCTGAGACGGTTTCTGTTTTGTTTGTTCATTGATTCAGTTCTTTAGATTCCACATATAAGTGAGATCATATGGGATTTGTCTTTCTCCGACTGACTTATTTCACTTAGAATGTTCTCTAGATCCATCCATATCGTTGCAAATGGTACTATTTCCTTCTTCTTTATAGCTGAGTAATACTCCATTGTGCAAATGTACCACAGTTTCTTAATCCAGTCATCTACCGATGGGCATTTCGGTTGTTTCCAAGTCTTGGCTGTTGTAAATAGCGCTGCAGTAAACATAGGGGTTTACATTATCTTTTCAAATCAGTGTTTTGGATTTCTTTGAATAAATACCCAGCAATGGAATTGCTGAGTCATAAGGTAGCTCCATTTCCAGATTTTTGAGATCCCTCCATACTGATTTCCATAGTGGCTCACCAGTCTGCTGTCCCACCAACAGTGCACCAGGGTTCCCTTTTCTCCACAGCCTCGCCAGCACTTGTTGTTTGTTGATTTATTGATGATGCCACTCTGACCGGAGTGAGGTGATATCTCATTGTGGTTTTTATTTGCATTTCTCTGATGATGAGTGAGGTTGAGCATCTTTTCATGTGCCTGTTGGCCTTCATAAACCATCCCATTGCAAAGAGGTGGTGAGTTCTCAGAGCCTCTGCGTCTCTGTCCCGTCTCTGAGGTTCCGTACGCCGGCCTCTGAGCAGATGGGTCGGAAAAAGTCAACCTTTCAGAGGGATGGGCTTCCAAAACACACGTCTCTGCTGAGACGTCGTGGACCCCATCGCACTGAAACGCAGGCCGTTATATTTGAAGGATGCTTTTCTTCTTTCAGAAATAAGGACCGGCCGTTCCTTCTCTTTGTTTCTTTGCTGCACGTCCACATCCCCCTGGTAACCACCAAGGAGTTTCTGGGGAAGAGTCAGCATGGCTTATACGGCGACAACGTGGAGGAAATGGACTGGCTTGTAGGTGAGCTGCGGCACCCCCCCCAAGAGCATCACTCACTCTCGGCCTCCCCGTGACAGCATGGCCACGCGTGGGCCAGCCCACCGTGAACCGGGGTGCAGTAAAGAACGTGAAGAGGGAGAAAAGTCTTCCACGTCATTTATATGCTCGTGTAGTGTTTCTGATTGCTGAAGTCTCCTTGTGCACAAAAACCGCCCTCCCAGCAAGTCCAGTGTGTAAAGCCACCCGGAGACTGTTTTTTCGGGGAATGATGTGTTTTCCCAGGACTCATCAGCTCCAAGTCAAGTTGTTGTCCTTCAGTCTTAGCTGTGGAGGGCGCCGTTGAGCGCCAAGTCCAGTCACTTTCAATCTTGGGTTCCACAACCTGCATGTTTAGGGCTATGAAAGCCCATGCAGTTCACAGGCTTTGTTTCCCATGCTTTTGAGTTCCTGCGGCCTCGGTGGGTTAAAGCCGTCGCGTGGTTGGCAGATGGCTCTGCGTTGCTGGGTCTTGGCCACCGTAAGCCAACGCCCAGAGATGCTCAGGGCCCTGGGTTCCTCCTGAGTGAGACACCCCTGGGACAGCCACGTTCTCACCACGTCCCCATCCGCATGCACTTATGATGGACGTGTGTGTACATGGCAGCCATAAGGTGTCCAAGAGACCTGCCAGCTTTATGTGTCTTCCGTACTTTGTAAGCAGGACTCTGAGCCCTACCGTAGAGACGAATGATGTGTGTCTTCACATTTTCTGATTTCATGCATCACCGTGGCCTCCTGGAGACGGGGGTCCCTTCTTAGGACGCGGTGACTTCCGTAGAGAGGGGGAACTGTGTTGCGTTCGCTGATGCGAGCTTACTCACGCTGTCTTGAAACGTTCCGTGTTGCGTGCAGGTAGAATTCTGAATGCCCTTGACGAACACGGTTTGAAAAACACAACCTTCACGTACTTCACCTCGGATCATGGAGGACATTTGGAGGCCAGAGATGAACACGGCCAGCTGGGTGGATGGAATGGCATCTACAGAGGTAAGAAAGATGGACCCTGGGGTTGGAAAACAGATACGTGACAGCACGTGGGTCCCAGCAGTGATAGCTGGAGATCAGGTGGGCGTCGGAAAGAGCGCGCTGTTTCCAAGGGTGTTTATTGAGCATCTACTATACACCATGTTCTACCCACATGCCACGATAGAGAGAAGACACATGGTCTCCCCTAAAGGATTTGTGTTTTAATAGAAGAAAAAGATGTACAAATAAGGGGTTAAGAAGGTCTCAGGAGGGGCGGGCCGAATGGCTCAGTTGGTTAAGAGCTCGCTCAAGAGTTTGAGCTCTGAGCAACCGCGGTTCGCGTCCAGCCCGAGCTGAGCAGCTGCTGAGCTGCCAACAGGTAGCAGGATGGCTCAGCTAAAAAAAAAAAAAAAAAAAAAAAAAGAAGGTCTCAGGAGGTACAGATTGGTAGTCACAAAATCGTCACGGGGATGTAAAGTGCAGCACAGGGAATATAGTCAATAATATTGTAATAACTGTGGTTGGTGCCAGGTGGGGACTAGACTTTTCGGGGGGATCACTGCATCAATTATATAAATGTCTTAACCACTATGCTGTACACCTGACACTAATGTAAAATAATACCGAATGTCACCTGTAATTAAAAAACAATAGTCACGGGATATATAGAACCACATAGAGAATATAGTCAATAATATTCTAATAACGAGGGTGAGTGTCAGATAGACTAGTTGGGGTTGTCACTTCGTAAGTTATATAAAAGTCTAACCACTATGCTGTACACCTGAAACAAATAACAAAAAAAAAGATAAAAATGTATTGAACACTCCCAGAAAAAAAGAGATAGCCCAGTGGGGCAGTGTGTGTCCTTGTATTCCAGTAGATGGTGTCCCAGTTAGGGTGGAATACCTTTATATTATAGCTATTTTTTTTAAAGTCTGACACAGTCAGTTGTGTTATCCCACCCTTGTGAGTCCCACCGGCGGAAACACACCTGTAAAACCCCACGTCAACCCCTGTGGTGCTTTTGCAGTCAATTCTCAGAGGGGCCAAGAAACGGAGTCTCGCGATGCACACGCTCCCAGCCGAGGCGGGGGCAGCGGGGACATTCTGCCCGCTCGTTTGGGCTCTGACTGTGAACGCGTCCCCTCCATGGTCACTTCGGGCCACGTGCTTGCATCTGCATGCATTTTGCTGGCGAGTTACCTGTTTACACGGCCCAGGTGCAGCACTGCCGTGCTGTGTCGTGTTCCCGAGAGCAGGACGTGCCTTCAGGAAGACACATGGCGTGCCACCAGCTTTGTCCAGGCGCGAGTGACAGTGCTGTTGGCCCTGGGGTCAGTCTCCATGCATCAGCAGTACCTGTTCAGTCAGGTGTCTTTCACCAGAGTCAGCATGAACCAAGGTTTGCGTTGATCAATGGATGAAGATGCAGTGACCAGAGGCTGTCAGGAACCTAAACCCTGTCTTTCCGCTACGAGAAGTGGGTCCGCATTTGCCAAATCAGTGTTTTGGTGACTCTGTAGAACAAACATACCTACTAGGAATAGTAAGAATTGACTGTATATGAACCTGTTTCTTCTTGGGAAACCCCCACGTGTACGAGGTCTGACAATTAAGTTCACAAATTTGTTGCAACGATGTTGCTCACCTTTTTTGATATCAGAGGGATGATTCATTATGAATCTGTACCAACTGGACAGCTCACCACGTTTACTATTCGGAAGTGCTGAAAAGGCTGCGTGAAAAAGTTAGACGACCTGAACTTTTCACCAACAATTCATGGCTCTTGCATCACGACAATGCACCAGCTCACACGGCACTGCCTGTGAGGGAGCTTTTAGCCAGTAAACAAATAACTGTATTGGAACACCCTCCCTACTCACCTGATCTGGCCCCAGTGACTTCTTTCTTTACCTGAAGATAAAGGAAATATTGAAAGGAAGACATTTGGATGACATTCAGGACCTCAAGGGTCATACGACGACAGCTCTGATGGCCATTCCAGAAAAAGAGTTCCTAAATTGCTCTGAAGGGTGGACTAGGCGCTGGCATCGGTGCATAGCTTCCTAAGGGGAGGACTTTGAAGGTGACCATAGTGATATTCAGCAGTGAGGTAGGCAGCACTTTTCCCAGGAGGAGTTCGCACATTTAATTGCCCGACCTCATATATGTGGCTGTGGTCGGCAGAAACTGAACAGCGGTCCACCCTGAGCCCTGGCATCTGTCACAGTGACCAGACGTCAGTGCTGTGGTCACATAGTGTAACACGGCACCGCCGACCGTTAGGTGGGGACGTTCGCTGAGTGGCTGGGCCTGGCCTGACCACGCGAGCCCTGGAAAGCAGAGACCTCCCTCCAGCTGGTGGCAGGCAGAGAAGTCCGGCTTGAGACCCAGGAAGGACTGGACAGGTGGCTGAAGCTTTGACAGTGGAAGGACCACGTGAGAAGAAACGCCGGCCGCCTGCAGGAGCTCAGGGCAACCTCTTCCGCATGGAAACAGTGGCTTCGGCCATACAGCCACCACGAACTGCGTTCTTGCAGCTCCCGGAACGAACTTGGCAGTGCCTTGTCCCTTTGCTGCTGCCTCTCAAAGCCCAGACGGCTGGCACCTGGCGCTCAGACGGTGGGATCAAGAACAGTATGTGGGCTCTGCCTGCTGGTGGGGGCATGACAAGGAGCTGGAACTATCGCCGTGGCCAATTTGGGGAAACACGGCTGCCACCATGCGTGCACGCACACACACACACGTGCACACAGATGTGTATCTGCACCGCACGGTCTCCTGGGCAGCCCTAACGATGTCCTTTCCTTACAGGTGGCAAAGGCATGGGCGGCTGGGAAGGGGGCATCCGCGTCCCGGGCATCGCCCGCTGGCCCGGGGTGCTGCCGGCCGGCCGGGTCATCCAGGAGCCCACCAGCCTGATGGACGTCTTCCCCACGGTGGTGCAGCTGGGGGGCGGCCAGGTCCCCCAAGACAGGTACAAGTACAGAGAGCCCACCTGCTTCCTGAGACCTTGTCTTTCCTCTTTCACATGTAGGGGGGATATAAACTGCAAGGACATAGGGACCCTAAGAAAACGCTCACATCCTCAACTGTAGGAGACAGCCGGACCTACAAGAACCATCAGGAAAACATAGGTTTAGATGAAAATATTGGGTCCAGCTGCCCATTTCTGCAGTTTGGGTCAAATCGCGGAGCTCAGCCTAACAAGCGGGAAATCGGACCGTTGCAATGTGGTGCATGGAGAGACGTCTCCGTATAATTAAAAACGTGCCTACACGTGGGCGGGGCTATAACGGTATGCACTGAAAACGGCGTTCGCCTTGATAACAGCCAAAGCATGTCTAACGCAGGAGAAGAAACAGAAGTCAGTGTTTTGGTAATGATTTGATTTGATTCCACCTGCGGGACCAAATAACTAGGCCGGTGTGAGGGACGATAGCAGGAGGGGTCGCGTCCCCAGCTTCTCATCACAGAAAGGCCTGTTATTGGTGGTCCATGCGGGTTCTCCAGAGAATTAATAATACGTATGCGGGGCGGGCGGTGTGTGTGTCTGTGGGTGTAATGCTGCATCGCACACAACCCTGGGACTCAGGAACTGTGTGTCTTAAAACAACACTGTGTATGGTGGTCGGCAGCTGGCGGCCTGCTGAGCGCTCAGGGACGGAGCTGGTCTCTGCGTCACGTGCTGTCAGGTGTGGGACTTTCGTGCCCAGGGGCACACGCAGCCCAGGTGGCCTCGGTCTGATGCCTTCCTTCCTCTGGTCTCGTCCCTGCATCAGGGTGATCGATGGCCGTAGCCTGGTGCCCTTGCTGCGAGGGACTGTGGAGCGCTCGGCCCACGACTTCCTGTTTCATTACTGCGGGAAGCACCTCCACGCGGCACGCTGGCGCGACAGGGACAGTGAGTACACGCGTTCCCCTCGACGCTGGGGGGCTCGTGTGCGGCGTGAGGGGGCTCGTGGGGGCTCCGGAGAAGCAGAACCGAGGGGGTGGGTGGGGGGATGGATGGATGGTGGATGGATGATGGATGGATGGATGGATGGATGGATGGTGGATGGTGGATGGATGGATGGATGATGGATGGATGGATGATGGATGGATGGATGGATGATGGGAGGATGGATGAGTGGATGATGGATGGATGGATGATGGATGGATGGATGGATGATGGGAGGATGGATGAGTGGATGATGGATGGATGGATGATGGATGGATGGATGGATGATGGGAGGATGGATGAGTGGATGGTAGATGGTGGATGGATGGATGGATGGATGGATGGATGGATGGATGGATGGATGGATGATGGATGGATGGATGGATGGATGGATGGATGGATGGATGGATAGGTGTGGGATGGACAGATGAATGGATGGATGGATGGGGGAATGGATGGATGGATGATGGATGGATAGGTGTGGGATGGATGGATGGATGGTGGTGGATGGATGGATAGGTGTGGGATGGACGGATGGATGGATGGATGGATGGATAGCTGTGGGATGGATGGATGGATGGATGGATGGATGGATGGATGGATAGGTGTGGGATGGATGGATGGATGGATGGGTGGATGGATAGGTGTGGGATGGACGGATGGATGGATGGATGGATGGATGGATAGCTGTGGGATGGATGGATGGATGGATGGATGGATGGATGGATGGATGGATAGGTGTGGGATGGATGGATGGATGGATGGATGGATGGATGGATAGGTGTGGGATGGATGGATGATGGATGGACGGATGGATGGATGATGGATGGATGGATGATGATGGATGGATGGGGACAGAGAGATTTTAGAGAACTGCCTCATGTGGTTGAGGGGGCTGGCAAGTCTGAAACCTGCAGGGCAGACAGACAGACATACAGCAGTGGACGCTGCCCTGGTGAGTCTGAAGGGTGAATTTCCACACTGTGGTCTGGAGGCAGAATCCCTCCCTCTTTGGGGAACCTCCACCTTTTTTCTCTTAAGCCCTTCAGCTGATGGGGTGAGGCCCACCCCAGGAGGCACAGCAACCTGCTTTTCTGCAAGCCTGCCTACTTCAGTGGCCAACTCACCTAAAAAACACCTTCACGGTGACATCTAGACCAGTGTCTGACCCCATAGGTGGGGACCGTCTCCTGGCCATGTCGACACCTGAAATTCACGGTGGGCACGCACATCTCTTTATTGCTGAGAAGAGTCCCTCAGGACAATCCCTCAGAGGGTGACAGGTACTGCTGAGCACGTTTGCAGGGGAAGGTGTCTGCCGGCCCCACTGCATGACGTCCTCTGAGCGGCGTTATTATCTGCCCTGGACCCAAAACGAACCCCTAGAGGACACAGCAAGACTTTTGTCCATCGAGCTGTGGACATACTCGCTTCTGTGTGTAGGCGTCACAGGGGGGACACTTGAACCATCGAAACACAGGGCAGAGGGTCTGAATAAATGGTACGTGTGGCTCTAGTCCCTGCACAGGCCTCCCTGAGCCCTTTTGGACGAGTCCCTTTGCTTGTCTGTGCCTGGAGCACACCGTGTGCACATGTGTGCACACACGCGCACACACCCCCCGATGTGACAACACTGGTGACACGTGTGCACGACCCACCTTGCAGTCTCGTCCCTTCTCTTTTTCTGTCACGTGGCGCGTGGATGACGGTTCCCCAGCGTCGGTCCCTGGGTCACGGGTTTCCCATCGTTGTGGTTTCTGCTGCCCTGACTGCCTCTCTGTTTGCATGCAGGCGGGAGAATCTGGAAGGTCCACTACGTGACCCCGCGGTTCCACCCCGAGGGAGCGGGGGCCTGCTACGGCCGGGGCGTGTGCCCCTGTTCCGGGGAAGGGGTGACCCGGCACAGCGCCCCTTTGCTGTTTGACCTCTCCAGGGACCCTTCGGAGGCCCGGCCCCTGTCCCCAGGCTCAGAGCCCCTGTACCAGGCGGTGATCGCCACGGTGGGCGAGGCGGTGCAGCAGCACAGGACGACGCTGAGCCCCGTGCCCCCCCAGTTTTCCCTGGGCAACATCCTGTGGAATCCGTGGCTGCAGCCGTGCTGTGGGGCGTTTCCTTTCTGTGCCTGCAGCCAGGACGGGGACGACAGTGAGACGTGACACGTGACGTCACATCGCCAGGGTGGCCGCCGTCACAAAGACAGGACTGAACACAGGCGGGCAAGGACACGGAGAAAGGGGACCCCTGTCAGTGGCCATGCAAACGGGTGCAGCCACGACGCAAATCAGTATGGAGGCGCCTTAACAAATTAGGAATGGAACTGCCTTAGGACCCAGCAATGCCACTCCTGAGTATTTAGCTGATGAAATCCAAAACACTAGTTCGAAACAATATCTGTCCCCGCCGTGGCCACGGCAGCGCTCTTCACAACAGCCAAGAAATGGACGCGACCCAAGTGTCCGTCAGTGGCTGATGGGATAAGGAAGACGTGACATACACACACAACGGAATAGTCTGCAACCATGAGATGGAAGGAAATCCTGCTGTTTGCAACCACACGGATGGACCTGGGGGACGTTAATGGCCAAGTGACATAACGTCAGACAGAGAGAGACACAGACTGGGCGATCTCATGTTATATGGGAAAGTAAAAAACCTCACAGGTGCAGACAGAATGGTGGTTACCGGCGGCAGAAAGTGGGGGAACTGGGGAGGTACTGGTGAAGGCTGCAAGCTTTCAGTTAGTTACAAGACGACCAAATTCTGGGGACCCGACATACAGCTCGGGGCTCGTAGCTCATAGTACTGTATTGTGCACGTGGCCTTGGCTGAGACGGTGGGTGATGGCTTAGAACGGTGACGGCTGTGTGAACTCACTGGTGGCCGCTTCACAATGTGTGTGTCTCAATCAACTCTCGTACACCCTACAGATTCGGTTCCATTGGTCAGTGATCCCTCAATAAATCTGGAAAACGTATTTCTCCGAAGGCGGGGACCATGACGGGGGACCCCAGTGAGCATGACGACTGCACAGAAATCAACGACGTTGGTTTCCCCTTTTTCCCCCTTTTTTGGTCCCCTTTTTCCGGGAGCATGCCCTGGGTGCCGGTTTCCTCATCGGCGGGCACATAGACAAAAATCAAAAACAAAACTGCAAAACAATAAATAAGACTTGAACGCCCGTCGCCTCTGTTTTCTCGGTTAAGAAACCCCAACTTCCACCGCACCTGTAGCACCTCTGACTCCACTGGATGTGCTGACAATTCACAGGTGCCCGCTGGCTTGTCAACATCGGAATTTCTGCAGAAAACCGGCTTTGGGGCTTTCTTCTTCTTTTTTTTTTTTTTCTCTCTTTTTCACATCCTTGAAGGCGTTCTTGTATGTTCCTGTGGGTTTAGCATCACACCTCTTTCCTCTCACGGGACACTGTCAGTATTTAATTTTTGCATTCTTTCTTTCTACGGATGTCTTGGGTCATGGGCTTCACACTGCTTCTGGGAAGATGTGGCAGGAAGCAGGTGGGCACGGGAAGGGGGTGGGGGCGAGACACCCCCCCCCCCAGAAGGGCGTTGCCCACAGACCCAAAGAGGGAGGGAGCAGTGCTTAGCCCCAGGTCTGCTCAGCAGGGACCCGGCCACCCCTGGGGGGGGGGCGGGGGACACAGTTGATTTAGGACTGGCTTGAACAAGCTGTGTATCACAGCAACCTGTGCATCTGCTTTGGAGTCCTGCCCAACATGACAGCCGATATTTACAAGAGGTTAAAGTTCCCTTCCCTGGTGACCTCAGGGTCTGTCTCTTTAGGATTGTTGGTATGTTTGCAACTGGCCGAGCCGGTTAGACAGGCTGGTGTAGCTAAGTGACCCCAGCGGCATGACAAGCCCTCTCCTGCAGGTCCCCCTGTAACAAGATGCATTTAGCCCCTTATCTCACACCAGGCACAAAAGCGAACCCAAAATTCACCAGAGAGCTAAGCAAGATGGATTTAGCCCCTTACCTCACACCAGGCACAAAAGTAAACCCAAACTTCCCAGACACCTAACCATAAGCAATAAATCTACAAAACGTCCCGAAGAAAACTTGGGAGAAAAATGTTTGTCATCTTGGGTTAGGAAGGGGTTTTTAAATTTTTTTTAGATAAGTCACCAAAAGCCTGATCTATTACAAAAAAAAAAAAAATTGATAAATGAGAGGTCATCAGCTATCCAAGCATTTAACACCATTAAGAAAATGAAAACATAAGCGACAGACTTATTTTTTATATTTTTACTTTACTTTTAAAATAGGTTTCATTTTATACTTGTGCATTTTTTTATATCTGCAAACGAATACGACCGTATAATAAGACAAATGATCTACTAAATAGGCAAGAGACGTGAATACGCATTTTCCTGAAGATACGAATGGCCAGCGGGCACCGTGCCAGGCTGCTCAGGACCCTTCTCATCGGGGAGAAGCAAATGGAAACCATGCTGAGATGCCACCTCGCACTGGGACGGCGGGAATACAAGACGGACAGTGGTGGCTGCTGAGAAGATGGGGGAAACCAGAACCCTGTGACCTTGGTGATGGGGGAGGGTGCAGTCACTTCGGAAAATGGCCCGGCTGTGATGCGGGGACATCAGCTGTCACGTTCCCACGCTGCTCAGCTATTCCACGCCTCGGCGGACGTGCAAGAGACACGGAAACACACGTGTGCCCCAAAGTGCGTAGGGGTGCAATTACAGCAGGCTGCTCACAGCGACCCAAGCGTCTGCAACAGGTGAAGGGACACACAACACGGGCCATCCGTCCAACGGGTGTTATTATTATTATGGGCACGGCTCGCATTTAATAGTATACCGTTGTGTATTATAGTCTATGCTAACTCAGCGTGTCTTATGTTCATATAGTTATATTAATGTTTTGTTATATTAATTACGTTAACTATATTATAGCAATGTAGTTATATATTAATGTTACTATATATATTTTCATTAACATATTAATGTAGTTGTGTATATTATATTCTATATTATGTTAATTAACTAGATTATATTAATGCACATGTATATCATATTAATCAAGTATGTTTATATATTATATGCTAATCACTTGTATCCTATATTAATGTAGTTGTATATTTTGTTATATATATATTATGTTAACTATATTGTAATAATGTAGTTGTATATGAATATTATATATTAATTATATGTTAATTAACTATTATAGTAATGCAGTTATATATTATATTAATGTTACTATATATATTTTCATTTACTATTAATGTAGTGTTTATATTAATACATGTTAATTATATTAATGCACTTGTATATTATACTAATGTTATATATTATATTCTAATTACTTGTATCTTATATTAATAGTTTTATAGTCATTATGTTAATTAACTATATTGTAATAATGTATATTAATACTACTATATATTAATTATGCTAATTAACTATTAATGTAGTTGTGTTATATTAACATTATATATTATATGTGAATTAATTATAGTAATGTATTTTTGTATATTTATCATGTTATTATATATTATGTTAATTATGTTAATTACATTATAGTAATGTAGTTGTGTATTAATCATGTTATTATATATTAATTATGTGTTAATTACTACATTATATTAATGTGGTTGTGTATTAATCATGTATTATATATTAATTATATGTTAATCACATTATATTAATGTAGTTGTGTATTATATTAATCATGTTATATATTATATTAATTATATGTTAATTACATTATAGTAACGTAGTTGTGTATATTAATCATATTACATATTACATTAATTATATGTTAATTACATTGTATTAACATAGTTGTGTATTATAATCATGTTATATATTAATTATATGTTAAATACTACATTATATTAACAGTTGTGTATTATAATCATGTTATATATTATATTATGTTAATTACTATATTATATTAATGTAGTTGTGTATTATTAATCATGTATTACATTAATTATATGTTAATCACATTATATTAATGTAGTCGTGTATTATTAATCATGTATTATATTAATTATATGTTAATCACATTATATTAATGTAGTTGTGCATTAATCATGTATTACATTAATTATATGTTAATCACATTATATTAACGTACTTGTGTATTGTATTAATCGTAGATGTTATTAAACGGAAGCTCTGACACACGCTACAATGTGGATGAACCTCAAAAATAGAAAAACACCCATCACGCTCGGTGGAAGAAGCCAGATATGCGAGTCCCCACATGACTGCACTTCTGTGAAGTGTCCGGGGAAGGGACCTCTGTCCAGGCTGAGAGCAGCGTACAGGCTGTCGGGGACTGGGATGGGGCGCAGGACGAGACCTCCTTGCTGGGGCGATGGGCGTGACCGAGACCGAGACGGTGCGGACGCTTGGCGCCCCTTGCTAAATGCACAAAACGTCATTGACTCGTATCCTTTCCGCAGGTGAATTTCATGACATGTAAATGAAATAAAGCTGGTTTTAAAAATCCAGTAGGCTTTTCCATGGCTCATAACAAGAGTCTATTTTTTTTTTTCTTGCTGCGGGCTCTACACCGGGCAAGGGCTGATGTTGAAATTACCAGCTGTTTCGAGTTTTCGAAGAAAGAAACTGCTAGGTTTGAGAACAAGGCCAGTGCACAAAGCGCCACCTGTGAGTATTTAATGCACACACACAAAAAAGTCTGCGTTTTCCATGCTATACGAGGAATGACGCTTTGTAACCCAGGTCTCGTTAACACAACAGAGAGAAAACATTCCTCTTCTTAATTTCTTTTTACATTTTTCAGTTACAAGTGGATATTCAGTATTGGTGTCAGGTGTAGGGCGTGGTGGTCAGACATCTATAGACCTCACGAACGGATGCTGCCGATAGACAGAACCAGTGCCAAGGGCCTGCGGCTGAGCCATCCCTCCAAGCTCTCGGCTGCCTCGCGCCTCCTCCGCTGGGACCGGGAATCAGCGACACAATCAAAGCTGCCAAGTAAAGGCTCTGCCGTTTGGCTTTGAGAACCGACAGCCACAGAAAAGTGAGTCTTCTGAGGATTTTGTGAACGGTCCTTAAAATGACATACACTTTCAGAGAGACGCCTGATCAAGCCCTCCTACCGTGGTTCCCCGAAAATAAGACCTAACCGGAAGATAAGCCCTAGCGTGATTTTTCAGGATGCTCCTAATACAAGCCCTGCCCCAAACAGAAGCCCCAGTTGAGATCATCAGCCAGGCAGGACTGTTTGAGTAAATGTCGATTTCTGTACATGAATAAATGAATACATGTAGACTGTGGGAGCAAAAATTAATATAAGACCCGGTGTTATTTTGGGGGAAACACAGTCATTTGTGGGTGTCACATAAGCCTCTGCTGTGTAATAGTCCATCGTCCATTCCACCAGTGATGGAAACTTGGGCGGTTTCATTTCTACATGTTTCTAATCCAAAACCAAACAAAAATTACCTTATTTTTTTTCTTTTTAGCTGAGCCATCCTGCCACCTGTTGGCAGCTCAGCGGCTGCTCAGCTCGGGCGGGGCATCGAACCGCTGCTGCACAGAGCTCACACTCTTGAACGAGCTCTTAACCAGCTGAGCCACTCGGCCGGCCCCAATTACCTTCTTATGAAACATGTATTCCTGTAGAATGTGGCGTGTCCGTTCCCCACCACTGCTCACGAAAATCAAGCCTTCCGACTGGCCCACTGTCTTAGTAACATCCTCCCAAGAAACAGAACTAGTTGAGTGTTTCATACATAGATGAGACAAAGAGAGAACATTTCTTATAAGAAATTTTTCTCGCATGAGCACGGAGGCCAAGAAGTCCCAGGAAAAGCCATCGGCGCGTTGGGGACTCAGGGGGGCCGATGCTGCGCGTCCCAGTCCGAGTCTGACTCTGAAGGCAGGAGAAGACTCACATCTCAGCTCGAGGACCCACAGGCAGAGACAGAGATTTTTGTTTCTCAGGTTTGTAGCGTCTTCAGGCCTTCCACTGATGGGACCCAGCCCGACGTCACCGAGGACGGCCCCTTGTGGCTTCAGGGTAAAAATATAGATGCCCGAGGTCTACACGGATTGACTCCTGGATCTGTTCCGGGCGCTGCTCTCCACGCTGTGCAGATCACCACCCTTTCATTCTCAGGACATGGGCGCACCATGTGTGACTCAGTGTCTCGGGGTGTTGCGCCCCGTTAGCCATGAGTGCATGAAGAAAGCCCCGGCCTGCTCTGGTTGAAGGACGGGGAGGAGGAAACCGGTCGTGGGCTTTCTTCTTCCTTCTGCTCTGCCGTCTCGTCCTCGGCTTCGGCTCAGGGCGCCCAACACTACCTGGGGTCTCCCTTCTCCACCAGCTACAAGGGGGGGGCAGTAGACCAACTCAAGGGGGACCCGGGCTGGGCTCACCCTGAATGCTTCCTGGTTCTGAACGGGCCCGTGGCAGCGGCGGAGAACACCACTGGCTGCTCCCACGGGCAGCTCTCCATCGTGTCTCGTTCGCACCATCTCTGTTCATTCTTCCCTTGATCGCTGTAGGGCCCCACATGCTCACCACACATCCATCCTTTTGCATAAGCAACCCCGGTGAGGTTTCGTTGCTAGCGAACGGCTCCCCAATCTGCAAAGAGCAAATCCTGAAAAGCTCCATATCTTCATCCACCTGGCCAAGTCAATATACCTAAAAATCCTTGTCCTCCCATGCCGTTTCCTCCTGCCAAAAATATTTCAGTACTATTTCTAGCACAATACAACGTTTAAAGAAAATAACGCTTTCGATATAGCAGCACATCGGTGATAGTACGGGCCAAATCACATCTCTCAGGAACTCAACTTGCGTCGTTCTGCAGCCCTGACACGACACAGCACAATTTCGGCACTGGCATCATTTAGGAAATAACAGTATTGTGCCTCATATACAGACGTCATTCAGAAGTTATTGAAATGTTCTCAGACTTCCCGTGTATTGAGTTAAAACATGTCACTGTGCCTGACATAGAGAAGTTAATACCATGGAATGGATGGATGGATGGAGGATGGATGATGGACAGACGGATGGATGGAGGATGGATGGATGGATGGATGATGGATGATGGATGGATGGATGATGGATGGATGGTGGATGGATGGATGGATGATGGATGGATGGATGATGGATGGATGGTGGATGGATGATGGATGATGGATGGATGGATGGATGGATGGATGATGGATGGATGGATGATGGATGGATGGATGGATGATGGATGACAGATGGATGGATGGATGGATGGATGGATGGATGGATGATGGATGGATGAATGGATGGATGGATGATGAATGGATGATGGATGGATGGTGGATGGATGGATGGATGATGGATGATGGATGGATGGATGGATGATGGATGGATGGATGGATGGATGATGGATGGATGGATGGATGGATGGATGGATGATGGATGGATGGATGATGGATGGATGGAGGATAGATGGATAGATGAATGGAGGATGGAGCATGGGTGGGTGGATGGATGATGTATGGATGGAGGATAGATGGATAGATGAATGGAGGATGGAGCGTGGGTGGGTGGATGGATGGATGGGGGATGGGAGATGCACAGATGGATGGATAAGTGACATTGAGAAGCCAATGCTAGGAAAACGTGCAACTTCCCTAATTCTGTGCATTTTACTGCAGTAGCAATTCTTAAAAAAAAAAAAAGCCCTTGGCAATTTAAATTCACTGTAGGACAAAGGCAACCACATTCCTTCCCGCTGTCAAATACACAATATAATTCTAATCTTTCAGAATGCACGCACGCACACACCAGTAGGGAGACCCCCACGGCCGTTGCAAAATTTTAATTAAAATGCATCAGTGTCCGTCCAAAGGTGACGACACACACTGGAATGCACAACAGGCACCCATGTTGGATGTACACCTTCAGCCAGTGAGCCACTGCCCACAAACACGAATGCTCTTCTCCAGAGAGGCAGAACCAGACTCCAATACTCATCGTCTGGGGTCCGTCCCTCTCAAGGATGCCAGCCCCTGGCTTCTGGTTTTCAGAGCCCGACACCGTAATGCAGAACACTGACATCTTTTCTCTGCCACAAGGGCGTGGCCTTGCTCTGATGGTGAGCCACCGCCCCACCGGACCCACCAAAGGCTGTGTCCCCATGGCTATTTTCAGTAAACCCTGTGCCATCCATGGGAGACACCAACCGAGACGTCAAACCCTCAACCCCCGAGACAGAAATAGAAAAAATCCCTCCGTAAGGCACGTCTTGCCCAAGCTAATCCCACACCTGATGCCATAAACTCACTCAGCTTCTCGTGGCCAAGCTAAATTGCTTCGGGGGATGAAAACGGGGCCCAGCACACATGCACTGAATTTTAACAGAGCCCGCTCACCTTCTTGCAGACCTGTGTCTAAGGAACACACGCTCTTCTATCGCACACGCGTGATCAATAAACTAAACTTTCTTTAAGATAAAAAAAATCACATTGCGTTCTCTTTAGTACGGCAATGTCCGTTTTTAATTCTGATTGTGGCGGCCACCCGGCGTGTCCCCGTGAGATGTCCCAACATACTGTATCCCATCACAAAATGGGGGCACCCCTGGAGATGAGGCGTCCCCGTGGAACGAAGTGTCCGGTCTCACAGAACCGACCGTTCTTGCAAAAGACAAGCGCTGAAATGGCTTAGACCACTGTGAGTCGGTAGCTATTGAGGATTGAGGTAGAGACACCCAGTGAAGTCGAGCGCAACGGGCCACCAACGGTTTTGCCTCCAAAGAGAGAGCTCCCCTCCCCAGATCCTGTTACGCGCGAGCTGTCCCCAGAGGCCACTTGGGTTAAAAACCCTCGGTTCTGCTCAACCAGTGGCTTCACCCAGTTCGAGGGACGTTCCATTTCCCGCGCCAGCTAGACCCGTTCCTCTGGTTGCCTGTAGCGTGTCCCACATCGGGTGTCTGTCAATGGCACTTGGAAATCCTGTGGGGTTTTTGCAGAAGAGAAAACGACAGCCCCCGTGTCCCTCCTCAGCTACGCTTCGCAACATCGAAAGGAGAGGCACAGGTACGCTGTCTGAGCATGTCCCCAAGAGAAGGCGTTTCCACGGTCCTTCAGGGTCCCCAAGGTCCTGAATGCCTAACACCAGTGTCATCAGCTTAGGGACAGAAGCAAGTCTGCTGTGGCGTTAGACCCAAAGTAGGACAGACACAGTAGCACCTGTCCGAGGCTGTTCTCGAGGGTCTGCCGGGAGCGGCCCCCTGCCGCCTGCTGCCGACACGCTGAGAGGAAGGGCTGACGTGTCTGAGAAGCGGCGCAGGTGTGGGTGGGGTGGACCAGTCGGGGGACTTCCAGCGGAGGCGCTCCAGTTGGTCCACCATAAATAAGCATAAATAGAGGCACACAGTTGAACAGCTTCCTCCGTCTAGAAGGACCGGCCGGAGCGAGTGTCCACGTGACACAGCATCAGCGCGCCGGCTCCGGCCACAGAAAGGCACAGACTACTGCAGGAAGCGGTCCAGCTTTGCCTGAATGCGGGCGAAAGCGTCCTTCCCCATGTAATCGATGCACCCCTCTTCCCACTGGCGCCTTTCCTCCTCGGGGGTCAGCTCCAGGACCTTCTCCTCGATGGAAATCCGGGAAACGGAGATGGCCATGTCGACCTAGGGAACACAAACCAACAGCAAACGGCTGTGGAAGCTGCTCGTCGGACAGCGTCACACGCCGGTGGCACCCCAGTCGGTTCGGCCACCGGTTCTACAAAGGGACCTCAGGTCGCAAGGGGGACGGTTCTCAGGGCTGGTCGGGACTGCGTGTCCTTGGAACCAAGGATACATTTTCATGCAACAAAAACACAATGTCTATTATAAAAAAACAACAACTATAGTCTTTTAAGATTTTTTTTTTGGCCTAAGTTCTGATGAAATGTGATAAACTGTCATTGTACACGCGTTCACTTTTTCCTAAGAACTGCTTTCGTTCAATCCATGCACAGCCATCCTGTCGGTCAAGGAAATTGCAAGAGCAGAAAACGGTCTTTCCCAGGACAGCTTAGCACGCCTCCTTTCGGAGAGCGCTTTCATTGGCGCTCAGTGACTTCCTGGGCGCTAGAACTTTCTGGAGTCAGCGGGACCCAGGGTGCCCCATCCTACACCAGTGCCCGGCAGCAAACAGTGCGGGGACTGAATCATCCGTGAGACAGGAGGCTGTCAGTATCAGAGACAACGGCAACGCCCCTCAATTTTATCGAACAGGATGTTGCAGAAAATACTACACCGGGGCCATCTGCAGGTCAGGGAACACACACAAAGGAAGAAATAGCAACACATCCCAGTCAAGCAAACCAACAACTGCTTGTAAGCCTGTTTCCTTGGGGGGGGGTCACAACACCTACATCACTGGATGTCACCCCACACACGTGCATCACTCCAGGAGGAAGGGTTTGGGTGCCATCCGGGATGATGGCAGGACTGCACCGGAAGCACTCACCAGGGTTTCTTCCAGACCACTACCCCACCTAATGTCCGCACCCCAGCTTTGTCAGCTGGGCACCTCCATCTCCATCTCACGGAGGCTCAGAGAAGGTCACGAAGTCACCCGCCATTGCACACCCACCACACGGCCACGCTGCCCACAGCAGGCGTGCCCACGCGACCCACTGATAACCACACATCCAGCGGGTGCAGTCCCCAAGTCATTATTCCGGGGCTGACAGGGACAAATGGGCAAGCGCTCGCGGCACAGGCTAACCAGCTGCGTTTCGGAAGGAACCCCGTCACCATCAGCTCCAGGAATACATTCCAACTAGCACACTTGGCGTTGAGGACATTGACCAAGAGTGACAGGCACAGTCACGTGCTCGCCAATGGTAGATTCTGACAAAGGCATCAGGCGAACTCCAGTATTTACCATCTAGCGGATCATATTCCAGACAGAGGGACTGTCTGTGTCTTCCCCCAGGTTCGCAGGTTGAGACCTGACCCCCACAGTGGGGCAGGCGGTGAGGTCGTGAGGGGGGAACCTACATGAACCTAATGAGCTCAGCCCCCTTGTGGCGGGAACTCCCGAGAGGTGACGTCAGACCATCGTTAGAGAAAAATCAGCTTTCACAGAATGTACCCATGGGGAGAAGGGCATTTAACACGAGAACGTCTGTGCCAGGATGAAATTCCTTCATTTCCTCCCTAAAGAAGGAATCGCTGCACGCTCGACGTGGAGCAAAACATTCACCCCCACGTTGTCCACCTTTCAGACAATGGGTCATTTTAGACCACGGATCGCTGGGCATGCGTTTCCATGCGGTACAGGGGGACCAAAAAAAATGAAGCGTAGCCCCTGCATTTCAATTAACGTTTGCAGAACAGCTTTGAAAGAGAAAAAGGGACATGCTTGTTAGGGAGGACTGAGAGAGTGGACCGAGCACCCAGGGAAAGGCCGGAGAGCAGACAGACAGATTGGAGCCACTGGGAGAGGCAGGTGGATTCCATCTCAACAAAATGAGGCTGGAAACCGAGGGAACCGCTGGTGCGCGCATGCAGCCGGCCCCAGGGAGAGCGGAAAGCACCCAGTAGGACCGCTGCACAAGCAAAGGTTTGGGGTACCACCTGCAGTGCGTCCTGAGGCCTGCGGTCCCTGGTGACATCCACAGGGGGCTCCTGGCTTAGCTCCACGGACTCCTCCGATGGGTCACCTTCTGTCTTAGCCGCTGGCTGCTAGAAACATAACCATCCCTGCATGAGTGCGTGGTGAGCTTCCGAGAGCGGCCGTCGTCACCCAAATGCCGGACAACGCTCTCTTCCTGGGGGAAATCAGATCCAACGGCCGGGGTGGTGCTAGCCAGCCTTTTCTGCGAAACCTACGAAAGCTGTGTTTCACTGGTCCGAGCAGCCCACCGTCTCTTACGTAACACGCGATCATACGAGTTTTTACGTGATGGGTCAAAGTTAATTTTTGAGAGCGGGATTCCATGAGCTCACACCCAATGCCTAGGGGACACTTTACTAAGATTGCCTCTCTTAGTAAAATCTAAGCGTAGAGGCATCTGTCTGGGTTCCATCTTCTGAGGAACGATGCTAACAGAAGCCCGGCTTCAAAAAGGTACATTTACGGGCGAAAAAAGAAAAAAAAACACCAAAAAACAAGGAACATTCATGATCCTTCACTACTGATAGGAAACATGGCTCTGAGGTTGTGATGACTTTTGTTTTTAATGAAGGCAGACATGCGTGCCCTATTGATGTTGTGTCTTTTTCTTCTCTGGTTCTTCCCAAAGCAAGATAGAAGATAAAGACTGAAGGACCCACGCAAAGTAGGGGTGGGAATCTGAATGCACAACCAGGCCCCTGCTCCACCCAGATAATAAACGCACTCAGGCCAATGCCACATATTCCTGGCTGGGGGAGCCACTCAGACAGGCCATGGGACATTAGCCTGGGTGGCCCGTGGCCACAGACACGCCGACATGGGCGTGAGCCCCGCGACAGACAGGCGTGCTGATGAGGGAGTTTAAATCGCTGTACCGAGGCTGCCTGGGTCTCCGTGAAGTCTGCGCATTGCGGAGAAGCTGACAACAACGGGTCGTACACGACTCCAGCGGACGTCTCCATGCCAGGCCAACCTAGCATCTGTCATAGAGAAACAGAGCAACAGCAGGTTAGGACAAACCTTCACGCACATCCATCCACGCAGCTCCACTGAAAACACTCTTACGTGCGTCATCCCTGCCTCCGTGACGGACATCTGAGCCGCCCAGTGGAGGGGAGGTTGGGGGCAGAGCGCGCCGACGTCTGCGCCTGCTTCTTGGTCTCGGGCGCTCCCACCCAGCTCCGTGTCCCGGTCTCCCTGCATCTGGGGGGGGCCTTAGGGCGAATTCTCAGCCGTGACATTGAGGAGCTGTGATGAGAACGGCCAGCTGCAGACTGAGCACTGAAGCAGGCTACACGCTCCCCTCGCCTCTGTCCTGTCACCACAGGTCAGCTGTGCAGCAAGGCCTCCGCAGCCCATTTCAGTGGTGGCGTCCGCAAGGAAATGAAACCCTACGGACAACGGTTCGTGTCACTCTTTTCCCAAGGCTGCCACGGGTGGCACAGAGCTAAGACAGCCCCAGGTGTGTGGGAGACGCCGGAATGGAGAGTGCACAATGGCTGGCTTCCGCACGAGAGCCTAATTATTGTCTCGCAAGGAGCCGGAGGACCACAGTGGGAGGTCCCCGGATGCCTGGATGACTCCATGGAGCAGAGCTGACGGCAACGCAAGCACGCCGTGGACTCCGACCTCTCGGGGGCTGCTTGTCACAGCGGCTAGCCTCCCCCGATGCAGTCAGGCTCAGGAAGCACGCCTCCGCCCCCCCGTTGGGAGTCCATACATGTCCAAAGGCCCCAGTGAGGACCCCAACGAGTATGAACCACACAGACCGGAGGATGTGGGCACGTCTGCCCAGCCTCACTGCAAACGCACTGCAGAAATTGTGTGGCTGGGCTGAACTGGGCATGCTCATGGGCTCTCGGCCCGTCCAGGCAGAGCTGGGCATCTGTCCTGAAAATGCACCCTTCCCCGGCGATTCTGAGTGAGTTGACCACAGGGGTAAGCTGGCAACTCATAGACCCAGCTCCTGAACCTCTGGTCCCACCATGCCCGTGCCGGAGACAGTCCCGGTCATTCGTGTATTAAGCGAGGCACGGATTTATGCACCGAAAGGGCAGTCAGCGACAGGCAGGCAGGGGTGAAGGCCTTGGCGTGGTCTACGTGGCATGAGCCCCAGCACCAGGCAGCTCACTGTCAAGAGGGACAAACACCGGCTCGAAAATGACAAGCCGTGAGAAATCCGACGAAGGAAAATGATGAAGAATCAGGTGCAGTTTGATGAAGGTCACATCGACCTTGGAGGGAATGGGTGAGGACCGTTGAAGGAGTAACGTCGGACACGAAGGCTGCGGAGGGGCAGGACTCAATGATGGAGAATGGCTGGACATGAGGAGAAACCCAGAGCACGCTGAGAGACAAAAAGGGTCGCACGAGGCCCAGAGAAAGGAGAACATTAAGAAACCGAAATAAATCGGCTGCCCAAACGTGACAGCCCCCAAAGTCATCATGGGTGGAACTCAGTAAAAAGACATACGTACAATGTAGAACACGATTATGTCTGTAAAACTCAGAAATAAACTGGGGTTCTAGAAACGACAGCATAAAGCGACACGACAGAGTTCCCCAAAACATGAAAGACCAGGATCATATCATAGCGGCTACATTTTATCCGGCGTTCATCACGGGGCCTTCAATCACACTCGTAAGCTTGTGGCATCTTATTCCTTCGAGTCCTCCAACAGCCCGGTGAGGGAGACAAGTTTTTCTTGCTGCGGAAAAGTTTAATCTTCAGACAGAGATACCTGTCACCCAGGCCAGAGGTGGCGAGTGACAGAGGACGGTTTGGACTCACGCCTCGTTGACCAACCACCAAGCCCTCTTCAGCCCAGCGCAACGTGAATGCCTCCTAGGTCTCCGTGATCTAAAACAATGTTTAGTGGCAGAACAATGGATGAGATGAGTGCTACCACCCTAAAAATACGCATCCCATAGAAATAAGTCATTTCCTTACCTCATCAGGGCTGGCGAGTGGAATGGTCTGGATTTAAATCCTGACCGCCAGAAGACAAGGGAGCCGGATACATTCCCTACTCTCTCTGAGACTCGGCTTATTTAATAATACGTAGCACAGACATTGGTTGCGATGGACGGAGGAAGCACTTGGCCCAGCACACAGTAGGTGCTCACACAAGATTCGTCGAATACGATTAGGGAAAACGCCAATTGTGTCACCTCAGTTTCTCTCAACAAAGAACCCATCAGCAAAGTCCACCTAGGCCATCACGAAACGGTAGCCCTCCTCCATTTCACTCAGGGATATATATTTCATAAGAAATGGTGAAATGATAATACAGCCTCCCAGCTCGTTTTTTGCAGATACGCTAGAATCTTACAAATTTAACCTAAGTCCAGGCCCCTCATGCTAACATTTTTGAACAAGACCCACAGGCGGCCTTCAAAACAACGAATCTTAACACCGGAAATAGAAGCTGAAACATTAGTAATACACGTTCCACTATGCTTACTGGCAACAAACAGGTACGTCCTGTGCGAAAAGCGCAGAGAACACGCGGGGACACAAGAATGCAGTAAGACCTTGGTGCCAATCCAGCGTTTCCGATCACTGTTGGCAGTTTTACGAGCGTACGTATATAAAGTGTGACTCTGGCCAACTCCATTTAGTTTCATCTGGAGATAATAATGGTTTCACTGATTCATCCCCCTAGTGAGCTGAAATTTGGGTCACCTTGAAAGAAAAGTCTCCAGCACTGAAAATCATTCAGGGTGTTCTTGGCTCAAAGGAGAGAGAGAGAGAGGGAGAGGGAGAGGGAGAGAGAGAGAGAGAGAGAGAGGCCGGAGGATTGGGAAAAGCTTAAAAACAGAAGGACTGCGAGTCTGAAGAAGACATCAGAAAGCCAGATTACAGACACAGAAGGCCCACATCCATGACCCGCAGGGACGAACTTCGAACAAATAAAAGGCAACAGCTCTTTGCATGACGGGGCATCGTCTTGTGAGAGTGATTACCGCCACGGGTGCTGGAAGCTAAAGACATCAATACAGGAATCTATCTGCTCAAAAACCCAAAAGGGAATTTTTTTGACTTTCTGCAATTTGTGAAGCTACGTGTTTCATATTGAGCTCCTGCCAAAAAAAACAACTAAAAAGATTGGCCCAAATATATAGGCAACTAAGAGGCTCTGAGAGCTGAGAATCTGGCCAGACATTTCGGCAGCCCTACGAGGCTGAGGACCCCACGAGTCATCAGGTATCCGGGAGGGACCCTCTAAACATCACAAGCCTTCGTTTTGGACTCCACTGAAAGGGGAGCCAGAAATAGACCAGCCTTTGCAAACACAGATGCCTGATTTCACACCAACTCAGCCTCTGACAGGGTGTGGGCAAAACCACCTCTGTGCACGTTCCTGATAGAAAAAAAAAGAGAGAGGGAAAAAAAATAGAAAGGAATGCTCTTGGATGATGATAATATGACTCAGACTTCAAATTCTCTCTGCGGTTTTCCCATTATAGAATTTCTTGCACGCAGTCAACAATGAACTAGCGTGTAGCAAGACGAGAGACCACATGAGTAAAAACAAACAGGAAACGAAATCAAGCCACAAGCCCAGGTCCACATGGAACCCAGGTATACGATTTATCGGGCATAGACTGTAAGTTGCAAAAAGGGGCAAGTTGGGGAATTTCAATGGAGTATTGACTCTCCCCGCTCTTAAAAACGGGATGTTTACTGAAACTAAAAACACACTAACTGGAATGAAATGTTCAGGATGTGTGTTCAGCCACTAACTAGAAATAGTCGGAGAGAAGATCACTTCACTAGAAGGCAACCCAGCAGCAGAAGCACGGAGAGCACATCCAGAAGCGCCAGGATGTACGGGACATGGAGAAAAGTGAGCTGCACCCGAGCTGAGCTGCCGCTGAGCTGCCAACAGGTGGCAGGATGGCTCAGCTGGTGAGAGCACGTGCTCCTAACAAGGTTGCCTGTTGCAGATGGTGGGCTACACCTGCCAGCAACTCAAGACTAAACTCCGCACCTTGAGCTGGGCTGCTACCTGGGTGGCTCAGTGGACAGAGCATGCACTCTTAACAGGCTGCTGGTTCGACTCCCGCATGGGATGGTGGCTACGACCCCGCAATGAAGATTGAACACGGCACCTTGAGCTGAGCTGCCCTGAGCAGCTGACGGGTGGCCAGATGGCAACTGGACTTGGAGCTGAGCTAGCTGCACCCTCCACAGCTAAGACTGAAGGACAACAGCTTGGCTGTTCCCCTTCCCTGATTCCCCAACACTGGTCCCCTTCCCTATTCCTCAATAAAATCTTAAAAAAAAAAAAGTTTTTAATGCACGAAGCTGCCGGGACATCATTTCTTCCATGTGACAGGGCAGGGCAGGGTGCCATCCTCGGGCACATCTGCTAACGTGCAAACGTCAGTGGTTTATACTGAACGGGACAGAGCTCTCCCAAAGGCACGTGACATGCACCCCAAAAATATGGATTGCCTTCAACGCAGTCCCCACATCCATGCCGGGGCTATGAGACGATAATTCTAGTGACAGACTAAGGGACTCCCAGTGCATTTCAATGTGAGGGTTGGACGTAAGACATCTTTAAACAGTGGACACTCATTCAGGGTGTTTGCTCAAAATCAGGATGAAGCAAAGACAGCCTCCTCGCATGCTGTTCTGCTCTGTTCTGCAAATAAGCTTTTATTTCTCTTCTCTGAGGACAGAACCGTGCGGATCCGGCCTCGATAGAAATCAGCCGATGGGTCCATATTCATCTACACAAGTCACATCAAGTCAGGGGGTGTGCTGGCAACACCTGTCAGGATGCACAGCTACGTGCCCTGAAAGTGGAGGGACCCCCACCTCCCCAATAACTACGTGGGACTGACCGTCTCCTCTCAAAGTGTGCATGACTTTCCTGCAACAAACCACCGCCACCCGGGTGGCTGGAAACACTGCGGACTGGTGGCGTCACCGCTGTGGAGGTGCGAAGACCACGCTGGGTCTCCCCAGCCTGCCGTCCGGGGGTGGCTCAACTCTTTCCGGAGGCTCCAGCCAGCGCCAGACGCGGTCTCTGCCCATTCGCAGCTTGCAGGGGCCACCTGCACGCCTGCCTCGCGGCCCCTTCCTCCGCCTCCGGCCTCGTCCCGTCTCACCCTGCGTGATCTCTGCCTCCTCTGTCACCTCTCCGTGTCCCTCACGGCATCTCCGTCGGGTCCTTGTTATGAGGACTCGTGTGAGCACACCGAGCCCACCTGGGTAATCCAGGACCGTCTCTCCGTTTTTTTTTTTTTTAGCTGAGCCATCCTGCCACCTGTTGGCAGCTCAGCGGCTGCTCAGCTCGGGCTGGAACTCGAACCGCTGTTGCTCAGAGCTCACACTCTTGAGCGAGCTCTTAACCAACTGAGCCACTCAGTAAACATTTATTTCTCAATCGCGGGTCACATTCAGCAGTGTATTTGTTTCAGGGGTACACCACGGTGGTTAGACATCTATATCCTTTACAAAGGGACCCCCTCCCCTCACCCCGATACACGGTCCTTAACTGGATCACACCTAAATCAAAGTCCCTGTCTCCACATCAGGTGGCATTTACCGGTTCTGGGGTGTAGGCAGTTTGGGGGTGGCTGTTACTGCGTGGACCACATGTGTGATAGCACAATGATGCAAATAAATGCAAGACCCCCCCCAATGCCAGGACAGACTGAACGTGGGCTCCTGTCCTCCATGCACCCCTCCCCAGGACCCCAAGTTGCAGTTCTCTGCTCCGTGTCACCGGGGCCCCAACGTCTGATCGTTCAGCACAGCTGTGTGGAGTGCAGGTACTCACATCTTCCGAGTGGCTTCCTTCAGGTGACGGTGGCATCTCATCCTCGACCACAGTCGGCGCCGAAGGGTCCTCGGCGTTCCAAGCCTGGCTGGACCCTGTCGCTGAATGTGCACACGGCTCCCCGGCTCCGGGCACTGAATTTGCACCCCGCCCCTCGTCTCTGGGAGCTGGATTTGCACACGGCACGCCAATGCCACTGACGCAAGCCTACGCACAAAAGCGGACACACGTAGTCAGTCCTCATTACATCTTGGCAGCTCTTTGGCTGGGCTCGAGGTCCCAGGCCCCATCCCATTCTCTGTGTGGCCAGCGCTCCCTAACCCGACTGTCTGTATTCGTCACACATAAGCTCACTGAATGAATGCCACACAGGCTTCTGAAACTGGGTCCCAAGAGCTGAAACATAACCTATAAATGCACAGAGCCAGGTGCTCCGAAAACAAGAGCGAGGGGTCCCATACCCCGTGGCCAACACAGGGAGCCCCCAGGGCCACAGGGCTCCTGGTGATGTGACAACTCACAAAGTCACCTGTGATAAAACAGACAGGGTCACGCGCCTGGAGAAAGCTGCAGCCTCTGGTGACAAGGACACCAAGCACACACTTCTTAGGTGGCGGTCAGGGTGTCATTTCTCAGAACCAGCGGACTCTCCCTTTCTTTCCTACACAACGTGATGCCCACACACCACCCCACGGAAAACTCAAGTGTCAGCGCCGTGAATACCAATCAAGTGACACGTGTGTCAAGTGATCAGAAAAACGCGCAGTCCTCCTTGAAGACCAGCCCCGAGCACCACCAAACAGAAACCACGGTTCACGTAAAAAGAGGGATTTTTTTCCCCCCATTTCCCAAGCAATGCATTTTTAACTCCATCGTATCTGTAAAGTGCCAGTTAAAAACTGACCAAGGGGCCGGCCGAGTGGCTCAGCTGGTTAAGAGCGTGAGCTCTGAGCAACAGGGTCGCCGGTTCGATTCCCACGTGGGCCAGTGAGCTGCACCCGAGCTGAGCTGCCGCTGAGCTGCCAACAGGTGGCAACACTGTTCCCCTTCCCCAATTCCCCAATAAAATCTTAAAAAAACAAACAAAAAAAAAAACCTGACCAAGAAATAGTTCCCTGGGTCCTAATTCCAGAAGGCCTTTTGCAGGGCAAATGTACGCCGACTGGATTGAGGGCACACACGTCATGAGTTACAGCATGTAGGCACATCATTCCGTTTTTTACAAAAAATCAAATTGGTGTCAATCGGCAATTTTTAAAAACACTCTTCAGAAGCTTCCTCCCACGGCCATATCACGCGACGATTGAAAGTGGGACTTGTGTCCTCAAACGACACGGTAATCAGTCACTGTGACCACGTATGCACGAGTGGCTTTCTCTGATGAGCGCGGTTCATTTAAATAATTTAGGCTTTTGCATTATTTATGCATCCGTTCTCTATGATCACAGCAACACCTCTGCTCGTCCAACCATCACCGTTTTGAACCACACACACACACAAAAAAAAAAGGTCGTGTGTGTCTTCATCATCTTTCTTCATGAAAGACAATACATGGAAACAGAAGGGGAGTATTTGAAGAAATAGACTCGGTGACGTTCGTGGAGAGTTTATCTCGTTTATCTCTGTTTTTTTGTTTTGTTTTGTTTTTTAAAGTGGTGAAAAGCTTATTAGAAGAGATAGTACACTCCAAAGAATTAGCAGCGGGCTGAGCACAAAGAAAACGCGGCTCAAGGCCTTCTCTCCGTTTTGAATTCTTGTTTATTTGTTTTCAATTTTTAATTAAAGTATAGCTGGCACGAACTGTTATGTTAGTCTCAGGTGTATCCCAGAGGGAGCTGACATTTATATAAGATGGGATCACCGCGACACGTTTGGTACCCGACCATGCGAAGCAAAGATATTATTGATTATTCTATTCTCAACCCTGGTTTCTGTATCTTTTTAATTTTTAATTAAAGTATAGTTGGCATGAACTGTTATGTTAGTCTCAGGTGTACAACGGAGTGAATGGACATGTATATACCCTAGGATGCGATCACCGTGATACGCCTAGTACCCAACTGTCCCCGTGCGAAGCTGTGATGATACGACTGGCTCTATTCTCAACTTGCAGCTTCCGAGGGACTCTCCCGCTTACCGTGTGTCCTGGGGACGTGCCTTCCTCCTCGTCGCGGACGCTGCCGTAAAGAGGCAGGATGCTTTGGTGGTAGATGGCCCACCAGAGGTTCAGAAAGGATGCCTGCTGCCGGGGGACCGACCCGGAGCCCTCCTCGGACACCAAGCCAGTCTGGGGGTCGTAGGTATAGTTCCAAGGCTTCGTGGACCCCAAAAAGTGGACCACCTTCGCACTGGCCCCGAACCTGAGAAGGAAAACACGAAGGATTCTGATTCTGACGTGGAAGTGACCGGGCACGCCTGGAAAGCTGTAGACACGGCCGAGACAACAGCACGTGATGACATGCATGTCCCGCGGGTTACTGACACTCATGGGATGACTACTATGCTCACTTGCACTCATATTTCATAAAGAAAATTTTTAAAAAAATTTAATGGTGTCTAGTATCCCCGATACCACCACACACAGTTATTACAACATTATTGACTATATTTCCTATGACTATTTTATAACGACCCATGTGTACTTCTTAACCCCTTCCTCTTGTTCATCCACTAGACTAATCGTTGGGGGAAAATCATTTCATAAAATGTCTAACCAGTACGCTGTACACCTGAAACTAATATAAAATAATACTGAATGTCAACTGTACTTGGAAAAAAAATAAAAAAAGGAAATCAGAACCAAAGCCAAAGCAACCAGGAAATTACAGAGCTTAGTGAGGGAGACATTTTCAGATACAAAGGTTTTCAATTACCACTCGGAAACAAACAAAAAAATCAATGTTGCCCAGTATTTCATACTTTTTATAGAACAAGAAGCATAACCATTCGATTGGGACCATCCCCAAAACAGAAAAAATAAATCAAGAGTCTTGTAAAAACGGCCAGTATGAAAGTCCAAACCCATCCTCTCCTTAAGACAATAGGGACAAAAAAATACATACTAATAATAGCTTGTGTAGCAGCTAACACAGCTGCAAACCAGAAAACGGGCTTCTTTTCAAGATTGCAAATCTCCCCCTCTCAGCTTTTTCCTGTGTCACCACTCCCATCACCCAGGAAACTTTTTTAGACACATTTCCTCCCCCTGCAGGCGCCTTCCCATGAAATTTTACCACCACACTTCTACTGCGTACCTATGTGCTGTATGTGTTTTATACATGAAAAAGGATATATCTTCACTCCCCAAGAACCATTTTCTGCCTCCATGCGGGCAACACGGCCCCGTGAAAAATGCATGCTTGAGGCTTATGCATTCGCTACATTCTCCCCAGGTTTTCTGTTCTCGTTTAGGACAACGTCGCCCCTAGCAGATCTCAAATATTTTGGCTCCAGGTCCTTCTTGACATTGGTAAAAATCTCTGAGGACCAAGACCTCCGGGCGTGTGGATTCTATCTACACTCGTTTACTGCACCAGATGCTGAAACGCAGAGAAGGCTGCTGGTACCTCATATCTGTGTCCACATTCATCCCATCGCTTTACCACATCACATAGTGTCTGTCAAGTCTCCCTGCGTGCTGATGGGGAAAAAAATGAGGGTGGATGTGGAAAATGACACGTTAGAACGATGTGTTACGTCGTTTTGACGTCGCCGAGTTGTGGGGAACCCCTCAGGGGTTCCCTGGGCAACCCTCTACCATTATGACTAGTTGCCTTGAGCATCTATCATTTAAAGCAATATGCGAGCAGCAGGATGATCTATTTTTTTTATTTTTTTATTTTTTTGGTGATCCTAAAATGCCAAAAGCTGATGCAGACGCTGAGCGACAAGGCTGGTCCACGGCGGCCGGCCTGGAGGGACGGGGCACGGTGGTGACTTACTGTTTGAAGGCAGGGCTGTAGGTGTACGCCGTGTTACTGCTCAAGTTGTAGATGAACGGCAAGTGCTTGTGGATGTCCGCCGTCGACCAGCTGCTGAAGAAGCTATTCAGCAAGCCTTGATCGGCCCCTGCACCGTGAGCAAACACCCCCAGAGGGTAAGAGGGTACGGTGGAAGACCCCATGAGAACACGAGGGGCGTTTGCAGGGCGGGACATAAACACATGCATTCAAGGTGACTGGTTACATTTCTCCGCTCTGCCCGCTAGCACATGACCACGGTCTCACACGGAGACGGCAGTTAACGCCATTGATTTTAATTAACTAGCGTTAGGGGATACCATTAATGAATTACCATTTATGGTAATACCGTCAATCACTCTGAATAATTTACCATTTATGGTAATACCATCAATTACTCTGAATACCATTTATGGTAATACCGTGAATTACTGTGAATACCATTTATGGTAATACCGTGAATTACTGTGAATACCATTTATGGTAATACCGTGAATTACTGTGAATACCATTTATGGTATTACCGTGAATTAGTACCTTTAAAACCATTCATTGATATATCATTCATACCATCAGTACCACAGCATTAATTTAACAAGTGCGTATTCTCTCTGAAATTTACCACCATAGATAACGCAAACAATTAAAGAAAAACATCTCCCGCTGTCGCTAAAATTCTCCACTCCGCGCCAATGAATTCTATCTGACACCGACACTGCTCTCCCACCATTTTTGCCGGCTCCCTTAACGCCTCGTCCTCACACCGAGAGCCGATTCTCCAGCGATCCGGTAGGTCCTTTTCCATTACAAAAAGTCTAGCCATTTTCCCACCCATTAACGCTCGTTTGGTCAAATATTTGGCCTCTGGTCGGCTCCCTTTCATTCTATCCTTTACTTCTTATCGGTCAGGGGTTGGCCAACTTAGGTCTGTGTCTGTTTTGGTAAACAAAGTTGTACTGGGACACAGCCAAGCTCATGTATGACGTCTCGTCCACGGCTGCTTTCACGCTCCGACTTGCAGGGTTAAATATTTGCAACAGCGGTCCCATGGCCCATGACGGTAAAACGTGGCTTGCCGGCCCTGTAGAGAACGGCTGGCCCACCCGTTGTGTGCGATGACGCAGGCGACATCCTCAGCGGTTCTCTCTGTTGCGTACCTACTCACCTATGTCCTCATTTATTCCAGTCGCCCTGCCTGGCCTTCTCTCTGACCCCTACCTTTCAGCGACTTCAAAGCTGCCATGCACAGATCCGGGGGGATGGGGGTGTGGCAGGGGCACAGGATCACCGAGGGGCAGCGTCCTGTCACCTACCGTCGAAGCTGCCGTGGTCGGTGGCGTGCTGCAGCAGGAGGCTGTGCGTCTCCAGAGAAGGCTGGAAGACAAACACCCCGCTGTTGAAGCAATCCGGCCAGCCGGGATCCGGGGCCGCCGAGAACTCGCCCCGATCGAACAGGTCATCGATGTTGGACAGCACCTGGGGAAACAGAGCAGCGGGGGGCCTGCACCAAGACGCCTCCGACCCCCGGGACGCAAGTGAGAAACCCAGGAGGGGCCAGACACCGTTCAGAGGCCGGAAACCGGGGCCCGGTTTTATGGGTGACTCTTTTCTCTTGGGTTTGTCCAGTCGCGCGCCACATGACGGCGTTTTGGTCAACGAACGGCCACGTATATGACGAGGGTCCCATCAGATGTTGATGGGGCTGAAAAGTTCCGATCACGTAGTGACATTGTAGCCGTCAAGTCACAGCCACCGTAACATTGTGTCACGTGTGGGGACGCTGGTGTCAACAAACCCACCCCACTGCCAGTCGCATCAACGTCTACAATATCCAGTTACGTCAAGTATGCCACGTGATAATGATGTTACTGGTTTATATACACGTTACTGTACTATTTATAGTATATATTATTGGTTTACATATACGTGTTACTATTCTATTTATAGTATATATTATTGGTTTACATATACGTGTTACTATTCTATTTATAGTATGTATGCTACCGGTTTATACATACGTGTTGCTGTACTATATACAGTATATATGCTACTGGCTTATATACACGTTACTGTACTATGTATAGTATACATGTTACTGCTTTGTACATACATGTTAACGTAGTATATATAGTATGCACGCTACTGATTTATACATAGGTGTGACTACATTACACTTTTTATCATTCATTTACGCTGTACCCTTTCTACTTATCAAAAAACAAAACCGTGTGCTGTAAACGGCGTGCCGTGCCACGCAGGCAGCAGCCTCACATTTCTCGTGTTCACCGCGTCTCTTGGTTGCATCGTTTTTTCGTGGGCTTGCCTTACTCTCGTGCCGTATTGTGCAGTCGCGTGCTGTCCAGCCGTGTGGCCCCGGAGCCGTAGGCTGTGCCACCCAGCCCTGGTGCGCCGCGGGCTGTAGCATCCAGGTGTGTGTAAGTGCAAAACTGCCTAACCACACACGTCTCAGAACGTGTCCCCGTCGCTAAGTGAGACACGACTGTATTCAAACAAGAAGACTGTGCAAGTGAGACTGCTCTCTGGTTTATGCCGAGTGACGGAAGTCACACCGCCTCTGAAACTCCATCATTTTCTCCTAAGTGCATACCTTCTCCCAGGCAGCAAATGTGATCACTGCAGCCACGGACACCCCTGAAAGGAGCGGTCTGCAGATCCGTATAATGCAATCAGCTCCCTCTGAGAAGCTGGCGACTAACTGCCGTCCCCTCCGCCACCCGCTGGCTTTCTAAATTGGGTTGTGTTTGGGGAAAACAGAAACACAGCATCCCTCTGAAAGGCCGCTGCTTTCACCTTCGTCTCCTCCTGCACAGCTGCTTTTGCACAAGCAACACAATCGAACGTGGGCCTCCGACACTCCCAACGTCACTTAACATTTCGAGTTTCCAACAGCTGTTTCTGAGAGCTCCCCTGGCCATGGGGTCCTGCCCCCCAAGGTCACACCCCCGAATATAATTATCCTACTTTGTATAGATGCAATGGTATGACCATACACCCCTCTTAGGGGGGGAATGTGATTTCAAGTCCCTCCGTGTCCTCAGCGGGATCTAGTGCCATGCTCCGAGGCACGTCCTATTGACTGTGACCCACGTAACGTGGACGTTGGTGACAGATGTGTTGGGTCACCTGTGGGGGCCCCCCTGCAGGCCCTAGCAGCCTGCTGCAGGACGGAGAGGCACGGTGTCTGCGGGGCTCCCTACGGTGTGCAGCACCTCGTCCTCACCGACCCGCCGTACTCACCAGGGTGTCCGCATCCAGGAAGACACACTTGCTGTAATGGGTGAGGGTCCAGCAGTGAAGCTTGGTGAGGGTGACGCCCAGCTCAGGTCTTCTCAGAAAGGCCAGGTGGATGTAGTCTGCGCTGTCCATCAGGTTCACCTCTAGTACCTCGTCGAACACCCTCGAGAGGATCACCCTGGGGAGATGCATGCCACATGCCAGGAGAACAGCACTGAACACAGGACATGTCCCTCCAGGAAGGCACCCGCCTTGCTGCTCCCACGCATGGCAGCCGGGCGGGTCCAACCCCCCCAGCACGCTCACTACCGTCTTCATATCAGAGTTTGCTGTCTCCCAGGGACGTCTCGGCGCTTTGCACACTTTTCACGTGTGTGCCAACACTGTGCAAACTCGAAAAGCGTGACGGACTGACTGATGAAGTGGTCTTAACCCTTTTTCTGCGACGGTCGGCTATATCCGAATGAATACATCCGAAGCTTTTATACATGAAAATGTCATTGACAAACAAAGCAGCTCACGTTGTTATTACTAAATGCATAAAGTAGTCATCATATCAACTTTTGTGTGTGTGTGTGTGTGTGTGTGTGTGTGTGTGTGTGTGTGTGTATTTCTGACACATTTGGGGGGAAAAATACTTGAAATCAATTAACGCAGTGAAAGAGTTAAGAGGCACGGATTCAGGCGAGCTCTCAGGAAGCGACTTCTTTTTGCAAAACACGCGGGCCAGGAGGACCGAATGCTGACCGGTGAGCGACCAGCGCGTGTTCACAGGTCTCTATCAGTGTTGACTTTCTGTATTCAAAGCCCTCATTGTTGGCTGCACTCATTTTTAGACTCACATGTGGAGAGTCCACCTTGTATCAAAATATAATCTGCCTCTGTTCCATTGATTGATGGATTGGTTTAGCGTAAATTCCATTTCATCATAGCCTAGAACATGTTAGGATGACAGAAAATTAAGGAAGTGCTTAAAAAAAAATAAAAGGCTGGTAGCTCATCAAAAGGATACAGGGGGCCAATCAGGAGACGCTCCCAATGGCCGAAGCAGAAAGAATTTAAGCAACAAAATAAATCACACACCCAAAGGGTAAAATGAATCTGCCGAGGTCAACGCCGATATCATACTCGAGTAAGTACATGGGGAAGGGGTGGCTGTTCCTTGCAGAAGAAATCCAAGTCACAAATATAGAAGAAATGGGGGTAAACAGAAAATCACCATTATTGTGGCAAACACCACGATAACTGTTCCAGACAAGAGTCAGCAACGGACGCTAAACTCAATGGGTAAAGGTTTTGAGGAGAAACGGCATGTTTTCATAATCTAACAGTCTCTCCCTCAAGACATGTATCACCTCAAGTAACTTTTTTCTCCAAGGTCTGGAGGCGTACAATGTTTGAGCTTTTGCATGATTTGAAACAGTATCATTTTGGGTTCACATTTACACTAATTGGGCTGAATACAGAAATCTCATTTCGAGACTATTTTGCCCCAGAAGGGTGAGATAGCGACTATCTCAACCAGACCGATTTAGGACTTTTCCTTCATTCTTGGTGCTCTGAAACGCCACCGCTTCGTATCGACATTTCGCTTTTATTTATCCGTTCACCTGCTGAACACATGGGGACCAGTCTCAACCTAACAGCCTTTGTCAGACCCGAAATACGAGGATGCCATGAGTTATTTCCTTCTGTTCCATTACCCCCACCCCTTTTTTTTTTTAATGAAACTCTTGTTATCAGACAGATATTGGAGCTGATGCATCTACCTTTTTAAATCCTTTGGCCGCTTTTTCTTGTGCACTGTCTCCATTTGTTTGTGCTTTTTCCTTGTACAGTATTCAAAGCCACTTTCTCGCTAAGCCAGTACTATTTCATCACCAACGTTTCCACTGCATTTGGTCCAATTATTTAAGGAATTCATGGCATCCTCGTGGTTGTGTAAGGATCGGGGGTGGGGAGGGGAAACAGCTATCACTCTGTGTCACTACAAATAGCACCGCCATTTATGTCCTGGCGTGCTTTTCTCCAGCACCGCCTGCTCCCCTAAAATAAATTCCTAGAAGCAGAATTAAATTTCGTGAATAGAACCTGGTTGAAGCTAGGCGCACACGCTGCTGAGTTTCTGACCCTACGGAAAGACTGACCCCCACTCAACCCTTGTACCACACAGCCAGGTCATTTTTGGTCACGGGTCACTGTCTTCTACTGTCCCAGATGGCACGATGCCTCAACCCTTCCAATGACTGCGAAATATGTAACGTGCCCCATAAAAACGCTCAGCTAGGTCAGCAACGCCAAACGCTTCTCAGCATTTCTTGACGTTCTTTAAATAGTTTAAAGTTCATCTTTGGTTAAGAGCTCGCTCAAGAGTGTGAGCTCTGAGCAACAGCGGCTCGAGTCCAGCCCGAGCTGAGCAGCCGCTGAGCTGCCAACAGGTGGCAGGATGGCTCAGCTTAAAAAAAAAAAAAAAAGTTCATCTTGAATAGACCAAAAGGCTGCAAAAAAAAGTAAGTGCTGGCAGCATCTATTATTATTTACTTTTAACAGTCAGCTTTTCCTTTCCTAGTTTCCTCCACGAGGCTCAGCCCTTCAAAAGGATGGATAAACCAAGGTACCTTCGGTCACCCGGGAGCGTCCAGAAGAAATGCGTCCCCTGGTTGTTACGACGCCTATCCATGACTTCCCCACATCCAGCCTGGCCTTTTCAGAGCCTTCAAGAGCAACACAGCGCTATGCTTTGTACCTAGACACACAGTCACCAGAGCAGAACACCTGTACACGGGGCAACCGAGAGAAATCCAACAGGAAGACGTAGACTCAACACGAAGTGGGACCCTTTCCCACACACATCGGGAGGCTCAACGGAGCCAAATGTCATGTGACGACGGTCGGGCTTCAATCTGTCACGTAGCTCACGGCCGCTGCCTTTCCAAATCTCCTCCCCCCGAAACTGGCTTGTGAACTTCCATAGCAGAGACAAAGGGCATTATCCAGACATACTGTTACCTGTAAGCACGCCAACAATGACCGTTCACCATGACAGAGCCCCCACGTGAATCACGACCTGAGGGCCCCGTACAAGCGTCAGGCGCCCACCATGACGGCCGGTGGTCCAGGCCGATGAACAATTCCATGAACCTCAAGCACAGGTGACCTTGCTTCGTGTACAGGGGGAGGCACAAGAGGGGCACAGGTGCGTCTCCGAGCCTTACCTGAGCAGGCTGGACACCTGAGGCGTGACCAGCACCACCAGCTTCCTGGTCGCCCTCTGGTTCCTCAGGGACTGCCCCAGGACCAGGGCGCCCTGGCAGTACATGTCGTTGGTGGCCAGTGTGACAAAGGCCTGGTCGGACACTGCGGACAGGAGCAAAAACGCCAGTTACGCTCCTCGCGGATCTCAGGGAAGGATGGTCAGCCCTAATCCTCTCCTAAGCTTCACAACTCAGATGGAGTGACTCCTGGTATTCTCACAGGTTCCCTGGTGACTTTTCACTTCTGTCCTTTCATTTAAACACACACACACACACACACACACACACACACACATACACACACACACACAGAAGTGCTAGGAAACCCCAGACATGAGGCTAAGCCAACCAGAGCCCAATTAAAATTTCCTGGGGCTACGATACCGCGGACACACACAGCTACGGTTCTCCCCACCCTCACGTTTTCTTTTGCACTGGAGTTTCAAAAACACGCCCCAAATATTTGAATCTGAGGTGACAACAGAGCGCAAGGTAGAAGGACCAGTTATCTGAGTTACGACGAAGCGGCCCACCCAGCTCAAACATTTCTCTGTGCAGAAGGGGCCAAACCCCTTTAGATTCTGCAAAAAAAACCCAGCTGGGATGACTTCAGCTTGAGAATCTACGGAGCGGGGACGTGGGTGAGGCAAAATCCATCGTTACATTAACCAAAACGTTCTCCGTTTCCTCACGTCTCAACAGGAGACGACACTCCGCCAGCCGATACATGCACAGCAATTTCAAGTCTGAGCGAGGACTCAGGCTGTCAGCTTCTACGAGGACTGTTGAACAGGTTCATTCCTGGGCCCCCCAAGCGTGTTGCCAGGGTAAAGACGACAGCGTGCAGCAGCCCGGCCCCTGGGAAGGCCACCGTGCTGTCTGCAGAAATTAACATGCCCCACATGCAGCCCGCGGCCAGAGCTCAGACCTCAGCTGTCCGAGGCCAGACTGTGCCCCCTCCAGGGCCCATGCCGTTCCGGGAGCGCGGAGAGTGAGGCCCCAGACGGGCTACATGTAACAGGACGGGGCTGCTTCTTGGGCTCAGCCTTGACCTTTACATCCCACTGGGGTCGAGTCCCCATCGGGCCTGTCCCAACAGGTGCCTGTCTCCCCATGGTTGCTGCTTTCTTTTATTTTCCTTGGATTAAGATGATATGAGAATTCCTGGCACCTCCACTGTGAGTATTGCAGACAGCAAGGTTCACAACTCTGCAGCTGAAAAGGTTATCTACTATCATCAATCATCTATCCTATCGATCCATCTATTATCTATCACCTATGTATCCATCTATTTATCAATTTTGTCATCTACCTACCATCTATGCATTGATCTATTATGTATCTATAGATCACCTAAATATCTGTCATCTACCTGTCTCTGTCTCTGAATCGATCATCTATTTATCTAACGTCTAGCTATCTATGATCTATTTATCATCTAGCAATGTGTCTATCTATATATCATGTATCTGTCTGTCATCTATCAATTATCTATCTATATTCTATCATCTATCTATCTAACATATCAATCTGTCATCTCTCAATCTATTATCTGTCTGTATTCTATCATTTATATCTATCTAGCTGTCATCTATCTATCCATCTATCCATCTATCTGTCTGTCCATCCATTTATCTATCCAGCCACCCTCCCATCCATCATCTATCTGTTTATCTCCTTATCCATCATCTAAATATCCATCTATGTGTAGTTTATGTTAAACCGCGGGCCTAACAAACACAGTGTCCGCTCTCCAGGACATGGGCCGCGTTCACAGGACGCGTGGGGAGGAAAATAACAATCCACGGAAAAGTGAGGAGTGTCGTTTTGCCCCGAGGGGGAGGCGGGATGGGGCGACATCCAGGTGGAGATGTCCCAGAAGGACTTCTGGATGACAACAAAGTGTGGCAGGGAGGGCGGTCCTCAGGACAGCTCCTGGTGACAAGAACAAACCACCCAGGACCACAACAGGCCACCCCACTGACTGCCGGCCAGCCAGAAAAGAGGGTGGTGCAGCCTAACTGTCCCCAGTCAAGGTACCGGGTGGAATACAGAAGAAATGACAAAGGGGTAAAAAATCGGTCACTGCAAACCCTGGCTCATGTGCACCTCCTGCAGCTCCTCAGAAGGACATACACGGAGCTGTGACAACCAGTGGCTGGCGTGGGCTGAACCGTGTCCCTCCAGAACTCAGGTTGGAGCCCTGACCCCCCGAGGACCTCAGGCTGCGACAGTACTTGGGAGACGGGGCTCTTTAAAAAGGTGCCTCAGATAAAATGACGAAATCGTAAAGACAGCTTGTCACTGGACTCTAAACACAGGTCCCAAAAAAAAAAATAAATAAATAAATTAGATATTCTCCGAGCGCCGAGTTCAGCCTCCAGGCTGTGCCGGCTGACACTTTTAAACGGACTCTGTGAGGAATGTTTATTTCTGTTCCTCGCCTGGCCCCCACTCAACGCGTCTCCCAGCCACCACTCCCCCCCCCACCCCACCCCAACCCAAATAAATAAATAACACAGTGGTTTCCTATACCCTTTCCTCCCCGCTACTCAAAGCTGTTTTTGTTCCCTTGCAAGCACTGAGTACCCACATGGGGTCTTCGAGCAACGTTCCAAGGCGGATGGAAATGGGTCTGGGTGTCTGGGGTTGAATGTGGCCATTATACGGGGCCTCCCAGCTTTGGGGGGATGTGGTGTTTCACTCTGGAGAGCTCCAACTGCACGGCAGAACAGAGAGCTTTCTCTGCTTCTGCTCAGAGCTGAATCTCAGCTGTCAGGAATACGGCCCTGTCCGCCCCAACAAGTCCCCTTTCTGAGGCCGGACGGAGAGGACCCCAACAGCAGGAAAGCCGCTCGCAGATGGGTCACATCGCTGCTCTGAATAAAAAGCAACCTGTTGGTTTGTTTTTTTTTAATGTGCTCCTGAATGATCAGGTCTGGACTGGCCCGAGAGGGGGGTCCCCTAAAGATGCAAACGGGGTGGGCCTCTCTTTCATGGGTTGGGGTGACAATTGCATGGCCATCTGTCCACGCCTCTGAAGTCAACTGCGCTAATCGGATGTCCACAAAACCCAGGGACATACAGGAAAGATTTTGAGCCCGTGGGGACCAGACTTTGCCCGAAACCCGAAGCATCCCACCACCCATCACGAGCCTGCTGCCCTCTTCCAGACGGACCCCAAATCTTTATCGGGGTTACTAATTATGCCCAACATCTGAACTCAGGAGGCCCCCAAGGTACTGTGTTCCCTGAGTTTTAGGGGCATGCACGTCTTATCTCCAGTCAGTGAGGATCCGGGATAGTTCAAAGCCATGGCCAAGAAAGGAGCCCCCTGAAACCCCCCCGGGACACTTTCACAGCAGGAACACGATGAAATCCTAACCGCCCCTGCCCATGCTGTAAATCGCTCCCTTCCAGCTGCTGACACCCCTCATCTGCAACTGCACCCGGAGAAGACAGCCCCCCTCCTGCCCGCGGGCGACGCTGGGGAGACAGACAAGGAGAGATGAGGCATTGGGGTGATCTTGGGGCAAAGCAGGGGTCTCCCCCAGCGCAGACTCAGCTCACGTGCGCCCGCAGGCAGAGGCCGAGCCAAAGGCGCTTCCCTTCCCCGACTCACCCGGCATGGTCCCAGGGCGGCTCCGTGCGCCTGGGCACCGAGGGGCCGTCGTGCGCCTGGGCGCGGTGCGCGGGCTCTGCGGCCTCCGGCCGGGCCGAGCGGGGTCGTCGTCTCCAAGGAGCCCGCGCAGAGTCCCAGGCCTGCGGACAACACCCGTGGCTGCAGCCGGAGCCCGGTGGCCACTCGTGTCTCCGCGTCCCCAGCGCTCCGCGGAACCCCGGCCACCTCCACGACCCCCGCGCCCTACGCCACGTCCTGCGCGCTCGGGGGCAGCCTGTGGCTTCCGGCCAGGGTCCCCTCGCCGCGCGCCCACTCCACAGTCACCCGCGACTGCGCTGCGCCCCGGTCCCCCCCGCGCGCGCCCCGGTGCCATGGGCGACCCCGCCGCGCCCAGCCCTACCTCCCGGCTCCAGGGGGGTCTCAACCCGCGCTGGGCTCACGGGAGCCGTCCGCGGCCCGGCCCTCCTGCGCGCTCCCGCCGGCCTCGGCACCCTCCCCGGCCCAGCGCCCCCGGCCGCCTCCTGCAGCTCCGGCCACCTCGGCGCCCCCAGCCCCGCGCCTCGCCCGTCCTCCGCGCTCGGGTCGCCTGTGCGCCCCCCTCCCGGGCCCCCAGCCGCGCCCCGGCCGCCTCCACGCCCCGCGCGCCCGTGCGCCCCCCGGCACCTCCTGCGCGCTCCGCGGCCTCTGGCCCAGGCCGGCGCTGGGAGGCCCCGCGGCCCGCGCCCGGCGATTGGCCGCCCTCCGGAAGCGGGTCCCGCCTCCGCCCAGCCCCGCGGGCCGGGGTCCGGGGTCCACCGCCGCTCCCGCGCGCCGCCTGCCGCCGGGCAGACCCGGGAATGCGGCCTCGGCGCCCGGACACTGCGCGCCCCGCTCCCGGCGGAATGCGGACTCCGCGGTGGTTAGGTTTGGACATTGCACCTTTAACCAGCCCGCCCCAAAGCAAATGTTTGCAAAGGCCTCCAGGGCCTGGGCTGAGGGCCAGCGCGCCGCCCGCCCGGGGGTGGGGTTGGGGGGGGCCGCGGGAAACCTCTCCCCCGGCCCCCGACAGAGTGAGCGAGGGAAAGTGGAACGCGTGCGTGCGTGCACGGAGGCGTGAGTGAGCGAACGCGGGAGAGAGTAAATGCAAACAAACAAACGATTCATAAAGAAACCACCTGCGTTCGGCGCCTCGGCTGTTCCATGCACGCCTGAATCAATGATTGCAGGAGTGAGTGAGTGAATGCATGTGTGAGTGAACGAATGAATGAACAAATGAGGGACTGAGTGCATGCGTGTGCGAGTGCATGAGTTCCCTGCATGAGTTCAACTGCATGAATGAATGAATGAGTGAATGAATGAATGAGTAAATGCATGCGTGAATGAACGAATGAATGAATGAAGGCTGCAGGACGGAATGAGTGAATGAATGAATGAACAAATGAGGGACTGAGTGCATGCGTGTGCGAGTGCATGAGTTCCCTGCATGAGTTCACTGCATGAATGAGTGAATGAATGAATGCATGAGTGAGTAAATGCATGTGTGAATGAACGAAGGCTGCAGGACGGAATGAGTGAATGAATGAAGGAACGAATGAGGAAATATTGAGTGCATGCGTGTGCGAGTGCATGAGTTCACTGCATGAATGAATGAATGAATGAGTGAATGAATGATTGCAGGAGTGAGTAAATGCATGCGTGAATGAACGAATGAATGAGTGAATGAATGCATGCGTGAGTGAGTGAGTGGCATGAAGAAATGAACCTGTGACTATTAGCATGAGTGAATGAAGTAGAATGAATAAATGAAGTGTGAACTCACGCATGCATGAGTCAACCAAGTGCTATGCAAATAGATTCAGGTAAAAACTAGGCTCTGTCCCTCCCAGTCTTTTGCATCCATGCCCCTCCTGACCCCGAAAAGCCCCAGTTCTGGGGATAAGGGGCCCGGGAGGGTCCCTCAGGTGAGGCTGGATCAGGCGGGCCAGGTTGGTCTGCTGCTCCGCCGTGCCTCCCGGGGCCGCCCGTTTGAAACCTCCAGCTGCACGCATGCCATTGAAGGTACGGGGAGAAGGGGAGACAAGCAGGGACGTGGGTGCCCCGGGACGCCGCTCTGGAGGGTGGACCTCCGGGACACTCACCTGGAAGGGAACAGAGAAGCAGGTAGGAGCTCACACTGCGTGCCGGGCAGCGGACGTGTGAGCCATGGCGCGTCGTAGCGGGAGACAGGAGTCAACCAGATGGGCCTCCTGGTCCTAAGGGAAGAGGTCACCCTCACCTGTGGCCACAGGAGACTGTAACAACCAGTGGGCGATTGTTTCAGGAACCCACAGATGTCTGGGAACCGCCTCGGTCCGACAGGTCGTCATTGTCCTGCGGGATCCAGCGTCAGCACAGACGCAACTTTCCTGTTGTGCAGGCTGGCTTTTCTGCTCTGCGAATGTCCCCCAGGGGCAAAGGTAGGAGTGTCAGAGAGGGTCACGTCCCCACAAGACCACCAAGCGCCCCAGCAGGTTCACCACGTGTTGCTTCTCCCCCATCAGTGCAAACCACCAACGTAGTTTTTAAAAGACAAACACAGTCTTTGTGTTGTTATGAAAAACGATTCGGATCCCCCCGCTGTGGACCTCTGGGTCTTGGGAACCCCCCCCCCAGAAGGTTCCACATCTCACACTTTGAAAACCGGGACAATTAGGGTTCAAGAAGCGAGGCCAGAGATGTTCTGTGATTTTTATTTGTCTTTTGGTTTTGGAGAGTAACGTTAGATCTTTAGGTAGCAAAAATAAAAATTTTTTTAAATGTAAAATTTTCATAAAACTAAACACACACACACAGAATATGCAGCATAGAGAGAAATTTGAAAAGGGCCGAGAGGACATCACAGACGCTAAAGCTCATTAGCGATGGGTGTGGTGGGCCCTACCTGTGTCTCCGACACCTGTCAGGTGGGGATATTTTTCTGCGTGCCCCAGGGCAGGGCGTGACTGGATTTCAGCTGATTCTGATAAGCTCAGGACCCCACTGGGTGCGGGGTGGGGGTGGGGGAGTTTACATGCTGATAAGCGGAGCTCACTTGCCTTGGAGAAGGGGCTTTGACCCGTGGCGAGAGGGGAGACAGAGGTGGAGGGGGTCCCAGGTTCTCCAGACACCTGTCCATGCAGACAGCAGCCTTGATGGATGCTAATCAGCCTTGGGGATAAATACCTGCGGTGTGTTTAGCTCCACCTCACAGAGGGACTCAGAGCTGTTAAGAAGTTGTGTCCAGGTGTCTGGAATTGGGCGAGGCCGTCTGGGGCGCTGAGAGACACCTGTGGGACTCGTCAAGCCTCCTGGAAACACCTGCAGCCTCTCGACCATCCGTGGAAGCGCCAGGCTCTCAGAAATACCCAGGGGACACCCCTCTGCGGTCGCTGTCCGGTTTTCGACACCCCCCCCCCCCCCCAGCCAACCGAAAACGGGACCAATGTCAAGGTGTTTGACACACGTGACCTGAACCTTGCTCAGCCCCCAAGTGTCCCCCGGCTTCCGGAGGGAGGGGATGGCTTCCTGCCTGTCTCCGTGCTTTCCCCGTCGTGGCGCCAATATGTGCCACACGTCCCCACACATGCATGCCACCCGGTCATTCCGTTTGGCCCCCTTTTGACCTCTCACTGCTCCGGCGAGCAAACTGGGGTGCTGTGCTGCTGTGTGCCGTGGGCAAGGGCCCCCCTGTGGAGAATGGGTCCTAGGACAGTGTCCCAACAACACGTGTTCCGATTAAAAATGTCTCAGGCAGCTCTTGACTGAGGCTGGGAGGGGGTTCCCCATGTGTCCCCTTTCTGTGGGTCAGAAGTGAGCCACCGGTAGGATTTCTACCACGACGCTACTGACATTCAGAGCTGGGTGACTTTCTGATGTGGGGCGTCCTGGGCCCTGTAGGACATTGAGGGGCGTCCCTGGTCCCCACCCAGCAGATGCCGGGACACGACACCGCTTTCCCAGTTGTGACAACCAGAAACGTCCACAGACGTTGCCCGGTGGCCTCCGTGGGCACAGGCAGCCCAGGCTGAGAAACTCTGCCCTGTAGCCAGAGAGGAGCTTCTGGGTTGGGGCCAGCTTGGGGCGGAAGGAGGCAGAGCCCTCTGCCCGGCCCCCAAAAGGAGACTTCGCAGCATTCCGCCCCCCACAACCGCCCCGTAGCTTCCTCCAAGTTGGTCTCAGGGGTGTCTCTGCCCGGAACCGGCAAAGGTGAAACCTGGTGAACCCCATGGGGGGCTGAATTCTCACAGTGGATTCTCGCCAAGCTGTTGCTTAGCTGGTGAGACAGGCAGAGGGCTGCCCCCCACACACATACACACACACACACACACACACTCCCCCAAGGCAGCTTCCTCCCCCCTCCTGGCAGACACAGCTGTCTCTGCAAACTGAGCAAACCCTCGGGGCTCCTGGACGCCAGATGTCTTACCAGGAGCAAAAGTCAGGTCACGCTGGGCTCACCCTGGGCAGTCGCTCGCTCACCAAGGGGGCTCAAGTGTTGGCTGGGGTGGGGGAGTCCTGGGCATTGTGGGGTGCCCAGCATCTCCGCCGGCCACATGCCCGCTTGGGGAAACCCCCCTCCCCAGTTTTGACTGGGCATCTCCAAGGTACTGACACCAGCTCAGGGAAGGCGGGGCGGTTCGAGGGCTCAGAGGGGTGAGACGGTGAGGGGGCCACCATCCAGGTTTGGGGTGAAGGACCCTTCCTCGCTGGGCTGGGAGGAAAGCGCACAGCCTCAAGGCCACCTTGCAACCCAGGCAGCGGGGAACCGTCACCCCATGTGAAAAACAGCCGCGTCCTTACAAGTGTCCACTGATGTCCCCACGTGTGCGTTTCCCTGGGACCTGGATATGCTCCCCAAGTCGCAGGAGCAGACGATAAGGCCGGCTGATGGCTGGGGCTCAAAGGAGGAAGCACAGGGCCCAGCCCTGCTCCCCACCCCCACCAGCACCCCAGGCCGGTCACCCCAAGCTGCTGCGTTTCGCTGCGAACCTTTCCCCCATCACCTGTTTTCCAAGTCAGCCCCGGGTCAGCCCTGAACTGGCAGCCTGAAGGCCCCCTTGGGACATTGTGACAAAAGCCAACCCTTAGCACCTCCTAAGCCCCGCCCCCCGCATCAGGAAACTGAGTCTGGGGGTCGGTACCCTGTTTTCACAAGCCCCCCCCCATGCACACTCAAGCTTCAGAAGTGCTGCTATGTTTGCTGATATTTGAGCAACGGCCGGGGCAGCCGCAGCTGGGAGGCCTACAGGGCATGGGAGGTGGACGGCACCCAGGGGGAGGAATTGGGGGGCAAGCGGGGGCTGCAGACTGCGTGCAGAGGTTTAGGATGCCTGAGCAGCTGCCTAGGTCTCCCAACCTAAAAATCTCTAGATGTGACACCCTTCCCCTGCCCCGCCCACCCCAACCCCTGCCCCGCCCACCGCAACACTGCCCCGCCCACCCCAACCCCTGCCCCGCCCACCCCAACCCTGCCCCGCCCAACCCAACCCCTGCCCCGCCCACCGCAACCCCTGCCCCGCCCACCCCAACCCTGCCCCGCCCATCCCAACCCCTGCCCCCGCCCACCCCAACCCCTGCCCCGCCCATCCCAACCCTGCCCCGCCCACCGCAACACTGCCCCGCCCACCGCAACACTGCCCCGCCCACCCCAACACTGCCCCGCCCACCCCAACCCCTGCCCTGCCCTGGAGCCACAGGCGACCTCCCTGATCCCTGGGCAAAGGGCAGCTGCTTCATGAAGCCACAGCAGGCGTCCTGCGGGCGGCGTGGGCGTTTGCTGGGCTCCCGTGTGTGCTGGTCTCCAGGAAGCATGGACCGGGGCCGCCCACGGAGCTCCCCACGTGGGCCCGGTCAGCAGAAGACCAAGCAAGTCTGCGCTGTCCTAGGAGCCGTTTGCAGACGATCAGCCTTTTGTTGACACACCAGCAACGAAGTTATTGGAAAGTTAAAGGACCTTTGGGGGGGGGACAGATTTCAAACCCAGGAGCTGTGAAACATAAATAAATAAAAGGCTGACCAATGTGACTATGGATCACGTGTTTCTGTCAAAAACCCTGTGCGTGAACCTAAAAGACACGCAATGACCAGGAGGAAATATTTGCAATATACAGACACGTCGACATGTGCTTATCATGGAATTATATGCCCATATGTTATAGGTCCATAAAGAGTAACTCTGTGGCCCTGCCGAGTGGCGCGATGGTTAAGAACTGGCTTGGGATGCCAGAGGACCCCGGTTCGGATCCCACATATGAGGGCCAGTGACACTGCCCTCTACAGCTAAGATGCTGAACAACAGCTCGACCTGGAGCTGGGCTGCGTGAGTCACCGGCGACGGCATAGGCTGCAGCCCCTGTGGCAGTGGGTTGCCATGGGCTACCGTGTGTAGCCAGCAGCCAGCGTGAGCGGCCAGCAGCCGCCGTAAGCGGCCGTCCAGAAGCTGGCGACTGATGTGCCTCACCGGGGAAGAGTGCAACGATGGTGCCAACTTGGGCCAGTGAAGCAACGTCCTCCACAACTAGACTGAAGAACAAAAGAACAGCAACTTGTCTGTTCCCCTTCCCCCAATTCCCCAGCACTGTTCCCATTCCCCCAATTCCCCAATAAAAATCTTTAAAAAAAAAACCAAACTAACTCTGTGATGTGTAACAGTTGCGAGTAACTTTATACAAAACAAGCACGTGGTGGATGGGCCTGCGACTGGTTACCAACCAGCATCCACCCTCCACGTTTCTGTTGCTCACGGTTGACAGACAGAGCCAGGATTTTCTCCAGCATGCCTGCGTTCACTGTCCAAGTTTAGTTTGGGGCTATGAGTGTTAATGAGAAAGAAGAACTCGGTGGCCTCAGAAAGGAAATTTTTACTCTTGAAAGAAGAAACCCAGGAAGAAATAGTCCCAATTTGGCCTCCGGACATGGGTGGGTGAGGCTGTGATGGCTGGAGCCACAGCAGCCATCTTCCACCATGAGTGACACTGGCCAATGCCCAGTTAAGGGCAGAGTCACGAGATGCAGAGAGCCCAGCAACTCGAGAACACCATTGAACCCTCAAATTACCCCAACCAGAGGCCCTAAACCTCAGCAGGTATTCTCATGTGATACTATTTTTTTTTTTATCATTTTAAGCCATTTCGAGTTCAGCTTTCTGTTACTTTGGCATAAATACATCCTAATTTATACAATCTACCAGAAATTCTCAAACCCTTAGCTCACAAGAGTCCTTGACACTTCTAAACAAAAACAAAAAAAATCTATTCAGGAACCCAAAGAGCTTGTGTTTATGTAGGTTATAAATATGCACACTTCCTGCATTAGAAATTAAAACTCAACATTTTAGGTCTTTATTGAATACGCTTCAGGATAACAACCAGAATAAATCTCATGCCAGTTTACACAAAGAGCATATTTTCATGGAAAAATACATAGATTTTCCCAAACAAACAATAACGGGGGGTGGGGGGAGGGGATATTCAGAATGGCATCATTTTAGGCGTTTGCAAATCTCTTGAATGATCGGGCTTTCACAGAAGACCGCTGAGGTGTGTCGCATCTGCGGCTGCAATCCTTTTGTTGGAAGACACAGTTGAGGCTGAAACATCTGAACCAAGTCCATGGCTTGATGTTAAGCCTCAGACAGGGCTTTTATATCCACTTAGGATGCTGCACCGTCATGCCTTGGGGTCCCGCGGAGGTTTTCCAAACGTCAGCACGTTTCATTACCTAACATATATGTTTAACACCCCACATTTATTCATATCACTACCAGTGTCATCGCAAAGGTCTTTGGCTAGAAAAAGAAGAGGAAATTCGTCCTCTGGAATAGCGAGGTCGTGGCCTGAATAACAGATGACGCTGCGGACTGAAATGTGTCCTCCTCCAAATTCACATAGTGAAGCCCTAACCAAAGTGGGTTGGTATTAGTGTTTTTAAAGGCCAGGAAGAAGGTTCTCAACCAGGAGAAGAACCTGGCAGCACCTTGGTCTTGGACTTCCAGCCTCCGGAAATGCGACAAGTCAACGTCTGGTTGTTTAACACCCCCGCCCCACCCCTTTCCCAGCCTGTGGTCTTCTGATATTGCAGCCTGAACTAAGATTCATTCACTCACGTGTCCATGTGTTCATTTCATAACTACTTATTGAGCACCTACTATGTGCCGGACACCGTTCTAGGACGTGGGGACACACCCGTGCCTTCGCAGAGCTGATGTTCCACTGGGTGGGAATCCACTCCAGGAAATAATAAAAAGTGATGTTGCAAGTGGATATGAGACAGAGGACAAAGTCGTGAGCGGGGAGGTGGGTAAGGACGGCGAAGATGGCAGTGGTCCCGTATCCCAGCTCTGGTCTGTTCTACAACGAAAGGAGAAAATATAGGCGTTGGACGCCAGCCCTCCACCGGCCCTGGTTCAGCTGTCTCCATGGCGAAATGCCCCATGCTTGTCACGTCCATCCACATGCTGCTGGTGCTTTCACTTGAGCAAACCTCAGGACAGCCTCGGCCCTTCCATGGACCACGTGGTCATCCCCAGCTTGTCACGGATGCTTACCTGTCTGAGCAGGAGTTGGTGGCTGGGGTGGCGAGGAAGGCAACTGCAGAGCCCAGAAGTAGGGAGAGCCACCTTTATATTTGCAAGTGCGGGGTTCATGCCTCCATCCCGCAGATGTGGCTTGGGCGGAGGCCACCCCAGGTCACATCAGGACCAGGAGTAGCACGCGGTGTGGAAAGAGATAAGACGCCCCAGTGCTCCTGGGGTCCTGGACATCAGGGAGGTGTTTCCAGGATGGGCTGACCCCCCTGAACACCCACCCCGCTTCTTAGATTCTCTCTGTCCCTCCTCCGACTTGTCCACGGGCTCTCACGACCCTTTCTTTTCAGGCATGGGTCGCTTTCTGCGTGTTTTGTGTGAAGCCCCTAAGCGGGCTCAGACAGAAAGAGCGATGGAAGATGCCATATACGTAAAGAAAGCAGAAAACTCGTGTCATAACATCACCAAGGCCACCTTTTCTGTTTGGAAAAGGCCGCAGCACGGGGTACTATGCAAATGCGTGATTCCAGGATTGCCAACTGGAGGTCCCACAGCGATGAAAGGGTGGCAATGTGATGCAAGATGTAGACAGTCCTATACTGTTCACCATAACAACAAACCCCCAAAGCCAAGTTGAAAGCCTTTCACAAATGCACAACGGCTCAATGAATCATGGAGCAGCAGACGTCCTCTGTCACTCTCTCCAATTCTGCCGTCACCATTCTGTTACCTGGAGGACACACAGGCGGGGCTGTAGGGCCTGTGACAGCTCCCCAGCCAACCGGGAGCTCTCACCATACGTCTGCTAACAGACAGAACCTGCTGTTTCAATTTCTGCATCCCAACACTTTTCTTCCCGTTAACCTCCAAGGTCCCCTTGGCATGGAAAAGTTGTCACGTGAGAGAAAATCCTGGGGCCTGCACCCCAAAACATTCCATGTGCACGGAACAGAGATGGGGTTACGCGGCCACCAGCCCGCAAGGGCAGTCTAATCCCGACACGTCACTCTCTTCTGGGCCCGGGGGCAGCAGCACTGGGTGGGCTCCGAATGCAGTGTCACCTACACCCACGCGCCTGGCACAGCTGCACCCACCCTCCCTTCATCCCGCTTCAGGAAATGACACCAAGGAGATGGGAAAGGTGTCACTTTGTCCCCAGGCCCAGAGCAGCGGCCTGACGGGAGACAAGGAGATGACACACCCAGAACAGACCTCCAGTGTAGGCTGCTGCACAGGTGACACCGCCACCTGCATTGAAAGACTGTCCCTCACTCACCATAACCACCACAGAGAAGTGCTTACGACAACCAAAGACACAGCAAAACCCACGCCCTGGGAAGGATACACACTCGGTGCCCGGGAAGGGCACACAGACACATTATTTACATCAAGGGTGCGTCCCCCGAAATTTGGGTCGTCATGAGCTATGCTGTTTAATATAGAAGCAGTTCTCCTGTCAAAAGCCCAAGTCCTGACTCCCTGACAGCAGAAAGGAGGGTTTCAGGAAAGCCACATGGCTCACTCCGGCCGTTTGCAGCTTTGCAGCACAAAACGGGATCAATACGCAGCTTTGTGCTATTTCTACCAATGCAGGCGGCTTTCCAGAACATAGAGTGTCATCGCGGGTTTAGGAGGGACAAGCAGCATTGAGTCATGTTCCTGAAAACGATGCAGAAAACGCCCGTATTCAAAGGCTAATTAGTTTCCAATGACTGGCTTCCCGATGTTTCTGACCCTCTGAATGAGCTTGTTTTGGGGGGGGAAAGAAAACAAAAAAAATTGAAGGGCTGCGAGCAAATGGATTAACACAGACGGAACACGTTGATGGGGTCCGAGCAGGAATTTCGGCGACTGGAATATCTCACGGTCGGCGGCTGACGGCTGCGCCATTTGAGTGTTGAGGAAGAACTGTCAAAATGAGCAGAACCCCCATCTGCGCTTGTGGGAGGGCAGGTTTCATCGCTGTTTGGATGTAGGTGTCAGGAGGAAGTTGGCTGAGATCTGAAACGCATCCGTTGCCTCACAAGACACGTCAACACATTTGTCAAAAAAAAAATTAAAAATAAGACGACAATAAAAATAAAAGGTGGTTCGCGTGGACATTCCTATCTTCATGGGGTGGGCCAGACCGCACGTTCGAGAGGCAGAGAGCCCGCCATTAAAGTGGGGACACTTTTCAGATGAGATTACCATGGCCCAGAGAGGTTGTGGGATGTGCCCAAGGTCACACAGCTCCACGGGGAACGCCCAAGATGTGCAGGACGAATGGGGCCTCGGAGTCCAGGGGTTAACCACGCTTGGCCGCGCCCACCACCGCCACAGGCAAGCTATCCAGATAAATTCCCCATCCTTTCTTTTAAATTAGGGGGAAAAATATGGACCCAGCGTGTACTGACGAACGGTGCGCTTCGTAGGCAGGCATCACCAAGTCCCACATGCTGAGGGGGCTGACACAACAGACATTTCTTCCCTCGCAGGTCCGGGCGCCATAAGTCTGCGGCCCAGGTGTGGGCAGGGCTGAAGTTTAAGGGTGAGGAGAGGGCAGTTCTGTGCTAGGCTTCTGTCCCGGTTTCTGCTGGTTCCTTGGCGTGTGGCAACGTCACTGCAATAGCTCCGTGACAGTCTCCTCGTGTGTGTGTGTGTGTGTGTGTGTGTGTGTGTGTGTGCACGCACATGTGTGATTTCACCTTCCAACCCTAACAACCAGAATGAAATCAGCACGGCCACCCTTTCTGGAAAGACGTGCCTGCCGCGGTTTATCCTCGGGGGAAGAAAGTGGTTCTCTTTAAGGGTACGCGGAAAAGAGAGAAATGAAATGCAGCTCACGTGGCGGTGTCCCTCCTCTGCCCTCTCTGAAATGGGATTTCTGCTTTCGCACCATTTCTACGGGAACATATGAACCCACCAACCAGCAGGCACGATCCAGTTCCCAGGGAGGGACCCAGTGTCGCTTTAGACACCCACACATCAGTGTTATCATTTCCTTCTGAGATTCTGACTTTTCTCCTCTTCGTCGGCATGAGAACGGCCTCCAGCTGGCTTTGGTCAGTCCCCAAAAAGATATTCCCAAGGAATTGTCATCTAAGTATGTTTATTTCAACCAGAGTGACCGTTGAACATTCTTTCGTCTCTGGGTGAATTAGTATCCCATCATTCTCTGTCTATATTTATCCCTTTCGGTCCTAATCCATCTTGTCCCATGTGGCACTGAGGAAAGAAAAGTTATATTTCTTCTCCTTTGGAAAATACAAGAAGTCCCTTTCATTCTCAGACCATCTGCTGTGTATTGGGACCAAGCGAGCGGAGGCCGTCTCAGCGACAACGTGTGCCCGCGGTGACACAGCCCAAATGACACAGAACCGAGCTGCCAAACGATAGAACCTCACACTGTTACACCCGTCCACTGCCGTGTCACAGTTTTATGCGCGAAATCTAGAAAGGAGAACACGAGAACCAAAGCCAATCTTCTTTTACGTTTATTTTAAATGATAAAATGTTACTGATGACAGCTGCAGAGAACAGATGGCTTTGTCTAGGAAAATGCTTAAATTCCATCTATGGGTGTGTATACATATGTATTTATATGTGTGAATGTGTGTGTGTAGGTTCTGTAAACACCAACTTTTGAAACAAAAGTTTTAAACTCGCACTGAAACGCATATTTGGAAAACGTGTAGGGGGCATTAGTCTCCGTCAATTATGGGAAACCCTCTAACCAGGGCTGAGGAGCATCGTAGAATATTCATAGTGATCTAGGGGACCCGGGCTGCCTTCAAATTGCAGGAATCCCACACAAATTTAGGACGTTGTGAGGCGCGTGGTTCTGAGACACCTCATCGGCACCAGTACCTTTTAAGTTCTTTTTCCAACGCTTTGTATTTCCGACTCTCTTTGGAGACCTAGCCCCGAACCCAAAGTGCTGATTACAAAGCATATGCATATGGGACTCTGAGCTGTAGCTTGCAACAGATGTCCTCTTGGGCTCTGATAGTAACAGCAAAGTCTGAAAAAGTCCTATACACATGAATAGTGGTTGAATGAAGCTATTCCAACATGCCTACGCCTTCCCCTTTTCCTCTTTCCGAAAGCAGTACTAAAATAAAAAGCAAATAGCGACTCAAATGTTTCAGTGTCTGGGGGATACAAGGTTCTCTACTCCAACACACAGAAAAAGTCTAAACCAAGAAAAGCCGTGCATGTGCCTCCAGAACTGGCACCTACAGAGTATCAAAGACCAAAAATAACACGAAAAGTCTCAACACCTTCAAAGCGCGACGTCTGTCCCATAGTTTTCAAAAAAAAAAAAAACCATTGAAACCCTAAGAGTTCACAGGAAAAATGATCCCCAGGCCGACCGATTTGCCGAGACGGTTTTACCCCGAGCGATTCTGCACTTAGAATCCCCAACCCAGCCTTCTTTCTTGCAGGCGGTCGAAGGGTTGCACACAGACGCACGGGAGCTGCCGGTGATCAGCCTGTGTCGTGCATCCCTCGTGCCGACTTCCCTTGTAACGCTGGGCATTGTTTGTCATATTTCCCACACCCGGGAACAACGGGGCATGGGTCAGGCTGCTCACCCCCGCCTGTTCGAAACCCCAGTGGCATCTTCCACCTCCCAGAGCGGACTCGTAACCCCTGCGTCCAAATGGACGATGGGGCCAACAGAGGGGGCCACTGCTTTTGAGCACCGCAGGTCCAGCCGTGTAACTTATCTTTCAAAACGTGCACCACGTCCAACCAATTGGGGATTCTGTGGGAGGCAGCTCGTGTCTTTCAAATGGCGACGAAACACTGGAGGAGGGCGAATGAGGCCAAAAATGAAGGGAACTGTCTACAGGAGTGACGAACAGGGTTCTTGTCCAAATTGAACTGCTCTCAATGTGACCTTGAGGTGTTCAGACATTCACTGGCTCTGTCAGGGAAATAGAGAGAAACACGTCACAGCCGGGAAAGAAAAACACTGTGGATCGATCTGAAACTCATTGTTATCTTTTTTTTACCGTTTGCTATTTTATAAGGAGTTTGGACACCTTCAATGAACTGAGTAACTCTCTGTATCGTTTTCGTTAAAATGAATATTTACATGAATCTCCTTGGGTAAATCCCAATACCTCACTCACCTCACCCTGTACCCGGTCCCCAGTTCCAATAAAACTTTATTTGCATGAACACGTGGCAAGCCCGAAAGCTGCAGTTTGCCAATTTATTATTATCATTCTTGAAACATTGCACTGAAATAGTGTTTATGTTGCTGACTGAGTTTGTGGGCGCTGGTGCCCATGTTTACATTTTGGGGTTGAGGTGAATGCCTCACGCCTGAGCTCCTAAGTTTACAAGTGCTTACACATCCCTGACAAAGATGCAACCGAAACACATGTGCAGTGTCTTTGTCATGATGAGGCGTGTTGCCAGGAAAGTAAGCCATGTCTTTCATCAATTCTGTTCCCCTCATTCTTTTGGGGTGTGGCTGTAACGGGGACCCAGGCTTGTCCCACCCGGGGGGGTGGTCAGTTCCACCCATCCACCAGCAGAGGGAGGCCACGGGCAGGATTTAGGATTTGGAAGTGGCAGAAATTCTTAATAAAATAAAAAAAAGACCACTGGAATAAGCTCCTGTTTAATAGCTTTCTCCGCAGACACAAAGGAAGTATGGGGTGGAAGCCCCCCCAAACCCCAGACAGATTCAGACATGGGTGGACTCAGGACCCAACCTTGCCAGACCCCAAGTTAAAATCTGAGCTGCTATTTCTGCAGGAAAACTTCCCTGATCCCCCTCATGCCTCCCTTTGGAGATGAATCAGGCCATTCAGTGTTCAGCTGCCAAGACCTCTCTGCTCCCAAGGATGGTTAACGGGGGGCGAGATTGGGGGGGGATTTGCCAAACCAGGAAGACTGAGATTGAACCAGAAAGCCACAGCGGCTCCCAGCCATTTCCCAAAGTGTGGGTACAGCCTCCAAATTAACCAGAAACATTTACAATTTACTGCTTCCATCAGTTTTTTGCTTGTTTGTTTGCTTGCTTTGGGGGGGATAGGGGTGCAAACATTTCAGTTTTGCCCAAATATTCCCCCCCCCTCAACTCATCTGGTGAATAAAATTTCACTGAAATAACAAAACAAAACAGCATCAGTCTAGCTGAGTGACCCTCCCCACTGCCCCACACTTTTAATGTTCCACTCTGTGTTCTTTATTTCAGGTCTTTGGCTGCTTAAACCAAATCTTGCAGATCAGAAAAGTATTTCAAACATTAATAAACGACTGAGCATCGTCTCTTAAAACACAAGCATTGGTTTCCCTCAAGTTCCGGTGTGTGCACGACCAACTCCCAACTTGAAATCACTTCCTTCCTTACGCCAGGCAGTCTATATCAGGCTTAGGCAGAAATAACGCCACTAGCGAAAGATGCCAGAACATTATATATATACATATTTTTTTTTAACCAGGCTTTCTCCCTAGAAAAAAATAAATAAATACACTGCAGCGAAACTTGCCGTTTCTACTAAAACAATTTCTCCTCCTGTTGCGCTGAAAATAGCCGACCGCTGCCCCCACCAGTGTCACCACCACGACGGAGACGATAGGAGACACGATTTTTGCCACCGTGTTGCCTGCAAAACAGAAAGAAAAGAAGGTCAGTGGGAACGCCATTCGTTTTTAATACCGCCCCAGTCACATGCCTGGCCCTCCCATCCAAGGAAAATAGAGTGAAAAGCACCCCAGAAGCTTTGGGAGGTGAGCCTGGCCTGGCCTGGCCTGGAGTTGGGCTCATCAACCACATATTACTCATCCGGGACCTCAGAGGCGGAGCTTTGCACAGAACAGTCACTCACTATGGTTTTTTAATTTTTGCTTAATTGGGTGGATTTGTATCTGAGTAGACACAGACTGTTTATTCTTCCAAGAAAACAATGTTCAACCCCAAAGTTGCCAGGTACTGAGAGTCTGCCTGTGTAGGAGGACTTCGGGTCGGACAGTCGCTGCCAGCCCATCCTTGTGCCTTCGAATGGACGGGTCACAGTCACCTCCTGGTTGGCTGGGGGGACGCCCTCTCACCTTCCACAGAATAAACGGCCAAATCGCTAAGAGGCTGGGACGGTCCTCCCAGCAACACATAACAAAAGCCCCGTCCTGCCCTCACCCACCCCGTTCTTTGTGCAGAGGAGCTGGCAGTGCACTTTGTGGGGGTCCTGGAGGGGTCCCCAAGACCTCTTTTCTCCTCTCTTTCTTGGCTCCCGGTTAGCAGCGGTCAAAGAAAAGGGAGTCACAGGTCCTAGAACGCCAGCTCCGCTCTGAAAGCTACAAGGCACCTGCCAGCCTGAGAACCAGCCCCCTCTGAGCCCCACGGACCTGATCCCCCCCTTGAAGGGGGGACCCTTTGCTCAGAAGTTTCCTTACAGACATACATCACTACAATGGGCGCCTTCGGGTTGAGCCAGTAACACAGGCCTACACTGGCCTTTCCCACAGGGTGGACAAGCTGTTATTAAATGTGGGGGTGGAGGGGGGGCACCCACTGATTACCGTGCGGGTCGCCGTAGGTTGTATACCCGCCTGCACCTGCAAGGGAAAAGCGCAGAGTCACTTGTGCATTCGGCAGGGCGTTGCGGGCACAGCGCAGGGATGGGGCCGAGCAGAGCAGACAAACATCCGCGATGTCACGGGACATACGGCCAGCCAGAGCGCGGAAGGCGGGGTCTACACAACATATTGCGTGGGGGGCAGTGAAGGGGAGGAAAAGCAGCTCTCATGTCAGGGGTCAGGGGCTTTACACACATGCGTGGAGCTGCAATGCACTTACACACCTGCCTGCATGCACATGTATGCACACACTTGCATGCACCTCTGTGCACACATGTGAAGACACACAGGCATCCACACGTGCATGTGTAAGCACCTGCACACAGGCACACACGTGTGCAATACACACATGAACACCTGTGCATTTGTGTGTGTGCATGTGAGCACAGAAGCCACATGTACACATATACATATATATGCACACACCCACCTGCACACGTGCACAAAACACACACATGCATGTGCAAATCTACACACACGTGTGCGCGCACGCATGCATGCACGAAATGTAACAGGCACAGAGATGCCCGTGTGGGCACGTGCCCACATCCATAACACAGGTACATGTGTGTGCACCCAGCCACGTACTGACACGCCCCCACATGCACATGCGTGTACATGCCTGCACACATGCAGATGGGCACGCACATGCATGCACACATGCATGCACACAATGACACCAAGTTGGTCTTCGGTGACCGATGAGGACACACGTCAGAGACGCAGGTGGCCAGTTAGTCACCACGCAGGACACGCAGGACACGCAGGACAAGCTGCCCGCCAGCGCCCACCCACGCAGCTGTTAGTGCTCCGGAAGGAGAGCCTGCGCGCGCGCGGCGTTCACGACACCGCGCCTTTACCGTGACCGTATCCATTGGAGTGGGGTCGGTAGCGCCCTCCGCCTGCAGGACGGAAGCAGCGCGTGAAATGCAAGGTGACAAAAGGCCCACGAGGTCTCAGTGACGTCTCGCAAGGAAGGGACTGAGGGCGCCCAGCTAGAGCCCCCAGAGCACGTGGTGACTTAGGTTCCTTGAATGCACAGCCCCCCTGGGAGGTTGCGGGGGGGGGGGGGTTGGGGGAACTCAGCCTGTGTGCGCATGCACCGTCTGGGCCGCGACAAGAAAACCCCGCCTCCCACGGGAGGAGACTGCGATGGAAACGCATCACGACACGCAGGAATCACAGCCAGAGAAAAATGAGATTCGTCTACACTTTCTTCTTAAGTCTGGAGGCCAATGTTTAACAAAAAATGATTTGAGATCTATTTAAAAAAAACAAAAGTGCTTGGTGCTGATTTTGCTAGTTTTCAAGCGGAATCGTTTAGGTGGGTGTTATTTAAACATTTGGGGTAACGTGATACACTGCCTTTTCCGAGAGGATGAGGGGTGTTATATCGGCTTAATTATGGCCCTCTCCAAATTTGTATGTTGGGGTCCTCGCCCCCAGGACCTGAGAATGTGATACATTTGGAGATGGGGCTATAAAGAAGCGATTACGGTAACAACATGAGGTTACTGGGTGGGTCCTGGCCCATTAGAACTGTGTCCTTATAAGAAGAGGAGGTGAGGACACAGACACACACAGAGGGACGACCATGTGAGGACACAGGGAGCAGACGGCCATCTGCACGCCCAAAGGTCTCAGGAGGGACCAGCCCTGGGACACCTGGGTCTCCGACTTAGTGGCTGTTATGGAAACCCAGCCATTGAAAGCCGGCTCCTGAAAGCATGAGTGAAACGTTTCCTCCACATCACCCAGAGGCAGGGCAGGCATAGGACAGGCCCTCTTCCTCGGCCCCTGGCGTTCTGCGTGAGAATGGAACACGCCAAACACGTTTTCTCACCTGAAGGCAGAAGCTGGGTGACTCACGCAATTGCCACCTGAGCCAAAACACAGGTGCTAACCTGACTGCTGACTCGCAGGCTGGCCCAGCTCAGGCCCAGACAGAGTTTCTGGGAGTGTTGCCCCCCAGAATAATAAAGCATCCTGCTGGGTGGCTGAGCGCTTATCTATTTGGGAGCTGGTCCCTAAGACATGGTGCAGCGTGATGAGACACCTGACTAATTTCCTGGGGAAACACATAGACCCTCATAGGACTCTCAGATCGCTTTGGGGTGAGTCATTTCTCTCTGATTTATAAACCAGGCAAAGAACAAAAGAACACACTCTACGAAGGATCCACACGGAGGCACCATCTTCAGAGACGCGTGCGGGGGGAGAAAGCCCGCCTAAGCCGACATGTCCTGGGCTCTAAGGATGTGGGGCGTTGGACGATAAAACACCTCATGCAGCTATTTAGACAAATATTAACCATGCTTTTGCCCCGCGGTGTCCGGAGCATGACATTAGCACGCTGAGTTTAAAGCAGACAGCTCTTGAGAGCACCCCCACGTTTCACATGTCATCTCTCCCTTCCTGAGGGTAGGAACAGATGCATGCGGACAGGGCCACCTATATGGGGTGGCAGATGTCTACCCCTCCACGTGTGGCCTGTGTGAGCACCATGCTTGCCTTCGTTTTGTAAAATGGAGTAATAGTAACTCCTGTCTCAGAGGTCAGAGGTTAGCGGGATTCATGAGACAGCATTCCTTGAAGGGCTGCCCATCTTGTGAAAGCCCCACACAGACATTAATTTCAACCAAAAGCAGTTCCACTTAAGGTGTTCAAAACTACTGATCATTAGCAAACAGCAAATAATAATAATAATAATGCTTTCAACTCAATCCACGGGACAACCAAAGAGTCCTTCGATAGATGATTGGATAAAGAAGACGTGATATAGATACACAATGGAACACTCCTCAGCCATAAGAAAAGGTGACATAGTGTCATTTGCAACAACATGGATGGAACTTGAGATTATAGTGCTAAACGAAATCGGTCACACAGAAAAAGTCGAGAACCATGTGATTTCACTGATATGTGGGATATAAAACTGAAAACAACAAAGGAACAAGACAAACAAAGAAACAAAAACTCACAGACACAGACAATAGTTTAGGGGTGACCAGAGGGTAAAGGGGGGGAGGGGGTGGTAGATGAGGGTAAAGGGGGTCAAATATATGGTGATGGAAGGAGAACTGACTCTGGGTGGTGAGCACACAACGTGACATATAGAGGATGTATTACAGAATTGTGCACCTGAAACCTATGTAACTTTACTAACCACTGTCACCCCAATACACTTTAATTTAAAAAAAAATCAATCCATAGATTGATTGGTAGGTGAAGGTGTTCAAAAAGTACAAACACCCAGTATAAGATAAACAAGTCACAGGACGTAATGCCCGGCACGGTGACTTTATTTAAAACTATATTGTACTATATAGTTACAATACTGTATTGTATGTTTGAAAGTGACCAACAGGGGATCTTCAAGTCCCCATCACAAGACCAAAAACTGGTAACTATGGATGGTGATGGAGTTAACGAGACGTATCGTGGTGACCATTTCGTCACGTATACAAATATCAAATCATTATGTTGTACACCTGCAACTAACAGACTGCATGTGTCAATTATATGCGTCTTGCGGGTTCTTTCTACCTGGACCAAGGTGTGTGCGGGCAGCACCTGGGCTCCTGGAAAGCGGATGGAGGAGAAGACAGGGCTCAGAGGACGGACACCAGCAGACACCCAAGACCTCAGGAAGAAGGGATTGTGGGGAACACAACTGGACGCCCCGGAAATACCCCCCAACTCCACCGCCCACCGCCCACTGGGGTCCCACGGGCTGGGCGTACCGTGTGAGTTCCCGTAGCCGTCATAACCGGAGTTGTAGCCGCCTCCTGTGAGAGAGAAAGTGGAGTTGAGGGATGCCCTAGCGTGGGGATCCAGCAGGTGACACCCAAGTCACCGGCGATGGCACCAACCTTACCCAAGAGCCACCCCAAAGCGTGCCCCATAGGGTGGCAAGGAGCAAGGGGCAGCGGGGGACACTGAAGGGTGCCACCCCAAAGTCACAGCGCCTCAGGGGGAAAACTCATGTCCAGCTGGACCCCTATAGAAAGCTCTGTGCCTTCAGAGGACACCCCTGAGGGTCCCCAGCTAATGTAGGCGAGTCCCCTTTCTTCCGAGAAATCTGAGCGGGACCAGAGACCAAACACAGATTCTCCCCTGTGAGAAGGCAGTTCGGGCAGACGGCCCCAAGCATCAGTATTCTTTATTGAATGCTAGGGTTTTCATTTTCGCCTGGTCATGCTGTAATAACCTTTACAACAAAGCTATTTATTTATTGCATCTAAGCATCGCCCAAAAGCCGAGTGGATGCAACCCGCCTCTGCAGACGACAGAGAGGCCCCTTGGCGAGGTGTGCGGGCAAGGTCTTGACCCCTTCTCCCATAAAATCGCAGAACTAAATAGAGGAGACACCAAAACGTCATGCGTTATACCCTGGAGCTCAGAGCTGCGTGCATCAGTCTGCCTCGCAGGAGCCTGTACTTTTGTTTATGTAGGAAGGGCTCTATGCAGGTGTTCACATTCCAGGTAGGAGAAAATTTATGTCACAAGTTGCACATACGCACATATATATATATATGTGTGTGTGAAGATATATATGCATATGGATAGATATACACATATAAAGGCACACATAGAGTATATGAGAGTACATATGTAATAAAGACATATATGCATAGATAAAGGTCTATATAAAGGTATAGAAGTTATATAAATACAGAGGGTGCCAAAAACATGTATACACATTTTCAGAAAGGAAAAAATTGTAATACAATTGTAATACTCAATATATACCAATAACAAAAGATGACTACAAGTCATGTCTAGACATTGCTCTGGTGCCTCCTGTATATATACATGCATATATATAAGTGTGTGTCTTTATAAAGGTATATATATCAATATAAATAAATATATATAAATATAAAGGTATCAATATAAAGATATATGTGGGAACATACATAATAAAGAAAAAGAAGTCTATACATATGCATATAAAGATGTATATGTATATATAAAGGTACGTAAATATGTATCAAGCTATATTATTAATGTATACATATGTATATACTTTATGTGTTTTACTGAAAATTACTTACATAATATTATGTATTATATAGAAGCACATGTAAGGTATATACATATGTATATATCTATGAATGTGTACATAGATATATAAACACATACATGTACATACTTATATCATAGTTATATAAGAAGATAGATATAAAGGTATATCTCCATAAGTAGAAAGTTATAGAGACACTAGATCATAATTGTTCCACCACACACACACACACACACACACACACAAAGATAATTATGTGAGGTGGGGCAGTGTGAGCTGACACCACCGTGATGTCACATACTAGTGTCACATACATATTGCAATACATACATGTGTCACATCCACGCTTTGTGCCTCTTAAACTTACACGACATTGTGTGTCAGCTATGTTGCAATAAAAATAAGTGGTTACAAAAAAGACACAGAGATACGTACTTAAAGATATGTATATATGTGTATATACAGGGGGTGCCAAAAAATGTCTACACATTTTAAGAAAGGAAAAATCTGTATTAAAATTGTCATACTCCATATATATCAATAACAAAAGATGAATACAAGTCACGTGTGAGGTCTGCAATGACAAGAGGTGCTCAGAGTGGTTCCAATCAGCGTGCAGACACTTCTGATGACGGCGAACTACGGCTTGAGCAACGTTGACCAAAGTGTCCACTTGGATACATTTTTTTGGCACCCTTGGTGGTATGTGTGTACACACACACACACACACACACACACACACCTATAGAAAGACAGGTGTGCACACACACCTATAAAGGTATCTATTTACCTGTATGTGTAAAGGTTCGCATATCCATAGATACACACAAACCTTTGCAGACACACAACCACCACTTTTCAATGAAATCTGTGCCACTGCCAGTCCCGTCCACGTCACAAACCTCCGGAGTGGACAGACACACGGCCCACACCCCGAGACGCAGGGCTGGACGGGGCCGATATGGACCCCCACCTTCCACTGGCATCCGCTGTGCGCCCAACCTGGGGACGGCGGCCTCTGTGACACCCTCCCCTGTCCCTGGGAGAAGCCTGCACGCACGCACGTACCTGCTGGTGGCCTGGGCCTGGGCGGGTAGCGGCCGTCATCGTGGTTCCCGTCATTGAAGTAACCTGTGGGGTAAAGCACAGGCCATTCCCAAAACGCTCTCCAAATGGCCGCCTTGGAACCCAGGTCCACGGGAGGTATACGCTTGCAGCTGATGGAGCACGAGGTGCCCAGCCAGCAGACCCTTTGCAGGACACCTGGGGCACCGGGGACCACACTGCCGGGGAATAGAGCCTGAGGGGAACCCATCAGCTAGACAGGCCCCTGTGCATCTGAGAGCTTAAAAGCAAATGCTAAGCAGGGAGCAGAGAAAGGTGGTCCATGACCCCTGGGCCCACTGCTCCTGTCATTCCCTCACTCCCTGACATCTGTCCTGCCTGAGGTTCCTGCTAAGAGGACCTGCATCACCCTGAGTGGAGCCTCAGCTTCCATACGTACCCACCCACATATCCCCTGCCCCCTTACCAGACGGCGTGGGGCGCAGCCCATTTGGTCACCGCCAAGCCCCCCCTCCGTGCAGCAAACCAGGCACATAGTAACTGCTCATTTAAATGCTTAAGGGTTTATAAGCACACGAGGGCAGGATGCCAGGCCTCAGAAGGGGTCTGGCTGTGCTGGTTGTAAACGCGGCAGGTGTGCTACCTGCTCTGCCGCTCACGTGCACCCCAGCAGCCTACAGCAGCCGATGCAGGCTGCTTGCGCTCTGGGGAGCTCCAGAGGTCTATTTTGTTTCGTTTAGACCAGTGTCTCCTGAACCGTGTTTGAGCAGAGAACAGTGTTGATGACGGCCCCTTGTGAACGTCTTGGAGGAAACTGTGAATCACAAGAGATTTTTGGAGGCGGGGTTTGTTTAGAGCATTCCAGCCAACGGAATTCAGTGCATGCTCCCTGGGGGATAAATTTAGGGGCAAACCCTCCATCACCAAAATCGGCCAGGCATTGTTCACACAGTTGGCGTCGACTCCTGAGTGGTCTTGTGAGTTATGCCCTGTTTACAGACATCTCACACAAAGCTCTGTGGACACTGCTCAACCGTACTCAACCATTTCCTCTGCAACAGTTCATTTCACTCCATGCAGACTTTCCCTCAGTTTTAAAAGCGTTTTAAAATTGAGTGAAGACGGTGGGAGGCTGGGTGAAAAGGGGGAAAGGATTAGGAAGTATACATTGATAGTTATAAAAACAGTCACGGGGATGTAAAGGACAGCATAAGGGACAGAGTCAATAATATTGTAATGACGATGGATGGTGCCCAATGGGGACTAGACTTATCCGGGGGGATCACTGCATCAATTATATAAATGTCTAACCACTACGCTGGACACCTGACACTAATATCCTATTGAATGCCAATTCTGATTGAAAAAATATTTAATTTTTAAAAAAATAAAATTAAAGCTAGAACTACCGTATGACCCAGCAATTCCACTCCTGGGTATTTCTCCAAAGAAACCCAAAACAGTCATTTGAAGAGATAGATGCACCCCTATATTCATTACAGCCTTGTTCACAATAGCCAAGATATGGAAGCAACCTGGGTGCCCATCGGTGGATGACTGGATCAAGAAACTGTGGGACATACATACCATGGGTTATTACTCGGCCGTAAAAACAGAATGAAATCGTATTAATTCCAATCATCACCACTCTTACCTCCACTGTTGTCGGAATGGCCGGGCTGTGGACGAGGCGGTGGTGGCTTTGGTCTCGGGTAGATATCTGTTGGAAAAAACCACGGTGATTTTAGGGAAATAGCGACCATCGTGCCACGACAAACCACCCACCTAATGGTGAAAACTGGAATACAAGGCGACATCGCAACTTATTCCCATGTGCCGTTGTTCGCACTCATGCAATGCCTTGTTCAGTTGAAAACCAGCAGTTTAAAAACCTCCGTATATAATGCTTAAAAACCCACTTTGATCTTTGTGCCCAGGGGCTACTGGCCTGGTTCCCTGCTGCGAGACGCTCACGGATTCCTGAGCCAATACGTCGACGATGTCTAGCATTATCACAAATGCCGGAACGCTTTATGAAAGCCAGGTACTGGTATCAGGGTGAAAGCACCCCACAGTTTTATGATGTATTACCCTTTCCACCTTGCGTGTGACACATCTCTCACTGGAGTTTCTGAACTTTTCTCACAATGCCCCCTACTGGTCCTTCGGGGTCGGCACACGCTTCTGCCCCAGGGCCTTTGCACATGACGGTCTTTCTGCCCGCATGTCCCTCCAACAGCCTCTTGGTCACTCTGCACACTCCATAAATATCTGACGAGCCTATCTGTCTTCTGGCCAAACATCGCTTCGTCTGTCATGTTTCCGCTTTCATAGCCTTCATCCCTCTCGAAACAGCTGCAATTAAATAATCAATGGAAGCTCTTCGCCCATCATCGATTGGTCAACGTCCTCCCCACCCCCCGTGCCTGGACGGCACGAGGCTGGGAACTGTGACTGTTTTCTGCGCTAACTTTCTATCCCAATTACCGGGCCCCCGGTACCGGGCAGGGGCCCATCAACGCTGGATGGACAGAGATAATGGACTTTAATTCAGGGAAACGTCTGGGGGGTTCACTGTCAAATCCCTCCTGCAGCACAGGTAGCTCAGCGAGCAGACTGTCTTCCAGTGTCGTGACAATTGCAGAACGTTGAGAGGTGAGCGTCTTGGGGACGACGTCAGGAAGAGCAGCCTCGCTGGTCAGTGCCCCGCTGTGCAGTCTGCATGGGCTCCTGCAGACGCATGCCCTCCCCACAGACCTTCTCTCCAGGGGCCACAGCCAGCACCAACACCCCTGTGTTGCTTCCTGCGGGGCCACGGGAGCAGGCGAGCACACTGCTGCAGCACGGAATTCATCTCTGAGAGGCCTTGACCAGGGGAGGGGGCGCCATCCACATGGGGACACAGAACACGCACGTCTCATATGTCGGTCCCAGGCTAGCCTCCCCGGGGCCTTCTCCTGGTTCTGCATTTCATCCCCGACTTCACAGTGACGCCGAGCGTGGAAATACATGGTTGTCCCAAACTGGGGGACGTTCAAGGTGCGAAAGGACGGAAATGAATATGCTTCTAGATTTAAGCAACGTCTTTGAACTTCAGCGAAGCTTCTGTGTTGTGTTCCTAGGGCGGCCGTAACAAAGGACCCCAGACGGGGCGGTTGACACAACAGATGTTTCTCTCTCCCAGTCCTGGAGGCTGGAATCTGAGATCTGGGCGTCCCAGGGCTGGTCCCCCCCGAGGCCTCTCTCCTGGGCGTGCAGACGGCCGTCTGCTCCCCGTGTCCTCACATGGCCGTCCCTCTGTGTGTGTCTGTGTCCTCACCTCCTCTTCTTATAAGGACACGGTCCTGTTGGATCAGGGCCCACCCTAGTGACTTCATGTTGTTACCTTAATCCCCTCTTTAAAGCCCCATCTCCAAATCCAGCCCCATTCTGACGTGGTCCTGGGGGTCAGGGCTCCAACATAGGAATTTGGGGGGGACACACTTCAGCACGTGACAGTTCCCAGCAAACAGAATCGGTGCCTCTCTTCCGGCTGTTTTTGTTTCTGTTATTTTTAACTGAGCCATCCTACCACCTGTTGGCAGCTCAGCTCAAGCCAGGAATCGAACCGGCGACCCTGTTGCTCAGAGCTTGCACTCTTGAGCAAGCTCTTCACCAACCGAGCCACTCGGCCGGCCGCTGTTCTGGCTGCTTTTAAAGCAACATGAATACCGGGCTCTGGGGTCAGGTGAGAGAATCAGAGGGCGAAATCGGGGCTCTGTCAGGGGCGGGCGTGAGGTGCAAAGCCGACAGCCTCCGGTGGGTGTGTTTCCAAGACGCCGGCACCACCGGCTAACCCCACCTGGTCATCCTAAAGGGACTTGCTGCCGCATAGCGACTGTCTGTAAATGTCGGGCAATGGCTGGGACATTCCATCTGCAGGGTGTTTCTCAGCATTGCTCATCCAGGCTGGCCTTCCTCGGATGAATACGACAGAATGTTCCAAAACAGCCCACACTGGAGAGATTTGTCACCGCTGGTCTGAATGGTCCTTCTAGCCCCACAAGACACATACACGCAGAAAGCTGGGACCAGCGGGGGACGTGACGAGGACCGCTGGCACTTGCGTCCAACGTCCGTCATTAAGTTCTAACCAGCTCGGTTTTCCCTCTTCGCCTGGCGTGTGCGTTCAGGTGGCTCCTTGCTTGTGTTCAGAAGCGCTCCAGGTTCTCACGTCCAAAACGAATGCACGCTTTGGGTGAGGCAGCCTGCCCCTGCTGGGTCTAAGCGAAGTGTGAACAGAAACATTGGGGGGGGCTTCTTGTTGTCTTTTTTTCTTTTCTTTTTTCTTTGCTTTGGAATGCATGAGTCACAGCTGAGTCACAGAGGGTCACGCCCCACCCTTGATGATGGCTCTTCACGCCCCGGGAGGATAAGTCACCCTGGTTCTGCCGATTCATCGTCCGGGATGGCTGGCGTCCCACAGGAGGAAAGTCCCTGGCAATGCGTTTAAGTCAGCGTTTCCGAAATATATCAGAGCACGTGACGGTTTCCACGAGGAATTCCTGTTGGTACCTTGTAGGAGAGCAGTGCTGCAGGTTACAATAATTACAAAAAAATAAAAAATGAAAATGAAAAGAGGCATAGAATTGGGGATGCTGATTGTGGGTGGAAATAAAAAGCTCTGGACTAAGCCAGTGACCAAAAGTCGCCTCACAGGGTGGTCTGACCATAAATTCCTACCTGGGTGGGTCACGGCGGGTCCTCATGTCCAGACCTACAACTTCTTTAGTGAAAGCCTTAGCTTTGCCTGAAGCAGCCCTGCCCACTGACCACTGTTTGGGGGCATCTAGGTTATCACACCTTCGAAATGCCTTTTTCAGACCTCTCAGAAGAACCATCACCCTCAAGAGAGCACATAATCTCATTAACTCTCCTGTAACACAATCCTCACCTGACTTTCTCCACCTCCATCTAACCTTCCGTTTCCTCCTCAATTCCAAACGCATAAAAAAAACAAAAAAAACAAAAACCCTTGTAAAGCATCCTTCTCTGCGGCATGGGTCACCTCACGCCCCATTCTGTGCCACCTGTTTCCTTCAAACAAACCCTTCTAAAAAAATTTCTCTGTGGGTCTGGACATGCGTACATTGCCACAATCACGGAAAGGAAGCAAATAGAGGCAGACCAAAGGGGGACCTGAGCACCCCTTCACTGATGCCGTGAGGGTTTGCGGCTGCTTTTCAACTACGGAGCTTCCTGGGAAGAGTTCCCCAGAGGACGTGGATTTCCATCCATCTCAACGCTACAACGAGCTTCCAGGAAGCTTCCGGAAGCGCTCCACTTAGCTGGCTGCACACTGCTCTGCCTGCTCAGGCCTTGGGCTTTTAGGGTTAAATTGCTGTGGACTTGATTGATTTTAAAGGCCAATTGTACCCACCCTCAACCATCCACCCACCTTTTTTTTCTAAGTAAATCGATGGGAACAGTGCCATGCCAAGGCTTTGAAATACTGGAGAAGCTGGGGACAAGTGGCATAAAATGCATACTGTCGGTCGACTTTCTTCCACGGAAAAGCCAGTTATTTGGAGCCGTGCAAATGAGCTACAGAAAACGTGTCCTCTGGCCTAAATGAGAAATCTATTGCAATAACACACAGCATCCAGGCGTCCCAGCAATGGGGAAAAGGAACCTCCGATTTATTTCAGAAGCAGCCGACGGAAAGTCCTAGTGAATAAAAGGCAAACCCCACCACGCCCGTGTTGAAATGAGTGTGAACGCTGAGAACTCACTTCCGCCGCTGTCGGGGTTTCCAGGCTGCGGGTGAAAGGGGGGTTTCGGCTTTGGGTAGATATCTGTGGGGGGAAAAGACATTGTGTTTTTAGAAGAGAGAAAAAAACAAACTCATCATTCGGTTTGAAGCAGCTCAGCAAACAAGCTCATGAGTGCGGCAATGCATTTTATAATCTGTTCACTCACAAAATTGCTGCTCACCAGGTTATAGATGTTACCCGCCGGCTAAAAATTGCTTAGCTGGTGGTGGTAAACCGCAAAACCTAGCATGTAAAGCGAATGCACACACAAAAAGACACACACACACACACACACACACACACACACACACACAGAGCTGTCATTTTTATTCCTAGAAACTCATTTTCACGACAAGAAGATGGTAGCACTGCGTGCAGTGAGGGTGGCTGGGGACCCCAAAGGGACGCATAGGACAAACTAGAGTCGTTTTAGTTCTAGAATCGATTTTCCAGCAGTCCTAATGCCTGCTCATCACGGTCATAACAGCAAACACTGTGCCGTCACCTCCAAAACCCCCACGCCTACACTCAGGAACTCCCTACCCTTTCAAGCACTGCCAGCTTAAATCAGTAAGGTTAATCTTCCAAATTAAAAAGAAAACAGCAACAACAAAAACGCTGAGGGAAAAATAAGAACAGATGAGAAGAAACTGTATTTTTTTCTCCATTTGTAACTTTGTTTTTTCCTTTTTGTAATAGTAACGTCTGGCTTCCTTTAAGCCCCTCTCTCCACCTCTTTCTCAGAGAAAAAAACTGGGGTGGGGGGTTGGGGGGGCGGTTGGTGGGTGCGTTCAGATTTAAACGCTCAAGTCATTTTTCTGGTGATCGTCCCAGCAACAACGTGGCCGAGCTTAGGTCTTTGCAAATGGTTGCTGCTACGCCTGTCACCTGTTGGGTGTGGGTGACTGTTGGCCTTTCACTGAATGTGAAACATCTTCACTTTTCTTCCCCGTGGCGGCTCCGTGGTTTCCTGTACTGTCAGCTGCGTCCCCGGCAGTCTCTTCTGGCGATGTATCTTTTTTGGAAGAAGCCATCTACACGAGGTCTGACAATCAAGTTCACAAACTTGTTGCAACGATGTTGCTCACCTTTTTTGATATCAGAGGGATGATTCATTATGAACTTGTACCAACTGGACATTTAACGAAGTTTACCATTTGGAAGTGCTGAACAGGCTGCGTGAAAAAGTTAGACAACCTGAACTGTTCGCCCACAATTCATGGCTCTTGCATCACGACAATGCACCAGCTCACACGGCACTGTCTGTGAGGGAGTTTTTAGCCAGGAAACAAATCACTGTATTGAACACCCTCCCTACTCACCTGATCTGGCCCCCAGTGACTTCTTTCTTTACCCGAAAATAAAGGAAATATTGAAAGGAAGACATTTGGATGACATTCAGGACATCAAGGGTAATACGACGACAGCTCTGATGGCCATTCCAGAAAAAGAGTTCCCAAATTGCTTTGAAGGGTGGACTAGGCGCTGGCGTCGGTGCATAGCTTCCCAAGGGGAGGACTTCGAAGGTGACCGTGGTGACATTCAGCAATGAGGTATGTAGCACTTTCTCTAGGGTGAGGTCACAAACTTCATTGTCTGACCTCGTATCTAATTTATACATTAAGACGATTGTATGAGCAGCGATGAGCCTCTCCCCCCCAGCAGCCTACGAGTTTCCACTTTGGAGAGGATGTCGCCAAGTTATCATAATTATTATTTCTAATTCCAGTATGGTGCACAGTTTATCAATTTTAAAATCCCTGTGCTTTTATTTTTGCCTGCAAAAGGTCTCACTCCGATTTTTTCATTTCCACTTTTGACTTTGTTGAGGTGCGTGGTGGATCAAGGTTGATTTTCCATCTGTGGAGATTGTCTGTGGTTCGTAAGTAGTTACTTTGTTTGCTTGCCCACAGGAGCGCTTTATCCCTAGAGCATCGTTTCGTCTGACATGGCTACGCAACGTCACTTTCGCCACTTGCTATTGGTGTCGTGTATCTCTTCCCACCCATCTGTCCTCGCCTTCTCTGTGGCATTATATTTCAAACGCGTCTCTCGTTGGAGAGCCTGTAACCTCATTTTAAATTACTTTATCTACCCTGTGTGTTTCTCAGCCTCCTCCTGAAACGTCTTATATCTACCACAATTAGTGGTACATTGTTGTTACTCTTTTTTCCTCCTTCTTTTATCTTTTTATTCTTTCCTGATCTCTATTTAATCCATCAACGATACTTTGTTCTTCAGTCTCGCGACTCCTTGACGCATGGAGGGCTTATCCACCCCATTTCTATTTTTAACGAGTTCAGTTTAAACGTGTCAAACTCCAGCAATATTAAAATAACTTGAGTTCTTCCCCGTCTTATCATCCCTGTTACTATTTCCCAGGATTTAACTTAGAAAATTAATTGCCTTGCTGTGAATGCCGGGTGGCTGGGGTTTTATTCAGCGGCCCACGGTCATGTCTTTTTACTGACGTGTTTAGTCACCATGGCTCTTTACATCCCAATACACCCGCCCTGGTGGGTTCAGGGCCTGAAGTGCGAGCCGCTGCTTCTGTCAGCAAGGGGGCTAGGGTCACGCTTGTATTTTCACAATGCCGGGCAGGAGATTTTTTCATTTACATGCAATCATAGAATATGTGGGTTTTCGTGTCTGGCGTCTCCCACTTTGCACCGTGTCCTCAAGGTCCCTCCACGTTGTGGTGAGTGTCAGCACCTCCCCCGTCCTTTTCCTGGACGCAGAATATTCTATTCTGTGGACGGACGGACCCCGCTCTGTGTATCCGCTTGGCCACCGGTGGATACTTGGGTTGGCGATGGTGAGTGATGCTGCCATGAACACGTGTTTCACTTTCTGAGCAGCTGTCAGACTGCTTTGCACGGCGGCTGCCCCATTTTCCACGCCCACGAGGGTTCCAGTTTCTCCACATCCCCGCCAACGCTTGTCAATTTGCACGTTTGGATGCCTGCCCCTGCACCCCCAGCGGGAATGGGGTGACATGTCACGGTGATTTTGACGACTTGCCTGTCCCTGATGACTAGGGCTTGCTTTTAATGCCTGCTGAGTGGTGGTCACTCACTTGTCCTTCACACACCTAAGGGCCCTGTAAACATCCTCCCATAACCCTCCAGGGCCACAGGATGCCAGGCAGAGCCCCAGTTCTGCCCAGTCACACGCCACTCACCTGAGCTTGGCTTCTTGGTGGGTTCTGCAAGCAAAGAGAGAAAAATACATTTGATAAGCATTGAGCAGAGAATCCTTAGTACCCTAAAAAAAGGGACGGTGCCAAGGCACTAACAATTCAGCGACGCGAACACATGTTCCATTTTGCATTCAGGGGGAACATCAAAACAGAGATTTCACCCTTCCAACCCATGCCTAACAGACTTTCCCGGAGCCGTGAGGGACTGGAGGGTGACGGCCACGTTTTCATGAGGCGGCTGGTTAGGAAGTACATTTGGGCAGAGACTTTCAGGGGGCGAGGGAGCAAGATATCGGACACCTGCGGGGACATCCGCTTAGCTACGGCCACCCAGGGCAGGCGGCCGTGCGTCTGCAGAGGTACAAGAGGCAGAACAAAACACGGAGAGGGGCTTCCGGCTTCCAGAACGATGCTGCTGTCACTTTCCCAATTGTGGTTATTCACTCAACAAACGGCGGTGGAGTTGTGTGTCCGCCACAGCCTGTCATGTGACAGCCGTACCTGGAGGTCAGCCCCTGCGGATGCAGACATCACGTGGACAGAGCTTGGGCTGCAGAGCGTGGCCACCGGCTCCGTGAGGCTGGATGTGGAGGAAGGAACAGGGACGGTGCAGGCTGACAAGGGGAAACCGAGGGCAGGGTCCTTCCAGGCAGAGGAAACGTGTTTGGAAGCCCTCTCTGCAGTGAGTACTGCGTGTCCAAGGTCCATCCACTGTGCTGCACCTGTGCCAGGGCCTCGGTCCTTTTCACGGCTGCGTAATACTCCCTCTCACAGAGCACCGTTCCTCTGAGCAGGGGCGCTTGGGCCGTTCCCACCTGTCGGCTCTTGTGACCAGGGCTGCTCTCCAGATTCGCTCACACACATTTGCTGAAGCCCCTTCTCTGTTTTCTTGAGCGTCTGCCTAGCACTAGAATCGCTGTTTCGCGTCAGGGATGCTTTTCAATCCATAAAATACCTTAGACACGTAGCTCTGCCCCGGAGCCCCTGGGCCTGCCCTGTCACACACCTGTGCTGTGTCGTGGACACACCTTTCTTTATCCACCCCGCGCCCCTAGCACTGACCGCTGAGGCCGCATTTCGCAGGATATGGCCGTATGTCCTCCTGTGAGGCTCCGATGTTTGCCCTCCGGCCACGCTCACCCCGCAGCCGTGCAGGCCGGGTAGGACTCAGCCCGTCACCGCTGCAGCCTGGTGGGAAGGTGGTGTCCCCGTGTTGGCGAGCACCCTTCAGTCTTCCTGTTGCACTGACAGTAATGTCACATCTGTCCCCCCACCTCCCTGCGTCCATGGTTATTGTCAGCAAAAGCCTCCGTCCGTGGGGAACATCGAACAGGGTTGTTGGTTTCCATCGCTGTGCCTCTGCTCTCCTTTCTGGGTCTGCATCCCAGTCGTCACACCCCTTTTTCACTACCCCCAACCCCCTCCATCGTTTATCTGTGCTGAGTGACCCGTGGTTGGTGCTGCTGCCGGAACTGGTGACCTTCTGTGACAAGTGTGCACACTTCTTTCTACAGACACCCCAGCCCCCTGTGCCTACGTGTCCAGCGCTTTCCTCTTTGCTGCCCAGCCAGGTTTGAACACCTGGGCCGCCCGACTGGACTGTCCCTCCAGGGCCCAGCACCCCTATATTTAGCGTTCTGACCAAGAGAACCCACTGGGCAGGCAGCCCTGGGAGGCAGGCTGGCTGCGTTCAGTTTCTCAGTCAGGGTGTGACACAGCACAGACTGAGAACCCGCGGTTATAAAAAAGCAAAAGCCACCAGTGCGTGCCCAGACCACAGCCTCGGGCAGCAGGGACCTCCTGAGATTTGCAACTGAGCCCCACACACAAAGGATCCTTGGCTAAGGGGTTTCACCGCAGCCTGCGATCCCATGGGAAACACAGAGACCTCAGGGCCCGGGAATTCGCAACCCCAGCCCTGCACAAACCCACTGACTGACCCCACCGACCAACCGCCAAACTGGTGGCACAAACCCGAGCTCCCCGTGACGTATCAGCACTCACCAGGGTCATCGAGGGCGTCGGCCAAATTAAAGTCGTCTTGACCTGTTGGGAACACACAAGGCACACGTCACAGGGGGATGGGACAGACGGTCAGGGCCCCGCTCTCCTCTCCGGGCTGCTCCCCGAGCTAAGCCAGACACGTTCGCTCCTTGGTGCAAAGCTCAGCCCCACCCTGAGCTAAACTGAGGCTCCAGGTCCCCCTGACCCGGCCTCCCATGTGTCTGTCAAACCCCTGTCTTATCTTCCTGCAGAGATGTCTTAATTAAGGAAGATCAGGAAGCTCCTAGGATCCCAGCTGCCCCAACCGACCACGCATACGTTTCTGCAAACCTAAGCCTCAGAGCGTCCGCAAACCTATAGGAACCACGGCTGCATGCCGGGGACACTGCTGGGTGTTAGGGGTGTGACAAGGAGCCACACGCGTGCTCCCTCCTGGTCTTGAGCAGGAAGAGACGCGTGGACATAGGAAGGTAGAAACTGGGAGCAGCGGGGACCCAAAAGGCAGCAGGCAATTCTACTCCTTGAGGTGAGGCAGTCCCGGAGGCCTGCCTGGAGGGGGTGACACACGAGCTGTTTCCAGGGCGCTCGTTTTAGTCGCCGGGAGAGGCTCCGGCCCCCATGTTTAGCTCGCGGGAAGTGGGATACAGTAGGGCCGTGTGGCTACACGCGTGGATACCTGCGTTTATTGCTCAGAGAGAGTGGACGTTGAATGGAGGCTGCCTGGGGCTCCCCTCGGGCAAACCTTGCAGACACTTCCCCAGCCAGGCCCTCCTCCCAGCGCACAAGGGCTCAGAAATTCTGTTTACGTGTGGGTTTCGGACGTGCTAAAAATAATACACACAGGAAGCCTGCCATCTGGAGAGACGCAGGGACCTGGTTTGCTTTTCTTACGGGGCTCGAGTCCCACTAGGTTGGATGGGGGGCGCGGCGCAGCGACTGCCAGGAGGGATGGGGGGACATCTGGGGGGAAGTGTTGTGGAATTAGATAGCAGTGGTGATGGGTGCACGGCACTGTACATTTACCAAAATCCACCCAACTGCTCCTTTTAAAGGGATTGTCATGGTGACTTTTATGCATGTGGATTTCATCTCAATTACTACATATATATTTAAGGAACCCAGTGTGAGAGAGAGGGCTACATGGAGTGCCTTTCCTGTCCATGAAAATGCTTTTTGCATTTCCTTCCCCACCCCCTCACGGCCTGTAAAGTTAGAAAAATGCATTAGAAAACCTTTGAGACCCTGAGTGGCTTGAATCTCCCATTTTGGTGACAGCCTGTTCTGGTGAGCTATGAGTTACAGGTCACGCAGTTCAGCCACGCGATGTGCACATTGAGGACCCCCACAAGGTTGTGTAAGCAGCACCTCTGACTGGTTCCAGCCCATCCCATCCCGTGCCCGCCCTGGAGGACGCTCTAACCCGTCCAGCCTGGGGCCTGTGAAGTCCCCGGTGCAGCCCTAGCCGGGATGGCACATGGCCAGGCTCTGGGGCTCCTTGCTGAGGGACTTGGGGTCCCAGGGTACACGGACAGGACACATCCCCAGGCAGGAGTCTCCTGAGCCAGGAACCACCACAGCATCGGAGGGACCAGAGGCCAGTGTGCCCATCTGCAGCCCCAGGGTCCCGAGTGGAGGCTGAAAGCCGCCGGTAGAATTACACGTGGAACCCCAGAGAGCCGTTTATAACTCTGGGGGTTCCCCTCTGTACTCCTGTCGGCACCCTCGCCACCATTGTCCAGGGACTGGGGGACAGGACACAGCGTCAGCGTCCTGGATTCCTGGGACACCTCCCTTCGGGGGCGGCCGGCTGGGTGTGGCCAACCCTGTGTCCAGTTCAAAGGAGCCCCCACATCTGCGGGGGGCCCCCAGCTACGCTGGTTGCATTCCAGCGACTTTCCCCAGGGACACCAACGTGGCTGGTCCCCACAGCTCCAGGCATCTGATAAACAAACACCTAACCGCCTTCCCCAGCCCGTGTGGCAGCCACAGCCCTGGTCCCAGATAATCCGGGGCCTCTGTGTCGTCATCTACCCTGAACCAGCCGCTCCGAAATCTCCTTGCATAACACACGAGGCGTCACCTGTGTGTGTTCTCCCAAAGGGCACGGGGCCACCTGGAGAGGGAGGTCGATGGATCGATGGGGACGTGGAGTCCCCGGCAGCCAAGTGCAATCTCTGCAGCTTGGCAGACAGCCCTCCGTACCCCCTCTTTTGGCTTGGCGGTGCTTGTGATGCCCCCTGGGGGCGGTAGGAATGAGAAGGGTCTTTGGGGACGCCACGCCTGGTGGGTGCAGGTGTCGCTGTGCAGGGAGACCTGTGTGTGAGCGTGACTCCCACGTGTGGGGCGGTGTCAGGTCCCCGGGCCCCGTTGCATAAGCAGGTGGTCTCCGGCCGGCGGCCGGCGCCAGGCGTGGAGCTAGGCCAGCCCTGCAGGCCTCAGGCAACGCAGGAACCCCCAGCTCCCCAGCTGCGCCCCCAATTCTCCCCAAGCCATGGCAGCGTCCCCACCCCCACCCCCGTTGCAGGGGTCGCCTCTCTGAGGGGTCACTCAGGCAGACGATACTGATTCTGGGGGCTCAATCTTGGGGACGTTGTCGGGGGCGGGGAGAGGCTGCTGGCAAGGCAATTGCTTTCATCCGCCAGGCTTTCCACTCAGAGCCTAAAACACAAAATCTGTTTCTCATTTGCGTTTCTTTTACTCAGCGCTTAGTCAGACCCACATGTCCCCGGGTCTGGGAATGCCCCAGCAGGCAGCAGCCTTGTACGTTCTGCGTTCTCAGTGCTGCTTTTCTGCCACCGACATCCTGCGGATGTGGGTGTAAAAGGGGCTCAGCCGCTGGGCCGGGGGTCAGCCTTACCCACGCCCCCTTCCCCAGAGAAAACCGGCCTCTGTGGCACTGACATGACCTCCGGTGTCTCCAGGAACCACACTCACGACAGCCCCCTCCCCAGTTCACAGCCAACCCCTGCGCGCCTCTAAGCTCCTTCACAGGGGACGTTTTAATCCCTCGGTTTCTCTACGTCGCTTCAGACCCCCCCACGTCCACATGACACACGCCAATTTTGCAAAGCGAAGGGCAGGGCTGTTGCTGGAGTAACAATAACACAGCCCAAGACGGATGCTTTGCAAGCAGGATACAGGCCACCCCGGAGAGCGTCCCTCCCAGCTTTCGGGAACCGCTCACTGAATTATTTACTCTATAAGAGGAAGTCAGCCCCGGGCAAGCTCGGAGAAAGAGAACAGAAGAAGGAAAACACCATTAATAGCTGCAGCGCTGGCCCCCACTCCCGCTCTTACCAGCAGAGCGTACACAGCAGGGACCGCATCCCCGTGGGCCACATCTGTCCCGGGCACGCAGCCCACGCGTGCACGTAGGTGGCATCATCCCAGCAGTGTGCACGCATCGGCTGCCCTTGACGGTGGTTGCTTTGCGTTTCCTTCCCTAGCGTTTTATTGGTTTCCCCTGAAGCGTCGGCTCGTGGAGCCCAAAGCTTCCGAGGTCAGCTGCCGCCGAGAAGCAGCTCTTCCAGCCTTCAATCTACACGACCCTCTCTCATCCCTGAAGACTTCCCCCCAAGGGGCATGGCCCCTGGAGCAGGGACTTTCTGGGAACAAACCTCTTCTTTTCGGGAAACGTCTACGTTTTGCCATCCATCGTTTTGAAAACGAACGTTCAGAAAGCCTATTAGAGGGACCGTTTCCCAGGACGGCGTGTTTCCCAGAATAGAGACAATAAGTCACCTGCCGAGGTGGGCAGTTTAGGCTTAAAAAGCAGGTGAACACAAGGAAAGTGGGGGAGGGCGTCGTTCCCGGTGGGGCCTGCAGGTCGCCGGGGGGGCTCCGTTTTCTCCCTCTGGAACAGCTGTGTGGCCACATCCACTTGGCTCTCTTGTTTCTCACGCGGTTCTCGCTTCCAGCAGGACAGCACGTGTCCTTCAGAAGACGTGGGTTCCCATGGTCCACCCCTCAACGCGAATATCCACAGACGTAACGGCTGACGTTCTCCGCAGAGGCTGGGGGCCCTCCCTGGGGCTGAGCAGGTCCCCGCTAGTGCTTGAGACGCTGACAGTCACTGAGCGTCTCCCACAAGGTCAACCAGTTGTCCGGCTTCCTGGTGTCCCAGGGGCCCTGTCAGTGCATTGCAGATCAAAGTCCTCTCTCGGCACCAGCAGAGGTCCCATAAAAGACAAGACATCTGTCATGAAACGCAAACTTGAGAAGGACGCTGCAGCCTGCCCAGTGAGGCATTGTTGCACAGCGTGTCCTACGTCGGACTCCCCAAAGTGACACGTGCGCCTGGATCCCTGAGGACACGGGGGACACACAGACTCTGCCACGGAGGGTCTGGTTGGGCCTGAGAGGTGTTGTTTCGTGCAGCTCCTGATGGGATACGGAGCCTCCAGGCCCGTGGCCCTCACTTTGCCGTGTGAGAACCACAACAAAAGACCCCTGACGGGGCCGATTAAACAACAGAGATACATTTTCCAGTCCTGGAGGCTGGAGTCCGAGATCCGCGCGTCCCAGGGCTGGTCCCCCCCGAGGCCTCTCTCCTGGGTGTGCAGACGGCCGTCTGCTCCCCGTGTCCTCACATGTCCGTCCCTCTGAGTGTGTCTGTGTCCTCACCTCCTCTTCTTATAAGGACACAGTCCTGTTGGATCACGGCCCACCTAGTGACCTCATGTCACCTTAATCCCCTCTTTAAAGCCCCATCTGCAAACACAGCCCCATTCTGAGGTCCTGGGGCTGAGGACTTCAACATATGAATTTGGGGGGACACAGCTCAACCCGTTAGAGACTTAAACCCAAGGCCATCGCCCAAGCTGCACTGAGGCACCTTCAGAGAGCCTGGCGGGGAGGGTTGGAGGGGAGGGCAGGTGACCACCGGCCCCTGGGGCTAGGATGCAAAGGAAGGGGCTCTTTGGCAGAGCTGTGAGGACACAGGTCACTCCCTGTGGGCTGCGTCCACACCCACGCGGTTCCATCAGCCCCAGCTTCTGTCTCAGAGCCTCTCAGGCCGTCCGGGGCGTGCACATCAGCCCGGAGCCTGGATACGCGCCGAGCCTGGCTCAGCAGGTCTGGGGAGGCTGAGGCTGCCTTTCTCCGCAGCTCCCAGGGCATGTTGGTGCCGCGGGTCTGGGACCCCACTTTGGGAGTTTATATTCTGAGCAGGAACCGTCCAATTGACCGAACCCCCTTCCCCGGGGTTCAGGAGGTCATCAGCCCCCAAAGATTCAGAGCCTCGGTTGCAGGGGTGTCCAAGGAAGACCCCCCCTCCGCAGGCTGCTTCTCACTACAGGCAGGAGCGAAGGTGACCTTGAATCCACCTTGGGGACCTCCATAGATGGAGCCCACAAATATATCAGAAGGATGTATCACAAACAAACAATAATCAGAAGGAATCATTTAAAGAAAATACAGGAGGCCTTCATCTAATTTTAAGGGACTGTTTTTTGGGTGAAACGCACTCTTTTGCATTTTTCTAAAATATCTTTTTAATTTGTTCAGGGTCCCCTGGGAAAGGCACCTGCGTTCTCATTGCAGAATTCGCTTTGCAGGAAGAGCAAAGCACTCTTCCTTGGTTCTCAAGCGTTTTGCAATTTCTGCAGCAGCTCACTTCCGTGCACAGGCAATCCCTTCAAAAGCTCAGCTCATGGTAACAGGGAAATTGGGGCAGCGAAAGGATGTAATAGCGCTGAGCAGGCCCCATGTCTGCCAACAGAAGCAAACATGGAAATACGTCTGAAGACACAGATGCATGGCCTGGGAGACGCTAAGAGGGAGCAGGTCCTTGGAGCTGTTGACGTAGAAAGATGGAAACACGCTGGGTGGTGAGTTCTATGTGTCAGCTTGCTTAGACACGACGGTCCAGCTGTCGGGTCAAACACCAGTCTAGGTGTCACTGTGAAGACATTTTGTGAATGGGATTCACGTCTAGCATCAACGTAAATAAAGCAGTGGGTGAGTGGGTGGGTGAGTGGGTGGGTGAGTGGGTGGGTGAGCGGGTGGGTGAGCGGGTGGGTGAGCGGGTGGGTGAGTGAGTGGGTGAGTGGGTGGGTGAGCGGGTGGGCCTCATCCGATTCGTTGGAGGCCTGAAAGGCAAAGACAGGTTTCCAGGGAAAGAAGGGATTCTGACTCAAAGTGGCAGCGTCAAGTGCTTCCTGCGTTTCTAGCCTGCCCTGCAGATCTCAGACCTGCCAGTCCCGTAGTCTTGGGAGCCAATTTCTTAAAATAAATTTAACTCTCTAGGTAGATAGATAGATAGATAGATGATAGATAGATGATTGATAGATAGATATGGATAGATGATAGATAGATAATAGATGATAGATATATATGATAGACGATAGATGATAGATAGATAGATAGATAGATAGATATATAGATAGATAGATAGACAGAAACCTAGATAGATGATAGGTAGATAGATAGATAGATGATAGATAGATATGGATAGATGATAGATAATAGATGATAGGTAGATAATAGATGATAGATATATATGATAGATGATAAATGATAGATAGATAGATAGATAGATAGATAGATAGATAGATAGATAGATAGAGATAATAGATAGGCAGGTAGGTAGATAGATAGATGACAGATAGAAACACAGATAGATAGGTGATAGGTAGATAACAGATAGATAGATCGATGATAGAAACATAGATAGATAGATAGATAATAGATGATAGATGGATGGATAGATAGAAAGATAGATAGATGATAGATGATAGATAGAAACATAGATAGATAGATACATAATAGAAGATATATATATTATAGACGACAGATGATAGATAAATGATAGATAGATAGATGATAGATAGATAGATAGATATAGATAATAGATAGGCAGGTAGGTAGATAGATAGATGACAGATAGAAACGCAGATAGATAGATGATAGGTAGATAACAGATAGATAGATCGATGATAGAAACATAGATAGATAGATAGATAATAGATGATAGATGGATGGATAGATAGAAAGATAGATGATAGATAGATAGAAACATAGATAGATAGATAGATAGATGATAGATAGATATAGATAGATAGAAGATAGATAGATAGATGATAGATAGATATAGATAGAAGATAGATACAGATGGTAGATGAAAGAGATGACAGGTAGAGTCTCTCAGGCTAAGACACGCTCTGTCAAACTCAGCAGTAGTGACGCCCAAGGCTGGATTGCTGCCTCGGTGGGGCCCGTCCTGTGCACTGCGAGACGTGGAACGGTATCCCCGGTATGTGCCCATCTGATGACACAGCTCCTCACTCCCAGCTGTGACAGCCAAAACGGACACCACATATTGCCAAGTGTCCCCTGGGCGCAAAGTCACCCCCACCTGAGACCAGCTGGCTGCAGCACCTGTGCCTCGGGCTGTCACTTCTGGCCGGCCCACGCTGGGCGATGCTTGCGTAAACCTGGAACCACAGAGCGGCCACCCCCCTGTGGCTGGGGTCCCCGAGGCGCAGCCGCGGGTAGACCAGACGGCCGGCGCACACTCAGTCTCACCCACCGCGAACCCTGACTGCAGCACGGGCGTCGCCCAGGCTGCTTCGTAAAATGCAGGTTTGCCAGGGCCCCACCCGCCTCCCGAGGGAAGATCTCCAGGGGTGGGGACTCCGGTGGCGCCTTTCAGCCAGCTGCCTCCCCGGTGAGTCCTCTGTGCGTTGGCCGTTGAGAACCCCTGCCCTAAATAGCTGAGCAAGCTCAGCCCCACCACGGGCAAGGTGACAACAGGCAGGGGCCACGACCCGCCTGTGGTGCGACTTCCACACCCACTGACTGGTTAGATCAAAGGGGGGTCGAGGGAAATCTACACAGAGGGATGTGGGGTGAGGCCAGTGTGGCTCGGGCAACGAGGGAAACGGCTCCTTTTCACCATGTTTAGAACCCAAACCAACCGCAGATGAACGCAGCAAGCACCGTACGATACCTGCCGAGCACCTGGCGCACTTTCAACAGAAAATACAGCTGACCCTGTGGGGACCGACCCCCACACAGTCCACGTATCATTGCCGACTCCCCCAAACCTTATCTACCGACAGGCGCCCGCTGACCGAAAAAGCCTTACCGATCAAACAGTCAATGAACACACATGTCACACGTGACATGGGCGACACACTGTATCCTTCCAACAGAGTAAGCGAGGGAGAGAAAATGCTATTAGGAAAATTGCAAGGGAGAGAAAATGCATTTACAGCAGGTGTGGGAGAAAAATTCTGCGTCTACGTGGACCCGCGCGGTGCAAACCCGTGTTGTTGGAGGGTCACCTGCACCCAGAAACGTGAGGCACTGCTTCCCGAAACTATTAAAAAGAATATTATCGTTTTTTGTTCGTTTTCAACGTACAGCGTGGAAAAGCAGCGTACACGAATGCACCCGAGTTTTAGTCGTATATTATAAGGAGGAATGCACAAGACACATGGGAGAGAGAGAGAGAGAGAGAGAGAGAATGTGGGTGCTTTCCTTTTTTACTCCATGAACCAACATCACAAGCAGAGCTTTGGGATTTACCCCTAATTCTCCATGTCTTGTATTATCCGATTTTCGGAGACAGAATCCTGTCCCACGCTCCCTGTAGCCCCTCCTGATTTGACAGTGAGTCCTAACTACATTCAGGGGAATTCTTTTTTTTAGGAATAGAGCCATAGGGTTCTTGGTGTATATGAATGGTTTCTTAATTTTAATTCACTTATACGACGAATGTAATCGTCAATCTTAGGTAGACATTGGGTGATTATGCAACTGATTCCCATCACGTTGATCGTAACGTGAGGGGGCTCCCATGCAACCTTTCAGGACGGAGCAGACTGTGGAGGCCGACTTGCCGGAGGGAAGACAGTGCACCCACAATTCTTACCGTCGTGCAGCCTGCAGGGATCAACCCTCAAAAGTGCTTTTCTGGGGGCTGGGCTGGCGGCTGGACATCTGTGTCCGACCACAGCTCAGCGTTCTCGCTTCTGCTTGTGTGAATTTAGGAACTACCCTCACTCTCTGAACACAGATGCGACTGCAAGCATTTCTGCGGGGTCCCCGAGCCGGGTAAGGTACGGGGGTGACCAGGAGGGTCTGGCTGAACGTCGCGGGCTCTGACATGGCTTGTCTGCCTCCAACTGACTCCTCACCCTTAAACCCACACCAACAGGATGAACCGGAAATGCCGCACGCCTGACGCCTGAATGTGATCTTTGCGTTCCGACCCGACACCCGAACGCCTCCCACTCTGGAATTCCACCAGCGGGCCATTCCCTGCAACTAAAATAGGAAAAGGACCCGAGGACCTTATGCCATTGCTGTTGAAAGACGACAGACGACATGGATTGTTAGCCGTCCTCCACGAGGTCCCCACCCTCCTCAACCACCCCCAACTCCAGTCTCCCAGCCAGTTTTGCTTGCACTTTTGGAGTTTTGCACTTTTGCACTCAGATGGCTTGAACTTGCAACCTTAGACAATGACCTCGAGGAAAAACGTACAAATCTGAGCAGAGAGTGTTGTTCAAGAAAACCCAATCTCGGTAAGCCGCCACCCACTCCCGCCCGCCTGTCCCCCTGCCTCCAAAAAAACAAGCTGTGTCTCACCTCCATTTTTGGCGTTCGCAAACATCCAGAGCAAAAGAGTTAAAGCGGCAACAATGCATTTACAAATCCCAACACGCCCCGTCCTGTTTTCATGAACGAGCCAAACAGGCCACTATTTAAAGGCAGGAGACACACCCAGATCCAAAGCAGAAAACAGATTGCTCCTCGGTGCTCACAGCCCACGTCCTACGGTTTCCAGCCCCAGTTTCTGGGCCCCCTTACGTGGACCCACCCCACCTCCCCTCCCGGCCGTTATTCTCTCTCCTTTCTAACCTAATCTGGCAAGGTTACAGCCATGTACTTCGTAGATCCGTCTCTGGAAGGAGTTTTTAAAAGTGACCCAGGCAGGAACCCACACCCACACCCGTCTCCTTCGCAGCGTCTCTTACCTCGGGCGTGGATCACAAAACACAGAAACGTGACCCCGAGGGGCCCCCAACAACAGCGCCTCATCCTTGGCGTTGGGGAGAAGAACGCCTGGGTCCGGTGAGTTTTGAGACTGGCCCACCCCTCCCGGGTGCTGTGTCCACTTCTGCTCTCCCGGCTCGCTCTCGGCAGGAACAGAGGGCGATGCCTTCAAGTGGAAAATATGAACCAAGCTGTACTCCCAATGGGCTCGGCGCTCGGCATCCAAACAGCACAGCCGGCGATCCACGGGACAGCAGCGTGCACGCTGATGACAGCCCCAGCCTGCGCCTCCCGGGGCCCCGATGGCCAACGCCCGGGATGGAGGAGAAGCTACCTGGGCTCCAGCAGCCAGCACGCCCGCTTGGAGGCTCTGCTCCCTGTGGGCGTGGGTGGTGCCGCCAGGTCCAAGGTGCCAACCCTGAGCCCAGGAAGACACTCCCAGCCCCTGGTCCTTCCCATGAAACCTCCTCCAGGGCGGTGACAAGACAGCGGGGCTGAGTGTGACTCTCGGCATTCGCAAGCAACACGCCCTGTGCCTTCAGAGTCCCTCTGTCCCCGGCCTCAGGGACCTGCACGCAGCAGGTGGCAGAGCTGCGACTCCCATGCAGGGCCCCGCACCCTGGCTTCTGCCTTGCATCTGGCTGTCCTGCTGGGGACGAGCCCAAAGCCGGCTGTCAGAATCGCCTGTTCAGTTACACTGAGCGAAATGGGGTGGAATGGCGGGGGGGCAAGAAAGCAGAGGTGACCGCCGGGCAGATCTTCGTCTGGAGCGGGCTGGGGTGCCGTGGAGTGAGGGGTGCAGTCAGGAGTGTGGTGCGACGCTTGGCGTCCGGAGAAGGTTTACACTCAGGATGGTTTCAGTTCGCAGTGAACAGAGGGGACGTGTGTTTCCTGATCTCATTTAAAAACCCAAGTTCCTTCGCTCGGCACGTACTGGGCGAGCACCGGCTTTATGGAAAGCACACAGGTTGCTGGGGCTACGAGGCTATGTCGGATGGTGCAACGACCACAGGAAACATATGGCAAGTGTCATGGGGTGAATTATGTCTCCTCAGAAACATATGTTGACGTCCTAACCTCCAGGACCTCACAACAGGACCTGCTTTGTAAACAGGGTCTGTGCAGATGGGACTGAGTGAGGGGTCTGAGAGGAGGGCGTCCTGGGTCAGGGGGGGCCCTGACCCCAACGACAGTGTCCTTATCGGGGACAGAAGAGGAGGGACACAGACACAGAGGGGACGCCACGTGGAGACGGAGGCAGAGACGGGGGGAGGCGGCCACCCGCCCGGGGACGCCTGGAGCCCCCAGGAGCTGGACGGGGCAGGAGGGACCGTCCCCTGGGGCCTCCGGAGGGAGCGCGGCCCTGGGACAGCTTGGTGGCAGCCTCCTGGCCTGCACGACGGGGGAGGATGGATTCCTGTGGTTCTAATCCCTCATTTGTGGTCTTTTATTTTTTTTTTTTTTGCAGTGGCAACAAGACCCTAATACAACTGACTTCCTTACATGGAAACAAACAAAGAAAAAGGGCATTTTTCTTCTGGTACAGAAATTAGCGTCCCCCACCCCTGGGCCCCCAAATGCTAGCATCACTGGGCCATCATCCATGTCAGGAGGGAAATGCTATCGCGTGTACATCAGCAGAATCACACACAGACCTGTTGTGAAGGCTTTGCCCCCCCCCCCCCCCCCGCAAACAGGGCCTGGATCAGGACACATTTTTACACTTCTGAACCGAATTCCTCCCCCGGGGGCCTAACAGTTCCCGCGGACACGCTGACCTGCATGGAGAACGCACGCGTTCTCTTTAAAAGAGCTCTTGCACGAGATGAATCACGGCCTTTCATAACCGCGGGACCACTCGGCTGCTGGGAAGAGGGGCTGAGGTGGGATTTGAAATGATTAACTGCTCTGCCCTCACCGAGACCCGCTCCGGGTGGGGACAGAAAGCCACCGCCATAGCTTTCAGGCTCGGCCCGCCTTTCAAAAAGGCTTCCCTTTGTTGTTGCATTTTGATTCCGTTCCACGAAAAAGGCAAAAAAAAAAAAAAAAAAAAAAATGGGTGAACATCTGTTATTGAAGTCGGAAGCATTTTATGTAACTGCCAAACTCTTTACATCTTTCATTTGAAATCTCTCCGGAGAATGATAACCTGGTCACAGACTGCGAAATTCTTGTCCTAGTTTCACCGTTCAATGTTCCCCCCTAGGTCCTGTGATGGTGTGCAATTTATCCAAACACACTCTCATGGGTTAACCCTTGCGTGCTATCTGCTTCAAAGCACTGCGGAAGAATAGAACAGCCACATTTTGCAAAAGGCTTTGAACGCCTCTGATAAATGACGTAAGTGCCCAAGAAAATTAAAAAAAAAAAATTTGTAGTTCAGAGTTTGAAAATCCCCACAAGAGCTGAACTGAGGCCAACGCCACGCAAAAGGAGACACGACTCTGGACGGTTTCTGCATTTTTTTTTTTTTTTTTTTTTTTTTTTAGCTGAGCCATCCTGCTACCTGTTGGCAGCTCAGCGGCTGCTCAGCTCGGGCTGGACTCGAACCGCTGTTGCTCAGAGCTCAAACTCTTGAGCGAGCTCTTAACCAACTGAGCCACTCAGCCGGCCCTCTGCATTTCTTTTTACACACACACCAGAAAAGTGTGTGAATATCGGATGGTGTCAGCTGCATTTCTCATCAGTGGGGAAAACACGGGTTACTCAGTGGATGGTTTGGGAATAGTGGGATTATCTCATGAGGGAGGGCTGTATACAGAAGTTCTTCCTAATTCCTCCCACAAAACCACACTCCTGGGAATCAAATAGTTTAATGTCTAAAAAAAAAAAAAAAAGGCATAAAAGTGTCAGGAGAAAGTCTGAGTTCAAAAAAATAGTGTCAGTATAGCAGATGCTTTTCTAAGGACGGCAGGAATTTCAGACACCCTTAACTAATGTCACTACTTAAAAATAATAGACTCGAAAGGCACACGGCCACGGCCAGAGCCAAGACATAAAGGATAAGGTGGCAAACCCTGTTGGCTACATCACAGTCAAATGGCGTTGTCTTTCATACGGAAAGAGTTCCCACAAATCACAATAATACTCAGCTGGCTCCCCCAGGAAAGAAATACAGGTGGATTGTGCACCTTCTCAATCTCACTCGTGATCAGAGAAACTCAAGGTACAATCGCTGATCAGATGTTGTTTTTTCCATGAGCAGATTGGCAGTGGTGAGAAAGTTTGCAGCGGGGTGACCGGTTAGCTCAGCTGGTTAGAGCGGGGTGCTGCTAACACCAAGGTCGCCGGTTCGATCCCCACATGGGCCATTGTGAGCTGCGCCCTCCCTACAAGAGTCAATTGTGCCATTGTAGCACGAAAGCAATGTGTCACCAATGACCATGGCTGTTCCCCAATAAAATAGAAAAAAAAAAAAAGAAAATTTGCAGGACTGTGAGAACACAGGATCTGAGGCAAGGTGAACTTGCACAACCTGTATCGGGGACGACTGGGTCATGTCCATGAAAATTAAACATGCACAGACCCGCCTGTCTAACAAAGACAATTTCGGGCATTTATGGGACACACACACACAGTTGCACGCATCCACGTAATGTACTTCCAGAGATATTCATCGCAGCATTTTCTTGACAGCAGAAGACGTGACCGCAGCTTAAGTTGGTTGGTTAAATACATTACGACCTAGACTTGTAACCAATCCTTACCATGTTACTGTCTCCCATTAACCCTCAAATAAATTATTTTTCCTGATTTCAAAACCCACTGGACTGTGTCTTCATTATATTAATTTCCAAAATGATGAAACAAAACAATTTTTTCCCAAAATATTTAATGATGCTACAAACCACCTCATTGAAACTCAATTTTCCAAAAGATCCACTTTCGATCAAGTCATACATATTTTTTTTATGTAACGTGAAATTAAAAATGAACCTAGAAAAATGTACAACACACACCCTCCGTAAAAAATAAGCCTAGCTCACATACGTCTTAAATGTATAGGTTTAGGGATGAGGCATCATTTCATATACTTTTAAAAAACACCCACGCTTTCATTAGTTTCTTCTTTATCTTAACGAGACCTACATGCATATAGTTGAGTTGCTCGTAAAAATGCCAGCGTTGTTCAGGGAGTAACAACAGATTCTCATGCATTTTTAAAGTATTAGAAAACAAGTCAGTGGCAAATCTTCTGATTGGCTTGGGAGGAAGGTGGATATTCTCTGCTACCTTTATAGCACTTGCTAGTTAGGGATTCAGGCTTATTGGCGAAACTCTGACAACTGGTCAACCCTGTCATCCACGGAGACATCCGCCAGAATTCAGGATGTCACGGCCACTGCTGTACACACCTGGACCACAGGGGCACCCAGTCGGTATTTGGCCTCAATCATTGCTTTGCCCCATTTCATAGACTCCAAAAGTTATCAGAGTGTCCGAGACAGAAAAAATTACTCAGAGGCCGAAAAAAGATCCAGACGTCAGCCCTCACCGATACGTTGAGCGTGACGCTCTGAAAGCTTTTGGATACGCAACAGAGGCAGGGACCAGTGAAAGGATGAAGGATGTGGAGTCCTCAACAGAATAGGGGACGCCTCCGATGCTCACCCCCCAAACCACTGGTGGTGTCTACGAGTTTCAGTGTAGGAGAGACCCACGATCAATGGCTGACGCCCCCATCCCAGCCCTGTCCCCCCAAACCTGGCCATTTGTGATAGCGGCCCGTACAGGTGTGACAACGCCGTACCTCTCAGCAGGGACCGACGTGCGTGCAGTCTGGCTTTGGGGACGAGCAGTGGCCCTTAACACCGTCCTCAGTGACACGAGTATGGAGTCTCATGAAACTGACCCTGTCGAGCTAAGGGTTCTAGGAGTTTTAGGCTCGCGTGCCTGGACCGATGGAGGCCTAGGAAGACATCGTAAGCCCAGTGGAGGAAAGCACATGGATGAATGAGGTCCAATCCGCCCCATCTAGGGTATCAGGGCTCCAGCACTTGATGAGGAAAACACGAAACTCTACGCCAAGGCCTTCCCAAGCTGTTACATGAAAGCGTATGCATGTTGGAAGCTTTGCACTGTGTATGTTGCCCTAAACGGGGAAATTTCCCCAAATGTGGAAAAGCACTTTTCCACATTTTTCATTGCAAGGAGCAAGCGTATGCTTCCAGCTGATTCCAAGCTGTTAGAAAGTCGATCAGGGGTCCCCGGGCCACCCAGCAGTTTCACCCCTACGTTAAACTCAGCAATTGCGTCAAAGCAGTTAAAAGATTTTCGAAAGAATGGTGCCAAAAGTTAACACATGCGTGGCCTTCACCCCCCAGGGAGGACAGAGGCTGAATGCTGACAAGTCCTTACCCCACAGGTGACAAGACAAGTGACAGGAAAGGATCCAAGCGAGAAAAACCCAGGATTATGAACAAGCAGTTAGGTTGATCCTTTGTCACACAGCCCCCAGAAAAGGACCCATGGGATTCACACCCCACTAGATCCTTCTTGAAAAGTCACTCCATTGCAAAACATTTACGTAAGAAGAAGGATGTGGTTTCTAATTTCTTTTTATTCGTCTGGTGTAAAAAAAAAAAATATCCTAACCAATGGAAGGAATTTTGAGGGAACTCATTGCTGGCTTACCTCCCTCTGTGAACGTGTGAATGCTAGACAAGTTTCGGACACGTTCAGTTGACATGTGATTTGTAAATGGCCCAGGGTTTCTGACATTTGAATGACGACGACAATGGACGGGAGGGGGTGGTTGTTTTGTGATGGTCAGGTTTTCACATCACGTGGGAACCCCTAAGGCCCTCGGAGAAGGTGACCGTTAATTACCCTCTGGATGCAACAACGCCATGTTAGTCAACGCCATCATCGACCCGGCACGGGAACAAGCAAAACACATCTCAGGATGGAAACGCGGAATCCAGCGGGCGCGAAGGCAAGGCAAGACAGAAGCCGTTCCCAGCGCGGCTGGTCCTGGTGGGGCTGGTGGGGCGGCTCCCAGCGGGGAGGGCTCTGCCTGTGCAGGCGTTTGTTTCTTGGAGGCAGAGCAGGCGAGCCTTGTTATCCTGCTGTGAACGTTGGGCTGTTTTTGCTGCCACGCTCCTCTATTTCTCCAGAAGAGTCCGTTGCACTGCTCAGGACAAAGAGACACAAAAAAAAAAGAAAGAAAGAAAAAGATTCCGCACGTGAATATCTGCCTCTTCAGCGTTTCGGAAGCGGGGACTCTGTGTCTGTAGAAGTGGTCTCAGAACGCCTCAGCGCCCAGAAAGCCAAAACTAAATCCAAGCTGCTAGGATAAATGAATCAGTAAACTTTGTAGCGTGATGCAACTGTAGCTGCTTCCGGGAAAATAGTAAGATACTTCAGGGACGGTAGAAAGAAAATGAGACAAGGAATGTCCTACCAGCAGCGTCTCTGAGACAGTAAAAAACACTCTGCAATCTACAGAATCAACAAGTGTCTAATGAGGGTCCTGGGTTTGCGTGCGTTTACAAGGATTTTGGGGCTAAGATTTTCTGATCAGTTCGCGTACGTTCTAGAGGTCTAGTTTGCATTTTTGGTGCTTGAAGACCATAGCTCATTTTAAGCATCTTTCCCGGATTTGAAGGAGCAGCGAATTCGACACTAACTTTCTAAAAGTTTGTATTTTGGGAATTGAAAATACTTTAAAATTTCATTAAAAACGTATTCCATAGGTGTCCTGGTCAAATAAATGTTGCCTGTCTTGGGCCCACGGGGAGGTCCCAACATATACATAAATGCACGCACACATATGTCTACACATACATTTTTTTTTCCCCTGCTATTTTCTAAAGTGGTCCTCATTGTAAAACACCTGCCTTTAGCCCGGAGAACGTTGCATAATTTAAACAACTTTCTCTTCAGGCGATTCTGCCCCTGGACAAGTTTGTCAACGTGAACCCCAGGACGTGACAAAATGTTGCGTGTCACAAGATGCCCTTTGATTCTTGCTGGACATCAGCCAGCTGCTGACGTCCTGGCCATGTGTCCGTGGGCGCCACTTGGAAGTTGGCCATCACCCGCATTTTAAAGAGAGTCTCGGGCTTCATTAGATCTCATCAGAAGCCCCAGAAAATATAAATGTCGTCTGCAGGACGAAGGCCCTGCTTGACAGCAACGCGACATAAGGGACCCCACCCGACACCATACACGGAATTTGAATGGAGGGCAGGACAGCAGGGCCCCGACTGTGCTTGGAGGGTGTATAGTGGGACCGCTGAGGGTCAGCGTCCCTTCTTACCGGGCGGTTCCATGTTGGTGTTCCGATGGCTTTCCATGTTGATGTCACCTTGGTCGGCTGAAAGCAAAAAAACAGAACCCCCCACGGGGTGAATACAAAGGGAATGCACCCTGATGCCACCGTCAGGCTGACTCAGGCCCCTATCTTCCGCCAAACTCCCACCCCCACCTCCCCCTACGCACCCCCACCCCATCACCCTGCACCCCCGGCAAAGTGAGTGACAGGACCGAGAGCGCTGCACTGGCCGTCACCACGGGAATCCAGACCTAAGGGGGCCTTGTGAGGTCCCATTTGCTTCCTCCTGTGTTGTTTTCTTTCTCAGCATTTTTTTTTGTAATTTTCAAACTTTTGCAAACATGCATCAACGCCCACGTGACCACGCCCCCAAACGTTCTCCGAGGCGCTCGCTGCGCTAAAACCCAACACGCGCAAGAACAGAGCCACAGGCCAAATCTATTTGTTTCTTTTCTGCATCGCTGCTGATAAGCACACACGCTGGGCCCTCTCGACATGAAAAGCAGCGTGGACACGTGTGTCAGAGCCGTGACAATCTGTTTCGCGTTCACAGAACTTTAATCTCCTTTTCACCCCAGTCTGTATGAAACGGATTCCGTGATTGTCACCCCCATACCATGCGATGAGACCCCCGCTGGAGACCAAACTTCTAAAATTAAAACGAGAAAGCGAAACAGCCACGCAGGACAGACTGGGAAGACACCCGTGAGGGAGGGAAGTGAATGGTGGTGCCCGCAGGGGGTGCCAGCTGTGTCCCCGGCGGGTCAGGAAGTGGCTTATCAACACCCGGCACATTTGAGAGCAAACTGCCACGGCCTGAAATCCTAAATTTGCTTTACTTTCACAGCACACATAATTTCCCGCTACCAAAAAAAAAAAAAATAGTTCATTGCTAAAGGGCAGAGGTATCGTAATTTTGACGTTGGCGTCACAAACCCCCAGCGTTTGGGGACAAACTCACGGAGGCACAGGTTTAGGGGCTGCACCTTGTAGGGAGACAAGGTGGATTTTTTCGGGCATGGACAGGTTTCCACCCTCTGGGAGCAAGACATCGCCCCTCCTTCCCAGACTCAGCACACTTGGGGGACACAGCAATAACGGGGGATCCTGGCTGTGATTACAATGCAGCTCTGTCACCAGGGTACTTCTCCAAGACCCCCAGACTCTATCCCGTTGGGACTGCGTTTGACGGCAGCTCGTGAAACCCGGGCAAGGCCGCTGCTTTTGAACGGGATGGAGCCGACAGAAGATCTGTGGTCAGAGACGCACAACAGGGGGGCCCAGACTCCCAGGGGGGCCTGCAAACCCCACGCACACCAAACACCTGTCCCTAACACCGTGTGCCCCAAATACGACAACAGGCTCCAAGAGACTCACCGGCCACGCCGCCGGCTGCAACCCTCACAGCTGAAAAGGCCGGACACGCACCTCAAAATAAACTCAAGCGGCTCACGTGCTTTCTTTGTGGGCTAGGAGCTACGTGTAGCTATTGGAGTGACGACGGCAACTGCGGCTTTAGCGGGTGTCTGTGCTGGGGACGGGGCGTGTTTATGTAGACAGACAGCACGCACATGGGGCCCAGGCCTCGGGGACCCCTGACCAGTGCAGCCCGGTCTTCAGCACACTGAGGACTGGCTTCTTGGGGGCACACGAGATTGGGTGTACCCTCAGTCCTGTGCTAATTGGGGTGCGGGCTTCGGCAGACCCCAGAAACCTGCAGACACCTCCTGGAAAGAGCTGGAGGGTTGTCAAGGTGACCACTGTCAAGGCTGTGAAGGTGACCACGGGAGGTGGCCGGCCGCAGGAGGTGACCACAGCCACGGGGAGAGTATTTAGAGCCCCTCCATGTAGAAGTCTCGACTCACCCCCTCTTTAAGCACCAGGACTAACCCCAAAGTCTAAACTTCAGCCTCAGAATCACCAGCCCGGCTCGGTTAGCCTCAGCACGAGATCGACACAAGACACGTCACTTTGACGCCCAAGAAGGAGACGGCCGAACGCTCTTGAGGACACAGGGGTTTGTGGTTCTTCAAGTGATCACGCCACAAATAAAACCCATAAAACAGACCTGTGTAGACCCCGAAAGTCCCGGGATAGTTCCAGACGCAACTCTTGGATGCGACATTTCAGGTCTCTGTTCACAAGAAGGGTGTATAACTGGCAACAAACACAAAATCTGTCCGAGAACCTGCCGGCTGCCTGTTGGTCCTGGATTCTACCAGGAAAGGAGTCGGTTGCTTTGCGTGTCAATTCTCACTCCATCGGGTCGAGAAGACAACAGGGAGCCTCGCGGCCATCCCTGTCCTGCCAGTGATGATGAGGGCGACGTTGAATTGTAAGGTTGCAAATGAAGACGCATGAATCGTCCGCGCTATCAGGTCTTCCTCACCCGCTCCCTGCCAGGCAACCTATCCAGGCTTTCGCCCGCGACCTACGGATCCTCACAGAAATTGTGTGTGGGAGGAACCATCACCTCCCCCACTTACAGACGTCACCGCCGTGGTGTGGGGCGGTGCGTAACGGCCACAAGTTCGCACACGCAACGATCCCGCAGTGGGATGGAAGGTGAGTCCGGTGACAGCAATCTCGCAGTGCCGTGGACCATCGATCGGCTGCTGTACAGGAGTTCAGCACCAACCTGAGTTCCACTTTTTATATTTGGTGGCTGTTGTCGTGAAAAGCAGCCCAGCTTTTAAGGTAGCAAAGCACAAAGGCAAAAGGCAGCAGAGGCGGAAAACCTTACCGTTCTCTTTGAAGCACAGTTTCTTCTTCTGGTAGGCGATAAAGCTGGAGATGGCCCCAGCCACGGCCATGACGACAGCCGCCACGATGCCGGGGACCACGCCCTGGGACTCAGCTGTGGGAAGCAACACAGGGCGCCCAGGTTGGGGGGACGTTCACGGAGACACGACGACGGGGCAGCTGGCTGGTGGCCGTGCCCACACGAAGAAGGTGGGGCTGGGTTACAGGGTGACCGCGGAGGGAACCCCAAGTCCTGAACCTCACCCGGTTTCCCAACGTGGCCTCAAGTCCTCCCGCATGAGCCGAGGGCCAGCCACGCGGCTGTTCCCCGAGGGGGACCTCCCTCCTGACCTCCAAAAGCCACTGCAGTTAGTGTCACCCCGTGCACCGCGTGCAACCCGGTAACCGGTGTGCAGGGGAATGACAACCTCCGTCCCTTCCCGTGCTCCAACCAGCACAGGGTCCTAACGTCCCCGTAAGGAAGCTCGCGGGCAAAGGCACACGTTCCACGGGGTGCAGGGCGCAGGGCGGGCTGGGGTGGGGCCGGCCGCACCATGCAGGCACCCCGTGGCCCTGTGCCACCTGGCTCCCGGCTCTATGTGCTCTACGCTCTAAAGATCCCAAACCCCAGACGTCAGCAGCCCGGCGTCGTACCCGGTCCTTCTCCATCGTTCCTCTGATCTCCTCCTGCTCCACCGCTGCCAGCTCCTCCCGCTGCAAGAGACCAACAAGCCCGGTGGACGCGTCTGACGAATTGCATGGGGAACATTTTCGATGCAGAAACACTCCTGTCGAGGACCAGCTCCTGCCACCGCGGGCGGCAGAGAAAGCCTCACAGAAGAGATCGCGGCCCCGACACGGCCGTTTGCTATCATCAGGAAGTCGTTTCCTGTTGTTGGGCGCGTGGCCCTAATCGGCCGAAGGTTCTCGCCTGTCTCACTGCCATTTACCGAGAAGCTAGCTCCGGGACACCCGCCATCCAGCGAGTCCTGAACGTGCCTGGGGGACTCTGTCCCTGCTCTGGGCTCGGGGACAATCCAGGCGACAGTCCTGCAGCCCACCTGAGACCCTGCCTACGGCCATCTAAGATCTAAGGCTGGTTTCTGTTGAGCTGCCAGACATAAGATAGATCAAGACAGGCTGTAGGTACACAGCGTCAGCAACTATAAATATCCTAATTATTATAGACATGTTATGTATTGTTATATTTATTGATTGTATTTAAATACTGCTTTGGACCCTCCTTTGACCTAAGATGTCAAAGACACAGACAGAAAAATCGTAAGGCTGCCAGCGAGGCCATTTGGACAAGCCCTGTCCCTCCATTCTCGGGGCCTGGATTTCGACGTTCGTTAGTTACACGAAAGGGCACACGCCATCGGCACCCTGAGATGGTCACAGAAGACACAGTGGAAGGAGATATCCGAGACACCCCCATCCAGCTCCAGCCCGGCGGGGAAGGTTCGGGAAGCTTCCAGAATTGCCAACAGAACAACCGGGGGCCAGCTTCTAGAGAGCAGGCATCGCGGCCACGTCCTGGAAGCTCCTGCAAATCGCAGAGCTCAGAAAGACAGGACCAAACGGCCGACTGTTTGAGGTCCCAGCGAGCTTAGGCTTGAGGCCCCGCCGTGATCCTGCAGAGCAGGGTGGGCAACAGGCGATGCACGGAGAAAACAGACAGAACAAACAGGAACTCTACCTGAATTCCCATCAAGGAGGTCGGAATCTGAAAATCCACCTAGGAGGGAAAAACAAGTGTCAGCTGCCACATTGGGACTGTCGGGAGGGCGTCGGTGTCTTGGAGCAAAGGAAGCTGCCCTTAGAAGGGAGGTCCCCACAAAGGTGTTTATGGGAGAAACCTTTCAAACATGCAATTACAATTGAATCCCTTTGCTATTGCAAAACCCCTAACATTAGTCTTGCCAAAATTTCTGCTACGAAACCTGAAGACAAAAAAAAAAAAAAAAAAAAAAAAAAAAAAAAAAGGTGATACCAAAAGAAATGGATCGTGCACGCCGATCTTTTGGACGGATATACATTTTTCAGCCCGAAAGGGCTCTGTCTTGTTTGGGCTCCTGGCACCAATGGCTGTCACTGTTGACTCTCCCCGTTGGGATGCAGTGTTCGGCCCACCTGTTGCCTCTGGACTCAGCCAGGTGCCTTCCTGTGGGCTCCAGAGTATTAGCCACACGGGAGACACACCGATATTTCTTAAACAGCCTCCGTTGGGGTTGGTGTTCCTGCCCCAGAGGCATCAGCTCACACAGGCTGGTGTCGAGGTGTGTGATACACACGACCAAGTGCCATCCCAATGGAGGCCGCCCTGACCAGTCAACCGCAGACACGGGGCATCAAGCCAGGGTCAGCCAAGCCCCACCCAGACTCGTTACACGTCGCCATTAAAAAAAAAAAAAAAACGTTAAGTCAGCGGTTCGAGTCCCAGCCTGAGCTGAGCAGCCGCCGAGCTGCCAACAGGTGGCAGGATGGCTCAGCTAAAAAAACGAAAAACAAAAAACGTTAAGTCTCTGGATTGGGGATGCTTTGTTAGGTAGCAAGCACATCAAATGTCATCCACCAGTTTAATTAACCCTATCGTGACGAACTGGAGTTTATTCCATGAATGCAAAGGTATGTTTTATATAAAGACACCCCCAATACAACTTGTCACATTCACGGGTTAAAAGAAAAAAAATGACCATTTGCACTGAGGACCACACGTCCCTGATAAAAAGTAACAATTATCCCTGTTTAGGAAAAGAAAGTGAACTAGAGTAGAAACATACTTCCTGAAATGCAAATCTATCATTTTTTTTAAAAAAAAGGCAATTTCTTTTATATAAAATCAGGCATGACAAACATCTGCTCTCTCCTCTCATATTTTAAAACTGTCTTGGGTTTTTTTTAGCCAAAGCAAAATGACACAAGCACAGAAGTAAATTGCAAACAGAAAATATAAACATGCAAAGGGAACGTTTTTTAAAAAATCGTTTGCAAGTAACATGAAGACAGTCTGCTGAAAGTTAATAAAAGTTAAGTGACTACTTAGGGAAAATCTACAAAGTGATTTCTCTATCTCAGAAATAAACAGAAAAGTAATGGACATAAAAAATGTACCCACAGAAATAATAACGGGGAAAAAACAATTTAGACATCCATTTAAAGAAATAATGAGAAAAAAGTTCACATAATTGAATGCCAAAGAAAAGGCTCCACTTTGCAAATGGCTCAGCACTCTCTAAACGCATTTATAGTTGTGACTAATTCAGATGAAACTAAAAAGGTAAGGGTTTATTTTTCCCAAGAGGGGAGAGGGACAATGACAAAATGATTCTGACATTCAAAGGCAAAAAAGAAACAGCCACAAGGAAGGGGAAGAAACACATGAGTATAAAAGACACTGTGAAGATAAAAAAAAAATTTAAAGTCTTGCTTGTCAAAAAAGACTGTTAAAAATACTCAAAGGTGGAAACAAATGGGGAAATATTTTCAGAACAAGTGACTGAAAATAATCAATATCTGTAACTAAGTACAGTTGGCTTATAAATCAGTAAGACGACTGGATATCCTAAATTATAGGTGAGAAAAAACATACAAGCAACCAACAGCAAAAGAAAAACGATACATGGCCAAGAGACATGCTGAGGTTATTATTTTTTTTTTAGTTTCAGAAATAAAGAGATAAAACTAGGGGAAGAGCAGTATACCATTTCTCACAACCTATTTGACAGGCATTTTCTGGGGATAATAACCCTTATTGGAGAGGTTGTGAAGAGACGGACATTTGCACGCAGACTTGGAGGTCATGTAAACTGGTAGTATTATTCTGAGGGTAATTAAAAAAAAATTGTCAAAAACTTTAGGGGTAGCACACGCACATTGACCTAAATAATTTGACTTCTGGAATCTCTTTTCAGGAATTAAAAAAAAAAATACGTGCATAAAGATTGCTTAAATTTGCTTTGTAATTCATAATTCTACAATATCTGTAGAAACGTAACATTTTCAAAATTAAGAGCTTAGTGATGAGAGTACGTAACTGCTGCTAAAAGATACACGAGTAAAAACTATTCAATGACTTGAGAAAATGTTTATGATCTATTCATAAGTAAAAATATTATGGCACAGTGTGAACAAAATATTGACATTTGTACTTAAAATTTGCTTCACTAACATTGATATACAAAATATAGAGAGACTAGCCATCAAAATGTAAACAGTGGTAGAAGATGGACAGTATTTGTATTTTTCTGGGTTAAAAATGAAACAAAGATGTGAAGGAAACACACTCAAAACCTGCAGTTTCAACAGGTATTCAATTCAGAAAGCTGCTGCTGGTCACGTGACTCTGAGCACACCGTGACGTGTCAGAAAAGGCACAAAGGTTTAAAAAATAAAAATCAAGCTGATGCTTTTCTCCGTATCAATTCCCCATATTTAAAATTTTAGGGCCGGCCGAGGGGCGCGTTGGTTAGGAGTTGGCTTGAGATGCCAGCTCTGAGCAGCAGGACCCTGGTTCGGATCCCACATATGAGGGCCAGTGACACTGCCCTCCACAGCTAAGATGGTGAACAACAGCTCAACCTGGAGCTGGGCTGCCGTGAGTCGCAGATGATGGCGTAGGCTGCAGCCCCTAAGCTACCATAAGCTACCGTGTGTGGCTGGCAGCCAGCGTGAGTTGCCGTGAGCGGCCGTCCAGTGGCCGGCGAGCGATCTGCCTCCCCAGGGAAGAGCGCAGTGATAATACCAACATGGGCCAGTGAAGCGACGTCCTCCACAACTAGACTGAAGAACAAAAGGACAGCAACTTGTCTGTTCCCCTTCCCCAATTCCCTAATAAAATCTTAAAAAAAAAAATTTGCATTCAATTCTTTAGAGGGCCCATAAAACCTTGCAAGTAAAACGAGGAAACTACCCAGGAAGAGCAAACGCAGGTCAGAAATATCGTTTTGAAAGTGTCTTCCGCGACTGAAAATTTGGAATTACGTTGCCAAAGGGACCACGGGTTGCACATGAGTCATCTCCCGCTCACTCAGCTGACATGGAAACCACCATTCCCTGAGGGAAAACATCAAACCACACAGCGGACCCTCAGAGCTCCACGGTCTTACCAGATGTTCCCGGCTGGTTGGGTTTTGGGTTGGGTCTTGGGCTAGGTTTTGGCTTCGGTGGACCGGGCGGTACTGGGTCATCTGTTTGCACAAGAAGAGAGGTACAACTTTGAGCACTTGGCAGTCACGAAAAGAAAACACCCATTAGCACCCAGACGGTTTACTAAATGGCTAGAAACCGGAGCGTGTCCTGTGTCATGGGGGAGGGGACATCCGTACACGTGGCCTGCCACCTGCCAATTTGTGCCCATCATCTTCCAGCTGCAATACTTATCACTTCATGTGTCCCCACTACTACAAATCAACTAAAAGCCGTGTCTGAGCCGGCTACAAAATATACGGGTCCCGGCCCAAAAGGAAAACGTGGGCTCCCTGGTTCCCGTTTGTAGGAAGAATTTCAATTTGGCTGCAACAGATGGTCAGCGGAGTGACTCGCTACACACAGGTCACTCTGCCGAGAAGCCAGGCCCGGCAAGGCGGTCAATTTCCCTTTTATCCATCCCCCCGCCCGGCCCCCAAAAACTGCCAAGAGTTTTAAAAATCAAAGCATACGGACAAAAAAAAGTAAACAGCAACGAACAGTACCACACCCATTTGCTATTTTTTTCCTGGTAAAAACCAGCTCCACTTATCGTTACAAATAAGCAACTCTGCCCCTTAGGAGACTGAAAGAGGAACTCACTGTGGCCTCCACCGCCAAGGGCGTCTTCTAAGCTGAAGTCGTCGCCTGACAGAGGGAAACGGGTCGTTAATAAGCAAGTTCTGGGCGAAACGCCAGAAAACAGATGTGGGTAACGCTGCACCCCACACCCTTAATTCCTTCTCTGAATATCAGTCTCACCAGGACCCCAGTAGAAAAGGTGAATTCCCGACCGCTCTCACAACACTATTCTCTCAGAGGAAAAGAGAAGGAAACAAACAGAACAGAAAGGGAATCCGTTTGTAACTCAATTACGCGCCACGTGGACCGAGCTGGAATTCCAAGTCCGGCGGCAGAAAATCCTGACCTGCTCCTTTCCCATCCCGCCATCAACCCCTAGCAAGCGGCCGACAGCGTCTTCAAGGAGGACCGGTAAGAGACGGGGACAGGTTGGGGCGGCCAGATTTTGGAGGGACGGGAACCCCAGCGTGGTTCTCCTGAGCCAGGTGTGCCTGACGAACCGAGGTGACGATTCCTGGCGGTGACAGCTGAGCCCACCCTGTTCGTTTTAAGATCGCCTTTCAAATGCCGCCTACATCTAAGGACCGTGCGTGTGCCCACCCCACACCACGGGCTGAGCTGGGACGCTCGAGGGTGGGGAGACACAGTCTCTGCCCCCCGGGGCTCCTGACGGTACCAATTCAGTGACCCAACAGTTGCTGGCCCAGCGTCCTGTGTGTGCCTGCACGACTCAAGGCACTGGGCGTGGACACGAACACGCTACCCGTTCACTCGTGAGATGGCCTTCTACAGGGGAGCCCCCTAAGGAAACAGAGCTACTCTTGCTGGAAAACAAACACACACACAGTGATAACAGCTGCATAACTCTGGGCGTCAATGTCACTGTGAGAGCCTCACCCGCGATGGATGTGACCTTCGGGCAATTCTGTTATCTGTCCCTGATCTCTGATGGGTATTTGAAAGGAAAGGGTCAGCGCCAACATATGCACGGATGCCCTCAAGGCTGAAATCTGAGCTCGCTCATGGGTCATGGGGGGCAATGGAGATTCCCCAAACAGGAACGGGCACTCGGAGTCAAGGGGTGTCCAGAAATACTGCTCGAAGGACACACGGCATCTCGTGGAAGTGTCGACATTTGTTCTGAGAGTGAACGAAGGGACCCGGCAATGTCGAGGCGGCAACGCAATCAATTGAAATGGGAACCAGGCTGACGCCAGACGCCCTGAGCTACACATGCTTATCCTTGTCTGCGTCTCATCCAGCTCTCGGGAGCCGGGGGCGCCAGCGGTTGACGTCGCCGCGCTCTCTGCATACTGAGAACCGGTGCTTCTTACCAGCGCTGGGTTTTTTGGGGGTTGGACTGGGTTCCACATCTAAAGAGAAAAGACGTTTCAGTCAGTAAAACCGTGAACTCTCAAGGATGTTCCATTAAAAAAGAAAAAAAACGTCGTCCAAGCGTCAGCGTGAACCATCACTTTTCCTGACGGCTCAGGCGGTGGCCAAGAGTTGGGGGACCACGCGTGAGCACCCCTCAGCATCCACGTCAACAAGCACATGCACAGGTTGATGTTGGCCGTGGTTGTCGTGGAAACCAAGGGCCCTTCCCGGGTGGACCGCCGTGCCCCCAAACCTCACGCGCACCGCCACCCTCAGGATGTCACGTCGTTGGGACGCACAAGGCGAGGGGACAATTCCCCTTGGGCTGTCACCTCTCAGCGTGTCCAGCGACACAGCCCCTGCCCCAGGCCCTCGCCGATTCTATTCGACGTCTGTGACCAGCACGGGGCACACACATTGTCTCACTGGGGACAGCTGATGTACCCCGATGGGGACCGCTGGATTTTCCTCACCTCACCTGCCTCTCTTCGTCGCAGCCCAACACATTTAACTACACTAAGTGCATCACAGTAAAACGTTCGTTATCTTTAAAAAACAAACAAAAAAAAGCATTTCTCATACTCACCGCCGAGGGCATCCGATAAGTCAAAGCCTTGAACTGAGAGAAAGAGAGTCCAGTTAGAAATGAGGGACACCAAAGGAAACTTGGAAATTAAGGAAGCAACGAAGGAGGGGGTGCTATTTTGCTGCCTTTTCTGACGCGTGTGGGGGTCGTGGAGAAGCTTCCGGAAATGCATAACGTGTCGGGACTTTGCTTCTCAGCTTATGTAGGCACGTTCACACCTAAAAGGGAAGCTATGTCCGTCTATATTCGAAACAACGGATGATGGTACCGTTTAGCGCACATTCAGAAAGCGGACAAACGTGATCCTTTTCCACGAGTCCAAAAAAACGCAGGTCTCGTGACATGAATGAGCAGCAGTTTGAAAAGGCAGCGGATCATTAGCAACGGATCTGCAATTCCACACCCAAAACATCACTCGTGAAAACATGCAACCCCGAAAAACATGTAAAAGAGTATCTTTTGCCTCCCGGAGTCCCCGCCAAGGGGGGACCTGCCATTAGGCCACAGGGCCTCCGAGAGACGATTTCCGGGGCCGTTTCTGATGGGCAGAAGAAAGGCATGAGCCAGGAAGTTCTGGAAAAGTCCGCCGGGACTGTTCAGTTGGCTGTGACAAGGGACGGCAGGTCAGGAGACACTTGTGGGAGTCCAGGGCCACAGGGGACACCTCTCACATCTCAGGAACGCTTAGACGTTTAATGTCCCTCGGGACGTCCCCCCCGGGGGAGCCCCCTGACCGTGCGGTGTGTCTCAAACAGGTGAGAGTCCGTCATTCTCGTGTGTGTCTGTGTGTGTGACTGCGAGCATGTGTGACAGGGCATGTTGACGTGTGCATGGTGTGTGTGTCCGTGTGGGGTTGTGTGTGTGCCTTGGTGCGGATATGTGTGTGCCTTGGGTAGCTGTGTGTCTGCACATGCGTAGGCATGTGTGTGCATGTGTGTGGCTTGCACGTGTGTGTTTCTGTAGCTGTATAGACATGGTTTGCATGTGTGCATACGACTACGTGTGGGGGTATGCGGTTGGTGTGCATGCGTGTGGCTGTGTGTGGCTTGTGCGTGTGTGTCTGCGTAGGTGCGTCTGTGCAGTTTGGGGGTGCGAGTTTGAGCATGTGTGTGCATGGCTCTGTGTGTGTGTGTGCACGGCTGTGTTTGTCTGTGTGTTTCCGTGCACGTATTAAACACCCCAGGCTGCAGAAGCAGCTCTCGGGAACAGCGCGCGTGGGACCCGCCCCAGCACCTGCTGGGCCTGTGAGCACAATCTCCCAGACCGGAAATGACGTTTCTCCACCCGCACTGCGTGGGGCAAAACCAATGCACCTCTTCCCTGCAACACCTGGCAGGTACCCAAGAGGTAGCAGGTAACGGCCTCATCGGTCCCAAAGACCCCACCAGGCACGTGCATGTGCACACACGGGTACACGCACACTCACGCCACACACGTTTGGGTAGAAACCCCCAACTGCCGCCCCCCAACTCTCTCATCAACTGAAATGCTTGGCTCTGAGCTTTCTCAGGTGTTCACCTTCCCCCGCTCCTGGCATGACGTGTGAACCTGAGGGGTTCGCCCAGGAAGGCAGGGCACGTCGCCAATGCAAGGGGATTCCAGGACTAGGAGGTGTAGCATTGGGGGGCGAGGAAGAGGGGCTTACAAAGCAGCATCAGAAGCGTGGTCTTCGGAAGTCTGGAACCCAATGGCAACAAACTCAACCGGAAAAACTCCAGATTTCCACACGGAACTCTCCTAATCCCAGTGATTTCCGCCTCGGAGAGAGGACGGCCTTGGGCAGAACCACCAAGGAAGCAAAACAGGAACACGCTCACTCTGCGGACTCACGTGTGTACGTGCGTGCACGTGTGCGTGTGTATCAGCGCGCAGGCCCGTGTATGTGTGTGTCTGCACCCCGGCACCTCCCCAGCCCGGCTCAACCCCCTTTTCTGCCCATCACTGTCCCCTCTCCTGCCCGCCAGCGCCCTGGGGGTCAGCACAGACATTGACAGGGAACCCACCCTTCTTAGAGGTCATCCTCACCTCCATGCCCTGCCCTGCCCCCCACAAGGCCCCTCTTGGGGTGGGGCCAGACCCTCCACCCAGGCCGGCGGCCTCTGTCTCCTGTCATGCCCTGTTTCAGGACCACGGCGAACGTCACCATCCAGTCCCCAAACCAACCCCGCAGCCCAGGGCTCCCCGGACCCCGAGGCCGGCCAAAGGGGGTCCAGGGCATGTCTGGGAGTGGACAGCAAAAGGGAGACTGTGCCCGGCCCTGGGAGAGTTTCCCTTCGCCTGCAGGAGAGCTCGGCTCCATCTCCGGACTGGCCGCAGTCAAGATGACCGTGGGACCAGGAGACCACACGAGACAGGCCCAGCTCTTAGCTGGGGTGGTTTCCCCTCAGAGTCCCTGTCTCAGGGCTCCCCCTAACCGCTCCTGGCCCCCTGCACACCAGCCCTCACCATTTGCTCCTCCGGTGATTGCAAAAGCCAGGGGAGTGCCTCTTGGGGTGCTTCCCAAACACAGCCCCACAGAAATTAGGGGAGGCAGCCAGCTCTGAGCTTTCTGCAGCAAAGGGCACCCTTGCCTCCGTCCCACACAAGCGTTGACTATCTTCCTGCGCTGCAGACACCTGGAGGCCCGTTTTCCCCAGCTGTGCACATAGGTGTGCGAAAGGCAGGCACGCACATTGTGCCACCGGCTGGAACCCCAACGATGCAACAGCTTGGAGCTTGACAGGATGTCAACCCTCCTGATCGATTCCCAATCAACTGATCTGACGGACTCGTCTACTACAACTGGTCGACCCGTGCCAAGCCAGCAGCGTGACTGTCTGAGGGTCACGGGCAGAAACCCCCCACACCCACTGCTCCGAGACTGCCGGCCGGGGCCGAGGGAGGTTCGAGGCGTGAGCGTCTGGTAGGCTTGCGAGCCATCGGCCCGTCAGGGGAAGTGTGCACGGCCTGCGGTTTCCAGCGGGCCCTTCAAAGCTGCAGATGTTGTGGGGAACATGCCGTGACTCATGCAGGGCGACACCACCGCCCTGCCCGATGGTGGCATGAGTCACCCTGACAGCACACTCCCTTCTGACACCCTTCTGAGTCCAGCAATCTTTTCTGCTTAGGCCAGTCATCCTGACACACACACACGCACACACACACACACACACACACACACACACACACACACACGGGGCGAGCCACGTGAAGCCCCAAGACCACCCAAGCATCCGGGCTGCTTCTCTGTGACAGTCACACCCAAACGTGACAAATGCACTGCGGGAAGCCCGGATCAGGGTTCTCTTAAATTCTGTCGTGATGGCTCAACGGGTGTAGGAATATAAGTTACGGTGGAAATACTCATACCAATAAATAAACGTTACAAAGTAGTACGTAATTTGCATATGAAACTTGTACAAATCAATAAACATAAATAAAATATAAATTATAGAGACCAAAACAGGACTGAAATAAAACAAATATTTACATAATAACACAGTCTATGAATTGTAAATTATATCATTTGTACAGGGAACTGACAAAATTACATAAATAAGTATATAAAATTAAAGTAGAAATAAATAATAGAAATAAAACTATAGTAGAAAAAATATAGTTACAGTAACAAATTATAGGAATTTCAAATTATATAATTTACACATAGGATGTATAAATTATATAAATCTATAAAACTAAAATAGAAATAAAAGCAGAATAGAAGTGAAGTATCTGCATAATAATAAATTATACATATTACAAAATATGTATAATTTATTTATACATAGAATTTATAAATTATATAAATAGAAATAAAATAGAAATAACTTAGAAATGAAATATGAATATTTATAATAATTATAGAAATTACATAATTATCCATTTTATAATTTATACACAGAACTTGTAAATTCTGTAAATAAATATAGAATTCAAAAGAAATGAATTATACAAACGAAATTAGTATAGAATTAAATGACATATTTATAATAAATTATGAAAATGACAAATTATGTACTTTATGCATAGAACCTATCCATTATATAAATAATTATGTGTAGAAATAAATTATAAAAATAAAATCAGAAAGCGGAGGGCTCCTCAGACTTTCAGTTTTTCTCTTTAACAAGAATAACATAATAATTACACAATAATGCTGAAAGTAGGCAGGGGTGAATTTTCTGAGTGCGTTCTATGTTCCTGGTGGGTGGATGGGTTGATGGATGATGGATGGATGGTGGATGGATTGGTGGATGGATTGATGGATGGATGGATGGATGGATGATGGATGGGTTGGTGGGTGGATGGATGGATGGATGGATGGGTTGGTGGGTGGATGGATGGATGGATGGATGGATGGATGGATGATGGATGGATGATGGAATGATTGGTGGATGGATTGATGGATGGATGGATGGATGGATGGATGATGGATGGATGGTGGATGGATGGATGAATGGTGGATGGATGGATGGATGGATGATGGATGGATGGTGGATGGATGGATGGATGGATGATGGATGGATGATGGAATGATTGGTGGATGGATTGATGGATGGATGGATGGATGGATGGATGGATGGATGGATGGATGATGGATGGATGGATGGTGGATGATGGATGGATGGTGGATGGATGGATGGATGGATGATGGATGGATGGTGGGTGGATATGGATGGATGGATGGTGGATGGATGGATGGATGATGGATGGATGGATGGATGGATGGATGGTGGATGATGGATGGATGGATGGATGGATGATGGATGGATGGTGGATGGATAAATGGATCAATGATGGATGGATGGATAGGTGGATGGATGGATGGATGGGTGGATGGATGACGGATGGATAGATGATGGATGGATGGATGGATGGATGTTGGATGGATGAATGGATGTTGGATGAATGGATGATGGATGGATGGATGGATAGGTGGGTGGATGGATGGATGGGTGGATAGGTGGATGGATAGATGGATGGGCCAATGGATAAGGAATAAGAGAGGGCTTGGTGATAAAGTCTTAGGTAAATTCACCACCAGGATTCAGAAAGTTCTCTTCTGTCTTGAGTTGAGTTTGCTGAATAGGGGACATTCTGCCACCCTGTGAAGCCTGGTCACTGGTAGAGACAGCTGTGCCTCCAGGGTCCACACATCCACACTGGCGAGGTCAGCGTTACCTCCCCGTGCCACTGCCAAAGCCCCAGCCTGGCGGCCCCAATGCCCAGGTCTTGCGGTCCACGGAACTTACTTCTACTAGCCTCTGTCCCCACGCTGGCCACGTGATGTTCAGCAACCTACTGAACTCTCTAACCTCATTGACAAAAGGGCCGCAGTAAATATCTCAAGGGCTCGGTGATGATGAAATAACAGAGCAAACACCCTTGGGAAATTGTAAAGCACCCCACAGTTGCAAATGTTCAAGAAACCTCCCGTGCAACAGGGGCGCGTGGAAAGGCTGGTGACGCAAAAGCTCGGGGATTCTCCACGCCCCCCCCCCCCCACACACACACACAGTACAACCCTCAGACGGGCTCTTTAAAAATCCTGACGCAGAATCAACCCCCTAAGAATATCAGTCAGATGACACAGGTAGGCCTGGACAAGAGGGATGTCTGCATGGGGGCCGTACTGCAGGCTGAGAACCTCACAGCTGGGCCTGCAGAATGCAGTGAAGGGTTAGTGCACACAGATCTGCACCTTAAACCATCACCTGGGCATCCAGAGAGAGACGGAGAACGGAGGGAGGCCGAGACTGGCTCCTTCACTGGGGCAATGGCTTCATGTCACTGGTTTCCTTTGCAATCCTGTATATTTTATCTTATGCATTATATACACGTATATACTTCTGAGAGGGAACCCCAGGCCACCTCTAAATACCCGAGGAGCCCAAGGAAACAAACTAGTCCAGGGCTCTTGCATTCGTCCCGGAAGGCTATCAAGGGTGGTGATGTGGGTCTCCTACAACCACGCAGACATGGAGAAAGGAACATGTGTGGGGAAAGATTAAGGAGATGATGGCAACTGCGTTTGCTAACAGATTGCATGTGAGACGAAAGAGCTGCAGAGGTGACGGGCGACGCTTCAGTTGGAGAGTCTGAGCAAATGGTTGCATCACAAAAGATAGGAATGAAGGAGGTGGTGTAGGAGAGTGAGAAATTAACGAGAAGCCCCAGACACCAGGCACTGGAGACACCACAAGTGCAAACACATGGACCTGACGTCTCAGCAGGTATGTATGTAAGCCTAACCCAGCGAGAGATTTGGGGGTGGGTCCTCAGGGGGTCTGTCTAGTGTAGCAGCTCCTTACCCAACTCCACGTCAGCTGTTTATCTTGTCACAATACAGAGATTGCTTGTGGTTTCACAGCAATAAGATCACACATACCCTTAGCAGCAAACCACTTGTTGTAGCTACTTCTCGATAGCTAGCTAGACAGATAGATATAGACATGAAGTTGTCCATCATCTATTGCTCTATCTATCATCCATCTATCCATCCATCCATCATCCATCCATCCATCCATCCATCCATCCACCCATCAGCTATCATATCCATCCATCCATCCATCCACGCAGGAGGCCTGACAATGCAGAAACAGACATGGAGCAGGAATGCTGGCTCCACTGTGTCAGGAAGCACAACGCCTGCCTCCCAGGCACCTCAGTGTGACAGCAGCTTGGGGCGGTTCACTCAACAAATCAAAATGAAGACTTTTTTTTTTTTCCAAATGCACCCTTGGGGCAATCACTTTGCTCTTTGAGCTGCTATGTGAAGGGCCCTTCTCAAAAACAGACACGTTCCATGCAAAACGTCCAGAAAGCAACGTGATCGAAAGGGGTGCTGATGTGCAACGGTGCTCCAGCTGCCTGAAAGGCCGACGCACGGTAACATATATGTTTAGATCAGGACCCAGTCCCCCCGAAAAACACTGGTTTCACAGCTTCTCTCTAACTCAGGGCGGGGCGGGGTGGGAGGGAGGTTGGAGGAGAGGAAAAAGGAAATCCCTGGCTTCCTGTTAGAGGGCTTTTTACAACAATATGGCTCAAGCCAGAAGGGACAGGGGACACTGAATCATTCTAAGACAAAGCTGAAACACGCCCAGATGGTACCCACCCAAAACCGATATAAGGAGAACTAGCAAAGGAGACAGAACAGGAAATTCAAGACAGGGAATCCCTTGCCAGGGCGAGGCAGAGATGTGAAAGATACGACTCATGAGGTGAATACCAAGAGCACTTTCGGCTAGTTAGCATCTTTCACCCAAAAGATTGACACTGACAAAAAAAAAAAAAAAAAAAGAACAGCGAGACTTGGATGGTCTCCCAGCAGTTTCCATGACGATAAGAAAACACTCAGGACCAACATGGCGGCATCGAGTGGGACCCGCCGTTTGTCTATCCTGCAGGATTCCACCGTTCTCCCACAAGGACACCAGAACAAAATGAACGCAGTAGTTCACTACGGTGGAAATACTGTGTGTGTGTGTGTGTGTGTGTGTGTGTGTGTGTGTGTGTGTGTGTGTGTCCAGGTCTTTGCAGTGTAAGGTTCAAGGGTGAGTACAAATTTCCAATAACACTCCCTGCTGCAAATGAGAAGGGAACTTGCCCTCCCTCCGTTTCCTCGCAGGATTTCTTTCTCTGTCCACTTCTAACGTATGTCACTCTTTTTAGTGGCCATCTGAGCCTCGCTTGCAACATGTGCATAATGGGTTGTACCCAGTCGGCCGTGGAAAATCAGGAGGTGTCTTTCTGGCGGTCTCAGCAGACCGCCTGGGATGCACGTGACACTCTGTGCATGTCATGCCCTGAGACCCGGAAAAGCACCGTCTTCCTGGTGGAAATACTTTCCAAAGCACTGCATTCCCCTTTTCCACCGTCTGTGTCTTAGTCATAATCACATGTGGCCCTTTTCCCCCTAACACAGGCCATCCCGATTGGAAAAATCTCAGCAGCAGTGAATACCGCTGCACGTGGGTGTTAGCCCATCTCCCTTGGGGAAAACCTTAGCTGGGGAAAAAAAAATACCCAGATTATCATCCGTGAAATCCTGGCACGACGGGCCACGTTGCATCGGTCCAAAGGACTCTGTACGCTGCCTTCTTTCCTAAGTGACAGCGTGCAACCGGCATACGATCGAGGAAAACGTGAGAACAACGTGAGAACTCAAGCCGACACGAGTGTCGTGGGACCGGAGGTGCAGAGGGGACCCACAGAGGCCTGGTGCTGGCCAGGACACATCGGCTCAGGGAGGCGTTTGAGCTTCCGCACGGCGCACCCAGAAGCGCCTTTCAGACAAGGACGTGTGGGACGGGGCATCCAGCGTCATCGCGGGCCATCGTCACCAAGCTCGCCCCGATGACCAGCCGCGTTAGAGTCTGGATGCGAGTGTTCTAAGTAGAGGAAAAACAGGGAATCTATACACCCAGCTACCCACAACCGCCCAGTGTCACCCTTGGCAAGAATGCCATCTAGGTTGTCACTGTGGCGGGGATTTCCTGCCCACTGTAGGGCGCTAAGCAGCATTCTGGATCTCCAACCACAAGACACCCGGCCCTGCCTAAAATTTAAGTCACCCCTAAAAAGTCACAAAAGGTGACTTTTTGTCCCTCCGGAAGTTCTGAACAAATCTGGGGACCAGGGCCCTGGGTCCCACGCACTCTGAAATATGGCCAGCACCAGTGGCACCAAAGTGGCAACGTGTCCCCCAGCTCAAAGAAGTTTTGTAGCCGGACTAGAAACAGAGCGAAACGCATATTTCTATAGGAAAGTGTATTGTGAGCCCCGCTAACCAGAAAGCGAACTTTTGTGATCAAACCCCATTTGTGTCTTGGGAACAGCCTGTTCCTGGTCCCCAACCCCAGGGGGCCCAGGTAGAGAAGCTGCAAGGGGCCCTCAAGGAGGTGAATGTCCGTCCAGTAAAGCTCGGTCTCCTCTGCTGCTTTGGGGGCCAGGCTGGCTCCCCTGGGTTTCCTTTCTCCCCTGCTCTGTGTCCCTGTGTCCCCAAGGCATCGCACTGCCACCAGGTCCTCAACACCAGCTTCCTGAAAGCATCTGCCCTCTTGATGTCACAAAGTACCATGTGCATAGACATCAGGCAGTTCTGGGCTGTCAGTGCCATGAGTTTGCTGTTGGTTTTTTGTTTTTTTTCTCTAAAAATTACAAAATAGTCACAAGGATGTAAAGTGCAGCACAGAAATTTAGAATCAATAATACGGTAATAACGATGGATGATGCCAGGTGGGGACTAGGCTAATCGTGACGTAACTGCATAAAGTATATAAATGCCTCACCACTACGCTGTACACCTGGAACTGATATAAAATAACATCGAATGCCAATTGTCACTGAAAAAATAAAAAATAAAAAACTCCTGGCAAATGATATATTCCCCCTGCCCCCCAAATGCAACCCCAGATCCACCAGCAGAAGGGTAACAGGAGACACGCTCCAAAACCCAGGCTGGACGTGTCATCCTTCCCAGGAGTCACCACCATCTCACTCCTCTGGCTTGTTTTAGTTTTACAAGTGTCACCGTGCTCGTGGCCGTTGGGTCCCCTCTGCCCGATTGCATATTTCTCTCCCCCAAGTAGACATTCTTGGGCGCCCAGAGCCCCTTGTGACCCGTTTCCCTGGAGCCTGACACACAGGAGGTGCTCAGGGGCAAACAACAAAACAAGAAAAAAACGAATCCCCGCGGAATGAGTCGATGCATCGCCAGCCAGAGGGATACACCAGCAACTTTAGGGGGAAAGAAATGCAGCGCGCGTGCGCGCACGAACAAACAAGCCGGGCACCCTAAGAAGCAAGAACTTCGGTTGTGGGGCGGCCCGGTGGGATGTGGGGAGAAGCACTTAGGAAGGAAGGAGGGACCTGAAAGCCACCTCAGGCCGCCCCTGCATGCCATTCCAAGCTGTGTCCCCCCTCACCCCCATCCCCCAAACACGGATCTGGCCTGATTTCCTCCAAAGCCACGCCTCAGGCCTTCTCTGTGTTTGTCTGTCGGGTGTCCCTCGCCCCCAAAGCTGCCCCCCGACCCATCAGACCAGCCCTGACAACAGGGTTGGCCACTCGGAAAGCAGGGCCTTGTCGCAAACAACTTGGCGACAAACAACTGGAGAAAGTTGCACGACGCCACGCCCACCGGGTCCCAACTCTCCTTTTGGAAAGCGAGGGAGGCACCACCCCAACTTCCATTTTAAAAGCAGGAAGCCAGAAACGCCAGCCGGGGATCGGCCGGGCTGCGCGCGGGGCGCGCGGGGCGCGTGGGAGGCGGACCCACGGCGCGCTCCCCTGTGCTGGACGCTTTCTCTGCGCGTCCCTCCCAAGGTGTCCCCTGCCGCACACGGGCCACAGCCTCAGTGACAAGAGTCTCTCGTCCCCACCCGCGCGCTGAGGTCCCCGTGTCCGCGTGGAGCCCCAGCGACTTGTGCAACGTGTTCCGGGCTCCGTGTTTTCTCCCACTTTCCCTCCCCGCCCCCCCGCCCGGGAGGCTCCCGAGCCGCGTCCAAATTTAGGCCGGAGGCGCAGGGCGCGGCTGGCACCGCTCGCCAAGGCGGGGGGAGCGCGCGGGGGACCGGGGCCGGGGCGCCCACGCGGGCCCGGGCGCGCAGGATCGCCCCCGGGGTGCACGAGCGGAGCGCCCCCGCGCCCCCGGGGTCCCCGCCGCGCTCGCGGCGGGTGGATTTGGACACCGGCCCCCGGAGCGCGTCCCGACCCGCCCGGAAAGAAACTTGGAGGAGAGGCGCGCGGCCGTCTCCTCGGGGCGTTGGCCACGCGTGGGCGCCGCGCGTCCCCGACGGGCCGGGCGCGGTGGGGGGGTTCGGGGTCCCGCGTGCGCCGCCCCCGTGCGCCCCCTCGCACGCCGTGCGCCCGCGGCCCTCCCGGGGGTCCCCGCCCGCGCCCCACGCGCGCTCACCCCGCGCGGTCCTCAGCGCGCCCAGCAGGCCGAACAGCAGCACGGCCAGGGCGGCCCCGCGCGCCATGCTGACCCGGCGCCGCGCAGGGACGGTCCCCGGAGTGGCTCCGGCCGGTGGCGACGGCGGGAGGGAACCCCCCACGGGGCGGAGCCCGGGGCTGGGGCGCGTCGCTGCTGCTTCGCCCCGCCCGCGGCCACCCCCACCCACAGGCCCGGGATCCGGCGCGCGGGGCTGGGAGCGGACGGCCCGGTCCCCAGGGCGCCCTCGGTGTCAGAACAGAACCCCACCCTCCCCTGGAAAGTGGGGGGGAGGCCCTAACGGGGACCTCAGGGTGACCCCACAAGAAGCAAATAAAATCCCCTCCCTGCTGCAAAAAGCGTGGCACGCCCTCCGCCTTCCACCTCCGTGAACTGGGACCCCAGCACGGTGACACCCCGTCCCATCTCGGGAAAGTGTGGGGCCCCCTCCTTGTGTCTGCAGCCCGCTCCAGACCCTCCCGGGAACACCCCTTTCCCAAGAGAGCGCTTAGACGAGCAAAGTGAAGTGCTCTACCTTCTTGTGAAACTGGGGGCGCACTGCCTGCCCATGTGGCAGCCCCCCAAAAGTCCAGCCTGCACTCACAGAGCCCGGCGCACGGGCGGGGGCTTTGGGGCGCAGTGCAGGCGCCCCTACTCTGCAGCCTGACCAGGGACTTCCCTTGGAGAGGCCTCCAGTCCCTGAGTTTGTCCCCCCACACCAGAGGTGGGGGGTGGGGAGGGGCGGGCTATGTCTCCCCTCTTCCATCTGAGGCAGCTGGCACCCTGGTCGGGGTCTCTGGGGGCATTCGCGGGCCACCCCTGCCCTGTGGCTGTCCCTCCATGTCCCAGGCTTACTATATTTGTGTGTGTGTGTATATACACATATATTTTTATACATACATATATATATATATATATATATATGTATGTATATGTATGTATGTATTTTTTAAATTAAGATATTAGCTTAAAATTCAGTCCAAGTTCCTGCCGGGTCTGAAACACCGCCTCAGACAGAGACAAATAACCCTGAGTCACGTGCCTGCCTGCATTCCAGCCTCCAAACCTCAAGCAGCTCCCGGGAGCAGCGGGCCCTCCTCCCAGGGTGAGTCAGCGCCCCAGCCCGGCCCTCCTCACAGCCGCCCGGCCGCCTGTCCCGCTGGACACGTGAGTGGCTGGGTCACACACACACCTGGCCAGAGGCGGCTGGATGGGACTCCGGGGGGAAATCCTAACATTTCAGAGGCAGCGGCCTGGCCACCCAGGTCTGCACACCGGGCCGTTTTCTCTTATTTTGGGCGATAGAAACCCAAAGACATGACTGGGACTGCAGAGGCGTGGAGATAATGGAATCGCTTGTTAGGGACATTAAAAAAAAAATTAGCTGCCTTTGAAATGTTACTTTGTGTCCTAAACCTGGTTTGGCCACCTAGACAGAGGGTCCCCCCATGCCACGCCCTGTCTGCATCTTTTTCTTTTTTTTTTAAGATTTTTATTGGGGAATTGGGGGAGGGGAACAGGGCTGGGGAATTGGGGGATGGGAACAAACAAGTTGCTGTCGTTTTGTTCTTCAGTCTAGTTGTGGAGGATGTTGCTTCACTGACCCAAGTTGGCACCATCATTGCGCTCTTCCCGGGCGAGGCAGATCAGTCGCCGGCTTCTGGACGGCCGCTCACGCCGGCTTCTGGACGGCCGCTCACGCCGGCTTCTGGACGGCCGCTCACGCCGGCTGCTGGACGGCCGCTCACGCCGGCTGCTGGACGGCCGCTCACGCCGGCTGCTGGCCGCTCACGCTGGCTGCTGGCCGCTCACGCTGGCTGCTGGCTACACACGGTAGCCCATGGCAACCCACTGCCACAGGGGCTTCAGCCTACGCTGTCGCCGGCGACTCACGGCAGCCCAGCTCCAGGTTGAGCTGTTGTTCAGCATCTTAGCTGTGGAGGGCAGTGTCACTGGCCCTCATATGTGGGATCCGAACCGGGGCCCTCTGGCGTCCCAAGCCAGTTCTTAACCAATGCGCCACTCGGCCGGCCCCCGTCTGCATCTTTGTCTATCCCTCCCCCATGCAGCCTTGAGTCTGTTAATTAGCTCTTTGTCTCATCCTGGCCACAGTCTGGGGACCCACCGAGGTTGTGGACCCCAGGCCGGGTCAAACTGTGTGGGATTGGAACCCTCAGGGCTTTTTCTCAGAGACCAAGGTGAGTTAGAGCTGCTGCAGCCATTTTGGCACCTTGAGGTAAGTCAGCCTCAGAAACCACATGCTACCTGCTAACACCCACGGTTCCTTCCTGGGAACTTCCCAGTTCACCCCTGGTTCCTTCCTAAGAAAGCCGGTCCTGGCCACCGTCCAGCCAGCCTCTGGCACTGGGCACCACCGCCTCTCTCTTCAGTCCCTTCATGTTGCAGAATATTCTAGAGACAGGATACATCTTATCACTGAGGGCGGAGGTCCCCATCATCGGCCATAACAGACGTGCATTGTCACTCTCTGAACGCCAGGCTTGGAGGCTGTTTACTGAGGTTCCTACCGAGAGGCATTTGGAAGGCTTTGCTCTCTGATTCATTAAGATGTCCTTTTGGCTTTTGTGGGGGAAAAAAAAGTGCTAGCTAGCAGCTTCCTTGGCTCCCAGTAAAAGTGTGCATCACTTTCTGCAGATGCTTTGGTGACAAGAAGCTTTAACGTCCAGAGCAAAACTTAAATGAATTGCAGCAGCCTCTTGGGTTGGATCCAAACTCCAGGGGAAGCGTCTTGGGCGGCCCTGAGCTCGACTGAAAGAGGGGCTGGAACCCATGCTGGGGCAGCCTCCTGCATCCCACGACCTCAGAATCCTGTGACATCGTCACTACTGCATGTCTTCCTCAAAGCAGCACACGCCGTGCCCAGTTTCAAGAGACGCCCCTCTTGGCGGGGATGATGCTACCCCGGGAGACCACGGGGGCAGACCCATCCCGGTGGCCGTTCTTGGAAAACGTCCCCGTGTGGCGCCCACGCCGAGCGCGTCCTGCCTCCAGCGCGCCCTGGCACCCTCACGCGACACCGCGTGCCCCTCGCGTGGGGGTCTTGGGCACACGTGCACCCAACGCAGTCAGTCCCCTTCATCCCGAGGGCGATGGGGCGCCTCGGAAGGGGTTTACGGTGGGTGCCTGCCGACTGGGATTTGGTTCAAAACGGCCCGAATGAAATGTGGTTTCATGGGCGGGGAGACGGAGAGGGAGACGTGTGCAACCCCCCTGTGTGTCTCTGCAGAGAGAGCTGCTGAAAACCTTGACTGGGGGTCCGGTGGGCAGGGTGCCGAGGAGGGAGCCCTTTGCAGAAACTTCCAGAAGGGGGGAATTGTATGACATTTTTTTTCGTCAGGGTTATTTATGAGCAAAGCAAAGAATATGATAATGCAAAGCGCGAGGGGTCTTTGCACCTTTCTCCCCTCCCCTAGCTCTGCAGACATTTGGAAACTGCCTCCCCGTCTCTTACTACCCGTTTCCCTGGCGTTTCTGCAGCTGACCGAAGCAGTCCGCCTGGGCTGGATGTAGCACATTTGTGGGGGAGAGGCCCCCAGCGTGTGCTTTCCGGGGAGACGCCTCGTGGGCAGAAACGGCCGGACGCCCGGGCGCAGGAAACAGCCCCGCCCCCCGTGACGACCTGACATCCATCACGGTCGTTCCTGGATGTCCTCCTGGCGGTGTGACTCTCAAGACCACGCGACCCTCTGTGGTCACAGCCCCTGGGCCAGAACTGAGGGCTGCGGGACCTTGTCCTTGAACCCACGTTTCCCACCCACCCCAAGGTCGCCTGGATTCGAGATTACCTTCGATCGCCATACAATTCCGTTACAACAAAGCTTGAGTCTGATAACGCTCTTGGTCCGTGGGGGCTGCCGTACATGGTCCATGGGGGCTGCCGTACATGGTCCGTGGGGGCTGCCGTGCATGGTCCGTGGGGGCTGCCGTGCATGGTCCGTGGGGGCTCCCGTGCATGGTCCGTGGGGGCTGCCGTGCATGGTCCATGGGGGCTCCCGTGCATGGTCCGTGGGGGCTGCCATGCATGGTCCGTGGGGGCTGCCGTGCATGGTCCGTGGGGGCTGCCGTGCATGGTCCGTGGGGGCTGCCGTGCATGGTCCGTGGGGGCTGCCGTGCATGGTCCGTGGGGGCTCCCGTGCATGGTCCGTGGGGGCTGCCGTGCATGGTCCGTGGGGGCTGCCGTGCATGGTCCGTGGGGGCTGCCGTGCATGGTCCGTGGGGGCTCCCGTGCATGGTCCGTGGGGGCTCCCGTGCATGGTCCGTGGGGGCTGCCGTGCATGGTCCGTGGGGGCTGCCGTGCATGGTCCGTGGGGGCTGCCGTGCATGGTCCATGGGGGCTGCCGTGCATGGTCCGTGGGGGCTCCCGTGCATGGTCCGTGGGGGCTCCCGTGCATGGTCCGTGGGGGCTCCCGTGCATGGTCCGTGGGGGCTGCCGTGCATGGTCCGTGGGGGCTGCCGTACATGGTCCGTGGGGGCTCCCGTGCATGGTCCGTGGGGGCTGCCGTGCATGGTCCGTGGGGTCTGCCGTGCATGATCCGTGGGGGCTCCCGTACATGGTCCGTGGGGTCTGCCATGCATGGTCCGTGGGGGCTGCCGTACATGGTCCGTGGGGGCTGCCGTACATGGTCCGTGGGGGCTCCCTTGCATGGTCCGTGGGGGCTCCCGTGCATGGTCCGTGGGGGCTCCCGTACATGGTCCGTGGGGGCTGCCGTGCATGGTCCGTGGGGGCTGCCGTGCATGGTCCGTGGGGGCTGCCGTGCATGGTCCGTGGGGGCTGCCATGCATGGTCCGTGGGGGCTGCCATACATGGTCCATGGGAGCTGCCGTACAAAACGCCACAGGCTGGGAGGGTCATCAACAACAAACATTTCATCTTCCTCACAAGACCAACGTGCCGGCCAATCCTGTGTCTGGTGAGGACCCACTTCCTGGTTCGTAGGTGGCGTCTTCTCCGTGTGTCCTCCCGTGGAGGATGGGTAACGCGCTGGGACCTTGAATAAAGTGACTAACCCTCTTTGTGGGGCTCCACCATCACGACTGCATCCCCTCCAGTGGCCCTACGTCCTAACACCATCGCACGGGCGTTAGGATGCGACATACGGATTGGGAGACACACACACACACATCAGTCCATCACGGGAAGATGCGGCTCCTGAGTTTTCATCGTCCATCTCACGGAGGAACGCGTGATTTGCAGGGAACGGCTCACGCTTGGGCCAATCTCGTGTCCGGCTGCCCCTGCCCCTCGTCCCAGCGGCCGCAGCTCCTGAGTCCGGGCCCCGTGGCCACTGCAGCTCAGCTGCCCACAGCTGCAGGAACCAGCCCGGCGGGAGCCTGTCCCCGGGTCCCCATCCTTCGGTGGCCTCCCCTTGGGGTCTGTGCTATGCTCCCTCCATCCTGATCTCACCCACAAGATGACAGCTGCAATCACACACACACCCCCCGAGCCACCTGGCCTGCCCCCCGTTTCCCCCGGGGCTCTCGCGTCCTCAATGCCTTTCCTCATACATTCCCAGATTTGGGGTGGTTTGCATGGGGCCAATTGGAGGCCTTCAAATGCACCGTTCTTTGGAGACCCTGGGTCTAAACAAAGCAGCCCAAAGTGACTCAACACAAGGGAAGCCCTTCTCCTCGGTCAACAATTCCTGGAAACACGGCCCAAGGATCGCCACCCCGCGTGGGGCGCAGCCAGGAGACCCGTTAGCGTGAATCTAAACGGGCTATTCCTTCAGGGACAGGCAGCGTTTGGTGCCGTGAACATGTGAGATGTCTTGTAAACCTGCCTATGTCCCCGTGTCCGCAAACCTGAGCTGTCCTGCTGGTGGCCGACGGAGCAGGTGACCCAGGACGAGCTGTCTCAGCCGAGCCACGAAGCAGCCTGTGCTTGTCCGCTCCTCAGGTGACCGCTGATGAGGGTGTAAGTCCAGCTGACATCAGAAGAGCTGCCCCCAACCCCAACCCCAACAGCCCAGCGGCACAATCATGAGTGAAACCAGTGCTTATCGTTCTCGGACACTTCGTCCTACTGGGAGAGCTGCACACAGTAGGAGCGGCTCAGGCGTCGCCCATCCGCCCTCCACCAGCGGCCTCACTGAGAATCTACTGAGACCTCAACGCTCTGCGAGGCGCTTTGCAAGGAGTCAAAACAACGCCGTCCTTCCGCAGTTTGCAACCCCTTTGGGTTTGGGGGGAGGGGAGGTAGGTATACAGCTCGCCACTGCGAGCCATCTGTCCGGCTTTCGTTTCCACATGCAGTCACCTGCGGGAGGCCAACGTCCGTTGGGCTAGTCTGTGGTTTCTGGGTTCTTCCCAGGTGTGAGGAGTGTCGTCCCCGCCGCGTAGGCCACTATTGGGCACGCGCGTGGAGAAACAGAGGCATGCAAGACGAAAACGCACCACGAGTGGCTTGTAAGCCAGCTCGTCCCTACTGTACGAGCACCTCACCCGTGGAGGGTAACAGGCGAGAACATCGGCAGTGCGTTTTGCACCCTCTTGCATCCCTGTAGGAAATTACCCACATCCTTGAGATCAAAACAGGGAAATGAACTCTTGGTAGTTGGCTGCTAGCTTCACACTGAGAGAGTTCGTTTGGAAGCCACGCCTTCCTCCCTAGGGCCAAGTAATGACTCCTAGACCGTCTATTTCTATGTTCTGGCCTGTAAACACGCAGCTGGCAGTCCTGTCATTGTCTTCACACACGTGGCTTTATTCTCATCTCTTCATGGATTCAAGGAAGCGATCAACCCTGGCTTCAAACAAACCCAGACGTTCGCTGCTTGACACGATACAGTTGCCTCTCCTTTCAGTCAACTTCCAACACGAATACGGGGCAGTCTTTTTGGGTACAGGCACGTTATTTCAAGAGTCCCGAGGGGATTTTGATCTTAAAGTAGCCCGTGACATGTCGCTGTTTTCAGAGCGATTTTCACAAACGGAGATTTTTGTTTGTTTGCTTTTATTTTGAAATAAGTATGCACTCGCAGAACATTGCAAAGGACGCAAAGTCAGGACCTAGCCCGTCCTGGGCAGCGTCCCCATGATAGCTGCAGGACAGTAGGGGACCCAGGGTGTCAACAGTGATCCATTCCCGTTGGTGACACCACAGACCTCATGCACGTGACCACGTGCACCCATGCCATCAATGTGACATCAACACGTTTCCCTACTGTGACCGGACATACACAACACACTGCCGAGCGTTTGTCACGTATCGGCCAGCCAGAAAATGTCTACAGAAAAGCACCTCTCTCAGCAAAATACTCCAGAAACGTCTCATCTGTTCACAGCACCAAACGCTGCCTGTCCCTGAACGAACAGCCCGTTTAGATTCACGCTAACGGGTCTCCTGGCTCCGCCCCACGTGGGGTGGCGATCCTTGGGCCGTGTTTCCAGGAATTGTTGACTGAGGAGAAGGGCTTCCCTTGTTCTGAGTCACTTTGGGCTGCTTTGTTTAGACTCAGGGTCTCCAAAAAACGGTGCATTTGAAGGCCTCCAATTGGCCCCATGCAAACCGTCCCAAATCTGAGAACGTATGAGGAAAGGCATTGAGGATGTGAGAGCCCCGGGGGAAACTGGGGGCCAGGCCAGGTGGCTGGGGGGGTGTGATTGCAGCCATCATCTTGTGGGTGAGATCAGGATGGAGGGAGCATAGCACAGACCCCAAGGGGAGGCCACCGAAGGATGGGGACCCGGGGACAGGCTCCCGCCGGGCTGGTTCCTGCAGCTGTGGGCAGCTGAGCTGCAGTGGCCACGGGGCCTGGACTCAGGAGCTGCGGCCACTGAGACGAGGGGTCAGGGCAGCCCGAGGACCCCAGTCAGGCGGCAGGGAGCGTGCGTGGGTTCCTACCTCTGCCATCGCCAGTGCCCTCCACCTGGGTCCCATGTCCCCGGTTTCTGGCTGCTTTGCTCGCTGGGTCTGTGACTGTCTCCTGAGGCTGCATTCTGCAACCATTCAGGCCCCTTGGGTGGCCAGCTGGGTGGGCCTGGCATCTTGGGACCCATTGTTCAGGTGGCCTTAAGCCTCCGACTGACAGGTGCACAGCAGGCGTGAGTGTGTGTGTGTGTCTGTGTGTGTGTAGTTTCTGCTGAGCTGTGACTCACTCACCCTCCCCAGTTTCAAATCCGGTCTCCTGCTCTCTCTCGTGTGGCCTCAGAAACCGTCCCAGCTGCATAGGTCGTAAAACGCAAAAAGCCCACTTTCATACCATCATAAAATCCGTTTCTCTGGGGCACCCCCAGCGCTTACTTTCCCCCTCCAAGCGCGGTGATAAACTCACATTTATTTATTGGCACGGAAGGAGCGCCCTCTTAGCGTCTGAGTAAGCGAGGCCGGCTCCGCCCGGGGTGTGTGTTTTGGTTTTACCACCACCTGGAAACAAACCGGTGGGGCCGTGAATTTACAACGGGGACAGGAAAAGAAAAATTATAAATGCCCCTGGACGTCTTCCCCCTGGGGCCCCCTCTGCTGTGACCTACCCACCCTCCAGCCCTTCTGCCCCGTAGCGTCTGTTTTGTTTTTGCCGCCGTCTCCATGGAGATCTGCTGATATGCAAAGCTGGCTTCTTCAACTTCAAAGAATGAGGGGCAGGAAGTGCCTCAAGTCTGCTGCGTTGTAGGTTAAAAAAAAAAAAAAAAGATGACGGAGCTGAAAGTGCTGGGTTGGTAGCAAAGTTGTGTTTTGAAAGCCGTTTGCCATAGCAATGAGCAACGGGTATTTTTAAAGACATAACACAGAGTCAGACGCAAGAGTGACTGAAGGAGGGGGCAGAATGCGTGGCTAGCTCTAAAGGTTACAACAGGGGGGACAATTTGATCTCTCGCTCCCTGTCCCTTTCTCTCTCTCTCTCTCTCCCCCTCTCTGCAACCCACACAAGACCCAGAGCCCTTGAAAACGCTTGCCCACACCCCTCCAAACACATTTTGAAAGAGAGCCTGCCCTGTGTACACTTTAAAGCACCCCCCATTCCCCAGTGACACGTCTCAGTGTGTAAGAGTCCAGGTGCACATTTTCCTCCCACCCCTGAGCTTTACTCCCAGGCCCCTTGGGGTGTCCGAAGACACCAGTGCAATGAGCAAACCCTCCCAAGCCAGGCAACAGGACAGACGTGCTGTGAGACGCGGCCCGACACACCAGTGAGACCCCGGGTGACAGCGGAAGTCATGGACGTGGAATTGCAAGGGAGAGGCGGTCGTCTCCCATCTTTCCGTTGCGATGAACCCCCAATTTGAGCGCAGACCTTGCCGTCTCCGGGGACACGGGGCAGGACGGGACCCACCTGGAGGAGAGCAGCTCAGACAACGGGCGCGTTCCGGACCTGCCTGCCCTGAGCTCCGCGAGGAACGCCTCTATCATGTCACACCTCAGAGACAGACGCAGACCTGGACGGGTGTCGGCAGGTCTCATCTGGAATTTGGGTGTTCTCAGGGGTCAGGGTCATCTTTCTGCAGGAAGGGCTTCGTGCACACACACGGGCAGTGAGACGTGGGTGCAATCTCCAGCTGAACTTTGCTCCCGCTGGCGTGCTCTCAGGTGCACCCCAAAGCGCGGGGGTGACATGAAATACAAGAGCAGGTGGGCAGAGATGGGGACGGTTGTCCCGCCGTCTCCAGTTGCATCAGAAGCACAAACAACTGCGAGGAAGGCCCATCCAAGGGACATCTGTGGATTGGTCTGTGCTGGAAATGACCCGAGGAATATAGGCCAACGAAACGCACACACCCTCCCTGGTCATTTGCACAACAACGCTGTTATCATCAAGTCCACAGCCGAGACAGACGCCTGAACAAGGGGCTAGCAGCACCCAGATCTGGGGGACAGCCCCCAGTTCCCGCGACAACTGTCACATGGTTGAGCCTGTGACCCAGGTTTTGGCCACGCACGCACCCGTGTCCTCACCACAACTGTCCCTCTGTGCGTCAACCAGCCTTGTGTCCCCTCGGGGCAGGCCTGTCCCCACCAGGCAACTTTTGGCGTTTGTGAATAATGCTGCTATAAACCTTCATGTATAAAGTTTTTGTTTGAAAGTCTGTTTTCAATTCCTTTGGGTATTTGCTCCTCCGAGCAGGATTAAGGGATCACAGGGGAATTCTGGGTTTCACGACGGTGACACCGTCTTATCTTCCCACCAGCCATGCAGGAGGGGTCTCATGCCCATCTCCTCATCAACAATTCTTACATTCCCTCCTTTTTTTAAAGCATTTTTTTAAAATTGGGAAACAGTGTGTTTTTCCAGGACCCGTCAGCTCCAAGTCAAGTAGTTGTTTCAATCTAGCTGTGGAGGGCGCAGCTCCGTGGCCCATGTGGGGATCGAACCGGCAACCTTGGTGTTATGAGCCTGCGCTCTAAGCACCTGAGCTAACCGGACGCCCGTTACATTCCCTCCTTTTGAAAAGATTATAACCACCTCGGGGGTCTGTTGGCCCTTAAAAGTTTCTTAAAAGTCTGGGCCTGTGCATCTGAAGAGTGTAGAACACCAAATCTGTTTTTATTTCTGTTTTGTTTTGGGTTTTTTTTGTCATATGATGAGAACTCAAAACATTGGGCTGCAGACAGGTGGTCAAATTGATGCTTGTTGCTATTTGCATAGATTTTGCTAATCTGAACCCCAGACTCCTGGACGGGTGCTTGGAGTGTGTACCCAGGGTTTGCACAGGTGGCCTGAAGAAAGGCCCTTTTCTAACGTAACCAGGAAGATCCCACCGTCGGCATTGTATGGTTTATCCCACTTCTACAATCTGGTCGACAAAGGGTGCGTCCGCCGCGGCTGAAACCCCAAGGCAGGGAAGCCCACGAATCCGATCATGAGGTCATGAGCCCTGCAACCATCCCTACAGGAAAATCCTTTCCACCATTGATGCCACTGCTGTCATTCCTCCTTTCAACTGTAGGTGCCGTCGGGGCGAACAACGCGTGCCCTGCCCGAAAATAGCTCAGCGGTCTGGTCACCGTCCTCTGCTGACTTGGGCATAGGGGGGTGACACCTCAGGCACAAATGCACCCCGTTACTCACCAGGGAAGACAGCTGGAACACTCCAGTAGGTGAAAATGCCACCTACAGGGGCAGGAAAAGGGGGCCCCAGCCCTCCCCAGTTCTCCCAATGTCTCAGTCATCAGTTTCCAGCTCGGCGTCCCCGCCGGCCACTCTAAAATCAGCTGGCCGTGGTGCCGAGTGCCAAACGCCCAGCTTCTGGGAGACACCAAAGACCCAGACCCGACCCTCACAGGGGTCGTGACTCCGGCCACCCCGCGAGAAGCGCAGACACCCCGTCCCACCCCCAAGTATGGCCGTGAAAGGGCAACAGGACATGTGCCTCCTAATGAGCTTGGGCTCTTCTGTTGGGACCGTCTGTGGGAGCTCCCACCCCGCAAATGCCTTCCGTCACCCTTTCCATCCTCTCTGCCCTGCCAGCAGCTGCCACTTTCCCAGCACAGGGACCCTTATTCAGCCCTTGCCAAGCAGGCGCTGCCTGTTGAGTGGGAACCCAGCCGGGCACCGCTGACCGTGGGACATTTTTTCAAAAGTCATTGACATTCTTGGTCTTTTCCATCCTCCGCCCCGCTGGGCACGTGCCTTCTCCACACGCAGCTATGGTGCTTCTGTTCAATTTGCTGATGCTGAACGCTCTTGGAGGCTTCGAAACGGGACATCTGGGGTCCAGCAGGGGCCCAGCTGGGGACCAGAGGGGTTCCCCAAAAGGGGAAGTGACCGCTGAGCTGACAGCCCCCGGATGACGAGGCGTTCATGCTTGGAAAGGCGGGTGGGAGGGAGTTTCGGATGGCGGGAGTGGCACATGCCAGGGGCCTGTGGCAGACGGGACTGAGGATGCTTGTGGGGTTCAGGGGGGAACAAGAGGGGGTGTGGCGGGTGCAGTGAGCAGACTGAGGCCGCAGCCACTCCCCAATCCTGAAAGGGTCCCATTGCCTGTCCCCAGCAGCCGTCTTTCCCCCTCATTCTAGTGCCTGTCCCTCTGCCTACTCTGCAAGACCCCGTCCCGCCCCAGCTGCCCTTCTGTCTGCTGTTGTCTTGGGCTGTCTGTCCTGCTGCTCTGGCTGCACTCGTGTCCCCATTGCTAACGTCCTTCCCTGGAACGTGTCAGTGCAGAGTTCACATGCCCATCATGAAAGCTAGTCTGCGCTCATTACAGACAACTGGGGGGAAAAAAACCTAAAAACCGGAAGAACTCAGTAAAAGGAAGAAACACGCTCCAATCTGCCCTTGCGAGGAACGCTGTGATGTTTCCCGCTGTCTCCTCCAGGTTGCACTTCTCCATGTGAGCTGCTTAGACGGGGTCGTACGGGTAGCTTTCCCTTTGCATGTAGGTGGCACCCTCTCCCGGTGGGAGGCTCCCCGTGGGCCTCCCCAAATCTCTCCAGGGACCCCTGGTGCTAGCAACCCCTCAGGAGACACCACCTTCCTGCACCACCTGTTTCTGCAACTTTACCCATGTGGACCCAGCCCTGCAGGGCACGGTCTCTTCTCCAAGGTCGGGATCCCATCAGCGGTTCAGACCCCACGTGGTGGCCTGAAGACCGGTCCCCAAAGATGCCCACATCCGCGTCCCTGGCGCCTGTGAAGGTCTTTCTTACAGGATGAAGGGGGAATTTGCAAACGGGATTACGTTAAGGATCTTGAGATGGGGAGACGGCCCCAGGTTTTTCACATAATCACAAGGGCCCTTATTAGGGGGAGATGAAGGATTCAGAACAGATGTGCCCGTCTGCCATGGGACTTGTTTTGAGCTGAAGGCAATGGAGACCCTGCAGGGCCACCTGCAACGTTCACCTCCCACTCGAAGAACTTAAATGAGGGGCCTTGTGCGTCATTGAAGCTAACACCAGAAACAGCATGTTTGACCTATCTCTGCAGCAGCGCAAGCCACTGGGGGCTGACCGTCTGCTTTTCTTTCTGACCACCCTGAAATGACCTTCCTCCACTCTGCAGCCCGGAGGCGATCTTTCTGTAGCGCAGAATGTGACATATGCCACGGGGCCTTGGACGCTCGCGTGGATGCGGAGTTCCCCTGCGTATGTATGTAACTGCATTTGGTGATTTCCTCTTGAAAATCTTTCTCCTGTCCGTTTGATTACTAGGCCAGCCAGACGAACCTACGATGACAAAGGGGGGGGGTCTGTGCGGATGGGATTACGTTAAGGATCTTGACATGGGGACACGACACTTGGATTTTTTCACGCGGTCGTGAAGAAGTCGCAAGGGTCCTTTGAAGAGAGAAGAAAGACATGTGCTGACGGAAGCAGAGGACAGAGCGAGGCACTTTGAAGGTGAAGGAAGGGGCCACCAGCTAAGCAACGCAGGTGGCTTCTAGAAGCCGGAAATAGCGTGGATTGGGCGCGTCTCTAGCAAGGCCGGAGAGAGCCTGGCCCTGCGAGCACCGTGATTTTAAGGGAAGGAACCCCATTTCAGAGTTCGGGCCTCCAGAAATGTCAGGGGATACATTTGTCTTCGGTGTTGGCGATGGTGACAGCAGCAACAGGGAAGCGACCTCCGGGGTCCCCATTCACCTCCTCTCACTTGCCCCCTAACTGCCAAGGCGCCCTCCACTTTCAAGGGTATTTGCCCGCGGTCCATGAGCAGTGGACAGCTTAATAACGAAACAAGATTCATTCGTGCCCTGTCATTAGCTGGTATTTCGTCGTTATGGTCTTGCGTGGCGATTCAGCCCAGATGCCAGCCGGCGCGGGGCACTGACTCTGATCAGAGCCGCAATTCCCAAAGTTCACACATCCCACCCCTGAGGATGAAGACACTCCCCCCACTGCCTCAGAATCTCAGAGCAGGGGGACGGCCCAGCTTGGGTGTTTTGTAAGCTCCCAGGGAGAGGCCAGCAAGCACGCAGGGCTGGGCGTGACCACGGCCACGTTGCGGTGAGTCTGAAATACCACTCATCGATTTGCAAGAATCGTCCAAGCTGCCCTGCCGTCACCCCTGCTGCTCTGTGGCTGGCCGCATCTCTTGTTGCTTATAAAAGGGCATTTTGGTTCCGTTAGGAGTCAACTGTCACTTTTGCTGAGCCTCCCTCTGAGCTCAGGAGCCCCAGGGAGCAGGAGGGATGTGGTTGTGGCCACTCATCACGTTCAGGTGGCATTCAATGCCCCCTGCGGGAAACCCTGATACTCATGGTGCCTCGTGCGTGCTAAGTACCATCCTTCTCTGAGCCTGGTGGGAGCCTGGTTAGCCGTACGGGACAGCGGGCGCCGTCCCCACAGGAGGGGCTGGTCCAGCTCTTGAGTCCCCGACAACTGGCCTTCGGGTCTGGGGTCTTCCTTGGTGAATGTCGCTTCCTTCCCGTCAGCGGTCCCCAAGGCAGGCTGCTCGGCCGAGGTCCACCGCCTCAACTCAGGGCACAGCCTGGTTTCCCTCCGGACACACACGTTGCAGGAATCAGCATCTTCATTGACCTGCTTATGGGCTGTCCCAGAAATCACGGAATTCTGAGGAGTGTTGGTCATTGCCACCGTCTTGAGGGGGACGTGAGAAATGTGTATATTTCCAACACCTTCTGTCTTTTCTTATGGTGCAGATATTAGCCCAGTTGTTTGAATTTTTAAACACGTTCAACCAAAAAGCATCTTCTCAAGGACTGTCGTTTAGTTCCACTGGGACCTGTGATCCACAGTTTCTTTCAATTTAACCCACTTTTTATCTAAAGCCTATCTATCTATCTATCTATCTATCTATCTATCTATCTATCTATCATTTATCTATGTATCCATCCATCCATCCATCCATCCATCCAATCCATCCAATCCATCCATCCATCCATCTCTATATCTATCTATCTATCATCTACCTATCTATCTATCTATCATTTATCTATGTATCCATCCATCCATCCATCCATCCATCCATCCATCCATCCAATCCATCCATCCATCCATCTCTATATCTATCTATCTATCATCTACCTATCTATCTATCATCTATCATTTATCTATGTATCCATCCATCAATCCATCCATCCATCCACCCATCTCTGTATCTATCTATCTATCTATCTATCTATCTATCTATCTATCTATCTATCATTTATCTATGTATCCATCCATCCATCCATCCATCCATCCAATCCATCCATCCATCCATCTCTATATCTATCTATCTATCATCTACCTATCTATCTATCATCTATCATTTATCTATGTATCCATCCATCAATCCATCCATCCATCCACCCATCTCTGTATCTATCTATCTATCTATCTATCTGTCTGTCTATCTATCTATCTATCCATCCATCCATCTATCTAACCATCTATCTCTATTTATTAATTTATTGACAACAAATAACACACGACATTAGCAGACACATTTTCTGGTAGCAAATCTCAAGTCGTTCCCACCAGAGGGTTATTAGAAAAACAAAAGAGCGTCTGAAGCCCCAGTGAGGAAGGACTTGTCTCCTTTGATGAAAGACCAGCAGGCCTGCCTGACGGGGGTGAAGTGTCTCAGAGAGTGAGGACCAGAGGGCAGACGAAAGTCCCCGTGGTCGAGGCGGGACGCAGCAAGAACACGTGCTTACAAGGAGATTTAGAACGCCCTTACATGAGCGTGTGCCCTTCTGCCCAATGTCTCCCTACTGTCTTATCCCTGAAGAGCCAAACCCCAAATTTAAGTTTACGGCGATAGAATGAAGAAGCCCTGTGAGGTCACCCCTGGAGGGGTGTCCTAGCGCATCCTTCACTGGTGGAGAAGACAGCCAGCGGCAACACCCAACCTTGACGCTGAATATGAATTTTACATTTTGCTTCATAATATAGTTAGACAATTAAAAAAAAAAAACAACATGCATTCGATAGCCAGGCATCCTGCCCAGAGGCTAAGCCACTGTCCCCTTTCTGCTCTCCAGCCAGTACCTTTCGAAAGCGGGCATTTTTCATAGAACGGAAATCACCACAATATTTTTAGAGGCTAATGAGAAGTCAAGAGTTTATATATATATTTTAATATAAAAGAGAACACCGCTTGCCCCTGGGGACATGCTTATGAGAAGCCTAGCTGCATGAAACACCAGCTTTACTTTTTCATGTCACTTCTGAGAAGAAGATGCTGTCCGTCCTTGGGAACACTAATTAAATATTCAAAGCCGCGGTCGGGCAGAGATTTGCCTTCTGAAGACGTTTCGGTGAACTGGAGGGAAAGGGGAGGGTAGGTCTGCCACCTTCTACATCCGTACAGTAAGGGCGTCTGCCGCTAAGAGACGCTGGGATGCGGCCAACTGTCTTTGGGTGGGAACGATACTGAGACAATGACCGTCTTTGAAGGTCCGTAGTTGACAACTCCACCTATTGGCTGGCTTCCATTGGTGTCGTCACACACAAAAAAGTAACAATAGTGAATGGAGCCTCTTTAGCGTGGAGCTGGAGGTGCTGTCCCCGAGGAGAGGTGCCTTGCTCATTAGACTGGGCCAGATACGATAAAATGTGACTTATGTGAGCTTCCTGATAACCCCGATCCTCGGCCAACACTTGGTTTATCTTGCGTGTGGTGGTTCAGCCTCTTAACCGTCATTCTGTCTAAACCCGTGGACAGGATGGGTCAGAAGCAGGCTGGACACACACATACACACTTCCTGCACTTGACTCACCTTCTCAGGATCTGCTTCTAGGAAAAGCCAAACTATGACCCTCACCGTCTGGAAGTCTGCGGGGCAATGACTTTTCCACTGCGTAGAATGATTAAGCACGTGGATCCTGGCAGCGTCTCCCTGTCCCCAACTGCACTCTTTGATGTCGGGCACCCTGGGTGTGTGACTCAGGAGTTGGCCAAGACAGTATGCTTTTTCGTCCGTGTCATCCGCCCGCCCCCCAGCTATGCGGCCCCCCGAGAGGTCATCCACATTCTTGATGTCGAGCTCCCAGTGGGACCTGGCCGACTGTGACCGGTGGCGTCCCTGCCGGATACATCACTCTGCCCTCAAACTCCAGGTCCAGAAGAAGGGGTGCAGCTCCTTGCCCCCCACTTTCTGTGTTTGCAGAGCAAATCTAATAGGTTCCTTGCCGACGAAGGTCTGCACCCTCCTTGTTGACTCCACCTCCTACAGGTCTCCTGAGTCACTTTCCTTTCCCTCAGCGACCGCCATGAGGACCTAAAGGCACAGTTTTGCATTTTTAGTTTGGAGGCCGTGGAGGGCGGCCCACATCATGCAGCCTGCATACACAAGTATGGAAGAGGGCTTCCTCATCTCTGTCACACACTTGTCACCACCAAGGGGCTTCCGAGAACCTTCCGAGAACCCAGTCAGCATTCGCACGATCTCGGCGCTTAGCACACATCAATATTGACATCTCTCCCGATAAGGAACAGTGTGCACGCGTGTTCCCGGGAAGATATAACTACTGCACTTTCTTCCGTTAGATGCAAACAGGATTTGCTCCACAGAGAGCGACGCTCACCCCTTTTCATTCCTTTAGGGAAAGCGGAATGAACTCTGGTGACACACAGTCACAATAAAGCCACAACATTGCAGGACCATGACACTGAGATGGAAGGCAGGCGGCAAGGCACGCTGTTTCCTCCAAGTCCCAGTTAAGGAGCTTTATTCACGACGGCAAGGAGGCAGAGTGCCAACCTCACATCCTCGCTTGGTGAGGGGACCCGTAGGAATGTGCCACCTCAGGAAAACAGGCAGGATCTGAAAGCACTACCCGAGGGAGACTCTGAAAATTGTTTAAAAGAGGAAGAAACGGGTCCCAGGTGAGGTCGCTTGCCCCAGGACAACAAACCAGGACTTCATTTCAGCTTCAGCCCCTCCCAGGGGTGTGACCTTAAACCAATCAATCTAGAACTTGCCAGATCAACAGGACTGAGGAAAAAAAAAACCTCCCCCACCTTTCCCGTTTGCCTGAAATAATCCTTTCTTAATTACTCTCTTTCTCACCCTCCCTGTGCCTATAAAACCCTTCCGTTTTGGACAACGTCTCAGCACCCCTCTCTGGTTAGATCTCCACCCCTCTGCCTTCCTACTACGTGACAGCACAGCGAGAAGACGTCATCTAAGAACCAGGAACGGAGGGTCCTCAGCAGACACGGAATCAGGGGTGCTTTGATCTGGGACCTCCAGCCTCCAGAACCGTGAGAAATGAATTGCGATGGTTTTTAAGTCACCCGGTCTGCGGTATTTTTGTTACGGCCGCCCTAAGGGACAAAGACACTCCATTTTATAGGTAGGGACATGCGGCTGGGACCTGCTGGTGGCATCCAGCCTGGGGATCAAATTTGGGTTGCGTCTGCCAAGCACGGGAACGGGCCATTCCCACAGTCCTGCTCTCCTCCCAGGATTCAAACGTGTGTTTATGGAGCGCTCACATCGCCCGCCGCTTAAAGCAGGTGAAGATACTGATTTGGGGTCCTAACGTCCCTTCCTAATCGACTCCAGGCGACTCCCGCCTCTGCATTCTAAACGCCCCTTTGCAACCCTCACTGGAAGCCTCGCCCGCCGGTTTGCTGATGTCTCCCCCGTGAAACCACCTCTCGAACGATAAATGAGCAGCGCCGTACGACGCAGCACTCTGAAAATGTGTGTTTTTCCCCCCAGGCTAGGACCCAGTTCCCACATGTTCAAGGGCCTGATGGTTTCTGCCTTTTTTGCTGTAATGAGCACGGAGCCTCGTTTTCCTCGCTGAGTGGCACGCGTGACACAAGTGATGGTGGGGAGCAGGGGGTGGCAGGATTCTTCAGGGAGACGATTGGCAGGTCCCCAACCATCTTGAGGGCCGACGGGGAGCCACGCAGCAGCCAGGGTGGGACAGGGACGTCATGTCCCTCCCTAGTGACAGCAGCGAGGCACTACGCTGCTTTTGGAAGCTGACCAGGAGCAAACCGTGGGGACGCCTGGTCTTTGGCCCAACGTTAACCCAGACCGTTGCAAAGCCCAGGTGCTGTGCCGTGGGCAGGCAGGGGCACACCCTGGACAAACCACTTTGCCTGCCCGGTCCCCAAGGTTCCCCTGGGCACCGTCAGCATGAACTTGAAGGATTCAGACCTTCCTCCATATCTCCAGGACCAGATGAAACCTTCACACCTTTCGCTTTCCTGTCCTTTCCAGCTGCGGGCACACGGGGTCCTCTGGGCTGTGTTGTTGCCTGCAGGTCACCTGAAAGGTGACGGAGTCTCAGCAGCTGTGAAGGAAGGAAGGAAGGAAGGAAGGAAGGAAGGAAGGAAGGAAGGAAGGAAGGAAGGAAGGAAGGAAGGGGCCAATCTGAGTCTTATACTCTGCCCCACGGGGACGTGTAATCTTGGCCCTTGTGCTGTCTGCCTCTCCTGTCTTCCCCAGAGTCCCCTAACAATTTGGGTCATGTTCCACTTTTCAGGGAACTTGCAAAGTTCCTCACAATCTGCACACGGAGCTTCGTTCTCTCCCCCACCCCCACCCCACCCCGTGCACCCACTACCAGCCTCACAAGATGTCCTGGGGATGCAGGAATCCGTGCCCACACTGGGGACCCAGGAACCTGGGGGCCAGCCTCTCGGGCCGGCCGTGGGCACCACAGCCAGCTGACTATGCACAGCGATTCCTGCGGCCGTTTCCTGGTGCCGTGTCGTCAGCACTGGGAGCTGGCTGTCCCTCTCTCTGCCTCTTTACCGGACACTTCCACCCCCTTTAAGAAACCAGCACGACATGATCAAAAAGGTTATTATCAAACTCTCCTGGGCCGAGCAACCTCTAAGGGGCTGAACCCACGGGAACAAGGTGGAGACGTCCTTTTGCGCACCGTTTTCAGAAGTGAGGGACGACAGGTGGCCCCGTGGGCAGTGCACAGCATCCCACAAGCAGGTAGGCAGATGTGCCCCGCTTGGCGGAGGGGGGGCAGGGAAGCTACAGTTGAAAACCTACCGAGCAGGCGGCCTGCGCCCTTGGGGCCAGTAGGTGGCGCGCTCAGACAAGGCAAACGGGGATCAGCGGGGCCTCCTGCGACCAGGACGCTGGTTCCCCACCCCGCCTGCTTGGAAAACGCCGATTTTTGTGTTGAAGACGGGGAGGTGTCAAAAGTCACACTTTTGTTAGACCCATATCGTCCACCTTTTCAGAAACAGAACATAATTCTGTTCACAGGGAATCGCCTCTACAACTGTCCACCAAGTCATTTCGGGGTTCAAACCCCACCTTGTCTCGCTGCCCCCAGCTGGTTTATTTGACAAGGGGACCCCTTAATACCTCCCTCAAAGGGATTGGCTCTCTGTAAAATATTTTAATACCTGAAACAGCCTGAAAGGGCAATGGACTCATCCATATTGTCTGTACCCCCCAAATCCCCAGGCCTCACATTCTCTCCTACAGGGACACTCCTGGGGTTCACAGATGTTGACCCCACGGATGTTGACCCCATGGGCATTCCTACATCCAGGGCTAGGATTCCTAGTTCTGTCACCAACCCCGTAGTTGCTGGAACAAATTAGAAGAAAAAAGTGTGAAAGTCTGAACTCCGAACTTGTCTGTTAAATATCCCGCTGAGAAAAGCAGTGCTTCCTCTGTGTTCATGTGGGTTTTCCCATCTCTTTGGGCGTAGGGGGTGCTGAACTTGTCACAAAAGTGGGCACCTTTCGCTCCCCGTTTGCAGCTCAGCATTTGTGCACAAGCTGTCCCAGGGCGCGTGTGTCACAGTATGTTCTAATTTTGCAGGGCACCCCCCGATTTCCTGCATGCTGCAGAACCACCCTATATAATCCCTGTAGATAGGAACGTGACACCCCCTAGGCTAAGCTGTCTGCTTTGCTCTCTCCCTCCGACTCAGAAACAGATCATCAGTTTTTATCAGGCACCCACGGTGGGGTGGGGAAGTGGGGGCGCAAGGGAACTGTGTGCCACGGGCAATGCTCTAAAATACGGATGCAAGTGGGTTCTTGGCCTCTCATCATGGAGGAGCGTTTCAAATGTCAGGGAGACACGACAGAGCTGCATGCAAACGCTAACAGATTGTACGTGACGTGAAAGGGCCATTCATCCTGATGAATGAAATACAACGCCTTGTTACAGGTGCGTTACAGCCATTACTTTAGAAAGCGTGACTTCTGAGAGTCAGTGTCGACTGGGTGCTCCGATGAATAAGTCAAATGACCACAGCGTGTCTTACAGTTTTAGTCAAATCGCCCACCATGTTTTGTAGACTCCAAATGGGGCGTAAAGAAGAAATGGGTGATACTCCATCCTTTGCAACGTGGAAAAATCTTATTTGAGGTGTGCATTTTAAAGAACCCGCTACTCCCAAACCACAGCCCGTGGCCCTTAACTGAACATTGAAAACGGGATGTCAATTTAATTTCAACATTTAAAAATCTCAAGTAGAATGAAGGTCCACATGGTTCGTTTGCCCCGGTGTTTTGGATGTCAGGATTCCCCCACCCCCGCCCCATGAGCCAAATGAAAACATCATTTAAAATAAAGACAAAGCCACGTAGGCCATCTAGAATATACAATCATTGTCCTAGGCCCACTGTCACGAAGGAACGCCGCGAGTTTGCCCACCTCTGTCTGGGCACGTTTGTGAACCGTTCGAAGCCATGGCGGATGGACCCCTCTGCCTGTTACTTTACCAGAAAAACGTTCCTTTTCTTGCACGTCCTATAGTTGTGTCACTCACCCACACTGGCAGGAATAAACTGGAAGAAAAATTTGCCGAAGTCTGAATGTGTCGGGCTGTGCTGAGTCATCCGTACCTTTCCAGTTCCCCGAGTTTAAGGCCCCTCTCTTTTGGAACACACCAGTTACCTCAAGAATTTGAGGGAGGTTTCCCTGCAAAACGACCCCGTTCTAAAAGGCACCTTGGCTGTATCTGCTTCCCTTTACATACAAGACTCTCCAGCCTCAATGTTTCAGGTCACAGATGAAAATGTGGTGGATCTGAAATACGAGTTTATGTGTATTAAGAACGTGTACATAAAACCTTAGCTGTTTTCCACTGGACCCCTCCAGATCAACTTTGATTTCAACAAATAACAAAAGGGCATATCCTCAAGAGAACACGGCTGAGAGACTAAAAAATGCAGGAACCGTGAGCCAAGAGGTGAAAATGCTCTCTGAACCTCAAGGTGACATCCTGCTGCTATGAAAGCATCCATTTTTTAGTCCATTAGCTTCTGTTGGTTTTATCATTTGCTTTATGTTTTGCCTAAATTAGCAAGCCTGTTTCTGCTTAAGTCAACAGGTAGACTTAACCTAACCAATCATCACCACCGTCGCCGTCATCTTCTTCATCAATCACCATCATCACCATCACCATCACCACTGTCATCATCAGTGTCATCACCATCACCATCGTCACCACCGTCACCACCACCATTGTCACCACCATCATCACCATCACCACCACCACCACCATCACCATCACCATCATCACCATCATCACCATCACCACCATCGTCACCACCATCATCACCATCACCACCGTCACCACCACCATCACCACCATCACCATCATCATCACCACCGTCACCACCACCACCACCATCACCACCATTGCCATCACCATCACCATCACCACCGTCATCAACATCACCATCACCACCATCACCATCACCATCACCACCGTCATCAACATCACCATCACCACCATTACCATCACCATCACCACCGTCATCAACATCACCATCACCACCATTACCATCATCATCACCACCGTCACCACCACCATCACCACCACCACCACCACCATCACCATCACCACCACCATCTCATCAAAATCTATCAAGAAGGGAAAATAACCACAGTTTCAGTACTCCAACACCCAAACACACTTAAGTACACACGAACCAGCCATAGATTCTGAGAGCAAATGGACGCTTTACAAATGGAGTTTTATGAAAATGAATTGTGGACTCCTGCAACTGGAACACGTGACCAAGTCTCAATGGGCTCCACGTCAGGTGACAAGGCCCCAAAATGCACCTTGCTCCACACAAGCTTGACAAGGTGGAGCATTTGTATATATATAATTTGCATTCAAAGTGAAGCAGAGACCGAGGCAATTATTATTGGATTACATTAGGCAATCGAGTCAAGCCAGAGAAAGACAATGTCCAAAATCTCTCCTGAAAGAGATTCCATCTTCTATATAAAATGCTGGACCTATCCCAACTGTCTCCAAAGCCATGTAGTACATTCAGGAAAATACACACATCTCTTCAATAAACCGACCTAGAGACACCAGTTCACCTGGGGTCCACACCAACCTCCGTGTTGGCTCACGGCCAACGCTTGCTCAGACAGACATCCGGAAATGAGGGACTCTTTCCTGCTTCACTTAGTCACGCAGGACACTTTGGTCACTGGGGGGCTTGCCCGTTCTCCTCTGCCTGCCCCAAGCCCATGCCCCTCCTTATCCAGGAGTTTCCAAATGCTACTGGGAGCTAAAATAAAAACCAACCCACTGGGCTCACCAGGCACCTTCCCTCGCTGAAAGACGTCCTTTGGTCAGTTTGCTTCATCATGAACTTTTATCGTTTCCTTTGCACCCAAACTGTGGGGAGTGGGCTGGCTGTCCCAGGCCCCTTAATGTCTGCGCCCGTTAGTGGCTCAGTTTCAAGTGCCTTCTTCCTGCTGACATAAAGCATACACTGCCAGTGAGCACGTGTGTGTGTGTGTGTGTGTGTGTGTGGTGTGTGCACACGCACGTACCTTCAACGAAACAAAAGCTCCTTCACGCAATACCACGCAGCACCTCCTGGCATCTTAAAACCCACTGGAGTTTTTAGAAATGCTCATTGCCGCCGGCCAACCGGTTTCATCATCTCCTGACGGGTCGTGAGCCATTGTCTGGCAAAAACAGTGCCAAAGCCAAATGAGCTGGCACAGTCATTGGCGTACGCTGACATTATAGGGTTCAAAGGACCCGCGGGGTCTGACCTGGATTTTCAGGTTTCGGTCAAAGGTACACGGGTTAAAAAGGGGAAGTCCTTGTTGCTCAGAGAGGATCCACCGATTCCCACTCCCGTCCAGAAGCTGCAGCTCACAGGCGCCCAAGGTCCACGCATCCGTCAAAAGAGAAATCTTTAGTAAGGAGCTTGTGCGTCTTGATTTAGGAACCAGCCACTTCCCTGATTCCCAAGTAATTCCCTGCGGGGATAGCAGGGTTGTCCTCCTGCGGGACTGGGGTCCAGAGGTCACAGATGAAGGGGAAGGGAATGAAGTGTGTGTTTCCGACTGCAGGGTTTGAGAGCAACGCCAAGGAGAGCAAGGCTTCTGTGGAGTGGACGCAAAGCCATCGCCCCGGAGGGGCCTCCAAGTGAGACAGCATTGCAGGTGAAGCTGAGGGTGCCGGCAACGGGGGCGGTGAGGTCACGGTAACCAGACCCAGGCCTGGGTGCTGAGTGTTAGCCAGTGGGGGACAGTGGCTGAGGTTAACCGTTGTCCCTCTTACCTCTTGTAGTTACCCATTTAACTGCCCCCACCCCGTTCTATCCATCACATTCTCCTCCATTTCAAAGCAACTCTGGGTGTTTCACGGCATTAAACACTTCCCCGGCACGTTCCCGGGGGGGCGACCCTCCAGATCACAGCAGAGCTGGCCACGGTGGTCTGGGCAAACGGCCCATGAACGGAGCTCAGCTCCGTACATGAAAAACGCGGTTCCACCTGGAGAGCCAGGAACTGTGGTGCCTTTCTCCTGACGCCGGCCTAGACCTTCACACCTGGGTGCTCTGTCTCGCTCTGAGGTCCTTTATGGGGCTCGGATAGATGTGGAGGACACAATTACATTTAATGAGCAGCCTCGGAGGCTCTGGCTGTCCTCCGTGCTATACCCTTGAGAAAGGAAAACTGTGTGTGTGTGTGTGTGTGTGTGTGTGTGTGTGTGTGTGTGTGTGTGTGGTGTCCCTCCCCCAGCGGCACTGCAAAGTCCCCTGATTGCACGTGCTCTCCCACTCGCTGGGCTGGCTCAACTCACCTACAAGGACCACCCTTCAGACCCCGCAACTGACTGCAGCCCCTACCCCCTTTCACAGACAAGAGACTCATGGAATAGCATGGCAGCTGCCCGCCGGCCTGCCGGGAGCTCCTGAAGTGCGGGCCTGTTTTTGCACCCCTGTGGGAAGGTGGTACCCTCCCTCCAGCCTGTGGCATGGAACTGGGGTGCAGGATGGCCAGCCACTGTGGCGCCTGATATCTCTTCCCTTCCTGCCAGTGTATGGTCTTAGCATTGTCACTGAGCTGGGTCAGGTCCTGCTTTCTGCATGCCAGGCTCTGAAGGTCAAGGATGCCCGTACCCACAGAGGCACCCAGGGGCTGTGCAGCCCAGGGTTCCCCCCGCCTCCTAATGTCCTGGGGAATCAGCGGTGGGGTGCCACCTGCATGCACGCCATCTCCCACTGTGCTCACGCGAGGACGTCCGTGAGGCCGGGTGGAGCTCCCCGGTCACTGGTGGAGACAGACGGCCAGCACCGTGGGCTGGGCATGAACGCGGCGTGTGGCGGGGAGGGGTGGTTGTGTTTCCTCCATGTGCCCAGGCTCACCCCTTCCTGCACAGTGTGTCTCAAGCTGCGTGCACAGCACCCCGATCCCCAGGACCATGATAGAAGCTTTCGGTGCTGCTTCCACCGTCTCGGTGTTCCTCACCGTCCTGCTCGGAGTCCCCATCAGCCACCTGCCCTCAACAGGGCCCAGCCCACAGGAAAGGGGGGTGCAAACACCATCCGTCCTTCACATGGCCCACCCGGGGAGGGTGGGAGACACAGGTGTGCAGTGTGTGTGGCGTAGAGCCTGGGCCCCTATTTTGGGGGTACACCCCTCTGGGCTCTCCCTGGGGGTGAGACGCACTGTGCAGCCCCCTGCCCTGCATTCCTGTCATTAAGTCGCAAAGCACCAGAGGGTGGGGGTGGGGGTGCGGGGTGGGGGTTGGGGGGGGGGCTCCGAAACCCTGAAGAAAGGCAGCGGGCGTGGAGAGGGCGCGGAGACGGACGTGCGGGCGACATCCAGGGCGCGGGGCGCGCCACGGGGGGGCGCGCCGTCCCCGCCCGGTCTGCGGAGGGAGCCCCCCACCCCCACCGGCGCCGCGGCCCCGAGGCCCCCCCGCCTGTCTGCGCGCCCCGCGGACGGCCGCGCGCTGCGCCCCGCGGGGCCGGGCTTCCACCTGTCACCGCGCGCCCGCCCGCCGTGGCGCCGCCGCCCAAGTTTGCGGGGACCTGCCGGGCGCGCCGCCCGCCCGCCGCGCCCCCCCGCGCCCCCCCGCGCATGGCCGGCGCCCCCGCGCAGCCCCGCGGCCGCAGGGCCCGCTGGTGAGCGCAGGCCGAGCGCGGGCGCCCGTCCCCGGCACGGAGCACTGCGGATGCGGCGCGGGGCCGGCGCGGGGGCTCCGGGCGCGCTCGGGGGTCGTGAGCGCCGCGCCCCGCGCCCCCCCCGTCCCCGCGCGCCCCGCCGGGGCCATGCAGTCGCTCATCTCCCCGGTGACCAAGGCGATCCTGGTGGCCCTGTTCATCTTCGCCATCCTGCTCATCCTGTACGTGATCCTCTGGTACATCTGCCGCGATGTGGACTGCGACCACGGCATCTGAGCGCCCCCCGCGCCCCCCGCGCGGCCCGGCGGCGGCCACGCCTGCCCGTGACCTTCAGGGGCGGCCGGCGGAGCGGGTGAGTGCGCCCCCGGGGCCCGCGGAGCCGCAACTTCAAGGAGGGCGCGGGACCGTCCCCCCCACCCCGCACCCCCGGGGTGGGCGCTGCGCCCCGGACGCCCCCGCCGTGGGGACGGCAACCTCCCGGGACCCCGGGCGCCCGGCGCGCGCTGCACAGTCCCCAGCCCTTTGCTCGCGGGCGCCGAGGGGGGACCCCGCGTGGAGGGCACCCCCACCTCCCGGAGCCCCCGCAGGGACGTGCAACGCACAGCCCTCAGCCGTCCACCGCACACGGGCACCTCGGCGGCGCGCCGTTGGAAACAGGGGTGAAGGGTGGCGCGCCCTCCTCACAGCCGCAGGCGCCCTCAAAAGCTAAGGGGGGTGGTGGGCTTCACCCTCCCGGGACCCCAGAGGAGAGGGCCACACGCGACAGACAAGAAGCAAGCTATGCTTTTCCGCCGAGTGTGCCAGGCAAGTTTGTGACTGAAATAAAAATCGTGTTCGCTAGACAGATGCCTCCCTCTGAAGGTCCCGGTGCAGAGGACCCGCGTGGAAAAACACGCAGTCTAAACAGGCTGCCGAGGTGCGTCTGCAGACAGCTGGGATGCCCTCCTTCCGTAACCAGGGCAGGCGGGGATGTCTGGGTGCCCGCTGTCCTGGGGGAGCCTGTCTGCCTCCGGTCGCGCCCGGCCCTGCGTTGTGCCATCCAGTCCACATCCCTTGCTTCCTCTCCCTGTATTTTCGCCGCCAGCCTTTTGAGGGTTAAGGAAACTGAAAAAAAGCAAGGCTGCTTGTGCCCGGGAATCTTGAAGAGCTCAAGGGGGCTGAAGCTGTGTGATTTGGGGGTGATTAGGGTTGGCGCCCGCGCGCGCGTGTGTGTGTGTGTGTGTGTGTGTGTGTGTCAGTGTGTGTGTTTTCTCCTCTGGTTAAAATTCAGGATGAGGCAGTGATACTGCATCATGTCCCCAGGATCCAGTGTGTGAGGAACAGGACGGGAGGCCCATTTTTAAAACAATGAGCATTATTTGAGAGCATTCAGGGGCATGTGTGGAGCCCCCCCCTTCATATTCCCCAGTGGAAATGCATTTCGAAGGTGTTCTTAACGAGGCAGATGAATGCTCTCCGGAGATGTAGAGGCCCAGCCCCCGCCGTCCACCTCCGCAGCCCACCCTCCCCCGGGACCAAAAACCTAAGATTTGCCCAGCTAGCTTCTAAAAACAGGAAGCCCTCTGACACCCAGAATGGGCAGATATGTCTGCTCCGTTTGCAAAGCACCGTGCTCCAGGTACCAGGTGAAGCCAGCCGAGCAGACAGAGGGTGAAAGCTTCCGATCAGCCTCCGCAAACGTGCTGCCTTCCCCAGTGTTCCCACATAGGAGACAAGGCCACCGAGAGGTGTCACGTCCGCATGTCTCACACACACACACACACACACACACACACACACACACACACACACACACGGCACGTTTCCTCTGGGCTAGTCACGGAGGAAAAAGGAGGCACTGACTCCCAAGGGCAGGAAATGGTGACGTGGGCCTTGGTCCCTCGTGGGCCACGTCAGGGAGGGACGGGAAAGGAAAGGAATATAGTGTAGGGTGGCATCAGTGACAGCACCCAGGACGTGAGGCGGTGGCCAGGGGGTCGGTCCCCACAGCCCGCTATGCTAGCTGTGCACACAGGCGCTGAGACCCCCTTCCAACCTGGTGGTGTCTTTGATTGTCCCTGGTCAGCGTCCCCCTTGGTCTCTCTGTCACACACCACTTCAGTCCCATTAGCGTGGTGTGTATTCCGTCCCCCAGAGCACGCCTTGTTCTCCATCCATCCCTTGGGAGGCAGCCACATGCCCACTGGTGGCTGGAAACCGTCCCATCCACGGTCCCTACTCCACAGCCAGCATTGCCACATCTGCCGGAAGGTTCACCACCAAAGCAGAACAAAACCTCGGGGCCACAGGGCCGCGCGGGTATGAATTTCAGTCAACGGACGCGTTTTCCGTAGGACAGTTTCCCCCCTGACAGACGGCGCCCACGTCCACCCGGGTGGAGCCAGACACTTCCTGTAGACAAAAGCAAACGGCAGCCCTCCTGCCTGCAAAGCCTTCTGGGACCTACAAGAGACCAAGTTACTGTCCTGGGAAGAGCTCAGGGCACCATGACACCCCCTTTGAAGGCACCGAACCGAGGCTGGGAGCGATGGCTTCAGGGCCAAGGTCATAGAGCCGGGTAGTGCAGAGTCCTCCCTGGCGAATGACAGGGTCCCACGGGGAGCCCCTGGCTGGAAACGGGGCACGTTTCTCTGATACGTGAGGCCTTTTTCTGCTGCGGTGATGTGACAGCGGGGTGCCCCTGGCACCCTCCTCAGCGCACCCTCCGATCGGGGGCAGCCAGCCGTTAGGTCATGGTGGCTATGTGGGCCTTTCACAGCTCCAGAAAAGAGACAGCACCTCAGCACCCAAACAGTGTCACCCACTGAGATCCAGCGTCTGCAGTCTAGCCGGAGGTGCCCTGGGGCAAGGTACCAGGAAAATCTAAAAAAGCTGCAAAAAGTGTGACGAGACAGAAATATCTGTCCTGTCACCTCGATTTCCTACGGGCAAGCCACAGACGCCCGCGTGGCCTGGGTTGCTGCCCGAACAGCCCTGCCTTCCCCAGGAATCGCTCTTGTATCTGATAGGTGCACAGCGTGCTACGCAGGCCAGGCCCAGAGTTAAAGTGATTTTGTGTACGTTGCATTTGGAGCCTGCGGACGGCAACCGGACCGTGATTATTACCCCAATTATACAGGACAGAAAAATGAGGCTGAGACGGACAGGTTACATAACGTTCCCCAGATTGCAAGGAAATTGATAGTCCCCGAGCTCTCGCCCCTGCGTGCACGTGCGTGTGTGTGGCGCGTGTGTGTGCGTGCGCACGTCACATCTCACATCTCTTGCATTTTCATTCAAAAAAGTTTTAAATTGTATTTCTGGTATTGGCTCTCCATCAGGGTTGAGCAATCGTGTTTTGCTTAGCTACTATATAGTAAGCAAGTTTTTAGAACATACGTTTATATGTTAAATATTCAATAAGTTTTTTTATGGGTTACAAAGTAACTGCCATATATATACATACATACACACACACACACACACACACACGCACACACGCAGGATTCAATTGGGAAAAAGAAAACTTCAGACCACTTTCTTTCTTAATAGTGACCATTCTCCATGCAGACAGAAACCAAAAATCAATGCAAGAGTTTTTTTCCGTGTTTTGGAAGCTCTCTTGTATTCCCAGTGCAAGGAGACAACGACCTTAGCTCAGCATCAGTAATATACGTTGTATCTCTGAAACTGACAACGTGTTGAACAGCCCAGATTGGACTGTGCTGTGGCTTCAGGGCTGTGTGAAGACCCTGCTACACAAACCCTCGCGTGGCTCTGCCGTTGTCCCCAAAGGAGGGCCTGCCGACGGGCAAAGGTGGCCTCTTGGGAGCCTCAGCTTCCGTGGAAGCCTCGCGGGTCCCTGTGAGGACGTGTGACGTTGCACAGAGCCCCCGAGGAACAGAAGCAGCACACGAGGGACGCAGGGCCAGGGGACGTGGCTACACTTAGGAGCCAGGCTGCCTGTCAGTCGGATCAGACAGAACTTACTAGAACTTATACTTAAGCAGAACAGGAACATCCTGGCCCAGAAGCGACCGGCGTGGCGTGCTCACGCGCTGGGCGCTTTGGTTCTGCTCAGGAGACATGTGTAACCTGGGGGGGGGGTGTTGGGGGACGGGCAGGGGGCGAAGAAGAAAATGTGGGTCCCAGAGCGTCAGCCTCAGCGATGAGCTCGGCCACAGAGCTGGCCAACGCTGCGCCCCTGAAAAACCACCTTCTTTGGCAGAAGCAAACATTTTAAAATTCAGGATAAGTGACGCTGGGTGAGTGGGGGGGGGCGGGGAAAGAATAGGGTTGGTCTTATTCTTGCTTCTAAAGCTATTTCCAGTTTGTTTGTTAAAAAAAAAAATGAGGCAGAGTATGTGCCCAGAGTCTTAGCCGTTCGCTCGTGACCCCAGAATGAAAGGGGACACAGCTGTGGCTTTGGGCCGGGATGGAGCAGGGACTGTTGGGCTGTGACACAGACGACATGGAGGGCATGATAGGAAGAGGGGCTGCTAGCTTGCCTGTCCCCGTGTCCCCTGTGTCCCCGGGTCCCCGTGTCTGTACAGCCCGCACCGGCACGGAGAATAAAACAGCGCATCCCCAGAGGAACATAATTCCGTGAAACGAACTCAACACCTTCTGTGCCGTCTGACTCACTCCATTTCTAAAAAGATCGTGGAAGCTCTTCCGCCCCCTCCTCCTCACAGATTGGGTCTAGCGGCACGAAACGTGTAAATAAAAGGCAACGGGGATGGAATACAGAGTGTGACCTTGTGCTGCAAGGGGACTTCCCGCAGAGGGGACTTCCGGGGGCGGAGGGGGGCGTCTGTCCCCCACGGGGGTGTCCCCCATGTGCCTTGTCTGGCAGATGTCTGTGCCTCCTTCCTGGTGGCATCGTCTTTCCAGTAATGCCAGTCCCGATGGGGACTCCTGGTGTCTTCCCGGCGGAGCCCGGGCTGTTTGCAGCCTAGTCGGGAACGGCGTCAGAAGCCAAGTTGATCAACGTGGCTTGTAACTCACAACAGCGTGAACCGTAAGCATGTGAGGGCTGGGCAGGTGCTGTGAGGCAGCTCCAGGAACGTTCTGGAAACAGTGAGGCGCCAACAGCAGCGGGCGGCCTCCAGGAGTGACAGGTCCGACCCCCTCGCACAGGAAAGACCAGGGGCTGCTTGCACGTCCCCTTGTTGTCACGCGCCGTCGGACCCGACGACACCTCCCATGCCTCCTGCCTTGTCCTGTCTCTGAGCTGTCACCACCTGTGCACGGGTGGCGTTTGCGCAACTACGGTGACCGAAACCCTACCTAGGTGGACCTGTCACCTGGGGTTATCACGGGAGGGACATTGGGAGAAATGGGCTGACATATGAGAAAAGGGGAACTGTGTCCCTGAAGCGTGCCCACTTGGGATGCTGCCAACACCCCACGACTCCCCAGTGCTACATTGTTACCGTGTTTGTGAGATGTGGATACAATTACGAGAAAAAAAACCCAAACAGTTATTATTATTATTTTTAACCCCGATTTTCTCATCTTTTAATGTTTTGAGAACCGAGAGAGCACGTCTCATGCGTGTGACAACGTGGCACGTGGCCGGCTGGACGTCCCACAGTGTCAGCAAAAAAAATATCCGAGACATCAAAAGACAAAAAGACACGCCAAGGGATGCGGATGGTAGGGACGGACAGGTCGAGATTTGGGATTGAGCATTCCCCAGAACAGACGCCTCACACGCGGGATAGGGCCCCACGTTTTCTTCTAGGGGCAAAAACCGTGGGAACAAACAAATGCTTTCACCGGTCACGAAAGGAGAGGCGTCGTGTAAAGTTGAACTAGGGGTCCCCGAGAGTCCGTTGCGCTGTGAGGTTCGCCTCGGAGCACAGTGCCGCGTGGCTGTGTGTTTGCTGCTGTGTGGTGTCATCTGCGAGAAATGCCACGTACAAAGCCCGCCCAGCGATCGGAGCCGGGGACCCAGCACACACGTGCGCAGCCCTCAGATATGTGCCAGTCCCCCGCCCCCCCAGGTTCCATGTCCTGTAGATGACTCAGACTTACGTCAGCTTTTTTGTTTGTTTGCTTGTTTTTTCAGTGACAGTTGGCATTCAATATTATTTTATTTATTTTTATTGTTTTATTTTTTTAAAGATTTTATTGGGGAATTGGGGGGATGGGAACAGCGCTGGGGAATTGGGGGGATGGGAACACAAGTTGCTGTTCTTTTGTTCTTCAGTCTAGTTGTGGAGGACGTTGCTTCACTGGCCCAAGTTGGCACCATCATTGCGCTCTTCCCGGGCGAGGCAGATCAGTCGCCGGCTTCTGGACGGCCGCTCACTGCGGCTGCTGGCCGCTCACGCTGGCTGCTGGCTACACACGGTAGCCCATGGCAACCCACTGCCACAGGGGCTGCAGCCTACGCCGTCGCCGGCGACTCACGGCAGCCCAGCTCCAGGTCGAGCTGTTGTTCAGCATCTTAGCTGTGGAGGGCAGTGTCACTGGCCCTCATATGTGGGATCCGAACCGGGGCCCTCTGGCGTCCCAAGTCAGCTTTTAACCATCGCGCCACTCGACCGGCCGTCAATATTATTTTATATTAGTGTCAGGTGTGCAGCGTAGTGTTTAGACGTTTATATAATTTATGCAGTGATCCCCCCCGATAAGTGTAGTCCCCACCTGGCACCATCCATAGCTATGACATATTCTTGACTATATTCTCTATGCCGTCCTTTGCATCCTGTGACTATTTTGTCACCGCCGACGTGCACTTCCTAACCCTAATCCCTCCCGCTTCTCACCCAACCCAAACCCCTTCCCCTCTGGTGACCATGAGTTTGTTCTCTGCATCTAGGAGTCTGTTTCTGTTTTTGTGATTGTTCCTCTTAGATTCCACATAGAGGTGAGATCCTGTGGTATTTGCCTCTCTCTGCCTGACTATGTCCCTCAGCATCAAGGCCTGCAGGCCCGCCCATGTCGCAGCAAACGCCAGGTTTCCTTCCTCTTGACGTGTGAGGAAGGCTCCGTTGGACGTACGCGCCACGTCTTCTTTATCCCATGGTCTACGGCCCGGGCACCTGGGGTGCTCCCCTATCTTGGCCGTTGTGAATCATGCTGCGGTGAACAAAAGCTCGCGCCCACGGGTGGTGACCGCTTTCCGTTGAAGCCTAGACAGCCCCCCAACCCCCTTCACAATTATAAGCGCAAACCCGTTCGGAGACCCAGGTGCACAAACGGCGTGCGGGGGGGATGCACGCTCACTGCAGCACTTGTGTACATCTTCGCCTTGGAGTCGTGGTGGACCGGGGCTGGCGCTTTGGCGAGGCGGCTCATGCCTCTTCTTTCGACGTGTCGGTGACCAGTTTCTCGGGTGTGGGGACCCCCAATCCCCTTTCCCCCATAAGCGCTGCTTTTCGTGTGGATTTCCGTGATTTCAAGAACGGGCTGGAATGCCACGCTTTCCTTGCTCTTACGTATTGTTTTCATTTCCCGCGTTGTCTTCAGGCCAAGGGGCTGGGAGACACATGTCACGTGGAGACGCTAAGCCTCATAGTGAGGGAAAGGAATTAGGAGCCTGAGGTTTCACTGTGTTGAGTATTTTTTTCTTCTTTCCCAATCTTTTTAAAAAATGGTTTTTCTTCAAGTGCTTCCAGGGTGCAGAGCTATGGGTTGGGGTTGTCTTTTACAAAAGGAATTCTATTTACGAAGTAATTATTCTTCTCCTGGAATAATAATAATAATAATAATAATAATAATAATAATAATAATAATTTAAAATGGTCCCCTAGACCGTTTCTTCAGCACTCATGACTTTATTTACTTCCAGTTACTATAAAGAGACGCTGATTCCTGTCACAGCCGGGTGACCTGATTTTGGGCCTGTGCGTCTCCAGATCTCCATGCCGTCCCCGGCGGAAAGGCCTTCACTCTGCGCTTTTTCCAGCCACCCGCGTCACTGTCTGGGGACAAGACATAAACAAAGGAGGCCCAGAGGTCACCCTGGAAGTCATCCGGGGCGTCACCTTCACTCAGTAGTCCAATTCCAGCATGGTGATTTTCGTGCACCCCACCAAACGCCCCCTGAGTTCTATCTTTTTTTTTTTAAAGATTTTTATTGGGGAATTGGGGGGATGGGAACAGTGCTGGGGAATTGGGGGAAGGGAAACAGACAAGTTGCTGTCCTTTTGTTCTTCAGTCTAGTTGTGGAGGACGTTGCTTCACTGGCCCAAGTTGGCACCATCGTTGCGCTCTTCCCGGGTGAGGCAGATCAGTCGCCGGCTTCTGGACGGCCGCTCACTGCAGCTGCTGGCCGCTCACGCTGGCTGCTGGCTACACACGGTAGCCCATGGCAACCCACTGCAGCAGGGGCTGCAGCCTACGTCGTCGCCGGTGACTCATGGCAGCCCAGCTCCAGGTTGAGCTGTCGTTCAGCATCTTAGCTGTAGAAGGCAGTGTCACTGGCCCTCAGATGTGGGATCCGAACTGGGGACCTCTGGCGTCCCAAGCCAGCTCTTAACCAACGTGCCACTCGGCCGGCCCCTGAGTTCTATCTTTTGACGAGTGATTGAGTGGCCTCGAGGAGTAAGACCTCTGAGGCCGATTTTTGACCAAAGCGCCGTAACCCCGGGGGGAAGACAGATGATTCCTTACCGCCCACCTCCCACCCTGGGGCTGCTGAGGCCCCCTGTGCTTGCAAACGTGAAGACACCGTCATCACAAAACGGAAACCGTGTACAACCAAGGCACGGGTTTGATTGCAAACGTTCTCATCGGGGTACTTAGTTATTCACCCCAAAAAATAACTGTGTGCAAACATGCACTGGGGTATTTTATTGAAAACAATACATAAAACAAAAACACACCCGTTTTGGAGGAAGCAGTAGGCCTGCAAGTGAGGAAGGAAGGCGTCTTGCCCCAGTGTTCGGGGCACAGTGACGTCGCCCCTGTGGTGGTTCTGGGGGTTTCAGGCCCAATCAGCGGACACCCAGGGGCACCCCCTTCCCTTAGGCATCGTGGGTGTTGTCAGCAGGAGGCTGTCACTGCAGTTGGACAGGCTGGGTGGGCACGATTGCTGCAAACAGGTCACAGACAGGGTGCCTCTGCGAAACCTACGAAGCGCTTGTAAACAGTGGCCTGACCCCGTGTTCACTCATTCCCGTCCCCCCCGGGGGTGGCGTTGTGGGCCACTCCCTGACACTACACCGTTTCCTGGGGCTGCCGTGACACGCGGCCACACAGTGGGTGGCCTGCGTCACACAGCGGTCCCCTTACAGTTGTGAAGTCCCCACCCCAAGTGCAAAGGGACTCTTATGGGGACCAGGGCCACGTGCTGCCAGCCTGGGTGCCTTAGGGAATTTCTAAGATAGGGTCCTTCCTCGCCTCTTCCAGCTCACGGCCACTGCTGCTCTGACCTCTGCCTTCGGGAACCCTCACTGTCCTCTTCTGGGGACCCTTGGGGTGACATCAGGGCCACCCGGCTCCCCCAGGGCCATGTCCCCAACTCAGGATGCTTTACGTAATCACATCTGCAGAGTCCCTTGTGCCACGCCACGTCACAAATTAGGGCCTGACACCTTTGGGGACCGCCGTTTAACCAACCACGTCGTCTAAACCCCAATGTCTAATTTTCACACTAGAAAACGGACACCCGGAGAACGTTACCAGCACGGCTTGCGCATTGGTCCAGGTGGGAGCTTCACTGAGCTTGATGCTTCCGTGGTGACACTTTTGACAGAGTGGCAGGTTCCAGACAGTCATGTGTTGGAAGACTCAGCCCTTGAACAGAAAGGATTGAGGGGAACCCAACGGTCATGTGAAAGGGCAAAAAAAAAAAAAAAGAGGAGAAAAACCCAAATTGCGTCTACAAAAGCAAAGGAGAGGTGCTCTGCCCTGACGACTAGGTCCCCACCCCGCAGGTGTCTGAACGTCAGAAGGCTGCTGTGCCAGAGACGGGGGCTGTCCTCGGAGGGGTGGCCAGCACCCTGACGGGCGGGAATGTCAGCGACACCTCTGTCTCCTGCCTCCTGGCAGCCAAGGGCCTGGCCTCATGTCCGCACGTGCACAGTCCCAGCACGGGCAAGACACGCTCCGTTTCAGGATGCCCGTCCAACTCAAGGGCCTCCTCCCGGGGAGTTCTGGGAGGGGGTCCCACCTTCAGAGCCTCCGTCGCTGTGCAGGGTCCATGTGAATTGTAGAGCTATCGAAATGCACTGGGAATCTGCTCAGATGACATTGCAAAATTACGTAAGAGGCGCGCACGTGTTTGGCATTGTCTAGACCAGCGGTTCTCAGCCTTTCACGGGGGTCGCCTAAGACCAGCGGAAAACACCTATTTTCGACGGTCTTAGGAACCGAGACACCGCTCCTCTATCCGTCTCCAGGCCCACATGCAGAGACGTCCACATACGAGTACCCGGCAACCCCTGGGAAAGGGTCGTTCGACCCCCAAAGGGGTCGCGACCCACAGGTTGAGAACCGCTGGTCTAGACGGCCATCAGGGAGGCCCTGAACGCTCCCCCGCACGACCCAGAGCCTCTTCTCAGGGTTCAGACACCCCAGGCGGCCGGGGCTCGCAGCCCACTTGGTTCAGCCGTATGCAGCACAGAAATAGTCCACGAACAGAGAAAATCGTCGTCGTGCAGGCACGTTGCTCAAGCCTGCAGCTCCCCGCGCCGTTTTCTTTTGTTTGTTTGTTTAAAGCTTAACGCCAAACATTATTTGGATTTCTCTAGTTCTCCTCTAATCTGACTTTCCTGCCCTGGGACCCCCTTCCTGGGGTCATAATGTGCCGTCCGGTTCGTCTGGGATGTGACAGTTTGTCAGGGTTTCCTTGGGCTAGATGACCTCAACAGCCCGTAGGTAGAGCTCATCAGGCATCTGTGGGGTCCAGCTTGTTGGGTTTCCCTGATATTCTGCTCAGATCGGACTGGGGTGATTGGTGTTGGAGGGCAAGACCCCAGAGACGAAACGCCCTCACGGAGGACACAGACCATCCACAGGGCTCATCGCCACAGGGGTCGGTCTTGGTCCCCTGGTGGTGTTGGTGAGTCCTCTCCGTCATAAACGGCCTTTTCCCGTCTTCCCGTCCTCTGTGGAAGGAAGTCACGGGGGGCAGCCCACACTTACGGGGTGGGACCTGAAATCCCAGCTTCCTGGGGACGCGGCTCACGTCTGCACCAATGACCTGGCATCCTTCTCCGTGGGAGAGGTGGTTTTCCTTCCCCGATGTATTCAATCGTGCATTGTCCTAGCAGCGTGGGCGCGTGGGTGTTTGTCTCAAGTTTGGGGTTGGCATCCAGGGGCGGGCGTCCTTGCGAAGTTGGCGGGCCGCGGGGGCCACTTCCAGCCTGGCGGCCCCGTGCCTCAGACAGACCTCCGCCGTCGGGTGTTTTAAGCCTCTCCTTCTTTCCGGGCGCTATTGGGTGTTCCCTGCACATCGTGGCCTCCCTGACTGTAGCCCCGTAACCAGCCACTCGTCCGGGGAGCCCCGGCTCCTTTGATGTGTCCAAGATCTGGGTGCTGGGAGATGGGACGTGTCAGCAGCATGGGGGACAGGTAGCGTCCGTCCGCTCCCTGTTGATTTCTGTCCACCTCACGCGTTTTCTTCTCTTTCTTTCTCTTTATACCCGTTCAGGACCCCTGCAGGGACAGAGAGCTGCGATGGCTGTAGAACCGTGTTCCCCTGTCCTGCAGATCCGAGCCAAGAAGTGGTGAAAACATCCCCGTCGGTGACCCGCCGCCGGCCGGCAGCCCCATGTGGACGCTCGGGTGCCTGGACGTCCCCGGTCAGCCGCCGTCCGGAGACCGCCTGCCGGCCAGCATGCCGTCCCCACTGCCCCCGGGGCTGAGCGGTGGGGGTGGGCGCCACCGAGGAACAAGGCCATCGCCCGCCACGCATCTTGTGAAGCCATCGCCAGGCGGCCCGGACTCCTGGGCAGCGTCACCTCGGGGGCCATGCTGACATCTGTAACCTCCATCCACCCTTGTGGTCCCATCCAGCCATCCCTGCCCGCCCGCCTGGCCCAGTCCGTTGTGACGTTTCCATGAGCTTTCCCTCGTGCACGGTCGTCATTCACAGGGGTTCAGACGCCCAGCGGCAGGGGTGCAGGTACCTGCGTGGCCAGAGCAGCCCAGAGGACAACCAGCTTCCGACCACGCCATCGTCGACCTAGGTGCACGCGGGGCCTGACCACGTCACCTCAGACGCAGCCCCGATGCCCCGATGCCCCGAAACGCACACAAGCCATGCCCAGCGTTTCACGGCCTCCTCCTGGGTCCCGGGAACGGACACCACGGGGCACCTGTTCATTCCCGTGGCCACCTCGCCCCGGACGCGTGGGCCAGCGCGTTGCACGAAGATCCCGTGTTCTGGAAGAGATGAACACCCCTACGACACACAGACGGGAGACTTGTCCGTGGACGGGGAGCGTCCCGGAAAGTTCTGCAACCCCACCGAGCAGTAGTGACGTGGGACCTGCAAACGAGGCATCGGGCACGCTGCACATCGGGCCCTGCGTGACTGCGTTGCCTCGTCCAGCGGCCACGCAGGACTTTTGAGCTGTTTGTGGTTTTCCTCTGCGTCGTTGAAAAGCTGAGGGGGGTGAGAGGGAAATTCAGGGAGGCCCCGCGCGGTGGGGCGTGTCGGCATCGATGACCGAGCTTGGTGGTTTGCACCCCGGCCACGTCCGCCCCCGTCCTGCCCGTATGCACCCTGGTGACCATTTTATACACGGCCCCGAACGTGGCCATCATTCAGTCTCACAGGTGTGACGTGTGGCGCCTCCCTGTCATCCTGTCATCGCTTCAGACATTCCTGTCAAAGAGCGCAGACATCATGGCTATTCCAGAAAATAAAATATTTTTGAAACCGCTCGGCACCGGGTGCAGCTCTTTGTCTCACGGCGGGGACACGGCCCCGACGCGGACGCGGCGAGCTCCGTGGCCCGTGAAAGACACGGGGGATTCGGTGACCCGCACGCGGGCGAGGCACAGGGGTGTTTGTCCCAGCAGGCGGGCGCTGTGCAGAATGACACGCCGGTCTCAGGGGTCCTCGGGCACGTGCCCCACGGCCGCTGTCCCACGAGGCGGGTGCACCGACCGTGACACGCAGCCGAGTCTGGTGGGCTAGCCCAGAGCGGGGTGCAGGGAGTAAGGGGCAGAGCTGGGTGGCGTGCTTAATAAGCGCACTTCTCGCCGGGTAAAAAAACAAAGTGAGTCTTGTGCATAGAAGGCAGTCCTTTTCATCGTCACCCGAAGGTGAAAAATACGGACACGCTGGGCTGAGGGATGCTCTTGGATGTGTCAAGGATTGGCTGTGTCAAGGGGCTGGGTAGCAGGCGTGTTCCTCTGGGAAAGGGGCTTTGGAATCTTGGGGTGCCGGGTGGCCCGTCTAAAGGACCGGGGGGACACAGACAAGGAGGGGCTGTGTTGGTGGTGACACAGGTCAGGGATGGAGGGCCCGAGCGTCGCTGGGAAAAGGACCCCCGAGGCAGCCAGCCGCTCCCCTGTTATGACGGCGCCTTGCGTGGAGACGCCTGGGTGGCTCGAGTCCTGAGCGTGTACCCTACGTATCCTGACTGTTATGCCCACCAGACGCCCCTACTTCCCGTGGGTCCGGGAGAAGACGGGCACCCCCTCCGTGGAGGGGTCAGAACGTGTCCAGCCGAGAACCCCGGCTCAGAGCAAAGACTCAGTCACGCCGCCGTGTGGCTGACGAAGTTAAGCCATTTGGCCCAGCTTAGCACAACGGAGGCGCTGGTGTGATTGCAACTCCTGGGTTCCCATGCGGGGGTGGGGGTGGGGGGGCCCAGGCTTTGGCCCCCGCGGCACTGGCACTTGCTTTGGGGATTGTTGTGTTCCTCAGGCTGCATTTTAAACAGGGTCATTCATCACCTCTGTTTCGGCAGGCACGTCCACGTTTCTTGGATGCGTCTCACCCCAGAAACCTGTGGACCTCAGTTTCTCATATTGGGAGAGATGGAAATGTAAAACCGGGGTCATTTTGCCTAAAACGATACGCGAGTTGGCAGAGTTTTCCTTTGGAAAAAGACTAGCTTTGCTTTTGAGACACTCGAGTCGTGTCCTCAAGTACGTTGCAGGGAACACTTGTAATGATCACCCTCTCAACTGTAGAATCATGGAGTGAGTTCCCGGATGCCAGCGGGGCTCGATTGTCTCCCCAAATCCTCAGGACAGTCCTGTGAGGTAGCCACCGTGGGTATCTCTGCTTTAAAGATGTGACGACGGAGGAGTGCAGATGCTGAGTAGCACACGCAGGATGACCCAGTTGCTATCTGGGGCTACAGGATACCTGTTCATAATCGCTGCCTGGGGCCACCCGTTCTGTCCCTCTGGGACCAGCAAACGGCCTGAAGGATGGAAAGGGGTTTATAGTAAGAAGTTGAGGATCTTCCTTCCATCCATCCATCCATCCATCCACCATCCACCATCCATCCATCCACCATCCATCCATCTACCATCCACCATCCATCCATCCACCATCCATCCATCCATCCATCCATCCATCCATCCATCCACCATCCATCCATCCACCATCCACCATCCATCCATCCACCATCCATCCATCCACCATCCATCCATCCATCCATCCATCCACCATCCATCCATCCACCATCCACCATCCATCCATCCATCCATCCATCATCCATCCACCATCCATCCATCCATCCATCCATCCATCCATCCACCATCCATCCATCCACCCAACATCATCCATCATCCATCCATCCATCCATCCACCCAACATCATCCATCATCCATCCATCCACCATCCATCCATCCATCCATCCATCCACCATCCACCATCCATCCATCCACCATCCATCCACCATCCATCCATCCACCATCCATCCATCCATCCATCCATCCATCCATCCATCCATCCACCATCCATCCATCCACCATCCACCATCCATCCATCCACCATCCATCCATCCATCCATCCATCCATCCACCATCCATCCATCCATCCATCCATCCACCATCCATCCATCCACCATCCACCATCCATCCATCCACCATCCACCATCCATCCATCCATCATCCATCCATCATCCATCCATCCATCCACCATCCATCCATCCACCCAACATCATCCACCATCCATCCATCCATCCATCCATCATCCATCCATCCACCCAACATCATCCATCATCCATCCATCCATTTATTCATCCGTCCATCCACCATGCATCCCTCATCCATCCATCCATCCATCCATCCATCCATCCATCCATCCATCCATTCATCCGTCCGTCCATCCATCCATCCATCCATCCACCATTCATCCCTCATCCATCCATCCATCCATCCATCCATCCATCCATTCGTCCGTCCGTCCATCCATCCATCCACCCACCCACCCGTTCATACATCTCCCCATGTACTTATCCACCCATCCCTCTTTGCTTCCTGAGCTCAAATGTTTATATCCATGTACGTGCAGACCTGCCTCAATTACGTGCGCAGCCTTGGCAATCTGTCGTCCTTCCGTGGACGCACACACTCACGAACGAATGAATCGACTCCGTCAGGATCATATTGCAGACGCCCTACAGGGCTGTGCTTCGTTTCACCAAGGACCAAATCCAAAGGAGGAAAGACAAGGACATTGCAGAGTGTCCATGACTTTCTGCAGAAGCAATTAAATGCTGGCCACGTTTCACCGTAATGTTGATTCAAAAGTCGTGGTTTATAAATAACAGTAAACAGAGGGATGATATTCTCCTGCTGGTTCGGGAATTGAAAGTGGTGGGCTGCAAGGCGGGATGGCGCTCACGGTTCTATCTCAGTCCGGTTCCCGACAACGGCAACACACGCCATTCTAGAAATCTGGAAAATAGAGGAGCGATGCTGGTGCTGCCTTCTTGACGAACATTTGAACGAGGCTGAGACATCTTATATTGTAAATACTGCTCATTGCATAATGCCTGGAAGACCTGTGTCTTATCTTTTCCTTTCTTTCTTTCTTTCTTTCTTTCTTTCTTTCTTTCTTTCTTTCTTTCTTTCTTTCTTTCTTTCTTTCTTTCTTTCTTCCTTCCTTCCTTCCTTCCTTCCTTCCTTTCTTTTTTTCTTTCTTTCTTCCTTTCTTTCTGTCTCTCTTTTTTTTTTAATAAAAGACATCTTTGTAGCAATTTATCTTTCTTTTTTGAAACTCCCCCTTAATGCATCTTTGACCAGGGCTGGCTAGGTAAGTGTCAACAGCCAATGATCCTGGAAGTGAATTAATCATTCTCCTCGAGGCAGACAGGTAGATGCTAGGAAGACAGGGAAAGGTGTCCCTTTAGCACCTAGGCCCTGGAGAATTCCAGCCTCACCTCACGCGCCGGCAAGCAGTAGCTTTCAAAATTCCCTTTTTGAACCCGAGCCCTGAGCCCTCTGGGCAAACGCAGTGCTCTCTGTGCAGAAGGCAGCTTTGCAGAACCCCCATGGCCGTCTGCCGGGAGATCCCTGGTGAGTCTGCCTCTTTCAACCGTCACCTCTCAACGCATCAGCTTAGCAGGGCTCACTTTTACAACGGAAAAAAAAAATCCCTTTGCATCTTTAGCTGCTATTGTTTATACAACAGATTTCTGAAAAAATGATTTTCGTTTTGGACTTTATAATAAAGTTCCTTTTCCCTCCATTATTTACTAAACCCTGTTTCCCTGTTTGTATCTTATACCCTCCCCCCCTCAGTCAGACGAGCTGTTTCTGTTTTGGGGACACACAGGCACAGAAGGTGACACGACCAGATGTGAATGCTGTTCAGGAAGCCACACTGTTGGCTGTTTCTGGTCGTAGTCAGGCCCCCGAGCGGATCCCCCGGGGCACTCCCCCCATCTTCTCAGGGGTAACTTTCCTGCACGTATGCAATTCCCACGGAAGGTCGGAGAGGTGGCTTGCCCAAGCTGCGTCCCCATCGCGTCAGTCAAGCAGATCCAGGGAGCTCCCGGGGTCCCTCTGCCACCGTCTCCGGCCTGAGTTGTCTTCTGTGTCGATATGAACAAGCACCTGTGTTGTCGAACCTTGAGACTCCACGTGTGGTCCAGGGACCAACAGTGTCATCACGGCCCAGGAGCCAGTCAGACATGCGGCGTCTCAGGTCCCCCTCTGTCCCGACGAGTCAGAAGCTGCCTTTTAAGCAAATCCCCCCAGGAGATTTACAAGCAAGACAGTCTAGGAAGCGCTGTGAACCTGCAAACCCCCCAAAAAATAGATTCAAGTGGAAAAATGGTGAACAGATTAGGTAAAACTGGGTTGCTTCCTTACAAAGATAGGCACGTAGCGTGTTGAGGGAGCCTTGACCACACGTGGCAAAGCGGCACCTCCGGGGTTTTCGGTCACGGGCTCAGAACGGATCAGCCTTCTTTCACTTCTGAAGAAGGTTCTAGAAAGACCTAGATGGAGAGCTGCCACAGACACCCCATTGCAGACACTTGATCGTCCCCATGAGGCTGGGGCTCGGCGGACAGGTGTGGTGAGCAGGTTACACGCGTGGGCGCAGGGCCAGTTGGCGTCAGATGAAGGACTCAGGGGACCTGCCCCTTGCTCCGTCCCTACCAGCCTGGGCCCACCATCCCAGTCCAAACGCCTTTCCTAATGTGTGCCGCCTCTTACGGGTAGTAACGTTTACACCTGGGACCGAAATAGGTTGTCATCCAGGCTTCACGCTCGGCCGGAAGGTACACCCTGAGCCTAATGAGGAAAAACACAACAAAAGCAACCTAACCAGCAAGCCGCCGGCATGATGCATGGACAGACAGCTGCAGGGTCCATGCAGGCGGCATCGGCTTTGGCTTTGCGTGTTTCTCTGACCCCGAGGCCTGGGGGGTCCCGTTGTGTTTGGCCAGCAGTTCTAGTCTACAAGGCAACCCCCGCCCCCCCACGCCAGGGAGGATGCATCCCACTTTATGCGTTTTAATTTCCAGCGCAGTGAGGAAGGCAGGCCATTGTGGCTGAAAATGAAAGCGCTGATGAAGCTTCGTCCAGGGACGGAGCCGCGATTGCCGTCGGAAGCACAAAGGTCTGCGTGAAGCACACGGGACCGTGTTTCGAAGAGCCATGTTGTAACTCTGGGTGAGATGGTCCTTCACCCGGTACGGTCCTGTTTGGCTGAGTGTTCTGTTTGTGCTGTTTTGTTAGCTCCGGATGCGCTCTGTCCGCCGACCCTGCAGTGTTTCACACAGGGGTCCCCACTGGAGCTCCCCCTAATTTGATTTCCTAGGGAAGGCATCGTGCCCGCCACGGCCAACTGAAGGCCCTGCGGCTCGGGGTTCAACACTGTCACAGGCCAGCGATCGGCCGAGCGAGGGGAATTCGGCACCATGACGAGGCCCCAGTATGCGCCATATTGTCGATTTTGAGGATATTCTGGGAGAACATTGATCATGGATGACGTAGAGTCCAAGGGAGGTCCGTTGCCCGCTGTGGTCAGCCACCAAGCGCCACTGCCGGAGCCAAACACCCTGTGTGTCCTCCAACCCTTAACCCGATGCACTTCCCTCTTGCTCTAGGCATAGTAACGTCCCCTAAACGCCCACGTCCTAATCCCTGGGTCGTAGACAGAATGATGTCCCCAAACATGGCCCCCTCCTAATCCCTAGAAGGACATTTGGATGACATTCAAGACATTGAGGGAAACACAACAACAGCTCTGACGGCCACTCCAGAAAAAGAGTCCCAAAATTGCTTTGCAGGGTGGACTATCTTCCCAAAGGGGAGGGCTGCAAAGGTGACCATAGTGACATTCAGCAATGAGGTAGGTAGCACTTTTTCTAGGATGGGTTCACGAACGCAATTGTCAGACCTCTATTACTGGTCAGAGCAAATACACTTCCACAGGCCCCCTTGTCAGAGCGTAAAGTCCGTGCGAATCACCCAGGGGTCTTGTTCCCTGGACCAAGACAGGACATTTGTAACCAGTTCCCAGGCAACGCCGATGCTGCTGGTCCGGAGACCACATTTGGAACTGCCAAGTCGAAGCTGCTTTCCAGCCTTGTGGTTTTACTCTTTTAAAAAGTGCCCCAATTCCCCTCCCATCCCCCCATCCCCCAGGCCAGGGTTTCTTAGGGCTGGCGTGTCTGGGGACCTCGACCCTGGACTCTGAGCTCACTCATCCAGAGCAGTGGCTTTGTCAAGTCTTTTGAAAAACGTTCATCATTTTCCAAAATTACTTGGACGGTTGATCCACCAGAAGGCGTGCGCCCTGTTCCCTCCTAATTGAAACTGCAGATATGTCCTGACAAGCCGAACGCGCGCACAATTAATTATTGGAGGTTCCCCTTGGCTGACGTCTAAAACCTTCCGAGCTTGTCATCCGTTCCCAAATTTAATTTCTCACAAAGGCGGCGGCGGCGGGAAGTGGTTTGCTGCGGGATTTTCAGTCACCTGTGTCTTTTTGAGAAATACTGCAGTTCGGAGGAGGAAATCAAAGAATAGAATGTGTTTATGAGATGTATCATTTCTAGGAGCTGAACACGCATTAAGCAGCCCTGGCCTCCCTGTATCCAGTCTCCTGTTGTTAATTTAATGATACAACGTGTCTGAACAAAGAGCTACATTCTTTCTGTACGTAACTGAAGTAGCGAACGTTTTGGTCACATCCGTAAAAGGTTGGTGAAAACCTCCTATCACTTTGTTAAACGTTTTGGACACGGGCAGAAGGCCCGGAAAGTTAGACAGGACCCTCGCCAAGACGATACCCTAACGATCAAGTCAGCTGGGGAACGCCGACCCCGACAGCACAGTTGCCCCTTCCCCGGGAAGACCTCACGACCGTTTAGCAAATACAAGACTGCGAGATGCCGGTGACATGCACGTGTCCCTTTTGTGGCCCAGTGTGTCTCACAGATTTTGGTCCACGGAGCCCCTTCAGCTTCCCGCTGGCACCGCCGTGAGCATCCTGAGTGAATGGTGTCCGAAGGAATTGCTCACCGTACTTTGGAGAGCTCTGACCTTGAACACAGAGGCATGGGGCGAAAGTCAGTGCGGATTTAATGTGGCTGGAGGTGACGGGTGGTGGTGCCTGCTCCCCACGACTTGCCTTCACGGACCCCGCATGTCCCCCAAACCACGACGTCCTGATGCTAACCAGACTCGTAGGCCTGCAATGTATCCACAGGAATTTTATTTACCCAAGTGATGTGTGTCACCCCTGCCAAATAAAGGCATGGGGAAAACACTGAAGAGCTAAGCATCCCTCATCTTTTACAGCGCTCGGCAGGCACTTATTTATAATCAGAACTCTTTCCCATGTACACACCCCATGTTGCCTGCCGTCGTGCAAACACAATTTACGTCCTGCCGCTAGTTTTTCTAGAGTCTTGCGGAGTTTCTGAATCTCCAAATCAAGATAAACGCCACTTAAAAACAAAACAAAACAACAGCTTGGACAAAGCTTTCCTAGGGACCATACAAGGAAAAGCCATTTCTGTTTTGGCAGAGTTGTCTCACATATAATAACGCGCGTCTGAACCCGGGTGACCAGATCGACCTGTTACCGACAGAGAATGACACGTTTTCCTCCGAGGGAGCTGAGAATGTGTGCAGGACCCAGACACCCAGTGCCCAGCGTGGGTCGTGGACGGCGCTTGTGTGTGTGCGTGTGTGACAAAGCTGGACCCCCCGGGAGAGAGCGGCTGTCAGCGCGGGGACCCCATTGCTGCAGTTTACTTTACTTACAGACACTTTGAAATATCCCACTCAGGCGCCAACGCGTCCTACGTCTTGCAGTTTCCTCAGGCAACCGTGAGCCTCCTATTTTGTGTATGCAGGTCACCCCGCACTCCAGCACCTGCTTTGATGTACCTGTGGGGGTTGTGACACCGACAGCGGCTCCCCCTCACGTCTCCTAATGCGACCACGACCGGCTGTGACTTCTCGCTGAACCCCACGGGCACCTGAGGGAACCGGTGATGCTGAGGGTCACAGCTGAGCAGAGCTGGGGTCACCTACGCTCGCTGGCTGACTCCGGGGTGAGTGTACTCAGGGGTAGAGATGGGCGGACCTCCGTGGATGTGTAAACGACAGGCTTTTCACACGAGCGGCTCAATGCGTTCGGTATGTAGCTTGGGTAGGAGAGTTTGTGCAGGATGGAGGGATGCAGAAAATCCTGGTCTCCCGAAATCAGGAAAGCGTTTGCTGGGAAGCTTTCGATGACCCAACACACCTTAGCGTGGAGAACCCGCCACCAACTCTCAGCCAAATTGAGCCAGTGGGTGCTTTTGGGGGGAGCCCAACGGGCTCTCACATTGTGGGCGTGCTGGGAGGCAATGCCTCGTTCCTTCAGCCAGGTCGGGGGCTCCTGCCTGTGGGACAAGCTGGCCGTGGGGATTCGGAGTCTCCCATCCCCGACTCCGCCTGGGTTTCTCAGCTGTCCCTCCCGTGAGCACTGTTACAGGTGTGCAGGGGTCCGCTGCTCCGGCTCCTGAGAGCCACCAGGGCACGGCGGGTCCCCCGTGTCCCCTCCGGGACCTCACCTTGTACCTCGGAACCAGCCATGGCGGGCGTCTGCACCACAGGGGTCGGCATGAGTGCCAGACCCATGTCCAGTCCTTCTTGCTCTGGGGACTCAGGGTCAAACTTTTACCAGAATGGCACCGTCCTGACGGTAGGCGCCCCCCCCCCCCCAAGGAGAGAAGGGGAAACTGGGTGGAAAGCATGCACCTGAGAGAAAAGGAACTTATTAAAATAATGGACAACTGTTCTAAGGCGGAAAATACACACAAGGCCCAACGCAGCACTGTCACAATCTCAAGCGGCAGGTGCCACCCAGGCAGCTTCGGGTGGAGACCGTTTCCACGGGCAAAAGTGTCACACTGGACACTGGTACAGTCGCCAACGTGCCCGCTGTGGAAAAGGTGGACACGCTTTGCACAGATCTGGACGCCTGATGCAGCCCAAACAGAGCTTCTGCCGTGTGGGGAAAAAATGGGGTCTATTTCCAATTTTTTTTTTTTTTGCTGCCCTCCCCGCCCCCCCAAAAAAAATCTTCCAGCTAAAAATGAACGCATTGGGGTAAACATGTGGAGTCAAAGTACAATGTTGATTCCAAAATATTGTTTTAGGAGGCAGGGGACTGGACCCTTTATGGCGAAGGTATTTGAAGGTGATACAATGTGACATCGAGCGTTGCAAACATGTTTCAACACTGAGGTGGGAATAGAAGCAAAGCCATTAGTCAGAAACACAGGCCTGGAGATTATTTTTAAACGTCTGCAATAGGGGAATACGCCAAATATAGACTTTCATGCACTGAAGTGCTCTCGTGGGCTGCAGTTTATTGCTCCCCGACATGAAGCAACAACAGGATTAATCATTAATAGATGACAACAGACATGGGTCCCGGCGCATATGAAGTGACAGAAACCTGTTTGAAAATGGTCATTCGCCAATGACACTGGAGTCCCGTAAACCCAGAAACATGTGAACGATATTGCAGCTGGGTAGGTTACAAAGGAGAGAGAGAGAGAGAGAGAGAGAGAGAGAGAGAGAGAGAGAGAGAGAGAGAGAGATTGATTTTAGGTGAGAAAAAAAAATGATAGGAGACCCATCATCACCGAGGAGGCCTGGCTTTCAAAGAACCATAACAAACACAGCTCACAAACCAAGAAAAGGAGGCCTGGGAACCGAAGCGTACATTTTCCAGTATTTCGTAAGGAGCGAAGCAACCCAAATTGACACGTCATTCTGAGACTGCACCTGGAAGCCACTATGGGGACGTGATTTGCAGCTGCAGATAAAAAGGGACTACCATCGCTCGGTGCTGCAGCAAGAAAACAGCCCCCCGTCCGCTGCCACGTTAACGGACTCCGAGGCCCAGACGCCGCGGTCCCTCTCAAGGCTTTGTCCTCCATTCCAATTAAAGGACGCTGTACATCCTTCAACGCCGCGGTGAATCAAAACAGCTTTAGGATGAACGCGTGTCAGCAGCTATCTCGGAGCTACAGTCCAAACGACACCTTGGAAGCTGCTGTTTGAGCTCAGATGCCGCGCCTGGCGATGGTGTGGACGGGACGACCCCACGGTCCCGACCGGGGCGAGGGAACCCTGGGGCTCACACGAGCCACCGCCAGTTGCCGAACTCGGAGACCTGGGCGCTCGGGGTTGTTTCTGGATTTTGCTCTTTTACCTGCTTCTTCCTCACGCACCTCCTTGGAGTTTGTCATCTGTGACATGTACAGGATTCAGAAAGCAAACTTCCCGAATATTTTGGCGTCTAGGAAGTGAGGGCCAGCTCCGTGCATGTTGTTCTGGCTGCTAGACTGGTAGGTCTAACCAGCTGCCTGGTACAAACATCACTCACAGTGAAAAAAGAAAAAACAAAACAAAAACCAGGGCAACAGAAACAGCATCGTCAGTGATGGCCAAATTAGGGGTACAGGGGAGATTGGGATCAGGAAGGGATTATTTGGAAGTATTCCTGCGGGCGGTGAAATTTCAGCAGGGTCCCCATGGCCATCTGTGCAGCCCGTAAGCGAAGACCGGTCTTGACGCTTTAAGTGGTTCCATCCTAAACGGAAGCTACGTACGTAAGCTGCTGTTTCCCTCGCAGCCGGCAAACGCTGAAACATTTACCTTTGGGCACTTTCAGGAAAGCCATGCTGACCTCTGCAGCGGGGGAGCAGCCGTTCCTACAATTCTTGGAAACTTTTTGTTTGCCGGACGACCTGTTGACGTTTTCTGATCCGGCATTTTACCACTTCAGGAGCCGCCGTGAGGCGGTCCCACCTCGTTCAGTTCGGCTGAGAGACGGTGGACAAGCGAAATGAAGCAGGCGTCACAGTGGGGAGGTGATACATGATAGATAGATGATGGATGGATGATGGATGGATGGATGGATGAATGGATAGATTGATAGATAGCAGATAGATAGATAGATGATAGATAGATAGGTAGATAGCAGATAGATATAGATTATAGATAGATAGATAATAGATAGATAATGATAGATAGATAGATGATAGATAATAGATAGATAGATAATAGATAGGTAGATAGATAGATAGATAGATAGCAGATAGATGATACTATGAGGAATTGGCTCACAGGGTGATGTGAGGCTGAGAAGTCCCACGATTGCTGTCTGCAGATTGGACACCCAGGAGAGCTGATGGCGTTCGTTGCGGTCTGACGGCAGAGGCAGACAGGCCAGGCCCCAGCGCAAACAGTCAGGCAGACGGACAGAATTCTTCCTTTTCCAGTGTTTGTTCCACTCAGACCCTCCACTGATCATTCGAGGCCCACCCACCGTCGGTTTCCCTCAGTCCCCCAGTTCAAATGCTAATCTCCTCCGGAAACACCCTCACAGACACCCCCAGAATCGTGTTTCACCAGATATCTGGGTCCCCTGTGGCCCAGTCAGTGGACACATACCATTCACCACCGCCCAACGAAAGGGAAAAATCCAAGCGTTTAGCGGGGGGGGGGAAAGTGCTTCTGTTTGATGAGTTTGGGACGGGCAGTGAGTGCGGTGGGGGACCACAGCTTGTCAGGATGTGGTCGAATCCGTGAGAACCGGTCCCTGTCTTGCAGGAACATGGGGACACGTGACAAGACCGGGCCAGCTCCCCGAAAAGCGTGCTGGCGGTGAGTGGGGCGTCACGAACAGAAGGAACCATCAGGGCACAGAAGGGACGTCACAGACCACGGCAGAAGGACTTTCCCGGGAGCCGTGCTGGGCGTGTCCCTCCTGCGTCCCCTTAAATGGAATGACGCACCCCTTTCCCAGCTGTGACGAGTCCCCACTGCTGATGTCCCTGAGCCAGGCCCAGTCCGGTGGGAGCTGCCCAGCCTGGGAGGTCGCCCCACACATGCCCGCCGTGGGGTGGCCAGCACACAGGGACCCAGTGCCCCAGAGGCCAGCTCAGTGCGCCGGCCAGGGGTTCACACAGCAGGGCTTCTGGTGGGATCAGGCTGAACTTGACCCTGCAGAGATCCACCCCGCACCCCCACTCCAGGCCCTCGCTGGGCTGTCTCTCTCCTTCACGCCCCTGTTTCCTTTGCTCTTGGGGTCCTGAGAGCTCACCCTGGAGCCCCCCAGCCCGGGACTCCCGGGAATAACGGAAGGACGGGGGCCTGATCACCACGCGTGGAGCGTTTGCACGTGCGCTGCAGACAACCCCGGATGCTGTCCAGGTCCCAGCTTGAAGCTGCAGGTCAGGAGGACGCCGGGGGCTTGCGGGCCCCCCGACCGGCCGCCGGCCCGGAGGACTCTGTGTGGGCTGAGCTGTGTGTGTTGACACGGTCCTGAATCCCTTGGCGTGCACAGAAAAAGCACTGCAGTGTGTGTGTGTGTGTGTGTGTGTGTGTGTGTGTGTGTGTCTGCAGTACTTTTCCGCTTGCAAAATAGACCACCTTTCCTGCAATGTTTATTTTTTTCACCAGCGACAAAAAAAAAGAAAAAGAAAAACACAATGAAACGCCAACCTGGGAGTGTTAATGAGATGCCAAATTCAATTCCCGGGCTCCCGAGACAGCGGGAGATGAGCTGGCACAGGCGCAGAGGCATGACTCTGCCCGCCGACACTCACCTCTCCAGGGAGAGGCCCCCTGGCATCTGGCTCCGTTTAAAAACACGGTGATTGACACAGGTGCTGGTATGCACCTGGCTTAGCGGAGCCCCGTGTTTCAGCCTGGGCTGGGGGCTCCCCTGGGGCGTGGGGAGGGTCTGCTTCCACGTGACACGGCTGTTGGCAGGAGTGGGGTCCTTGTGGCCGCTCACACCGAGGGCTTTGTGCTCTGTCTGGCTGCTGCGGGCAGGCCCCCCGCCTTCCCTGGCCGCACGTGACAGCCTTACACAACACCGCCGTGAATGTGACACCCCCATCGTCTTTGCCACATCCTGTTCGTCACAAGAAAGACACAGGTCTCTACCCCCCCAAATCCACAGGGCGGGGAGGACAGCATGGTGTGATGATTAACAGGCGGGGGTCATAGGGGTCCTTCTGGAGGCTCCCCACCCTCGGAAAAGCCTCACGCTCTGGCCCTCTCTCCCGTTGTCTCCGGAGATCTCACACAGAAGGTTCTGGAAGTCAGCTGGTTGGGACATCACCCCACCTCTGGCCGTGGCCGGTGGCTGCACACGACGCGATAACAAGGTCGGACTCGCTTGGTCTTTCAGAATGTCTCACAGCTGTGCCTGAAGGCCCACCTGAGGATGCTTATGGTTTAATTTACCTCCGGGCGAATTGCGTCCGTGGCCGTAAACGAGACCTGCAGGGGGACAGGCGGCCGAGGAGAAGCAGCAAAGGTATCACCATCCCGGCCACACGCACGGGGTCCGATACCCTGCTCTCCCATCGCACGCCGGGCATCGGGGGCAAGGGGCAAAAAATAATAATAATAATAATAATAATGAATTCCTTGAGTGTCAAAATACATTAGGAACATCACACCCCTGTCTCTTGTGCGGATTCAGGTCAAATATTTATACCGAGGCGAGCTCTGTGCTCTGCAGTTCCTGCTATAAAAAAAAGCAACACAAGCTGCCAGCAAAGGGGAAGATGTCACCGCCCCAAACAGGAAACCGAGAGGCGTGGTGGGAAGCTGCAGCCGGAACAGAGGCAGATCTAAGACACAGCCGGAGGGAGACGGCCAGCCCCCGACGTGGCACGGATGGCACCTGGGCACCTGCTCGAATCGGTCCCACGGACACGGCCGCCGGTGGACAGGTGGCAAGAACCCCATTCACGGGGGAAAGTGGGGCTTCGGAGGGATACACTCTAATCACACAAAATGTCCCAAACCGTGACACCAGCAAAATAGGAGAGTAACACAGCTTCTTGTGTGTGTGTGTGTGGGGGGAATGACAAAGACAAAGAAAAGCAAAAATCGTTGCTGCACCGGACCCAGGGAGACAGTGCTCTAGCAGGAATTGGAGACATCGTCAGGAATTACTTTTTATATTAAAAAAAAATAATAAAAAAAGAGGAGAAAGCAGGCAAATACAGAAATCCCTTCTATGTCAAGAGAATGACAGGAAAAGGTCCCATAAAAAACACGCCACGCTGCTGGAGTTTCCTCTCTGCCACGCTTTCTATCCGAGGGAACGTTTTGCAGGTTGGATTATTATCGCCTTCAAAAGGAAATGCGCTATGAAAGGGACCACAGGTAGCAGGCCAGTGGGGGCCTGGCTCCGGTCGTAGAATAACATGAGTGATAATCAGCTTCTCAAATAGGGTGTCATTCCAGTGAAGCACTCTTGGGTTTTGCTCTTTTGTTTTTAAAGGCGTTCCCTAAGTCAGAGCACGGTGCCTCTCTCGCTTACTCCTTGCAAAACCCATAAAGGTTCCCGTCCCTGCACACCAATTAGCTCTCAACGATGGCGAAGATGATCTCAACACAGCAGGGCTCGTGTCAAAAATAAAAACATGTGAGGCGTCAGATGGGAATTTCAACGGTAAGCTGCCCACAGCGGGGAGCTTGAGAAAAGCCTGAATATCGCCTTGTAACCTTGTGGACGGAGGGCTCCCCGGGCCACCTTCCACCCCCGACGCCCAGCGAAATGTGGGCCGGACGGGATGCCAGGTCTCTTCCAAGGACAAGGACATAAGATGCAGGGTGTGGGGCACCCAGCAGGGTACGCGGTTCTAAATCCAGGCTCCCAGGAAACGCTGCCAGCTCAATTTCCGCCGGCTGGACGCGCCGTCCCCGGGGGACTGAAGGCCTCCGTGCCATCCCGGCGGCCGACGACACGGAGGCGGCCAGGGGCAGGCGTCCCATCGGAACGATCCACGATGCGTCCTTGAATAAGCTGGATGTTTTAAAACGACAGGAAAATGCGGGGTGCAGGTGAGGGGGTGTGGGTGTGGAATGCTTGCATGTGCTGCATTTCCTTCCACGTTTGAGGTTGCCGTTCGAGGCAGTGCATGGCTCCGAGTCTGAAGGTCATGGATGCCATGGGGATGCGCATCCTTTGCACAACGGGGAACGCACAGGCGTCACGCTTTTTACATCTTGGCTTTCTTCTCGCCGTCACGCGGCCCTGTGTTCCTCACCTGGGTGTCCCGCCGCACCTGGGGACCCCACCGCGGGTTCGGGTGCCATGGTGGCTAAAAGGTGGCGGCCCTGAAAAAAGACGACCTTGATCCTTAGGTCCAGTGGTGGCCAAATGGACAACACCCTTCTCTCCACACCCGCTGTGCCGACATGAGACCCTCTACCCCGCTCCCCGCTTTCCGCCGTGAGCTCGTGCAAACGCCCAGAGCTGATACCCCGATCCTTGGTCTTGCTCTGAGTGGGGGTGAATCCTGATTTGTGAGGTCCCTGGGTGCCGCGTCCTCCTCCCAGACATCGCCCCCTGAGAGGACCTCTTGAGTGTTGTCCTTTAATAAAAATGAGCAACTCGGCCTAAGAGCAGCAGCATCTGAGAGGCGGACGACGAGGAACACTCCAGAAAATGTCCTGTCTCCAAATGGAGGGGGCGTTTTCAAGGCTGACCTGCCTCGTTTGGTCTTTTTCTTGACTAGAAGGAGCCCCACCGACAGGCCGCCGCTTTCAGGATGTCAAAATATATTTTGCACTTTGCCTAGAGGCAACAGAACCCTTCCAAACAAATGTTGAAATAACTATTTGGTGTCCTGCCACGTTGGACGGTGAAGCTTCAGGGTTTCTTCCCAACGCAAGCCGCCTGGCGGTGCCGTCAGCATCCAGGTGGGGACGTCTCCCTGGGCAAAACCCTTCAGGAAATTGAAGGGCGGGCCCACGCTGGCCACACACGAGAGTCTCGGCTTGGAAATAAATGCATTTGTGGTTGAGCTTCTTTACCTTTTAAAACACATCATCCTGCACAATAAGAGATGCAAATGCTCCCCCCACCTCAACCCCCCAAAAAAACAAACAGAGGCAAATGTGGAGTGTGGACTTGCCGCTTTTCCCGGCAGGCAGAGACATGCAAAGGCTACCGGTGTGTTATATAAATTAGCTTTCATCTGGCTCCAGGAAGACAGCCCGAAAACAAACGAAGATGAATAATTTATTTGTTGAATTAAAAAAAACACACAAAGCGGGCCCTTCCCATGCATGCCCGGGAGAGCAAGCCCAAGTAATTAACCTGGTGATACGAAGGCAGATATAACGACGGAACAGGAAAGGCATATTACCTACACCCAGGACCTGGCGTCCGAATTTACGCTCCCTCGCAGGAAGCTTCCTGGCTTCAAAGCCACGGCGTTCTGTCTACGCAGAACGGTTGAATGACGTGTCTCTTCACGCAACTCATCGATTTGGTTTTCTCAGGCTCACGCAGGCCTCTTCCAAATTCTGCGTTGGATGCAAACATAGACGGTCCAGCCGTTGTAAAACCAGGACGGACTCTGGCCACCGTGACCCCTTGGAGGCACAGACCCCAACGTCTTCTGGGAGAAGTGAGGGTCTGCTGTGTAAACCGCCCGGCGGGTGGTGCTGTGTGACAGTGGCCTCAGCTCACCAAGGCCCTGGGCCAAGGTGGACGGCAGGAGGGGTCCCCATGCATGAGGGTCAGAATAGCGGTGAGATTCATACGCTCGAACCAGGGCTGGAGGTGTTAACGGGGGCAAAGCTTTAGAGCAATGGGGGGGCGCAATTCTCTGTGCAGCTCTCTCTGTGGGTGCCTACCGGTGGCCGGTGGTGCAGCTCCGACAAGCTCTGCCGCCTTCATCGCTTCTCGGAGGGGGACCGGCACGCCCTCCCCTCACTTAGGGGGGCTCACGTCCTATCCTGACACCGGGCCCCTTGGGTGTGACAATGTAGAGGTCATTAAAATCACAAACATGGGTAAGATCCTGGGGGCTCTGTGCGGGGGTCCCCTGAGGACAGGGCTGGTGGGGGACTCACCTCTAGGGTAGGTTACATGGCCCGTGGCAGTTTTGCCTTCAAGGCCCCCTTCTTCCGTTAAAAAAACTTATTAAACATTGTATTTCACGACCCTGTTGGAATAAAAGTAAATGTGGACCAGGCTGACTGGTGGTAGTCACCCCGTCTCTCTTCATTTCGAAAGAAATGAAAGCATTTTCGTTTCCAAGTTCACAGACCCCAGGCACCGCGTCTGTCTGTCTGAGGGGTGAGTGACATGGCCCTGCTCACACAAGGAAAAAAAAATTTTTTTTGTTTGTTTTTGTGAAAGGAGAGCATACTGGATGCAAACACAGTTTTGATCATCAAGAAACATCCAAGACGGTTGAGCCAGACCCAAGCGTCCTGGCGAAGAATCTGTTATGACCTGGGCAGCTTCTGGTCGGCTCACACGCAGGAAAACTTGCCTGGTGGACGCGTCAGCCCTGGCTCTGGGTGGGTCTGTGTCCCAGCCGTCCGGCGTGCATGGGCTGGTCTTAGCCCGGGGCCCTGCACAGACGCGTCCTGATGTCCACCTTGGGCCTGGGCCTGCCTCTGTCTTCACCACTGGCCCCTGGGGTCTCCCCACTTCTCTGCTTTCTTGGTAGGCATCCCCGTACTGTAATGCAGTAAGGAATTTGACTTCGAAAGAGTGGTTGTGCTTCCGTCCCAACTCCTGCGACGTGACCTGTAAACGCTTAGGATTTCTCCAAGCGACAGGTGCGTCTTGGTTCATTCAGGGTGGACCCGGGTAGCGTATGCTAATGAGGAGACTTGCGTGGGCCCCTCGTTTAGCCAAAGGAGATGACCCAGGATGACGAATGAAAAAAACCAACGTGTGATTAGGGGGTTGAAGGTTTGAGTCGTGTGATGCTAGCCTGACCTTTGGGGTGGACACAGCAGGCGAAAGACTGAGGCCTGGCCGGCCGAGTGGCTCAGTTGGTTAAGAGTGTGAGCTCTGAGCAACAGGGTCGCCGGTTCGATTCCCACATGGGCCAGTGAGCTGCACCCGAGCTGAGCTGCCGCTGAGCTGCCAAAAGGTAGCAGCATGGCTCAGCTGGTGAGAGCACGTGCTCCTAACAACAGGGTTGCGGGTTCGACTCCCACATGGGATGGTGGCTACACCCACCAGCAACTAAGATTGAACACGGCACCTTGAGCTGAGCGGCCGCAAGCTGCCAACAGGCGGCCAGATGGCGACTGGACTTGGAGCTGAGCTAGCTGCACCCTCCACAACTAAGGCTGAAGGACAGCAACTTGGCTGTTCCCCTTCCCCAATTCCCCAATAAAAAAAACCGTTAAAGGCAATCAATCAACGGATCGTGCCTACGTAATGAAACCCCAATAAATACTCCGCATACCAAAGTGTGGGCGACCTCCCTGGCTGACAGTACTCTGTGCACGCTGTCACATAACAAGGACAATTGAAAACCACGACTGTCCAAAGGATTTGCAAGCTTCATGTATGGGATGCTCCCAGGGTTTGTCCGGTATGTTTCTTCCCACGGTCCTAATTTGTACCTAAGTCTCTGCTCAAATGGTAATCGTAAGTATAGGCCTTTCCCGAGTTCTGTGGATTGTCTGGCAAATTATTAAACCTGAAAGGGGCGTGAGGGGTCCACCCTTGAACTTGCAACTTGGTGTCCAAATTGAGGGCGGTTCTGTGGGGACCGCTGCCTTTGCCTCTGCCCGGAAGCTGTCTCATTCTCCACCCAACCCATGTCCATGGTTCCCAAATGAGGTGGGATGGACTTGCCCTGATCACACAAAGATCCACCCAACCGCAGCTCGGGAAATGGCTTCATGTGGGGAAGTAAGTGTCTGTACATTTCTAGAAGGCGTTTTGAAAAGGAAAGCCCCTGTTTTGAAAATAACCCTCTGGAAGGTGGGCATGGGTGTGAGACAGGATATAAGAACGGACCCACCTACATCATCTGAGGAACGTTCGCCAAACCCATCCAGAAAAAAAAAACCCTTTGAGTCCTCGGGCTGGAGATGCACGTGGTGAACCAGAAAAGACATTTACCAAAAAAAAAAGCGTCTGGGGGTTATATGTTCAGCTATCGACGCCGTGGCCATTTTAGAACAAAACTAGGATGCAAACTATATATATAAACACGTGAACAAATAAACACCCACCTGTGACTTAGCTGCCCCAGCTAAAACACCTTAGCTTGTAGCTGGATGTCTGCTAGCGAGTGGGGGATGGTCCTGAGGGCTTTTCTTCCCATGACCGCACCAAGGATGCTTCCGGAAAAGGTGACAGTGAACTTAATTTGCATACAGAGGAGTACCTGGGTCTGAGGAAAAGGAAACACGTATGCAAAAATACACGGACAGGGAATCCCTGAGTGTGTGTGTGTGTGCATTGTGTCGTGAGGTTATACTCTGTGGGTAGGTGGGAATACAGGAATATAATCTGTATTTTTTTTAAAAAATGGTTTTGCAGTGATAGGATGTAAATATTATACACATGGATTCCATAAACATCAATAACCACGTTTGCCACTGTGGCCGTGTTCGCCGTGTGCAATTTGGTGGCGCCAGTTTACGTTGACGCGATTGTGCGAGCACCCCCACTGTTCTCTGTTGCCAAGTATTTTTATTGCAGATATCCGGGAGGAAAAACGCGTGCTTTCTAAAAATGTATTTGGACAAAGGCTTGGGGAATTGAGGCCAACTAATCTTTCTGAAAATGATGACATCATTGGAGTCCGCTAAAGCCCAGCGTATTATGGAAGCGAGGTGACGTGTTTCCCACCCCCCCCACCCTCTGTTATCCTGGGGCCCGTCCGACGTGCGTCCCGGGGACGCCTGGCACTCAGCAATCCTTGTTATGCGGATGGATGAACGAATGAGTGAACAAAGGAACAAATGAATGAACATTTAAAATGAACCATCCTCGTGAGTGTCCTGTATCGCGGCGGCGTTTCAGCCATTAGCCCCCTCGGGCGACGTTTTATAATCCCCCACGTTGCACTTTAACATTATTCTAAATAGCTTTCGCTGATGTGCTCGGAGGATTAATCCCTTAATCCTCTCAGTGACCTCTGAGCGTCCCCCACACTTACCCTTCCCAGTTCCTGAGCATCTCAGAACAATCTGGGAAGCCAAACCCACGTCCGCTGCCAAATCGCCGGCTCCATTTCCTCACAATCATTATACACCTATTTTAGGAAAGAGCATGGCTTCAGAGTGTTAAAAAAAATAATAATGTGACGTCCATTGGCCTGGAGGCTGTTTGAGCCTTTCTGCCTTTGTGGGAAATACGCAAAGGACGTGAAGTTTGCTGCCACTGGGTTTCGGTCACAGGCTGGAGGGCGAGTGGCCGGTGTTCCAGGACTCCATGGGGGACACAGAGCCGGACCCCCCCCACCCCAAGGTGGCAGGACCCCACAGAGCTCGCAGACAGCCGCGGTCGGAGCCGTGACTACGGTGTGACCTCCACTGACACCAAACACACAAACCCGCAGCTGTGGTCCGTGGACGCGGAAAGCAGAAACGCCTGTAACTGAGGCCCCGTTTACTCTTGACGATACACACGGGCCAGCCTTCCTAAGGGTTGTCGGGTTTCATTACAGAGGGGTGCGGTGAAGGGGGCTCATCAGACCTCTGCTGCCTCCCTCTCATCCTGCCTTCCTTCATCCTGTTCTGTCTTACATCCTGACGGGGACATCCTGTGTAGGTGACGCCGGAGCAGGACACATGTCCCCTCCCCACCGGCACGGGAACTGTCGCTGTCCTCTAATGCATGGGCCACGTGCCCCTCCTGACGCAGTCTCTGCGCTTCTCTGCTGGGCTCAGCCTGTGTTGGGGGGCTGCCCCACGTGGGCCATCTGAGGCCGTCCCCGGGCTGTGTCTGTGGATGGTCAGGCAGCCAAGAGCCTTCCAGGTGCAAACATCCCACATGGACAGATCACTCAGACGTCAGCTGGGCAGTGCCAGTAAAACTGCTGGTTGGGACGTTTCTTTATGGGAAAAGTGCAGGAGTCATTCGACTGCTGTTTAAGGTGAAGCACTGACCTGCGTCCCACATGACCCAAAGCCATTGGGGGGTTTGACAACCTGAAAACCATCAACAAAGAACCAAGGGGAATGTCCACAGCTGGAAAACAAAATAAGGGCTATGCAAAATGAAATGTCCACCCAACAGGCTTTGCTGCAGACGCCAAATGGCAGAAAGGCTCAGGGATTTTGAAAACAGGGTCAGAGGAAATATACTAAAGTGAAAACCACCGGAGAAAAACGGCATCAGAAAACGGCCATTATCTAGACACTATTGAGTAGTCTGGAATCGTTGCATGACGTCATCTATCTAGTGTTATATAAGTGACACGCTACAATATGCAGTATAATGTCACACCATGTGTCATAATAGCATATACCTAACACATGCGTTACCATGGGAAGGCCATACGCCTAAATGCATGCAGCATAATAGATACGAGGTCTGACAATTAAGTTTGCAAACTCACCCTAGAAAAAGGGCCACATCCCTCATTGCTGAATGTCACTGCGGTCACCTTCGAAGTCCTCCCCTTGGGAAGCTATGCACCGACACCAGCGCCTAAGTCCACCCTTCAAAGCAATTTTGGAACTCTTTTTCTGGAATGGCCATCAGAGCTGTCGTCGTATGACCCTTGATGTCCTGAATGTCATCCAAATGTCTTCCTTTCACTATTTCCTTTATCTCCGGGATACACCCAGCAGTGAGGCGTGGCTTCTGACTTCTGTGGGGGGAAAGGCGGGGGCATTCAATCCATGAATTCGCACTGTTCACCACCAAACAATGCCAGTTCTTTCAAAGACAATACATAAGGGCCCACACATTGTCCGGCTGGGTCTACAAGAGAAGGCGTGACCCCCAGTGATGGTCCACAGTGAACGTCACCAGGGTTAAAATAAAAACCAGGACTTTAAAAAATAAAGTGGGCCCAGGACCAAAACAGGATGCAGTCACCCTGTTAGGTACTTAAAGCACATTTGAAATGAATGCACGTGGCAGGCTCTGATGGGGGGGGGACGGTTGGAGACCCCCAAGACGGGCCTCGGTCTTACAAAACAGCCCACTTTGGAGACACAAGGACGCACGGGTGTCACCCAGGGACACTGTCACGGCACCTCTCTCCTTGTGCCTCCGTCCATGATAACGGCAGAAAATAAAATTGGATGGCTGATTTCGACACGGGCTTCCCAGTCACGCTCTCCCGGTCTCCTGCAGACATTTCACAGACACGCGCGATTCTGTGAACCCCCCACAGGGGCCTCCGACGCCATCACAGCGGCTTCCAGTACAAAGGACCACAGGCCAAAGAATCAAAACCGCGTGGCCGGGCTCATGGTCTGGCATGTTCTAAGGAGACGTGGGTGCAGCGTCTACTCACCGCGACGCTGGGGCTAAGATTCCGGGCGGGAAACCCCAGGAAAGCAGACACTGAGGACACAAGTCACGGGCACCGTGAACAGTTGACAAGCTCCTGGCTTCCCCTCCCTGGAGAGCCCCCAGACCTCACGGGCTGGTGAGATACAACCACACGCATGGCGGACTGGCTGGACGGCTGGTGTCCGTCTCCTGGCCCTCTGGAGCTCAAGCGGAGACAGGGTGCCCCCAAACCCCAATCCTAAATCACAGGGTAGCGGAGACGATTAGGTGTGTCCCAAAGCCCGAGGTAAACATAGTCACTCTTATCAGGCCCGACAGCCAACGGCTCAGACCGGGGACCTCCCAGGACCTGAGGGCCAAGACCAGACCTGTCTCCGGGCAAAGGGAATTCTTGACACCCCTCCTGGGCGTGCAAGCGATGTCCTCCATCTGGACGGGATGTGCTAGGACTTAGAACAACGATAGAGCTGTGGGGCGATGCCCTCCCGCCCTGCACACAAGCATCCGGACCCCTGGGCCCCCCTACGCACCCCGCAGTGCAAGGGAGGCACCCCCCACAAAGACTTAGCAACCCCTATAGGTGCCAAAGCTGGGAGACGCTGCTCCCAGGCGAGCCTGGGATGGTCCTCTCCTTGCTAACACAGGTGGGACGTTTTCTCGCTAAGCGTTCATAGTTCATGCACCCTTTTCTCAACTGTGACCGTTGCGGGGCAGGAGGGGGGGTGATTCTGAACGAAGGTCACTTGCAAAATGTCCAGTCTGCCTTGGTAATCCTTGTGTTGAGTCTGAACCAGCCAGCCAGCTACAGAACTGGCAGGGGCACGGGTGGCATCCAGGGGACACCTGCCTGGACCAGAGAGAGGCCCGCATGCGGGAGACCGGCTCCCACAAGTCCAGGGGTTCCCTTAGGTGGAGACGGAGTCCGCGAGGAAAGAACGCGGAGACAGAGAAGCGCTTTTCAAGAATTAATGTCTCACTTTATTTTTACAGCCTGTCCTTTTTATACTGGGCAGGTAACTATTTGCATCATTGAGCTGTGTTTTCCCCAAAGTTGTTTTTCCACGTTGAAACCTTTACCCATTAGGAAATTGTTTTCTACATAGTTTCAATGTTCCTTCCTTCCCAGGGTCCATTTTCTTTAGAAGTTTGCTTTTCACAGAATTTTACTTCCTCACGATGTTTCTTTTGCAGGGTACAGCCGGATCTGTTCTTCACTAATGACTAACTTATCCTAACTATGTATCAATTTCTTCCACTAATGGCCAGAGCTGAGTTCCTGCCTTGGCACTTAAAGGATGTTTACTACTTAGCTACTATTTCAAACACTACTGGCTAAAGAGGATCTTCAAGAATTATAAGGTGCATAACTTGTCTATCACTAAGAATCTATCATTAAGAAACTTAACAGTAAAACAGAATTATCGTAATATGTCCAAAACTCACTTAAAGAAAATAAAACAATCGATATAAGAAGGGGTGTCAGATCTTTATCCTACTGGGGGCATCCAAAGGAGAATTTAAATTTTTCAAAACATAAAGCAGCATCTGTTTCTCAGCCAGGGCTTCAGGATTTGTCCCAATAGCAGTGTGATAGGCATGTCAGATACTGAGGTGCAGCCGGCTCCCAACACCCGCAGGAGCTAAGCGAGGGGTGCCCTCCCGCCAGCCAGCAGGGAACACGGGACCTCGGCCCTGCAGCTGCAAGGATCCAGGTTCTGCCCACGGCTGGGGTGAGCCTACAGGCAGGCTCTGCCACACCATCCCCAGCAGGTGGACACCTGGGTTTTCACCTTGTGAGGCCTTACCTGGGTGTGAGATGGTGCAGGCGGACACAGCGAGGGGGCTGTTCAGTCGGTCCCCTCCAGCGAGCAGGCGTTGTAAGCCATCTATGGAAAAACCCGCCTGTCCATTTGCATTTTTGTACGGACCCGCCAGAAATTCCACCGGTCCCAGCGGGGAGGGGCATGGAGGTCTGGTGGCCTGCCCGCTGCTGGGTCCTTGTGATTGTGACACTGTGGGACACGGTTTCCCATCCAACACACGGGGGCCTCTTATGGGAATCCATGTAGGGTGGGGAGAGGGTTGGGGGCTAGTGTGACACGCCTGAGGGTCCTCGCGGGGCGCGCCTGGGCATACATGGAACGCTCGCTGGGATGGTGGACACGCTTCCAGGTCCCCTTCCTCAACCGTGCTCAGGTGGCACCAGCAGGTCTGTGTCCCAGCATCTCAGCTCCGCCCTGGAGCCCCGGCCACTGCGGGTGACCTCCCCAGAAGAGCCCAGCCTGCACGCAGGGAGGCACCCCCTCGTGCAGGGCGGGGGTTCCCTCTGCAGGGAGGCCCGCTGGGTTTCCTTCCTGTGGGGGTGGGGTACGGCTCTGGAGGGCTGTGGGGTAAGGCGTGTGTGGCCCTGGGTTCCAGCCAGGGCAGCCGTCCTGCGCGGCCTCGGTTCTGGGCCTTGGGTAGAGGTTGGGGGGTCCCTGCTGGTGTGTGTGAGCACTGCTGGTGTGCAGTCCAGTGGGTGTGAGAATTGGGGGGGGGTGAGGGTGGGGATCTGGGGTCCCAGCAGGCTTTGAGGTCCTTGTGGGGTCTAGTGCCCAGTTTCGGGACCACGAGGGGTCTGGTAGGTGTCCCCGTGGGGCTCTGGGTTGGGGTCTGTGTGTTTTGATGGCAACTCTGGATGGAGGTCCGTGGTCCCAGCGGGGGTCTGGGTGGGGGTTTGGGGCAGAAGCGTAAGGGGATGTGTGATCGGGGATGTGGGGTGTCATAGTTGTGCTCTAGATCACAGTGTGTGGTTTCAGGGGTCCCCGTGAGAGTCCTGGTGGGGGTCCATGAGGGTTCTGGTGGGGAGTCTTCAGTCCTGGGCAGGGTCCCTGCGGCCTCGGTGAGGAGCTGGGTGACGGTCCATAGTTTGGGGGGGGTGTGATCCCTGAGGGGTCTTTACTGTCCCAATGAGTTTGTGTGGTCTGGGGGCGGGGACCTGGGTGGGGGTCCCCTGGTAGAGAGTGTTCCTACCCAAGGGGTCCCGTGATGGTGGTGGTGGTGGTGGTGGTGGGGGGTCGGGCGGGGGTGGGGGTGTCTGGGTGCGGAGTCCATGGAGGGGGGGTACAAGCCTGGGTCCCGTGGTCCCAGGAGGGGGTCAGTGGTAGGGGGGATGCATGGGGGGATGTCCCATGGGAGGGGCGACTCCGGGCAGCGGTGCATTGCGGATGTGTGTGCGTGTGTGTGTGTGTGTGTGTGTGTGCGTGTGTGGAGTGGACGGGGGGGGGGGGGGGGGGGGGCGGGGTCCGTGGTTCGGGGGCGGGGGTCCTGGCAGAGGTCCGGCGGTCGCGGGCGGGGACCCGTGGCGGGGAGGGGGAGCGGGAGTGCGGAGGCGGGGCGGGGCAGCGCGGGGCGGGGCCGCGGGGGGCGTGGCTGCGCGGGGGTCGGGGCCGCTGGGGGCGTGGCTGCGCGGGGTGGGCGGGGCTGCGCAGGGCGGGCGTGGCTGCGAGGGGGTCGGACCTCTGGGGGCGTGGCTGCGCGGGGCGGGCGGGGCTGCGCGGGCGTCGGGGCCGCTGGGGGCGTGGCTGCGCGGGCCGGGCGGGGCTGCGCGGGGGTCGGGGCCTCTGGGGGGCGTGGCTGCGCAGGGCGGGCGGGGCGTGGCTGCGCTGCGCGGGGCGTGGCTGCGAGGGGGTCGGACCTCTGGGCGCGTGGCTGCGCGGGGCGGGCGTGGCTGCGCGGGCGTCCGGGCCGCTGGGGGCGTGGCTGCGCGGGGCGGGCGGGGCTGCGCGGGCGTCCGGGCCGCTGGGGGCGTGGCTGCGCGGGGCGGGCGGGGCGCTTCCGCCGTCCTTGCCTCCGTCCGGCGCGGTCGAGTCCCCGGCGGGCGCGGAAGCGGTGGCGGCGGGGCGGCCATGTCGCTTTTGTCTGCGGCGCGGGCGGCCCTGCGCGTGTACGCGGCGGGCGCGGCCGTGATCCTGGCGCAGCTGCTGCGACGCTGTCTCGGGGGCTTCGCGGAGCCAGGTCAGCGCGGGGGGCGCGGGGCGCGCGGGGGCCCCCCCACACACACTCACCCCGAGGCGCGGGGCGGCGGATCGGGGCGCGCCGGGCCCGCGCGCGGCGTGACCTTGAGGGCGGGGCGCCCCGGGAAGGAGGGGCCGAGCCGGCGCGCGAGTGGGGGGTCGTGCGCCCCCCCCAACCCCACGACCGGGTGGGGTGGGACGGGCCTAGCTGCGGGGGGCCTGGGGGTGGGGGTGCGGCCCAGGGAGTGGGGGGGGGGCGCCTCCGTTCAGGGGCGACTTGGTTTCTGCTTCGCGACCCAGCGAGTCACCCGCCTGCAACTACCCGGGGTGACGGCGCGCTCCCGCCGCCGGGGTGAGGCAACAGCCGTTGCGTCTCTTATTGTGAAAACGTACTTTCGAATTCCTCTATTTTGCTTTCGGACGCCTCTGGTTCCGCGTGGGAAGACGCACGCGTGGCCATCCTGCCGCGCTGAGCAGAAGCCAGCATTGTGCAGGGAGCCCCACCCTCCAAACCTCCCCCCCCCGCAGGGAGATACATCCGCACGTCGGATGGCACCTCAGGTTGCAGTTGCGTGAGAAACGGCGTTTTGGCGTTTTTTACACACAGGAACGGCGATTGCAACTGAGAGAGAGCAGGGTCTGCCCCGGCCTGCGGCCTGGAGAGCCTGTGCCTTTCATTTAAAACCACTTTTTACTCCGTTGAGGCGACGTGGGTTCGTGACACTAAATTTCAGGGGTACAACGTTATGATTTGGTGTCTGCCTGCTGCGCGGCGTGGTCACCACCCAAAGGCGAGCTTACACCCGTTTCCGTGTATCCGACCCCCTTCATGCCAGCTGCCTTCCCCCCACCTCTTCCCCTTCCCCCGCCCCCCGTTCTGTGGGTCCCCACACTGTCACTTAGGAACCGCGAAGGACTGTGCAAAGCTGGGGACACCTCGCATGGTGTAGCCACTTCAGTCCAGGGTCCAGCCATGGAGTCCGGACACAGGGTCATTTCCTGGAACGGCGCACGTCACTGGTCACTGGTCACTGGTCACTTGGCTTCCCCCCAGCCGGCCAGGAACCTGTCCGCTGCGTCAGACGTAATTTTAGATCCTGGACAGGCACTGCCTTCCCCATGTGTTTGCTGGTGGCCGGCGTCCCAGGTGGCCCGGTCCTGTCTGTGCCTCTTCAGCCTGTCCCATTGGCTCCTCGGTGGACTTCGCTCGACGGGGAGGAACCTTTGAACTTTGAACCGAGAGGTCGGGCCGCCCGTGTCAGGTTGGCAGCAGCTGGAGTTTGGTCTCAGAAGGGGAAACTGAGTCAGCCCCGAGACGCTGGGTACAGTGGGACGCGGGTGGCCGGCGTGAGGCGTGACTGCACCTCACTCTGGAATGCCAGCTTTTCTTTCTTTCTTTCTTTTTTTTTTTTGAAACTTTCTGGCATTTTATTCCACATTGATGAAACAAGTGAAAGAATCCTGGGTTTATACCAGAAGGTGAATGATTCTCTAAGTTGCAACCTCTTGGCAGATCAGTTTACATACCATGCTTGTTTCTTTTTTAATTATTTTTTATTATGAAATACACATTTTTAGAATTAGTTTCAGCTGTACAACACAGTGCAGTAGTTACACTTTTTACCCCTCGAGGTGACAACCCCCCTCCCCCAATCCGCCGCCCCATTTCCCCCCAATATCCTACATATCTATTACAATTCCCTTGACTCCACTCCCACATTGTACTGCACGTCCCATGACATATATTCACTATAGTTGACATACAATATTATACAACATCAGCTTCAGGTGTACAGTGCAGTGATCAAGCCTCTACCCCATCCATGATGCAAGACATGTGACCACCTGACACCCTACAAAATATTTACAACATTATTAATTATATTCCTCCAACTAACTGCCTTTCATGTCCCTGTGGCAACATTGTAGTTACCTGTTGATGCTGTCTAACCCCTTCCCCTTCTCCCTCATCCCCACCCCCTCCCAGCTTTTCTTGAAATGTGTCCGCCTGAGGGTCTTCTTTTTACAAAGCAAATTCAGAGCTCCCTTTAGAGAGTCTAATTTGTAAAACCTTTGCATTTGTAAGACTGTATCCAGGCGGCCCCCACGGGGGAGGCGTGCCGCCAACATTTTAAAATACCCATTTTAATGGGTGCATGGAGTATCCCAGCATGACATCACAACTCAGACATTTGCCTGAAACCTGTTGCAAATTGTGCCAAGGAGACCTCTACCTGCCACGGTGAACGGAGGGACTGACTGTCTGTGACAAATTAAATTTCTCTGGTGCATGGGTGAGTTTTGAAACGGAGAGGGAATTGAGGAGATGTGTTTGAGAGTCTAGTTCATGGATGGCAAGGAATTTCCCTGAATTCTTTTGCAAATGGGAACTGATGAACGGTAAATGCTGTCCTGCACAGTGACTATCTAGCCCAAAATATGTCAGCCGGCCCACTTGCAAAGCTATCTTAGGAGGCATCCTAGCTTTCAAATGGTAGGGTTTTTAAAAACCTGTGAGGACCCCCGATGAGCTTTTCTTTATGTGGCGTTCACCTACAATATTTGCCCTAATTGGGAATTCACACAGACATTTAAAACTATTTTTTAAACACTTAGCAATGTACCTAAAATAACAATAACACAGCGCTTCCATGTTACCGCCAGTAACATAATTTTTGTCGGATGCAAAACAGCTATATTCTCCAAAATGAAAAGAAAACCAAAATCTCAGGGAGGGCAGTGGCCCCGGGTGTGGGTTTTGCCTCTCCTGAGTTACCGGCTGCGTGGTGGTAACCCCCACTCAGCTATTTGTCCTGTCTCTGGTGGTCCGTTTTCTTGGTCCAAGTGCACAGAGAAAGCGTGGGTGCTCTCCCAGCTGTGAGAAAAGCACCTTGCCGGAGCCCTGGGCGGGTCTTGGGGACGGTCCCCCAGAGACGCTGGGACCGCCCTGTGAGAAAGACCTGGTGACAGGCTGCTTTGGGGAAGCCTTAATCCTTGACGCTGATGGTGAAAATGAAGCAGTTATGAGGCCTGTTATGAGTGTCCTGAGGTGACTGTGACAATGACCACGACCCAGGGGCTTGAAACAACAGAAATGTATCCTTGTGTCCGCCCCTGTCCTGGAGGCCAGGAGGCTGCCGCCAAGCTGTCCCAGGGCCACGCTCCCTCCGGAAGCCCCAGGGGACGGTCCCTCCTGCCCCGTCCAGCTCCTGGGGGCTCCAGGCGTCCCTGGGCGGGTGGCCGCCTCCCTCCCGTCTCTGCCTCCGTCTCCACGTGGCGTCCCCTCTGTGTCTGTGTCCCTCCTCTTCTGTCCCCGATAAGGACACTGTCGTTGGGCTCAGGGCCCCCCTGACCCAGGACAACCTTATCTCAGATCCTCACTCAGTCCCATCTGCACAGGCCCTGTTTCCACGTAAGGCCTGTTGTGAGGTTCTGGGAGAACATGAGTTTTGGGGGACACAATTCATTGTATAATCGCTATAGTGATTGGGCTCTGAACAGGTCACCTAATGCAGGAAATGGCTAGTGGGTACAATTTGTTATTCCCCCCTGAGCGCTGTACAGCAAGTTGAAAGCTTGCACATATAATAGACAACCTTTTAAGACAGCTGTTCTCAACCTGTGGGTTGCGACCCCTTTGGGGTCGAACGACCCTTTCACAGGGGTCGCCTAAGACCATCGGAAAACAAAAAGATATTTACATTACGATTCATCACAGTAGCAACATTACAGGTGTAGAGTAGCAATGAAAATAATTTTATGATTGGGGGTCACCCCAACATGAGGAACTGTATTCAGGGGTCGCGGCATGAGGAAGGTTGAGAACCGCTGTTTTAATAAAACCCAGCTGCCCTTCTGGGTGTCCGGACCCTGATTGGTGACTCAAAGGGACTGGGTGTGGGCCCATCAGCGACAGGGAACGCAGGGGCGGGTTCCTGGGTCACGAAACCTGGCTCGGAGCCCGTGGCCCCTTGCGTCTGCGCACAGGTAACGGGGATTTCTGCGCTCAGGTGTGACGGCCCACCGTGGGCATCTCGAGATGTCCTCGCAACGGGAAATCCATTTTACCGCAATATAGTTACAGATCACGGACACGTCCGTGATCACAGTAGAGCACGCACCAAATGTCCCTTTCAAACACGATATTCGGAATAAATAAACGTTTTCATGCCTCTTAAGCCAACTTGAAGGCTGCTCGGGCCACGTTAAGATCTCGTTTTTGCTTCTTTGGCGCGTTTGAGCCACCTCGGAGCAGGCGGGGGGTGGCACGCACATTCTTGCTTGGCAGCGAGGTGTCAGGTAGTGGTGGGCGTTGGGCTGGCAGGGCGCTTGTGAACGCGCTGTCCCCAGAGGCGACCTGCCTGGGTGCTGCTGGGTGGGTGGACCTTCTAGGTTGGTTGGCAGCTGAGATGGGGACAGAGCTGTAAGCAGCACAAAGCCAGCAGCCAAACCAACACGTGTCCTCAGGTGTGTGGAGTCGCCCCGTGCGCAGGACTGACCGGGACGGAAGCGCGTGCCCACACGTCCGACACTCTCACCCGCTTTGCCAGAGCCACGTGCCAGGAGTGGCGGCCCGTGGGGTCCCTCTGCGTCACAGCAGAGCCGCCGGGGCGCCCGTCTGCTCACTGCCGGCTGCGTGCCCGGGTCCCTTCTCATGCTGTGTTTGTCTCGCTGCTTCTCAGCAGGTGGTCACGCATGAACGGCACAGAGCCCGCCGCCATGGAGGCCAAAGGCCTGGACGGCTCCCCGATGGACCTCAAGTTGGTGGCCCACCCCCGTGCCAAGAGCAAAGTGTGGAAGTATTTCGGCTTCGACACCAACGCCGAGGGCTGCATCCTGCAGTGGAAGAAGATCTACTGCCGCATCTGCATGGCTCAGATCGCGTACTCCGGGAACACGTCCAACCTGTCCTACCACCTGGAGAAGAACCACCCCGACGAGTTCTGCGAGTTCGTCAAGAGCAACACGGAGCAGATGCGCGAAGCCTTCGCCACCGCCTTCTCCAAGCTGAAGTCCGAGCCCTCGCAGCCGGCCGCCCAGGACCCGCTGGCCGCCAAGGCCGTCCACGGCCACGAGAACAAGCGGCAGCAGGAGCTGACGGCCGCCGTGCTGGGCCTCATCTGCGAGGGGCTGTACCCCGTCTCCATCGTGGACGAGCCCACCTTCCGGGCGCTGCTGAAGACGGCCGACCCGCGCTACGAGCTGCCCAGTAGGAAGTTCTTGTGCACCAAAGCCATCCCCGAGAAGTGCGGCGCCGTCCGCGTGGCGGTGCTCAAGGAGCTGGCCGACGCCGCCTGGTGCGGCATCTCCACCGACCTGTGGCGCAGCGAGAGCCAGAACAGGACCTACGTCACGCTGGCCGCCCACTTCCTCAGCGGCGGGCCCCCGGGCTGCCTGAGCGTGGGCTCTCGGTGCCTGAAGACGTTCGAGGTGCCGGAAGAGAACGCGGCCGAGACCATCACCCGCGTCCTCTACGAGGTCTTCATCGAGTGGGGCATCAACGCCAAGGTGTCCGGGGCCACCACGGACTGCGGCAGGGACATCGCGAAGGCGTGCTCCCTGCTGGACATCGCGGTGCAGATGCCGTGCCTGGGCCACACGTTCAACGCCGGCATCCGGCAGGCCTTCCAGCTGCCCAAGCTGGGCGGGCTGCTGGCGCGGTGCCGGCGGCTGGTGGAGTACTTCCAGCAGTCGACGGTGGCCATGTACATGCTGTACGACAAGCAGAAGCGGGAGCACGTGGCCCCCTGCATGCTGGTCAGCGACCGCGTGTCCTGGTGGGGCAGCACGCTGGCCATGCTGCAGCGGCTCCGGGAGCAGCAGTTCGTCATCGCCGGCGTGCTGGTGGAGGACAGCAACAACCACCACCTGATGCTGGAGGCGGCCGAGTGGGCCACCATCGAGGGGCTGGTGGAGCTGCTGCAGCCGTTCAAGCAGGTGGCGGACATGCTGTCGGCCTCCAGGCACCCCACCATCAGCATGGTGAAGCCGCTGCTGCACATGCTGCTCAACAGCACGCTCAACATCAAGGAGACCGACTCCAAGGAGATGAGCATGGCCAAGGAGGTGATCGCCAAGGAGCTGGCCCGGGCCTACCAGCAGGCGCCCGAGGTGGACATGTTCCTCAACGTGGCCACCTTCCTGGACCCGCGCTACAAGCGGCTGCCGTTCCTGTCCGCCTTCGAGCGGCAGCAGGTGGAGAACCGGGTGGTGCACGAGGCCAAGGGGCTGCTGGAGAAGATCAAGGAGGGCGCCTACCCGCCGCCCGACGACAAGCTGTACGCGCCGCCCCCCGAGGAGCCGCCCGCGAAGAAGCTGGCGGCGGCCTCCGCGCCCCCGGCGCCCGCCAGCGTCATCAACGACATGCTGGCCGAGATCTTCTGCCCCACGGGCGGCGTGGAGGACCAGGAGGAGTGGCAGGCGCAGGTGCTGGAGGAGCTCAGCAACTTCAAGTCGCAGAAGGTGCTGGGCCTGCACGAGGACCCCCTCAAGTGGTGGTCCGACCGCCTGGCGCTGTTCCCCGTGCTGCCGCAGCTGCTGCGCAAGTACTGGTGCGTGGCGTCCACGCGCGTCTGCGCCGAGCGCCTCTTCGGCTCCTCGGCCAACGTGGTCCGCGCCAAGCGCAGCCGCCTGGCCCCCGCGCACGTGGACGAGCAGGTGTTCCTGTACGAGAACGCGCGCGGCGGGGGGGAGGCCGAGCCCACGGATGAGGACGAGGGCGAGTGGGGCCTGGACCACGAGCAGGTCTTCACGCTGGGGGACGCCGTCCACGCGGGCTTCTTTGGCATCCGGGACAGCGGCTTCGTGTAGCGGGGGCCCCGGGGACATGGCGCTGGGGGTCGCGCAGTGGCTGTGGAGCCCGACCTCCCGCGGTGGTGGGCGCGCGGTGGCCGACACCTGGGGGCTTTCGGGGGGCGGGAGGGGGAGCCCACAAGTGGCCAGAGGGGCGTTCCCCCTGGGCATCCACTAGTGTCCCCGAGAAAGGAACATAAACGCGACCTGTGACGGCCCGGATGACGGCTTCCAGGGCCTGCCTGTGGGTGCCAGGTGCCAAAGCCCCCAGCGTCTGGGGTCAGCCTGAGAAAAGTGGGGACACATGGGGCTCGCTCACCTCCGGTCCCCACTCGCTCCCTCCCTCCTTTCCAAGCCTGTGGCACGTCCTTGAGCCCCAAATGCCCTGTTTTAAAGAAGGAGAAGGGTTACGTGCGGGGAAGATGCCCCAAAGGAGCATAACACGCAAGCACGCATTAAAAAGCAGAAAAGAGGTGTTCACGTGGTCTGTGTTCAGTGGTGGGAAGAGTCTCCTGTGTCCCCTGCTCACAGTCCCGTGGGTGGGCGCCCTCCGTCAGCGCGGCGTTCTTGGGTGTCTGACCCTTAACTGGTTCAGTTTCCCTAGAATCACTTTTCTCAGGGATGAGGACAGCACCCCTCCTCAGAAGGCCTGCTTTTCAGCACAGGGGCCCCGCCGTGTCCGCCGCCGGCCTGATGGAGATTCGATGATGGGAAAACCTGAGTTCTCTAATTTTTTAAACGGAACAGTCGTGTTCAGATGAGGACACAAAAGCCAGGGGTGTTTATGAGAAAGGGAAGGGGGACAATGATGTCACAGAAGGAAGGCGCTGCTATTGGTGCAGATAATGTGACACAGGGACGCTGACTCGAAACAGTGTTTCTCATTTTCAGCCCAGAGTCATCCGTCCTGGAGTCACGGCACCTGCTTTCTTGTTGTCTCTGCAAACAGCTCTTTGGGACACAGTGTTACTGAGGCCCCGTCCTGAGGTGACTGTCCTGTTGTGACAGCCACAGGTTGGAGGCGTCAGACGGGCCAGGCCGGTCCTCTGCGGGAGCAGGTCCGTCTCCATGTTAAAGGGGCTCCGTGTGTGTTAATTTACAGGGTGCATAACTGTCCCAGAGGTGGTGCCGCTGCTGTCATCGAGAATCTTAGAAACACCGTCGCTCAGAGCTCTCCCAGCTCTGAGTCTGCACAGCTGTCTGCTTCCTCAGCCGTGTGTGTGTGTGTGTGTGTGTGTGTGTGTGTGTGTGTGTGTAAATGCTTGGAACTTGCTGCAGGAGCCGTCGTTCGGAGCTGTGTTGTTGTGCTTTGCTTCTCTGCAGAAGTGCCTTTTATGTCTTCTTTAACCGTTGTCATAGCCGGCCCCAGAAGGATGAGACAAGTAGCCGGCGAGAGCGCTTGAGCAAGGTGGTAAAGCTGCGTTGTTAGCAGCAGGACACACATGGCACCCAGCCGGGCGCCCGGGATGTTTCGGCGGCCCCCCACGCGGTTTGTGAAGCGTGGCGGTTGTTTGGCCCTGGACGCCATGCAGAAGGCAGGGCTGGGGGGTGGCAGGCCGTTCCTTGAACCCCGGCCTTCTTGGCTTGTGTTTTCATGCACAAGGCTGTGTCATCCGTCACAAGTTCCTCACGTGCATTTCCTTCCCCCCTTCGGTATTCCGATTGTGATCTGGGGGTCTTCTCCGTGGTTCCCGGCCCTGTAGATTGCGGGGTCCCCTCCCACCAGGGCTGTGCCCCATTGCATAAAATCTTATTAGCGCCTTTTCACAGATCATGTGGACTCTCGCTGGACCTCCTACGAATGGCAACACCATTTTGCGTGCTTCCAGCTTCTCTCATTGAGTTCTTCCCTCTGGGAGTTATTTAAGGGGGGCTTTCACAATTTGGGGTGCTGGCTGGGAAAGGTAGTTCATTGATCCCAGTTGCTGTCATTTCATCTCCAGATGGGACATACGGAACCAACCCCCTTCGTGCACGAGAGAGCAAACAGTTGTGGCTCCATGGATCATGCAGTCCAGAGACTGCCCCCCACAAAACGCACTGACACTCGACATCTGTCGAGTGTAAATTTCACACCCTTCCTGTGTCATAAACTGCGACCTTGTTTTGACTGTTTTCCCCAGCCATTTAGAAATGTCAGAATCCCTTCTAAGTGTCCACAGCACCCTCAGCTTGGGGCCCACCCGCCCTCGGCACTGGATGTAACAAGAGCCCACGCGGCTTCTGCGTCTTTTTATTTCAATGACATAAGATGAAGCGAAACCCTGGGCTCCCCCTGCAGCCTCGCATCCCTCAGTTTTAGGGGTTCCCTCTCCTGCATCCTCTGTCTGGACCCCCGGTCGTGCCTTTGCAAGGGTGGTGGTCCCGGGAATTTTTGTTACCCGGCCATCAGTCCACCGGGTGCTTCTCTTGGAGGTTTGGGGTTCCCGCAGACGGTGCTTGGTGAGTTCGCTTGTGCCTGGGGTTCCGGGGAAGTGGGGTTAGGGAAGACCACAAGGACCAGAGCTCATGGGGTGTTGGGGCACCCCTGCTCTCTTCCCGGGCCAGCGTTTTAACTGAGAATTACGTCGACGATGACTGACTGGGTGCATACGTGCTAAGCTTTATTGTGACTCTGACTGCACGGAATGGATTCTATATGTATCTGATACGTATCCTATTTTATATTCTATCCACCCATCAGTCATCTACTGATGATCTATCATCTGTGTATTGATATGATATCATTTATTTGTCATCATTATGTATTTATTGACATTTTATCATCTATATCATCTACCTACTCTCATTTGTTTTTCCATCAATCTGTCATCTAGCTATGTATCTATCAGAAATGTCTATTATTGTGTGTTATGTATCAGTCATATATCGATGAATACTTTTCTTTATATTCTGTCTATATCATCTATCATCTATGTATTATCTGTCAGTGTATCAGCTATTTATCGTGAATATTTATCCCAAATGTCATCTATCAATCTATCAATTTACTATCATGTATTACTATCTCATACTATAGCAATCTGTCATTACTATCGTTTATCATCTATTTTTCTCTTTCTCGGACTTCCTATCTTTCTATCTATACATCCATATCGATCTGTCACCTACCTGTGGATGATCATCTGTATTTCATCTAATGTATCTTTTTTATTCGTTTTTTATCATTTTCGAAATACAGCTGACACACAGTATCGTAGTAGTTTCAGGTGTACAGCATAGGGGTCAGATGTTTATATAATTTGCGAAGTGATAAGCCTAGTCCCCACCTGGCACCACGCCCCATCATGGACTGTATTCTCTACGCTGCACTTTACATCCCCGTGACCGTTTTGTAACTGCCAGTTTGTCCTTCTTAATCCTTTTTTCACCCACACGCCAACCCGCCTTCCAACGAAAACCAATTTATAGACACAGAGAAGATTTTAATGGTTGTCTGTCTTACTCTACGTGTATATCTACCTACCTCCCTGTCTTTATCTATCATCTGTGCACCTATCTGCCTATCTCTCTGTCATCTATGTAGTCTCCAGCCATCTATCCGTGTATCTGTCCTTGCATCCTACACTGTAAGGCTAAACTGAAGATATATTGGGGACTTTTCACGGTCCCTGCGTGACACAGAAGGAGCTGGTGGCGTTCCCTTCAAGGAGGGCTGTCGTCGGCTGACACGTCGTGGATTTATGGCTCTGCCCTCTCTGTGAAACCCTGAAGGGAGCCTGAGAAGCCTACGGTCCAGCCGCTCATGTCACATCTGAGGACTGGACGTTTCAAGCTTCCTGCCCAGGAGAGTTGCGGGGGTCAGGGCGGGGGGGCATCCCCTATACTCAGTGCCCGGTCCCCCATGTGCTGGGCTGCTGTGGCTTTCACCCCACCACACACGCTTGGCCAGGGAGAGGCCACAGCCCCCTCCCCCCCGGGGCCGGGTCCGCAGTCCCTGAGGCCGGCAGCCTGCCGTGGGGCACGTGTTGGGTGTGAGGGACCCCCTCGTGGAGAGACGGGCGAGGGTCGGGGTGGTGGGCTGGCCGTGGCCTCGTGTCCGGAACACCCCAATGGGGAGTGAAGACAGGAGACGCAGACGCCCACTTGAGGTCGTGGAGGACAGCGTGGGGTGCAGCGCACACAGAACAAGCTGTGTGCGGACACTTGAGGGCTGCAGGTGCCCCCCGACACCTGCTGTTTCTCCTTCACCTCTGACCTCCCCGTGTGGCCACCTGTGGGCCCGGTGGGTGAGCCTGCTGGGGACTGAATGCGGGTGTCCCCCAGAAGTCACAGGCTGAACCCCTAGCCCCAGGGGAAGGGGTGAGGAGGTGGGGGCTGTGGGCGGGGATTAGGGTGAGATGAGGTCATCAGCGAGGGGATCAGTGTCCTGATAAGAGGAGGGTGACACCAGGACCCTCAGTCTCCACCGTGTCTGTTGTTGAATTGCGCAGCCTGTGATGTTCTGTTAGAGCGGCCTGTGTGGTTCGGGATTCTCCGAGAAACAGAACCACCAGAATTTACCATCCGTCCACCCACCCATCCATCACCTATATCATTCATCTATCCATCCATCCATCTATCCATCCATCCATCTATCCATCCATCCATCATCCATCCATCATCCATCCATCCATCCACCCATCCATCATCCATCCATCATCCATCCATCCATCCATCCATTCTCAATCCATCCACCCATCCATCCATCCATTCTCCATCCATCCATCCATCCATCCATCCATCCATCCACCATCCATCCATCCATCCATCCATCATCCATCCATCCATCCATCCATCCATCCATCCATCCATCCACCATCCATCCATCCACCATCCATCCATCCATCCATCCACCATCCATCCATCCATCCATCCACCATCCATCAATCCATCATCCATCCATCCACCATCCATCCATCCATCATCCATCCATCCATTCTCAATCCATCCACCCATCCATCCATCCATTCTCCATCCATCCATCCATCCATCCATCCATAATCCATCCATCCACCATCCATCCATCCATCCATCCATCATCCATCCATCCACCATCCATCCATCCATCCATCCATCCATCCATCCATCCATCCACCATCCATCCATCCATCCATCTACCATCCATCCATCCATCCATCATCCATCCATCCATCATCCATCCATCCATCCATCCATCCATCCATCCATCCATCCATCCACCGACCCACCTATCTGTCATCTGCCTTCTATATATCTATCTACCTGTGTACCTGTATCTATCATCTACCTATCTGTCTAATCTGTCATTAATCCATCTCTTTAGGTGTCTGTCTATATCTAGCAATAGATCCTATTGGCTCTCTGTACCTCTGGAGAATCGTGACTAATGGAGATGTAGCGATCTGTGTCTGCGGCAAGACATATAAAGATGGGAATTGAGTTAACACAGTTTTTCGGAGTCCGAGACATCCCAGAACCGGCCGTCCGCAAGCGGCAGACCCAGGACCGCCTGCGGTGGGATTCAGGCCGAATCTGAAGGCCTGAGAACCAGGAGCGCTGATGTCGGAGGGCATAAGATGCTCAGCCGCGCTCAACCGGAGACCGAATTCTCCCTTCACCTTTGTGGTCGAGTCAGGCCTCCACCTGATGAGACGAGGCCCACCCACACCGGGGAGGGCCACCTGCGTTTGCTCTGTCCGCTGGCTCAAATGCCCACGGGAGGCGTGTTCTCATTCTCACCGCCTCAGGGTCCCCCACCGTCCCCGACCAGCACACTTAGCATCACCGTGTGTCTTCTTTTTGTTTTGATAACAGATTTTATATTCCAGCACAGATGCAGCGTTCTCTGCAACGTTGCGAGGACAGCACAGAGATGTCTCCAGACGCCCCTTGCCCCGCCCCAGGCAGGGCCTTCCCCACCGCCACCGTCCCCACCGGAGGGTACATGTGTCACCGTAGGGGACCCTGCGTGGACAGGTCATCGCCCAGACTCCGCAGTGTACAGCAGGGTCCCTTTTGGTGTTGGACATGCCATAGGTTTGGACACACGTCTCATGACCGGGATCCATCACGACAGGGCCACTCAGAGTAGTGTCACTGCCCTGAAAACCCCCTGGGCTCCCCGTGTTCATTCCTCGGCCCCTACCTCCGGACCCCTGGCAAACCCTGATTTTTTCCGCTGTCTCCACAGTTCTGCCTTTTCCATCATGCCCTGGAGTTGGAATCACGCGGCATGCCGCCTTCTCACTCAGCCGTATGCATTTACGGGTCCTCCCCGTGTTTTCGTGGCTGGATGGGCCATTTCTGTTGAGCGCTGAGTAATACGCCTCGGGGTGGGTGAGTGGATGGACCACAGTGAGTTTCTCCATCACCCAGTGGAGGGCGTCACGGGGGCTAGCACCCTCTTTTGAGGAGAGCCCGTTGTATTCCGGTCCCTTTGGGATCAGACCATGGAAACAGCGATTTCTCTCTCAGCCTGGTCTTCCCGATGGGTGAAGTCTATCCATCTATCTATCTATCCATCTATCTATCAGCATCTCTCTCTCTCTCTCTCTCTCTCTCTCTCTCTCTCTCTCTCTCTCTCTCTCTCTCCCATCTATCTATCAGCATCTTTCTCTCTCTCTCTCTCTCTCTCTCTCTCTCTCTCTCTCTCTCTCTCTCTCCCATCTATCAGCATCTCTCTCTCTCTCTCTCTCTCTCTCTCTCCCATCTATCTATCAGAATCTCTCTCGCTCGCTCGCTCGCTCGCTCGCTCGCGTGCACATGATGTCTTGCTGCCTCCCTCCCTCTCTATACCTCTCATGTATGTATCTATCTGTATTTATCAGCATATCTCTCCCCCTCTCCCTCTCTTTCTCCCCACTCCCCATTTGTACCTGTCCACCGGCTCTCTGTATTTGATAAAACACCCAGGATGTGGATACATCAGCCCATTCAAACAGGAGCCACAAAGCATCTGATTATTTTCAAAACATCTGGACGGGGGCCAAGAAGCCAAGACGCCTTTCTTTTTCTGTTCACATTTTTTTAAAGAAGGCTGTTAATACAGCCTGAGCCTGGACTTTTGTTGTTGTTCATTTTTTTCGCCCCCCTTGAGACTCTTTTTTTAAAGTTTCTACGTTGAGACAATGGTACATTCACGTGCGGTTGAAAGAACAGGGCAACACCCTGTGCACACTTGACTTGGCTTTCCTCCCAGGCACACCTTGAAAAACTGCCCTAACCACACCTCATATCAAGATGCTGACACAAAAGCGCCGCCGTCTTGGTCCTCAGGTTTCCCGTCTCAACGAGTATTTCTTTGTGTGTTTCGTTCTGTGCGATTCTGCTGCACGTGAAGGTCTGTGAATTCCCCGCCACAAACGCAGGACCCGGCCATTCTGTCCGCACCGGGATCCCTGGGTGGTGGCCTTTCTGTAGTTCCGCCCCCTCCTTCCCAGCTAACCCCTCACCCCCTTGTCACCCCGGCAACCTCTAATCAGTCCTGTATTTCTACAACTTTGTCATTTCAGCACCGCGCTGTAAATGGACTCATCCACAATGAAGCACTTGAAATTGCCTTTTTTTTCACCCAGCGTAATTCCCTGGAGATTCATCCAAGTCTCCGAGCCGTTGCGGGAGCAGTCAGGCTTCCTTTGGAATCACACCTGTGAAAAGCCTTGCGTACAATGACAATACGACTAAACAGCTTTCCTGTGATCAAAAAGGCTGCAGTGGATATTTGTTGGCTCGTGCGTCTTTTGCGTGCCCGCGTTAGACAGACATCTCTCGCTCGTCTCCTAAGATCCAGCCTTGGTGGGAAATTCAGTGACTGTGCAAGAGTCACGCTTTTTTCTGGGGTGCACCCATCCTGGTGGGACCCCCCTGCTGGGGGCTGACGTGTGTGAGTTGCTGTTGAACGGAAGAGAAGAAAGATGCACGTGGGTTGCAGATGAGAGTGTGGCACTTGCGGAGATTTTGAGCGACCCCTGTTTGCCACCGGGTTTTGGGGGGAGCATGGAAGGGCTGTGTGACAGAGCCTGGAAGTCTGAGGGACACACAGGAGGGGAGACGGTGCCCGGCTCACCCGTCCTCCTAGGAGCCCCCCCAGCCAGGCTGGTGTGTGTGTACCCAGCGGTTGTTAGCACTTGACTTTCTGCACCTGCACGAGAATGTGAGAATCTTACCCCCTGATGCTTGTGAAGGTGACCTCATTTGCAAATAGACTCTGCTGATGAGCAAGCTAAGTGGAGGTCACTAGGTGGGCCCTGGTCCAACAGGACTGTGTCCTTATAAGAAGAGGAGGTGAGGACACAGGCACACACAGAGGGACGGCCATGTGAGGACACGGGGAGCGGACGGCCGTCTGCACACCCAGGAGAGAGGCCTCGGGGGGGGACCAGCCCTGGGACACTGGATCTCGGACTGCAGCCTCCAGGCCTGGGAGAGAAATGACTGTCGCTGAAACCTGTCAGTCTGTGGCCCCCTGTGACGTAGCCCTAGGAAAGTAATAAAGATCCTGGTGGCAGGAAGTGGGGTGCTGGCGGAGCAAATACCTCAGTTTGGACGTGGTGAGGCACACATCTTGGCCCGGCCCCCCCGTTGTCATCATTCAGGCCCCCCGTAGCCCCCACGTCTTCTTCGTGCTGCATCACCAATCCTTGACTTAATTTCAATGGCCCAGACGGACACACCAGGCAGCGGCGCTTTCCAGCGAGCCCGGGCGGCGGGGTGAGCAGGGACAGTTTCCTGGCGTGTGCCCTGAGTACAACACTCACCCCCGTTTGGCAAAAATGTCATCTACAGAGAGACGGCCACCTTCTCCCTGTGTTGTTGTATGTCAAGACAGCGAAGGAGAGAGAGAGAGACATGATACATGATGGATGGTGCATGGTGGGTGGATGGGTGGATGGATGGATGGATGATGGATGGATTAAACCTTCGAAGCCATGAAAGCAAGAACAAAGGTCTGGCCTCGCCCTTCCATCAGATCATGAGAAACGCGACCTGCTTAAAACAGGAGTGGGCGGGGCATGTGGCCTCACCTGCGTCCCAGGTGTGGCGTGTATGCACTGCAGGGAGTCCTAATCTCTGATCTGCATTCATTATTACCTGAATGTGAGCTCAGCGCTGTGGGTGTGCGACCGAGGTTGCGTTCCCTCCTCCACTGGGAACGCAGGCAGGGTTGCTGTGGCTTTCGACCTAACACGTTGGATGTGTGAGTGTCGCTTCCAGCTGCTCAGAAAGGCGCGTGTTGCAGAGTGGGGGTGCATTACCACAAACCCCCCGTCCTCTGCCGTGCATGTAGTTCATGCTGTGAGACCCTCCCGGGATGGTTGGGGACAAGCTGTGCCCTGTGTCATTGCATCTCGCGTGCGGGGGCCTCCATTGTGCAGCTCGAAGCTGCTGAGGAGGAAAGAAGGCTGTCCTGGTGTGTGAAATAGGCACCTGAGAACAGAAACGCTCATCCGTCATCTAACCCTAACCCCTCCCAGAGAACCCACCTCCTAATGCCATCCTGTCGGGGGCTTCGCATTTGCACACATGAATTTGAGGGGGACACACACATGCAGCCCACAGCCCGTGTCCGCTGCCCCTCCCAGGTAGGGGGTAGCAGCCTTACGTGTCCCACTGATTCATCGTTGGGTCCGTCAGTTCGTTCATGGACTCAAGGAACATGCGTTGAACGCCGGCCGCGTGCCTGCCACCAGGCGGGGCGGGGACCCCCACGACGAGGTGCCTGGTCCACAGTAGAATGGAGGAGGCCTGCTTGTCTAGGTGCTCACTTGGGCAGGAGGGGGAATTTCTCACCTGAGCCTGGACCACTCAGGAATGCTCCCCGTTCCCTGCCGGATGGCAGAGATGCAGGCTGGGCTAGGAGACCCAAGAACGTGGACATATGTCAGGATGTCCCCCTCGTCGTCTTCTGAGGGTCAGAGGCTGCAGTGAGGAACCTTTGATACCAATGTCTGTCTGCAGGGTAGATTCCTAGTTGGGTCAAAGGATAAATGCATACGTAATTGGTCTAGATTTGTCCCGACTTACCCCTGTGGGGGAACATTTTGCACCCCCACCCACTGCGTACGTGAGTGCCTGGTCCCCGTCACCGTGCCAGAGAAACGTGACTTCAAAGCACTTGAACTTTTGCCAATCTGATAAGTGAGATCGTATCTCGGTAGAATTTTAATTAGCATTTCTCTTACTCGGTGTGAAGTGGAGCGTGTGTTTTCAAGGACCATGTGGGTATCTTTTTGTATAAATGGTTAACGTTGCCCTTGTTCTCTGGAGGGAGTTGGATTTTTTTCCTTCGTTCATAAGAACTCTTTACGTATTCGGAGAACAGCCCATTGAATGTGATAGGCGTTGCAAATTTTCTCCCCGTTCATCGTTTATTTTTCACTTTGCGTCCCGGGTCCGTACAAATCCAGGAGGAACCCCAAATATTCAACCACTTCTCCCGCCAGCACGCCGCGGTCTCCTAGGGCTTCATCCTTACAGACGTGCCGTCTGCTTCTGAGCCTCACTCTGATTTTTATTTTATGTTTTATTCCTTTCTGCAGCCTTCCCCCCACAACCCGAACGTGTTGCCTTAGTGACGGGAGGCACGGATGGAATCGGCTATGCGACCGCGAAGCGCTTGGCAAGACTCGGCATGACCGTGATTATAGGTGACTGGTTTTACACTCACTCGTACCTGGCAGCTAATGGGACACGCACAGTTGTTTGCTTATATATATATATAGGGGTGTCCATATTGATTTGCTTATCGATGACACGGCCAGAGGTGGAAGACATAGGGATCAATATTCAGAAACTGAAAAAGACGGGAGATGTCTTTTCGACATGAATGTACGTTCTGCATTAATATTGATCATATGTTTTTTTCTGGGTGTGATTCACTCGGAAAAAACAACCCTAGATCTGAATTAGTTTGCCAGAGGGGACGTGACAAATGTCATAGACGGGGCGGCTTAAGCAACACACATTTATTCCCTCCCAGTCCTGGAGGCTGGAGTCCGAGATCCAGTGTCCCAGGGCTGGTTCCCCCCGAGGCCTCTCTCCTGGGCGTGCAGACGGCCGTCTGCTCCCCGTGTCCTCACATGGCCGTCCCTCTGAGTGTGTCTGTGTCCTCACCTCCTCTTCTTATAAGCACATGGTCCTGTTGGACCAGGGCCCTCCCTAGTGACCTCATGTCAACTTAATCCCCTCTTTACAAACCCATCTCCAGAAACAGCCGCATCCTGAGGTCCTGGGGTTAGGGCTCCAACCTGTGAATTTTAGGGGGACACACTTCAGAATCTGACCAGGTTTTTAGAACAGTAGCTTCCGCTACAGGTATATCCTACAGACATTCTGTAGTTTCCACTCTTCTGAAAAATCTCGGGCAGCGTATCTTGGTGCCTAAATGGTCTTTGAAAACGAAGGGACTCCCTTGGGCTGGGAACGTGGTTACCATTCAGACGATTCTTCCCGTTGCCAGCCATTCGGGGACAGACGCGTCAGCCAGCTGCAGAGAAGGACGCGTGCAGATGGGCTTTGACACAGAAACGTCATGTTTCTCAAGTCCCCTGTGGGCATCGGCTCATTTAACTCAAACGTTCAGTGGCGCCCGTTTTTATCAAAATCATCCTGTCGGTTTTAAGGGTTAAGGAGTGGTTTCATGTCCGACTTTCTAACCCATCACCCAGGGTCCCTCATTTCTTTTCTTTTTTGTTTTTTGAATTTGCAAAGTTATTTATTTACGAATTGTTTTTTATAGTACTCTTTCCTACACAGTTAATGTATACTAGCTTCTTGAAAACTCTTCCAGGAATTGAATAACAAGGGTTTGTATTTAGCTCTTCCCTTTTTAATGAATTATTTTTGTTTGCTACAGGGTCACATTTTTCCTTTTTTTTCGTTTTTTTTTAATCCCTCATTTCTTCATCACCCATTCGTTCCTTGGCGCCCAGCTCCTCTTTGAAAATTCTCCTGCCCGTCGCTTACTGATGGACGGTTACAGATGGGCCACGACGCTTGGGGTGGGAGCTTTAGTCACGACTGTGTCTCGCCCCATCCTGGGGATGGACTCAAATGCCTTGATTTTGACCCTACACATTTGAGCACGCGTGTGTCACCCGTGCAAGCGGACTGGAGCCGACTTGTTGTCACCTCACTTAGGGGATGTGGGTTGAACCTCAGGAACGGCGCCTGTCAGCACCAGCTGTGTTTTCTGGCGTTCAGCGGAGAGTTGACACCGTCTCCTTTGCCACAGAGCGTGCGACAGCAGTGTTTTCGCCTTCACGGGGGGGGGGGGGGGGGGGTCGCGGTCGCGAGCCTCCTGGCCACTGCAAACAAGCATGCAATCTCACCTCCGCCGTGTGACTCTGAGGGGGTAATTGGATACGCCCCGGGGAGGGGCGATTTTTCATTTTGCCTGACGTTTTGATTCAAAGTCACTGAATAAAACATCATCCTTCGACCCTTAGCGCATTTTTAGATTAAATACGAAGTCAGAGCCGGGTACGTCCCATTTCAGATTCCTTAATCCCGAATCTATGAACGTTGAAAGAATCATCAATTACTTGCCGAAGGGCTGAAGTGACAACCTGGGTCCGAGTGAGGCCGAGCGATGCATTAATATTGCTGTGAATGCACACGTTACTCAGTTTCCTCTGTTCACTAGATCTTAGCTGTTCTTGTTTGAAGGTATGGGTGGAGGATGTTTCTTTCTTCATAATTCTTTTTTTTTTTTTTGGATAATGCTCCCTGGATTGAATTTTTTTTTTTTTAAGATTTTTATTGGGGAATTGGGGGAAGGGGAACAGACAAGTTGCTGTCCTTTTGTTCTTCAGTCTAGTTGTGGAGAACGTTGCTTCACTGGCCCAAGTTGGCACCATCATTGCGCTCTTCCTGGGCGACGCAGATCAGTCACCGGCTTCTGGACGGCCGCTCACTGCGGCTGCTGGCCGCTCACGCTGGCTGCTGGCTACATACGGTAGCCCATGGCAACCCACTGCCACAGGGGCTGCAGCCTACGCCGGCGACGGCGACTCACGGCAGCCCAGCTCCAGGTTGAGCTGTTGTTCAGCATCTTAGCTGTGGAGGGCAGTGTCACTGGCCCTCATATGTGGGATCTGAACCGGGGCCCTCTGGCGTCCCAAGCCAGCTCTTAACCATCGCGCCACTCGGCCGGCCCTCTTTCTTCATAATTCTTAATCAACGGCGGCCTGAGGTTTAGACCAGGGGTCAGTGTTTCCTGGTAGGGGCCAGGTGATACATATTTTCATAGCTCTCTCTCAGCGATGAGCTCTGACCTGACAGCAGGAAGGCAGTCACAGCCAGCACTTAAAAATGGCCATGGCTCTGGTCCAAAAAACCTTTTTTTTTTTTTTAGTATCAGGCGATCAGGTGGCGCGCCAAATTTGGCCCCAGGTCCGTGGCTTGCTGACCTACTTTGGGTTCAATATATATATATATTTAGATAAGTGGAGGCAGTTGCTGAAACTGACCTTTGTCAAAGGAAGTGAGTGTCCATGCCTCTAATTCAATGCTAGTCATGCCAGCCTGGATACCAAGCGTGAGCTGGCCATCCGGGGGACCTGGCGACCAGGATGGCCGCGCCCCACCCCCGGCTTTCTCTGGCCACTTACATCTTTCTCGGGAAATGGGGGGGCTTTGCTGTCATTTCATCCACGCTTCCCCTGTGCCAGCGCTTGATGCGAAGGGGGTCAGTGCTGGAGGTTCATCCCGGGAGCAGACGGCTACTTGATGTATAAAAACCGCGCGGAATTTCCGAAGGAAGGTCCTTCACACCTATGGCCTCAGGTGACCTGTGCTTGCTTATTTATTTATCTATTTATTTATGTTTTTATCTATTTGGCAGGTGGACTTTGATGCCTAGAACATTTAGAGATGGACGTTAGCATTCGGGCTATCTCATACACGCCAACCTGCCCGTTCCCCCAAAAATGCAGGGGGAAAAAATGTAATAACCGTGTCAAGTTTCTATTTCTTGAAGGGCGCCTAAGGGGCAAATTACTTGGCAGCTGTGCCTCTTTGATCCCTGAAACTTTGAACTCCTTCAAAGCAGGGACGGGGTTCACGAATCCCTGTTTGTTAGAGTACCCCCAAAGAGGTCTGCTGCCCTGTTTACTTTGCACGTCCCTGGCTGGAGCCGAACGCATTTCCGATTCTGCTAGGCTCAGTCTACTGTCTTACATGTTTGTTTTTAAAACTCTTCGTGGTCAACACTTTTTTTTTTGTGGGGGGAGGTCGGGGCAGAAGGGCATTCCATAAGTTAATTTGGGGGCACTTGTCAAGGATACAGTGTACATCGTACAGAAGGGAATGCTAGCAGACCACAATAGCGGTCCTTCGCTAGAATGTGTGAATGAAGTAAAATAGCTGTACCCAGCATGCGAAAATGCGTGAAAAGGGGTGGCTTGGTGATACGTTTTTCGAGATGTCAGGGTGGTTCTGTCCAGAGAACGCCCCCGCCCCCCAAGCAGGGGCTGGACCCAAGTGGACCACCCAGGTGACACGGGCTGGCCCCTCCCCTCCCAGGACAGGTGTGCTCAAGCCACCTGTGGGTCTTCGGGGCCCCCAGGGCTCCATAACCATGCGTGCGTTCCTCACGTCTCATCTCCCTCTGTGACTCACCCCTGCAGGGAGTTTCGGGCGTGCTTCTCCTGCAAAGAGGCCGCCTGGCTGTGTGTGGCGTGGCCTGTTGTTCATGCGCCAGGACCTCCTGAGAGCAGCCCCTGTTAGGGGCTTCGAATTAGAGCTGCGTGGTCACAGATGTGTGGAAAAAACAACACGCACGCCGTGCAAACTCGGTTCTCACCGTCAGCACGCAGTCACGTCCTAAGACGTGCAGGAAACCACATTAACTTGATCACACTCCTGGTGGCCTTGTCCTTATTTTAACCGTGACACGCCCCGTGCACAAAACGCCCATGGCCGTCCTTCCAAACCTGTGTTCCCCGAGCCACACCTGTGCATTTTTACAGCGTCGCCGGTAACAAAATGAGAAATCGCCAGGGCGGAGTGGGGACAACCCCATGGTCGTTTTTACAGCTTGGGCCACGCAGGATCGCAGGGGGGTGCCTGGACCAAAAGTGTCTTAGAAAGTTCTGCCTCTAGCCTGGCGTGTATGCCACCATGTCCGTGCTGGAGCTATCCCCAGCTTCCAAGCCTGTGTTTATCATGCCACCCGGGGTCTCGCCGAAAAGGAAAACGTCAGGGAAATGCGGACGCCTGGCCAATTCAGGCTAAACAATGAGGGGACGTCAGGAGGCGCGCTCAGTTCTGCAATGCGTCGTGTGTCTCAAGAAAACAAGTTTTTGGCATTTGATGGTTTCTGGATGACCTTATCCCTAATGGTATTTTTTTTTTCTTTTAAGCTGGAAATAACAAGCCCAGAGCCCATGAAGCCGTGAAGAAGATAAAACAAGAAACGTTGAATAACAAAGGTACTGCTTATGGCGAACCCGCGTGGCCTTAGGGACAGGCTGGTGGGGGTGGCCGTGGAGGGAGGGACATGTCTCTGCGTCTCGACTTATCCTTTGGGTGTTTTTGTTTCACAACGTTGTACAAAATCGGCATGAAATTTTTTTTTTTCAAAAAACGACTGTTGAAAGAATAAATTCCGCAGACCTCGCTTTGTGTTGTACACTTACGCAGGACAGGCGCAAAGGTTCGTTTTGGGGTTCATATGTGGCTGTTTAAAAAGTTTCAGTGCCTCACGTGTTCTAACAGCGCTCTCCTTTATCGGGGGAGAGAACTTTCTAGAAGGTTTTGTTTCCATGACGTGGTGGCTTCAGTTGCGTAGGTTGAGATTCTGTGCAGAAAGTGGTGGATGCGAAGGAAAGACCAGCGGCGGGTTTTCCGTGCTGCGGAAAGTGCCACCGGCGATGCATTGATTTCCAGTCACTGTGGACGGTGAGTCCCTTCTGGGAGCAGGCGCCCTACCTGCTGCTCGTCCGCTTCTGTTTGTTTTTTTCTGTTGAATGATATAAAGCCGGTGCCTGAGCTCAGCATCTGGGGGGCTAGCTGCCATGGGGATAAGCGGTCAGGTGTGCACGCCTGGGGCCGACGGAGCCGGGGCAGCCAAGCCGCCCACCCTCGGCCCTGCCCCACACTCCGCACATGGCACTCCGTTCTCAGCAGCACCCCCGGGCGCCTGAGTTTACAGAAAGGGCAGACCCCTCCGTGTGGCAGCGTGGCCGTGCGTCCTTGGCGACGGTGGAGATGGGGAGGCCGAGGGTGCTTTGGTCCTTCTGCGTCTCAGAGCAGGACTCGCTGTGGTCCTGGGAACTCAGGCTTAGCCTGGCCTGGGAGCAGATGTCATGGGGCCCAGGGACGGGGCTGGACAGGAGCCAGGTGACCCCAGGGGTCCGCAGCACAGGTGTTCCACAGGGGGCACCCTTCACGGTGGTCACCACGGGCAGAGTGACTGAAAGTGTCTGTGGGGTGGGCAGGGGATCGTGTCTGAGCCGCGTTGAGTGTGCTTATTCTCACAGGGAGAGGGGACTTGGTGCAGGGAGGCGTGAGCCAATTCCACACACTTACACACACACACACACACACACGTGCACACACACACTTACACATGCACACACATGCACTTATAAGTGTGCACACACGTGAACACACATGCACGTACACACAAGCACACATGTGAACACACATGCACACACATACATACGTGCACACACATGCAGACACATGTGCACACATGCATGCACTTACAGGTGCACACACACAAGCAGACACACATGCACACATACACACATTTTTAAAGCTTGTCTAGTGTGCACTGAACCCAACATGAAAGCAATGCCACACTGGCTTCCAACGTTTGGAAGTCGGTCAGTGGAGACCCAGGCATTTCCCTCCTCTTGGCCGAGTCAGCATCCAGACTCAGGAGCCCCCAGACCCGAGATCCAGCCAGCCGCGGGGTCCCCTCCCTGTGCCGGGGCCCCTCTGCCCACTGGTACGGCAGGCAAAGACGCAGCTCCCAGGGACGCCAGCGGGGGCAGCTGCGTGTCCCTCTCTCAGGGGCCTGGCTCACCCAGCGTCTTAGCACATCTCCCTGCACCCACGCCGGAATGTTCCCATGGTGACGCTGATGTCCGGGCCAGCCTGCTCCTGCGGCAGCCTCTGAGACCCTTGTCCACGCCACCCCCCTCGGTTCAAGGTCAGATGGAGTCCTCTCACCCCCTGCTTACGGCCGCATTCGGGGATGCCGCAGAGAAACCCCACGTTGCTTCCTTTACATGGAAAGGTGGGAGCTCTCAAGATAATAAGAGACGATGTGTGACACACGTGGCCTGCGGGTGAGCGTGTGAGGACAAAGGTGGTCTTTTATGTCTGGGTCGGTGGAACAAAAGCGAGGTTGACGGAAGCACGGCTGCGTCCGGTTGGACGTCTTTCTTGATTCCTGCACACAAGTCGTTGTTTTTTACGGCTGCCTATTCCTCCATCGTCAGGACAGAGCAAATTGCGCGTCTGGTTTCCCACGGAGACGCGTGTCTCATCTCGGTCTGTGCTCGGTGCCCTTGGGTTTGCGGCTCAAAACAGCTGCTCACTTTTGCCCGTTCAGGTCTGTTCCGGAAAGTAGAGTTAGGGACGTAAAGATACGCGACGTACGCGTTCACACTGGTCTCCGGGCGTCTGTCACTGTCATGGCTGTCCGTGAGACGGCCCCTATCCCTTCTCTGCCACTGTGTCTTTCCAGGCTGAACTGGTCCTCGGGAATTTTAACCCACTTGACGATGTTGTTTTTGTCCCTTAGAGGAGTGGCCAGGATGCCCAGGGACGTGGGACACAGATATTATGGTGCCTCCTTTTTATAAAGCTTGAAGGAGACATGCCTCCCTGCCTGGGCCCCCACACCTGCGTGTGCTGAGCTCACCCGACTGTTACCTGGAACTCACGGAAATGCTTCGCAGGTCACACCTCGGGGTTGATTCATCACCCCACACGCGACACACGCCGATCAGCCTGGGGGTGAGTGGGGAGGGCTTCCGTTTCGTTTTCAGCGCTTGCCATTCGCGTCCCTTGGTCATTTGCTTAATCGCCGTCCTAGGCGTGGGAACGTCAGACGCCTGCCCGGACGCGTCTGGGTCCTTGACTGTTCCCGTCCGTCTGAAGTACTTAATTGGCGGCGTGTTTTCACACATCCGTGTTGGAGAGAGAATGAAAGCCTGGTAGCTGGTGCCCATCTTAGGTTTTCTGAGGTAGACTGCGTGCAATTATTCAGAGCCATTTACACGGGCAATCCGCTCGTGAAATTAAAGACGAACTATGTTGATTTTGATCATTATTATTATTATTATTTTTAATTCCTTTGGGGGAAAACGTCGTAAAGAACCCTCCTACCTCTAACACACATTCTTTCTCCTTTGCCGAGGGGCGGGTGGAAGAGACCCCCGCCAGGCACTAGGCACTCACCTGGCAGGTATGGCCAGACCCGTCTGTGTCTAAATTATTGTGATTTTAAAAAAATTTCCTAGACTTTAATTTTTCAGCTCAGTTTGACGTTTGTAGAAAATACAGCCAATTAGTCTACTACCTGCCCTCACCGCCCCACAATGTCCTCTATTATTTTTTTTTTTTTCATTTTTTGAAGCAAATTAGAGCTTGGCGGTTACAGATGCCCCACGCGGACCCGTTCCTGTGAGTGGCCAGAGCCCCCGGGGAGGTTTCAGGCCTGTGGCAGCTGAATCCCCAACCTCGTACCTCCGCTCTGCGAATTCGACCACTCAGGACGCTTCTCCGTTCCCCCACGCGCGTTGTTGTACAAGTTAATTACCAGGAAGATTATCAGGGGGTTTAGGACACGCCGGGTAGGTGCTGTTTAGCAGATAAGAAATAATGAGTGTTTCTCCAAGAGGAAAAAGGCGGCTTTGTCGGTGGCACGAGATACCCTGGCAGCTTTCTGGGTTTTGTCCTCGAAAGAGAAGCAAAGGACTGGAAGGCAGGTGAGCTCGCCCTGCTGGGTCCTGCCCCAAACACGCAGGCCGTACGTGCCGCAAACGCCCAACCTGGACGGCGCGTGCCCGGCTGAGTGCCAAGGGCATGTCCGGGCCTGAGGCCCAGCTCTGTTCAGGCTCCGCGTTCCATCTGCAGACGCCTTTGTATTCTGCTGCGGCTCTTAGGAGGTTAAGTCTCGTTTCTGAAGCGGTGGCCAGGGAGCAGTTTGGGGCCGTCGGCTCCGTTTTTCACACCCTAGAGCCCCACACGCCCCCAGAGAGCGCACGTCCCCAGCGAGGTGCCCACGAGAGCTTTTTTACCTCTGCTGTTTTGTTTTCTGCCAACGTTGAGGTCAAGCCAGTCCACCAGAGTGGAGCCTGGGCAGCAGGGAAGGTTCCCGTGCTCTCAGGGCGAGCGGACGCCCTTTACTTGGGGAGCGCGAGCCCTCAGACCACAACTAGGCATTCGCATGTAGTCTCACTGTTTTCTTAGGGACGGATGATGACGGGTGGGGTCTTAGGTGGGATGTTGGATGCGTCTGCGGAGACCCTAAGTGTGACTGACGGATGCTGTTCAGAGTTGATGGGCGACCGTCCCCCCAAATATATCACTGATGGATGAATGGATATAGAAGATGCGGTCCACGCAGACAGTGGACTGTCACTCAGCCATTACAACGCGGAGGGGCCTTGAGGACATGATGCTCACTGAGAGACGCCAGTCACAAAGGGACAAATCCTATATGATTCCACTTACGGGAGGTACGTAGAGGAGTCACCTTCACGCAGTCAGAACGTAGATGGTGGGTGCCACCACGGACTGGGGGGGGGGGTTACTGTTGAAAGAGGACAGAGTGTCCGTTGAAAACGACAGAAAAGGCTCTGGAGATACGTGTGTCTTGCATCACACGTTGCATGCCACTGGGGCCCCTTTGCATGGGACCAAGAATAAGTGCCTAGAAGTGACGCGTCTGTGTTGCCCACACGACTTGTAGGGATGGCCGGTCTCCCTAGAGCCACCTCTGTCCTGCTGCCATGCTCCGTGGCTTCCTCAGGAATGGGCCGGCCACCTGTGCTCCGTGTCTGCCCCTGCAGGTGACAAGATCCAGGTGCTGGGGAACGGGGGTGTCTCTGGAGGTCCCCTCCCTTCCAGAGGAGGGTGGGTACAGAGAAGGCAACGGTTATTTCCAGACAGCTGCCCTCTGCGGGTCACCCCTCTCCTCATGCTGGTCCCTTTGGACATCATTGGTCTGGCTGAGGGCTCAGAGTCCTGGGACCGATCCCCCCGAGACGAGAAAGGGTTCCGTCATTAACTCATGGTGTCTGCTGTGGCCGTGGGGGAAGGACTCGGGCTCATATGGTGCAGTCTTGCCCTTTTCGATGGTTGTCTCATAATCGTGATACACCGTCAATCTTTGCAAGTCACCCACCACCCACCACCCACCGCCACCACCCGGGGCTTAGCCACTGCTTGGCACTTTGCGGGCACTTGGCAATTTGTTTTTAATGGTGGTGATGGTGGTGGTGATGGTGGTGGTGGTGGTGGTGGTGATGGTGATGATGTTGATGGTGGTGATGATGGTGGTGATGGTGGTGGTGATGGTGATGGTGATGGTGGTGATGGTGATGGTGGTGATGGTGGTGATGGTGATGGTGATGGTGGTGGTGGTGATGATGGTGGTGATGGTGATGGTGGTGATGGTGATGGTGGTGGTGATGGTGGTGGTGATGGTGATGGTGGTGATGGTGATGGTGGTGGTGGTGATGGTGGTGATGGTGATGGTGGTGATGGTGATGGTGGTGGTGATGGTGGTGGTGATGGTGATGATGTTGATGGTGGTGATGATGGTGGTGATGGTGGTGGTGATGGTGATGGTGATGGTGATGGTGGTGATGGTGATGGTGGTGATGGTGGTGATGGTGATGGTGGTGATGGTGGTGGTGATGATGGTGGTGATGGTGATGGTGGTGATGGTGATGGTGGTGGTGATGGTGGTGGTGATGGTGATGGTGGTGATGGTGATGGTGGTGGTGGTGATGGTGGTGATGGTGATGGTGGTGATGGTGATGGTGGTGGTGATGGTGGTGGTGATGGTGATGGTAGTGATGGTGATGGTGGTGGTGATGGTGGTAGTAATTTTGATGGTAATTGTGATGGTGATGATTACTGTTGTCTTATCCACCATAGTTATTATCACATGAAAGTACAGAATCCTGAAGGTGATGCCCAGAGATGCCCGTGAGCTCCCTGAGGATGCCTCGCTGGCTGCCAGCACTGAGTGTCACATTCGTGTCTGTCCCCTACAGTATGCCTTTCCTGCTGTGCTGTCAGAGATACTCATTAATTCTGTGGCTTCACGGTGCCCTGTGTTGAGATCACATTTAATTTAAGGTAACTGTCACAGTGACTGTTGGGAGCAGCTGATCTGAGCTGTCCGTGTCCCCTTGGCTGTGGATTTTCTTCGTGTTTCAGTCTTCTCGCTTGAGCTGTATTTTTGCCACTTTCACTTAAACGGAGAGCACGGTCCTTTTCCCTGATACTGCCAGAAATGAATTCATTCACGTCCGTCTTCATTTTCGTACATACCTTTGTCACTGGGCGAGGAGGGTTCCAGGAGGCAGTTTTATCCACTGTTGCCTTTGTCACTTCACAGCCTTGCTCCTGCGTGAAGAAGTCATCAGACATCCTCCTTGTCACCCTGGTAGCTGGGTGTGCTTTGTATTGATGAAGATGTAGTCTCTCGGGGCCACATAACGAAGCTCCTCAGTCACTTGTCGACTTTCTTATCCGAGAACTGCCGCTGTATCCCCGCCTCTCTGTTCTTCTCGTGGCTGGAATTTGCACATTGTAGAGCACGTATTTTTAAAGTCCTTTCTCGGTGGAATCAGTGGCCTCTGAGATCATTTTTGCATGTGGACGCCTGGGCATGTGGACACCCAGCCCACATCCCCTGGGGAAATGCGTATCGGCGAGAATTGATTTTCTTTCTGTCAAGGAAAGGGGCAATCTGCAGGTTGTAAAGGAATTCTGGGGAATTCATTGGCGTTCTCTCTCTCTCTTTTTTTTTATTTTTTTTTGAGCCCCATTTTAGCCAAACCTGAATTATGTGAATTCTAATAAACAAATGCTCCTAGTGAGACCACGCTTCCCGCTCCCCGTGGAAAGTGTTTGGCAGGGAAAGACACGGCAACATGGCTGGATTTACACATAGAGCAAGGGGCCTCAAGCCACGGGATGCTGGAAGCTTCTAGAATCTGGAAAAGGCAACAAAACGGATTCTCCCTTAGTGACTCCACCAGGAACGTAACCTTCCTCACCTTGATGTCAGCCCAGAGAGACTCACATCAGGCCTCTGAGACATAAGTGAATGCATCTGTGTTGTTTTAAGCCAGGCAGCTGGCGGTCATTTGTCACAGCACCCATAGGAAACCTGTGCATAACATCCTAGCATCGGTTTTAGATTTTACACAGGACACACAGGCACTGCCTCGGTGGGTCCAGTTATTTCTGACTCTTTCAAGTCCTGTGATGCCGTGAGACAGCGTGGCCCCTGTTCCCTTCTCTCAGGACTCAACGCCGGCGTTTTAGAAGGAAACCCATCCGTGATTTAAAAACCAAGAGGAAAGCAAGACCTTTGGTCTTGGATTCCGGCGTGCCCGCTAGATGGAATGACAGTGTACTCAGGCCGTTAATTGCCCTCATAACTGGTCTCATTACTTGTATTCTGCGACAATTCGTCTCGATTCATTAGTGTGGCATTTAACTGCTCAGCTCAAGTTCATTTATGGGAGCATCATTTTCATTCAGCCAAAGAGGGCTTTCTCTCTGCGTCTCACTTGAATGTCTCTTGCCTTCCCGCTAACCCACGGGGTGGTTTCAGGGACTGTCCTTGACAGAGCCATTCGAAAGGGGAGAGCCCATTCGTTCTACGCCACCTCATAGAACTAGGTTCCAGCTGAGAGGAGGCTTTTCTCATCATCACTGGCCATTCCGCTGAGCTTTGTAACCTGATTTCCAAGCAGCTCAGTGGTCATCGGCCCCATGTCCCTCATGCAGGCTCAGATTCATCCACTCATGCTTTGTCTGCCGCGTAGGACTCACTCGTCATCGGCAGTGTCCAGAAAGCCAGGCGTCATTGTCACCATCGTGAAGGTCAGGGACCTCCGTAGACCTGCGGCTTGGGACGGAAGGGTTCACAGCCTCTGTGAGAGAGTCGCTTCCTCCGTGGTAAGATGCTGTTGTCCTTCTCGCATTCTTTCCTTCCTTCTCCGCTGGCCCAGTGTCAGGTCCCTTTGCCTGGCTGGGACAACGTCGGTGGCCTTGGCGCCTTGGGTCACAGAGAGCTTTCGGTCATGATACAAACCCGAGCTGCAGAATGGAGTTACCGGCACACATCCTCAGGCCCAGACGGCCACCAAGAGCGACCGACCCACACAATTCAACCAGGGCATGTGGAAGGGGTCTTCTGTGGACCGTGTTATTTTTTACTTTCTTCTTGCGTGGGTCTTGGAGCTGCCATAACGAGGCATCTCCAGCAGTGGGTGGGGTAGGCGGACGGGTTAACCAGCAGAAATGGATCATCTCCGAGCTGGGTTGGTTCTCTCTGGAGGCTCCAGGGGGACCACTTTTTCATGTCTGTCTCCAGCTTCGGGGGGCTGCCAGCCATCCTGCATGTTAACTTGGTTTGCAGAAGCATCGCCCCAATGTCCGTCTCCATCATCACACGGGCTTCTCCTTGTGTGCCTGCCTCATAATTTCTTTTCTTCTTAGAAGGACACCTGTCACACTGCATGCAGGACCCACCCAATCATCTTATCACGTCTGCAAAGAACCAGTTTCCAAGTGAGGTCATTTTTTTGGGGGGACGGGGGCGGTGGGCGGAGATATAGACCCACTCGCCCTTAGAACTGACACTTCCTAACACACGATGTATTTCGCTCGCCTTTCTCTGTTTATTGCTGGCCTGTGAGCAGCGTGTGGACAGAGGTATCTGCCTTGTCAGGGAAGCAGTGACATCTCTCGCAGGTTGTCAGGCAGTGTGGATGCCCTGAAAGGAGAGTTTCTTGCAAATGATCAGACACCGCGGTCCATGTCTGGGAGGCCTCAGACCGCGTCTGCACAGGGTCAGGCCGACGGTGGATTCCCGGGACCTGCCTCACAGTCAGGGGGCATGAATCTCCCTGGTGGAGAGGTTTCGACAAGGTATCAACCGAGGGCACGGGCAGAGAGCTTGTCCAGGCTTCAAGGTGTGCCCGCTCCCAACTAAAAAGCAACCATGCCCCAAAGCAAAGAAAGAAAATCTAGGGGCGCATATGAAAAGCAGAGAACTGCGGAGATGGGCGTGTTTGTTCACAGTCTGGAATTGCTTTGCAAGAATGTCAGGAACGCCTGGGGAAGACTTTCTCCATGGGAATGGTTTGTTTTTCTTGCAGTGTGTTTCTTGTTCGGCGGCTTTGACCCATGTATCCTTTGTGAGGTGCAAATGGGTTTCTTTCCTAAGATTTTTTGCATTCTTGCAGCAGCCCGACAGAGACGCTTGGTAATTCCCTCCATGAACGTCTTGGTGGAGATTGGGCTGGGGTTAGAGTCTCTCTGTCTCTCTCTCTCTCTCTCTCTCTGTCTCTCTCTCTTTCTCACACACACACACACACACACACACACACACACACACACAGACACCCCTACAACCTGTTAGAACGCCCCACATACCTGCTGCGTTCAGCCCCCGCGGCCCTACAGAAATGAGGCTCCGGTCCCAGCCGAGCCGCATGGGTCCCCGATCCCATCTTCTCGTCAGCGGTGGGGATCTCCGGGAAGAAAGGCAAGGGCGGTCTTTCTTCTACAAGAAAACAAGCGCCCAGGAAAATTGCCTTTTTTATTTGTGTTTCGGCAAAAGCATTGTGGCGACAATGAGTGTCTACGGGCGAGTGAGTAAAAATCAGTGAATGGCAAATTGTTATGTCCTGTGGATGTTTTTTTTTAAAAAAACAACAACAAAAAAACCCCACTGAGCTGTGTGCCTCCCAGACCGGAGATGAAATAGCAAATAGAAAAGCAAAAAAATAACACAATAGCAGCACACGGCCCCTGCAGGGAAAAGAAACGCAAATAGCCAGAGGGAGGAAGAACAGCGTCAAGGAAAATGACAGCCCTTGTCGCTGGCGAAATGGGTTTTGTTATTTTTCCCAGCGCCCACAAAACGTGTCTTAGCTGCTATGTTTCTATGTACGTAGAGTTGGTATCCAGTAGGGTGTTCATGTGCTCTGCACAATACAGTGATTGCACATCTGTGTACCTTACGACCAAGTGCAAAAAACTAAAAGAGCGGAATCCTGCCGCGTGCAACCCCACAGAGGGACCCAGAGGGCATTGGGCCCAGGGGAGACGCGTCCGCCACGAAATGTGCTGGAGCGTGCCGTGATGTGCACACACCCCTTCCACTTCTCCTGGGCTGGCTTTGTGCCATGTGCATCAATGCGTGCCGGAGGTCTGCGGGCCCCCCCTGGTCTGAGGGTCCGAGAGATGGCACCCCCATCTGGACGTGCATGCGGGGTGCCGTCCCAGGACCCCCTTGGCAACTTTCTGAGGACTTGTCTTCCCCACGCGGTCAGCGGTCGCGATGTGGCCAGCACCTCCTGAGGCCCACAGCGGGTCGGGTCTGTTTTTGGAACACTGTGCTGAATTTTACATGAACCCCGATGCTGGCATTCCACTGGCAACTGTTCGATGAACGCCCATCCCCTGGGCAGATGGCGGGCCGTTCCCTGGGCTGGACAGGTGGGTGGGACGGCAGGTATGCAGGGACAGGGGACATTATTTTCTCCCTCCCTCCCTGCCCAGCTGTCTCTCAGACCTGACCCTTGCGGTGCCCCATCCCCAGGACCACGTGGTGGTCAAGCTCTGGTGACCTCAGCTTGAGATCCAACCTCCTCTCCTCGTTGCCGCCTTGGTAGGTCCGAACTCCCCGGAGACTCTGTGTGGCCACCGCTTGACGTGACAGCTCCGGCTTGGAGCAGCCACGCTTCCGTTGGGGCGCTCAGGGTTTCTGGCTCGTTAGGGCACGAAGGACGACAGGGGACACCTGTGGCAGAGGGTGGGAGGAGAACGGGGCCGGGGCAGAGTCGGGAGCACCGCTGAACCCTGAGAGCCACAAGCATTGAACGTCACCAGAAAGGACTTTCATTCACAAGTGGGACATGCAATGAGTGGGGGCCATCATGGCACCGCCTGAGCCACCGTGCCTTCCCTGGTGGGCGGCTTCTTTCCGGGGGGATCGCTTGGAGTTGGGGAGCTGCTCAACATGGCAGAGCTGGCCCAGGCCGAGGGCGGGCTGACATCCGGGGCTCTTGGGTGCAGGGGGCGGGGAGGAGAGAAACTGAAGCAAAGTTTGGCCCATCAGGCGAGCGGGCACTTTGTCCCCTTTGATCTGGGGTTGAATGTTGCTAATTATTCATGACCCCAAGGCTGGGGACTGGACGGCCTTCTGTCTGTCCTTGTTCTGGGTGAGCAGTTCGGGGCATCTGAGAGTCTTACCTGAGTCACGGGGACACGTTTTCTGGAACACAAAAGGGGCGGGGGTGGGGGGTTCTCTATCTTTACTGTTTCCCAGGAGCTCTGAGTGCGTGTCCCCCTCCCCTCAAATTCTCATATGTGGAAACACTGACCCCCAGTGTGAGGACGTGGGACACAGACAAGGTGGTGGCCCTGTGTGAACCAGGCAGAGAGACCTCACCAGGCGTCACATCTGCTGGTTCCCGACCTTGGCCTGGCAGCCCCCAGGGCTATGAGAAGTAAGCATCTGGTGTTGAATGGCGTTCGTTCCGTTCTCGCAGCCCGCAGTGACGAGCACAGGAGGCCTCGGGCAACGCATTGAACCATGTCCGCAGATGACGACCCCACGTGCACGGGACAGGACGTTGTCACTGGGCTCCTGTCGAAGCCGCCATCTCCCATTGATTCCTTTCCACGCTCGGGGACGCCAGCAGCCGTCGGGCCTCTGTGAGCAGGACGGGCTGCCCTCTGGGAGGAGTTTACGCTTAGAGTAGCTTGTTGTCCCCAAGACACAACAGCCTCCCTGCACTGCGGTCCTCACGCCCGTGCAACAGAAGTGACCACGTGGGTCCAGGTTTAATAACCCACAGTGGAGGGGTGCACGCACTTCAGCTACCGTATGTCCCTCTACAGTGATTTTGTGATTATGTATATTTTTTTAAAAAAAGACTACATACCTTAGATCAGTAGGAGAAATTGAAAATACTCTTTTGCATGGCTTCGCAGCCCTTTGTCTTTGGATCTAGCCTAGAAGACAAAGAGGTATTTTCCCTTTTCTTATTTTCAGTCCCCAAATGATGCTTCCGTTGAAAACCAGTTATCTAAGCAAATAGCACCCCTCTGCTGAAACAGTTGTGTCATGGGAACGTGAATCGGTGTGTGAGCTGTTTCCGGGGCTCTGTGAGTCGAGCTCTGCCGTTCCCTGATGGGGTGACCTTTTTTTCCGAATCCCGGGCTGTGTCTGGGTGTTTGTGCAATGGCCACCTTCCGGCCAGAACTGGGTCACGGGCGTCGTCACCAAAACTCATCAGACTCAGCTGTCCCGGGGCCAAGGGTGACTCAGCACTCACCTTCACTTTGCAAAATGGTGCAAAGAATGCTGTGTATCGGAAACAAAAATGACCCATGACGCAGGCAGAGAGCCCCATGAGGTCTTGAATCAATGCCACATGCCGTACTTGTCGCGTCCGTACAGGCTATGGAGACACAATTGGGGGGAAATTGTCGTAGCCGTTTTTTTAGACGCCTACTTGCTGATCTGTAGTCAACAATAGTAGGCGTGTGTTCTGAGGGTTTAGAAGAGGGTTTGTGATGACACAGTTGAGTGGTGAAGAGCTCTCTGGGCAGACCCTAGGGTAGGGGACGACTGCCATGCGGTGGCAAATTTCATTTCATGCATGGGGGTTTGTGGAGGACCAGAGTTCACCTGCTTTTCACGATGCAATGACCCCCCGGGACGGTCTGCAATCGCAAGACCTTAGGGTTCCCTGAGCCCCTTCGGGTTAAAGCTCAAATGCATATTGGGATGTGTCCACCTCAGCCCAGGTGGGGGTCATCCCACCTTCATCCTCAGAGCTTGGTGACCCCCAGGGTCCTCTAAAGGATGGAGGTTGGAAGGTCGCATATTCCGGGTGTGTTATGGGGATAAGCTCTTAGCATGAACTCTTTGCACATCCACAAAGGACGGAAAAGTCATAGGAAAGTCACATTCAAAACGAAACAAGACAAAACCTGCCATATTGGCAGCTCATAGTTTCATGAAAGGTCTACTATCTTTTCCCTGGAATGCTGTGCTGCTTTTTATTATTATTATTATTATTATTATTATTATTATTATTATTTTGTCTGTTCTCTTTTTTCCCATGCACAGGCAAATGATCCATTCCAAAGGCTTACTAGAATGATTGATTTTGATTGAACAGAATAAGAAAATTTGTTTGATAATGATTCCGGATTCTATATGACCACGTAGCCTTTATGAAATGACTCCTTGTTGGTTTTTGGGGTAGTGTCAGAGAGAATCCACCGTCATCTGGGAAAAAAAAAAAAAAGATCGAAATACTTCTCCGTTTTCCAGCTACCTATCGGGGTGAGGTTGGGTTTTCTTCAACAGAAGTAACAGATTGCAGCAGATTGAATGCAGACGTCAGTAAGAATCCTGCTGTCTTCCCTTCAGCTCCACATTTGCAGAAACGTAAGACGTTTTGAGCCTTCAGTCTACACACAGGAGAACGTGGACTTGCGCTTTCAGCCTGCGCTCTGGCGAGAAGGCTGTGTCCTCCGCGCGTGACATGTGAGAGACAGCTGGTTTCTCCATCTGCCTCTGCATCCCACCTCTTGCAGTAGGTTCTTTCTGTGGGAAAATGTCCAGCCTCACCCAGATAGGTAGTTGGAAAAGGGAGAAAAAAAATTTTTTTTTATAAAAAAGCAACAGAAATTAATTTTCTCACAGTTCTGGAGATTGGAAGCCCCAAGATCAGGGCGCCAGCAGGGTCCGGGGCTGGTGAGGGCGGGCTCTCTTCCTGGTTTACACACGGTCACCTCCTTGCTGTGTCGTCACATGGTGCAGCTCTGGCGTCTCCTGGGAGGAATATTTTAATCGCTTTTTCTGATAGGTGTGGAATGTCTTTGACGCTACTCCAAACCCAACCAGTGGCAGTTAGATGGTGCGTTTGTGACAGCCAACTGGCAGACCTATTATTTATTTATTTATTTATTTATTTTAAATATTTTTTTATTGGGGAATTGGGGGGATGGGAACAGTACTGGGGAATTGGAGGAAGGGGAACAGACAAGTTGCTGTCCTTTTGTTCTTCAGTCTAGTTGTGGAGGACGTCGCTTCACTGGCCCAAGTTGGCACCATCATTGCGCTCTTCCCGGGTGAGGCAGATCAGTCGCTGGCTTCTGCACGGCCACTCACTGCGGCTGCTGGCCGCTCATGCTGGCTGCTGGCTACATACGGTAGCCCATGGCAACCCACTGCCACAGGGGCTGCAGCCTACGCCGTCGCTGGCGACTCACGGCAGCCCAGCTCCAGGTTGAGCTGTTGTTCAGCATCTTAGCTGTAGAGGGCAGTGTCACTGGCCCTCATATGTGGGATCCGAACCAGGGTCCCCTGGCGTCCCAAGCCAGCTCTTAACCATCGCGCCACTCGGCCGGCCCCAGACCTGTTATTTATAATCACTGGAGAATGTCTTGTGTTCATAAGAAACCCCTGTGTGGAAAGCAGGATGCTCTCAGAGCCCGTCTGCTAGATCGCCGTCTCCTGCACAGAGGGGAAATTCTTTCTCGGCATGCACACCATAAATGTGCATTGATATGCCTACGTCGTGTGCAAGGGAGCAGGCAGCCATGGGGCCCCTGCTTTCTGGGTCCCCCTGGGTGAGACAACACACCCGTGGACCCCGCCCCATGGCCCGTGGGGTGGGGCTGTGCAGGCGGAATGTGCAGAGGCACCAGGGTATGTGGACACAGCGTGGCTTTCGTGTCTCCATTGCAGACAGACCCAGTCCCAGCGAGGTCCCTCCTTTGCTGTCTGTACCCGAGCTCCTGCACCTGCAAAGTAGCCCGTCCCCTTCCGTGCAGGAGGTCCCTGTGCCTGAGAGGTGGTGCGTGCAAGGCAGCTGGCACTGAGAGATGGCACTGTCAGCGCCCAGAAAAGGTTCACGGTTAGCATGACAGGGGGAGCTGAGCTGATGCAGACTGGCCATGTCCACAAGCCACCGTATGCAGACAGTTTTAGCCATATCCCACCTGGCCGTTTGGGTGTGGCTGTGCTGTCTGTAACTCTCACATGGAGAAGGCAGCTGATGTGGGTGAATTCTGCATACGAGGTGTCCGTCCAGGAACTTTTTCTTCTGTTCTGTCAGGCACCCGTCCGGCTGTGGCTGGTGGCACTTGCCGAGGTCACGGCAGGATCACCCCACTTGGATTCCGTGTCAGTCTGTCCAGAGGGATCAGCAAACGCAGCTGTCATGTCCGTCCTCCAACACACTCCAGGTCTTTCTCTTCTTATTTCAAAGGGACTCGTGTGACAACATGGTAGAGAAATGTGTTTCTGGGTCACCATCTCGTGAGTGCTACAGCTTTTCTGTGCAACAGGGTCTGTCACGTTGGGTCCAATATCACAGCATAATACAAATATATGCCCAAAAATCCGTGTGCACTTAAATGACATTTTTTTTAATGAAAGCCTAACAACAAAACACAAATTCATGGAGAAACGTGATACCGTTTTACATTTTTGCAAATGCGTAGCCGAAGAGACGACAGCAGGTTTCTTATCTACGTCTGTGTGTTGCAATCTGTTGTTTCTGTTGAACAAAATCCAACCTCACACAGACGTGGAGCTGGAACATGGAGGGCTCTGTTGATAGTTTTTCCAGATGACGGTGGGTTCTCCTTCACACTATCCCCCCAACCAACACGTAGTTGTTTCATAACGGATACGTTGCAATATGGAATCTGGAATCGTTATCAAAGACGTTTTCTTATTCTGTTAAATTGAAATGGATTCTCTAGTTAGCATTTGGAATGGATCATCTGCCCATCGGTCGTTTGGAAAATACGGGTTCACCGAATCCTGGGGGTCTTCTACATGTTGACACGTTTCATTATACACGTCAAAAACAAAATATATTACATTTGTTCATATAAGCACTCATTGGAAAACTCGTTTAATTCTCGGGAAACCGTCAGGCTCCCTGTGCCAGATAACACGCTTTCCAAAAATGCTAATGTTCTCTGAAGAGCACCAGTTTTGTCACTGACAATCAATACTGCCGGTTTGTTTTCCTTAATGTGACAAGCTCACTTTGTTCATTTTTTCACGAACATGCCTCCCAATTACCCAGTTGCCTGTTCAAGGCGACGTGGGCGTCCCCTGGGGGAAAGCGGCTAGCTTAGCTTGCAACTGAAACGGCCGGCAGCCGCCCTGCCTCCGTGCACGAGAGCAGTGCTTCACCCGCACTCCCGTTTTGTTTCGCTGTGGGCAGTGCCAGGTGCTGAGGGATCACGGCGATGGCGGCTGCCGTCGGGGCCGTCATCGCGTTCACGCTCAGGAACCCAGGAGTTGGCCCAGCTTAACTCCTGCACCACCCGTGCAGACAGAGACCCAGGAAAAGGAGCAAACGCTGTCTGGGTGTTATTATAAACATAGTTTTGACCCCCACAGACCCTCCGAGGATGGGTGGCCCCACTTTGAGAAGCGTGAGGTTTAGGTCAACGTCGCCCGTCGTCACCATGGAGGACAGGCATTAGAACAATGCCCTCCTCCCCAGGCCCGGGAGGACACGATCTCGGGGGCTGATCACGCCAGAAACCGGCCGTCTTTCTGCTTGAGTTTCTTGGGTTTTGAATTTCTCGCTTGCTTTTTACTCTTTCATACCACAGAGAGCTACCCGGCATTCATTTAGCAGTGCAGTGTTTACTTGCGGGAGTCTCCTCCTTTCCGCTTTATAATTTGCTGTGGGTGCTTCCAGAAATTTGGTGATGCCAGTCATTTTAGGGGTTCTCCTACGGGGGCGTCTGTAGCTGCCTCCACGTAAGCGTGTCGGTAGAGTTTTGTCTTCCTTTCCCCAAGTGTGTGGTGTGTGTCCTGCTGTGACTTTCATCTGGGCCGTCATTGTAGGGCTGGGTTCTGTGTCCCATGCGGAGACGACCTTGTTTGTCTTTGCTGTTCCCCGCCCTTGGTCACAGACAACACAGCCAGTCGGGACATTTGTTTCCATTCGGTAGAGCCTGTGATCTTTGGAGTCTTGCTGCCCTGAGACAGGACGTGCTGAGAGCTGTCGTCTGTCCTCTGCCTCACCTTTGCCGAGGCGCATTCTCAAGCTGGAAGGTAGTGACTCACGGTCGCATCCAGGGCGAACGCGCCGCTGTGTGTCCATGTGCTTGAAATTTGTACCCGTGTCTTACTCCTGCGGTCCAGCTGGGAAGTCCATACCCTCTGTTTTCCCACGTGCATCTTGTCTCAGTAAACCCATTCAGCTGGTTGGTTAGCATAGGGTAGTCTACAGCTCCCCAGTGTGGGTTGGGCATCTAATTCTTAAACAAATACTGTCTGAAGATCACATGAGGATCGTGAGTCTAAGAAGGTGACGGCTTGCTTAGAAGCACGTGTCTACTGCAGAGATGGGTCACCGTCTCTGAGGTGTCACCAAGCCGTCAGGGTGGCTTTCTGGGACCCAATCCCTCTGCCACCCCACTGCCTGTGCTCAGCCAGCCATCCCCTGGGTGCATATCTGCTGGAACTTTTGCAAATCGCGGCCTGGCATAGGCGAAAACGTGGGCTTGCGTGTTCAGAGTCCAGCCTGAGAGTCACCACGGAGAACGCAAGTCCCCATTGAGGGCTAACGTCCAGGAAGTACCCATCCGGGGTCATGCAGGGTTTGCAGAGGGCAGGCTGTCCTCTCAGGCACGAAATGCCTACATTAAACCAGTTCCACTAATGCTACAGGGCTCTCGAGTTCTGGGCGACCCCAGGTTCAGTTCCTGGAGGGTGCCGGGCGGGTCCCGGCGGAGGGTAGCTTCCGTTTCCGTCCTCCCCCGTTCCCTGCAGACCTCCGGGGGCGCCCTGGGTACATTGGCGGGTGCTGACTGTTGCAGGATTCGTACGGTTGGATTACGCATGGCACTCAGGCAACCGTGTCGGGATGCGTCTAGGAGAGGTCACTGCTGGCCGGCAGACGCAGGCTGTACGCCCCCACCAGGCGTGGAAAAACCGAGACAGCAAGTCCACTGAGCCTCCCCACGTCTCGGAGGGTCAGTCTCTCTGGGGGAGACCAGGGAGCGTCATTGCTGAGATTAACAGTGAGCAGTGCCCTGCGCCGTGGCGTGAGAGCTGCGGGACTGTGCAGCTGCAGGGGCCCCTGCGGTGCCCTTCACGCGTCATTATGTAGGTCGCACGCGTTAGAGAGGCAGACGGTTTTACCGAGGGAACAGCGGCTTTGCAGAAGCCCTTTGGGGTGAACTCCCATGAACTGAGCACTGGGCGAACTCCCCCGCTTTGCACCTGAATTGCAAACTAAAAAAAGTCACACGCGCACACACACGCTCGCACAACGACAACGAGGTGTTGCAAAGCCTTGGAAGCTGAGAACCACGCAGACACCCTGCACGGTGTCCGTTCTCCATGGAAACGGGAGCCTGCTTTCAGGATGGCTGCTGTCCCTGGTGAGGTGGGCGGCGGTGACACAGCTTTTCTGCCCCGTGGACCCGCGCTCGGCCCGGTGACAGCCCTGTTAGCCCCGTTACACCGCCGGGGAAGGTCGGTCTGGGTTTTGGGTGCTGTGTGCAGCCCCGGAAGACAGTGGATACGCAAGTCTCAGGTGTGGGCTGGGCCCCGACCGCTTTGCTTGCTGTCCTCTGCCCCGACAGACCCCTGTGCCCAAGCCCGAGACCCAGCACCGCGTGTGTGCAGGGCGCCGCACTGGGACGCCGGCGATTTTACTTGCCCAGATTCGCCGTGTTTTTGCCAAGAATCCCTGAGGAACCGGGAGGAAGTTAGGACATGGGATAGGCTTCCTGCTAATATTTATGTAAATGACCTTGGTGGCACTGAATAGCTCTCCACTAATTCTTCTTTCTTCCCACGTGGGCACTGTGAGGACGATGATTTAGTCTCTCTCTCTCGCTCTCTCTCTCTCTCTCGCTCTCGCTCTCGCTCTCTCTCTGTCTGTCATCTTTGCCACAGAAACACACTATAAATCCTTCACAGACAGACTCGATTGGAGCTGACAGCCTCCTGCGGCACAGCTCCGAGCTGTGAAAAAAATAACAAAAGACAAATGGCCCTACGGATGTGAGGCATCCTCACAACCTCCCAGTTGAGGGACAGCGATGGGGGCGGAACAGGGACAAGGAGGGGTCACCCTGTGCCGTTCTGGACAAGCTGGGGTTTGACTGTGAAGAAGGATGTATTTGAGTCAACGGCTGTCGCAGGAAAGACACTCAAAACTCTGTGGGGGTACAGCGGTGGGGGGACGAGGGACAAGATCCAGGGGTCCCCAATCCACGGGCGTGAAACGGAACAGGACTGTGAACGCTAGTGTAGACGCCGGTTCCTCTCCAAGGTGGCAGGCGTTCCCGCCATGTGGACACGCGCGTTACCATGAGTCACCGTCCGAGCAGCAGTTCGTTCCAAGGGGTTTAAACGAAGGACCTGAGACAGGCGTCCGAGGGAACGTGGGGACACCCCCACTGGCAGCCACCTGACCTGCTGTCTCCAAAACTCAGAAGGAGCCCAACCGCCCGTTGACAGCAGACAGTCCACACACTGGAATATTACGCAGCCATGAAAAGGAGTGCATGGACCTTCAAAAGGCATCGGCAGTGAGGGAAACTGGGGCGCAAAAGGCCTCGCATCGCACGATTCATTATAGAAAATACCCAGAATAGGTAAATCCTTAGGCAGAAAGGCAGTGAGGGGCTGGCAGAGCTGGGGGTGGGGTGGGAGGAGAAAAGAATGTGCGGTGACCACTCAAGGACAGGGGGCTCCTTTTTGGGGTGATGAAAATGTTGCACAACTAGATTGCGGACGATTGGTACACAGCAGTGCGAATGTCCCAGACGTCACCGAATGGATAAGATTTGCTCCCTTTCAAGCAATAACGTTTATTTTTTAATAGCGGACGTATTGAGATGTAATCGGACGCCGTACATTTCAGCCTCAAGCGTGTCCAGTTCAGTTATTTTTAGTATGTTCGCAGAGTTGTGCAGCCATCACCACCATCTTAATTTCAGAATATATGTGTGGCCCCCGGAAGAAACCCCATGCCCGTGCGTAGACAGCCCCCATTCAGTCACCCAGCCCCTGGCAACTTTTTTATTTTATTTTATTTTTTTAGCGGAGCCATCCTGCCACCTGTTGGCAGCTCAGCTCGAGCCGGGACTCGAACCCCTGTTGCTCAGAGCTCACACGCTTGAGCGAGCTCTTAACCAGCTGAGCCCCTCGGCCGGCCCTCCCGGCGACTTTTAATCTGCTTTCTGTCTGTACGGGTTTGCCCGGTCTCGACCTTTAGGCACATCACACAGTAGGCGGCCTTTCGTGTCCGGCTTCTCTCACTCAAGGTGACATATTCCGGGTTCAGCCACCTTGCCACGCCCAGCGCCGGGGCATTCCTCCTCATGGCCGACGAATACTCCGCCGAATGGCGAGACCGTGTTTCTTTATCCGTCCGTCCGTCCGTCGGTGGACAGCTGAGGTTCCTGGATATGGGAACAAAGACGCTGAGAACCTAAGCAGCCCCAGGCCCCCCAAACGAGCAAACGCCGGGGCTGGGGTTCGAACCAGGCGCCCTCAGTCTCCCCCGGGGGGGGGGGGGGCGTTCCCACTTCTTGCAAACAGGAGGTGCCATACCTGTGAACGGTTCTGTGGAACACAGACGTGATGGTCATCGTGGCCTCCAGAACCAAGCTGGGTTCTGCTACAGCAGCGGACAGGGCTCCCTGCCGTCCGGACCACGCATGGCCGGGCAGCTCGGAGGGTGAAGGGTGACAAGCACCTTAATGAAGGGTGGATGAGGCACAAGGGAACTTTGGGGGGGACACGGAGACAGGACGCACGGGTACGCTTGGGCGTGCGCCCTGGCCGTGGGCCTCGGTCATTCGTGGTGAAGAAGCTTCTAGTGGGAGGACGGTTTCCAGGGAACATGTCTGTCCCTTGGGCTCCCCTTCCTTTCCTCGTTCTCCTCTGTTCCCGGAAGGGACAGATGTCCCAGAATCTTGGGCACCCCCACGTGTTCATTTCAGGATCACGTGTCGTCTTGGCTCCCGATGCCTAAAATCTGCTGTGAGCTAGGGTGAGGGGAGACAGAGCCTCGCCTCGCTGCTGCACGCCTTCACGTTGGGACCTGGGCCAGGTCGCTCGCCCGCGCCGGCCTCAGTTTCCCCATCTGTCAGTCCTCGTGACAGCTCTGAGGATCCGAGGGGAACGTTGACCTGAATGGTGGTCGCTGCTTCCAAAGTGCCTTCGGCAGAGCGGCTGTGCTCACGGTCAGCATCAATGACACTGCTTACGGGGGGCTTTGGGGGCTGGTTGGACACGTCTCTGCTGCTGCCTGAAAGTCGGATCCCGAGATACAGCAAATAATCGTGGGCTTTGTAAACGGCACAGAATGTGTGTTTGGAAACTATAAATACTTTATCCATGTTTTCTTTGTGAACCAGGGTCTCTCAAGCTCAGCATTGTCGCCCCTGGGGGATGGATCGCCCTTTGCATCGGGGCGTCCTGGGCACTTGGGGTGTTGAGCAGGATCTCTGGTCTCCACTCACCAGATGCCAGTGGAACCCCCTCTCCTGTGTGACAACCAAAAATGTCTCTAGATATTGACAGATGTTCTCAGGAGGACGAATCGCTCCCAGGTGAGAACCAGTGTGAAATAGGTAGGTTGATAGCTAGCTAGATGATAGATAGATAGATAGATAGATAGATAGATAGATAGATAATAGATGATAGGTAGATAGATAGATGATAGATAGATAGATAGATAGATAGATAGATAGATAGATAGATAGATAGATAGATAGATAATAGATATGGATGCATGGATGGATGGATGGATGGATGGATGGATGGATGGATGGATGATGGATGGATGGATGGATGGATGGATGATGGGTGGATGGGTGGATGGATGGATGGATGGATGATGGATGGATGATGGATGGATGGATGGATGGATGGATGGATGATGGATGATGGATGGATAATGGATGGATGATGGATGGATGGGTGGATGGGTGGATGGGTGGATGGGTGGATGGATGATGGATGGATAGATGGATGGATAGATGGTGGATGGATGGATGGATGGATGATGGATGGATGGATGGATGGATGATGGATGATGGATGGATGGATGGATGGGTGGGTGGATGGATGGATGGATGATGGATGGATGGATGGATGGATGGATGGATGGATGGATGATGGATGATGGATGGATGGATGGATGGAAGGATGGATGGATGATGGCTGGATGGGTGGATGGGTGGATGGATGATGGATGGATAGATGGATGGATAGATGGATGGATGGATGGATGGATGATGAATGGATGGATGGATGGATGGATGATGGATGATGGATGGATGGATGGATGGGTGCGTGGATGGATGGATGGATGATGGATGGATGGATGATGGATGATGGATGGATGGATGGATGGGTGGGTGGATGGATGGATGGATGGATGGATGGATGATGGATGGATGGATGGATGGATGGATGCATAGATAGGTAGATACATGATATCTAGACAACATAATTAACATATGAATAGATAGAGGATACGTAGACTAATAGATTGTAGATGATGGATGGATGGATGGATGGATGGATGATTGATAGATGATGATTGGATGGTTGGATGGATAAATAGATGATACATGAATAGATAGACAGACAAATGGACAAATAGGCAGTGTATAGACAGTCTTTTGTGCTAACACAGACTTTCTCAGCCTCAGCTGTAGTGACACGTGAGGCTGGACACATCTGTCGTGGGGACGTCCTGTGCAGTGCCTGCCTGGTCTCCACCTACCAGATGCAGATAGACAAAGTAACCCCAACCCCCTAGTTGTGATGCCCCAAAATGTCTGCAGGCATGCCAGTTGTCCCCTGGGGGAGGGGGGGAACATACCCCCCAGTTGAGAACTGCGGATGTGGAGTCCGGCTCCCGGGAACGTGCCTACCCTGGGCCAGCAAAGGACCTGGTCCCCAGACCTGAGTGCGCCTGGGGGTTCTGGGAAGCACCCCCGGCCCAGCGTCTGGGGGAGAATGGAGACCTTGGGGCATCATGTGACGTTGCACTTCCAGTCACAGGCGGGGTGTCGCCTGGGAGGCCACCCTGCACCCCTGCATCCTGCCCGGCCCTCGCCATCACTGCAGCCCCCTGCCCCTCAGTGTAGAGACCCCCCGGGTGTGGGTGCCGTGCACATGACGAGAGGAGGACGCTCCCTGCCCAGGCCCCTCCGCACTGGGAATGGGTTCCTCCTGGACCGTCGTAGGCCTGCACACCGTCCTCCAGCCCGCCGCCCGCCACCCCTTCTGCGAGCTTGGGAGCGGGCAGTGTCTCCTGGTGGGATGGAAGCCCAACTCTGCTTCTTGGACGGCGTTTGCCAAGACTTGCCAAGGCTGCACGTGCACAGCCGGCCGTCGCCTTTCCCCACGCCGTCCATCCGCTTCTGCTCTGTGCTCGCAGGACCGTCGTCCCAGACGCGCGGGATACGGAGCACGTTTCTCCTCGGGGAACGAAATGAAGGGCTAATTGAAGGAAGACGGAGGCGCCCAGCCTTCGCAGAAACGCGGCCGCCCTCTGTAATTAGCTGCTGAAGGGAAGGAAATGAAATGCTTTGCCACTTGGTGACGAGCTCCGGCCTTTTCATTAGAATGTGCATTTTTCTGGCTGCTCAATTAAGAGGGCGTCTCATCGGCCCGTCACTCAAAGCGCGTATCCGGCTTCCCTTGGTCCTTTTTGAATTATGCTCTGTGCTGTTTGAGGCTGAGGCGGGCGGCGCCAAGAAGACAGCACAGAGCTTGCTGCGTGCCCACCAGGGGACCTTACTGAGGGCGTGTGCACCCAACTGCCCAACTGTATGGCTTTCAAACCCTCTTCACCCACCGTGGGGCCGTCTTCCTCCTTTATTTAAAGTCCAGCCTCTGAGTCAATGGAAATGGGTCATTTCATGTCAAAACTTCTTTAAAGTTGATGTTTATTTGAGTGTAGTTGGTGTCCAGTGACGGTTCAAGGCAAGACGGGACTGCCATCCATTGATGGGGGGCCATTTTCACCCCACATCGGTGTCTTCCAGGAGACGTCCCTCGCCCTTGTCACGCCGCGTCAGCGCGGGGTGTGTCTGTGTGTGTACAGCTGACCCTACAACGTGGGGCTTGGGGACGCCACCCCCAGCCAGCACAGTCAAAACCACGCGTATAGCTTTGGATTCCCCCGAAATTTAAGTTGTCCCTCGGTCATCACAAAGGATTGGATCCAGGACCCCCCCCCCCCTGCAAATACCAAAGCCCACAGAGGCTCAGGTCCCCCATATAAAACGGTGTAAGCCAGCGCACACAGGCAGCCCTCCATATCCGTGGATTTCCAACTGTGGATTGAAAATGCTGGTTTTGACCTGTGGCTGGATGAGAAAGTCGGGGGTACAGGGGGGCCGACTCGATATTGCAAAAGTTCCAGTTATAAATAGACGTGCACAGTTCAAACACGTTTTACTTAAGCGTCAACTGTGTGTGTGTGTGTGTGTATGTATATATATATATCTACGTCTATTATCTATCATCTATCTGTCTATATAGCTATCTGTCTGTCTACTATCTATCATCTAGTTATCTCCCTCTATCTCTCTATCATCTGTCTGCCTGTCTATCTATTTATCATCCATCTATCTGTCTATCGAGAGCATGATATTGAGAGACAGAGAGTGTGTGTCCCCATGGTTACAAGAAGAGGCTGGTGACAGAGGGTCACGCTGACATTCGGAAACAGGGAGCTTCTAGAAGGCGGGACTTGGTTTGGAGCAAGACGGATGGGTTTCAGGTCTGCGTCTGTTTGTCCTCAGCCTGGGGCTTGGCCGCATCCTACTGGATGGTCTGTGTCACCGACTGAGTTCTCTCTCGCGTTTCGCCCAAGCCTCCTCCTGTTGCAGCGTCCACGCGTGCCGTTCCCAGTGCGCTTAACTCAGCGTCGTGGGGCGTGGGGCTCCAAGGACGGCGGCGGGAGCTAAACCCGCCTCCCCAGGCACAGGTCAGGAGGCGAGAGCTTGTGTCTCCGTGAGCAGCTGTGGGGCGTGGGCCGGAGCCCGCGCCGGTGACATGGGCGTTACGTGCACTGGGGGTGAGCGGAGCCGGTCTCCGTCCCTGCGCAGCGGCTGCGTCTTGGGCCAGCAGGCGTCCGTGAGTTTCCAGGAGGACACGCACGGGTCATGTGCTTGTCACCTGGTGACTTGATACGGTGGCTATTTTTATGCCCAGGGACTCAAGGGGGAGGTCAGGCCGTGCCCCGAGGCCAATGGGCAGCCAGATGGGCGGGCCGCACGCCGCCCGGCACTGGGTACCTTCTTGCCCAGGAGCTAGAAATAGAAGCAGCCCCAGGTGAGGAGCAGCGTGAGTGCAACCCGAGCAAGGTGAATCGGGGGTGTGCGGGGCCGTGTGACAGAAGGCGCAGCTCAGGGCTTTGACCTCAGAGGACGGGATGCTCCTTGTTAGATTGTCAGGGGTCTTCCCAGCACCATGGTCTGTATCTGTGGCCCACCTGCACCGATTCGTGCACGCCAGCGGCTGGAGGAAGCTCTGACCAACCTCCGTGCCCCGGGTACGACCTCCCAAACCACCCTCAGGTGTCCGCCAGCGACGGTCGGATGGATAACGAACAGGCGGTGTGTCCGAACAGTGCAGGATCGCACGGATCGGTCATCCTCCGTGGTAGGTCGGCCTGTGGAGCCCACACGACACAGCGTCCACGGGGATCGTGGGAGGAGCTGCCGTCCTGGCTCGCCTCCCGTTCCTGATGGCGCTGAGCTTGTGCACGGACGGGCAGCCGGCGGCCTCCTGGGCTGTCGGGGCTGCGGCCCGAGAAGCATGTTCATCAAGTGTGAAATACATGCAGCCTTTCAGAAAAGGCTGGGGGTGCAGGGGGAAGACGTAGATCATTCAGGGGTCCACCCTGCAGACCACGCGCTCCGTGTGGAGGGCAGTGTCTTTACTTGTCAGTGGCTCCCCGGTCCCTTGGACTCCAGGGACAGACAGCTTCTCCCAGGGAGACACCCGCTCCTCTCTGCCTACAGCCTGTTCCTTCTGCCCAGGAAGGACGTGGAAAACCGACGGTGGTCCTCAGCTCGATGGGGGGCGCGTGCCCCCTGGAGCCTGCGGCACACAAAACCTGCTCTCTGAGCATCACTCCCCAGCTTCTCAAGGAGACGGAAGCCTTACCGCGCAGGCCGACGTCACAAACTTGTCAAAAGTTCCTCATTAAACCGAAACCCCAAGGTGTACAAGATGCACAGTGGCTTGGCATCTATACCGTCCATGAAGTGTACACCGGAAGCTGAATAAAACTGTATGTCCACTGTAATTATATATATATATATATATATATATATATATATATATATATATATATGGTCACAGGATGTGGAGCACAGCACAGGGAATAGAGTCTGGAATTGTGATAAATTATATACGACGTCAGAGGGGTAGCAGATTGGGGGAGGGGCGTCATCACTTTGTGAGGGGTGCAAATGTCTAACTATTATAAAGGAAAGGAAAGAAAAGAAAAACCAAGGGTACCGCCGCCGTCTTCAAACCTTCATGCCACGGAGAAGCAGCTGCATTCAGTTCCCAGGACACTTACACGTTGGTATTTCCAGATAATGGGATGTCATTCTCTTCCAACTGAAGACCCGCCGGGGAGACCCCCAAGGGTCTCCAAGGCAGCTTCAGATTTTGTTAAAAACAGCACGTCTCCCTCGAAATCATCCCGCCGCCTGGGAAAGCCCGCTGTCTCCTTTGGTTTGCAAAAAAAAAACCCAAAAAAACATGTTTTCAAAAATTAGAAGCCGGTTTCGCACGAGCAACTGTTCCCTTTCATAGCGTGGATTTGCTCCTTATGCAGCCAGTGAATCGAAGATAATTGTATCAAATTACCCAGAAAGAAAAACCCTAAATGCCTCTCAGAGCTGAGCCGGCCCACGCGCCTGCACGAATGCATAATGAAGGTTTCAAGTGCGCGGCTGTACAACTGCTTCGGCGGGTTGACGCAGAAAGGCAGATGACACGCTCCCTTCAGGGGCGACCGCGTCTCACGGTCGCGGTGTGAGCCGTGACCCCGGTTACCTGACAGCCTATGAGCACCCTGGGGTGAAGTTTAAGTGACCATGTTAATATTGACTCTGGAACTGTTACGGGGTCAGCAGGTGGGATGGAGGGCACACGCACTTTAACGTTATGTTTGGTGCCCGTCCTCAGGATGGCAGTCCTGTGACAACGTAAATAATACCTAGACACGGGAGACAGACGTCCGGCCACCCAGGAGCGTCCTGTACGCGTTGAGGGCACGGGGGCGCTCTGCGATATGCTGCCCCGTTCCTGCAGGAGCCCGTGGCCGTCGCGGGAGAGATGCCCGCTTGGGGCGAGGTGGGTTTCCCGTAGAGCATTCGTGATTATTCAGTGCTGGGAGGCCCGCAGACAGGTCAGGAGACAAAGGCCACTGAAGCGAACTGGTTCCTCAGAGCTGCGGAGAGGAGGGTGCACGCCAGGCCGCCCCCCGAGGCGGCGGGACGAACACGGAGACGAGAGCCTCTATTACAGCTTCTGCCGGGAGGGGGGAATGGGGCAGGCGGGGTGAGCGCGCTTACGGTGCCCTAGTTTGAATACATTCAGGGTGCTCTGTGGGGGGGGAGCATCTGGGACTGTCTCTCTTGTGTGGTCCCCACCGTGGGGAGATTGTGGCAGGTGGACATTGGCCCCATAGAGGACGGCGTGGGGGGGGGGGGTCCTGGGTGGACGAGCCTCCACTGGACACACAAGCTCACAGGCGAGTGACTCACTATCGCTAGGAATGGGTTCGTCCCACGAAGCCCCGGCCCACAGGACCCCGGATGTCAAAGCATCAAAAGTACAGCAAATGGAAGGCGTGCTCCTACAAAAGCGGGGGCGGTGGGACGCCGATGGACCTCAGGCGTGTTTTGAATTGGCCGCTTGAGAGAAGAGAAAAACCCTCAAGCGATGGTAAGGCTTTTGCTGCATGAGGCGTCTCGGCAACATTGACGGAAGTGGTGGGTGAGGCCGAGGACGGCGAGCCCAGCACGAATGCGTCTGCATGTCTTCAGTTAAGTGTGTGTGAATTTCTTAGGGCAGCTGTAACAAAGGGCCCCCACTGGGGGGCTTAAAGCCACAGAAATCCATCCTCCTCCGTCCTGGAGGCCAGGAGGCTGCCGCCACGCTGTCCCAGGGCCGCGCGCCCTCCGGAGGCCCCAGGGGACGGTCCCTCCTGCCCCGTCCAGCTCCTGGGTGCCCCGGGCATCCCCGGGCGGGTGGCCACCTCCCCCCATCTCTGCCTCCGTCTCCACATGGCGTCCCCTCTGTGTCTGTGTCCCTCCTCTTCTGTCCCTGATAAGGACACTGTCATGGGGTTCAGGGCCCCCCTGATCCAGGACGCCCTCCTCTCAGACCCCTCACTTAATTATTCCCTGTGCCAGGCTTCTCCTGTCTGTCGCTTTTCTCTCACAAGGACACCAGATCTTGGATTTGAAAGCCGACCGTAACGCAGCACGACGTCCTCCTGACGACACCCCGGACTTCACCATCTCCCAAGGCCCTATTTCCAAATACATTCACACCCACAGGTGCCCGGGGTTCGAACGTGGACATGCTTGTTGGGAAACACAAGCCCACACCCATCACCAGGTGGAAAGACCCTTTCCTAGAACCGGCCCCGACCTTATTCTAAACGTGCCGAGTGCCGCCGTGAGCTGGCGACACGGGTCGTGTCACTGAATGGCTCTGCCGGAAGGACCTGGGGCTGTGAGCACCGCTGTCCCGTGTTTCTGGACTAGCCCCTGAGCTGGAGCAGAGTCGCCCGGTAGCCCTCAATCAGGATTTGCAGGGAGGCCCACGGAGGTGGTGGTCCCCCACTCCCTGCGTCTCCAGCGTAGACACAGCGTGAGGGACCGCCGGTGGCCGTGGCGGTGGCCGCTGCATGGCGTGGGGCGTGGTGTCATCTGGTGGCTTTCGGTGTGCGGTCCCTGGACCAGCAGTATCCCCATCCCCCCCGCACTCCCGGGAACGTCTCAGAAACGCCCCCTCTCAGGCCCCCACGCTGCGTTGGCAGAAATCTCCCGGGTGGCCCATCTGGAACCGCCGGCCTGCAGCGCGATGCCCCCCGGACGACCTCTGTGGTGTAGACAGTGCTTGTTGAGTGCCGTGGGCATTGGGTGCAGCCCACGGCCGTACCTCGGTGGACCTTGTAGATGAATCCAACCAAAAACCAACGGAAAGGCTGGCCTGGACGCCCCCTCGGCTCCTGTGACAAAACACACACAGTGGGAAAGACAGTTCTTTTTTCTGTCATTCTCCGTATCTGGCAACACAACCTGTTTTTGTTTACTCCAAGGCAATTAACCTTGTGGCTCGATAAATCTCCCCACAGACGGGGGACGTAATAAGGAAGCATTATCCACAATAAAGGGGTTGTTATAAAGAAAACCCTCAGCGGGGCCTGTGGGGACGGGAGAGGCTGACTAAGCATGGTGCCGCCTGCAGATTAAACTCTCCGACGGAGCGACAGAACAAGCGTTGGAGGCAGACAATGGTGACAGCAGAGCCGCCAGAGGAGGTTTCTTGTGGAAAAAAAGGAAGAATTCAGCCCAGTATTGATGTTGTGTGACTCAGAGCTACGGCGAGGAACCTGCAAACGATTCCTCTCCTGATGTCACCCTAAGGAAACGCACGCGGCGGCCTAATAGTAACAGATCGTTGGGGGCCGAGCGCAAACAAACACGATGACAGCAGGACACATGAACGGGCCCCGTGTCCTCCTTTAAAAATACGGCGCCGGATTAAGTGAAGACACGGAAGACACAGTAGCAGCTTCGCGTAGAAAGCCTGCTTGAATCCCACGCGCCTCTCGCGGTGGTTCTCGGGCGGTCTTCTGGGCGCACAGTAGGACTTCCGGCTGAGTGCCGTGTATGTGAAATGGCGTGTGTCCTGCGTGCCAGCACGTTTGCACGTTCTCAGGGAAGGAGGTCAGTGCAGGAAAGGGTCAACCTTGCCCACGGGGAACCGCTGCCCCCGGCTTCGGGTTGGTCACCTCTGAGCCCCGGGAGGTGCTACCTGGCTGGACGGCCTTTGGTTCCTTCCCCTGGGGACCTCGGGACATGCCCAGCAGTCCATGCTGACAGTGACATTTCTGGGGACGCCTTGGGCCATCGAAGATCACCATGATCTCTGGAGGGGCTGGCGACCAAGGGGAGCCGTCCAGGTGGTCAGCCTTTGCCGGTGCAGCTGAGCCCAAGAGGAACCCTGGACGTCAAACCTCAGCTGATGCCCCTGCTTGGCGATACTCCCCGTGTGTCGTCACCCGTCGTTGCCCGGGAAATGAGGCCCTGTCCCCAGGCCGCTGTAACGACGAGAGTCATGGTATAGGAAAGCGTCCTATACCTCCCTGTGTGTCGGAGCCGTCGCCTTCCTGGCGTAAATCCTAAATGCGCCCTGGGCCACTTCCATCCTGGTTATCCGAAACAGGACGTAACTGTTGACTATTCCTGCTGGAAATGAAAGGAACAGCGTCCGACTGTGTGCGGCATGGCCCAAAATCGAGAGCCGCGGCTGCTGTGTGCTGGGCAGGTACCAGGTGGTGCCCACGTCCCAGAGACGCAGCTGGACAGCGGGCACGGACGGCCGGCGGCGGCGCTCCATTGCTCGCGTGTGAAGCCCCGAGGGTTCAGTGGGATCTGTTCACCCAGAATCGTGGCTGGCACAGGGCTGTGACCCGCACACGCTCACCCAGCCAGTGACGAATGCGGGCAATCAGCTACCTGATTTGAAAAAGCGCCGCGAACATGTCGCTGCGCTCGCTGCGTTGCGCTGGCCCGTCCCTCCCCTGCCTGGTACGTTTCTCCGGAGTGACTTTTTAGCCCGTGCATCTGCTTGCTGGGGAGCTGGCTCCTCACCGCCTGGGGCTCCCCGGTCGCCTTCCTGACGGTGTCACCGTGAGCCGGTTGCCGTGTGGTCCGCGGGTTACGAGGGAGGTTTTACAACTGGTGCGAGGCATTGGCTTCGTGGATGAGAAGACAGGCAGCCCAGGAAAACAGGACAACACACTAAAGGGAGCTTCCTTGGGGTGTAGAATGTAAAGGTCGTGTCACTGTCCTTGAAAGGGTGAAATGTTAAGAGCTGGTGTCGGTGGACCCCGGTTTCAGGGCAAAAGAAGGACGGTGTCCTACACGATTGGCTGGTCACGGCGTCACTTTTCAGACGGCCCAGACGGTAGCGCCGGCACCCAGCAGGCAGGCTGGGCTGAGTCTGGTTTTTCCAGCCCGTTCTGCACGCGTATAAGTCGTTTTTCTAAGGTGGGGAGTGTGTGCGTGTGTCCACCTGTCCATCCCGGCCACTGGGAGCTGAGCCAGGCTGTGAACTGACCTCCCATGAACGCCACTGTCCCCACCCACCCACCTCCTGCGTGGCCCTGGGTCCAGCCGTGGAAACTCAGGTCTGTGTCAGCGCTGCTGCAAGTGGGTAGCTGGACGCACAGCAACGTGGCGCGTGGGCCACAAGACCCAGAGGCGTCTCGGGCGCTCAGATCAACAAGCATCTCTTGACCGAAACCCACTCGGTGTTCCCCACGCAGAGCTGCCTCGGGGAGCTGGTGGTCCTTCGTGGTTTTTGTTTTTAATGTGAGTTACTTTTTATTTTATCTTTAAATGTATTTTTAAATTACAGTTGACATTCAATATGGTATTAGTGTCAGGTGTACAGCACGGTGGTGAGACATTTTATATAATTGATGCAATGATTCCCCCGGTTAGGCTAGTCCTCACCTGGCATTGTATAGTTATGACCGTATTACTGACTGTATCCCCTGTGCTGTACTTTACATCCCGTGACTATTTTGTAACTGCCAATCGGTCTGCTTAATCCCTTCCCCTTTTCTGCACAGCCCCCCAAATCGCCCTCCCTCTGGTGACTGTCAGTTGGTTCTCTGGATCTGTGAGTTTCTGTCTGTTTTGTTTGTTTATTCTGATCTTTAGATTCCACATGTAACTGAGATTATATGGTATTTGACTTTGTCCGACTGACATTTCACTTAGCATAATGTTCTCAAGGTCCATCCGCATTGTTGCAAATGGTACGATTTCATTCTTTTTTATAGCAGAGTAAATACTCCATTGTGTAAATGTACCACAGTTTCTTAATCCAGTCGTCCACCGATGGGCATTTGAGTTGTTTCCAAGTCTTGGCTATTGTGAATAACGCCTCAATGAACATAGGGGTGCATATATTTTTTCAAATTAGCATCTTGAGTTTCTCTGGATAGATACCTAAGAGTGGGATTGCTGGGTCGTAAGGTAGTTCCATTTCCAGTTTTTTGAGATCCCGCCATACTGATTTCCATAGTGGCTGCACCAGTCTGCAGTCCCACCAACAGTGCACCAGGGTTCCCTTTTCCCCACAGCCTCGCCAGCACTTGTTTGTTGATTTATTGATGATAGCCATTCTGACCGGAGTGAGGTGGTATCTCATCGTGGTTTTTATTTGCATTTCTCTGATGATTGGTGACATTGAACGTCAGCTGGTGGTCCTTGGGGTACAGTGGTGTCATGAGCTGTGAGAGCGTCCGTACATCGGTGGTGACACTGTGTTTCCCATGCAGAGCCCCAGTGCCTGGAAATTCACCTTCATAAATGTGGGGTTCCGTCAGCATCTGGGGATGAAAGGGCAGAAGGTCTTATTGGAAGAAAGCAAGACAACCCTTGTTTTCTGTCCTTGTTGAAGAGAAAAGAAAGGGGGACATTGTCTCTCCTTGGCGTCCCTGAGCAGACGTCCCCTTCCGCCATGCAAACCTTTCTGTCACTTAGGTCACCCACAACACGAGATCACGCCTCTGGGGACACGGCAGCGATTGGGGTCCACCTAAAGATGTGAAGTCTGAAAATGCGTTTTGATGGGATGCATTCACCCCTAAACCCATGCCCGACCCTGAGGGACGTGAGGCGAGGTGGATGCTGACTTGTTTTTTCTCGGGGCCCGCCTGAACGCTGACGTGTGGATGGACGTGGACACACCTACGTACAGAGCCAGAGTCAGTCCCTGCGAGCGCTTCATGGAGCCTCGTTAGCTTGAAATTGGAAACGGGCAGCAGAAGCTTGTAGAGATAAGTTAGATGACTGCTGGTCAAAAGCCACAGTGAGCTGGACACACAGCGTCCCCACTTGAGCGGCCTGTGGCCCAGAAGGGCCAGGCGCCAGCAGTCAGCACTTACAGCGTTTACTTCCCTGTGGCTTCCCTGGAGATGGACCTGTAACAACCATGCCGACCCCTCGGGCGCCCGGTCCGCGGAACGTGCTCCACACCTGACACGCTCCCAGCCCCGTGTTGGCAGCGCGGTTGTCCGCTGGGGACGACAGACTTTGTCCTCGCGGCCCAGGGCTGGAGGCGCTTATAAAAAAGAAGACTTGGAAGGGGTGAGCGTGCTTCCTCGCTGGGGATGCAAAAGACCTTATTGGGGGGCGACACAGATGGAGCGTCGCGCCTCACGTTTAGAAAGGCGTTGCTGAGCTGCAGACGCTGCCGGGAAGTCTCGGCACGCTGGGGCATTTCCAGCGCGTGCCGGTCCCCAGGGAAGGAGCTCTTCTCCTGCTACGCTGATGAGAACCCCTGCTACGGAGTGAATGTGGGTCCCTCCAGACTTCATTTGCGGAAGCCCGAGGTCCCAATGGCATGGAATTGGGGGGGGTCTTTGGGAGGGGGCTGTACTTGGAGACGGGTCTGTAAGGAGAGGATTAAGGTGACATGAGGTCACTAGGTGGGCGCTGATCCAACAGGACTGTGTCCTTATAAGAAGAGGAGGCGAGGACACAGACACACTCAGAGGGACGGCCACGTGAGGACATGGGGAGCAGAAGGCCGTCTGCACCCCCAGGAGAGAGGCCTCGGGGGGGACCAGCCCTGGGACACTGGATCTCGGACTCCAGCCTCCAGGCCTGGGAGGGAGAAACGTGTGTGTCTAATTCACCCTGTGTGCAGGGCTCTGTTACAGCCCTAACAGACGCATACGACAGAAACGCCTTCACAGCAGCTTTCTCCGAAGTACACTGTGGCTAAAATTATTGCAATTTGGTGCACCTTTCCACTGGCAAGAGTAATCAAATTCAGAAGGGCTGCAGGTAGATAGAAAAGATTCATGAAAGAGACGCGTGGATGCAACCAAACATTATGGCAAATGAGAACATTTTCATTGTACACTTTAAAACAATTATCCGTTCCTTATTTTTTTTTAAAAAAAGGACTTATTGGCAATTGTTTCCTGAGAAGATAATCAGGTCTTTTTTTTTTCTTTTTCTAAAATGAGAGAATTATTTTTAAACATGTCTTCCATGTTGTTGGCTGTTTGAATGTGACACCCAAGAAAGGACAATAGCATCCCATTAAAAAAAGATTTTTCATTTTTTAATTGGTTTTTATTTTTGTTGCCTGTGTGTTACGCTGGGGTGAGAGGCCACCTCCGTCTGCCTAGGTTTTTTGTTTGTTTGTTTGTTTGTTTTTGTATGAATAGTAGAAAAGGAAAGGCACAGCGGCTGCTGTCTGTCAGCCCAAGAGGCCAGTCGACCCCGTGCAGCCCCGTGCCCTGCGGCTGTCTTCATCCTGAGACGGTCCTGGAACGCGTCCCTTGGGGCTGAATGGGGACATGGCAGAAAATGGTCCTACTGGGACGTTCTAAGTGTGTCCACAGCCTCGTGGCCACGGTTTCCTCTGGGCCGGCCGTTCAGCTATTGTAACGTCCTGATTTCTTCTGCTATCTCAAATATTCATAAAGCTGTAGCAATGACATCTGTGCTTTGGCTGCGCCAGCGTCTGTGGCATTTCACGCGCGCACACACACACACATGCAGGGCTCTGATTACCTAATGTCCTTAGGGACTGTTTGTGTTCCGGCCGCATTCTTCTAAGAGAATCAGAAAGCAGTGCCCTTGCATTATTCAGCCTTCCCGTAGGACGTGAGCGGACTCCGAAACGCTGAATAAAAAGCACGCACCCATGTCGTGCTGGGCCCGAGCCCTGCCCGGCGCCGTGGGGGCCGCGTGTCGGTCAGGGCGCTGTGTGCGGTGAGCTCGCAGCCCAGCCCCCACGCGTGCCCTGGCTGTGGCGGGACGCCGCTCTGATGTGTGGGCCTGTCGTGGCTGTATTGTGCAGAGGCAGGCTGAGTCTTGCAAAACAAAGCAAAGACCGTCTGCGTAAAAGCAGCCCCCTGCCGGCCTGAGGCCTGCGCTGACTTCCGAGAGGGACAGATAAATCGGGGGGTCCTTCCGCCTGTGTCCTCCCAGCGTGCATCACAGCCCGGGGACAATCACTGTTGGGGTGAGGTTCACTCCACCCCCTTCGGGAAGTAAAACACGACCCGCGCCACCGTGCGTGGGGGTCTGCCGAAAGCAAAACCCAGGCTCCGAAGGATGCACTGCTCTCAGGTGATCAGGGGGATCACTTTGTAAGTTATGTAATGTCTCACCACGGTGCTGTACACCTGACACTACAATCGTGTCAGGTCATAGGGAATGTCAACTGTAACTGACAAATAAAAAAGTATTTTAAAAAAAGAGGCGCTATCCGGGAAGCCCTGATTCGGGCAGAAGCCCAGACGGTGTTCGGATGAGGACACAAAGGCCAGGGGTGTTTATGACAAAGGGAAAGGGGACAGTGACGTCACAGAAGGAAGGCGTTGCTATTGGTGCAGATAACGTGACACAGGGACGCTGACTCTAAACAGTGTTTCTAATTTTCAGCCCAGAGTCATCCGTCCTGGAGTCATGGCACCTGCTTTCTTGTTGCCTCTGCAGACAGCTCTTTGGGACAGTGTTGCTGAGGCCCCGTCCTAAGGTGACTGTGTCCTGTTGTGACAGCCACAGGTTGGAGGCGTCAGACGGGCCAGGCCGGTCCTCGGGGACGGCAGCTCCGTCTCCGTGTGAAAGGGGCTCCGTGTGTTTGGTTTTTTTTAACACTGACATGGTGGCAAACATCTCTTAGCACATTACTTCTCTGGAAACCATCTTATGTCTTTTCTTACTGTTAGACACAGTTGCTTTGGCTTCTGTCAGTGGAAGATTCTTTTGTTTCATTTGCATTTTTGTTTCGGAGTCCTTCGTCCGTTATGTGTGGGTGATAGCGGCCCACCGGTGTCTTGTCCGCTCGCTGCCCCGTGTTCCCTCCTTGCAGATCTGTGTATCAGAACAATGCCAACGTCATAAAAGCAAGCAAACCAGCCTATTCTGACTATGGTCTGAGTCAGCCGGCATAACTGGGGTTAATCTGTTCTTTGAAAACTGCACGAATTTGCTAAAACCTGCAGCCTCCCCCCTCTTTTCTGAAAGCCGTGCTTTTGTAACCTGTCTCTCTCTTTCATATTCATTGTTCTGATGAGCTCTAATTTCCTTGATTAGATGGTAATCATCAGTTTTTTCTTAGAAAAGGGTTTGTTCCCTCGAGGCGTTCACAATTGAGTCATAAGCTTGCCCCGTGATTCGCGCGCTTAGAAGTGGGGCCCTGTAATTGTACAATCTTTATGCGACCGGCGTAGCCCAGTCTGGACGTTTTCATCTGCAGCCGTGTCCTCTGTATCCCTCGTGGTCTTGCCTGGGTCCTTGCTTCTGGTGTTGCCTCTCCACCTGTCCGATTGTCACGGTTGTCCCCTTAACTCTGGGCTCTGGTCCCTGTGTCCTCGCGTGCCCGAGAGTCCTTGAGAACTAGAGCCTCGTGTCGTGTTCGTCTGAGGGACAAACCCTGCAGGAAGCCGCATTGTGTCGTTGGGGCATCGGGTCCCCGGGTCACGCACCACGGTGTGCCATTCACGCCTGTCTCTTGAGTTATCCCTGTCTTGTGTTTTTCTGATACTGTGCAGCCTTCTGATTTATATTTTAATTAAAATTTGTATTTTTCTATTACGGCTGACATACAATAGCCTGTGATTGTAGTGTCAGGCGTACTGCGCAGTGGCGAGACATTTATACACCTTCCAGAGCGTTGCCCCCGAACGTCTAGTCCCCACCTGGCACTGGGCAGAGCCATGACCATAGTATTGACTCTATTCACTCTTCAGCCTTTCCCCCCAGGAGCCCTGCTGTAGCCAACACCCCTGCCGCCTGTCACCGTCACCCCTGCCGCCTGTCACCATGCCCACGGTTGGGGGTTGCAGCCCCTACTTGGTGCTGCAGCTGAGCCCCTCGCAAGCGGGGCCCCTGCACCCCGCGTCCTGCCCCAGGTCAACGCTGGTGCCTGCATCCCATGTGACTTGTGTCATGTGTCCCTCTTGTCAGGGGCGGGACCGGGGGCAGTTCTCGTCGGCAGTGGGCTTTCACCCTCCCCAGCTGTGGGGCCTGCGTTAGGGACTCGGGGTCCCCGTGCAGCGTCATCCCCCCACCAAGCATTCGTTGCTCTTCCTGTACACGGGATGCCCCGTGGGAGTCGGGGTGGGGTGTGGGCAGCCGTCCCGGAATCCAAGGAGAACACAGGTGCCGGTGGCAGGTGTGGGCAGAAAGGGAGCAAACCCCGATGGCTGCATCACAAAGCCACACTCTCAAAGGGGACGGCCACGTTCACGTGTCCCAGCAAAGTGCTGTCACCTGTAAACCTTCTCCCCAGCGAGCACAAAAGAGGCACCTTCTGACGTCTCAGAACTCCATGGCACTGAGTGTATGTGTGCATGTGCACATGTGTGCGTGTGCGTGCATGTGTGCGCGTGTGCGTGCATGTGCGCGCGCATGTGCGTGTGTGTGTGCATGTGTGTGCACGTGTGCGTGCATGTGTGTGTGTGTGCACGTGCGTGTGCATGCATGTGTGTGTGCGTGCGTGCGTGTGTGTGCACGTGTGCGTGTGCACATGTTGTGCGTGCATGTGTGTGCACGTGTGCGTGTGTGTGCGTGTGCGTGTGTGTCCCCACCAACACTGTGCCCCCGGCTCCAGCTATCACCTGTAGCGAGGGCTTCCCTGAGCATATTGCAGGGAGAGTGAGAACGCCGTGGCAGGAATTCCCACCCAGATGGCTCTCGGTTCTAGAACGCGTTTCCCGCCGGTCGGTGGCAAAGCTCCCTTTCCCCCGATCTGTCACCGACAGATCCTGTTGTAGGTGGGAGAGAAAGGAATTACTTAGAAAAAGGAATGCGAAAAACATGCAAAACAGAAAGCTCCCAGTGTTGCCTTTTTAAAAAAAAAATTTTAATTAGTGGATTCAGCCAACGTAAAATGACTGTTGATGTGTTGGTTTTTTACACGGTTGTTGCTCCGGGTCCGAGCGTGTCTCATGGCAGATGGGTCCCAGGCAGGTCCCAGGGTGGTGGCGGGCGGTCGGCTGCGCTCCGAGGGTCTTGCGGCAGCAGCGTGTGCACCCGCTTCCTGCTGTATTTCTTACGGAGCTTATCGCCCGTGCCCTCCGCCTTGTCCTGAGTGGCCACGTGACTGGACACACTCAGGCTTTGTCCTGCGCTTGAAGAAGCTGGGGACTGTAGGTTATCTTTAGAGGTCCCTTCCGAGTGGAAACAAACGCGTGTGTTCCAAAATACGTTCCCTCCCAGGGTAGGGCTTTGGGCTGCCCCTTGGGTGTCGTGACTTTTCACATGTCCTGTCTGACCCCAAAACAACAGACCCTTACAGATGCGTCTGCCCCTGAGATGTGTGCTGCTGTAGACACGGGTCCTGGGGGTACAGGAAGCGTGCTGCCCTCTGTTCTGGGGTCCTTGGGACCCCAGATGTTCATGCGAGCGCTTTATCAAGAGCCAGGCTTGCAGACCCAAAGCCACCCTTCAGCAAAGCTAGTGGGGTGGGGTCTTGGGATCCGCTCCTTGCTTTGCACCTTCCTCCGTTTCTGATGCACCTTTATGTTCCAGATGATGCACCTTTATGTTTAGAAATTACCTTTGCTCCCGTGCTCCGCTGGCCGGCGATCAGGCATTTTTATTGTTGTTTTCCAGTGGAGTTTTTATACTGCGACCTGGCATCCCTGCGGTCCATCCGGCAATGCGTGCAGACCTTCAAGAAGAAGGAAATGCCTCTTCACGTGCTGGTGAATAACGGTGAGTTCCGCTGACAGCGAGAGGCCGGTGCTGACGCCAGCACGGACGCCGGGAGTGCCGGGAGAGATGTGCTTCGGGGGAGCAGCATCCTGCGGGAAGCCGTGCCTAGATGGGCTCGCTCTGGCCACCGCGGCGTGCCATGGGCGTGTGTCGGGCCTGTGCCATTCGCAGAAGCCATTGTAATGTGTTCCTTTAACATGCGGGCGTGACCGGGGTGCTGCGTGGAGTTGGCATTTTGACCGGCCCGCTTGTGCACACGTGTGTTAGGAACGTGCTCAGGGCTGTTTTCACAAACGTTATCTTCCTGAGTCCTCATTTCAGTTGAGAGAGGGAGATATAAAGATCGAACGGACGGTGCCTACCCCGGGATGTCCGTCTGAAGCCCTGACGTGACAACAAATATCCCTTTATCCGTTGAAAAAAAAAAAAAGTGCAATGCAGCTGCACTGGTTCACAGTGAAAATCTGTCCCTCGGCACACATCGGGCATTCAGTAAATACTATGGCCTGAGTTCCCTGTGCTACTTAGGCTGGTCTCCGCGACATCTGGCTCTAAAAGAGAGACAAGCGTGGTTATCCTGAGCCCGTCACATGATAACGGAAAAGGAGCGCCCAGACACCAAGGTCTTTCGGTGGTGACCGCGTGGCGCTGGGGCCCCCGCAGAGCTGGATGGCTGGGATGCTTGTGGAGCACGGGACGTGGGCAGCTGGATGCGTGGCAGGGATGCCCTCGCTGCTGTTGTAAAAATACCTTTTCCCCAAGGAGGCAGTTTGCACCAAAAATGTGCTCGGATAAGCTTTAAAGATTTCCAGAGCAACCTTGAACTTGCCCAAAGCATCACCGTTGTCCAATTCTTGGCGTCTCGGCCAGTGAGTGTGTGCTATGCTGTGACACCAGAGCTTGGATCCAACAAACATCCGTGTTGGCGTCCCCTCCCGGCTAAACGATCGCTTTGCATTTACATGCTTGCCGTGGACGTCATCACTAGGAAATGCTTACTAGCCATGGACCGAGTCGGAAAGTTTAAACCTTAAGGAGATTAGGCAGCGGTGGTATTTCAGGTCCTGTCATGTTTAGCTGACCACTGAGGCCCCGGAGGAAACCGACACGTGTGGGTACAGCGGTGCAGCCCAAGCGGGTGACAGGCAAAGTCACTGTCACCGCGCCAGGGTTTGGCTGCTCGGAGTCTCCTGGCTGTCTTCTCTGCTACCCGAGGCCACCATGGGAAGCGATAACCAGCGTCAGCCATTCCTTTCCCGACAGATTATCCTTCACTAACCAGACGGAAGCCCTAGGAACCTCGTAAACACCCTACAATTCAAGCAGCCACGTCTGTCAAGCCCCCCATTCCCTGCTCCACAGAGACGGTATTCCAGAGACCAAGACGGAAACTACACCGTGTTTTGTGACCAAGCGTGCCACATTGTACGATATTGTCACTGCTACCGCGTGGCACCGTGACAGGACCGTCAAGCAGCCATGATGGGACGGACGGGACCCAGACATGCTGGCTTCTGTCCCCGCCACCTAGAGCCCGGGCTCCCTCTGACCCAACCTCGCGTGGCCACGATGCTCGAGTGTCTCCTACACTCGGGGCTCCCTCACTAGGAAGTTAAAATGCTTCAGGCACGGGCTGAGCTCAGTGAATCTAGGTTCTTCGCACGAAGTGAGGCAGCCGGGAAAATGGCGCCACGATGGAGATGTGTCCCGGGCATTTGTTGAGAGAGCTGGGACCCTCTCCTCGTGTCTACGTCTGCAGCCCAGCGTCATCACCGTTCCTCCTCCACCCTTCCCTGTGAAAACAGCAACCAGCTTCCTCCAGCTTTAGTTTCTGAGTATCACTCAGCACCTGGCAACACCCCAAAAGTGCTACGCTGGCGCCGTGACCCCCAAAGCTTGCAGCAGATGCTCCCTCATTGGTGATCAACCTGCACTGCAGCTGGGATGGGAGGGAGTGAAGCCACAAGGTGTGTCCCGTTTGGGTCCTGGGTGTGACGGCACACAGCGTGGCCGGTACCTCCAGGGAGGGACCTTGCGGTACAGCTGGGAAAACCTGTCTGCACACACACATGCGTACACACTGACACAAATGCGCATACATAGAGTATTCCATATATACGAGTTAATGCATGCACATACACAGAGAAATACAAATATTTCTACACATATACATATACAATACACACACATACACCTGTGCAAATGCATATGCATGGGGAAGTGTATACACGCACAAACAGAAACCCCTGTGCAAATGCACACACAAACACACACACAAAGAAATACGCATGTGTGCACGCACACCCTGCACCTATACAAATTCAATTCAAAGGCAAATATGTACGCACATAAAGCTTGTGGACGCAAAAACAGAGACATGTGCATGCATTATATATAAATACATATGCAAAGGCATAAACTGTGAACACTCACGCATATGCAAACACCTCCGCTCATACACTGACAGATACGCGCGCGTTAACACACGCAAATGAACATGTATATGCAAATGCATATGTGTGTGTTATATGCAAATACAAACATGCATGCTAACACATATGCAAATGTATGCAAATGCACACTATATGCAAATACATCCCCACATGCAAATTCACAGACATGCCCATACTATATATGTAAAAGAAAATGCATGTGTAAACTCGTACCCATTTGCAAATACGTATGTGCACACACATTCACACACAAATATACATGGAAACACAAAAATGTGCTTAAAATGCATACGTGTGATTGTGTGTGCATGTGGGTGCGCATGCATACACATGTGTGCACGTCCATGTACCCGTAGACCTGAATGCAGTCGACCTGAACGCACCAGATTACATACACACGTACCCTTACAAGTACCGGTGCACACGGCTCCATGCACACACATATCCAAGCAAGCCGGCCTGCCCGGGGCCTGGCACGCGTCCTGCACACAGCATCTGTGCCCAGCCTCCGTGCAAGGGACTCTGGGACCGGGTTTGGCTGAGGTTTGCCGGTGAGGGCGGGTGTTCTGAACCTGGGTTCTGGGGTCCATGGGGCACACAACACACTTTCCTAAGTAACGTGTCTGTGGGATAATGGCCCACAGGGCTGGACTGGAGCCTGGGCTGGGGGCAGTCAGTGTGAGTACTCGCGTCAGCGTTTCCTCCAGGGCACTGAGAATTCGTTTGGGGGGAACCCTGGGAATGTGGACGTCTGCCCTCGACGTGTCTGAGGCACACGTTCCAATTCGCCACACACGCTGTCTTCTTTCTGTTTGGAAGAACCAGCTGCTGAGGGACACCTGGTCATCCCGTGTCATCTCACGCTGTCTGAACCCCCTTTGTCCCCAGCTGGCGTCATGATGGTCCCGCAGAGGAACACCGTGGATGGATTCGAAGAACACTTCGGCTTGAACTACCTGGGCCACTTCCTGCTGACCAACTTGCTCCTGGACACGCTGAAGGAGTCCGGTCGCCCCGGACGCACAGCCAGGGTGGTGACCGTGTCCTCGGCCACACATTACGTCGGCAAGCTGGACCTGGACGACCTTCACGGCAGGTGGGTGCAGGCGGCTGTCGGTCCTGGCGCGTCCCGCCTACTCCTCGGGGACCTGTCACAGCAGGTGCGCCGATAACCCCGGTCACAGGCCGATGGCCCACGGAGGTGATGTGCATCACCCGCCTTCTTTTTCTGTTTGTTTATAAGTCCGTTGTATGGCGATGATGATAACGACAGACGTCTACCAATCGTGTACCGCTTTGTAGTCGCACGTTTAAGCACTTACTTGGTATCGGTCCACGACTCCATCACAGTGTCGCATTTTCTCAAAAAACAGTATGATTATCCCCATTCCGCACACGATGACGTGGAAACCTAGGTTTTTGTTTTAGGACCTTCCCGATATCACGAGGCAGTAACCGACAGAACTCAATAACATTGCAGCCCCGCGCTTAGCACCGCAGAACACTCAGAAAACATTATCATCAGCTGGCTGTGTTCTCAGAGTCATTGAATTTGTCTATGTAAAAGTTTCCTGCGTTCTGGGTTTCTCTCTCTTTTTTTTTTTTTTTTTTTTGCATTTTACTTTACTTTCTTTATTATTAAATTTATTGGGGGTGACAACAGTTAGTAAAGTTATATAGGTTTCAGGTGTACAATTCTGTAATACGTCATCTATATATTACATTGTGTGCTCACCACCCAGAGTCAGTTCTCCTCCCATCACCATATATTTGACCCCCTTTACCCTCATCTACCACCCTCTCCCCGCTTAACCTCTGGTAACCACTCAACTGTTGTCTGCGTCCATGAGTTTTTGTTTCTTTGTTTGTTTGTCTTGATCCTTTGTTGTTTTCAGTTTTATATCCCACATATCAGTGAAATCATATGGTTCTCGACTTTTTCTGTCTAACTTATTTTGCTTAGCATGATAATCTCAAGTTCCATCCATGTTGTCACAAATGGCACTATTTCATCTTTCCTGATGGCAGAATAGTGTTCCATTGTGCATGTTTACCACACCTTCTTTATCCAATCATCTATCGAAGGACACTGTGGTTGTGTCCATGTCTTGGCCACCGTGAATAAAACTGCAATGAACACCAGAGCTCCTATATCTTTACTGATAAAGGTTTTCAGATTTTGGGATATATACCCAGCAGAGGGATTGCTGGGTCACATGGTAATTCCACTCTAATTTTTTGAGGAGCCTCCACACTGCCTTGCATTTCAGTGTCCCCGCTCATAAATAAGAGACATTTTCGGGGGGTTTTTAAAAATCATATTTTTGCATGAAATATGTATATTCTAATCCTTGCCGTGTCTTCAAGGAATGATGGCCGGGCATGAAATTGAGACTCTTGTTCTCAGACACTGGACCTCTGCAGGGGACGGTCCCTCCTGCCCCGTCCAGCTCCTGGGGGCTCCCGGCGTCCCCGGGCGGGTGGCCGCCTCCCTCCCGTCTCTGCCTCCGTCTCCACCTGGCGTCCCCTCTGTGTCTGTGTCCCTCCTCTTCTGTCCCCGATAAGGACACTGTCGTTGGGTTCAGGGCCCCCCTGACCCAGGACGCCTTCATCTCTCTTCTTTGTTAGACTTTTCCTGTGTCAGATCAACTACCAGGCACTTAGTTCCATGGTTTTCCTTTTAAAATGTTTATCGAAAGGGGACGAGGCCATTTAGAAGGTGGTTTAGAAGGTGTGGTCCCCAGACCAGCCGTGTGGGCATCACCTGAGAACTGGTGAGAAGCAGAAATGCTGAGACTGACTCCGGGCCCACAAACTACAACTCGGGGAGGGGGGTGAGGGCGGCAGGTAGTTGGGGTTTTAACAAGACATTGTGGTTCCTGCCACAACCTCAGAGCCCTTTGGGGCTCAGCCCTAACTGCCTGTCTGTGCAAAAAATGGTTGGTTCATTTTTAAAAAATGGTGGGTGTTTTTTAATCACCTCTGCTAATTCCTGTGAATCGCCACGATTGATTTGCCAGCTTGGAAAATTAGGGTTCTTGGAAAGGCACAAACCACAGTGTTGTGAAGCCATCCAACATTCGGGTGGGTTGACGCCCACGAGAGGGCGGCTGTGCTCAGCTGGGCTGCGCCCGCCTCTCCGTCTGCTGGAGGGTGTTCCACAGGAAAAGGTGCACAGGACCTGTTGGGACTTGTTGGTCATCTGTGGAACTTGCTTACAAAGGAGCAGATGGCTCTGTTCAAAATATAAGTTGTATTTTGGGGAGAGGAGGAACAAATGCTGTACAGGGTGCATGGCGTTGTGCATAAACTAAAAATGATATATTGTGCATATAGAATAGACATATATGTATATGAGAGAGAGAGAGAGAGAGATAGAGAGAGAGAGAGAGAGAGAGAGAGCACTGTATTTATTTTAAGAAGTTTGCTCAAAATCTGTGAGTCAGGTGACAGTTGATGCTTTCTTGTGACTCAGGCAGACGTTCTCTGCTGCCACCTTGAGGCCATGTCCCTTCTTCTTTGCGGGGAGGGGGTCCCACTCTTCTCTCTTCAGACCTTCAACTGATTGGACGAGGTCCACCCACAGTATGGAAGGCAGTCTGCTTGCCTCGAAATCTACGGCAACATCTGGACTAGTGTCTGGGCACCGTGGACTCGCCTGGCCACGCTGGCGTGTAAAGCCGACCACACTGGGCATAGTTGGCGAGGGTTGTGGAAACGGCCGTGGCAACCAACAGCTCATGCAGACAAGGCTCCCGCGTTCCCCCTAATTGTCTAAAGCTCAAGAATAAGCTTTCCCCTTTGGTCAAGGAAATTTACGTTTATGAAGGCGTTTTCCATGTGTAAACATGTTTCCAGACCAGGAAGAGAGCTGCTCCCGGAGACGGCCCGTATCGTCCCTGAGACTCTTATCTGTAGAACCAGACAGCCCTTATTTTTTATACATTTTCTCCCCTCTCATCTGCTTCCCATAACTGTCCTTCCCCACCCAGCATCCCCCGAACCCTTTTCCTCTCCAGCGGTTCTCAACCTTCCTAATGCCGTGACCCCTGAATACAGTTCCTCATGTTGTGGTGACCCCCAACCATAAAGTTATTTTCATTGCTACTCTATAACTGTCATTTTGGTACTGTTATGAATCGTAATGTAAGTATCTTTTTGTTTTCCGATGGTCTTAGGCGACCCCTGTGAAAGGGTCGTTCGACCCCCAAAGGGGTCGCAACCCACAGGTTGAGAACCGCTGGTTTAGACTAAGGTGGAATATAAGCCTCAACCAGCTGGCTGCCATCGGAGCTGTGAGAGAGAGAGAGAGAGTGTGTGTGTGTGTGTGTGTGTGTGTGTGTGTGTGTGTGTGTGTGTGAACTCATGTGGGTAGACACATAATTAAAGCTAGTTTTTTAAATTAAATGTATTGGGGCGACATTGGCTAACAAGATTATATAGGTTTCATGTGTACAGTTCTACACCACATCATGTGTATATTGCATTGTGGGTTCCCCACCCAAAATCAAGTCTCCTTTGGTCACCATATATTCTTACGGAGGGTACCAGAAAAATGCATGCACGTTTTAAGGAAGGAAAACTGTATTAAAATTGTCATACTCAACAGATACTGATAACAAAAGACGAAAAGAAGTCACATTTGATTTATGCACAAGAGGTGCTCAGAGTGGTTCCCATCAGCGTCCAGACACTTCTGATGACAACGAACGACTGCTTGAGCAACGTGGACCAAAGTGTCCACTTGTGTACATTTTTTTGGCACCTCCCTCAACCCTCTTTCCCCCTGGTAACCACCATGCTGTTTTCTGTGTCTATGAGTTTTTCTTTGTCTTGTTTGTGCGTTTCTTGCTTTCAGTTTTATAGCCCACATATTCGTGAAATCGTATGGTTCTTGACTTTTTCTTTCTGACTCAGCCATACGAAAAGATGAAATACAGTCATTTGCAACAACATGGATGGATCGTGAGCCTATCATGCTAAGTGAGACTTTTTCTGTTCATCTCGCTTCTATGAGTTTAATTTGCAAGCCTCCGGCACAGAACCTAAGAGGGTGGAGGGAACAGAAATGCCCTCCCCTACACTACTCAGTGAAAATATAAGCCTTACAGGTATACATATATGTAAATATATATATAAATGTAAGTCTTACAGATACATATAAAAAATATACATATAATATTAAAAATAGAAATATGTGGGGTGTGTGTTTAGCATCATAGACAATAGAATTTTTTTTTTATGAGAACTTGAAAAAGTCATTTGCTCTGCTAAATGTATGCACAGTGTATAGCTTGCAAAGAATGGCTTCGACTCAGCACCAGACGTCAGGTAGGTCACAGGCAGCAGTGTAATTACTGCCAGGAGCTGAGAGAGGCCGTCAGCGCAATGCCAGACAGACATCAAGCAAATCCCTCAGTCTGGGAAACGCCACACGCTGTTTACATGAAACGCAGACATCAAAAAGCCCAGTGTCCTCCCCCCACCAGAAAGCAATGCCACGGCAATTTAAGATGGCTGTTCCTTCCCTGACTACTACTTTTTCTAGATTTTAATCAAGAACCCTTTGGAGAATTATCGAATCATTGATTCGGGGCACAGGAACGCATACATGGTGTTCAGAACATAATCCTTCATGTCTCATTCTCTGCGACTGAAAGGTAGAGAGAGTGATAGAGCAGAGAATAGGCCAAACCCAAATAGGCCACTTTAGCATACAGATTATTTTGAATTGAGGCCCCTGAGAATCAACAAATGCAGGGGGGAAAATATGCCTTCCTGGGGCTCCCTCTATCTGACTAAAATTTGAAACTTCTAAGAAATGAGGATTGTCATAAATTCCTTCTCTTGGAAAGTTTTATGGCCAGATGTATATTGACCTTCCCACGATTTAGCGCTCCTAGAAACGCAAGCCCCTCTTTCCTTTGTCTCTATATTACCACCCTTTGTTAAATAGCATATAAACCCCTGAGCCTAATTGCCTCTCTGGGGTTTTCACTTTTCTCTGATGCCACCCACACATGTAAAAATGAAAAGCAAAACTTGTATGTTTTTCTCCTGTTAATGTGTCATGCGTTGGTTTAATTTGCAGGTCTCAGTTCCAGAACCCAAAAGTGTAGGAGGAAAGTTTTTCTTCCTCTGCGAAAGGCTGCGCATGACGGCCTCGGCTTGAGCTTCAGATTATTCTTGAACTAGTTACACCACTAGGTTTATATTTATCGAAAACAGAGATACGTTTGTATGGTTTCAGTTCTACCTTTTGACACCATTTATTGCAAAAGTAATGTCTTAAAAACTCCTTGTTTAGAATCAAGCTGTGCAGACAGTTCATGAATTTCTTTCACCTGGGTTAGTTGATTCTAGCACAGGCTAGCTAGTTGATTCTTTCAGCCACCACCTTTGTAAACATTTGAAAAGCTTCTTTGGGGTTTTGTCTACAAACCTTAACGGAGATCCATGTCCTCGTGTTTATTTGCTCTGGTTGTTTCCCATTTCCACTGTGGATGTTTCTTTCTCTCTAAAACCAAGCAGGGAACCTCTCTTGAAATCACTCGTACTCTTGGACTGTTTTTCATTTCTTTTTTATTTCTTCCTCCTGTAGAGAAATGTATTGGCTTTTCCCCATGTAGCACTTGTAATGTGTTTTAGTTCTGTCTTCTCCGTGCTCCCAAATGGCACCAGGATTACATAAGTCATCAGCTTTATCTTTGAGAAACCCCCATATTCTCCAGCGCTGGAAATGGCAATTTAAAAAAAAATATTTTTTTGTTTTTACCAGTGTTAAAGAGGAACATAGATAGGTACATATGATCAATTTTGTTCACTTATTTTATCAAAAATATAAATAAAGTCATTTAGAGGGCATGCAGGTTTTTTATTTTTTTGTTTTTTTCCAGTTTTGTGGACTGGCTTGTACACGTGGTGACATGACGTTTTCTCCCCTGGACGTTGTGTAACGTACCCTGGAAATGTTGCAGGGGAGGGCATGAAAAAGCCAGTCCTGGGCTTTGTCTCTTAATCATGTAATTTCTCCTTACACTGTTTTCCATGTTTAAGTATTTCCCTTTTAGCATTTATCTTTTTTTTTTTTTTTTTTTTAATGAGCTTTCCTTGGCGACATGCTCTCATTTCTCATTTCGCTTTTCTGAATCATTGAGTTCATTTATTTCGGGGCTTTTTTTGTTGTTGTTTCCTTTGTCCGTGAGAGGCGTTGAATTTCAATGAGTGCTTTTTCTGCGTGTCATGCGGCAACCAGGGCTTCCTTCTTTTAACCTTTGAATGTGTGAACCTGTCACTACGGTGAATGACACACCTGGGTTTTCTCATAACGCAGGAGACGCGATACAGGTGGAGGGGATAAGGGTAAGAGACGATTCGCCACGTGGGACTCTATTGCAGTCAGATAAAATTAACTTTAAAGGGGAAAAAACAAAAAACCACTTGGGACGCAGACAGGGATGGCTGCCTCAGGACGGTGACGTGCCGTGGGCACCCGAGAAAATAGCCCCGAGCCATAGGAAGCGAATATTGGCGCAATCTCTGCCAATCAGAACAGAAGACATGGAAACACACCGTTTCCCCAAAACCCTTGAAAATTCAAAGCGGGAAGAAGACTGTTCAGCAGCTCCTGTCACACATAGAAACAGGGGACTCGGTAGCTGCGCACACCCCACGATGGGGGAGCCCCACACAAGTGCAACGTTCACACGTACGCATGGTGACCGAGACCCCTGAGAAAACCCCCACCGACTTCAAAGCAAGGGGACCCCGTCTCAGGCCTGTGGCCCCCGTTGTGTGGGTCCCAGCCCGTCACCAGCAACTCCACAGCGAGACACGCCTGAGGCCCTCACCCAGCTGGGCACCCAGGCCCCACGGACCAGCCAGGGGGCCGCAGGCGGTGTGGACGGGGCCCCCCCTTTCTCAGGGCCTGAGAGCGGGGCGTCTGCAGGTTCCTGGGCGCTCTCCTTATTGGCGAATGAAAAGCACAAGCGTGGGAACATGGGTGTGGGGAGGCAGGATTGGGGGACCCCCCAGGGCGTCATGGGCAGGGAAAGGGGCGCCTCACTTCATCTGGCTCTTGTGCTGGGAGCTGGGCCTGCAGCTGGCGGTCGGTTTATGCGAGGCGGGGTCTCTGAGACGAGGCCGCTGCCACCGGACGCCCACGGTCAGGCCCCTTGTCACCCCCAGCACCTGGAGCCGCGTGTCTGTAATGACAAATAAACTCGAAAACTCTGCACCCTTAGGGCAAGTGAGAAACGAACAGCTGAACACCCCTGGGTACATCGGAGGGGCTGCAGACGGGCTTGCAGACGCATGGGGGCGAGGGGCAGGGTTGAGGGGTGAGCGGTGAGGGTTGGGGTGCAGAGCTGGGCAGCTTGGCCACTCACACCAGCCCCCGTTTTGCTTCCCAGCCGCGGCTACTCCCCGCACGCAGCCTACGCGCAGAGCAAGCTGGCCCTGGTCCTGTTCTCCTACCACCTGCAGGCGCTGCTGGCCGCGCAGGGCTGCCCGGTGACCGCCAACGTCGCGGACCCCGGCGTGGTGGACACGGACCTCTACAAGCACGTGTTTTGGGGCACCCGTCTCGTCAAAAAGCTGTTCAGCCGGTGGCTTTTCAAGGTAAGCCGACCCGCGCTCCCCAGGCCACGTCCTCGTCTGTCCCCCGTGGGACGGCCCCTGCAAGGTACGTGCTGGGGTGTAGTTTGCACCCCCGGAACGGGGATGCACTTGTTCCATCAGCTCTCAGAAGTGCACCCCCTGAGCATCCCTGAGCGCAGGCAGCAGACGCCCCGAGGCAGAACGTCCCCTTGTGTGTCTATCTGGGTGTTTTTCTGCCAAGGACAGAACAGACCGGGGGCCATGGGGGGGACCGACCAATGCCGATCCTGTCTGGTGGATTTCGGAATGTCACCCCTTCACAGACGGGGACATGTGGGGGTTCTGCGTCTGCTGGCTTCAGCACGCCAGCTCCCTGTGCCCTCGAAGGGCGTTGGAAGGGCATTGGCAGGGCGCCGTCACCCTCCACCCGTGGCGTTCCCTCCCGCGCGGGGACCAGTGCTTTGCACGCACACGTGTGTAAGGAGGGTTTGCACGGAGCTGCCTGTGTCATGCACACGCTTACAGCCTCTCGGCAGCCTGACGCGGGGAGCGCGGCCTCTATGCTGCCCACGTGGCCGAGTCACGCACAGGGTCCCCTGCAGGGCTCATGGGGTCCCAGTGGGGCACCGAGGTGGTGGCAGGGGCACCGCCGGAAGATGCTGGCTCCCCCCGTGTGGGCGGGCCACCCCGAGCTGGTGACATCAGGGAGCGAACCCAAGAGGGTCGGCCACCTGTCCTGAGGACGGGAAGGCAGCTTCAAGTTTGCAGAACTTAGACGTGGGGACTTGCGACCCTCGGGGGCCCCAAATCTCCCCAGCACTTTTCTGCGGGCCGTTTTCCTTTTCTAAAAAAGATGTTTATGAAAATATAGCTAACGTGCACCATGATGTCAGTTTCCGCAGGGACACTCGCCGCCTTGGCGGGACCCCGGGACGCTTCAGGGTTTCAGGGAGCTCGGCCCCCCGCGTGGATGGGGACAGGGACGTTTGCTTACGTGCATCAGGTGAAGAGCAGCAGCGCCCGCGGCCGTCCCACGCGGCTGTGGTGTCAGGGGCGCTTGGAGGTGCCCCGGCCTTTTCAGCATCGTTTACCCTGAGTGTCACTGCCCGGGGGACACGGGTCATGACAATCGGGGCGCGTCGTCACCCAGAAACTGTCCCCGTGGGGCTGTGTCCATCCTGCACCAGCCGCCGGCAGTGCCGTGACTGTGCAGCCGTAGACGCACGGCAGAGGGGGCGAGGTTGGGTGAGGCGCGGGTTTCCAGAAATGTCCTCCGGGAGGTCAGCTGCCGCCACGTCCTCCTCACAGGGCGACGCGAAGGTAACAGCGAGGGCGGGTGGTTTCTGGATATTGCGTGGCAGCCGTGACGACCCTGGGGTTCCCACAGCTGACCATCCCTTGAGCGTGTCCCGCTGCCCGTCCAGGCTTTCTGCAGGAGTGTTTGTTCCCGGGAATGGCGTGGCGTGTTCCCCACTGGCGTCGGCGTGACGCCTGAGAACGCCGTGCTCTGCTCTCGGGGTCCGCACATCCTGGTCACGCTTTCTTCTCCCCACAGACCCCGGAGGAAGGATCCTGGACCTCCGTCTACGCAGCGGTCACCCCAGAGCTGGAAGGCGTTGGTGGCCGTTATCTTTACAACGAGAAAGAGACCAGGTCACTCGAGGTCACCTACAACCTCAAGCTGCAACGACAGCTGTGGGCCACAAGTTGCCAGATGACCGGCGTCCCCAACGTGACCCGGGACGTCTTCTCGAGATAGCGGCCACGTCGGGAGGCCTGGCCCTCGGCCCGGCACGCGCAGGTCTGTGAAGGATCGCATGTCCCCACGTGTCACCCCCGCCAGCCCTCGGGGCCATGTCCCCAAAAGTCCGCTGGTGGCAGCCCTGCCTGTGCAGGAGGTCACTGAGCGCAAGAAATATTGAGTGTGCCTCTGAGCAGGGGGGCCCCCAGCCGTAAATCCTAATGTGTCAAATCCTGCCAGGTGCCATGAACCATTAAATCCTGCCACCCGAGTGTGCGGCCTCCTTGCTTAGCCCAGAGTGCCCAGGCGGGCGTGGCGAGACGCGTCCCTTGCGACACAGACACTTGCAAGGCGCCGTCCTCCTGTGGGGACACTGGTGCCGTCAGGGTCCCTGTGTCCGTGGTCCTCCCCATTGTGCAGACCGGGCACGGACTCCTGGGACCCTCAGAAGGAGAGGCTCGGCCTTATTCTGTGGCTCGAGCGGCCGGGACCACCCCGCTACCATGCCGGCTTCCCAGGTGCTCCCCGCAGCCAAAGCAGCTGCTAACACGGCCTCGGCCCATGATTCCCCGCCCGTCTTTGCTTTTATTGCTAATTTCTCCTGGATGCTTTTATCCACTGCGTAAATGTCTCCCCGCCTTGTCCTTGTGCTCCTGTGCCGTCGTGCTGGGATGCAGGATCGAACGTCCCGGCCTGATGCGTGCCTCTGTTTTGCAGTTTTTGTGTCTCGTCGTAGCTTTCCGTGGTACTCGTTTCTGTCCCGTCCCGCGGGTGCGTCTCGGAAGATGTGGACGGCTGTCCTCTCTACTCTCTAGCCCGTAGGTGACTTCAAAGGGTGTTTTTAAATCCCCGAATACGTAGGATGAAAATGAGCACTTTGACTGCCATGGGTGCAGCGACGAATTAAGGAGCGCACATTCTCTAAACCACCCGGAACCTGTGTGTGTCCTTCAAAGGCCCCATGGGACACATGGCCCACCGTGGGGCCACCTGTGTGGGTGCCGTGCAAAATTTTAGTTCCAAATTCCCTGGGGGGCGGGGGAAAGCTTAGCATGGGAACTCGAGAGGACTGTTGTTGTTTTCTCAGGGAGGAATATTCGCTTTGTTTTATTTTATTGTTTGGCTTTGTGGAGGTATGACTGGCCGGTCCAAATCGTGTATGTTGTACGTGTGTGGTTCTGATTCACGCATGCACCGTGAAGTGCCCATTGCCGGCTACATAACCCGGGCTGAGAGCGTCGTCCCGGTCTGCTCGACGGGGCCCTGTTATGGTTCCAGGACTCGGAGCAGAGGACGGATCTGAAAGAGTCGGAAGGCTGCAGAGGGTCTTTCCTCTGTGAGGCCGGCGGCCGTGGTGGGTTCGGTCCGCATCTCCTGCGTGTACTGACCCGGTCTCCCTCCCCCGAGGTCGCAGCGTGCCGTCAGCGGTGCTGGTTCTCGGCGGGGTGTGTGGAACGCTGACGACACTCCTCACTGGCCCTTAGCAGGGGGAGGCCAGGGTGTTAGACTTGTCACAAAGCACAGGACAGCGGCACCCACCCCACGCACAGTGTCCCCACACCCCCGTGACTGCTCTGCGTCTGCCCCGATGTCCACGTGGGCAAGAAACGTCTTTATAAATAGCCCACACCTAGGACTGCACTCTCTTCACGCATAAATGCCCAGACGGAATTTTCCAGGCCACCGACCCCTCCATGAATAGATTCTCCTCAGGGAGCTTGTTCAGCGTTTTGGGAAATGCAGGTTGCAGCTGATGGCGTTTGAGTCACCAGCGCAGCACACCTGGGGCCGCCGCCATCTGCAGCCAGCACCTCCGTGGGGATCTGGCGTTTCGGGTCAGACACCTTGCCGTTTAGTCATCTCCGGCGGGGAGCGGAGGCCCAAGCCCCTGACATGGTCACATGCATCACGCTTTCTTGTACATTGCATTATAGGGACGTGATCTGTGACTACTAAACCTGTTTGTGGGTGATAGTCTCTGGGACTTTGTCTTAGGAGAGGAAAGGGGGCATTAAAATCGTGTGAACGTGCATCCCTCCGATGGAATATTATGTGGCCGTGAAAACAGACAGAGGGGGCCGACACACACCACACCGTGGACGAACCTCCAAGACACCATAAAGGAAAGAAGCCACGCGGGAGAGTTCACACGTGGTAACATCCCACGGCTACGAAGTACCCAGAAGAGCGACACCCCCAAGAGCCAGGAAGTGGATTAGCAGCTGCGGGGGGGTTGGGGGAGGGACATGATGGGGGCGTGACCACTTGATGGGGACGGGGTCTCTTTTTGGGGTGAGGACATGTCTTGGAACTAGATAGAAGCTGAGGTCACACCACATTGTGAGTATAATCGATGCTATGAGACGGTGTACTTTAAACGGCTAATGTTAGGCTATGCGACTCTCACGTCAATAAAATCTTGTGTCTCAGAGGAGGATCGAAAGCCCCTTGATGGCTGGGTCTCGACACTGCAGCTTCAGGTTGGGCTTCTGACATGTATATTTAACCCTGAAATGTGGGTAGAAAGTGTGTTATTCCCCAAACCATCATCACCTCCAAATCTCATGCTCCACCAGCTTCCGAGACACGTGTGTGAAGAGCACACAGACGCCTGAGGGCTTGGGTTCCAATCCTTCGATGGCCTTTTTAGCATTGTCGATTCTGTATCATCCTGTTTCCTTACCTGAAAAATGGGAAGTATAACGTTACCACTGCATTAAGAGGTTCTTGAAGACTCACGTCATCAAGCATTTGGTGACCACCTAACATGTGCCACATAGGAAGCACCCATGCACCAAACAGCCAAAGATTCTTGTCGTCTTTGTGCTTATGACTAGCAGGAGACAGTGAACAATAAACACAATAGTTACAATTTTATGTAATAATCACATGTGGAGAAAGAACGCAGACTAGACGACGAAGACAACAAAGATGAGAGTGCAAGGATCATCAGCGCTGGGCATGGGGTGCCATTTGTAGGAGTAAATAGGGTGGACTAGCTTGGTATCATTGAAAAGATAGTTGTATGACATAAAGGATGCAGAACGCTTAGGTTGGTGAAAGTCACACATATACTAAGGGACTCAAATCTGTCAGCTGCCTTTGTCATAATTACCACCACCATCACCATCGTCACCGTCACCATCACCATCACCACCACCATCACCACCACCACCATCACCACCATTACCATCACCACCATCACTGCCACCACTGTCACCACCATCACCACCACCATTGTCACCACCATCACCATCATCACCATCATCACCACCATCACCACCACCATCACCATCATCACCATCACTGCCACCACCGTCACCACCATCACCACCACCATTGTCACCACCATCACCATCATCACCACCATTACCATCACCATCATCACCACCACCATCACCACCACCACCACCACCATCACCATCATCACCACCATCACCACCACCATCACCATCATCACCATCACTGCCACCACCGTCACCACCATCACCACCACCATTGTCACCACCATCACCATCATCACCACCATCACCACCACCATCACCACCATCACCACAACCACCGTCACCACCATCGTCACCACCATCACCATCATCACCAGTATTATCACCACCATCACCATCATCACAATCATCACAATTAACACTATTGTGATCACCATGTGGAGCAGCAAATGGAGACTTGGAAGCTGCCGGTGACTAGCTGAGATTCTCAGCGTCACTCAGCATAAAACTGAGAAAGAAACCTAGTGGGAACCGGCTACCGTATTCCGTGAAATGAAAGGCATTGGGTAAAAGTAACTTATCCTGTTCTGGTTCCAGAACTCAGGTGGCCGACAGAGCTGCCTGGCGCCTGAGGCAGCGGCTGAAAAAGTGGACTGTGTCCAGAAATTCCCTCTGCACCTGACAGCACATTAGGTTTGTGGCCACTTGATCCGCTGCCTGGGGCCTCCGCTGTCTGAGCTGTGACATCTGCATTCATTAGGAAGGGACCAGGACAGCGGCGCCGAGTGTGCTGACTGGCACCTTTCCTCCCAAAGCTCTCCCCATCCTTAACAGGTTCATCCAAAGCTCATTTCCGAAGGCCACCAAGCCGCCACCAGGTAATAGACACGGAGGAAAGCGACAGAGGAATTGTCCCCGGCGTTCATTGTTGAGACTTCAGTGCCCATTTAATTTTCCCTGCAAGCGATGCCAGGTCTTCACTGAAAGCAGCCTTTTCTGCAGGGTGGTCTGCAGCCATCCTCCTCCCTCCACTCTGGTCCTGGTGACCTGGAAGACCTGACTGACTTTTAAAATTCCTCTTTTTATTCTTAATTTGTTTAATGCTGGTAAAATAACAGGACATAAAACGTATCACCTTTGCCGTTCTGTACGTACGTGCACGTTGTCGGGCAGGCGTCCTCACTTATCTAGCTCCCAGCGCCGTTTCCCTTGAAAACCTGGCTTTCTTGATCCATTAAACAACAACCCCTCTGTCTCCCTCGCCCCCAACCTGCCGATGGCTTTCGTCCTCTGCGTCTGAATGGCCTTTGGACGGCTACTGTGATCTGCACGGGAGCCTGGCCTGGCTGGGACCTGGTGTCACAGGGAGGACTCAAGCCACCGCTCTGAGCGGCAGACCCACCAGGACCCGTCTGCGTCCCCCGCCAGGCAGGAGCCCCAAGTCCCGCCCGGGCCAGCAGCCATGTGCAGGCTGAGCAGACGAGAGGGAACGGGGTGCAAGGCCCTGAGCCGTCCACGCGTGCTCCATGGTCAGTGGACGTAGGGTTTGTCATGCTCGGCATTGAGATGAGAAGTGGGTCCCTCCTTGGGAGACAAGTGTGTAAAAACATGAGGAGCACAGGACCTAGTCTGGGGCCCCTGGTGGAAGCCCCAAGCTGGCCCAGTAAGAAAGGCAACACGTAAGATGTCCATGCTGTGAAAATATGGAATTGTGGTGTGAATGGTGCCTTCTATTACGTGGACACATGTCTGAAACGTCTCCGCCCTTCACTCGGCCGCGGCCCAGGACATGTCTTGTCCCGTAGCTCCTGAGGGGTGGATGATTCTGTTAGTGCGACCATAACAAGGTCCCCCAGACCGGGCGGCTGACACAACACACATTTATTCCCTCCCAGTCCTGGAGGCTGGAGTCTGAGATCCAGTGTCCCAGGGCTGGTCCCCCCCGAGGCCTCTCTCCTGGGTGTGCAGACGGCCGTCTGCTCCCCGTGTCCTCACATGGCCGTCCCTCTGTGTGTGTCTGTGTCCTCCTCTTCTTATAAGGACACAGTTCTAATGGGTCAGGGCCCACCTAGTAACCTCATGTTGTTACCTTAATCACTTCTTTATAGCCCCATCTCCAAATGGAGTCACATTCTCCGGTCCTGGGGGATAGGACATCAACATATCAATTTTGGCAGGTGTGCAGTGAGCCCATAAGAGCCCCCCAAAGTATCCTTCATGAATGACCTGTTTCTATTTCAGTTTCAGTAGTGGGCGCGGGGTTGGGGGAGGGGGGTAGTAGAATTTGAAAGCACCATTCCCATGCTCTTTTCCAAAGAAAGCCAAGAAGAAAACAAAGTTGGGACTAATTAATATCTTAGTGTTCTCAAGGTTACACGTACGGCACTAAAACTACAGACAAAGCCTGAAGTTAATTTTACATGTCAGCATACACGAGAATATGCATTATTACTATCCACACCTTCTCTGTATTGTCACAGTGCTGTGAATTTGTGTTCTGATAAATTACGAGGGTAAAGGAACTGAATACACGTTTACCTCCACTCACTTCTTATATGCAGAGGGTGCCAAAAATGTATCCACATGACTTGTATTTATCTTCTGTTATCAATGGTATATAGTGAGGATTACAATATTGAAATAGCTCTTTTTCATTCTTAAAATGTACATGCATTGTTTTGGCACCGTCTGAATATATAAAAACTTGGTTGTTGGGTCACGGTAGATAAAATTATGCCTAGCACTGGACGTTTGTCTCTTTGTCCAGAAAATGAGGTGCAGAGAGGACGCTATGGTCAGGTGGAGACGTTTTGTGTGTGTGTGTGTGTGTGACACATATACTATTGTGTCTTGCTCTCGGTTCCACTTAATGCTTCTAACTCACATTGCTGTTTCCGGGTGAAGGGTGGTTTGGAATATTAATGAATGAACTTCATCTTTAGATAAGAAAATATCTAGATTCCCCTAAAAAAAAGTGAAAATAAATTCACTCTGAATAAAATGTTTCCACTATTAACTTGAAAAAAAATGAATGTTTTAATTCTTTATCCCTCAGAATCTCAGAGTAACCGTTTGTGAATGTTGATGTCAGGGTAATAATGAAAACTGAACAGAAGCATTATCGTTTAGCTTTTGCATTACTAGGCTCCCAATGTCAAAATAAATGCTACAGATGCATTTAGAGGAGTTTGTTTTAAATTCTAAAATAATTGTTAAAAGAGATCATTTTGTGTCATGAAAGGATAAGGGAATACCTTACTCACTTCTCTTGGTTTAACCATGAAACACTGGGTCTTCTCCAGTTCTCTGTTTTTTCTCATTAATGCTTACTCCTCATGTCTTTAAACTTCTGATACCATTTCAAGCCTCATTTGAAACTCACTGCTCCTCCTGACACCAGCGGCTGCTTTAGAATGATTTTATTATCAACCGTACTCACTTTCCTTCAGGAAGTGAGTGTGAGGTTACGTCGGGATTCCAGGTGCAAATGCTGACATGCTGCCAGCCAGTGGCTCAGCCCGTTCACCTTTCATTCCACCCTCAGGGGATCGGTGACTCTGGCATTGATCAAAATCTTGCATTTGTTGTCTAAGATACAACGTGGAGCTAGATTGTTAGCTTTCCATGTGCAACTAAAACCACAAATGACAGACATTTGCCCAATGTAAGCCAGGCACTCCAGGCAGGCTGCTTGCTGGTGACACAGGGGACCCAGTGGCGTCCTTTCTGAAGAGGAGCCTTGGGGAACCTCACCGGGTCCTCTGTGTGCCCCGCCCCCGGTGGTTCTTAGAGGGAAATGGGGTGAGGAATCAACAAGTCCCCGGGCCTGAGCAGCGACTCAAGGGCCCAGGTGTGAGGTGCAGTCCCCGAATGCTGCTCCTGCAATAATTTTCCCCACGTCCATGGTGACATGAGGAAAATGCAACTGGCACAGCGGATCTCTTTCCTTGGTCTCTTGCTCTGTTTTTGAATAACAGACTTTACTCCTTAGATCAGCATTAGGTTTATCAAATACTGTAGAAAGTTGAGTTGCCACAGACCGTGTCCCCGACACACAGGCCGCCCTACAATGAGTCCCTTACAGTAGTGTGGTGTGTTTGTTAGGACGCGTGAAATAAGTGAGATACTGTACCCCTTGCTGTCACCCATAGTTACACCAGGTGAACACTCCGTGGGTTTGGACAAACGTGTAACGACATGTTCCCGCCATCACGGCATCGTACAATTTACTGTCACAGCCCGAAACACCCAGTGTGCTCCCCGAACACATCGGGAATTTTTTGAAATATTCGGTCTTGAGTGTCCTTCATGTGTTGTAGATACCAGTCCTGTATTGAATGAAGAGGTTCAAACTATTTTCTCCCAGGACCTAGTTTCCTTATCCACTGTCTTCTGATGAGCTTCAAATAGCAAATGTGTCTAAATTTTCATGAGGTTCATTATCATTCTTTCCCCTCATGCAGCAAGTTTTATGTTTGCTTTGTTTTGTTTTGTTTTTGTGGTTGGTGGTCCTCTCTAACCACTCCTAGCCTACTCTGATTCCACGATTGTCCCTGTGTTTTTCCTGAAAACTAACACTCTTATTGGGTTTTCGGAAAAGTCATGGCATATTTTTTCTATGCAACAGAATTTGCTGTCTCTTCAGTCTAGTTGTGGCGGATGTCGCTTCCCTGGCCCATGTTGGTATTATCATTGCGCTCTTCCCGGGCGAGGCAGTTGGTTGCCGGCCATTGGAGGGCCGCTCACGGCGGCTCAGGGCAGCTCACGCCGGCTCCTGGCCACTCACGGTAGCTCACGGCAGCCCTGACTTGGCATTTTATCACCCGGGTCAAGTACATCATATATTTGTGTTCTCTGCAGCAGTACGCAGATAAATATTTAGCAGCTCTCTCTGGGGAACAAAAAGAGAGACAGATCCTGGAAGTTCCTGTTACTTCATGTAAATGTCCCCTCCGTTGCCAGTTTCTAGCTACCTAAGGGACACCAAGCAGCTGACAGAAGTACTGAGAATGTTCTCATGGCTCCCCCAAGCCTAAAGGATGACCCCGGCCTGTGCCTCAAACGCAGGTCGGGCTGCCACTTGCGCACATCCAAAGTGGCTCTGAGCGCTGTGACACAGCAAGTAGCATGTCGGGATTGCGGAGGCACCGAGCGATTGGAAGAGGTTACCCACAGAAATCCTCGGGGCACCGGGGAGGCACAAGGAATGGCGGAGTCTGACCCTGACGTGGAGGCGAAGTCTGGCCACCCCTCGTTCTGCAGGCAGCTCTGCTTCTCCAGGAAGCCCCCCGGAAACGGAAACGCAGCCGGCTCCTCGTACAACGACCTGCCTGGCTTCCTTCTTTATCCCAGAAATTCCGTTCCCATCCATGCCACTGACTGACACGTGTCGCATAAAAAGTACTGTCTCCGGAGACACACAGTTTGACTCACACCCAGTGTCTGCATCGCACTGTCTGTAAATGGTACCACGTGATGGGCAATAAGGCCTCACACATCTATCCTCTGGCTTGAGGACAAATAAGCCACTGTAACTTTCAAATTAATTTTTGTATGAATTCCACATTAACCTATCCTCGCCTGTAAAAATTTAGTGGTTGTTTTTACATGTCTGAAATCTTTCGTTTATGTTCCCTTTTATCAGCATAAAGTTATGTGGCTCAAAGTTATCCACATCTCCAAACACAGCCCCGTGATCAGAGGTTGGCTCATTTGTGATTGGTCAATGGTTTCATGGATTCAGGTTAAACTGCCTTCAGCATGGCTATGGACTCAGTGGTGTCGCCTTGAAGGTCTATGCTGAAGCGTCAGCCGCCAATGTGATGGTATCTGCCCTGGGGTCCCCGAAGTACTTAGGGTTCAATGAGGTCATAAGAGTGGGGTCATCATAATGGGATTAGTCTCATTAAACAAGAGGCAAGGCAGAGGGTCTCTCAGCCTCTATATTATGTATACGCTTGCATCTTCATCAGCTCACCAACGGGCTAATATATTCTAGTGTGTCTTCGTTTTACGGATTGAACATGAGACATAAAGTATAAAGAACATGATAGTTCTCTTTTTTAGTTATTAATATTTTTAGACATTATTCATATCTTGGTTAGTACTCATCTAATTTATTTCAATACCTTATGTTTTCTAATTTCAATGTATCAAAGCCACCAGACACTTTAAATTATTGGTAACTATTTCAACAGTAGTAGTATTCTACATTGCAGAGTTTACACAACACAGTTCTACATAGTAGAGTTCTACAAGGGAGGTTTTAAGTGGGACTTTGGACAAGGGGGCATTCTGTATGGGAGCATTATACATAACAGCATTCTACACAGGAGGAGTGTATGTAGCAAAGTTCTACACAGTAGAGTTGCACATGGGAGACTTCTACATGAAAGAGTTCTACATGGCAGCATTCAGCATGGGGGTGTTCTACATGGCAGCATTCAACATGGGGGTGAGCTACATGGCAGCATTCAACATGGGGGTGTTCTACATGGCAGCATTCAACATGGGGTGTGCTACATGGCAGCATTCTACATGGGGGTGTGCTACATGGCAGCATTCAACATGGGGGTGTTCTACATGGCAGCATTCAACATGGGGGTGTTCTACATGGCAGCATTCAACATGGGGGTGTGCCACATGGCAGCATTCAACATGGGGGTGTGCCACATGTCAGCATTCAACATGGGGGTGTGCTACATGGCAGCATTCTACATAGGAGCCTCTGCACAGTAGGGTTCTACATGGGAATCCTCAACACGTGACCATTCTATTGGAACATTCTACAGGACAGCATTCCACCAATATGTACACAATAACATGGAATCAAATAGAATGAGTGAGATTCAGACAGATCTAAAGTAAAAAAAAAGACAAATCCTTAATTATGCATTCAGATTGCAACCGTCAACTCTCAGGCATGAGTATAACAGATCAAAAATAAGAAGAGGTGACATGATGTGAGCATCCAGGCAAACAACTTGAAATAATGAACACTGCATAAATTCACCCAATATAGAATATACCTGATTTCCAGGTACACATGGAACAAAGATAAACCATACGCTTGGCCATAAAATAATAATAATACATTTCCCTTTTTTAAATTAAAGAATAATACAGTTTCAGACACAAAAATCCGATCAAGTATATACTTTGATCAAAACAGAATTATATTAAAATCTATAAAACATTATGTGAAAAATCCTTCAATATTTGGAATTCTAAGAAAAAATATTTATTTTGGCATATTCCATGGTTAGAAGAAAGTCCAAGAAGTATTAAAAACCTAACCAATCAAAATGGGTAGGATTCAGCAAAGGTGGTAGGCAGGACGATATTTACAGCACCATATGTTTAAAGTAGATTTTTAAGTATTAAAATCAATGTCTTCTTAATCAAGTGCTGGAAAACGAAAGCAAATGAAACTCAAATCAAAATGAACAAAGTAAACTAAAAATGCAGTTGATCTTTGAACACAGTGAAGTTTATGTGCAGCGACCCTCCCATGCAGTTTAAAATCCATGTATACATTTTCACTACCCAACTTTCTAAAAGGCTAATGTTGACCAGAAGGCTTACGGATCACAGAAAGAGCCAATCAACACATGCTTTGTTATGTCATACGTGTTATATACTAATTGTTCCAATAAAATATACTAGAGAACAGTTGTAAGGAAATCATAAGGAAAATATATTCATAATACCGTGCATATTGATTGAAAAGAGTCAGCATATCAGTGGACCCATACTGTTCAAGGGTCAACTGTATATGAAGATAGGAAATAATGCATCACTGAAAGAAATCAATGATCACTACATATATGTTTTCGGGATTATTTCTAAAGTGCTCTACGCTTTCAGAAGAAGCCTGAGACGTGGGAAATCATTCTGAATTTCAATAGAAATTAAGAGGTGTAAGGAAGGATGAGGAGAGGGCTCCCGAGTGAATGGGCAGGATGAAGGGTTAAGAGATAGCACTGGAGAAACCGTGACATGGTTCTTCTCGGTGACGCACAGCATCATGGGTGAAGTTCCTGAAACGCCTACTGGAGTAGCCTCGTGTGGACTGTGAGGGGCAGCTTCTGCATCCAGGTGGCCGTGTAACACAGCATCGTGTCTGTCTGTCTGTGTGCCTGAGAAGCACACAACACAGGTCTGTGTCCTCCTACACGGAGCAAGGAGGAGACGTGTTGGGGGCAACAAGGTGCTTTCCTGGAAAGGCATCTAAGAAAAGGGAAAGACGGGGTGCTTTCCCAGGATGCATGGCCATGGAAGACGTACAAGCTACCGAAGATGTGCGGGCAGCGTCCACACAGCCCCACAGACCCCGGGACTGAACGTCTTTTCTGGAAGCATGAGGAAAATGAGTCCTGTGCCCCAGGCCACAAAGATCTTCAGGGCATGTTCCTGCCAAGGAGGATGTTTATTTTCCATGTTGCAAAGAATCTCGTGATGGATGACCAGTGGATTCAGCAAACACCACACTCTCAGGCGGACATATATAAAGACGCACCTTCAGAGTCCCCAACAGAGAAGCCATCTGGACAAGCCACACGAGGGCCCAGGACGCACATGACAATGAAGACTGTGCTGCTGATTCTTCTCCTCGGTCTGGGTTGTGCTGACCTCGCCACTGTGGACGTCTCCACGGTAGGGGATGGGGACTTCTAGTGTATGTGAGGGTGTGTGTGTGTGAGTGTGTGAGTGTGTGCGCGTGTGTCCTTATGGGAGGTTTTTGTTTATCCCAATTTCCTTACACTTAAACCTAACCATTGACCTCCAACTCAGAATCACTATTACTTGGCTCCATATACCTTTCCATTCGATGTAAGTGGTATTGCACATACGGACAAATAATGAGCAGGTCATACATTTCTACGGTAATTGAGAAAGAGCAGCTGCTTCAGCTAAAGCATTGTTGGGTTGGAGTCCCTTCACTTGACAACATGCTCAAGCTCTTTCAAGAATATCTCAGATTCCTTGTTCACCACTGGCCTGGGTTTTCCCATTGTTTTATAAATCATTCCTTCTTTAGTAAACATGCCTAATTTGTGGTGACACAAATGTGAAGGTAAACTCACGATAAGGTGTCACGGATAATACAAAAGAGACTGATTACAATTTCTGAATGGAACTCATTTTTAGCTTTCAGGGCCATGGAAGACCCTTCATTCGGCTGCCAGTGATACTGGAAAGATAAGTGAGACTGGTCCATTCAGAGCTTTTATGCGTAAAGTTAATTTTGGGGAAAATGACTCTGCAACCTTTGAATTTTTTGTCAAGTAAGTACAAATAACAGAGAATGAAAATATAAACTTGTCCAACCCTAAGAGGGTCTGCTTCCATGTTTGCACAGAAATAATTGGATTATGTCAAGGGCTCCAGTCTCTGAGTTGTACCTTAAAAGTGTCCTTGGAGCTGTCACCTCAGGTCCAGTCTGATCCTCTAGAGAAGGTTCTGGAGCTTTGCTTAGAGGCAGAGTCACAGGAGCTCCACCTGGAATCGCCTCCTTACTGAGTGACAAAAGCAGCCAGGACGGTCAGGGTGCTCCAGCCCCTCACCTCCTTCCACTACAGGAATGGTGCACGCAGAAGGGGGAAAGATTTCCATTCAGGGGCTGTTTCTGGAGAGCGTCAGCAGGTGCGAAACAGAATGAGATGTACCTGGAGCTTCCTCACAGCATTTCTGCCCAATGACTGAACCACTCAGGCGTTCACGGCTTCACCATTGTTAGTAAAATGAGTGTTCACTACATCACTGGCATTTGTGTCAGAATTCTCGTCACAGAAGATAAAGACACATTTTCTTTTCCCTCCATTGGCCATCATGGAGTCAATGATGCAGAGTTAGAAACTAATAACACTGCTGTGGGTGAAATTCTATAGGAAGCGGATGAATGGGATGGAAAGTGGGAAAAGGGGACCGTCTTGGGGGTCTGAGAAGGGACAGACGGACATGACCGGTATAGGAGGCCTTGGAAGGTGGAGTGGGCATTTCAGAGACGGAAGTAGGAGAAGCGAGTAATCTTTGCAGAGTCACAGGCATTCACTTCTGCCCAAACATGTGCTCAGCAGATAATGAACAGGACCAAGGAATGACATACAGTGAATGTGTAGCTAATTGAACTGCAAGTTTTAGACAAAAGAAAACAAAACATTACATTTTATTCTGAGGAATATTAGAAGTCAAAGTTTTATTTTTATCTTCACTCATTAGAAATGGGTGTCTTGAAATCACAGAAGGAGCTGAATTCCACTTTCTGATTATGCTTCTCTATGAACTCATGAATATAGAAGAAACAATCTTTTCATGCTTAGATTTAATTCTCAAGTTTCACCTTAACCATGTACATCATACAAATGCTGTCAAACAAAATGAAAAAATTTCACAATTACATATCTTTTTGTGTCACACACACACACACACACACACTTTAAAGTTACTGTTAAACTGTGAGCATCTATAATCACATATTTTGATGATTTCACCCAGAAAAAACAATTGTTGCCACACCAACACTTAAGTTAAGCAGCAGAACACTAGGACAAAGAAAGGCAACAGAGAAATTATTTAAATCAAAGAAACGTGGGGTATTCCAACACTCCAAATTGTGCTAGGAAATCTCGACATTAAGACTAAAAATACATATTTCTATTATAGGTGAAAATGACTGTTAATTTTTACATTCAAGAATACTTCAGATTCAGATATAAGTGCATTGAAAGAATACGATAACTTTTTTTTTAACGGTAGAATAAATAAAGAGGAAATTGGTAAGGGAGTGACTCTGGAAGGAAGCAGCAGATGTGAAGGAAATGTTTCTATACTTGCAAATTACTGGGTTGCAACCTTTCTGGCTGGAAGATGCTTACAAGTAAAGGATTGCAAATAAGGAGTGACTACTCTGTTAGGAACAGGGTAGAAACTGGAACTAAGGTGCAAGGGGGAGAATTTGTTCTCAGATAAGTGTGTGAAGAACAGGTACAAGCAGTCATAATTACAAGGATAAGAAAGTGAATGAAGTCCATTTCTGGAGACCTAATCTCTAAATACATACGTGGGACCCTCTTGGCTCTCAACGGGACCTGTTCTGTATTCACAGTCTTTCAAAGCACCACTACGATTCCATGGGCGGACAATGCCGTCCTTACCCCGGGGTGATTATTTTAACCTTAGACAACATGTCCGTCCTCCGTTGAATGTCACGTTCATTGGAGGCACAAAAGTGATACCTGACACAGGGTCGTATGAGGGTGAAAGGGAGAAAATCATCATAAATCACTGTAAATTTGTATTATTCGTCATCAACCAACTTGAAGATGTTTTCCTTTTCAGGATTAATGGGGAATGCGTATACCACAACGTGAGTTCAAGAAACGTGAAAGGAAACGTCTACACTGCTGACTGTAAGTGTGACTGTGTTACTGATAAAAGAATATTACTGTGGGAATCTTGCTCTCTTTAAAGAGGTGCGTAGATCCCAATTCTACTGCTACCAAGAATGACAAGTCTGACCGGGCCCAAGTCCCGCAATTATCCCTCACTTAAGTTTGTTGTGTGCCAAGGTTTAAATGCCACTGCATCGACAGCCGCTCCGATTCTGACCTTCACGCAGTGTGTGACTAAGTCCACGTGCTGACAACTGGCATTTCACCAGGTTCTCTTGTGTATGAAAATATTTCAGGAGACTTTGAAAAGACCTAGGGAGCCTGAGACGAATAGGCTTATTGAGTTTAAATATGAACATCATTTTGCATCTAAAAATTCACTTTAAAAGTATCATTAAAACACCTTTTCCATTCAGTGTGTGGTTTGATGCAGGTAAAATATAAACAAGTCACTTGAGTGACACACCAAGCACACTGCCTCAGGACCAAAGTTTGGAATGAAAACTATAGGAGTGTGGCTTAAGGGTTCTCCCTCTAAGTGATTTTAACCCTCCCGAACAACAGTCCGAATTTTAAATGGCCTGGTGTCTACACATTTGACTCAGAGGGGAATATGTGCACCTGTATTCAATCCCTTGCCTAACTCTACAACCTGCACAACCGCTAGGCCACAAACACACATAACTGAGATACACGCCAGACGTTGAGCCACACGCACTCACAATGACTCTCCTCTATATTGCCAGCATGTTATTATAAGGTTAATTCTATTCCTCTATTTTATTTTATAATTAACAGCGAATAACATCATGTCACTTTCAGGTGTACATCGGCCTGACCCCACACCTGAGTACCCTCCGTGTGCTCACCTCCAAGGTCTAGAATCCGTCCCTCACCTTTTTTCCCTTCATTTATAATAGTGTTTCCCTTAGTCTGAATCACCCACATTGTCTACCATCTTTCCTGCAACTCCCTTCATTCTATCGTCCTTTTTGCATGGATTTTGACACAGCTGAAAGGATGGAAAACAGAGTGAACTGGCCTCAGTGGACCGGACTCCCGGGAACTAGAACCACAACCTACGCTGCTTTTGTTTGTAGAAAAGCATGCGTAGCCATAGCAAACAGAGTCTCAGCCGTGGCCTCGATAGCCACCATCAGCCTCAGAGGACATTTTTCTTTCATTGCTTCCTTAAATTTTCGTTCATGCATAAACCTATTCAGTGAGATTTACAGCAAAACCCCTCCTTCTAACACCATTGATTACACATTCGGTGCCTAAGAATCTAGCGAGTTGCATAAAATGTTTATAACTTCCTCCAACACAACCCAAGACTCGTGGTCATAGAGGGGCGTGGGGAAGATACAGACACCTGTTTGGGGCTATGAAACCTGGAATGTGTTTCAACTACACGTAGTCTTTTGTCTGCTCGACTGATAATGGGTCCCAGTTCCACATGGGAAAAAGATATATCTGTGATTCAGGAACACAGATTGACACAGTGTTAAATCCAATCCTGATCAGGGATTCAAAGCAGGAGTTATGCGATGGCCGGAAGAGACAATGGAGGTGGTAGGAACGACTGGTAACACCCAGGATGTCAGTGGTGGTTCTGTTCCATGGGATCACGGCAGAGGCGATGGACTCAGCCAGGAGATGAACACACCACCTCCAGGGGGATCAGAATGACTTGCTTAGACGGTCACCGCCTGCATAGCCGTACAGCCCGCTTGGTCTCTGGTCAAACTGACCTGTTAGGGCAGCTATCGCTTTTTACAGGGTGTGGGGGGCAATCCTTAACACGAGGTGTTCAGAATGTTTCCCTGTATAGCGTAGACACTCGGTAAACATCTGCGGTCATGTAGCGATCTGAATGGTAAATTAGAAATCACTCCTATGCTGTGATATGGGAAATACAACGAATTTTCTAACTTCTATTTGATAATGTGCCATATACCAACACGCTCATGTGTTTAAAAAAATGCTGGCTTCATTAGAACACACATTGTACAAAATACTTTAGTAAGGCCGCAAGATGTGCAAAGTTTTATGGAACAAAACGGTGGCAGTAAGGAAAATTCTTCCCTACTTTCCCTGCTTCCATCATCACATTTAACATTCACTGCATTGCTGGAGTGAGACAGAGGTCACTGTAGCAAGTATGCTTAGCAGGATGTTAAACAAGCTATGATACCGCTAATTCATCATAAAATATTAAGAGAAGGCTATTACTAGATATGTTTTCTCTCTCACAGATGCAGGTTCCGTTGTGTTCCACATTGCTCATGCATCAGAAAACTCTCTCGTAATACATTTAGTCAACATGGATGAAAATGGTGTTGTCACCACAATCACTGAATTGATTGGTATGTATCACTCCATGAACTAATCTTCTTGTCATTGTGAAACAATTTTTTATTCTCAGAATTAATAATCAGGAAACCCATTTGTATCCACATTACGCATTATGAATACTTGGTCTGAGGGTCACTGACTGAAGGAACCTGGAAGTTAATCACAAAAAAAGCTGAAAAAAAGAACTGGTGGGGTGGGAGGTATCAGACCATCAGAAACTGAGAAATAACTTCGCGAGGTTGTTTTTACATTTCATTTCATCAGCAATAACTTCTCAAAAGGTCAACTCATTTTAAACCATGGCTCTATACAAGTTGACCTCAATTCCTCCAGTTGACCACAGTTTTTCAAATACATTCTAAGTCTTGGACCTGAAACTTTTAAATAAACCTTCATCACATTTAATACTTCAGATGCACTCGTCTCACGAGTGTTGACCGTTTCCGCCCTGGAGAAACCTTATCGGGGCATTGAGATGTGTGTGTTAGCCTAGTAGGTTTCTCTTTGGAGAAGGTATGGCTAGAACAGCGGGCACTAAAAGAAAACTTGCCTCCCATGAGCGTGTGTGACCGGGCTCATTGTCTGGAAGGTAAGAATCATGTTTCCACTGCATCTACGACCAGAACAAGGCATGAAGGTCAGATACAGATTCTTGGCGGTAGATGGAGGTTCAGTTCATGAGCTCTTTGAGATGCATGGGGACCAACATTCATGGGCTCCTCATATGTCTTTGGAGCACACACACTTGTGGAGGTGGACTGGGTGTAAGCCCTCTTTAATGACCGAAATCACAGAGCTGTGGTCGATGTGGTCAGAGTGGTCTTTGGGACTCTGTTACATTATACCATTTGAAGACCTGATCTCCACATTCATTCGTCTCCGTCGTGCGTTCAGAAATTCTTAGGAGTTCTAATGGGCAAAATTCTTCTTTATCCGTGGTGGTTTTCAGGCAGAGAAAATGATGCTCATAAAGAAGATTTTGCGAAGTTCAAGAACCTGACTAGAGAAAAGAATATTCCAGACGAAAACATTGTGAACACCATCAGCTTTGGTAGTGTGACTATTTTTCCTGAATCTCCTCCTTACATAATATGTAAATTACTATTGGGAAAGAAACTCAATTTTCTTACATTTCCTCTTCCATAAATTATCTACTGTTAAGAACATTATTTAAAAATAAAAGAGCTCCTTAGAAAGTTGGGGAATGATACTGAGCTTCTTCATTTTTCCCCTGTTCTCCGTGTTTTCTTCTCAGACACTTGTCCTACAAGCTCTTGAAATCGTGGACTTGGACACCTACATGTGGTAAGTAAAAATAACTTGTTATTAGTGCTGCTTTGTCAAGAAATTCAATAAGCATTCATTGTGATTTCATACGTGACTTGTTTTTTAGTAACTATTTTCTTATTACAAGAAGGGAATTATTTCACAGACAATTTTTTTGTTGTTCCATTAGGATACTTGGTTTCTCCTGAACCCTATTAAATTACAAATCTGGGGGGTTAACTCATGCTGATGGAGTCTGGGGGACTCAGCATTCTCATGCAAATGGTGGACTTGAGGGAGAATGGGCACTTCCAGGACTTGGGGAAAGACCAGAAAAGGAATGAGTCTTCCAGTCAGTCTGGACTTGATGGCTTCTCTATGGACATCAGTCCTCCAGAGGAACTGGCTCAAAGGGAACTCACCATTCCTGCGCATACCAACCTAACTGCACATAATCCTCACAGCCAAACTGGACAATTCCAACCACACCGTCTGACACATTGTGTTGGACATAGATTCCCCTAAGAAGGTGCACTGATTAAAGTGTGATTTCTAAACGTCCTAAAGTGACATTGCTTCAGAAAACCACATTGGCTAACCGGCCTTTATTTTATTTTCTTTCGTTGTGAAACAGCAGCCAAAAGCAAACTTGAAGGATGAACAGGATGGTTTGAATATACCACAAATTTCGGAATTAGAGGACAAGGACAGGAATGTAACTCCTGTAAATGTTTTTTAGATGGACCATCCCCATGAACATGAATCTAAAAATCAGGAAATTCCTGCAATGGATCCTAATCACGAAGGGGCCCACCAAACATATATCCTTGGAGAAAATCCAAACACATTTTCCCATATCACAGATATCGAGTATTAAGTTCCTCATGGATTTTGTCCATTGCGATAACTGACAGCCTCTCTAACCCTTGACACCGTACATCCTGGGGCTCATCCCTGTCACGCTGTCATAGTCAACTCAACTAAGCCTTTTGCCCTGTTTCACTCCGCTACAGGATACGGCATCGAGCACCAGTCACAGCATCTTCTCCGTAGAATCCAGATCAATGAAGAAAATGATACTTGCTCTTGTCTAAATCATTGTTCTCTCTTCAAAGCACACTTCTTTCTTTCTGTCATCTCTCCCAGTCACCAATGCACATCCGTTGTGTTGTACTGGAGTTTTAAATGTTGAAATAAATTGATTTGATAGGCACGCTATGCATGAGTGTCTTTGAAAAATTTGCTGAATCCAAAAAACCCACAAATACCATTTTCAATGCAGCATTCAAGAGAATGTGTGCGTAATAGGATCAACGTCCCATAAGAGACCATTTTGATGAGTATTATACAGAGAAGCCCTAGCCATCAAGGTGAGATGGAGTGAAAGGTTTACACCAACATGGGGAGGGCACTGGGTTATGCATATTTCTTCTGTCCTACGATGAGGTGGTCTGGTCAAGAAAAAAGTCTCCAAAAAGCATCGTTTCATCACACCGAAGGGAACATGTGTGCCTCTCTAAGATTAGGAAAGAGACAGACTAGGTCGCCACGTATTGTGATTGTGGGGAGGTCAGAACTACCACAGCACCATCCCCCATGAAACTCACTAGAAGAGCTGATATTTACGACAGGAGCAGCAGTGGTGAAAGATGGGGCAGCCGCTAGCCTGAGTCAGCCCATAGCGCCTTGCGGTCCCCGTCTCTCCTGGGAGAACAACACCATGGATGGGATGCAGATGAAATCGCAGTGCACAAGACTTAAGGTGGTATCCCTTTCACTGGTGCTTCAAAAGTCACTAGAATTTTGGGGCATTGCCCTTTCCAAGGAATGATGCGGGCAGAGCACATGGATCTGATTTCCATAATACACAAGGTCTTTGTCAACTTAGAGATCTGGAACTCGGGATCTAGAACTTATTCCCAGGGTTGGGCTCCAGTACCGAAATCTGGTCCATGCCCAAAAAAACAAAGGTAGACCCAAGCACTATTGAATAGGAAAGATAACATTTTAGCGACTGAGAAAGACATAGCTTTCCCATGGGCTATACTTTGCAAATTCCAAGGACATTATTAATGAAGAGTTTTTGGCTTTAGACGGAACTTATGGACATGTCATGAGTGATGTCTGAATTCCTTCTTTTGCATAAATGAGTGTGTGCATCTGGAATTCTGACTCTGGTCATCAGGATGTGTCTGGAAATACCAGACTCGGCGGTGGCTATTCACACAGGCAACAAAGTACAGAGTGAGGGACATGATGACTCTAACCTGAGTCTCTTAAGGAAATGTGAGAGAAATGACATGGCATAAAGATGTTAGTATATTGTGAAATATTGTATGTACATCCATATCTACAGAGACTATACATTACAGACTTAGATATAGGTATAGATGGGTAGGTATAGACACCTTAGATACCTACATGTGTGTATGTGTGTTCAATGTTAGTAACAAAAGCCGAATATAGAAACGCAATCTGCCGGCACAGAATTGTCCACAAAGAAGCTGAGGTACAGAAGATTCCACTAGTGAGTCCTCAGACATGCAGAGAAAAAAGAGCACTCAACTTACAGAAAATCAGAGGAAGACGGTGAAGGAAGGCTGCCCTATCGATCCATTGTATGAGGCCAGCATACCTGGAAACCCCCATATCTGACAAACACGTCCTTAGGGACAGGACACGATGAGCTCATACTAAAATATGTCCCAACCCAACTTACAGCGTCATGCCTCTGGGCAGGCTGAGGTGCTCTCATTCTAGCGAGATACGTTCTATATTATACATACACATGCGTAAAAATATGTACCATGTAAATGACACACCAGTGCTATTTTAAAGTGCTTAAACTAAGAAGGAAGCTAATGATGTGGAGGCGAAAAGAAACAAATACTTGGTATAGAGTTGAAGGTACATCATACACTTCTATTTTGCTTAAAAATAATTTCCTAAAGAACAAAAGAAATTACTCATTATGTACTGCCTTCTGTTTATATGTTTTTATTTTGCTTAATCACTAGCTTCCTAAAGGGAACACACCTAATTCAACATAACAATATACATGAAAAATAAGAAATGTAAACCGTCACCCTGACATTGTCAAATATTTTATCCCATTGGCACTTACAAAATAACTATACTGAGTTTTCATATTATATGGGTTATCAGTTAAGTAAAGTGGCACATTTTTGTTGGTGCAAACCAAGCAATGAAGCAGGTCTCACCGCAATTCTAAATCGGGTGTCGGATTTCCACAACAGTTAATGTCGTGATCATGTGTTACCTGCTAAACATGAACACTAATAATAAGGCAGTATCAAATGATTCAGAAGACATAGGAGAAACATGGAAAGTGATAGTGAAGACAGACTATAAAAATATAAAGTCAGGTACACTTCAAATATCTGTTACACAATTCCAGCTTCATATTGGTTTTGGACAAGATGGAATGATTTTTTTCTCTTCAGAAGATACGGATAGTTTTTCAAATTGATTACCTCCTTCTTCTGCTCTGTTATAAAAATATGGGAGCAATGACCATCCTTTAGAGTTCATTTTCTACCTTCAAAACTAAAGGTCTCATTTTTTCATAGGCCTTTCCATGTTTACCTAATAATTCAGATGCTAGAAAAACCAAGTGGCTGTAAACAGATGATACCCTACGTACAATAACTTAAGCTTGTTCACAAATGTGAGTTCATCGCCTAAGCCTATGTTCACAATTGCCTATGTTCATCTAAATATATTACCTAGAAGGCACATGTATGTGTTGGCGTGTACATATGATGTTCATATACATACATAACAACATTTGAAGTATACTATTGTTACAGGATCATTACACAGCTGTGAAAACGGTCACATGTGAATGGATATTGTCAAAGATTACAGACAATCAACAACCATTTCTTTCAAAGTGCCCATAAGCAAGTCTCATCAAATGACAGTGCCACTCAGACTCTTTACTTTGAAAAAGCCAGTATGGACAGAGCACTCTGATCTGTACACAAGAAATATTTGTGAAGTAACACCAATGTGGAGCACTCAAACCAGACGCTGTTTAATCAGTGATCTTGACAAAGGATTGAAGATCTGGTTATACTTGAATGTAATGGGTTATTTTCCCTTATGAAACTTATGTTCTTAAAGAAATCATTGTGTTATTTCATGACGGCTCAGTCCTATTCTATTTTACATTATTGTGTTGTAGCCAAGTAGGGTTTTAGAAAAGGAGAGGATGTAAAACTCGGCCTCAGGCAACAATACAGAAAGTTAGACCCAGGGCCACATGGATGTTACCATCTCACCCCACAAATGATTATCTATTGTGTTTTATTAGCCATAGAAAAGTATGCGTTCCTGCCACACACAGTCATATGTGAACACACTGGTTTCATTTACAGGTGGGAACATCTCTGTTATTCTCACAAGGGAATCCACACTTTTTTCCTGCTCATGCGTGATGCTCTCACAGTCTCATGAGAATGACTGAGATTTAAAATACCCTGGCCTGCTACTGGCGTAAGACCTGAGTCTGCATTAACGTCTTGAAAACCACCAATCACATCTCATAGCTCCTTGAACTTCCTCCAGCAAAGCTAGTGCCATATTGCCAAGGGGGCACCCTCAACACCGGGTCAAATAGCCAGACACACACTTACATATGTAAGACAGCGGGTTACATATGAAGGAATTCCTGCAGGATTAACAGCTGACTTTTGTACAGAAAATCTGCAGGCCAGAAGCGAGTAGCAGGACATATTCAAAGAACAAAAAACAAAAGCCTACAACCCAGATTGCTCTACCGTGCAAGGCTACTGCTGAAAATTCAAGGAGAGATAAAGAGCTTCTCAGAAAAGAAGAAGCCCACCACCATACCAGCATTGCAGGAAATGTTCAAACGGCTTCTTTAAACAGAAGAAAGGGGAAAACACACTAGCAAAGGAACACCAAAAACACGAGTAAAAAACGGCAATAAATATGTACCCGTCAACAATCATTTTAAATGTGAATCGGCAAAATGCTCCAATCATAAGACAAAGACTGGCTCAGTGGATAACAAAGCAGGGTCCATGAATGAATATGTTGTTTACAAAGGACTCATCTCAGGTCAAAAGATGCACACAGACTGAAAGTAAAGAGATGGAATAAGATATTTCACGCAAATGGAAATGAGACGAAATCTTGGATGGCAATGCATATTTCAGACAAATTAGACTTTAAAATGCAGACTACGTTAAAAGGCCAAGAAGGGCCTACATAATAATAAAGGGATTGATCCAACAAGAGGGTATAACACAAGTAAAAGTTTCTGTACCCCACGTTAAGAGCATCTAAATATATGAAACACATTATGACCGATGCAATGTCAGAGATGAACAATAGAGCTTTCATAGTATGGGAGTTCAACACCCCATTGTCACCAATGGACAGGTCCTCCAGAATGAAAATCAACACGGAAACCGCAGACTTAAATGACACGTTAGACCAGTAGGATTTAATCGATATTTTTAGAGCATTTCACACAAAGCAGCAGAATATACATTTCCATACTTGTTTCAGACAAACTCGACGTTGAGATGAAGACTAAAATAAAAAACAAAGATGGGCACCACGTAATAATAAAGGGTTGATTCAACAAGAGGGCATAACACTAGTAAACATCTATACACATAACATAGGAGCTCCTAAATATATAAAAAAGTTTATGACTGACATAAAGACAGAGATCACCAGTAGCACTATCATAGTAGGCGGCTTCAACGCCCCATTGACAGCAATAGACAGATCCTCCAGACAGAAAATCACACAGAAACAGTGTCCTTAAATGACACTTTAGCCAGATGCATTTAATCGATATTTTTTGAGCATTGCACCCAAAGCTACAGAATATACCTTCTTCTCAAATGCACATGGCACATTTTCCCAGACAGACCACATGTTAGGCTACAAAACAAGTCTCAATAAATGTCAGAAGATTCAAGTCATATCAAGCGTCTTCTCTGACCACAATGCTATGAAAGTAGAGATCAATTATACGAAGAAATCCTGGGAGCACACAAATACATGGAGGCTGGATGACACGCTCCTAAATAGCGAGGGGGTCAGAAATGGGGTCAGGGAGGAAATCAAAAGATACCTCGAGACAAACTAAAATGAAAACACAAGAAGCCAAATCTATGGGATGCAGCGAAAGGAGGGAAATTCATAGCAATGCAGGCCAACCTAAAGAAACAAGGAAACTCTCAACTCAACAGGCTATCTTTACACCTAAGGAGATGAAAAAGAACAGAAAAACTAGCCAATAGGGAGTACAAAGATGGAAATAATTAAGATAAGAGCAGACATAAATGAAATGGAGCCCCCCCCCCAAAAAAAAATACAAAAGCTCAATGAAACCAAGAGCTGGTTTTATTTTGAAAACGTAAACAAAATCGACACTCCCTAAGCCAGACTCACCAACTAAAGAGACAGAGGACAAAAATTAATAAAATCAGAAATGAAAGAGGAGAAGCGACAAGGGATAACACAGAAATACAGAAAATTTGAAGAAAATACTGTGCGCAACTGAATGTCAACAAATTCGACAATCTGGAAGAAATGGATAAATTTCTAGAAGCATACACTCTTCCAAGTTTGAGCCAAGAAGAAAGAGAATCTATGATCATACTGATTACTACCAAAGAAATAGAATCAGTAATCGACAAGCTTCCAACAAACAAACGTCCTGGACGAGATGGCTTCACAGGTGAACTGTACAAACATTCAAAGAAGAATTAATACCTATTCTACTCACAGTATTCCAAAAAATACAGAAGGAGGGAAGGCTCCCAAGGACATTTTATGAGGCCACTCTTTGTCTGATCCCAACATCAGACAAAGATATTGCCAAAAAAAAGAGAAAACTATAGCCTGATAACTCTAATGAACATAAATGCAAAAATCCTCAACAAACTTTGAGCAAACTGCATTCAGCATCACATTAAACAGATCTTACACCACCATCAAGTGGGACTCATTCCTGGTATGCAAGGATGGTTCAATATCCACAAATCACTTAATACAATACACCACACTAACAAAATAAGAAATAAAAATCATATGATCCCATCAGTGGATGCTGAAAATGTGTGTGACAAAATTCAACAGCCATTTATGATTAAAATAAAACCTCTTAGTAAAGTGGGAATAGCGGGATCATATCTCAACATAATAAAGGACACATATCACAAGCCCACAGCTAACATCTTAGTCAACGGGGAAAGGCTAAAACCTTTCCCCTTAAGATCGGGAACAAGACAAGGCTGCCCACTTCCACCACTTTTTTTCAACATATTTCTGGAAGCTCTAGCAAGAGCAATCAGACAAGAAAATGAAATAAAAAGCATCCAAATTGGAATGGAGGAACTAAAATTGTCATTATATGCAGATGACATGATACTGTGTAGAGAGAGAATCCCAAAGACTCCACAAAGAAAATGTTACAACTGATAAATGACTTCAGTAAAGTAGCAGGGTACAAAATTAATATTGAGAAATCAGTTGCATTTGTATACACCAATAATAAACTATCAGAACAAGAAATCAAGAAATCAATGCCATTTACAATTAATTCAAAAACTATCAAATACCTAGGAATAAATTTAACCAAAGAAGTGAAAGACCTGTACTCTGAAAATTATAAGACACTGAAGAGAGAAATCAAAGAAGATACAAATAAGTGCAAATATATACCATGTTTATGGATAGGAAGTCTAAATAGAGTTAAAATGTCAATACTACCTAATCCAAAGAGTAAACTCAATGCAATTCCTATCAAACGACCAAGGACATTTTTCTCTGAAATAGAACATATAATCCTAAAATTTAATTGGAACCATAAATGACCCCAAAGGCACGGCATGCATGGAAAATCAGATTAAACTGGGAGGTATCATGCTACCCGATATCAAATCATACTACAAGGCTATACTAATCAAAACAGTATGGTACTGGCAGAAGAACAGACATATAGATCCATGGAACAGAATAGAGAACCCAGAAATAAATCCATCCACATATGGTCATTTCATCTATGACAATGGAAGCAAGAATTTATATCCGAGTAAATACAGTCTATTTAATAAATGGTCTGGGAAAATTGGACGGACACATGAAAAAAGTGAAAATGGACCACCTGCTTATGCCATACACCAGAACAATTTCAAAATGGATTAAAGATTTAAATGTGAGACCTCAAACCATAAAAGTCCTAGAAGAAAACACAGGGAGAAATTTGCAGACATTACCCTCAGAAATATTTTTACTGATATATCCCCTCGGGCAAGGGAAATAAAGAAAAAATAAACATATGGGATTGCATCAAACTTAAAAGTTTTTTTCACAGCCAACGATCATCAATAAAACAAATGGGCAGCCTACTGAAATGGACAACATATTGGCCAACGATATTTCTGATAAGAGGTTAATATCCAACAGTTATAAAGCACTCATTCAACACAACACCAAAAAACAAACAACTCAATTAAAAATTGGGAAGAATATAGGAAGAGGCATTTCTCTAACGAGGACATACATATGGCCAACAGGCACAAGAAAAAAGGTTCAACCTCACTAATCATTAGAGAAATGCAAATAAAAACCACGATGAGATACCACGTCACTCCGGTCAGAGTGGCATCATCAAAAAATCAACAAACAACAAGTGCTGGCGAGGCTGTGGAGAAAAGGGAACCCTGCTGCACCGTTGGTTGGACTGCAGACTGGTGAGCCACTGTGGAAATCAGTATGGCCGGATCGCAAAAAACTGGAAATGGAACTACCTTATGACCCAACAATTCAACTCTTAGGTATCTATCCCGAGAACCCAAGACGCTAATTCAAAAAACTTTCTGCACCCTTATGTTCACTGCAGCTCCATTTTCAACAGCCAAAACTTGGAACAACTGAAATGCCCATCGGTAGACGACTGGATTAAGAAAGTGGTACATTTATACAATGGAGCATTTACTCAGGTATAAAGAAGAAGGAAATCTAACCATTTGCAACGCTATGGATGGACCTAGAGAACATTTTGTGAAGTGAAATAAGCCAGTCGGAGAAAGACAAATCCCATATGATCTGATATGTGGAATCTAAAGAACAAAATGAATGAGTAAAGTTAACAGAAACAGTCTCAGCGATATAGAGGAAAACCTGATGGTTGCTGGATGGGAGGGAGTGGGAGGAGAGAGAAGGAGACGCGATGAGACAACATAAATTGGTAACTACAACGTGGCCTCAGGGATAGAAAAGACTGTGCGAGGAATATAATCAATAACGATGTAAATATGTTTTAGGGGGCCAGATGGACTCATGTCTTGTTAGGGAGACCACTTCATAGTCAGTGTACAGGCCTGACCACCGCACTGTACATCTGAAGCTGCCACTGAATAACATTATATGACAACTATGATTTAATACACATATAGTTACGGGATGTGGAGTAGAGTGTGGTCATGGAGTCAAGAGAATTCCGATAGATATGTATGATATCAGGGGTGGGGGAACAGTGGATGGGAGGAAGGGGTTGTCGCTTTGTGAGGGGTGAAAAGGATAACTATTACATTGTTTAGTACACAGGAAACTAATAACAATAACAAAAAAAGAAAAATAATTTATTTACCATATAAAAAAAAAGGCACACATAAAAAAGCCACCGGCTGCCCTCAGAGGAAAGAAGACATCCTCAGAGCATCTCCTTCGAGAGGGGCCACGCAGGGAAATGCAGGAGTGTCCAGCAAATGGACACGTGGAATGGACATGCGGATTCCACTCCAGAAACTCTGCTGTGACGGTGGCAGAGGGACCAGACCCTCCGAAGACCCACCGATACCTTCCAAACTGCTGACAGCGTGAGCTGCCTAAAAGTGAGATGGGTTCTCCAGTAGTGGAAGAGTCTCTTAGAAGAAGGAATAGGGGTTCTATTTGTCTCTGAAATAATGTCTACATTAGACTATGCTCTCTTCCATTCAGAATCAATAACTGTACTAAACATCATCGGATATACTATCTACGACCAAAGCCTGGGGACAGCCCCTCTTTTAGTCTGTTAGGGAGGCCATAACAAGGTCCCTCAGACAAGGTGGCTGGCAAAACACACATTTATTCCCTCCCAGTCCTGGAGGCTGGAGTCCGAGATCCAGTGTCCCAGGGCTGGTCCCCCCCGAGGCCTCTCTCCTGGGGGTGCAGACAGCCGTCTGCTCCTCGTGTCCTCACATGGTCGTCCCTCTGTGTGTGTCTGTGTCCTCACCTCCTCTTCTTATAAGGACACAGTTCTAATGGGTCCGGGCCCACCTAGTAACCTCTTGTTGTTACCTTAATCACTTCTTTATAGCCCCATCTCCAAATGTAGTCACATTCTCAGGTCCTGGGGGATAGGACATCAACATATCAATTTTGGAAGGTGTGCAGTGAGCCCATAAGAGCCCCCCAAAGTATCCTTCATGAATGATCTGTTTCTATTTCAGTTCCAGTAGTGGGTGCTGGGGGGGGGGGGTAGTAGAATTTGAAAGCACCATTCCCATGCTCTTTTCCAAAGAAAACCAAGTAGGAATCAAAGTTGGGACTAATTAATATCTTAGTGTTCTCAAGGTTACACGTACGGCACTAAAACTACAGACAAAGCCTGAAGTTAATTTTACATGTCAGCATATACGAGTATGTGCATTATTACTATCCACACCTTCTCTGTATTGTCACAGTGCTGGGAATTTGTGTTCTGATAAATTACGAGGGTAAAGGAACTGAATACACGTTTACCTCCACTCACTTCTTATACACAGAGGTGCCAAAAATGTATCCACATGACTTGTATTTATCTTCTGTTATCAATGGTATATAGTGAGGACTACAATATTGAAATAGCTCTTTTTCATTCTTAAAATGTACATGCATTGTTTTGGCACCATCTGAATATATAAAATCTTGGTTGTTGGGTCACAGTAGATAAAATTATGTCTAGCACTGGACGTTTGTCTCTTTGTCCAGAAAATGAGGTGCAGAGAGGACGCTATGGTCAGGTGGAGACGTTTTGTGTGTGTGTGTGTGTGTGTGTGTGTGTGTGTGTGTGTGTGTGTGTGTGTCACACATATACTATTGTGTCTTGCTCTCGGTTCCACTTAATGCTTCTAACTCACATTGCTGTTTCCGGGTGAAGGGTGGTTTGGAATATTAATGAATGAACTTCATCTTTAGATAAGAAAATATCTAGATTCCCCTAAAAAAAAGTGAAAATAAATTCACTCTGAATAAAATGTTTCCACTATTAACTTGAAAAAAAATGAATGTTTTAATTCTTTATCCCTCAGAATCTCAGAGTAACCGTTTGTGAATGTTGATGTCAGGGTAGTAATGAAAACTGAACAGAAGCATTATCGTTTAGCTTTTGCATTACTAGGCTCCCAATGTCAAAATAAATGCTACAGATGCATTTAGAGGAGTTTGTTTTAAATTCTAAAATAATTGTTAAAAGAGATCATTTTGTGTCATGAAAGGATAAGGGAATACCTTACTCACTTCTCTTGGTTTAACCATGAAACACTGGGTCTTCTCCAGTTCTCTGTTTTTTCTCATTAATGCTTACTCCTCATGTCTTTAAACTTCTGATACCATTTCAAGCCTCATTTGAAACTCACTGCTCCTCCTGACACCAGCGGCTGCTTTAGAATGATTTTATTATCAACCGTACTCACTTTCCTTCAGGAAGTGAGTGTGAGGTTACGTCGGGATTCCAGGTGCAAATGCTGACATGCTGCCAGCCAGTGGCTCAGCCCGTTCACCTTTCATTCCACCCTCAGGGGATCGGTGACTCTGGCATTGATCAAAAACTTGCATGTGTCCTCTAAGGGACAATGTGGAGCTAGATTGTTAGCTTTCCATGTGCAACTAAAACCACAAATGACAGATATTTGCCCAGTGTAAGCCAGGCACTCCAGGCCGGCTGCTTGCTGGTGACACAGGGGACTCAGTGGCGTCCTTCCTGAAGAGGAGCCTTGGGGAACCTCACCGGGTCCTCTGTGTGCCCCCGCCCCCGGTGGTTCTTAGAGGGAAATGGGGTGAGGAATCAACAAGTCCCCGGGCCTGAGCAGCGACTCAAGGGCCCAGGTGTGAGGTGCAGTTCCCGAATGCTGCTCCTGCAATAATTTTCCCCACGTCCATGGTGACATGAGGAAAATGCAACTGGCACAGCGGATCTCTTTCCTTGCTCTCTCGCTCTCTTTTTGAATAACAGACTTTACTCCTTAGATCAGCATTAGGTTTACAAATACTGTAGAAAGTTGAATTGCCACAGACTGTGTCCCCGACACACAGGCCCCCCTACAATGAGTCCCTTACAGTAGTGTGGTGTGTTTGTCAGGACGCGTGAAACAAGTGAGATACTGTACCCCTTGCTGCCACCCATAGTTACACCAGGTGAACACTCCGTGGGTTTGGACAAACGTGTAACGACATGTTCCCGCCATCACGGCATCGTACAGGGTACTGTCACAGCCCGAAACACCCGCTGTCCTCCTCGTACGCATGGGCAATTTTTGAAATGTTCGGTCTTGAGTGTCCTTCATGTGTTGTAGGTACCAGTCCTGTATTGAATGGAGAGGTTCAAACTATTTTCTCCCAGGACCTAGTTTGTTTATCCACTGTCTTCTGATGAGCTTCAAATAGCAAATGTGTCTAAATTTTCATGAGGTTCATTATCATTCTTTCCCCTCATGCAGCAAGTTTTATGTTTGCTTTGTTTTATTTTGTTTTTGTGGTTGGTGGTCCTCTCTAACCACTCCTAGCCTACTCTGATTCCACGATTGTCCCTGTGTTTTTCCTGAAAACTAACACTCTTAGTGGGTTTTTGGAAAAGTCATGGTGTATTTTTTCTATGCGACAGACAAGTTGCTGTTCTTTGGCTCTTCAGTCTAGTTGTGGCGGATATCGCTTCCCTGGCCCATGTTGGTATTATCATTGCGATCTTCCCGGGTGAGGCAGTTGGTTGCCGGCTATTGGAGGGCCGCTCACGGCGGCTCAGGGCAGCTCAGGCCGGTTGCTGGCCACTCACGGTAGCTCACGGCAGCCCTGACTTGGCGTTTTATCACCCGGGTCAAGTACATCACATATTTGTGTTCTCTGCAGCAGTACGCAGATAAATATTTAGCAACTCTCTCTGGGGAACAAAGAGACAGATCCTGGAAGTTCCTGTTACTTCATGTAAATGTCCCCTCCGTTGCCAGTTTCTAGCTACCTAAGGGACACCAAGCAGCTGACAGAAGTACTGAGAATGTTCTCATGGCTCTCCCAAGACTAAAGGATGACCCCGGCCTGTGCCTCAAACGCAGGTCGGGCTGCCACTTGCGCACATCCGAAGTGGCTCTGAGCGATGTGACGCAGCAAGTAGCATGTCGGGATTGCGGAGGCACCGAGCGATTGGAAGAGGTTACCCACAGAAATCCTCGGGGCACCGGGCAGGCACATGGAATGGCGGAGTGTGACTCTGACGTGGAGACGAAGTCTGGCCACCCCTCGTTCTGCAGACAGCTCTGCTTCTCCAGGAAGCCCCCCAGAAACAGAAACGCAGCCGGCTCCTCGTACAACGACCCGCCTGGCTTCCTTCTTTATCCCAGAAATTCCATTCCCATCCATGCCACTGACTGACATGTGTGGCATAAAAGGTACTGTCTCCAGAGACACACAGTTTGACGCACACCCAGTATCTGCATCGCACTGTCTGTAAATGGTCCCACGCGGTGGGCAATAAGGCCTCACACATCTATCCTCTGGCTTGAGGACAAATAAGCCACTGTAACTTTCAAATTAATTTTTGTATGAATTCCAGATTAACCTATCCTCGCCTGTAAAAATTTAGTCTGGTTGTTTTTACATGTCTGAAATCTTTCGTTTAGGTTCCCTTTTATCAGCATAAAGTTATGTGGCTCAAAGTTATCCACATCTCCAAACACAGCCCCGTGATCAGAGGTTGGCTCATTTGTGATTGGTCAAGAGTTACATGGATTCAGGTTAAACTGCCTTCAGCATGGCTATGGACTCAGTGGTGTCGCCTTGAAGGTCTATGCTGAAGCGTCAGCCGCCAATGTGATGGTATCTGCCCTGGGGTCCCCGAAGTACTTAGGGTTCAATGAGGTCATAAGAGTGGGGTCATCATAATGGGATTAGTCTCATTAAACAAGAGGCAAGGCAGAGGGTCTCTCAGCCTCTCTCTCTGCCTCTCTCTCTCTCTCTCTCTCTCTCTCTCTCTCTGTCTCTGTCTCTCTCTCTGTCTCTGTCTCTCTCTCTGTCTCTCTCTCTGTCTCTGTCTCTCTCTCTCTCTCTCTCTCTCTCTCTCTCTCTCTCTCTCTCTCTATCTGTCTCACTCTCTATTCTCTCTCCCCACCCCCAATTTCCCATGTGGGAAAAGCAAGAATGCATCCATCGGCTAGGTGGGGAGTCAGCCCTATCCAGAACCCCACCATGCAGGCACTCCGATCTCAGCCTCCAGAACTGTGAGAAAATACATCTCTGTCCTCTAAGCCACCCAGTCTGTGGTGTTTTGCTGTGGTGGCCTGAACTGACTAATAAAAGCAACGTGACCCTGATTTGTGCATAAGGTTGGGGAAGATTCTTCGGGTGGTTAAAACTCATCAACACATACAGTGAGCATGGAAGATGGAAAGGGAGGAAAAATTAATACAAGTATCCATGTCTGAAGCTCAGTCTCCATGAATGCATGCCTTTGTATAATTCCTGTGTTCTGCAAACTGCCTCTTAGTAAATTCAGGAGATGCACATGGCTTTATCGGACCGGAAAAGAGCAAATCACACGTGTCCGGAAAGACAGAAGAGGAAGTCACCGTGGTTGTCACTTCACAATTATACTCTGTCCCATCAGAGGGGCTCTGAATGTCACCTTGGTGAGTCCTACCTCGTTTGCATAGTTTCCAGACAGCAAAATTCTTCTTCATTATCACTCCTTCTCTCTCCTTTAAAGCTAATTTCAAGTCTATCTGAAGAACTGCACTGTTTTCCACACATGACTGAGTTACCCCAGCATCAGCTGCCTACACTCCCTGCAGTGCCTCCATGGGGCCATCTCCTGCCACGCCACCAGCAGCCTGGGGCGACCTCTGGTGTCGTCACCCCCGTGGCTCTGTACAGAGCTGCTCTGTGCTCACAATCTCACAGTCCCGCCACATACCCTGGACCCCGGCACAGGCACCTAACGTGAGTGGCATTATTCCAACCCTTTCAGCTAGGCCACGAAGAACTTGCTTCTTGTGTGATAAAATGAAAGCAGAAGTGCCCATTGTTCTGTCTGTGTTCCCTAGAATTTCAGCAAGTCAGAGCCGAGATGGGACACCCTCAGCTTGGTCAAGTGGGTGCTCACTGAACGTCATTGAAGCTTCTGGGAAACTTACCTGAAGCGAAATCATACTCCAGCCTAGGATAATGGACGCAAACAAGAGCTAAGTGCCTACGGCATATCTGTGGTCACAAAAACAGCACCAAACTTAAATAAAGACCCAAAATGCTTCTAACATGAAATACTGAAATAAATGTGGGCCGTACATATATTTAAGAAAGAGTTGTGCAAACAAATCAGAGACTACCTAGATAGGACACCCTCCCATTGCGTGGCCACCAATGCTCACTCACACAGGGACAGTGCAGACACGCCACTCACCTATGTTCATGAATTTCGGTTGTGAGACGACACTGGAGTCCCCAGAGAAAACCCACGCAGATGGGGGAGACCCACAAACTCCACAGACTGTGGCCCTCCCAGGAACTGATTCTTTTCTCAGTGTAATGACGAAAGGACACTGAATAAGCTGGCATTATTGGAGGCCGTGTTGTATTCCTGAGATAGCCCAGGATACAGAAGGCATCCTCCCAAATCCTGGTGTTCTCCTCAGCCTTCTGGTCAACCCCTTTCGTCAGCGTCTCTCAGGATTATCCAACCTGCGCATCACCACAGGGAGAACACACATCTCCGTCGATACGCCTCGTCGCTAGTGGCCTTTTAAGAAGAGCACATATTGGTCTCTTCGAAACAACTGTTTCACAATTCTAAAATCCAAAATTAGAAGTCTCCAAATCGCAGCTGGCAATAATGAACGGATGTGGGCATTTTTTGACATATACATGTGAGCCCAATGGATCTGTCATCACTGACAGAAGTGGGATGATTTTCCTCCAAGTGGAAACATTGCTATTTCAAGTATAACGTATGTTCTGTGTAACGTGGCCTATTGGAAATGTCTGCACATGTAATTTAAGGATGTGCATTTACATGAGTTATCAGGAATGCGGTGAGTATTCAAGAATAGATCAACTTAACCACACCCATCATCAATTACTGAGTTACTTCTGGCAATAAGATAATATCGTTGGAAAAATAGTCCAGCAAATATTAATACCCTAGGCTATATACATGCTAAGTATCTGAAAATAAAGGTAAAGGATCATTAACATTGAACATATAATCTTACTATCTGTGATGTTGCACATAAAATAATTTTACAGAAAGGGGAGGTTAAATTTTATATTTCTTCATTGAACAATTTCTCTGTTACATATATGGCAGTCTCAGTTAAAAACTCTTGCCAATCGGATTACGTTTCCAAATTTGTAATAACTCGTGGGCCAATTACAAATAATTCTTAAAACCCGTATGTGGTGATATAGGATGTTCGATCTGAAAACGAGGGCGAGAGCTATCTGTGAGGAAGGAATTTCTGAGGAGAGCAGGGGACATTCTCTCACTCTTGGGAAAGAATTGGTCGTCAGATTTTGGTGTAGAAACAGCTGTTTAAAACAAGTAAAAATGATCCTGTAGTGAACATGAGGCTGTCGTCTAAAGGAGTTTGTTGTTTCTTACTATGGCTAAGGTTTGCCCTAAATATTGCGCGGTACAATATTCACTACGTTCTCTCTTCCTCTGTTATCGCTGCCTCACAGATGACCATGGATGTGTTACCGCACAGTTCTGTACAGCAGAAATGGGGCTTAGCACCAGTGTCTTGGGCTCAGTGCTCGTAAGACCAGAACTAAGGCACTGAGCTGCTCTCTTCTGGAGCTCAGAGCCCTTTTCCCATCTTAAGTGGTAGTGGCAAATTCGGATCTTTGTGGCTGTAGGACCGAGGACCCCATTCCTTGCTGGCTGTCGTTAAGGGGCTGCACTCAGCCCCCGGCAGCCACCTGCCTTCCTTCTCACATGGTCCCGCCCATCTTCAAAGCCAGCAGAGACAAAGCTCCATTTTGTGTAACTCTTTTCATAGTTGGATTCTCTCTTGTGAGGAAGAGTGCTAAACTTCTGAAGGTCTAATCTGGGTAGGTCAGGCCCACGGGAGAGAACCTCCCTGTCTTAAGGTCAACCATGCCTTGTGACATAAGCGTATCCTGGGAGAGACAGGCCATCATCACCTTCTCTGCACCGTCTCACACTCAAGGTAGGTCGCTGGGGATTGTGTTACAGTCCTGACTACCATGAGACCCCAACTTTCCTGATTATGGAAACGAATCAAAAGCAAATCCAATGGTCATTAAACCCTGAGTGGAAACATCGCCATGTTGGTGAAGAAAAACAGTGGGAAGGGGACCACTGCTCTCAAGACCATAAAGAGGCTGGGAAATTGCAACACAGGACCCAGCCCCAATGGTGCGTGTTCTGGAACCTTCTGTCGAGACGTAGGACACGGGCTTCATCACGGTGCCCCTAAGGGAAGCACGTGGGGAAAAGGAAGCCAGCGGTCAACTGTTCCCGCCTGTGTGTGGCCACCAAGATGCATCCACCACTGAGGGCCCCTGGCCTGAGGGCCGCCGACTCAGATATTCTGGGCAGGAGACGACACGAAGAGAATGTTACCCGCACTTCACGCAACTTCCTACTTTCCCTTTCTTTCCAGAAAACAAAGGCCATTTCATTTTAGAAAAGCAAAGTATTCCGAGTCTACATTTGATAGCTCAATGTGGTGGATTAAGAAAATTACATTCAGAGGCCATCTAAAAATCAATGAGACAAAGGTGTTGGTGGGAAACGCCTATTTTAAATTCTTGAGGAACCAGGGCATCAAGGCATGGCTAGGGAAATGCAGCCACTGCCTTCCATGGCATGCTCCAGCCAGCAGCACTTGGCAAATGAAGAGTGACATGAGAAGTCACCTTACCATGCACATGCGTGCTGTAAGCCTCACTAGTACCTGACCACTCCCCTTCAATATCCTCAGAGTCTGAACACATGCATGAAATACAATCTACCACAAAACTGTTTTCCTGTCTTTCAGAAACGCGGTTGCAAAAATGTGGGATAACCATAGTTCAAAGGCATCACTGATCTATGCTTTATTGTGTTTCATGCATCCGTCCATTTTTTCCATCTCTCCGTCCATCAATCCAACCTTCCATCCATCCATGATGCCTCTGGGCAGCCTAAGGCGCTCTCAAAAGAGTGGGATAGTTTCCATATTATATATACGCATGCATCTTCATCAGCTCACCAATGGGTAATATATTCTAGTGTGTCTTGGTTTTACGGATTAAACATGAGACATAAAGTATAAAGAACATGATAGTTCTCTTTTTTAGTATTAATATTTTTAGACATTATTCATATCTTGATTAGTACTCATCTAATTTATTTTAATACCTTACGTTTTCTAATTTCAATGTATCATAGCAGCTAGACACTTAAAATTATTGTTAAATATTTCAACAGTAGTAGTATTCTACATTGCAGAGTTTACACAACAGAGTTCTACATAGTAGAGTTCTACAAGAGAAGTTTTAAGTGGGACATTGGACAATGGGGCATTCTATATGGGAGCATTATACATAAAAGCATTCCACACCGGAGCAGTGTATGTAGCCAAGTTCTACACAGCAGAGTTGCACATGGGAGACTTCTACATGAAAGAGGTCTACATGGCAGCATTCAACATGGGGGTGTTCTACATGGCAGCATTCAACATGGGGCTGTTCTACATGGCAACATTCTACATGGGGGTGTGCTACATGGCAGCATTCTACATAGGAGACTCTGCACAGTAGGGTTCTACATGGGAATCCTCAACATGTGACCATTCTGTTGGAACATTCTACAGGACAGCATTCCACCAATATGGACACAATAACATGGAATCAAATAGAATGAGTGGGATTCAGACAGATCTAAAGTAAAAAAAAAGAAAAATCCTTAATTATGCATTCCGATTTCAACCCTCAACTCACAGGCATGAGCATAACAGATCAAAAATAAGAAGAGGCGACATGATGTGAGCATCCAGGCAAACAACTTGAAATAATGAACACTGCATAAATACACCCAATATAGAATATACCTGATCTCCAGGTACACATGGAACAAAGATAAACCATACGCTTGGCCATAAAATAATAATAACACATTTCCTTTTTTTTAATTAAAGAATAATACAGTTTCAGAGACAAAAATCTGATCAAGTAAGTATATACTTTGATCAAAACAGAATTATATTAAGATCTATAAAAAATTATGTGGAAAATCCTTCAATATTTGGAATTCTAAGAAAAATATTTATTTTGGCATATTCCATTGTTAGAAGAAAGTCCAAGAAGTATTAAAGACCTAACCAATCAAAATGGGTAGGATTCAGCTATTGTGGTAGGCAGGATGATATTTACAGCACCATATGATTAAAGTAGAATTTTAAGGATTAAAATCAATGTCTTCTTAATCAAATGCTAGAAAGCGAATGCAAATGAAACTCAAATCAAAATGAACAAAGTAAACTAAAAATGCAGTTGCCCTTTGAACACAGTGAAGTTTATGGGCAGCGACCCACCCATGCAGTTGAAAACCATGTACACATTTTCACTACCCAGCTTTCTAAAAGGCTAATGTTGACCAGAAGGCTTACGGATCACAGAAAGAGCCAATCAACACATGCTTTGTTATGTCATACGTGTTATATACTAATTGTTACAATAAAATAAACTAGAGAAAACTAGAGAAAACTAGAAAACTAGAGAAATCACAAGGAAAATATATTAATCATACAGTGCATATTGATTGAAAAGAGTCAGCGTATCAGTGGACCCATACTGTTCAAGGGTCAACTGTATATGAAGATAGGAAATAATGCATCACTGAAAGAAATCAACGATGACTACATATATGTTATGGGGATAATTTCTAAAGTGCTCTACGCTTTCAGAAGAAGCCTGAGACGTGGGAAATCATTCTGAATTTCAATAGAAATTAAGAGGTGTAAGGAAGGATGAGGAGAGGGCTCCCGCGTGAATGGGCAGGATGAAGGGTTAAGAGATAGCACTGGAGAAACCGTGACATGGTTCTTCTCGGTGACGCACAGCATCATGGGTGAAGTTCCTGAAACGCCTACTGGAGTAGCCCCGTGTGGACTGTGAGGGGCAGCTTCTGCATTCAGGTGGCCGTGTAACACAGCATCGTGTCTGTCTGTCTGTGTGCCTGAGAAGCACACAACACAGGTCTGTGTCCTCCTACATGGAGCAAGGAGGAGACGTGTTGGGGGCAACAAGGTGCTTTCCTGGAAAGGCATCTAAGAAAAGGGAAAGACGGGGTGTTTTCCCAGGTATGCATGGCCATGGAAGATGTACAAGCTACCAAAGGCGTGCGGGCAGCGTCCACACAGCCCCACAGACCCCGGGAGTGAACGTCTTTTCTGGAAGCATGAGGAAAATGAGGCCTGTGCCCCAGGCCACAAAGATCTTCAGCATACGTTCCTGCCAAGGAGGATGTTTATTTTCCATGTTGCAAAGAATCTCGTGATGGATGACAAGTGGATTCAGCAAACACCACACTCTCAGGCGGACATATATAAAGACGCACCTTCAGAGTCCCCAACAGAGAAGCCATCTGGACAAGCCACACGGGGGACCAGGACACACCTGACAATGAAGACTGTGCTGCTGATTCTTCTCCTCGGTCTGAGTTGTGCTGACCTTGCCACTGTGGACGTGTCCAAGGTAGTGGATGGGGACTTCTAGTGTATGTGAGCGTGTGTGTGTATGAGTGTATGTGTGTGTGTGTGTGTGTGTGTGTGTGTGTGTGTGTTTGCGCGCGCACGTGTGTCCTTATGGGAGGTTTATGTGTATCCCAATTTCCTTACACTTAAACCTAACCATTGACCTCCAACTCAGAATCACTATTACTTGGCTCCATATACATTTCCATTCTACGTAAGTGGTATTGCCCATACGGACAAATAATGAGCAGGTCATACATTTCTACGGTAATTGTGAAAGAGCAGCTGCTTCAGCTAAAGCACTGTTGGGTTGGAGTTCCTGCATTTGACAACATGCTCAAGCTCTTTCAAGAATATCTCAGATTCCTTGTTCACCACTGGCTTGGGTTTTCCCATTGTTTTATAAATCATTCCTTCTTTAGTAAACATGCCTAATTTGTGGCAACACAAATGTGAAGGTAAACTCACGATAAGGTGTCACGGATAATACAAAAGAGACTGATTATAATTTCTGAATGGAACTTTCTTTTTAGCTTTCAGGGCCATGGAAGACCCTTCATTCGGCTGCCAGTGATACTGGAAAGATAAGTGAGACTGGTCCATTCAGAGCTTTTATGCGTAAAGTTAATTTTGGGGAAAATGACTCTGCAAACTTTGAATTTTTTGTCAAGTAAGTACAAATAACAGAGAATGAAAATATAAAGATGTCCAACCCTAAGAGGGTCTGCTTCCATGTTTGCACAGAAATAATTGGATTATGTCAAGGGCTCCAGTCTCTGAGTTGTACCTTAAAAGTGTCCTTGGAGCTGTCACCTCAGGTCCAGTCTGATCCTCTAGAGAAGGTTCTGGAGCTTTGCTTAGAGGCAGAGTCACAGGAGCTCCACCTGGAATCGCCTCCTTACAGAGTGACAAAAGCAGCCAGGATGGTCAGGGTGCTCCAGCCCCTCACCTCCTTCCACTACAGGAATGGTGCACGCAGAAGGGGGAAAGATTTCCATTCAGGGGCTGTTTCTGAAGAGTGTCAGCAGGTGCGAAACACAATGAGATGTTCCCGGAGCTTCCTCACAGCATTTCTGCCCAATGACTGAACCACTCAAGCCTTCACGGCTTCACCATTGTTAGTGAAATGAGTGTTCACTACATCACTGGCATTTGTGTCAGAACTCTCATCAGAGAAGATAAAGACACATTTTCTTTTCCCTCCATTGGCCATCATGGAGTCAATGATGCAGAGTTAGAAACTAATAACACTGCTGGGGTGAAATTCTATAGGAAGGGGATGAATGAGATGGAAAGTGGGAAAAGGGGACCTTCCTGGGGGTCTGAAAAGGGACAGATGGACAAAACCGGTATAGGAGGCCTTGGAAGGTGGAGTGGGCATTTCAGAGACGGAAGTAGGAGAAGCGAGTAATCTGCAGAGTCACAGGCATTCACTTCTGCCCAAACATGTGCTCAGCAAATAACGAACAGGATCAGGCAACCACATACAGTGAATGTGTAGCTAATTGAACTGTAAGTTTTAGACAAAAAACAAAACAAAACATTACACTTCATTCTGAGGAATCTTACAAGTCAGTTTTACTTTTGTCTTCACTCATTAGAAATGGGTGTCCTTTGAAATCACAGAAGGAGCTGAATTCCACTTTCTGATTATGCTTCTCTATGAACTCATGAATATAAAGAAACAATCTTTTCATGCTCAGATTTAATTCTCAAGTTTCACCTTAACCATGTACATCATACAAATGCTGTCAAACCAAATGAAAAAATTTCACAATTACATATCTTCCTCTGTCACACACACACACACACACACACACACACACACACACACACACACACACTTAAAGGTTACTGCTAAACTGTGAACACCTATAATCACATATTTTGATGATTTCACCCAGAAAAAACAATTATTGCCACACCGACACTTAAGGTAAGCAGAGACCCTAGGTCAAAGAAAGGCAACAGAGAAATTATTTAAATCAAAGAAACGTGGGGTATTCCAACACTCCAAATTGTGCTAGGAAATCTCGACATTAAGACTAAAAATACATATTTCTATTATAGGTGAAAATGACTGTTAATTTTTACATTCAAGAATACTTCAGATTCAGATATAAGTGCATTGAAAGAATACGATAACTTTTTTTTTAACGGTAGAATAAATAAAGAGGAAATTGGTAAGGGAGTGACTCTGGAAGGAAGCAGCAGATGTGAAGGAAATGTTTCTATACTTGCAAATTCCTGGGTTGCCACCTTTCTGGCTGGAAGATACTTACAAGTAAAGGATTGCAAATAAGGAGTGACTACTCTGTTAGGAACAGGGTAGAAACTGGAACTAAGGTGCAAGGGGGAGAATTTGTTCTCAGATAAGTGTGTGAAGAGCAGGTACAAGCAGTCATAATTACGAGGATAAGAAAGTGAATGAAGTCCATTTCTGGAGACCTAATCTCTAAATATATACGTGGGACCCTCTTGGCTGTAAACGGGACCTGTTCTGTATTCACAGTCTTTCAAAGCACCACTACGATTCCATGGGCGGACAATGCCGTCCTTACCCCGGGGTGATTATTTTAACCTTAGACAACATGTCCGTCCTCCGTTGAATGTCACGTTCATTGGAGGCACAAAAGTGATACCTGACACAGGGTCGTATGAGGGTGAAAGGGAGAAAATCATCATAAATCACTGTAAATTTGTATTATTCGTCATCAACCAACTTGAAGATGTTTTCCTTTTCAGGATTAATGGGGAATGCGTATACCACAACGTGAGTTCAAGAAACGTGAAAGGAAACGTCTACACTGCTGACTGTAAGTGTGACTGCGTTACTTATAAAAGAATATTACTGTGGGAATCTTGCTCTCTTTAAAGAGGTGCGTAGATCCCAATTCTACTGCTACCAAGAATGACAAGTCTGACCGGGCCCAAGTCCCGCAATTATCCCTCACTTAATTTTGTTGTGTGCCAAGGTTTAAATGCCACCGCATCGACAGCCGCTCCGATTCTCAACTTCACGCAGTGTGTGACTAAGTCCACGTGCTGACAACTGGCATTTCACCAGGTTCTCTTGTGTATGAAAATATTTCAGGAGACTTTGAAAAGACCTAGGGAGCCTGAGACGAATAGGCTTATTGAGTTTAAATATGAACATCATTTTGCATCTAAAAATTCACTTTAAAAGTATCATTAAAACACCTTTTCCATTCAGTGTGTGGTTTGATGCAGGTAAAATATAAACAAGTCACTTGAGTGACACACCAAGCACACTGCCTCAGGACCAAAGTTTGGAATGAAAACTATAGGAGTGTGGCTTAAGGGTTCTCCCTCTAAGTGATTTTAACCCTCCCGAACAACAGTCCGAATTTTAAATGGCCTGGTGTCTACACATTTGACTCAGAGGGGAATATGTGCACCTGTATTCAATCCCTTGCCTAACTCTACAACCAGCACAACCGCTAGGCCACAAACACACATAACTCAGATACACGCCAGACGTTGAGCCACACGCACTCACAATGACTCTCCTCTATATTGCCAGCATGTTATTATAAGGTTAATTCTATTCCTCTATTTTATTTTATAATTAACAGCGAATAACATCATGTCACTTTCAGGTGTACATCGGCCTGACCCCACACCTGAGTACCCTCCGTGTGCTCACCTCCAAGGTCTAGAATCCGTCCCTCACCTTTTTTCCCTTCATTTATAATAGTGTTTCCCTTAGTCTGAATCACCCACATTGTCTACCATCTTTCCTGCAACTCCCTTCATTCTATCGTCCTTTTTGCATGGATTTTGACACAGCTGAAAGGATGGAAAACAGAGTGAACTGGCCTCAGTGGACCGGACTCCCGGGAACTAGAACCACAACCTACGCTGCTTTTGTTTGTAGAAAAGAATGCGTAGCCATAGCAAACAGAGTCTCAGCCGTGGCCTCGATAGCCACCATCAGCCTCAGATGACATTTTTCTTTCATTGCTTCCTTAAATTTTCGTTCATGCATAAACCTATTCAGTGAGATTTACAGCAAAACCCCTCCTTCTAACACCATTGATTACACATTCGGTGCCTAAGAATCTAGCGAGTTGCATAAAATGTTTATAACTTCCTCCAACACAACCCAAGACTCGTGGTCATAGAGGGGCGTGGGGAAGATACAGACACCTGTTTGGGGCTATGAAACCTGGAATGTGTTTCAACTACACGTAGTCTTTTGTCTGCTCGACTGATAATGGGTCCCAGTTCCACATGGGAAAAAGATATATCTGTGATTCAGGAACACAGATTGACACAGTGTTAAATCCAATCCTGATCAGGGATTCAAAGCAGGAGTTATGCGATGGCCGGAAGAGACAATGGAGGTGGTAGGACCGACTGGTAACACCCAGGATGTCAGTGGTGGTTCTGTTCCATGGGATCACGGCAGAGGCGATGGACTCAGCCAGGAGATGAACACACCACCTCCAGGGGGATCAGAATGACTTGCTTAGACGGTCACCGCCTGCATAGCCGTACAGCCCGCTTGGTCTCTGGTCAAACTGACCTGTTAGGGCAGCTATCGCTTTTTACAGGGTGTGGGGGGCAATCCTTAACACGAGGTGTTCAGAATGTTTCCCTCTATAGCGTAGACACTCGGTAAACATCTGCGGTCATGTAGCGATCTGAATGGTAAATTAGAAATCACTCCTATGCTGTGATATGGGAAATACAACGAATTTTCTAACTTCTATTTGATAATGTGCCATACACCAACACGCTCATGTGTTTAAAAAAATGCTGGCTTCATTAGAAGACACATTGTACAAAATACTTTAGTAAGGCCACAAGATGTGCAAAGTTTTATGGAACAAAACGGTGGCAGTAAGGAAAATTCTTCCCGACTTTCCCTGCTTCCATCATCACATTTAACATTCACTGCATTGCTGGAGTGAGACAGAGGTCACTGTAGCAAGTATGCTTAGCAGGATGTTAAACAAGCTATGATACCACTAATTCATCATAAAATATTAAGAGAAGGCTATTACTAGATATGTTCTCCCTCTCACAGATGCAGGTTCCGTTGTGTTCCACATTGCTCATGCATCAGAAAACTCTCTCGTAATACATTTAGTCAACATGGATGAAAATGGTGTTGCCACCACAATCACTGAATTGATTGGTATGTATCACTCCACGAACTAATCTTCTTGTCATTGTGAAACAATTTTTTATTCTCAGAATTAATAATCAGGAAACCCATTTGTATCCACATTACGCATTATGAATACTAGGTGTGAGGGTCACTGACTGAAGGAACCTGGAAGTTAATCACAAAGAAAGCTGAAAAAATGAACTGGTGGGGTGGGAGGTATCAGATCATCAGAAACTGAGAAATAACTTCGCGAGGTTGTTTTTACATTTCATTTCATCACCAATAACTTCTCAAAAGGTCAACTCATTTTAAACCATGGCTCTATACAAGTTGACCTCAATTCCTCCAGTTGACCACAGTTTTTCAAATACATTCTAAGCCCTGGACCTGAAACTTTTAAATAAACCTTCATCACATTTAATACTTCAGATGCACTGGTCTTACGGGTGTTGACTGTTTCCGCCCTGGAGAAACTCTATCGGGGCTTTCAGACATGTGTGTTAGCTTAGTAGGTTTCTATTTGGAGAAGTTATGGCTAGAACAGCAGGCACGAAAAGAAAAGTTGCCTCCCGTGGGCGTGTGTGACCGGGCTCATTGTATCTGGAAGGTAAGAATCATGTTTCCACTGCATCTGCGACCAGAACAAGGCATGAAGGTCAGATACAGGTTCTTGGCGGTAGATGGAGGTTCAGTGCATGAGCTCTTTGAGATGCATGGGGCCCAACATTCATGGGCTCCTCATATGTCTTTGGAGCACACACAGTTGTGGAGGTGGACTGGGTGTAAGCCCTCTTTAATGACCAAAATCACAGAGCTGTGGTCGATGTGGTCAGAGTGGTCTTTGGGACTCTGTTACATTATACCATGTGAAGACCTGATCTCCACATTCATTCATCTCCGTCGTGCGTTCAGAAATTCTTAGGAGTTCTAACGGACAAAATTCTGCTTTATGCGTGGTGGTTTTCAGGCAGAGAAAATGATGCTAATAAGGAAGATTTTGTGAAGTTCAAGAACCTGACTAGAGAAAAGAATATTCCAGACGAAAACATTGTGAACACCATCCGCTTTGGTAATGTGACTGTTTTTCCTGAATCTCCTCCTTACATAATATGTAAATTACTATCGGAAAAGAAACTCAATTTTCTTACATTTCCTCTTCCATAAATTATCTACTGTTAAGAACATTATTTAAAAATAAAAGAGCTCCTTGGAAAGTTGTGGAATGATACTGAACTACTTCTTCTTTTTTCCCGTGTTCTCTGTGTTTTCTTCTCAGACACTTGTCCTACAAGCTCTTGAAATCGTGGACTTGGACACCTACATGTGGTAAGTAAAAATAACCTGTTAGTAGTGCTGCTTTGTCAAGAAATTCAATAAGCATTCATTGTGATTTCATACGTGACTTGTTTTTTAGTAACTATTTTCTTATCAAAAGAAGGGAATTATTTCACAGACGATTTCATTTGTTGTTCCATTAGGATAATTGGTTTCTCCTGAACCCTATTAAATTACAAATCTGGGGGGTTAACTCATGCTGATGGAGTCTGGGGGACTCAGCATTCTCATGCAAATGATGGACTTGAGGGAGAATGGGCACTTCCAGGACTTGGGGAAAGACCAGAAAAGGAATGAGTCTTCCAGTCAGTCTGGACTTGATGGCTTCTCTATGGACATCAGTCCTCCAGAGGAACTGGGCTCAAAGGGAACTCACCAACCCTGCACACACAAACCTAACTGGACATAATCCTCACAGCCACACTGGACAATTCCAACCACACCGTGTTGGACATAGATACCCCTAAGAAGGTGCACTGATTAAGTGTGATTTTTAAATGTCCTAAAGTAACATTGCTTCAGAAAACCACATTGGCTAACCGGCCTTTATTTACTTTCTTCCATTGTGAAACAGCAGCCAAAAACCTAAACTTGAAGGATGAACAGGATGGTTTGAATATACCACAAATTTCGGAATTAGAGTACAATGGCAGGAATGTAACTCCGTCACAGAACTGTAAATGTTTTTTAGATGGCCCATCCCCATGAACATGAATCTAAAAATCAGGAAACTCCTGCAATGGATGTTAATCACGAAGGGGCCCACCAAACATACATCCTTGGAGAAAATCCAAACACATTTTCCCATATCACAGATACAGAATATTAAGTTCCTCATGGATTTTGTCCTTTGCGTTAACTGACAGCCTCTCTATCCCTTGACACCGTACATCCTGGGGCTCATCCCTGTCACGCTGTCATAGTCAACTCAACTAAGCTGTTTGCCGTGTTTCACTCTGCTACAGGATACAGCATCGAGCACCAGTCACAGCATCTTCTCCGTAGAATCCAGATCAATGAAGAAAATGATACTTGCTCTTGTCTAAATCATTGTCTCTCTTCATAAGCACACTTCCTTCCTTCTGTCATCTCTCCCAGTCACCATGCACATCCTGTGTGTTGTACTGCTGTTTTAAATGTTGAAATAAATTGATTTGATAGGCATGCAATCCATGAGTGTCTTTGAAAAATTTGCTGAATCCAAAAAACCCACAAATACCATTTTCAACGCAGCATTCAAGAGAATGTGTGCGTAATAGGATCAACGTCCCATAAGAGACAATTTTGATGAGTATTACACAGAGAAGCCCTAGCCATCAAGGTGAGATGGAGTAAAAGGTTTACACCAACATGGGGAGGGAACTGGGTTATGCATATTTCTTCTGTCCTACAATGAGGTGGTCTGATCAAGAAAAAAGTCTCCAAAAAGCATCGTTTCATCACACCGAAGGGTACATGTGTGCCTCTCTAAGATTAGGAAAGAGACAGACTAGGTCGCCACGTATTGTGATTGTGGGGAGGTCGGAACTACCACAGCACCATCCCCCATGAAACTCACTAGAAGAGCTGATGTTTACGACAGGAGCAGCAGTGGTAAACGATGGGGCAGCTGCTAGGCTCAGTCAGCCCATAGCGCCATGCGGTCTCCATCCCTCCTGGAAGAACAATACCATGGATGGGATGCAGATGCAATCGCAGTGCACAAGACTTAAGGTGGTATCCCTTTCACTGGTGCTTCAAAAGTCACTAGAATTTCGGGGCATTGCCCTTTCCAAATAATGATGCAGGCAGAGCAGATGGATTCGCTTTCCATGATACACAAGGTCTTTGTCACCTTAGAGATCTGGAACTCGGGATCTAGAACTTATTCCGAAGGTTGGGCTCCAGTACAGAAATCTGGTCCATGCCCAAGAAAAACAAAGCTAGACCCAAGCACTATTGACCAGGAAAGATAACATTTTAGCGACTGAGAAACAAATAGCCTTCAAATGGGCTATACTTTGCAAATTCCAAGGACATTATTAATGAAGAGTTTTTGGCTTTAGATGGAAGTTATGGACATGTCATGAGTGATGTCTGAATTCTATCTCTTGCATAAATGAGTGTGTGCATCTGGAATTCTGACTCTGGTCATCAGGATGTGTCTGGAAATACCAGACTCGGCGGTGGCTATTCACACAGGCAACAGAGTACAGAGTGAGGGACATGATGACTCTAACCTGAGTCTCTTAAGAAATGTGAGAGAAATGACATGGCATAAAGATGTTAGAATATTGTGAAATATTGTATGTATATCCATATCTACAGAGACTATATATTACAGACTTAGATATAGGTATAGATGGGTAGGTATAGACATCTTAGATACCTACATGTGTGTATGTGTGGTCAATGTTAGTAACAAAAGGCGAATATAGAAACAGAATCTGCCACCACAGAATTGTCCACAAAGAATCTCAGGTACAGAAGAGTCCACTAGTGAGTCCTGAGACGTGCAGACAAAAAAGAGCACTCAACTTACAGAAAGTCAGAAGAAGACGGTGAGGGAAGGCTGCCCTATCTATCCATTGTGTGAGGCCAGCATACCCGGAAACCCCCATATCTGACAAACACATCCTTAGGGACAGGACCCGATGAGCTCATATTAAAATATGTCCCAACCCAACTTACAGCGTCATGCCTCTGGGCAGCCTGTGGTGCTCTCATTCTAGCGAGATAGGTTCTATATTTCTATATTATACATACACATGCATAAAATTATGTACCATGTAAATGACACACCAGTGCTATTTTAAAGTGCTTAAACTAAGAAGGAAGCTAATGATGTGGAGGCGAAAAGAAACAAATACTTGGTATAGAGTTGAAGGTACATCATATACTTGTATTTTGCTTAAAAATAATTTCCTAAAGAACAACAGAAATTACACATTATGTACTGCCTTCTGTTTATATGTTTTTACTTTGCTTAATCACTAGCTTCCTAAAGGGAACACACCTAATTCAACATAACAATATACATGAAAGATAAGAAATGTAAACCGTCACCCTGACATTGTCAAATATTTTATCCCATTGGCACTTACAAAATAACTATACTGAGTTTTCATATTATATGGGTTCTCAGTTAAGTAAAGCGGCATATTTCTGTTGGTGCAAACCAAGCAATGAAGCAGGTCTCACCGCAAGTCTAAATCGGGTGTCGGATTTCCACGACAGTTTATGTCGTGATCATGTGTTACCTGCTAAACATGAACACTAATAATAAGGCGGTATCAAATGATTCAGAAGACACAGGAGAAACATGGAAAGCGATAGTGAAGACGGACTATAAAATATATAAAGCCAGGTACACTTCAAATATGTGTTATGCAATTCCAGCTTCATATTGGTTTTGGACAAGATGGAATGATTTTTTTCTCTTCAGAAGATATGGACAGTTTTTCAAATTGGTTACCTCCTTCTTCTTCTGCTCTGTTATAAAAATATGGGAGCAATGACCATCCTTTAGAGTTAATTTTCTACCTTCAAAATTAAAGGTCTCATTTTTTCATAGGCCTTTCCATGTTTACCTAATAATTCAGATGCTAGAAAAACCAAGTGGCTGTAAACAGATGCTACCCTACGTACAATAACTTAAGCTTGTTCACAAATGTGAGTTCATCGCCTAAGCCTATGTTCACAATTGCCTATGTTCATCTAAATATATTACCTAGAAGGCACATGTATGTGTTGGCGTGTTCATATACATACATAACAACATTTGAAGTATACTATTTTTACAGGATCAATACACAGCTGTGAAGATGGTCACATGTGAATGGATATTATAAAAGATTACAGACAATCAACAACCATTTCTGTCAAAGTGCCCATAAGCAAGTCTCATCAAATGACAGTGCCACTCAGAGTCTTTACTTTGGAATAGCCAATATGGACAGAGCATTGTGATCTGTACACAACAAATATTTGCAAAGTAACACCAATGTGGAGCACTCAAACCCAGATGCTGTTTAATCAGTGATCTCGACCGAGGATTGAAGATCTGGTTATACTTGAATGTAATGGGTTATTTTCCCTTATGAAAATTATGTTCTTAAAGAAATCATTGTTTTATTTCATCGCGTCTCAGTCCTATTCTATTTTACATTGTTGTGCTGTAGCCAAGTAGGGTTTTAGAAAAGGAGAGGATGTAAAACTCAGCCTCAGGCAACAATGCAGAAAGGCAGACCCAGGGCCACATGTTACAACGGTGTTACAATCTCACCCCACAAATGATTATCTATTGTGTTTTATTAGCCATAGGAAAGTATGCGTTCCTGCCACACACAGTCATATGTGAACACACTGGATTCATTTACAGGTGGGAACATCTCTGTTTTTCTCACAAGGGAATCCACACTTTTTTCCTGCTCATCGGCGATGCTCTCACAGTCTCATGAGAATGACTGAGATTTAAAATACCCTGGCCTGCTATTGGCCTACATCCTGAATCGGCATTAACGTCTTGAAAACCACCAATCACATCTCATAGCTCCTTGAAATTCCTCGAGCCAAGGTAGTGTCATATTGCCAAGGGGGTACCCTCAACACATGGTCAAATAGCCAGACACACATTTACGTATGTAAGACACCGGGTTACATATGAAGGAATTCCTGCAAGAGTAACAGCTGACTTTTCTACAGAAACTCTGCAGGCCAGAAGCGAGTGGCAGGACATATTCAAAGAACAGAAAACAAAGGCCTACAACCCAGATTGCTCTACCCAGCAAGGCTACTGCTGAAAATTCAAGGAGAGATAAAGAGCTTCTCAGAAAACAAGAAGCTAACCACCATACCAGCATTGTAGGAAATGTTCCAACGGCTTCTTTAAACAGACGAAAGGGGAAATCACACTAACAAAGGAATACCAGAAACATGAGTAACAAAACGGCAATAAATATGTACCCATCAACAATCATTTTAAATGTGAATCGGCAAAATGCTCCAATCATAAGACAAAGACTGGCTCAGGGGATAACAAAGCAGGATCCATGAATGAATATGTTGTTTACGAAGGACTCATCTCAGGTCAAAGACGCACACAGACTGAAAGTAAAGAGATGCAATAAGATATTTCACGCAAATGGAAATGAGAAGAAATTTGGATGGCAATGCGTATTTCAGACAAATTAGACGTTAAAATGAAGACTACATTAAAAGACAAAGAAGGGCCTACATAATAATAAAGGGATCGATCCAACAAGAGGACATAAGACAAGTAAACGTTTCTGTACCCCACGTTAAGAGCTTCTAAATATATGAAACACATTATGACCGATGTAATGTCAGAGATGAACAATAGCCCTTTCACAGTATGGGAGTTCAACACCCCATTGTCACCAATGGACAGGTCTTCCAGAAAGAAAATCAACATGGAAACCGCAGACTTAAATGACACGTTAGACCAGTAGGATTTAATCGATATTTTTAGAGCATTTCACACAAAGCAGCAGAATATACATTTCCATACTTGTTTCAGACAAAATCGATGTTGAAATGAAGACTAAAATAAAAAACAAAGATGGCACCACGTAATTATAAAGGCTTGATCCAACAAGGGGGCATAACATTAGTAAACATCTATACACATAACATAGGACCTCCTAAATATATAAAACAGTTTATGACTGACATAAAGACAGAGACCATCAGTGGCACTATCATAGTAGGCGGCTTCAACGCTCCATTGACAGCAATAGACAGATCCTCCAGACAGAAAATCACACGGAATCAGTGGCCTTAAATGACACTTTAGCCAGATGCATTTAATTGATATTTTTTGAGCTTTGCACCCAAAGCTACAGAATATACCTTCTTCTCAAATGCACACGGCACAATTTCCCAGACAGACCACATGTTAGGCTACCAAACAAGTCTCAATAAATGTCAGAAGATTCAAATCATATCAAGCGTCTTCTCTGACCACAATGCTATGAAAGTAGAAATCAATTATACGAAGAAATCCCGGGAGCACACAAATACATGGAGGCTGAATGACATGCTCCTAAATAGCGAGGGGGTCAGAAATGAGGTCAGGGGGAAATCGAAAGATACCTCGAGACAAACGAAAATGAAAACACAAGAACCCAAATCTATGGGATGCAGCGAAAGGAGGGAAATTCATAGCAATGAAGGCCAACCTAAAGAAACAAGGAAACTCTCAACTCAACAGGCTATCTTTACACCTAAGGAGATGAAAAAGAACAGAAAAACTAGCCAATAGGGAGTACAAAGATGGAAATAATTAAGATAAGAGCAGACATAAATGAAATGGAGCCCCCCCCCCAAAAAAAAATACAAAAGCTCAATGAAACCAAGAGCTGGTTTTATTTTGAAAACGTAAACAAAATCGACACTCCCTAAGCCAGACTCACCAACTAAAGAGACAGAGGACAAAAATTAATAAAATCAGAAATGAAAGAGGAGAAGCGACAAGGGATAACACAGAAATACAGAAAATTTGAAGAAAATACTGTGCGCAACTGAATGCCAACAAATTCGACAATCTGGAAGAAATGGATAAATTTCTAGAAGCATACACTCTTCCAAGTTTGAGCCAAGAAGAAAGAGAATCTATGATCATACTGATTACTACCAAAGAAATAGAATCAGTAATCGACAAGCTTCCAACAAACAAACGTCCTGGACGAGATGGCTTCACAGGTGAACTGTACAAACATTCAAAGAAGAATTAATACCTATTCTACTCACAGTATTCCAAAAAATACAGAAGGAGGGAAGGCTCCCAAGGACATTTTATGAGGCCACTCTTTGTCTGATCCCAACATCAGACAAAGATATTGCCAAAAAAAAGAGAAAACTATAGCCTGATAACTCTAATGAACATAAATGCAAAAATCCTCAACAAACTTTGAGCAAACTGCATTCAGCATCACATTAAACAGATCTTACACCACCATCAAGTGGGACTCATTCCTGGTATGCAAGGATGGTTCAATATCCACAAATCACTTAATACAATACACCACACTAACAAAATAAGAAATAAAAATCATATGATCCCATCAGTGGATGCTGAAAATGTGTGTGACAAAATTCAACAGCCATTTATGATTAAAATAAAACCTCTTAGTAAAGTGGGAATAGCGGGATCATATCTCAACATAATAAAGGACACATATCACAAGCCCACAGCTAACATCTTAGTCAACGGGGAAAGGCTAAAACCTTTCCCCTTAGATCGGGAACAAGACAAGGATGCCCACTTCCACCACTTTTTTTCAACATATTTCTGGAAGCTCTAGCAAGAGCAATCAGACAAGAAAATGAAATAAAAAGCATCCAAATTGGAATGGAGGAACTAAAATTGTCATTATATGCAGATGACATGATACTGTGTAGAGAGAAAATCCCAAAGACTCCACAAAGAAAATGTTACAACTGATAAATGACTTCAGTAAAGTAGCAGGATACAAAATTAATATTGAGAAATCAGTTGCATTTGTATACACCAATAATAAACTATCAGAACAAGAAATCAAGAAATCAATGCCATTTACAATTAATTCAAAAACTATCAAATACCTAGGAATAAATTTAACCAAAGAAGTGAAAGACCTGTACTCTGAAAATTATAAGACACTGAAGAGAGAAATCAAAGAAGATACAAATAAGTGCAAATATATACCATGTTTATGGATAGGAAGTCTAAATAGAGTTAAAATGTCAATACTACCTAATCCAAAGAGTAAACTCAACGCAATTCCTATCAAACGACCAAGGACATTTTTCTCTGAAATAGAACATATAATCCTAAAACTTAATTGGAACCATAAAAGACCCCAAAGGCACGGCATGCATGGAAAATCAGATTAAAGTGGGAGGTATCACGCTACCCGATATCAAATCATACTACAAGGCTATACTAATCAAAACAGTATGATACTGGCAGAAGAACAGACATATAGATCCATGGAACAGAATAGAGAACCCAGAAATGAATCCATCCGCATATGGTCATTTCATCTATGACAATGGAAGCAAGAATTTATATCTGAGTAAATACAGTCTATTTAATAAATGGTCTGGGAAAATTGGACGGACACATGAAAAAAGTGAAAATGGACCACCTGTTTATGTCATACACCAGAACAATTTCAAAATGGATTAAAGATTTAAATGTGAGACCTCAAACCATAAAAGTCCTAGAAGAAAACACAGGGAGAAATTTGCAGACATTACCCTCAGAAATATTTTTACTGATATATACCCTCAGGCAAGGGAAATAAAGAAAAAATAAACATATGGGATTGCATCAAACTTAAAAGTTTTTTTCACAGCCAACGATCATCAATAAAACAAAACGGCAGCCTACTGAAAGGGACAACATATTGGCCAACGATATTTCTGATAAGAGGTTAATATCCAACAGTTATAAAGCACCTATTCAACGCAACACCAAAAAAACAAACAACCCAATTAAAAATTGGGAAAAACATAGGAAGAGGCATTTCTCTAACGAGGACATACACATGGCCAACAGGCACAAGAAAAAAGGTTCAACCTCACTAATCATTAGAGAAATGCAAATAAAAACCACGATGAGATACCACCTCACTCCGGTCAGAGTGGCATCATCAATAAATCAACAAACAACAAGTGCTGGCGGGATGTGGAGAAAAGGGAACCCTGCTGCACCGTTGGTTGGACTGCAGATTGGTGCAGCCACTGTGGAAATCAGTATGGCCGGATCGCAAAAAACTGGAAATGGAACTACCTTATGACCCAGCAATTCAACTCTTAGGTATCTATCCCGAGAACCCAAGACGCTAATTCAAAAAACTTTCTGCACCCTTATGTTCACTGCAGCTCCATTTTCAACAGCCAAAACTTGGAAACAACTGAAATGCCCATTGGTAGATGACTGGATTAAGAAAGTGGTACGTGTATACAATGGAGCATTTACTCAGCTATAAAGAAGAAGGAAATCTAACCATCTGCAACGCTATGGATGGACCTAGAGAACATTTTGTGAAGTGAAATAAACCAGTCGAGAAAGACAAATCCCATATGATCTCATATGTAGTATCTAAAGAACAAAATGAACAAGCAAAATAAACAGAAACAGTCTCAGCGATATAGAGGAAAACCTGATGGTTGCTGGATGGGAGGGAGTGGGGTGGAGAGAGAAGGAGACGGGATGAGGCAACATAAATTGGTAACTACAACGTGGCCTCAGGGATAGAAAACACTGTGCGAGGAATATAATCAATAACGATGTAAATATGTTTTAGGGGGCCTGGTGGACTCTTGTCTTGTTAGGGAGACCACTTCATAGTCAGTGTAGAGGCCTGACCACTGCACTGTACATCTGAAGCTGCCACTGAATAACATTATATGACAACTATGATTTAATACACATATAGTTACGGGATGTGGAGTAGAGTGTGGGAATGGAGTCAATAGAATTCCGATAGATATGTATGATATCGGGGGTGGGGAACAGTGGATGGGAGGAGGGGGGTTGTCGCTTTGTGAGGGGTGAAAAGGATAACTATTACATTGTTTTGTACACAGGAAACTAATAACAATAATAAAAAAAGAAAAATAATTTATTTCCCATATTAAAAAAAAAAGGCACACATAAAAAAGCCACCGGCTGCCCTCAGAGGAAAGAAGACATCCTCAGAGCGCCTCCTTCGAGAGGGGCCACACAGGGAAATGCAGGAGTGTCCAGAAAATGGACACGTGGAATGGACATGTGGATTCCACTCCAGAAACTCTGCTGTGACGGAGGCAGAGGGACCAGACCCTCCGAAGACCCAGCGATACCTTCCAAACTGCTGACAGCGTGAGCTGCCTAAAAGTGAGATGGGTTCTCCAGTAGTGGAAGAGTCTCTTAGAAGAAGGAATAGGGTTTCTATTTGTCTCTGAAATAATGTCTACATTAGACTATGCTCTCTTCCATTCAGAATCAATAACCATACTAAACATCATTGGATATACTATCTACGACCAAAGCCTGGGGACAGCCCCTCTTTTAGTCTGTTAGGGTGGCCATAACAAGGTCCCCCAGACCACGTGGCTGACACAACACACATTTATTCTCTTCCAGTCCTGGAGGCTGGAGTCTGAGATCCAGTGTCCCAGGGCTGGACCCCCCCAAGGCCTCTCTCCTGGGTGTGCAGATGGCCGTCTGCTCTCCGTGTCCTCACATGGTCGTCCCTCTGTGTGTGTCTGTGTCCTCACCTCCTCGTCTTATAAGGACACAGTTCTAATGGGTCAGGGCCCACCTAGTAACCTCATGTTGTTACCTTAATCACTTCTTTATAGCCCCATCTCCAAATGTAGTCACATTCTCATGTCCTGCAGGATAGGACATCAACATATCAATTTTGGAAGGTGTGCAGTTGAGCCCATAAGAGCCCCGCAAAGTATCCTTCATGAATGACCTGTTTCTATTTCAGTTCCGGTAGTGAGTGCAGGGGGCGGGGTAGTAGAATTTGAAAGCACCATTCCCATGCTCTTTTCCAAAGAAAACCAAGAAGAAAACAAAGTTGGGACTAATTAATATCTTAGTGTTCTCAAGTTTACACGTATTGCACTAAAACTACAGACAAAGCCTGAAGTTAATTTTACATGTCAGCATACACGAGAATGTGCATTATTACTCTCCACACCTTCTCTGTATTGTCACAGTGCTGTGAATTTGTGTTCTGATAAATTCCGAGGGTAAAGGAGCTGAATACACGTTTACCTCCACTCACTTCTTATATACAGAGGGTGCCAAAAATGTATCCACATGACTTGTATTTATCTTCTGTTATCAATGGTATATAGTGAGGATTACAATATTACAACAGCTCTTTTTCGTTCTTAAAACGTATATGCATTGTTTTGGCACCATCTGAATATATAAAATCTTGGTTGTTGGGTCACGGTAGATAAAATTATGTCTAGCACTGGACGTTTGTCTATTTCTCCAGAAAATGAGCTGCAGAGAGGATGCTATGGTCAGGTGGAGACGTTTTGTATATGTATGTGTGTGTGTGTGTGTGTGTGTGTGTGTGTGTGTGTGTTTGAGTGTGTCACACATATACTATTGTGTCACACATATACTATTGTGTCTTGCTCTCGGTTCCACTTAATGCTTCTAAATCACATTGCTGTTTACGGTGAAGGGTTGTTTGGAATATTAATGAATGAACTTCATCTTCAAGTAAGAAAATATCTAGATTCCCCTAAAAAATGTGAAAATAAATTCACTCTGAATAAAATTACTCCACTATTAACTTGAAAAAAAAATAAATGTATTAATTCTTTATCCCTCGGAATCTCAGAGTAACCATTTCTGAATGTTGATAAAAAAAACTGACCAGAAGCATTATCGTTTAGCTTTTGCATTACTACGTTTCCAATGTCAAAATAAATATTACAGACGCATTTAGAGGAGTTTGTTCTAAATTCTAAAATAATTGTTAAAAGAGATAATTTTGTGTCATGAAAGGATATGAGAATACGTTACTCACTTCACTTTGTTTAACCACCAAAAACTGGGTTGTCTCCAGTTCTCTGTTTTTTCACATTAATGCTTACTCCTCATGTCTTTAAACTTCTGAAACCATTTCAAGCCTCATTTGAAACTCACTGCTCCTCCTGACACCAGCGGCTGCTTTAGAATGATTTTATTATCAACTGTACTCACTTTCCTTCAGGAAGTGAGTGTGAGGTTACGTCAGGATTCCAGGTGCAAATGCTGACATGCTGCCAGCCAGTGGCTCAGCCCGTTTAGCTTTCATTCCACCCTCAGGGTATCGGTGACTCTGGCATTGATCAAAAACTTGCATTTGTCGACTAAGGGACAACGTGGAGCTAGATTGTTAGCTTTCCATGTGCAACTAAAACCACAAATGACAGACATTTGCCCAGTGTAAGCCAGGCACTCCAGGCAGGCTGCTTGCTGGTGACACAGGGGACCCAGTTGTGTCCTTCCTGAAGAAGAGCCTTGAGAACCTCACCGGGTCCTCTGTGTGCCCCGCCCCCGGTGGTTCTTAGAGGGAAATGGGGTGAGGAATCAAGAAGTCCCCGGGCCTGATCAGCGACTCAAGGGCCCAGGTGAGAGGTGCAGTTCTCGAATGCTGCTCCTGCAATAGTTTTCCCCACGTCCATGGTGACATGAGGAAAATGCACCTGGCAGAGCGGATCTCTTTCCTTGGTCTCTTTCTCTGTTTTTGAATAACAGACTTTACTCCTTTGATCAGCATTAGGTTTATCAAATACTGTAGAAAGTCGAGTTGCCACACACCCTCTCCCCGACACACAGGCCGCCCTACAATGAGTCCCTTACAGTCGTGTGGTGTGTTTGTTAGGACGCGTGAAACAAGTGAGATACTGTACCCCTTGCTGTCACTCATAGTTACACCAGGTGAACACTCCGTGGGTTTGGACAAACGTGTAACGACATGTTCCCGCCATCACGGCATCGTACAGGGTACTGTCACAGCCCGAAACACCCGCTGTGCTCCCCGTACGCATCGGGAGTTTTTTGGAATGTTCGGTCTTGAGTGTCCTTCATGTGTTGTAGATACTAGTACTGAATTGAATGGAGAGGTTCAAACTATTTTCTCCCAGGACCTAGTTTCCTTATCCACTGTCTTCTGATGAGCTTCAAATAGCAAATGTGTCTAAATTTTCATGAGGTTCATTATCATTCTTTCCCCTCATGCAGCAAGTTTTATGTTTGCTTTGTTTTGTTTTGTTTTTGTGGTTGGTGGTCCTCTCTAACCACTCCTAGCCTACTCTGATTCCACGATTGTCCCTGTGTTTTTCCTGAAAACTAACACTCTTAGTGGGTTTTCGGAAAAGTCATGGCATATTTTTTCTATGCGACAGACAAGTTGCTGTCCTTTGGTTCTTCAGTCCAGTTGTGGCGGATGTCGCTTCCCTGGCCCATGTTGGTATTATCATTGCGCTCTTCCCGGGCGAGGCAGGTGGTTGCCGGCCATTGGAGGGCCGCTCACGGCGACTCAGGGCAGCTCACGCCGGCTCCTGGCCACTCATGGTAGCTCACGGCAGCCCTGACTTGGCGTTTTATCACCCGGGTCAAGGACATCATATATTTGTGTTCTCTGCAGCAGTATGTGGATAAATACTTAGCACTTCTCTCTGGGGAACAAAAAGAGATACAGATTCTGGAAGTTCCTGTTACTTCATGTAAATGTCCCCTTCGTTGCCAGTTTCTAGCTACCTAAGGGACACCAAGCAGCTGACAGAAGTACTGAGAATGTTCTCATGGCTCCCCCAAGCCTAAAGGATGACCCCGGCCTGTGCCTCAAAGGCAGGTCGGGCTGCCACTTGCGCACATCCGAAGTGGCTCTGAGCGCTGTGACACAGCAAGTAGTGCGTCTGGATTGTGGAAGCACCGAGCGATTGGAAGAGGTTACCCACAGAAATCCTCGGGGGCACCGGGGAGGCACATGGAATGGCGGAGTCTGACTCTGACGTGGAGGCGAAGTCTGGCCACCCCTCGTTCTGCAGGCAGCTCTTCTTCTGCAGGAAGCCCCCCAGAAACCAAAACGCAGCTGGCTCCTCGTACAACGACCCGCCTGGCTTCCTTCTTTATCCCAGAAATTCCGTTCCCATCCATGCCACTGACTGACACGTGTGGCATAAAAGGTACTGTCTCCGGAGACACACAGTTTGACTCACACCCAGTGTCTGCATCGCACTGTCTGTAAATGGTACCACGCGGTGGGCAATAAGGCCTCACACATCTATCCTCTGGCCTGAGACAAATAAGCCACTGTAACTTTCAAATTAATTTTTGTATGAATTCCAGATTAACCTATCTTCGCCTGTAAAAATTTAGCCTGGTTGTTTTTACATGTCTGAAATCTTTCGTTAGGTTCCCTTTTATCAGCATAAAGGTATGTGGCTCAAAGTTATCCACATCTCCAAACACAGCCCCGTGATCAGAGGTTGACTCATTTGTGATTGGTCAAGAGTTTCATGGATTCAGGTTAAACTGCCTTCAGCATGGCTATGGACTCAGTGGTGTCGCCTTGAAGGTCTATGCTGAAGCGTCAGCCGCCAATGTGATGGTATCTACCCTGGGGTCCCGGAAGTACTTAGGGTTCAATGAGGTCATAAGAGTGGGGTCATCATAATGGGATTAGTCTCATTAAACAGGAGGCAAGGCACAGGGTCTCTCAGCCTCTCTCTGTATCTCTCTCTCTCTCTCTCTCTCTCTCTCTCTCTCTCTCTCTCTCTCCTTTATCTGGCTCTCTCTCTCTCTCTCTCTCTCTCTCTCTCTCTCTCTGTCTCACTCTCTGTTTTCTCTCTCCCCCCCCCAATTTCCCATGTGGGAAAAGCAAGAACGCATCCATCGGCTAGGTGGGGAATCAGCTCTTTCCGGAACCCCACCGTGCCGGCACCCCGATCTCAGCCTCCAGAACTGTGAGAAAATACATCTCTGTCCTCTAAGCCACCCAGTCTGTGGTGTGTTGCTGTGGTGGCCTGAACTGACTAATAAAAGCAACGTGACCCTGATTTGTGCATAAGGTTGGGGAAGATTCTTCGGGTGGTTAAAACTCATCAACACATATTGTGAGCATGGAAGATGGAAAGGGAGGAAAAATTAATACAAGTATCCATGTCTGAAGCTCAGTCTCCATGAATGCATGCCTTTGTATAATTCCTGTGTTCTACAAACTGCCTCTTAGTAAATTCAGGAGATGCACATGGCTTTATCGGAACGGAAAAGAGCAAATCACATGAGGCCACGTGTCTGGAAGGACAGAAGAGGAAGTCACCCTGGTTGTCACTTCAGAATGATACTCTGTCCAATCAGAGGGGCTCTGAATGTCACCTTGGTGAGTTCCACCTCGTTTGCATAGTTTCCAGGACAGCAAAATTCTTCTTCATTATCCCTCCTTCTCTCTCCTTTCAAGCCCATTTCAAGTCTATCTGAACAAATGCACTGTTTTCCACACATGACTGAGTTACCCCAGCATCAGCTGCCTACACTCCCTGCAGTGCCTCCATGGGGCCATCTCCTGCCACACCACCAGCAGCCTGGGGCGACCTCTGGTGTTGACACCCCCATGGCTATGTACAGAGCTGCTCTGTGCTCACAATCTCACAGTCCCGCCACATGCCCTGGACCCCGGCACAGGCACCTAACGTGAGTGGCATTATTCCAACCCTTCAGCTGGGCCAAGAGAGAACTTGCTTCCTTGTGTGATAAAATGAAAGCAGCACTGCCCATTGTTCTGTCTGTGTTCCCTAGAATTTCAGCAAGTCAGAGCCGAGATGGGACACCTCAGCTGGGTCAAGTGGGTGCTCACTGAACGTCATTGGAGCTTCTGGGAAACTTACCTGAAGCGAAATCGTACTCCAGCCTAGGATAATGGACGCAAACAAGAGCTAAGTGCCTATGGCAAATCTGTGGTCACAAAAACAGCACCAAACTTAAATAAAGACCCAAAATGCTTCTAACATGAAATACTGAAATAAATGTGGGCCGTACATACATTTAAGTAAGAGTTGTGCAAACAAATCAGAGACTACCTAGATAGGACACCCTCCCATTGCGTGGCCACCAATGCTCACTCACACAGGGACAGTGCAGACATGCCACTCACCTATGTTCACGCATTTCGGTTGTGGGACGACACTGGAGTCCCCAGAGAAAACCCACGCAGACGGGGGAGACCCCACAAACTCCACAGACTGTGGCCCTCCCAGGAACTGATTCTTTTCTCAGTGTAATGACGAAAGGACACTGAATAAACTGGCATTATTGGAGGCCGTGTTGTATTCCTGAGATAGCCCAGGATACAGAAGGCATCCTCCCAAATCCTGGTGTTCTCCTCAGCCTTCTGGTCAACCCCATTCATCAGCGTCTCTCAGGATTATCCAACCTGCGCATCACCACAGGGAGAACACACATCTCCGTCGATACGCCTAATCGCTAGTGGCCTTTTAAGAAGAGCACATATTGGTCTCTTCGAAACAACTGTTTCACAATTCCAAAATCCAAAATTAGAAGTCTCCAAATCGCAGCTGGCAATAATGAACGGATGTGGGCATTTTTTGACATATACATGTGAGCCCAATGGATCTGTCATCACTGACAGAAGTGGGATGATTTTCCTCCAAGTGGCAACATTGCTATTTCAAGGATAACGTATGTTCTGTGTAACGTGGCCTATTGGAAATGTCTGCACATGTAATTTAAGGATGTACAGTCACATGAGTTATCAGGAATGCGGTGAGTATTCAAGAACAGATCAACTTAACCACACCCATCATCAATTACTGAGTTACTTCTGGCAATAAGATAATATCGTTGGAAAAATAGTCCAGCAAATATTAAAGCCCTAGTCTATATACATGCTAAGTATCTGAAAATAAAGGTAAAGGATCATTAACATTGAACATATAATCTTACTATCTGTGATGTTGCACGTAAAATAATTTTACAGAAAGGGGAGGTTAAATTTTTATATTTCTTCATTGAACAATTTCTCTGTTACATATATGGCAGTCTCAGTTAAAAACTCTTGCCAATGGGATCACATTTCCAAATTTGTATAAAGCGTGAGCCAATTACAAATATTTCTTAAAACCTGTATTGGTGACATAGGATGTTTGATCTGAAAACGAGGGTGAGAGCCATCTGTGAGGAAGGAATTTCTCAGGAGAGCAGGGGACATTCTCTCACTCTTGGAAAAGAATTGGTCGTCAGATTTTGATGTGGAAGCAGCTGTTTAAAACAAATAAAAATGATCCTGTAGTGACCATGAGGCTGTCGTCTAAAGGAGTTTGTTGTTTCTTACTATGGCTAAGGTTTGCCCTAAGTATTGCGTGGTACAATATTCACTAGGTTCTCTCTTCCTCTGTTATCGCTGCCTCACAGATGACCACGGAGGTGTTACCTCACAGTTCTTTACAGCAGAAATGGGGCTTAGCACGAGTGTCTTCGGCTCAGTGCTCGTAAGACCAGAACTAAGGCACTGAGCTGCTCTCTTCTGGAGCTCAGAGCCCTTTTCCCATCTTAAGTGGTAGTGGCAAATTCGGATCTTTGTGGCTGTAGGACCGAGGACCCCATTCCTTGCTGGCTGTCGTTAAGGGGCTGCACTCAGCCCCCGGCAGCCACCTGCCTTCCTTCTCACATGGACCAGCCCATCTTCAAAGCCAGCAGAGACAAATCTCCATTTTGTGGAAATCCTTTCATACTTGGATTCTCTCTTGCGAGGAAGAGCGCTGAACTTCTGAAGGTCTAATCTGGGTAGGTCAGGCCCACGGGAGACAACCTCCCTGTCTTAAGGTCAACCATGCCTTGTGACATAAGCGTATCCTGGGAGAGACAGGCCATCGTCACCTTCTCTGCACCTTCTCACAGTCAGAGTAGGTCACTGGGGATTGTGTTAGAGTCCTGACTACCATGAGACCCCAACTTTCCTGATTATGGATACGAATCAAAAGCAAATCCAATGGTCATTAAACCCTGAGTGGAAACATCGCCATGTTGGTGAAGAAAAAACAGTGGGAAGGGGACCACTGCTCTCAAGACCATAAAGAGGCTGGGAAATTGGAACACAGGCCCCAGCCCCAATGGTGCGTGTTCTGGAACCTTCTGTCGAGACGTAGGACACGGGCTCCATCACGGTGCCCCTAAGGGAAGCACGTGGGGAAAAGGAAGCCAGCGGTCAACTGTTCCCGCCTGTGTGTGGCCACCAAGATGCATCCACCACTGAGGGCCCCTGGCCTGAGGGCCGCCGACTCAGATATTCTGGGCAGAAGACGACACGAAGAGAATGTTACCCGCAATTCACGCAACTTCCTACTTTCCCTTTCTTTCCAGAAAACAAAGGCCGTTTCATTTTAGAAAAGCAAAGTATTCCGAGTCTACATTTGATAGCTCAATATGGTGGATTAAGAAAATTACATTCAGAGGCCATCTAAAAATCAATGAGACAAAGGTGTTGGTGGGAAACGCCTATTTTAAATTCTTGAGGAACCAGGGCATCAAGGCGTGGCTAGGGAAATGCAGCCACTGCCTTCCATGGCATGCTCCAGCCAGCAGCACTTGGCAAATGAAGAGTGACATGAGAAGTCACCTTCCCGTGCGCGTGTGTGCTGTAAGCCTCACTAGTACCTGACCATTCCCCTTCAATATCCTCAGAGTCTGAACACATGCATGAAATACAATCTACCACAAAACTGTTTTCCTGTCTTCCAGAAACGCGGTTGCAAAAATGTGGGATAACCATAGTTCAAAGGCATCACTGATCTATGTTTTATTTTGTTTCATGCATCCGTCCATTTTTTCCATCTCTCCGTCCATCAATCCAACCTTCCATCCATCCATGATGCCTCTGGGCAGCCTAAGGCGCTCTCAAAAGAGTGGGATAGTTTCCATATTATATATACGCATGCATCTTCATCAGCTCACTAACGGGCTAATATATTCTAGTGTGTCTTGGTTTTACGGATTGAACATGAGACATAAAGTATAAAGAACATGATAGTTCTCTTTTTTAGTATTAATATTTTTAGACATTATTCATATCTTGATTAGTACTCATCTAATTTATTTTAATACCTTACGTTTTCTAATTTCAATGTATCATAGCCACTAGACACTTAAAATTATTGTTAAATATTTCAACAGTAGTAGTATTCTACATTGCAGAGTTTACACAACAGAGTTCTACATAGTAGAGTTCTACAAGAGAAGTTTTAAGTGGGACATTGGACAATGGGGCATTCTATATGGGAGCATTATACATAACAGCATTCTACACAGGGGCAGTGTATGTAGCCAAGTTCTACACAGCAGAGTTGCACATGATAGACTTCTACATGAAAGAGGTCTACATGGCAGCATTCAACATGGGGGTGTGCTACATGGCAGCATTCAACATGGGGGTGTGCTACATGGCAGCATTCTACATAGGAGACTCTGCACAGTAGGGTTCTACATGGGAATCCTCAACATGTGACCATTCTATTGGAACATTCTACAGGACAGCATTCCACCAATATGGACACAATAACATGGAATCAAATAGAATGAGTGGGATTCAGACAGATCTAAAGTAAAAAAAAGAAAAATCCTTAATTATGCGTTCAGATTTCAACCTTCAACTCTCAGGCATGAGTATAACAGATCAAAAATAAGAAGAGGCGACATGATGTGAGCATCCAGGCAAACAACTTGAAATAATGAACACTGCATAAATACACCCAATATAGAATATACCTGATCTCCAGGTACACATGGAAGAAAGATAAACCATACGCTTGGCCATAAAATAATAATAATACATTTTCTTTTTTTAAATTAAAGAATAATACAGTTTCAGAGACAAAAATCCAATCAAGTAAGTATATACTTTGATCAAAACAGAATTATATTAAAATCTATAAAAAATTATGTGGAAAATCCTTCAATATTTGGAATTCTAAGAAAAATATTTATTTTGGCATATTCCATGGTTAGAAGAAAGTCCAAGAAGTATTAAAAACCTAACCAATCAAAATGGGTAGGATTCAGCTAATGTGGTAGGCAGGGTGATATTTACAGCACCATATGATTAAAGTAGATTTTTAAGGATTAAAATCAATGTCTTCTTAATCAAATGCTAGAAAACGAATGCAAATGAAACTCAAATCAAAATGAACAAAGTAAACTAAAAATGAAGTTGGCCTTTGAATACAGTGAAGTTTATGTGCAGCGACCCTCCCATGCAGTTGAAAACCATGTACACATTTTCACTACCCAACTTTCTAAAAGGCTAATGTTGACCAGAAGGCTTACGGATCACAGAAAGAGCCAATCAACACATGCTTTGTTATGTCATATGTGTTATATACTAATTGTTACAATAAAATAAACTAGAGAAAACTAGAGAAAACTAGAAAACTAGAGAAATCACAAGGAAAATATATTCACCATACAGTGCATATTGATTGAAAAGAGTCAGCGTATCAGTGGGCCCATACTGTTCAAGGGTCAACTGTATATGAAGATAGGAAATAATGCATCACTGAAAGAAATCAACGATGACTACATATATGTTTTAGGGATAATTTTTTAAGCGCTCTACGCTTTCAGAAGAAGGCCGAGACGTGGGAAATCATTCTGAATTTCAATAGAAATTAAGAGGTGTAAGGAAGGATGAGGAGAGGGCTCCCGCGTGAATGGGCAGGATGAAGGGTTAAGAGATAGCACTGGAGAAACCATGACATGGTTCTTCTCGGTGACGCACAGCATCATGGGTGAAGTTCCTGAAACGTCTACTGGAGTAGCCCCGTGTGGACTGTGAGGGGCAGCTTCTGCATCCAGGTGGCCGTGTAACACAGCATCGTGTCTGTCTGTCTGTGTGACTGAGAAGCACACAACACAGGTCTGTGTCCTCCTACACGGAGCAAGGAGGAGATGTGTTGGGGGTAACAAGGTGCTTTCCTGGAAAGGCATCTAAGAAAAGGGAAAGACGGGGTGCTTTCCCAGGATGCATGGCCGTGGAAGATGTACAAGCTACTGAAGGCGTGCGGGCAGCGTCCACACAGCCCCACAGACCCCGGGAGTGAACGTCTTTTCTGGAAGCATGAGGAAAATGAGGCCTGTGCCCCAGGCCACAAAGATCTTCAGCATACGTTCCTGCCAAGGAGGATGTTTATTTTCCATGTTGCAAAGAATCTCGTGATGGATGACAAGTGGATTCAGCAAACACCACACTCTCAGGCGGACATATATAAAGACGCACCTTCAGAGTCCCCAACAGAGAAGCCATCTGGACAAGCCACACGGGGGACCAGGACGCACATGACAATGAAGACTGTGCTGCTGATTCTTCTCCTCGGTCTGGGTTGTGCTGACCTCGCCACTGTGGACGTGTCCAAGGTAGGGGATGGGGATGTCGAGTGTATGTGAGGGTGTGTGTGTGTGTGTGTGAGTGTGTGAGTGTGTGCGCGTGTGTCCTTATGGGAGGTTTATGTGTATCCCAATTTCCTTACACTTAAACCTAACCATTGACCTCCAACTCAGTATCACTATTACTTGGCTCCATATACATTTCCATTCGATGTAAGTGGTATTGCCCATACGGACAAATAATGAGCAGGTCATACATTTCTACGGTAATTGTGAAAGACCACCTGCTTCAGCTAAAGCATTGTTGGGTTGGAGTTCCTCCATTTGACAACATGCTCAAGCTCCTTCAAGAATATCTCAGATTCCTTGTTCACCACTGGCTTGGGTTTTCCCATTGTTTTATAAATCATTCCTTCTTTAGTAAACATGCCTAATTTGTGGTGACACAAATGTGAAGGTAAACTCACGATAAGGTGTCACAAAAAATACAAAAGAGACTGATTACAATTTCTGAATGTAACTCTTTTTTAGCTTTCAGGGCCATGGAAGACCCTTCATACGGCTGCCAGTGATACTGGAAAGATAAGTGAGACTGGTCCATTCAGAGTTTTTATGCGTAAAGTTAATTTTGGGGAAAATGACTCTGCAACCTTTGAATTTTTTGTCAAGTAAGTACAAATAACAGAGAATGAAAATATAAACTTGTCCAACCCTAAGAGGGTCTGCTTCCATGTTTGCACAGAAATAATTGGATTATGTCAAGGGCTCCAGTCTCTGAGTTGTACCTTAAAAGTGTCCTTGGAGCTGTCACCTCAGGTCCAGTCTGATCCTCTAGAGAAGGTTCTGGAGCTTTGCTTAGAGGCAGAGTCACAGGAGCTCCACCTGGAATCGCCTCCTTACTGAGTGACAAAAGCAGCCAGGACGGTCAGGGTGCTCCAGCCCCTCACCTCCTTCCACTACAGGAATGGTGCACGCAGAAGGGGGAAAGATTTCCATTCAGGGGCTGTTTCTGGAGAGCGTCAGCAGGTGCGAAACAGAATGAGATGTACCTGGAGCTTCCTCACAGCATTTCTGCCCAATGACTGAACCACTCAGGCATTCACGGCTTCACCATTGTTAGTAAAATGAGTGTTCACTACATCACTGGCATTTGTGTCAGAACTCTCGTCACAGAAGATAAAGACACATTTTCTTTTCCCTCCATTGGCCATCATGGAGTCAATGATGCAGAGTTAGAAACTAATAACACTGCTGGGGGTGAAATTCTATAGGAAGCGGATGAATGGGATGGAAAGTGGGAAAAGGGGACCGTCTTGGGGGTCTGAGAAGGGACAGATGGACATGACCGGTATAGGAGGCCTTGGAAGGTGGAGTGGGCATTTCAGAGAAGGAAGTAGGAGAAGCGAGTAATCTTTGCAGAGTCACAGGCATTCACTTCTGCCCAAACATGTGCTCAGCAAATAACGAACAGGACCAAGGAATGACATACAGTGAATGTGTAGCTAATTGAACTGCAAGTTTTAGACAAAAGAAAACAAAACATTACATTTTATTCTGAGGAATATTAGAAGTCAAAGTTTTATTTTTATCTTCACTCATTAGAAATGGGTGTCTTTTGAAATCACAGAAGGAGCTGAATTCCACTTTCTGATTATGCTTCTCTATGAACTCATGAATATAGAAGACACAATCTTTTCATGCTTAGATTTAATTCTCAAGTTTCACCTTAACCATGTACATCATACAAATGCTGTCAAACAAAATGAAAAAATTTCACAATTACATAACTTTTTGTGTCACACACACACACACACACACACACACACACACTTTAAAGTTACTGCTAAACTGTGAGCATCTATAATCACATATTTTGATGATTTCACCCAGAAAAAACAATTGTTGCCACACCAACACTTAAGTTAAGCAGCAGAACACTAGGACAAAGAAAGGCAACAGAGAAATTATTTAAAACAAAGAAACATGGGGTATTCCAACACACCAAATTGCACCAGGAAATCTCTTGACCTTAAGACTAAAAATACGTATTTCTATTACAGGTGAAAATCACTGTTAATTTTTACATTCAAGAATTCTTCAGATTCAGATATAAGTGCATTGAAAAGAGTAGGATAACTTTTTTTTTTAACGGTAGAATAAATAAAGAGGAAATTGGTAAGGGAGTGACTCTGGAAGGAAGCAGCAGATGTGAAGGAAATGTTTCTATACTTGCAAATTCCTGGGTTGCCACCTTTCTGGCTGGAAGATACTTACAAGTAAAGGGTTGCAAATAAGGAGTGACTACTCTGTTGGGAACAGGGTAGAAACTGGAACTAAGGTGCAAGGGGGAAAATTTGTTCTCAGATAAATGTGTGAAGAACAGGTACAAGCAGTCATAATTAGGAGGATAAGAAAGTGAATGAAGTCCATTTCTGGAGACCTAATCTCTAAATATATACGTGGGACCCTCTTGGCTCTCAACGGGACCTGTTCTGTATTCATAGTCTATCTTTCAAAGCACCACTACGATTCCATGGGCGGACAATGCCGTCCTTACCCCGGGGTGATTATTTTAACCTTAGACCACATGTCCATCCTCCGTTGAATGTCACGTTCATGGAGGCACAAAAGTGATACCTGACACAGGGTCGTATGAGGGTGAAAGGGAGAAAATCTTAAGTCACTGTAAATTTGTATTATTCGTCATCAACCAACTTGAAGATGTTTTCCTTTTCAGGATTAATGGGGAATGTGTATTCCACAACGTGACTGCAAGAAACGTGAAAGGAAACGTCTACACTGCTGACTGTAAGTGTGACTGTGTTACTGATAAAAGAATATTACTGTGGGAATCTTGGTCTCTTTAAAGAGGTGCGTAGATCCTAATTCTACTTCTACCAAGAATTACAAGTCTGACCGGGCCCAAGTCCCTCAATTATCCCTCACTTAAGTTTGTTGTGTGCAAAGGTTTAAATGCCACCGCATCGACGGCCCCTCTGATTCTCAACTTCACGCAGTGTGTGACTAAGTCCACGTGCTGACAACTGGTATTTCACCAGGTTCTCTGGTGTATGAAAATATTTCAAGAGACTTTGAAAAGACCTAGGGAGCCTGAGACTAATAGGCTTATTGAGGTTAAATATGAACATCATTTTGCATCTAAAATTTCCCTTTAAAAGTGTCATTAAAACACCTTTTCCATTCAGTGTGTGGTTTGATGAAGGTGAAATATAAACAAGTCACAGTGAGTGACACACCAAGCACACTGCCTCAGGACCAAAGTTTGGAATGAAAACAATAGGGGTGTGGCTTAAGGGTTCTCCCTCTAAGTTATTTTAACCCTCCCGAACAACAGTCCGAATTTTAAATGGCCTGGTGTCTACACATTTGACTCAGAGGGGAATGTGTGCACCTGTGGTTCCATCCCTTGCCTAACTCTACAACCTGCACAACCGCTAGGCCACAAACACACATAACTGAGATACACGCCAGACGTTGAGCCACACGCACTCACAATGACTCTCCTCTATATTGCCAGCATGTTATTATAAGGTTACTTTTATTCTTATTATTTTATTTTATAATTAAGAACGAATAACATCATGGCACTTTCAGGTGTACATCGACCTGACCCCACACGTGGGTACCCTCCGTGTGCTCACCCCCAAGGTCTAGAATCCGTCCCTCACCTTTTTTCCCTTCATTTATAATAGTGTTTCCCTTAGTCTGAATCACCCACATTTTCTACCATCTTTCTTGCAACTCCCTTCATTCTATCGTCCTGTTTGCATGGATTTTGACACAGCTGGAAGGGAGGAAAACAGAGTGAACTGGCCTCAGTGGACCGGACTCCCGGGAACTAGAACCACAACCTACGCTGCTTTTGTTTGTAGAAAAGAATGTGTAGCCATAGCAAACAGAGTCTCAGCCGTGGCCTCGATAGCCATCATCAGCCTCAGAGGACATTTTTCTTTCATTGCTTCCTTAAATTTTCGTTCATGCATAAACCTATTCAGTGAGATTTACGGCAAAAGCCCTCCTTCTAACACCATCGATGACACATTAGGTGCCTAAGAATCTAAAGGGTTGCATAAAATGTTCATAATTTGCTCCAATACAACCCAAGACTCGTGGTTGTAGAGGGGCGTGGGGAAGATACAGACACCTGTTTGGGGCTATGAAACCTGGAATGTGTTTCAACTACACGTAGTCTTTCGTCTGCTCAACTGATAACGGCTCCCAGTTCCACACGGGACAAAGATATTTCTGTGCTTCAGGAACACAGATTGACACAGTGTTAAATCCAATCCTGATCATGGATTCAAAACAGGAGTTATGCAATGGCCAGAAGAGACAATGGAGGTGGTAGGACCGACTGGTAACACCCAGGATGTCAGTGCTGGGTCTGTTCCCTGGGAACATGGGAGAGGCGATGGACTCAGCCAGGAGATGAACACACGACCTCCAGGGGGATCAGAATGACTTGCTTAGACGGTCACCGCCTGCATAGCCGTACAGCCCCCTTGGTCTCTGTTCAAATTGACCTGTTAGGGCAGCTATCACTTTTTACAGGGGCGGACTGGAGGCATCCTTAACACGAGGTGTTCAGAATGTTTCCCTCTATAGCGCAGACACTCGGTATACATCTGCGGTCATGTAGCGATCTGAATGGTAAATGAGAAATCACTCCTGTGCTGTGATATGGGAAATACAATGAATTTTCTATCTTCTATTTGATAATATGCCATACACCAACAAGCTCATGTGTTTAAAAAAATGTTGTCTTCATTAGAACACACATTGTACAAAATATTTTAGTAAGGCCGCAAGATGTGCAAAGTTTTATGGAACAAAACGGTGGCAATAAGGAAAATTCTTCCCGACTTTCCCTGCTTCCATCATCAAATTTAACATTCACTGCATTGCTGGAATGAGACAGTGGTCACTGTAGCAAGTATTCTTACACAATGTTAAACAAGCTATGATACCGCTAATTCATCACAAAATATTAAGAGAAGGCTATTACGAGATATGTTCTCCCTCTCACAGATGCAGGTTTAGTTGTGTTCCACATTGCTCATGCATCAGAAAATTCTCTCGTATTTCATGGAATCAACATGGATGAAAATGGTGTTGCCACCAGACTCACTAAATTCATTGGTACGTATCACTCCCCAAACTAATCTCTCTTGTCATTGTGAAACAATTTTTTATTCTCAGAATGAATACTCAGGAAATCCATTTGTATCCACGTTACGCATTATGAATACTTGGTCTGAGGGTCACTGACTGAAGGAACCTGGAAGTTAATCACAAAGAAAGCTGAAAAAAAGATCTGGTGGGGTGGGAGGTATCAGATCATCAGAAACTGAGAAATAACTTCGCGAGGTTGTTTTTACATTTCATTTCATCACCAATAACTTCTCAAAAGGTCAACTCATTTTAAACCATGGCTCTATACAAGTTGACCTCAATTCCTCCAGTTGACCACAGTTTTTCAAATACATTCTAAGCCTTGGACCTGAAACTTTTAAATAAACCTTCATCACATTTAATACTTCAGATGCACTGGTCTCACGAGTGTTGACCGTTTCCGTCCTGGAGAAACCTTATTGGGGCATTGAGATGTGTGTGTTAGCCTAGTAGGTTTCTCTTTGGAGAAGTTATGGCTAGAACAGCGTGCAATAAAAGAAAAGTTGCGTCCTGTGAGCGTGTGTGACCGGGCTCATTGTCTGGAAGGTAAGAATCATGTTTCCACTGCATCTACGACCAGAACAAGACATGAAGGTCAGATACAGGTTCTTGGCAGTAGATGTAGGTTCAGTGCATGAGCTCTTTGAGATGCATGGGGACCGACATTCATGGGCTCCTCATATGTCTTTGGAGCACACACAGTTGTGGAGGTGGACTGGGTGTAAGCCCTCTTTAATGACCAAAATCACAGAGCTGTGGTCGATGTGGTCAGAGTGGTCTTTGGGACTCTGTTACATTATACCATGTGAAGACCTGATCTCCACATTCATTCATCTCCGTCGTGCGTTCAGAAATTCTTAGGAGTTCTAACGGACAAAATTCTGCTTTATGCGTGATGGTTTTCAGGCAGAGAAAATGATGCTAATAAGGAAGATTTTGCGAAGTTCAAGAACCTGACTAGAGAAAAGAATATTCCAGACGAAAACATTGTGAACACCATCAGCTTTGGTAATGTGACTATTTTTCCTGAATCTACTCCTTACATAATATATAAATTACTATCGGGAAAGAAACTCAATTTTCTTACATTTCCTCTTCCATAAGTTATCTACTGTTAAGAACATTATTTAAAAATAAAAGAGCTCCTTGGAAAGTTGGAGAATGATACTGAGCTACTTCTTCTTTTTTCCCCTGTTCTCTGTGTTTTCTTCTCAGACACCTGTCCTACAAGTTAATGCAATCATGGACTTGGACACTTACACGTTGTAAGTAAAAATAACCAGTTATTAGTGCTGCTCTGTTAAGAAATTCAAGAAGCAATTATTGGGATTTCATATGCGAATGTTTTTTAATAACTATTTTTTATTGTCTCAAGAAGAGAATTCTTTCACAGTTAATTTTTGATGTTCTATTAGCTTATTTTGTTTTTCCTGAACCCTATTAAAATGCAAATCTGGGGGGTTGACTCATGCTGATGGAGTCTGGGGGACTCAGCATTCTCATGCAAATAATGGTCTTGAGGGAGAATGGCACTTTTAGGACTTGGGGAAAGACCAGAAAAGGAATGAGTCTTCCAGTCAGTCTGGACTTGATGGCTTCTCTATGGACATCAGTCCTCCAGAGGAACTGGGCTCAAAGGGAACTCACCATTCCTGCACATACAAACCTAACTGCACATAATCCTCACAGCCACACCGAACAATTCCACCCACACCGTCTGACACACCGTGTTGGACATAGATTCCCCTAAGAAGGTGCACTGATTAAAGTGTGATTTCTAAACATCCTAAAATGACATTGCCTCAGAAAACCACATTGGGTAGCTAACGTTTATTTCATTTTTTTCCATTGTGAAACAGCAGCCAAAAACCTAAACTTGAAGTTGAACAAGATGGTTTGAATATATAACAAATTTCGGAATTAGAGGACAATGGCAGGAACTCAGTCACAGGACTGTAAATGTTTTTTAGATGGCCCATCCTCATGAACATGAATCTAAATATCGGGAAAGTCCTGCAATGGAGCCTAATTACGAAGGGGCCCACCAAACACATCCTTGCAGAAAATCCAAAAACATTTTCCCATATCACAGATATCGAGTATTAAGTTCCTCATGGATTTTGTCCATTGCGATAACTGACAGCCTCTCTAACCCTTGACAGCGTACATCCTGGGGCTCATCCCTGTCACGCTGTCATAGTCAACTCAACTAAGCCTTTTGCCCTGTTTCACTCTGCTACAGGATACGGCATCGAGCACCAGTCACAGCATCTTCTCCGTAGAATCCAGATCAATGAAGGAAATGATACTTGCTCTTGTCTAAATCATTGTCTCTCTTCATAAGCACACTTCCTTCCTTCTGTCATCTCTCCCAGTCACCATGCACATCCTGTGTGTTTTACTGGAGTTTTGAATGTTGAAATAAATTGATTTATAGGCACGCAATCCATGAGTGTCTTTGAAAAATTTGCTGAATTCAAAAAAACCACAAATACCATTTTCAATGCAGCATTCAAGAGAATGTGTGCATAATAGGATCAACATCCCATAAGAGACAATTTTGACGAGTATTACACAGAGAAGCCCTCACCATCAAGGTGAGATGGAGTAAAAGGTTTACACCAACATGGGAAGGGAACTGAGTTATGCATATTTCTTCTGTCCTACGATGAGGTGGTCTGGTCATGAAAAAAGTCTCCAAAAACCATCGTTTCATCACACCGAAGGGAACATGTGTGCCTCTCTAAGATTAGGAAAGAGACAGACTAGGTCGCCATGTATTGTGATTGTGGGTAGGTTAGAACTACCACAGCACCATCCCTCATGAAACTCACTAGAACTGATATTTACGATAGGAGCAGCAGTGGTGAAAGATGGGGCAGCTGCTAGGCTCAGTCAGCCCATAGCACCATGCGGTCCCCGTCTCTCCTGGAAGAACAACACCATGGATGGGATGCAGATGCAATCGGAGTGCACAAGACTTAAGGTGGTATCCCTTTCACTGGTGCTTCAAAAGTCACTAGAATTTTGGGGCATTGGCCTTTCCAAGGAATGATGCGGGCAGAGCACATGGATTCGCTTTCCATGATACACAAGGTCTTTGTCACCTTAGAGATCTGGAACTCGGGATCTAGAACTTATTCCCAGGGTTGGGCTCCAGTACAGAAATCTGTTCCATGCCCAAGAAAAACAAAGCTAGACCCAAGCACTATTGAACAGGAAAGATAACAGTTTAGCGACTGAGACAAGCATAGCCTTCCCATGGGCTATACTTTGCAAATTCCAAGGACATTATTAATGAAGAGTTTTTGGCTTTAGACGGAAGTTATGGACATGTCATGAGTGATGTCTGAATTCTTTCTCTTGCATAAATGAGTGTGTACATCTGGAATTCTGACTCTGGTCATCAGGATGTGTCTGGAAATACCAGACTCGGCGGTGGCTATTCACACAGGCAACAGAGTACAGAGTGAGGGACATGAGGACTCTAACCTCAGTCTCTTAAGGAAATGTGAAAGAAATGACATGGCATAAAGATGTTAGAATATTGTGAAATATTGTATGTATATCCATATCTAGAGAGACTATATATTACAGACTTAGATATAGGTATAGATGAGTAGGTATAGACACCTTAGATACCTACATGTGTGTATGTGTGGTCAATGTTAGTAACAAAAGGCGAATATAGAAACGGAATCTGCCACCACAGAATTGTCCACAAAGAAGCTGAGGTACAGAAGATTCCACTAGTGAGTCCTCAGACGTGCAGACAGGAAAGAGCACTCAACTTACAGAAAGTCAGAAGACGATGGTGAGGGAAGGCTGCCCTATCTATCCATTGTGTGAGGCCGGCATAAACGAAAACCCCCATATCTGACAAACACATCCTTAGGGACAGGACCCGATGAGCTCATATGAAAATATGTCCCAACCCAACTTGCAGCGTCATGCCTCTGGGCAGCCTGAAGTGCTCTCATTCGAGCGAGATACGTTCTATATTATACATACACATGCGTAAAAATATGTACCATGTAAATGACATACCAGTGCTATTTTAAAGTGCTTAAACTAAGAAGGAAGCTAATGATATGGAGGGGAAATGAAACAAATACTTGCTATAGAGTTGAAGGTACATCATACACTTCCATTTTGCTTAAAAATAATTTCCTAAAGAACAAAAGAAATTACACATTATGTACTGCCTTCTGTTTATATGTTTTATCTTTGCTTAATCACTAGCTTCCTAAAGGGAACGCACCTAATTCAACATAACAATATACATGAAAAATAAGAAATGCAAACCGTCACCTTGACATTGTCAAATATTTTATCCCATTGGCACTTACAAAATAACTATACTGAGTTTTCATATTATATGGGTTATCAGTTAAGTAAAGCGGCACATTTTTGTTTGTGCAAACCAAGCAATGAAGCAGGTTTCACCACAAGTCTTAATCGGGTGTCGGATTTCCACGACAGTTTATGTCGTGATCATATGTTACCTGCTAAACACGAACACTAATAATAAGGCGGTATCAAATGATTCAGAAGACATACGAGAACCATGGAAAGCGATAGTGAAGACGGACTATAAAAATATAAAGCCAGGTACACTTCAAATATCTGTTACGCAATTCCAGCTTTATATTGGTTTTGGACAAGATGGAATGATTTTTTTCTCTTCAGAAGTTATGGATCGTTTTTCAAATTGGTTACCGCCTTCTTCTTCTGCTCTGTTATAAAAATATGGGAGCAATGACCATCCTTTAGAGTTCATTTTCTACCTTCAAAATTAAAGGTCTCATTTTTTCATAGGCCTTTCCATGTTTACCTAATAATTCAGATGCTAGAAAAACCAAGTGGCTGTAAACAATATCTTAAGCTTGTTCACAAATGTGAGTTCATCGCCTAAGCCTATGCTCACAATTGCCTATGTTCATCTAAATATATTACCTAGAAGGCACATGTATGTGTTGGCGTGTACATATGATGTTCATATACATACATAACAACATTTGAAGTATACGATTGTTACAGGATCACTACACAGCTGTGAAAACGGTCACATGTGAATGGATATTATAAAAGATTACAGACAATCAACAACCATTTCTGTCAAAGTGCCCATAAGCAAGTCTCATCAAATGACAGTGCCACTCAGAGTCTTTACTTTGGAAAAGCCAATATGGACAGAGCATTCTGATCTGTACACAACAAATATTTGCAAAGTAACACCAATGTGGAGCACTCAAACCCAGACGCTGTTTAATCAGTGATCTCGGCCGAGGATTGAAGATCTGGTTATACTTGAATGTAATGGGTTATTTTCCCTTATGAAAATTATGTTCTTAAAGAAATCATTGTGTTATTTCATCGCGGCTCAGTTCTATTCTATTTTACATTATTGTGTTGTAGCCAAGTAGGGTTTTAGAAATGGAGTGGATGTAAAACTCGGCCTCAGGCAACAATGCAGAAAGGCAGACCCAGGGTCACATGTTACAACGGTGTTACAATCTCACCCCACAAATGATTATCTATTGTGTTTTATTAGCCATAGAAAAGTATGCGTTCCTTCCACACACAGGCATATGTGAACACACTGGATTCATTTACAGGTGGGAACATCTCTGTTTTTCTCACAAGGGAATCCACTTTTTTCCTGCTCATCGGTGATGCTCTCACAGTCTCATGAGAATGACTGAGGTTTAAAATACCCTGGCCTGCTATTGGCCTACAACCTGAATCGGCATTAACGTCTTGAAAACCACCAATCACATCTCATAGCTCCTTGAACTTCCTCGAGCCAAGGTAGTGTCATATTGCCAAGGGGGCACCCTCAACACATGGTCAAATAGCCAGACACACATTTACATATGTAAGACACCGGGTTACATATGAAGGAATTCCTGCATGAGTAACAGCTGACTTTTCTACAGAAACTCTGCAGGCCAGGAGCGAGTGGCAGGACATATTCAAAGAACAAAAAACAAAGGTCTACAACCCAGATTGCTCTACCCAGCAAGGCTACTGCTGAAAATTCAAGGAGAGATACAGAGCTTCTCAGAAAACAAGAAGCTAACCACCATACCAGCATTGTAGGAAATGTTCCAACGGCTTCTTTAAACAGACGAAAGGGGAAATTACACTAACAAAGGAATACCAGAAACACGAGTAACAAAATGGCAATAAATATGTACCCATCAACAATCATTTTAAATGTGAATCGGCAAAATGCTCCAATCATAAGACAAAGCCTGGCTCAGGGGATAACAAAGCAGGGTCCATGAATGAATATGTTGTTTACGAAGGACTCATCTCAGGTCAAAGACGCACACAGACTGAAAGTAAAGAGATGCAATAAGATATTTCACGCAAATGGAAATGAGAAGAAATTCGGATGGCAATGCGTATTTCAGACAAATTAGACTTTAAAATGAAGACTATATTAAAAGACAAAGAAGGGCCTACATAATAATGAAGGGATCGACCCCACAAGAGGACATAAGACAAGTAAACGTTTCTGTACCCCATGTTAAGAGCTTCTAAATATATGAAACACATTATGACTGATGTAATGTCAGAGATGAACAATAGCCCTTTCACAGTATGGGAGTTCAACACCCAATTGTCACCAATGGACAGGTCTTCCAGAAAGAAAATCAACATGGAAACCGCAGACTTAAATGACACGTTAGACCAGTAGGATTTAATCGATATTTTTAGAGCATTTCACACAAAGCAGCAGAATATACATTTCCATACTTGTTTCAGACAAACTCGATGTTGAAATGAAGACTAAAATAAAAAACAAAGATGGGCACCACGTAATAATAAAGGCTTGATCCAACAAGAGGGCATAACATTAGTAAACATCTATACACATAACATAGGACCTCCTAAATATATAAAACAGTTTATGACTGACATAAAGACAGAGACCACCAGTAGCACTATCGTAGTAGGCGGCTTCAACGCCCCATTGACAGCAATAGACAGATCCTCCAGACAGAAAATCACACGGAATCAGTGGCCTTAAATGACACTTTAGCCAGATGCATTTAATCGATATTGTTTGAGCTTTGCACCCAAAGCTACAGAATATACCTTCTTCTCAAATGCACACGGCACAATTTCCCATACAGACCACGTTAGGCTATCAAACAAGTCTCAATAAATGTCAGAAGATTCAAATCATATCAAGCGTCTTCTCTGACCACAATGCTATGAAAGTAGAAATCAATTATACGAAGAAATCCCGGGAGCACACAAATACATGGAGGCTGAATGACATGCTCCTAAATAGCGACGGGGTCAGAAATGAGGTCAGGGAGGAAATCAAAAGATACCTCAAGACAAACGAAAATGAAAACACAAGAACCCAAATCTATGGGATGCAGCGAAAGGAGGGAAATTCATAGCAATGCAGGCCAACCTAAAGAAACAAGGAAACTCTCAACTCAACAGGCTATCATTACACCTAAGGAGATGAAAAAGAACAGAAAATCTAGCCAATAGGGAGTACAAAGATGGAAATAATTAAGATCAGAGTAACCATCAATGAAATGGAGACCCCCCCAAAAAATACAAAAGATCAATGAAACCAAGAGCTGGTTTTATTTTGAAAACGTAAACAAAATCGACACTCCCTAAGCCAGACTCACCAACTAAAGAGACAGAGGACACAAATTAATAAAATCAGAAATGAAAGAGGAGAAGCGACAAGGGATAACACAGAAATACAGAAAATTTGAAGAAAATACTGTGCGCAACTGAATGCCAACAAATTCGACAATCTGGAAGAAATGGATAAATTTCTAGAAGCATACACTCTTCCAAGTTTGAGCCAAGAAGAAAGAGAATCTCTGATCATACTGATTACTACCAAAGAAATGGAATCAGTAATCGACAAGCTTCCAACAAACAAACGTCCTGGACGAGATGGCTTCACAGGTGAACTGTACAAACATTCAAAGAAGAATTAATACCTATTCTACTCACACTATTCCAAAAAATACAGAAGGAGGGAAGGCTCCCAAGGACATTTTATGAGGCCACTCTTCGTCTGATGCCAACATCAGACAAAGATATTACCAAAAAAAAGAGAAAACTATAGCCTGATAACTCTAATGAACATAAATGCAAAAATCCTCAACAAACTTCGAGCAAACTGCATTCAGCATCACATTAAACAGATCTTACACCACCATCAAGTGGGACTCATTCCTGGTATGCAAGGATGGTTCAATATCCACAAATCACTTAATACAATACACCACATTAACAAAATAAGAAATAAAAATCATATGATCCCATCAGTGGATGCTGAAAATGTGTGTGACAAAATTCAACAGCCATTTATGATTTTAAAAAAACCTCTTAGCAAAGTGGGAATAGCGGGATCATATCTCAACATAATAAAGGACACATATCACAAGCCCACAGCTAACATCTTAGTCAACGGGGAAAGTCTAAAACCTTTCCCCTTAGATCGGGAACAAGACAAGGCTGCCCACTTCCACCGCTTTTTTTCAACATATTTCTGGAAGCTCTAGCAAGAGCAATCAGACAAGAAAATGAAATAAAAAGCATCCAAATTGGAATGGAGGAACTAAAATTGTCATTATATGCAGATGACATGATACTGTGTAGAGAGAGAATCCCAAAGACTCCACAAAGAAAATGTTACAACTGAGAAATGACTTCAGTAAAGTAGCAGGATACAAAATTAATATTGAGAAATCAGTTGCATTTGTATACACCAATAATAAACTATCAGAACAAGAAATCAAGAAATCAATGCCATTTACAATTAATTCAAAAACTATCAAATACCTAGGAATAAATTTAACCAAAGAAGTGAAAGACCTGTACTCTGAAAATTATAAGACACTGAAGAGAGAAATCAAAGAAGATACAAATAAGTGCAAATATATACCATGTTCATGGATAGGAAGTCTAAATAGAGTTAAAATGTCAATACTACCTAATCCAAAGAGTAAACTCAATGCAATTCCTATCAAACGACCAAGGACATTTTTCTCTGAAATAGAACATATAATCCTAAAATTTAATTGGAACCATAAATGACCCCAAAGGCACGGCATGCATGGAAAATCAGATTAAACTGGGAGGTATCACGCTACCCGATATCAAATCATACTACAAGGCTATACTAATCAAAACAGTATGGTACTGGCAGAAGAACAGACATATAGATCCATGGAACAGAATAGAGAACCCAGAAATAAATCCATCCACATATGGTCATTTCATCTATGACAATGGAAGCAAGAATTTATATCCGAGTAAATACAGTCTATTTAATAAATGGTCTGGGAAAATTGGACGGACACATGAAAAAAGTGAAAATGGACCACCTGCTTATGCCATACACCAGAACAATTTCAAAATGGATTAAAGATTTAAATGTGAGACCTCAAACCATAAAAGTCCTAGAAGAAAACACAGGGAGAAATTTGCAGACATTACCCTCAGAAATATTTTTACTGATATATACCCTCAGGCAAGGGAAATAAAGAAAAAATAAACATATGGGATTGCATCAAACTTAAAAGTTTTTTTCACAGCCAACGATCATCAATAAAACAAATGGGCAGCCTACTGAAATGGACAACATATTGGCCAACGATATTTCTGATAAGAGGTTAATATCCAACAGTTATAAAGCACTCATTCAACACAACACCAAAAAACAAACAACTCAATTAAAAATTGGGAAGAATATAGGAAGAGGCATTTCTCTAACGAGGACATACACATGGCCAACAGGCACAAGAAAAAAGGTTCAACCTCACTAATCATTAGAGAAATGCAAATAAAAACCACGATGAGATACCACGTCACTCCGGTCAGAGTGGCATCATCAAAAAATCAACAAACAACAAGTGCTGGCGAGGCTGTGGAGAAAAGGGAACCCTGCTACACCATTGGTTGGACTGCAGACTGGTGAGCCACTGTGGAAATCAGTATGGCCGGATCGCAAAAAACTGGAAATGGAACTACCTTATGACCCAGCAATTCAACTCTTAGGTATCTATCCCGAGAACCCAAGACGCTAATTCAAAAAACTTTCTGCACCCTTATGTTCACTGCAGCTCCATTTTCAACAGCCAAAACTTGGAAACAACTGAAATGCCCATCGGTAGACGACTGGATTAAGAAAGTGGTACATTTATACAATGGAGCATTTACTCAGGTATAAAGAAGAAGGAAATCTAACCATTTGCAATGCTATGGATGGACCTAGAGAACATTTTGTGAAGTGAAATAAGCCAGTCGAGAAAGACAAATCCCATATGATCTCATATGTGGAATCTAAAGAACAAAATGAATGAGTAAAGTTAACAGAAACAGTCTCAGCGATATAGAGGAAAACATGATGATTGCTGGATGGGAGGGAGTGGGGAGGAGAGAGAAGGGGACGGGATGAGACAACATAAATTGGTAACTACAACGTGGCCTCAGGGATAGAAAAGAACATATAGTTACGGGATGTGGAGTAGAGTGTAGTCATGGAGTCAATATAATTCTGATAGATATGTATGATATCAGGGTTGGGGGATCAGTGGTTGGGAGGAGGGGGGTTGTCACTTTGTGAGCAGTGAAAAGGATAACTATTGCATTGTTTTGTACACAGGAAACTAATAACAAAAATAAAAAAAGAAAAATAATTTATTTCCCATATAAAAAAAAAGGCACACATAAAAAAGCCACCGGCTGCCGTCAGAGGAAAGAAGACATCCTCAGAGCATCTCCTTCGAGAGGGGCCACGCAGGGAAATGCAGGAGTGTCCAGCAAATGGACACGTGGAATTGACATGCGGATTCCAGTCCAGAAACTCTGCTGTGACGGTGGCAGAGGGACCAGGCCCTCCAAAGACCCACCGATACGTTCCAAACTGCTGACAGCGTGAGCTGCCTAAAAGTGAGATGGGTTCTCCAGTAGTGGAAGAGTCTCTTAGAAGAAGGAATAGGGGTCCTATTTGTCTCTGAAATAATGTCTACATTAGACTATGCTCTCTTCCATTCAGAATCAATAACTGTACTAAACATCATTGGATATACTATCTACGACCAAAGCCTGGGGACAGCCCCTCTTTTAGTCTGTTAGGGAGGCCATAACAAGGTCCCTCAGACCACGTGGCTGACACAACGCACATTTATTCCCTCCCAGTCCTGGAGGCTGGAGTCCGAGATCCAGTGTCCCAGGGCTGGTCCCCCCCGAGGCCTCTCTCCTGGGTGTGCAGACGGCCGTCTGCTCCCCGTGTCCTCACATGGCCGTCCCTCTGTGTGTGTCTGTGTCCTCACCTCCTCTTCTTATAAGGACACAGTTCTAATGGGTCAGGGCCCACCTAGTAACCTCATGTTGCTACCTTAATCACTTCTTTATAGCCCCATCTCCAAATGGAGTCACATTCTCAGGTCCTGCGGGATAGGACATCAACATATCAATTTTGGAAGGTGGGCAGTGAGCCCATAAGAGCCCCCCAAAGTATCCGTCATGAATGACCTGTTTATATTTCAGTTCCATTAGTGGGCGTAGGGTGGGGGGGTAGTAGAATTTGAAAGCACCATTCCCATGCTCTTTTCCAAAGAAAACCAAGAAGAAAACAAAGTTGGGACTAATTAATATCTTAGTGTTCTCAAGGTTACACGTACGGCACTAAAACTACAGACAAAGCCTGAAGTTAATTTTACATGTCAGCATGTACGAGTATGTGCATTATTACTATCCACACCTTCTCTGGATTGTCACAGTGCTGGGAATTTGTGTTCTGATAAATTATGAGGGTAAAGGCACTGAATTCACGTTTACCTCCACTCACTTCTTATATACAGAGGGTGCCAAAAATGTATCCACATGACTTGTATTTATCTTCTGTTATCAATGGCATATAGTGAGGATTACAATATTAAAACAGCTGTTTCATTCTTAAAACGTACATGCATTGTTTTGGCACCATCTGAATATATAAAATCTTGGTTGTTGGGTCACGGTAGATAAAATTATGTCTAGCACTGGACGTTTGTCTCTTTGTCCAGAAAATGAGCTGCAGAGAGGACGCTATGGTCAGGTGGAGACGTTGTGTGTGTGTGTGTGTGTGTGTGTGTGTGTGTGTGTGTGTGTGTGTGTGTGTGTGACACATATACTATTGTGTCTTGCTCTCGGTTCCACTTAAAGCTTCTAACTCACATTGCTGTTTACGGTGAAGGGTGATTTGGAATATTAATGAATGAACTTCATCTTTAGATAAGAAAATATCTAGGTTCCCCTAAAAAAAGTGAAAATAAATTCACTCTGAATAAAATGTTTCCACTATTAACTTGAAAAAAATTGAATGTATTAATTCTTTATCCCTCGGAATCTCAGAGTAACCATTTCTGAATGTTGATATCAGGGTAATAAAAACAACTGAACAGAAGCATTATCGTTTAGCTTTTGCATTACTATGCTCCCAATGTCAAAATAAATACTACAGATGCATTTAGAGGAGTTTGTTTTAAATTCTAAAATAATTGTTAAAAGAGATCATTTTGTGTCATGAAAGGATATGGGAATACCTTACTCACTTCTCTTGGTTTAACCATGAAACACTGGGTCTTCTCCAGTTCTCTGTTTTTTCACATTAATGCTTATTCCTCATGTCTTTAAACTTCTGATACCATTTCAAGCCTCATTTGAAACTCACTGCTCCTCCTGACACCAGCGGCTGCTTTAGACTGATTTTATTATCAACCGTACTCACTTTCCTTCAGGAAGTGATGTGAGGTTACGTCAGGATTCCAGGTGCAAATGCTGACATGCTGCCAGCCAGTGGCTCAGCCCGTTCACCTTTCATTCCACCCTCAGGGGATCGGTGACTCTGGCATTGATCAAAATCTTGCATTTGTCGTCTAAGGGACAACGTGGAGCTAGATTATTAGCTTTCCATGTGCAACTAAAACCACAAATGACAGACATTTGCCCAGTGTAAGCCAGGCACTCCAGGCAGGCTGCTTGCTGGTGACACAGGGGACCCAGTGGCGTCCTTTCTGAAGAGGAGCCTTGGGGAACCTCACCAGGTCCTCTGTGTGGCCCCGCCCCCGGTGGTTCTTAGAGGGAAATGGGGTGAGGAATCAACAAGTCCCCGGGCCTGAGCAGCGACTCAAGGGCCCAGGTGTGAGGTGCAGTTCCCGAATGCTGCTCATGCAATAATTTTCCCCACGTCCATGGTGACATGAGGGAAATGCAACTGGCACAGCGGATCTCTTTCCTTGCTGTCTTGCTCTGTTTTTGAATAACAGACTTTATTCCTTAGATCAGCATTAGGTTTATCAAATACTGTAGAAAGTCGAGTTGCCACAGACCGTGTCCCCGACACACAGGCCGCCCTACAATGAGTCCCTTACAGTCGTGTGGTGTGTTTGTTAGGACACATGAAACAAGTGAGATACTGTACCCCTTGCTGCCACCCATAGTTACACCAGGTGAACACTCCGTGGGTTTGGACAAACGTGTAACGACATGTTCTCGCCATCACGGCATCGTACAATTTACTGTCACAGCCCGAAACACCCAGTGTGCTCCCCGAACACATCGGGAATTTTTTGAAATATTCGGTCTTGAGTGTCCTTCATGTGTTGTAGATACCAGTCCTGTATTGAATGAAGAGGTTCAAACTATTTTCTCCCAGGACCTCGTTTGTTTATCCACTGTCTTCTGATGAGCTTCAAATAGCAAATGTGTCTAAATTTTCATGAGATTCATTATCATTCTTTGCCCTCATGCAGCAAGTTTTATGTTTGCTTTGTTTTGTTTTGATTTTGTGGTTGGTGGTCCTCTCTAACCACTCTTTAGCCTACTCTGATTCTACGATTGTTTCCCTGTGTTTTTCCTGAAAACTAACACTCCTATTGGGTTTTCGGAAAAGTCATGGCATATTTTTTCTATGCAACAGAATTTGCTGTCCTTTGTCTCTTCAGTCTAGTTGTGGCAGATGTCGCTTCCCTGGCCCATGTTGGTATTATCATTGCGATCTTCCCGGGCGAGGCAGTTGGCTGCCAGCCATTGGAGGGCCGCTCACGGCGGCTCAGGGCAGCTCACGCCGGTTGCTGGCCACTCACGGTAGCTCACGGCAGCCCTGACTTGGCGTTTTATCACCCGGGTCAAGTACATCACATATTTGTGTTCTCTGCAGCAGTACGCAGATAAATATTTAGCAGCTCTCTCTGGGGAACAAAAAGAGAGACAGATCCTGGAAGTTCCTGTTACTTCATGTAAATGTCCCCTTCGTTGCCAGTTTCTAGCTACCTAAGGGACACCAAGCAGCTGACAGAAGTACTGAGAATGTTCTCATGGCTCCCCCAAGCCTAAAGGATGACCCCGGCCTGTGCCTCAAACGCAGGTCGGGCTGCCACTTGCGCACATCCGAAGTGGATCTGAGCGCTGTGATACAGCAAGTAGCATGTCAGGATTGTGGAAGCACCGAGCGATTGGAAGAGGTTACCCACAGAAATCCTCGGGGGCACCGGGGAGGCACATGGAATGTTGGAGTCTGACCCTGACGTTGAGGCGAAGTCTGGCCACCCCTCGTTCTGCAGGCAGCTCTGCTTCTCCAGGAAGCCCCCCAGAAACGGAAATGCAGCCGGCTCCTCGTGCAACGACCCGCCTGGCTTCCTTCTTTATCCCAGAAACTCTGTTCCCATCCATGCCACTGACTGACACGTGTCGCATAAAAAGTACTGTCTCCGGAGACACACAGTTTGACTCACACCCAGTGTCTGCATCGCACTGTCTGTAAATGGTACCACGTGGTGCGCAATAAAGCCTCACACATCTATCCTCTGGCTTGAGGACAAATAAGCCACTGTAACTTTCAAATTAATTTTTGTATGAATTCCAGATTAACCTATCCTCGCCTGTAAAAATTTAGTCTGGTTGTTTTTACATGTCTGAAATCTTTCGTTCAGGTTCCCTTTTATCAGCATAAAGTTATGTGGCTCAAAGTTATCCACATCTCCAAACACAGCCCCGTGATCAGAGGTTGGCTCATTTGTGATTGGTCAAGGGTTTCATGGATTCAGGTTAAACTGCCTTCAGCATGGCTATGGACTCAGTGGTGTCGCCTTGAAGGTCTATGCTGAAGCGTCAGCCGCCAATGTGATGGTATCTGCCCTGGGGTCCCGGAAGTACTTAGGGTTCAATGAGGTCATAAGAGTGGGGTCATCATAATGGGATTAGTCTCATTAAACAAGAGGCAAGGCAGAGGGTCTCTCAGCCTCTATATTATGTATACGCTTGCATCTTCATCAGCTCACCAACGGGCTAATATATTCTAGTGTGTCTTGGTTTTACGGATTGAACATGAGACATAAAGTATAAAGAACATGATAGTTCTCTTTTTTAGGTATTAATATTTTTAGACATTATTCATATCTTGGTTAGTACTCATCTAATTTATTTCAATACCTTATGTTTTCTAATTTCAATGTATCAAAGCCACCAGACACTTAAAATTATTGTTAAATATTTCAACAGTAGTAGTATTCTACATTGCAGAGTTTACACAACACAGTTCTACATAGTAGAGTTCTACAAGGGAGGTTTTAAGTGGGACTTTGGACAAGGGTGCATTCTATATGGGAGCATTATACATAAAAGCATTCCACACCGGAGCAGTGTATGTAGCCAAGTTCTACACAGTAGAGTTGCACATGGGAGACTTCTACATGAAAGAGTTCTACATGGCAGCATTCAACATGGGGGTGAGCTACATGGCAGCATTCAACATGGGGGTGTGCTACATGGCAGCATTCTACATAGGAGCCTCTGCACAGTAGGGTTCTACATGGGAATCCTCAACACGTGACCATTCTATTGGAACATTCTACAGGACAGCATTCCACCAATATGGACACAATAACAAGGAATCAAATAGAATGAGTGAGATTCAGACAGATCTAAAGTAAAAAAAAGACAAATCCTTAATTATGCATTCAGATTTCAACCTTCAACTCTCAGGCATGAGTATAACAGATCAAAAATAAGAAAAGGTGACATGATTTGAGCATCCAGGCAAACAACTTGAAATAATGAACACTGCATAAATTCACCCAATATAGAATATACCTGATTTCCAGGTACACATGGAACAAAGATAAACCATACGCTTGGCCATAAAATAATAATAATACATTTCCCTTTTTTTAATTAAAGAATAATACAGTTTCAGAGACAAAAATCCGATCAAGTATATACTTTGATCAAAACAGAATTATATTAAAATCTATAAAAAATTATGTGAAAAATCCTTCAATATTTGGAATTCTAAGAAAAATATTTATTTTGGCATATTCCATGGTTAGAAGAAAGTCCAAGAAGTATTAAAAACCTAACCAATCAAAATGGGTAGGATTCAGCTAAGGTGGTAAGCAGGACGATATTTACAGCACCATATGTTTAAAGTAGATTTTTAAGTATTAAAATCAATGTCTTCTTAATCAAGTGCTGGAAAACGAAAGCAAATGAAACTCAAATCAAAATGAACAAAGTAAACTAAAAACGCAGTTGCCCTTTGAACACAGTGAAGTTTATGTGCAGCGACCCTCCCATGCAGTTGAAAATCCATGTATACATTTTCACTACCCAACTTTCTAAAAGGCTAATGTTGACCAGAAGGATAACGGATCACAGAAAGAGCCAATCAACACATGCTTTGTTATGTCATACATGTTATATACTAATTGTTCCAATAAAATATACTGGAGAACAGTTGTAAGGAAATCATAAGGAAAATATATTCATAATACCGTGCATATTGATTGAAAAGAGTCAGCGTATCAGTGGACCCATACTGTTCAAGGGTCAACTGTATATGAAGATAGGAAATAATGCATCACTGAAAGAAATCAACGATGACTACATATATGTTTTAGGGATAATTTTTTAAGCGCTCTACGCTTTCAGAAGAAGCCTGAGACGTGGGAAATCATTCTGAATTTCAATAGAAATTAAGAGGTGTAAGGAAGGATGAGGAGAGGGCTCCCGAGTGAAAGGGCAGGATGAAGGGTTAAGAGATAGCACTGGACAAACCATGACATGGTTCTTCTCGGTGACGCACAGCATCATGGGTGAAGTTCCTGAAACGCCTACTGGAGTAGCCTCGTGTGGACTGTGAGGGGCAGCTTCTGCATCCAGGTGGCCGTGTAACACAGCATCGTGTCTGTCTGTCTGTGTGCCTGAGAAGCACACAACACAGGTCTGTGTCCTCCTACACGGAGCAAGGAGGAGACGTGTTGGGGGCAACAAGGTGCTTTCCTGGAAAGGCATCTAAGAAAAGGGAAAGACGGGGTGCTTTCCCAGGAATGCATGGCCATGGAAGATGTACAAGCTACTGAAGGCGTGCGGGCAGCGTCCACACAGCCCCACAGACCCCGGGAGTGAACGTCTTTTCTGGAAGCATGAGGAAAATGAGGCTTGTGCCCCAGGCCACAAAGATCTTCAGGGTACGTTCCTGCCAAGGAGGATGTTTATTTTCCATGTTGCAAAGAATCTCGTGATGGATGACAAGTGGATTCAGCAAACACCACACTCTCAGGCGGACATATATAAAGACGCACCTTCAGAGTCCCCAACAGAGAAGCCATCTGGACAAGCCACACGGGGGCCCAGGACGCACCTCACAATGAAGACTGTGCTGCTGATTCTTCTCCTCGGTCTGGGTTGTGCTGACCTCGCCACTGTGGACGTGTCCAAGGTAGGGGATGGGGATGTCGAGTGTATGTGAGGGTGTGTGTGTATGTGTGTATGTGTGTGTGTGTGTGTGTGTGTGTGTGTGTGTGTGTGTCCTTATGGGAGGTTTATGTGTACCCCAATTTCCTTACACTTAAACCTAACCATTGACCTCCAACTCAGGATCACTATTACTTGGCTCCATATACATTTCCATTCTACGTAAGTGGTATTGCCCATACGGACAAATAATGAGCAGGTCATACATTTCTATGGTAATTGTGAAATTGCAGCTGCTTCAGCTAAAGCACTGTTGGTTTGGAGTCCCTGCATTTGACAACATGCTCAAGCTCTTTCAAGAATATCTCAGATTCCTTGTTCACCACTGGCTTGGGTTTTCCCATTGTTTTATAAATCATTCCTTCTTTAGTAAACATGCCTAATTTGTGGTGACACAAATGTGAAGGTAAACTCACGATAAGGTGTCACGGATAATACAAAAGAGACTGATTACAATTTATGAATGGAACTTTCTTTTTAGCTTTCAGGGCCATGGAAGACCCTTCATACGGCTGCCAGTGATACTGGAAAGATAAGTGAGACTGGTCCATTCAGAGCTTTTGTACGTAACGTTAATTTTGGGGAAAATGACTCTGCAACCTTTGAATTTTTTGTCAAGTAAGTACAAATAACAGAGAATGAAAATATAAACTTGTCCAACCCTAAGAGGGTCTGCTTCCATGTTTGCACAAAAATAATTGGATTATGTCAAGGGTTCCAGTCTCTGAGTTGTATCTTAAAAGTGTCCTTGGAGCTGTCACCTCAGGTCCAGTCTGATCCTCTAGAGAAGGTTCTGGAGCTTTGCTTAGAGGCAGAGTCACAGGAGCTCCACCTGGAATCGCCTCCTTACAGAGTGACAAAAGCAGCCAGGACGGTCAGGGTGCTCCAGCCCCTCACCTCCTTCCACTACAGGAATGGTGCACGCAGAAGGGGGAAAGATTTCCATTCAGGGGCTGTTTCTGAGGAGCGTCAGCAGGTGCGAAACAGAATGAGATGTACCCGGGCCTCCTCACAGCATTTCTGCCCAATGACTGAACCACTCAGGCGTTCACGGCTTCACCATTGTTAGTGAAATGAGTGTTCACTACATCACTAGCATTTGTGTCAGAACTCTCATCAGAGAAGATAAAGACACATTTTCTTTTCCCTCCATTGGCCATCATGGAGTCAATGATGCAGAGTTAGAAACTAATAACACTGCTGGGGGTGAAATTCTATAGGAAGGGGATGAATTTAATGGAAACTGGGAAAAGGGGACCATCCTGGGGGTCTGAAAAGGGACAGATGTACATGACCAGTATAGGAGGTCTTGGAAGGTGGAGTGGGCATTTCAGAGACGGAAGTAGGAGAAGCGAGTAATCTGTGCAGAGTCACAGGCATTCACTTCTGCCCAAACATGTGCTCAGCAAATAACGAACAGGACCAGGCAACCACATACAGTGAATGTGTAGCTAATTGAACCGTAAGTTTTAGAGAAAAAAGAAAACAAAACATTACACTTCATTCTGAGGAATCTTACAGGTCAAAGTTTTATTTTTATCTTCACTCATTAGAAAAGGGCGTCATTTGAAATCACAGAAGGAGCTGAATTCCACTTTCTGATTATGCTTCTCTATGAACTCATGAATATAGAAGAAACAATCTTTTCATGCTCAGATTTAATTCTCAAGTTTCACCTTAACCATGTACATCATACAAATGCTGTCAAACCAAATGAAAAAATTTCACAATTACATATCTTCCTCTGTCACACACACACACACACACACTTAAAAGTTACTGCTAAACTATGAACATCTATAATCACATATTTTGATGACTTCACCCAGAAAAAACAATTATTGCCACACCAACACTTAAGTTAAGCAGAAGAACCCTAGGACAAAGAAAGGCAACAGAGAAATTATTTAAATCAAAGAAACATGGGGTATTCCAACACTCCAAATTGTGCTAGGAAATCTCTTGACATTAAGAGTAAAAATACGTATTTCTATTATAGGTGAAAATGACTGTTAATTTTTACATTCAAGAATACTTCAGATTCAGATATAAGTGCATTGAAAAGAGTAGGATAACTTTTTTTTTAACAGTAGAATAAATAAAGAGGAAATTGGTAAGGAAGTGACTCTGGAAGGGAGAATGAGATGTGAAGGAATTGTTTCTATACTTGCAAATTCCTGGGTTGCAACCTTTCTGGCTGGAAGATACTTACAAGTAAAGCATTGCATATAAGGAGTGACTACTCTGTTAGGAACGGGGTAGAAACTGGAACTAAGGTGCAAGGGGGAGAATTTGTTCTCAGATAAATGTGTGAAGAACAGGTACAAGCAGTCATAATTATGTGGATAAGAGTGAATGAAGCCCATTTCTGGAGACCTGATCTCTAAATATATACGTGGGACCCTCTTGGCTGTCAACGGGACCTGTTCTGTATTCGCAGTCTATCTTTCAAAGCAACACTACAATTCCATGGGCAGAGAATGAAGTCCTTACCCCGGGGTGATTATTTTAACCTTAGACAACATGTCCGTCCTCCGTTGAATGTCACGTTCATTGGAGGCACAAAAGTGATACCTGACACAGGGTCGTTTGAGGGTGAAAGGGAGAAAATCGTAAGTCACTGTAAATTTGTATTATTCGTAATCAACCAACTTGAAGATGTTTTCCTTTTCAGGATTAATGGGGAATGTGTATTCCACAACATGAGTTCAAGAAACGTGAAAGGAGACGTCTACACTTTAGACTGTAAGTGTGACTGTGTTACTGATAAAAGAATATTACTATGGGAATCTTGGTCTCTTTAAAGAGGTGCATAGATCCCAATTCTACTTCTACCACGAATTACAAGTCTGACCAGGCCCAAGTCCCTCAATTATCCCTCACTTAAGTTTGTTGTGTGCTAAGGTTTAAATGCCACTGCATCGACGGCCCATCCGATTCTCAACTTCACTCAGTGTGTGACTAAGTCCACGTGCTGACAACTGGTATTTCACAAGGTTCTCTTGTGTATGAAAATATTTCAAGAGACTTTGAAAAGACCTAGGGAGCCTGAGACGAATAGGCTTATTGAGTTTAAATATGAACATCATTTTGCATCTAAACATTCCCTTTAAAAGTATCATTAAAACACCTTTTCCATTCAGTGTGTGGTTTGATGCAGGTAAAATATAAACAAGTCACTTGAGTGACACACCAAGCACACTGCCTCAGGACCAAAGTTTGGAATGAAAACAATAGTGGTGTGGCTTAAGGTTTCTCCCTCTATGTTATTTTAACTCTCCCGAACAACAGTCCGAATTTTAAATGGCCTGGTGTCTACACATTTGACTCAGAGGGGAATGTGTGCACCTGTGGTTCCATCCCTTGCCTAACTCCACAACCAGCACAACCGCTAGGCCACAAACACACATAACTCAGATACACGCCAGACGTTGAGCCACACGCACTCACAAAGACTCTCCTGTATATTGCCAGCATGTTATTATAAGGTTACTTTTATTCTTCTTATGTTATTTTATAATTAACAGAGAATAACATCATGTCACTTGCAGGTGTACATCGGCCTGACCCCACACCTGGGTACCCTCCGTGTGCTCACCCCCAAGGTCTAGTCTCCGTCCCTCACCTTTTTTCCCTTCATTTATAATAGTGTTTCCCTTAATCTGAATCACCCACATTTTCTACCATCTTTCCTGCAACTTCCTTCATTCTATCGTCCTTTTTGTATGGATTTTGACACAGCTGGAAGGCAGGAAAACAGAGTGAACTGGCCTCAGTGGACCCGACTCCCGGGAACTAGAACCACAACCCACGCTGCTTTTGTTTGTAGAAAAGAATGCGTAGCCATAGCAAACAGAGTCTCAGCCGTGGCCTCGATAGCCACCATCAGCCTCAGAGGACATTTTTCTTTCATTGCTTCCTTAAATTTTCGTTCATGCATAAACCTATTCAGTGAGATTTACGGCAAAACCCCACCTTCTAACACCATTGATGACACATTCGGTGCCTAAGAGTCTAGCAAGTTGCATAAAATATTTATAATTTGCTCCAACACAACCCAAGACTCGTGGTCATAGAGGGGCGTGGGGAAGATACAGACACCTATTTCGGGCTATGAAACTTGGAATGTGTTTCAACTACACATAGTCTTTCATCTGCTCGACTGATAATAGGTCCCAGTTCCACACGGGAAAAAGATATTTCTGTGCTTCAGGAACACAGATTGACAGAGTATTTAATCGAATCATGATCAGACATTCAAAGCAGGAGATATGCGATGGCCGGAAGAGACAATGGAGGTGGTAGGACCGACTGGTAACACCCAGGATGTCAGTGCTGGTTCTGTTCCCTGGGAACATGGCAGAGGCGATAGTCTCAGCCAGGAGATGAACACACGACCTCCAGGGCGATCAGAATGACTTGCTTAGACGGTCACCGCCTGCATAGCCATACAGCCCCTTGGTCTTGGTCAAACTGACCTGTTAGGGCAGCTATCGCTTTTTACAGGGTGCGGGGGGCAATCCTTAATATGAGGTGTTCAGAATGTTTCCCTCTATTGCGTAGACACTCGGTAAACATCTGCAGTCATGTAGCGATCTGAATGGTAAATGAGAAATCACTCCTGTGCTGTTATATGGGAAATACAACGAATTTTCTAACTTCTATTTGATAATATGCCATACACCAACACGCTCATGTGTTTAAAACAATGCGGGCTTCATTAGAACACACATTGTACAAAATATTTTAGTAAGGCCGCAAGATGTGCAAAGTTTTATGGAACAAAACGGTGGCAGTAAGGAAAATTCTTTCCGAATTTCCCTGCTTCCATCATCAAATTTAACATTCACTGCATTGCTGGAGTGAGACAGAGGTCACTGTAGCAAGTATTCTTAGCAGGATGTTAAACAAGCTGTGATACCGCTAATTCATCATAAAATATTAAGAGAAGGCTATTACGAGATATGTTTTCTCTCTCACAGATGCAGGTTTAGTTGTGTTCCACATTGCTCATGCATCAGAAAATTCTCTCGTATTTCATGGAGTCAACATGGATGAAAATGGTGTTACCACCACAATCACTGAATTGATTGGTACGTATCACTCCCCGAACTAACCTCTCTTGTCATTGTGAAACAATTTTTTATTCTCAGAATAAATACTCAGGAAATCCATTTGTATCCACATTACGCATTATAAATACTTGGTCTGAGGGTCACTGACTGAAGGAACCTGGAAGTTAATCACAAAGAAAGCTGAAAAAATGAACTGGTGGGGTGGGAGGTATCAGATCATCAGAAACTGAGAAATAACTTCACGAGGTTGTTTTTACATTTCATTTCATCAGCAATTATTTCTCAAAAGGTCAACTCATTTTAAACCATGGCTCTATTCAAGTTGACCTCAATTCCTTCAGTTGACTACAGTTTTTCAAATACATTCTAAGCCCTGGAATTGAAACTTCTAAATAAACCTTCATCACATTTAATACTTCAGACGCATTGGTCTCACGAATGTTGATTTTCCGCCCTGGAGAAACCCTATCGGGGCTTTGAGAGGTGTGTGTTAGCCTAGTAGGTTTCTATTTGGAGATGTTAGGGCTAGAACAGTGGGCACTAAAAGAAAAGTTGCGTCCCGTGAGCGTGTGTGACCGGGCTCATTGTCTGGAAGGTAAGAATCATCTTTCCACTGCATCTGCGACCAGAACAAGGCATGAAGGTCAGATACAGGTTCTAGGCAGTGGATGGAGGTACAGTTCATGAGCGCTTTGAGATGCATGGGGCCCAACATCATGGGCTCCTCATATGACTTTGGAGCACACACAGTTGCGGATATGGACTGGGTGTAAGCCCTCTTTAATGACCAAAATCACGGAGCTGTGGTCGATGTGGTCAGAGTGGTCTTTGGGACTCTGTTACATTATACCATGTGAAGACCTGTTCTCCACATTCATTCATCTCCGTCTTGCGTTCAGAAATTCTTAGGAGTTCTAACGGACAAAATTCTGCTTTATGCGTGGTGGTTTTCAGGCAGAGAAAATGATACTAATGAGGAAGATTTTGCGAAGTTCAAGGACCTGACTAGAGAAAAGAATATTCCAGACGAAAACATTGTGAACACCATCAGCTTTGGTAATGTGACTGTTTTTCCTGAATCTACTCCTTACATAATATATAAATTACTATCTGGAAAGAAACTCAATTTTCTTACATATCCTCTTCCATAAATTATCTACTGTTAAGAACATTATTTAAAAATAAAAGAGCTCCTTGGAAAGTTGGGGAATGATACTGAACTACTTCTTTTTTCCCTGTGTTCTCCGTGTTTTCTTCTCAGACACTTGTCCTACAAGCTCTTGAAATCGCGGACTTGAACACCTACATGTTGTAAGTAAAAATAACCTGTTATTAGTGCTGCTTTGTCAAGAAATTCAATAAGCATTCATTATGATTTCATACGTGATTTGTTTTTAGTAACTATATTCTAATCAAAAGAAGGGAATTATTTCACAGACGATTTTTTGTTGTTGTTCCATTAGGATACTTGGTTTCTCCTGAACCCTATTAAATTACAAATCTGGGAGGTTGAATCATGCTGATGGAGTCTGGGGGACTCAGCATTCCATGCAAATGATGGTCTTGAGGGACAATGGGCACTTCCAGGATTTGGGGAAAGACCAGAAAAGGAATGAGTCTTCCATTCAGTCTGGACTTGATGGCTTCTCAATGGACATCAGTCCTCCAGAGGAACTGGGCTCAAAGGGAACTCACCATTCCTGCGCACACAAAACTAACTGCACATAATCCTCACAGCCACACCAGACAATTCCAACCACACCGTCTGACACACAGTGTTGGACATAGATTCCCCTAAGAAGTTGCACTGATTAAGTGTGATTTCTAAACGTCCTAAAGTGACATTGCTTCAGAAAACCACATTGGCTAACCGGCATTTATTTTATTTTCTTCCATTGTGAAACAGCAGCCAAAAACCTAAACTTGAAGGATGAACAGGATGGTTTGAATATACCACAAATTTCGGAATTCGAGGACAATGGCAAGAATGTAACTCAGTCACAGAACTGTAAATGTTTTTTAGATGGCACATCCCCATGAACATGAATCTTAAAATCAGGAATCTCCTGCAATGGATCCTAATCACGAAGGGGCCCACCAAACATACATCCCTGGAGAAAATCCAAACACATTTTCCCATATCACAGATATCGAGTATTAAGTTCCTCATGGATTCTGTCCATTGCGTTAACTGACAGCCTCTCTAACCCTTGACACCGTACATCCTGGGGCTCATCCCTGTCACGCTGTCATAGTCAACTCAACTAAGCCTTTTGCCCTGTTTCACTCTGCTACAGGATACGGCATCGAGCACCAGTCACAGCATCTTCTCCGTAGAATCCAGATCAATGAAGAAAATGATACTTGCTCTTGTCTAAATCATTGTTCTCTCTTCATAAGCACACTTCCTTCCTTCTGTCATCTCTCCTAGTCACCATGCACATCCTCTGTGTTGTACTGGAGTTTTAAATGTTGAAATAAATTGATTTGATACGCACGCTATCCATGAGTGTCTTTGAAAAATTTGCTGAATTCCAAAAAATTCACGAATACCATTTTCAATGCAGCATTTATGAGAATGTGTGCATAATAGGATCAACGTCCCATAAGAGACCATTTTAATGAGTATTACACAGAGAAGCCCTTGCCATTAGGTGAGATGGAGTAAAAGGTTTACACCAACATGGGGAGGGAACTGGGTTATGCATATTTCTTCTGTCCTACGATGAGGTGGTCTGGTCAAGAAAAAAGTCTCCAAAAACCATCGATTCATCACACCGAAGGGAATATGTGTGCCTCTCTAAGATTAGGAAAGAGACAGACTAGGTCGCCACGTATTGTGATTGTGGGGAGGTCAGAATTACCACAGCACCATCCCCCATGAAACTCACTAGAAGAGCTGATGTTTCCGGTAGGAGCATCAGTGGTCAAAGTGGTGCAGCCACTAGGCTCAGTCAGCCCATAGCGCCATGCGATCCCCGTCCCTCCTGGGAGAACAATACCATGGATGGGATGCAGATGCAATCGCAGTGCACAAGACTTAAGGTGGTATCCCTTTCACTGATGCTTCAAAAGTCACTAGAATTTCGGGGCATTGGCCTTTCCAAGGAATGATGCGGATAGAGCACATGGATCCGCTTTCCAGGATACACAAGGTCTTTGTCACCTTAGAGATCTGGAACTCGGGATCTAGAACTTATTCCCAGGGTTGGGCTCCAGTACAGTAATCTGGTCCATGCCCAAGAAAAACAAAGCTAGACCCAAGCACTATTGAACAGGAAACATAACATTTTAGCGACTGAGACAGGCATAGCCTTCCCATGGGCTATACTTTGCAAATTCCAAGGACATTATTAATGAAGAGTTTTTTGGCTTTAGACGGAAGTTATGGACATGTCATGAGTGATGTCTGAATTCTTTCTCTTGCACAAATGAGTGTGTGCATCTGGAATTCTGACTCTGGTCATCAGGATGTGTCTGGAAATGCCAGACTCGGCGGTGGCTATTCACACAGGCAACAGAGTACAGAGTGAGGGACATGAGGACTCTAACCTCAGTCCCTTAAGGAAATGTGAGAGAAATGACATGGCATAAATATGTTAGAATATTGTGAAATATTGTATGTATATCCATATCTACAGAGACTATACATTACAGACTTAGATATCGGTATAGATGGGTAGGTATAGACATCTTAGATACCTACATGTGTGTATGTGTGGTCAATGTTAGTAACAAAAGGCGAATATAGAAACAGAATCTGCCACCACAGAATTGTCCACAAAGAAGCTGAGGTACAGAAGATTCCACTAGTGAGTCCTCAGACGTGCAGACAGGAAAGAGCACTCAACTTACGGAAAGTCAGAAGACGATGGTGAGGGAAGGCTGCCCTATATATCCATTGTGTGAGGCCAGCAAATTCGGAAACCCACATATCTGACAACATGTCCTTAGGGACAGGACCCGATGAGCTCATATTAAAATATGTCCCAACCCAACTTGCAGCATCATGCCTCTGGTAAGCCTGAGGTGCTCTCAATCGAGCAAGATACGTTCTATATTATGCATACACATGCGTAAAAATATGTACCATGTAAATGACACACCAGTGCTATTTTAAAGTGCTTAAACTAAGAAGGAAGCTAATGATGTGGAGGCGAAAAGAAACAAATACTTGCTATAGAGTTGAAGGTACATCATACACTTCCATTTTGCTTAAGAATAATTTCCTAAAGAACAACAGAAATTACACATTATGTACTGCCTCTGTTTATATGTTTTTACTTTGCTTAATCACTAGCTTCCTAAAGGGAACGCACCTAATTCAACATAACAATATACATGAAAAATAAGAAATGTAAACCGTCACCCTGACATTGTCAAATATTTTATCCCATTGGCACTTACAAAATAACTATACTGAGTTTTCATATTATATGGGTTATCAGTTAATAAAGCGGCACATTTTTGTTGGTGCAAACCAAGCAATGAAGCAGGTCTCACCGCAAATCTAAATCGCGTGTCGAATTTCCACGACAGTTTATGTTGTGATCATTTGTTACCTGCTAAACATGAACACTAATAATAAGGCGGTATCAAATGATTCAGAAGACATAGAAGAAACATGGAAAGTGATAGTGAAGACGGACTATAAAAATATAAAGTCAGGTACACTTCAAATATCTGTTACACAATTCCAGCTTCATATTGGTTTTGGACAAGATGGAATGATTTTTTTCTCTTCAGAAGATATGGATCGTTTTTCAAATTGGTTACCTCCTTTTTCTGCTGCTTTGTTATAAAAATATGGGAGCAATGACTATCCTTTAGAGTTCATTTTCTACCTTCAAAATTAAAGGTCTCATTTCTTCATAGGCCTTTCCATGTTTACCTAATAATTCAGATGCTAGAAAAACCAAGTGGCTGTAAACAGATGTTACCCTATGTACAATAACTTAAGCTTCTTCACAAATTTGAGTTCATCGCCTAAGCCTATGTTCACAGTTACTTATGTTCATCTAAATATATTACCTAGAAGGCACATGTATGTGTTGGTGTGTACATATGATGTTCATGTACATACATAACAACATTTGAAATATACTATTGTTACAGGATCATTACACAGCTGTGAAAATGGTCACATGTGAATGGATATTATAAAAGATTACAATCAACAACCATTTCTGTCAAAGTGCCCATAAGCAAGTCTCATCAAATGACAGTGCCACTCAGAGTCTTTACTTTGGAAAAGCCAATATGGACAGAGCACTCTGATCTGTACACAACAAATATTTGTGAAGTAACACCAATGAGGAGCACTCAAACCCAGACGCTGTTTAATCAGTCATCTTGACCGAGGATTGAAGATCTGGTTATACTTGAATGTAATGGGTTATTTTCCCTTATGAAACTTATGTTCTTAAAGAAATCATTGTTTTATTTCATCGCATCTCAGTCCTATTCTATTTTACATTATTGTGTTGTAGCCAAGTAGGGTTTTAGAAAAGGAGCGGATGTAAAACTCGGCCTCAGGCAACAATGCAGAAAGGCAGACCCAGGGCCACATGTTACAACGGTGTTACAATCTCATCCCACAAATGTTTATCTATTGTGTTTTATTAGCCATGGAAAAGTATGCGTTCCTGCCACACACAGTCATATGTGAACACACTGGTTTCATTTACAGGTGGGAACATCTCTGTTATTCTCACAAGGGAATCCACACTTTTTCCCTGCTCGTGTGCAATGCTCTCACAGTCTCATGAGAATGACTGAGATTTAAAATACCCTGGCCTGCTACTGGTGTAAGACCTGAATCTGCATTAACATCTTGAAAGCCACCAATCCCATCTCATAGCTCACTTGAACTTTCTCCAGCAAAGCTAGTGCCATATTGCCACGGGAGCACCCTCAACACCGGGTCAAATAGCCAGACACACACTTACATATGTAAGACAGCGGGTTACATATGAAGGAATTCCTACAACATTAACAGCTGACTTTTCTACAGAAACTCTGCAGGCCAGAAGTGAGTGGCAGGACATATTCAAAGAACAGAAGACAAATGCCTACAACCCAGATTGCTCTACCCAGCAAGGCTACTGCTGGAAATTCAAGGAGAGATAAAGAGCTTCTCAGAAAACAAGAAGCTAACCACCATACCAGCATTGCAGGAAATGTTCAGACGGCTTCTTTAAACAGACGAAAGGGGAAAACACACTAACAAAGGAAGACCACAAACATGAGTAACAAAACGGCAATAAATATGGACCCATCAACAATAATTTTAAATGTGAATCGGCAAAATGCTCCAATCATAAGACAAAGACTGGCTCAGTGGATAACAAAGCAGGGTCCATGAATGAATATGTTGTTTACAAAGGACTCGTCTCAGGTCAAAAGACGCACACAGACTGAAAGCAAAGAGATGGAATAAGATATTTCACACAAATGGAAATGAGAAGAAATATTGGATGGCAATGCGTATTTCAGACTAATTAGACTTTAAAATGAAGACTACATTAAAAGACAAAGAAGGACCTACATAATAATAAAGGGATCGATCCAACACGAGGACATAACACAAGTAAACGTTTATGTACCTCACGTTAAGAGCTTCTAAATATATGAAACACATTATGACCGATGTAATGTCAGAGATGAACAATAGCCTTTTCACAGTATGGGAGTTCAACACCCCATTGTCACCAATGGACAGGTCCTCCAGAAAGAAAATCAACACGGAAACCGCAGACTTAAATGACACTTTAGACCAGTAGGATTTAATCGATATTTTTAGAGCATTTCACACAAAGCAGCAGAATATACATTTCCATACTTGTTTCAGACAAACTAGACTTTGAAATGAAGACTAAAATAAAAACAAAGATGGGCACCACGTAATAATAAAGGGTTCATCCAACAAGAGGGCATAACTCTAGTAAACGTCTATGCACCCAACATAGGAGCTCCTAAACATATAAAACAGTTTATGACTGACATAAAGACAGAGATCACCAGTAGCACTATCGTAGTAGGCGGCTTCAACGCCCCATTGACAGCAACAGACAGATCAGCCAGACAGAAAACCACACAGAAACAGTGGCCTTAAATGACACTTTAGCCAGATGCATTTAATCGATATTTTTTGAGCATTGCACCCAGAGCTACAGAATATACCTTCTTCTCAAATGCACACGGCACATTTTCCCAGATAGACCACGTGTTAGGCTACAAAACAAGTCTCAATAAGTGTTAGAAGATTGAAATCATATGAAGCGTCTTCTCTGACCACAATGCTATGAAAGTAGAAATCAATTATAAGAAGAAATCCTGGGAGCACACAAATACATGGAGGCTGCATGACATGCTCCTAAATAGCGAGGGGGTCAGAAATGGGGTCAGGGAGGAAATCAAAAGATACCTCGAGACCAACGAAAATGAAAACACAACAACCCAAATCTATGGGATGCAGCGAAAGGAGGGATTCATAGCAATGCAGGCCAACCTAAAGAAACAAGGAAACTCTCAATTACACAGGCTATCTTTACATGTGAGGAGATGAAAAAGAACAGAAAAACTAGCCAATAGGGAGTACAAAGATGGAAATAATTAAGATCAGAACAGACATCAATGAAATAGAGACCCAAAACAACATTACAAAAGATCAATGAAACCAAGAGCTCGTTTTATTTTGAAAACATAAACAAAATCGACACTCCCTTAGCCAGACTCACCAATTAAAGAGACAGAGCACCCAAATTAATAAAATCAGAAATGAAAGAGGAGAAGCGACAAGGGGTAACACAGAAATACAGAAAATTTGAAGAAAACACTGGGAACAACTGAATGCCAACAAATTCGACAATCTGGAAGAAATGGATAAATTTCTAGAAGCATACACTCTCCAAGTCTGAGCCAAGAAGAAAGAGAATCTCTGAACAGACTGATTACTACCAAAGAAATTGAATCAGTAATCGAAAAGCTTTCAACAAACAAACATCCTGGTCCAGATGGCTTCACAGGTGAACTGTACAAACATTCAAAGTAGAATTAATACCTATTCTCCTCACACTATTCCAAAAAATACAGAAGGAGGGAAGGCTCCCAAGGACATTTTATGATCCCAACATCAGACAAAGATATTGCCAAAAAAAGAGAGAAAACTATAGCCTGATATCCCTAATGAACATAAATGCAAAAATCCTCAACAAAATTCGAGCAAACTGCGTTCAGCAGCACAATAAACAGATCTTACACCACCATCAAGTGGGACTCATTCCTGATATGCAAGGATGGTTCAATATCCACAAATCACTTAACGCAATACACCACATTAACAAAATAAAAAATAAAAATCATATGATCCCATCAGTGGATGCAGAAAATGTGTTTGACAAAATCCAACAGCCATTTATGATAAAAAACAAAACTCTTAGCAAAGTGGGAATAGAGGGATCATATCACAACATAATAAAGGACACATATCACAAGCCCACAGCTAACATCATACTCAACCGGGAAAGGCTAAAACCTTTCCCCTTCAGATCGGGAACAAGACAAGGCTGCCCACTCCCACCACTTTTTTTCAACATATTTCTGGAAGCTCTAGCAAGAGCAATCAGACAAGAAAATGAAATAAAAGCATCCAAATTGGAATGGAGGAACTAAAATTGTTATTATATGCAGATGACATGTTACTGTGTAGAGAGAGAATCCCAAAGACTCCACAAAGAAAATGTTACAACTGATAAATGAATTCAGTAAAGTAGCACGATACAAAATTAATATTCAGAAATCAGTTGCATTTGTATACACCAATAATAAACTATGATAACAAGAAATCAAGAAAGCAATGCATTTACAATTGATTCAAAAACTATCAATTACCTAGGAATAAATTTAACCAAAGAAGTGAAAGACCTGTACTCTGAAAATTATAAGACACTGAACAGAGAAATCAAAGAAGATACAAATAAGTGCAAACATATAACATGTTCATGGATAGGAAGTCTTAATAGAGTTAAAATGTCAATACTTTCTAAGTCAATGTGTAAATTCAATGCAATTCCTATCAAACGACCAAAGACATTTTTCTCTGAAATAGAACATATAATCCTAAAATTTAATTGGAACCATAAAAGACCCGAAAGGAACGACATGCATGGAACATCAGATTAAAATGGGAGGTATCACGCTACCCAACATCAAATCATACTATAAGGCTATACTAATCAAAACAGTATGGTACTAGCAGAAGAACAGACATATAGATCCATGGAGCAGAACAGAGAACCCAGAAATAAATCCATCCACATATGGTCATTTCATCTATGACAATGGAAGCAAGAATTTATATCCGAGTAAATACACTCTATTTAATAAATGGTCTGGGAAAATTGAACGGACACATGAAAAAAGTGGGTAAACCATCTGGGTTGTAGGCCTTTGTTTTTTGTTCTTTGAATATGTCCTGCCACTCACTTCTGGCCTGCAGAATTTCTGTAGAAAAGTCAGCTGTTAGTCTTGTAGGAATTCCTTCATATGTAACCCGGTGTCTTACATATGTAAGTGTGTGTCTGACTATTTGACCCGGTGTTGAGGGTGCTCCCTTGGCAATACGGCACTAGTTTGGCCGGAGGAAGTTCAAGTGAGCGATGAGATGTGATTGGTGGTTTTCAAGACGTTAATGCAGATTCAGGTCTTACGCCAATAGCAGGCCAGGGTATTTTAAATCTCAGTCATTCTCATGAGACTGTGAGAGCATTGCGCATGAGCAGGAAAAAAGTGTGGATTCCCTTGTGAGAATAACAGAGATGTTCCCACCTGTAAATGAAACCAGTGTGTTCACATATGACTGTGTGTGGCAGGAACGCATACTTTTCTATGGCTAATAAAACACAATAGATAATCATTTGTGGGGTGAGATTGTAACACCGTTGTAACATGTGGCCCTGGGTCTGCCTTTCTGCCTTGTTGCCTGAGGCCAAGTTTTACATCCTCTCATTTTCTAAAACCCTACTTGGCTACAACACAATAATGTAAAATAGAATAGGACTGAGATGCGATGAAATAAAACAATGATTTCTTTAAGAACATAATTTTCATTAGGGAAAATAACCCATTACATTCAAGTATAACCAGATCTTCAATCCTCGGTCGAGATCACTGATTAAACAGGGTCTGGGTTTGAGTGCTCCGCATTGGTGTTACTTTGCAAATATTTGTTGTGTACAGATCAGAGTGCTCTGTCCATATTGGCTTTTCCAAAGTAAAGACTCTGAGTGTCACTGTCGTTTGATGATACTTGCTTATGGGCACTTTGACAGAAATGGTTGTTGATTGTCTGTAATCTTTGATAATATCCATTCACATGTGAGCATTTTCACAGCTGTGTAATGATCCTGTAACAATAGTATGCTTCAAATGTTGTTATGTATGTACATGAACATCATATGTACATGCCAACACATACATGTACCTTCTAGGTAATATATTTAGATGAACATAGGCAATTGTGAACATAGGCTTAGGCGATGAACTCAAATTTGTGAAGAAGCTTAAGTTATTGTACATAGGGTAACATCTGTTTACAGCCACTTGGTTTTTCTAGCATCTGAATTATTAGGTAAACATGGAAAGGCCTATGAAGAAATGAGACCTTTAATTTTGAAGGTAGAAAATGAACTCTAAAGGATGGTCATTGCTCCCATATTTTTATAACAGAGCAGCAGAAAAAGGAGGTAATCAATTTGAAAAACGATCCATATCTTCTGAAGAGAAAAAATCATTCCATCTTGTCCAAAACCAATATGAAGCTGGAATTGTGTAACAGATATTTGAAGTGTACCTGACTTTATATTTTTATAGTCCGTCTTCACTATCACTTTCCATGTTTCTCCTATGTCTTCTGAATCATTTGATACCGCCTTATTATTAGTGTTCATGTTTAGCAGGTAACAAATGATCACGACATCAACTGTCGTGGAAATCCGACACCCGATTTAGATTTGCGGTGAGACCTGCTTCATTGCTTGGTTTGCACCAACAAAAATGTGCCGCTTTACTTAACTGATAACCCATATAATATGAAAACTCAGTATAGTTATTTTCTAAGTGCCAATGGATAAAATATAAGCCAATGTCAGGGTGATGGTTTGCATTTCTTATTTTTCATGTATATTGTTATGTTGAATTAGGTGTGTTCCCTTTAGGAAGCTAGTGATTAAGCAAAGTAAAAACATATAAACAGAAGGCAGTACATAATGTGTAATTTCTTTTGTTCTTTAGGAAATTATTCTTAAGCAAAATAGAAGTGTATGATGTACCTTCAACTCTATACCAAGTATTTGTTTCTTTTCCCCTCCATATCATTAGCTTCCTTCTTAGTTTAAGCACTTTAAAATAGCACTGGTGTGTCATTTACATGGTACATATTTTTACGCATGTGTATGTATAATATAGAAATATAGAACGTATCTTGCTCGATTGAGAGCACCTCAGGCTGCCCAGAGGCATGACGCTGCAAGTTGGGTTGGGACATATTTTAATATGAGCTCATCGTGTCCTGTCCCTAAGGATGTGTTTGTCAGATACGGGGGTTTCCGGGTATGCTGGCCTCACACAATGGATAGATAGGGCAGCCTTCCCTCACCATCTTCTTCTGACTTTCTGTAAGTTGAGTGCTCTTTCCTGTCTGCACGTCTGAGGACTCACTAGTGGAATCTTCTGTACCTCAGCTTCTTTGTGGACAATTCTGTGGTGGCAGATTCCGTTTCTATATTTGGCTTTTGTTACTAACATTGACCACACATACACACATGTAGGTGTCTAAGGTGTCTATACCTACCCATCTATACCTATATCTAAGTCTGTAATATATAGTCTCTGTAGATATGGATGTACATACAATATTTCACAATATTCTCACATGTTTGTGCCATGTCATTTCTCTCACATTTCCTTAAGAGACTGAGGTTAGAGTCCTCATGTTCCTCACTCTGTACTCTGTTGCCTGTGTGAATAGCCACCGCCGAGTCTGGTATTTCCAGACACATCTTGATGACCAGAGTCAGAATTCCAGATGCACACACTCATTTATGCAAGAGAAAGAATTCAGACATCACTCATGACATGTCCATAACTTCCGTCTAAAGCCAAAAAACTCTTCATTAATAATGTCCTTGGAATTTGCAAAGTATAGCCCATGGGAAAGCTATGCCTGTCTCAGTCGCTAAAATGTTATCTTTCCTGTTCAATAGTGCTTGGGTCTAGCTTTGTTTTTCTTGGGCATGGACCAGATTTCTGTACTGGAGCCCAACCCTGGGAATGAGTTCTAGATCCCGAGTTCCAGATGTCTAAGGTGACAAAGACCTTGTGTATCATGGGAAGCGGATCCTTGTGCTCTGCCCGCATCATTACTTGGAAAGGCCAATGCCCCGAAATTCTAGTGACTTTTGAAGCACCAGTGAAAGGGATACCACCTTAAGTCTTGTGCACTGCGATTGCATCTGCATCCCATCCATGGTATTGTTCTCCCAGGAGGGACGGGGACCGCATGGTTCTATGGGCTGACTGAGGCTAGTGGCTACCCCATCTTTGACCACTGGTGCTCCTGTCATAAATATCAGCTCTTCTAGTGAGTTTCATGGGGGATGGTGCTGTGGTAGTTCAGACATCCCCACAATCACAATACGTGGCGACCTAGTCTGTCTCTTTCCTAATCTTAGAGAGGCACACATGTTCCCTTCGGTGTGATGAAACGATGGTTTTTGGAGACTTTTTTCTTGACCAGACCACCTCATCGTAGGACAGAAGAAATATGCATAACCCAGTTCCCTCCCCATGTTGGTGTAAACCTTTTACTCCATCTCACCTTGATGGCTAGGGCTGTTCTGTATAATACTCGTGAAAATTGTCTCTTATGGGATGTTGATCCTATTATGCACACATTCTCTTGAATGTTGTGTTGAAAATGGTATTTGTGGTTTTTTCGGATTCAGCAAAATTTTCAAAGACACTCATGGATACCATGCCTATAAATCAATTTATTTCAACATTTAAAACTCCAGTACAACACACAGGATGTGCATGGTGACTGGGAGAGATGACAGAAGGAAGGAAGTGTGCTTATGAAGAGAGAACAATGATTTAGAAAAGAGCAAGTATCATTTTCTTCAGTGATCTGGATTCTATGGAGAAGATGCTGTGTCTGGTGCTCGATGCCGTATCCTGTAGCAGAGTGAAACAGGGCAAAAGTCTTAGTTGAGTTGACTATGACAGCGTGACTGGGATGAGCCCCAGGATATACGGTGTCAAGGGTTAGAGAGGCTGTCAGTTAACACAATGGACAGAATCCATGAGGAACTCAATATTCTGTATCTGTGATATGGGAAAATGTGTTTGGATTTTCTGCTAAGATGTATGTTTAGTGGGCCCCTTCGTGATTAGGATCCATTGCAGGAGTTTCCCGATATTTAGATTCATGTTCATGGGGATGGGCCATCTAAAAAACATTTACAGTCCTGTGACTGAGTTACATTCCTGCCATTGTCCTCTAATTCCGAAATTTGTTATATATTCAAACCATCTTGTTCATCCTTCAAGTTTAGGTTTTTGGCTGCTGTTTCACAATGGAAGAAAATAAAATAAATGCCGGTTAGCCAATGTGGTTTTCTGAAGCAATGTCACTTTAGGACGTTTAGAAATCACACTTTAATCAGTGCACCTTCTTAGGGGAATCTATGTCCAACACAGTGTGTGAGACGGTGTGGTTGGAATTGTCCGGTGTGGCTGTGAGGATTATGTGCAGTTAGGTTTGTGTGCGCAGGAATCGTGAGTTCCCTTTGAGCCCAGTTCCTCTGGAGGACTGATGTCCATAGAGAAGCCATCAAGTCCAGACTGAATGGAAGACTCATTCCTTTTCTGGTCTTTCCCCAAATCCTGGAAGTGCCCATTCTCCCTCAAGTCCACCATTTGCATGGGAATGCTGTGTCCCCCAGACTCCATCAGCATGAGTCAACCCCCCAGATTTGTAATTTAATAGGGTTCTGGAGAAACCAAGTATCCTAATGGAACAACAAATGAAATCGTCTGTGAAATAATTCCCTTCTTTTGATAAGAAAATAGTTACTAAAAAACAAGTCACATATGAAATCACAATGAATGATTATTGAATTTCTTGACAAAGCAGCACTAATAACAGGTTATTTTTACTTACCACATGTAGGTGTCCAAGTCCACGATTTCAAGAGCTTGTAGGACAAGTGTCTGAGAAGAAAACACGGAGAACAGGGGAAAAAAGAAGAAGCTCAGTATCATTCCCCAACTTTCTAAGGAGCTCTTTTATTTTCAAATAATGTTCTTAACAGTAGATAACTTATGGAAGAGGAATTGATAGAAAATTGAGTTTTTTTCCCAAGGTAATTACATATTATGTAAGCGGTAGTTTCAGAAAAAATAGTCACATTACCTAAGTTGATGATGTTCACAATGTTTTCGTCTGGAATATTCTTTTCTCTAATCAGGTTCTTGAACTTCGCAAAATCTTCCTTATTAGCATCATTTTCTCTGCCTGAAAACCACCACACATAAAGCAGAATTTTGTCCGTTAGAACTCCTAAGAATTTCTGAACGCACGACGGAAATGAATGAATGTGGAGATTAAGTTTTCACATGGTGTAATGTAACAGAGTCCCAAAGACCACTCTGCCCGTATCGACCACACCTGCGTGATTTCGGTCATTAAAGAGGGCTTACACCCAGTCCACCTCCGCAACTGTGTGTGCTCCAAAGACATATGAGGAGCCCATGAATGTTGGGCCCCATGCATCTCAAAGAGCTCATGCACTGAACCTCCATCTACCGCCAAGAACCTGTATCTGACCTTCATGCCCTGTTCTGGTCACAGATGCGGTGGAATCATGATTCTTACCTTCCAGACAATGAGCCCGGTCACACACGCCCACGGGAGGCAACTTTTCTTTTCGTGCCTGCTGTTCTAGCCATAACTTCTCCAAATAGAAACCTACTAAGCTAACACACATGTCTGAAAGCCCCGATAGGGTTTCTCCAGGGCGGAAACAGTCAACACCCGTGAGATGAGTGCATCTGAAGTATTAAATGTGATGAAGGTTTATTTAAAAGTTTCAGGTCCAGGGCTTAGAATGTATTTGAAAAACTGTGGTCAACTGGAGGAATTGAGGTCAACTTGTATAGAGCCATGGTTTAAAATGAGTTGACCTTTTGAGAAGTTATTGCTGATGAAATGAAATGTAAAAAGAACCTCACGAAGTTATTTCTCAGTTTCTGATGATCTGATACCTCCCACCCCACCAGATCTTTTTTTCAGCTTTCTTTGTGATTAACTTCCAGGTTCCTTCAGTCAGTGACCCTCAGACCAAGTATTCATACTGCGTAATGTGGATACAAATGGGTTTCCTGAGTATTCATTCTGAGAATAAAAAACTGTTTCACAATGACAAGAGAGATTAGTTCGGGGAGTGATACGTACCAATGAATTTAATGATTCTGGTGGCAACACCATTTTCATCCATGTTGACTCCATTTAATACAAGAGAATTTTCTGATGCATGACCAATGTGGAACACAACTAAACCTGCATCTGTGAGAGGGAGAACATATCTCGTAATAGCCTTCTCTTAATATTTTGTGATGAATTAGCGGTATCATAGCTTGTTTAACATAGTGTAAGAATACTTGCTACAGTGACCACTGTCTCACTCCAGCAATGCAGTGAATGTTAAATTTGATGATGGAAGCAGGGAAAGTCGGGAAGAATTTTCCTTTCTGCCACTGTTTTGTTCCATAAAACTTTGCACATCTTGTGGCCTTACTAAAGTATTTTGTACAATGTGTGTTCTAATGAAGCCAGCATTTTTTTAAACACATGAGCGTGTTGGTGTATGGCATATTATCAAATAGAACTTAGAAAATTCGTTGTATTTCCCATATCACAGCACAGGAGTGATTTCTCATTTACCATTCAGATCGCTACATGACCGCAGAAGTTTACCAAGAGTCTACGCAATAGAGGGAAACATTCTAAACACCTCGTGTTAAGGATTGCCCCCCGCCCCCTGTAAAAAGCGATAGCTGCCCTAACAGGTCAGTTTGACCAGAGACCAAAGGGGCTGTGTGGCTGTGCAGGCGGTGACCATCTAAGCAAGTCGTTCTGATCCCCCTGGAGGTTTTGTGTTCATCTCCTGGCTGAGGCCATCGCTTCTGCCGTGTTCCCAGGGAACAGAACCAGCACTGACATCCTGAGTGTTACCAGTTGTTCCTACCACCTCCATTGTCTCTTCCGGCCATCACATAATTCCTGCTTTGAATCCCTGATCAGGATTCGATTAAATACTCTGTCAATCTGTGTTCCTGAAGCACAGAAATATCTTTTTCCCGTTTGGAAGTGGGACCCGTTATCAGTCGAGCAGATAAAGGAATACGTGTAGTTGAAACACATTCCAAGTTTCATAGCCCCAAACAGGTGTCTGTATCTTCCCCACGCCCCTCTACAACCACGAGACTTGGGTTGTGTTGGAGGAAGTTATAAACGTTTTATGCAACTCTTTAGATTCTTAAGTACCGAATGTGTTATCGACGGTGTTAGAAGGAGGGGTTTTGCCGTAAATCTCACTGAATAGGTTTATGCATGAACGAAAATTTAAGGAAGCAATGAAAGAAAAATGTCCTCTGAGGCTGATGGTGGCTATCGAGGCCACGGCTGAGACTCTGTTTGCTATGGCTACGCATTCTTTTCTACAAACAAAAGCAGCGTAGGTTGTGGTTCTAGTTCCCGGGAGTCGGGTCCACTGAGGCCAGTTCACTCTGTTTTCCTCCCTTTCAGCTGTGTCAAAATCCATGCAAAAAGGATGATAGAAAAAAGGAAGTTGCAGGAAAGATGGTAGAAAATGTGGGTGATTCAGACTAAGGGAAACACTATTATAAATGAAGGGAAAAAAGGTGAGGGACGGATTCTAGACCTTGGGGGTGAGCACACGGAGGGTACTCAGGTGTGGGGTCAGGCCGATGTACACCTGAAAGTGACATGATGTTATTCGCTGTTAATTATACAATAAAATAAGAAGAATAAAAGTAACCTTATAGTAACATGCTGGCAATATAGAGGAGAGTCATTGTGAGTGCGTGTGGCTCAATATCTGGCGTGTATCTCAGTTATGTGTGTTTATGTGGCCTAGCGGTTGTGCAGGTTGTAGAGTTAGGCAAGGGATGGAACCACAAGCGCACTATTCCCCTCTGAGTCAATTGTGTAGACACTAGGCCTTTAAAATTCGGACTGTTGTTTGGGAGGGTTAAAATAACTTAGAGGGAGAAACTTTAAGCCACACCACTATTGTTTTCATTCCAAACTTTGGTCCTGAGGCAGTGTGCTTGGTGTGTCCTCACTGTGACTTGTTTATATTTTACCTTCATCAAACCACACACTGAATGGAAAACGTGTTTTAATGATACTTTTAAAGGGAATGTTTAGATGCAAAATGATGTTCATATTTAAACTCAATAAGCCTATTAGTCTCAGGCTTCCTAGGACTTTTCAAAGTCTCTTGAAATATTTTCATACACAAGAGAACCTTGTGAAATGCCAGTTGACAGCACATGGACTTAGTCACACACTAAGTGAAGGTGAGAATCGGATGGGCCGTCGATGCGCTGGCATTTAAATCTTAGCACACAACAAACGTAAGTAAGGGATAATTGAGGGACTTGGGCCTGGTCAGATTTGTAATTCTTGGTAGAAGTAGAATTGGGATCTACGCACCTCTTTAAAGAGAGCAACATTCCCACTGTAATATTCTTTTATCAGTAACACAGTCACACTTACAGTCAGCAGTGTAGACGTTTCCTTTCACGTTTCTTGCAGTCACGTTGTGGAATACACATTCCCCATTAATCCTGAAAAGGAAAACATCTTCAAGTTGGTTGATTACGAATAATATAAATTTACAGTGATTTACGATTTTCTCCCTTTCACCCTCATAGGACCCTGTGTCAGGTATCACTTTTGTGCCTCCAATGAACGTGACATTCAACGGAGGACGGACATGTGGTCTAAGGTTAAAATAATCACCCCGGGGTAAGGACGGCATTATCCGCCCAAGGAATCGTAGTGGTGCTTTGAAACATAGACTGCGAATACAGAACAGGTCCCGTTGAGAGCCAAGAGGGTCCCACGTATGTATTTAGAGATCAGGTCTCCAGTAATGGACTTCATTCACTTTCTTATCCTCGTAATTATGACTGCTTGTACCTGTTCTTCACACATTTATCTGAGAACAAATTCACCCCCTTGCACCTTAGTTCCAGTTTCTACCCCGTTCCTAACAGAGTAGTCACTCCTTATTTGCAACCCTTTACTTGTAAGTTCTCCAGCCAGAAAGGTTGCAACCCAGGAATTTGCAAGTATAGAAACATTTCCTTCACATCTGCTGCTTCCTTCCAGAGTCACTCCCTTACCAATTTCCTCTTTACTTATTCTACTGTTAAAAAAAAAAGTTATCCTACTCTTTTCAATGCACTTATATCTGATCTGAAGTATTCTTGAATGTAAAAATTAACAGTCATTTTCACCTATAATAGAAATACATATTTTTAGTCTTAAGGGCAAGAGATTCCCTAGCGCAATTTGGTGTGTTGGAATACCCCATGTTTCTTTGATTTAAATAATTTCTCTGTTGCATTTCTTTGTCCTAGTGTTCTTCTGCTTAACTTAAGTGTTGGTGTGGCAATAATTTTTTTTCTGGGTGAAATCATCAAAATATGTGATTATAGATGTTCACAGTTTAGCAGTAACTTTTAAGTGTGTGTGTGTGTGTGTGTGACAGAGAAATATATGTAATTGTGAATTTTTTCATTTTGTTTGACAGCATTTGTATGATGTACATGGTTAAGGTGAAACTTGAGAATTAAATCTAAGCATGAAAAGATTGTTTCTTCTATATTCATGAGTTCATAGAGAAGCATAATCAGAAAGTGGAATTCAGCTCCTTCTGTGATTTCAAAGGACACCCATTTCGAATGAGTGAAGATAAAAACAAAACTTTGACTTGTAAGATTCCTCAGAATGAAATGTAATGTAATGTTTTGTTTTGTTTTGTCTAAAACTTGCAGTTCTATTAGCTACACATTCACTGTATGTCGTTCCCCGGTCCTGTTCGTTATTTGCTGAGCACATGTTTGGGCAGAAGTGAATGCCTGTGACTCTGCAGATTACTCGCTTCTCCTACTTCCGTCTCTGAAATGCCCACTCCACCTTCCAAGGCCTTCTATACCGGTCATGTCCGTCTGTACCTTTTCAGACCCCCAGGATGGTCCCTTTTTCCCACTTTCCATCTCCTTCATCCCCTTCCCATAGAATTTCACCCCAGCAGTGTTATTATTTTCTAACTCTGCATCATTGACTCCATGATGGCCAATGGAGGGAAGAGAAAATGTGTCTTTATCTTCTGTGATGAGAGCTCTGACACAAATGCCAGTGATGTAGTGAACACTCATTTCACTAACAATGGTGAAGCCGTGAAGGCCTGAGTGGTTCAGTCATTGGGCAGAAATGCTGTGAGGAAACTCCCGTGTACATCTCATTCTGTTTCGCACCTGCTGACGCTCTTCAGAAACAGCCCCTGAGTGGAAACCATCTTTCCCCCTTCTGCGTGCACCATTCCTGTAGTGGAAGGAGGTGAGGGGCTGGAGCACCCTGACCGTCCTGGCTGCTTTTGTCACTCTGTAAGGAGGCGATTCCAGGTGGAGCTCCTGTGACTCTCTGCCTCTAAACAAAGCTCCAGAACCTTCTCTAGAGGATCAGACTGGACCTGAGGTGACAGCTCCAAGGACACTTTCAAGGTACAACTCAGAGACTGGAGCCCTTGATATAATCCAATTATTTCCGTGCAAACATGGAAGCAGACCCTCTTAGGGTTGGACATGTTTATATTTTCATTCTCTGTTATTTGTACTTACTTGACAAAAAATTCAAAGGTTGCAGAGTCATTTTCCCCAAAATTAATTTTACGTATAAAAACTCTGAATGGACCGGTCTCACTTATCTTTCCAGTATCACTGGCAGCCGTATGAAGGGTCTTCCATGGCCCTGAAAGCTAAAAAGAAAGTTCTATTCAGAAATTGTAATCAGTCTCTTTTGTATTTTCCGTGACACCTTATCATGAGTTTACCTTCACATTTGTGTCGCCACAAATTAGGCATGTTTACTAAAGAAGGAATGATTTCTAAAACAATGGGAAAACCCAAGCCAGTGGTGAACAAGGAATCTGAAATATTCTTGAAAGAGCTTGAGCATATTGTCAAATGCAGGAACTCAAAACCAACAGTGCTTTAGCTGAAGCAGCTGCTCTTTCAAAATTACCGTAGAAATGTATGACCTGCTCATTATTTGTTCGTATGTGCAATACCACTTACGTAGAATGGAAATGTATATGGAGCCAAGTAATAGTGATTCTGAGTTGGAGGTCAATGGTTAGGTTTAAGTGTAAGGAAATTGGGATACACATAAACCTCCCATAAGGACACACGCGCACACACTCACACACTCACACACACACACACACACCCTCACATACACTCGACATCCCCATCCCCTACCGTGGAGACGTCCACAGTGGCGAGGTCAACACAACCCAGACCTAGGAGAAGAATCAGCAGCACAGTCTTCATTGTCATGTGCGTCCTGGTCCCCCGTGTGGCTTGTCCAGATGGCTTCTCTGTTGGGGACTCTGAAGGTGCGTCTTTATATATGTCTGCCTGAGAGTGTGGTGTTTGCTGAATCCACTTGTCATCCATCACGAGATTCTTTGCAACATGGAAAATAAACATCCTCCTTGGCAGGAACGTACCCTGAAGATCTTTGTGGCCTGGGGCACAGGCCTCATTTTCCTCATGCTTCCAGAAAAGACGTTCAGACCCGGGGTCTGTGCGGTTGTGTGGACGCTGCCTGCACGCCTTCGGTAGCTTGTACGTCTTCCATGGCCATGCATCCTGGGAAAGCACCCCGTCTTTCCCTTTTCTTAGATGCCTTTCCAGGAAAGCACCTTGTTGCCCACAACCAGCCTCCTCTTTGCTCCGTGTAGGAGGACACAGACCTGTGTTGTGTGCTTCTCAGGCACACAGACAGACAGACACGATGCTGTGTTACACGGCCACCTGAATGCAGAAGCTGCCCCTCACAGTCCACACGGGGCTACTCCAGTAGGCATTTCAGGAACTTCACCCATGATGCTGTGCGTCACCGAGAAGGACCATGTCATGGTTTCTCCAGTGCTATCTCTTAACCCTTCATCCTGCCCATTCATGTGGAAGCCCTCTCCTCATCCTTCCTTACATCTCTTAATTTCTATTGAAATTCAGAATGATTTCCCACGTCTCAGGCTTCTTCTAATAGCATAGAGTGCTTAAAAAATTATCTCTAAATCCTATATGTAATCATCATTGATTTCTTTCAGTGATTCATTATTTACTATCTTCACATACAGTTGACCCTTGAACAGTATGGGTCCACTGATACGCTGACTCTTTTCAATCAATATGCACTGTATTATGAATATATTTTCCTTATGATTTCCTTACAACTGTTTTCTCTAGTTTATTTTATTGTACCAATTAGTATATAACACGTATAACATAACAAAGCGTGTGTTGATTGGCTCTTTCTGTGATCCGTAAGCCTTCTGGTCAACATTAGCCTTTTAGAAAGTTGGGTAGTGAAAATGTGTACATGGATTTTCAACTGCTTGGGAGGGTCGCTGCCCATAAACCTCACTGTGTTCAAAGATCAACTGCATTTTTAGTTTACTTTGTTCATTTTGATTTGAGTTTCATATGCTTTCATTTTCTCGCTTCTGATTAAGAAAGACATTGATTTTAATATTAAAATATCGTTAAACATACGGTGCTTTAAATATCGCCCTGCCTGCCACCTTAGCTGAATCCTACCCATTTTGATTAGTTAGGTTTTTAATACTCTTGGACTTTCTTCTAACCATGGAATATGCCAAAATAAATATTTTTCTTAGAATTCCAAATATTGAAGGATTTCCACATAATTTTTTATAGATTTTAATATAATTCTGTTTTGATCAAAGTATATACTTGATCGGATTTTTGTCTCTGAAACTGTATTATTCTTTAATTTAAAAAAAAGGAAATGTGTTATTATTATTTTATGGCCAAGCATATGGTTTATCTTTGTTCAATGTGTACCTGGAGATCAGGTATATACTATATTGGGTGTATTTATGCAGTGTTCATTATTTCAAGTTGTTTGCCTGGATGCTCACATCATGTCGCCTCTTCTTATTTTTGATCTGTTATACTCATGCCTGAGAGTTGAAGATTGAAATCTGAATGCATAATTAAGGATTTGTCTTTTTTTTTTACTTTAGATCTGTCTGAATCCCACTCATTTATTTGATTCAATATTATTGTGTCCATATTGGTGGAATGCTGTCCTGTAGAATGTTCCAATAGAATGGTCACATGTTGAGGATTCCCATGTAGAACCCTACTGTGCAGAGACTCCTATATAGAATGCTGCCATGTAGCACACCCCCATGTTGAATGCTGCCATGTAGAGCACCCCCATGTTGAATGCTTCCATGTAGAACACCCCCATGTTTAATGATGCCATGTAGCACACCCCATGTTGAATGCTGCCATGTAGGACACCCCCGTGTTGAATGATGCCATGTAGAACACCTCCATGTTGAATGATGCCATGTAGAACATCCCCATGTTGAATGCTGCCATGTAGAACTCTTTCATGTAGAAGTCTCCCATGTGCAACTCTACTGTGTAGAACTTGGCTACATACACTGCTCCTGTGTAGAATGCTGTTATGTATAATGCTCCCATATAGAATGCCCCCTTGTCCAATGCTCCCACTTATAACCTTCCTTGTAGAATTCTACTATGCAGAACTGTGTTGTGTGAACTGTACAATGTAGACTACTACTACTGTTGAAATATTTAACAATAATTTTAAGTGTCTAGTGGCTATGATACATTGAAATTAGAAAACGTAAGGTATTGAAATAAATTAGATGAGTACTAATCAAGATATGAATAATGTCTAAAAATATTAATACCTAAAAAAGAGAACTATCATGTTCTTTACACTTTATGTCTCATGTTCAATCCGTAAAACCAAAACACACTAGAATATATTAGCCCGTTGGTGAGCTGATGAAGATGCATGCGTATATATAATATGGAAACTATCCCACTCTATTGAGAGTGCCGTTAGGCTGCCCAGAGGCATGATGGATGGATGGAAGGTTGGATTGATGGATGGAGAGATGGAAAAAATGGATGGATGCATGAAACACAATAAAACATAGATCAGTGATGCCTTTGAACTATGGTTGTTCCACATTTTTGCAACCACGTTTCTGAAAGACAGGAAAACAGTTTTGTGGTAGATTGTATTTCATGCATGTGTTCAGACTCTGGGGATATTGAAGGGGAATGGTCATGTACTAGTGAGGCTTACAGTACACACGCGCACGGGAAGGTGACTTCTCATGTCACTCTTCATTTGCCAAGTGCTGCTGGCTGGAGCATGCCATGGAATGCAGTGGCTGCATTTCCCCAGCCACGCCTTGATGCCCTGGTTCCTCAAGAATTTAAAATAGGCGTTAACCACCAACACCTTTGTCTCATTGCTTTTTAGATGGCCTCTGAATGTAATTTTCTTAATCCACCAAATTGAGCTATCAAATGTAGACTCGGAATAGTTTGCTTTTCTAAAACGAAATGGCCTTTGTTTTCTGGAAAGAAAGGGAAAGTAGGAAGTTGCGTGAAGTGCGGGTAACCTTCTCTTCATGTCGTCTCCTGCCCAGAATATCTGAGTCGGCGGCCCTCAGGCCAGGGGCCCTCAGTGTGGAACCAAGTGGTGGATGCATCTTGGTGGCCACACACAGGCGGGAACAGTTGACCGCTGGCTTCCTTTTCCCCACGTGCTTCCCTTAGGGGCACCGTGATGAAGCCCGTGTCCTACGTCTCGACGGAAGGTTCCAGAACATGCACCATTGGGGCTGGGTCCTGTGTTCCAATTTCCCAGCCTCTTTATGGTCTTGAGAGCAGTGGTCCCCTTCCCACTGTTTTATCTTCACAACATGGCGATGTTTCCACTCAGGGTTTAATGACCATTGGATTTGCTTTTTATTCGTATCCATAATCAGGAAAGTTGTGGTCTCATGGTAGTCAGGACTGTAACACAATCCCCAGCGACCTACCTTGAGTGTGAGAAGGTGCAGAGAAGGTGACGATGGCCTGTCTCTCCCAGGATACGCTTATGTCACACGGCATGGTTGACCTTAAGACAGGGAGGTTCTCTCCCGTGGGCCTGACCTACCCAGATTAGACCTTCAGAAGTTCAGCGCTCTTCCTCGCAAGAGAGAATCCAAGTATAAAAGGAGTTCCACAAAATGGAGATTTGTCTCTTTTGGCTTTGAAGATGGGCGGGACCATGTGAGAAGGAAGGCAGGTGGCTGCCGGGGGCTGAGTGCAGCCCCTTAACGACAGCCAGCAAGGAATGGGGTCCTCGGTCCTACAGCCACAAAGATCCGAATTTGCCACTACCACTTAAGATGGGAAAAGGGCTCTGAGGTCCAGAAGAGAGCAGCTCAGTGCCTTAGTTCTAGTCTTAAGAGCACTGAGCCGAAGACACTCGTGCTAAGCCCCGTTTCTGCTGTACAGAACTGTGAGGTAACACCTCCGTGGTCATCTGTGAGGCAGCGATAACAGAGGAAAAGAGCACCTAGTGAATATTGTACCACGCAATACTTAGGGCAAACCTTAGCCATAGTAAGAAACAACAAACTCCTTTAGACGACAGCCTCATGGTCACTACAGGATCATTTTTATTTGTTTTAAACAGCTGCTTCCACATCAAAATCTGACGACCAATTCTTTTCCAAGAGTGAGAGAATGTCCTCTGCTCTCCTGAGAAATTCCTTCCTCACAGATGGCTCTCGCCCTCGTTTTCAGATCGAACATCCTATATCACCACATACAGGTTTTAAGAAATATATGTAATTGGCTCACGCTTTATTACAAATTTGGAAACGTGATCCCATTGGCAAGAGTTTTTAACTGAGACTGCCATATATGTGACAAAGAAATTGTTCAATGAAGAAATATAAAAATTTAACCTCCCGTTTCTGTAAAATTATTTTACGTGCAACATCACAGATAGTAAGATTATATGTTCAATGTTAATGATCCTTTACCCTTATTTTCAGATACTTAGCATGTATATAGACTAGGGTATTAATATTTGCTGGACTATTTTTCCAACGGTATTATCTTACTGTCAGAAGTAACTCAGTAACTGATGATGGGTGTGGTTAAGTTGATCTGTTCTTGAATACTCGCCGCATTCCTGATAACTCATCTGAATGTACATCCTTAAATTACATGTGCAGACATTTCCACTAGGCCACGTTACACAGAACATACGTTATACTTGAAATAGCAATGTTGCCACTTGGAGGAAAATCATCCCACTTCTGTCAGTGATGACAGATCCATTGGGCTCACATGTATATGTCAAAAAATGCCCACATCCGTTCATTATTGCCAGCTGCGATTTGGAGACTTCTAATTTTGGATTTTGGAATTGTGAAACAGTTGTTTCGAAGAGACCAATATGTGCTCTTCTTAAAAGGCCACTAGCGACGAGGCGTATCGACGGAGATGTGTGTTCTCCCTGTGGTGATGCGCAGGTTGGATAATCCTGAGAGACGCTGACGAAAGGGGTTGACCAGAAGGCTGAGGAGAACACCAGGATTTGGAGGATGCCTTCTATATTCTGGGCTATCTCAGGAATACAACACGGCCTCCAATAATGCCAGTTTATTCAGTGTCCTTTCGTCATTACACTGAGAAAAGAATCAGTTCCTGGTGGGGCCACAGTCTGTGGAGTTTGTGGGTCTCCCCCATCTGCGTGGGTTTTCTCTGGGGACTCCAGTGTCGTCCAACAACCGAAATGCGTGAACAAAGGTGAGTGGCGTGTCTGCACTGTCCCTGTGTGAGTGAGCATTGGTGGCCACACAATTAGAGGGTGTCCTATCTAGGTAGTCTCTGATTTGTTTGCACAACTCTTTCTTAAGTGTATGTACGGCCCACATTTATTTCAGTATTTCATGTTAGAAGCATTTTGGGTCTTTATTTAAGTTTGGTGCTGTTTTTGTGACCACAGATATGCCGTAGGCACTTAGCTCTTGTTTGCGTCCATTATCCTAGGCTGGAGTACGATTTTGTTTCAGGTAAGTTTCCCAGAAGCTCCAATGACATTCAGTGAGCACGATTTGACCCAGCTGAGGGCGTCCCATCTCGGCTCTGACTTGCTGAAATTCTAGGGAACACAGACAGAACAATGGGCAGTGCTGCTTTCATTTTATCACACAAGGAAGCAAGTTCTCTCGTGGCCCAGCTGAAATGGTTGGAATAATGCCACTCACGTTAGGTGCCTGTGCCGGGGTCCAGGGCATGGGGTGGGACTGTGAGATTGTGAGCACAGAGCATCTCTGTACATAGCCATGGGGGTGTCAACACCAGAGGTCACCCCAGGCTGCTGGTGGTGTGGCAGGAGATGTCCCCATGGAGGCACTGCAGGGAGTGTAGGCAGCTGGTACTGGGGTAACTCAGTCATGTGTGGAAAACAGTGCAGTTCTTCAGATAGACTTGAAATGAGCTTGAAAGGAGAGAGAAGGAGGGATAATGAAGAAGAATTTTGCTGTCCTGGAAACTATGCAAACGAGGTAGGACTCACCAAGGTGACATTCAGTGCCCCTCTGATGGGACAGAGTATAATTCTGAAGTGACAACCACGGTGACTTCCTCTTCTGTGTTTCTGGACACGTGGCCTCATGTGATTTTCTCTTTTCCATTCCGATAAAGCCATGTGCATCTCCTGAATTTACTAAGAGGCAGTTTGCAGAACACAGGAATTATACAAAGGCATGCATTCATGGAGACTGAGCTTCAGACATGGATACTTGTATTAATTTTTCCTCCCTTTCCATCTTCCATGCTCACTGTATGTGTTGATGAGTTTTAACCACCCGAAGAATCTTCCCCAACCTTCTACACAAATCAGGGTCACGTTGCTTTTATTAGTCAGTTCAGGCCACCACAGCAACACACCACAGACTGGGTGGCTTAGAGGACAGAGATGTATTTTCTCACAGTTCTGGAGGCTGAGATCGGCGTGCTGGCATGGTGGGGTTCTGGATAGGGCTGACTCCCCACCTAGCCAATGGATGCATTCTTGCTTTTCCCACATGGGAAATTGGGGGTGGAGAGACAGAACAGAGAGTGAGAGAGACTGAGAGAGATTGAGAGAGAGAGAGAGAGAGAGAGAGAGACAGAGAGAGGCAGAGAGAGAGGCTGAGAGACCCTCTGCCTTGCCTCTTGTTTAATGAGACTAATCCCATTATGATGACCCCACTCTTATGACCTCATTGAACCCTAAGTACTTCCGGGACCCCAGGGCAGATACCATCATATTGGCGGCTGACGCTTCAGCATAGACCTTCAAGGCGACACCACTGAGTCCATAGCCATGCTGAAGGCAGTTTAACCTGAATCCATGAAACCCTTGACCAATCACAAATGAGCCAACCTCTGATCACGGGGCTGTGTTTGGAGATGTGGATAAGTTTGAGCCACATAACTTTATGCTGATAAAAGGGAACCTAAACGAAAGATTTCAGAAATGTAAAAACAACAAGACTAAACTTTTACAGGCGAGGATAGGTTAATCTGGAATTCATACAAAAATTAATTTGGAAGTTACAGTGGCTTATTTGTCCTCAAGCCAGAGGATAGATGTGTGAGGCCTTATTGCCCACCGCGTGGTACCATTTACAGACAGTGCGATGCAGACACTGGGTGTGAGTCAAACTGTGTGTCTCCGGAGACAGTACCTTTTATGCGACACGTGTCAGTCAGTGGCATGGATGGGAACGGAATTTCTGGGATAAAGAAGGAAGCCAGGCGGGTCGTTGTACGAGGAGCCGGCTGCGTTTCCGTTTCCGGGGGGCTTCCTGGAGAAGCAGAGCTGCCTGCAGAACAAGGGGTGGCCAGACTTCGCCTCCACGTCAGAGTCAGACTCCGCCATTCCATGTGCCTCCCCGGTGCCCCCGAGGATTTCTGTGGGTAACCTCTTCCAATCGCTCGGTGCCTCCTCAATCCCGACGCGCTACTTGCTGTGTCACAGCGCTCAGAGCCACTTCGGATGTGCGCAAGTGGCAGCCCGACCTGCGTTTGAGGCACAGGCCGGGGTCATCCTTTAGGCTTGGGGGAGCCATGAGAACATTCTCAGTACTTCTGTCAGCTGCTTGGTGTCCCTTAGGTAGCTAGAAACTGGCAACGAAGGGGACATTTACATGAAGTAACAGGAACTTCCAGAATCTGTATCTCTTTTGGTTCCCCAGAGAGAGTTACTAAATATTTATCTGCGTACTGCTGCAGAGAACACAAATATGTGATGTACTTGACCCGGGTGATAAAACGCCAAGTCAGGGCTGCCGTGAGCTACCGTGAGTGGCCAGGAGCCGGCGTGAGCTGCCCTGAGCCGCCGTGAGCGGCCCTCCAATGGCTGGCAGCCAACTGCCTCGCCCGGGAAGAGCGCAATGATAATACCAACATGGGCCAGGGAAGCGACATCCCCCACAACTAGACTGAAGAGACAAAGGACAGCAACTTGTCTGTCTCATAGAAAAAATATGCCATGACTTTTCCGAAAACCCAATAAGAGTGTTAGTTTTCAGGAAAAACACAGGGAAACAATCGTGGAATCAGAGTAGGCTAGGAGTGGTTACAGAGGACCACCAACCACAAAAACAAAACAAAACAAAGCAAACATAAAATTTGCTGCATGAGGGGAAAGAATGATAATGAACCTCATGAAAATTTAGACACATTTGCTATTTGAAGCTCATCAGAAGACAGTGGATAAGGAAACTAGGTCCTGGGAGAAAATAGTTTGAACCTCTCCATTCAATACAGTACTGGTATCTACAACACATGAAGGACACTCAAGACCGAACATTTCAAAAAACTCCCGATGCGTACGGGGAGCACAGCAGGTGTTTCGGGCTGTGACAGTACCCTGTACGATGCCGTGCTGGCGGGATCATGTCGTTACACGTTTGTCCAAACCCACGGAGTGTTCACCTGGTGTAACTATGGGTGGCAGCAAGGGGTACAGTATCTCACTTGTTTCACGTGTCCTAACAAACGTACCACACTACTGTAAGGGACTCATTGTAGGGCGGCCTGTGTGGCGGGGAGAGGGTCTGTGGCAACTCGACTTTCTACAGTATTTGATAAACCTAATGCTGATCTAAGGAGTAAAGTCTGTTATTCAAAAACAGAGCAAGAGACCAAGGAAAGAGATCCGCTGTGCCAGTTGCATTTTCCTCATGTGACCATGGACGTGGGGAAAATTATTGCAGGAGCAGCATTCGGGAACTGCACCTCACACCTGGGCCCTTGAGTCGCTGCTCAGGCCCGGGGACTTGTTGATTCCTCACCCTGTTTCCTTCTAAGAACCACCGGGGGCAGGGGCACACAGAGAACCCGGTGAGGTTCCCCAAGGCTCCTCTTCAGAAAGGACGCCACCGGGTCCCCTGTGTCACCAGCAAGCAGCCTGCCTGGAGTGCCTGGCTTACACTGGGCAAATGTCTGTCATTTGTGGTTTTAGTTGCACATGGAAAGCTAACAATCTAGCTCCACATTGTCCCTTAGACGACACATGCAAGTTTTTGATCAATGCCAGAGTCACCGATCCCCTGAGGGTGGAATGAAAGCTAAACGGGCTGAGCCACTGGCTGGCAGCATGTCAGCATTTGCACCTGGAATCCTGACGTAACCTCACACTCACTTCCTGAAGGAAAGTGAGTACGGTTGATAATAAAATCATTCTAGAGCAGCCGCTGGTGTCAGGAGGAGCAGTGAGTTTCAAATGAGGCTTGAAATGGTATCAGAAGTTTAAAGACATGAGGAGTAAGCGTTAATGTGAAAAAACAGAGAACTGGAGACGACCCAGTTCTTTGTGGTTAAACCAAGAGAAGGGACTAAGGTATTCCCATATCCTTTCATGACACAAAATGATCTCTTTTAACAATTATTTTAGATATTACAACAAACTCCTCTAAATGCGTCTGTAATATTTATTTTGACATTGGAAACATAGTAATGCAAAAGCTAAACGATAATGCTTCTGGTCAGTTTTTTTTATCAACATTCAGAAATGGTTACTCTGAGATTCCGAGGGATAAAGAATTAATACATTTATTTTTTTTCAAGTTAATAGTGGAATAATTTTATTCAGAGTGAATTTATTTTCACATTTTTTAGGGGAACCTAGATATTTTCTTGTCTAAAGATTAAGTTCAGTCATTAATATTCCAAACCACCCTTCATCTGTAAACAGCAATGTGAGTTAGAAGCATTAGGTGGAACCGAGAGCAAGACACAATAGTATATGTGTGACACACACACACACACACACACACACACACACACACACACACACACACACAAAACCTCTCCACCTGACCATAGCGTCCTCTCTGCACCTCATTTTCTGGACAAAGAGACAAACGTCCAGTGCTAGGCATAATTTTATCTACCGTGACCCAACAACCAAGATTTTATATATTCAGATGGTGCCAAAACAATGCATGTACATCTTAAGAACGAAAAAGAGCTATTTCAATATTGAAATCCTCACTATATACCATTGATAACAGAAGATAAATACAAGTCACGTGTATATATTTTTGGCACCCTCTGTATATAAGAAGTGAGTGGAGGTAAACGTGAATTCAGTGCCTTTACCCTCATAATTTATCAGAACACAAATTCCCAGCACTGTGACAATACAGAGAAGGTGTGGATAGTAATAATGCACATACTCGTACATGCTGACGTGTAAAATTAACTTCAGGCTTTGTCTGTAGTTTTAGTGCCATACGTGTAACCTTGAGAACACTAAGGTATTAATTAGTCCCAACTTTGTTTTCTTCTTGGCTTTCTTTGGAAAAGAGCATGGGAATGGTGCTCTCAAATTCTACTACCCCGCCCCCTGCGCCCACTACTGGAACTGAAATAGAAACAGATCATTCATGAAGGATACTTTGGGGGGCTCTTATGGGCTCACTGCACACCTTCCAAAATTGATATGTTGATGTCCTGTCCCCCAGGATCTGAGAATATGACTACATTTGGAGATGGGGCTATAAAGAAGTGATTACGGTAACAACATGAGGTCACTAGGTGGGCCCTGACCCATTAGAACTGTGTCCTTATAAGAAGAGGAGGTGAGGACACAGACACACACAGAGGGACGGCCATGTGAGGACACGGGGAGCAGACGGCCGTCTGCACGCCCCGGAGAGAGGCCTCGGGGGGGACCAGCCCTGGGACACTGAATCTTGGACTCCAGCCTCCAGGACTGGGAGGGAATAAATGTGTGTTGTGTCAGCCACGTGGTCTGCAGGACCTTGTTATGGCCGCCCTAACAGACTAAAAGAGGGGCTGTCCCCAGGCTTTGGTCATAGATAGTAGATCCAATGATGTTTAGTACGGTTATTGATTCTGAATGGAAGAGAGCATAGTCTAATGTAGATATCATTTCAGAGACAAATAGAACCCCTATTCCTTCTTCTAAGAGACTCTTCCACTACTGGAGAACCCATCTCACTTTTAGGCAGCTCACGCTGTCAGCAGTTTGGAAGGTATCGGTGGGTCTTCGGAGGGCCTGGTCCCTCTGCCTCCGTCACAGCAGAGTTTCTGGAGTGGAATCCGCATGTCCATTCCACGTGTCCATTTGCTGGACACTCCTGCATTTCCCTCCGTGGCCCCTCTCGAAGGAGACGCTCTGAGGATGTCTTCTTTCCTCTGAGGGCAGCCGGTGGCTTTTTTATGTGTGCCTTTTTTTTTTTAATATGGGAAATAAATTATTTTTCTTTTTTTGTTATTGTTATTAGTTCCCTGTGTACAAAACAATGTAATAGTTATCCTTTTCACCCCTCACAAAGTGACAACCCCCCCTCCTCCCAACCACTGTTTCCCACCCCCGATATCATACATATCTATCGGAATTCTATTGACTCCATTCCCACACTCTACTCCACATCCCGTAACTATATATGTATTAAATCATAGTTGTCATATAATGTTATTCAGTGGCAGCTTCAGATGTACAGTGCGGTGGTCAGGCCTCTACACTGACTATGAAGTGGTCTCCCTAACAAGACATGAGTCCATCAGGCCCCCTAAAACATATTTACATCGTTATTGATTATATTCCTCGCATAGTCTTTTCTATCCCTGAGGCCACGTTGTAGTTACCAATTTATGTTGTCTCATCCCGTCCCCTTCTCTCTCCTCCCCACTCCCTACCATCCAACAACCATCAGGTTTTCCTCTATATCGCTGAGACTGTTTCTGTTAACTTTACTCATTCATTTTGTTCTTTAGATTCCACATATGAGATCATATGGGATTTGTCTTTCTCCGACTGGCTTATTTCACTTCACAAAATGTTCTCTAGGTCCATCCATAGCGTTGCAAATGGTTAGATTTCTTTCTTCTTTATAGCTGAGTAAATGCTCCATTGTATACACGTACCAGTTTCTTAATCCAGTCGTCTACCGATGGGCATTTCAATTGTTTCTAAGTTTTGGCTGTTGAAAAAGGAGCTGCTGTGAATACAAGGGTGCAGACACTTTTTTGGAATTAGCATCTTGGGTTGTCGGGATAGATACCTAAGAGTGGAATTGCTGGGTCACAAGGTAGCTTCATTTCCAGTTTTTTGAAATCCCGCCATACTGATATCCATAGTGGCTGCACCAGTCTGCAATCCCACCAACAGTGCATCAGGGTACCCTTTTCTCCACAGCCTCGCCAGCACTTGTTTGTTGATTTATTGATGATAGCCACTCTGACCAGAGTGAGGTGGTATCTCATCATGGTTTTTATTTGCATTTGTCTAATGATTCGTGAGGTTGAACCTTTTCTCATGTGCCTGTTGGCCATGTGTATGTCCTCGTTAGAGAAATGCCTCTTCCTATGTTCTTCCCATTTTTTAATTGGGTTGTTTGTTTTTTTAGGCGTTGCGTTGAATGAATGCTTTAAAAATGTTGGATATTAACCTCTTCTCTGAAATATCGTTGGCAAATATGTTGTCCCTTTCAATAGGCTGCCTTTTTGTTTTATTGATGATCATTGGCTGTGAAAAAAACTTTTAAGTTTGATGCAATCGCATATGTTTATTTTTTCTTTATTTCCTTTGCCCGAGGGTATATATCAGTAAAAATATTTCTGAGGGTAATGTCTGCAAATTTCTCCTTGTGTTTTCTTCTAGGACTTTTATGGTTTGAAGTCTCACATTTAAATCTTTAATCCATTTTGAAATTGTTCTGGTATGGCTTAAGCAGGTGGTCCATTTTCACTTTTTTTCATGTGTCCGTCCAATTTTCCCAGACCATTTATTAAATAGACTGTATTTACTCGGATATAAATTCTTGCTTCCATTGTCATAGATGAAATGACCATATGTGGATGGATTTATTTCTGGGTTCTCTATTCTGTTCCATGGATCTATATGTCTGTTCTCCTGCCAGTACCATACTGTTTTGATTATATAGCCTTGTAGTATGATTTGATGTCGGGTAGCATGATACCTCCCATTTTAATCTAATTTTCCATGCATGCCATGCCTTTGGGGTCTTTTATGGTTCCAATTAAATTTTAGGATTATATGTTCTATTTCAGAGAAAAGTGTCCTTGGTCGTTTGATAGGAATTGCGTTGAATTTACACATTGACTTAGAAAGTATTGACATTTAAACTCTATTAAGACTTCCTATCCATGAACATGATATATATTTGCACTTATTTGTATCTTCTTAGATTTCTCTCTTCAGTGTCTGATAATTTTCAGAGTACAGGTCTTTCACTTCTTTGGTTAAATTTATTCTTAGGTATTTGATAGTTTTTGAATTAAGTGTAAATGGCATTGATTTCTTGATTTCTTGTTCTGATAGTTTATTATTGGTGTATTCAAATGCAACTGATTTCTGAATATTAATTTTGTATCGTGCTACTTCACTGAATTCATTTATCAGTTGTAACATTTTCTTTGTGGAGTCTTTGGGATTCTCTCTCTACACAGTATCATGTCATCTGTATATAATGACAATTTTAGTTCCTCCATTCCAATTTGGATGCTTTTTATTTCATTTTCTTGTCTGATTGCTCTTGCTAGAGCTTCCAGAAATATGTTGAAAAAAAGTGGTGGAAGTGGGCAGCCTTGTCTTGTTCCCGATCTACGGGGAAAGGTTTTAGCCTTTCCCGGTTGAGTAAGAGGTTAGCTGTGGGCTTGTCATATGTGTCCTTTATTATGTTGAGATATGATCCCTCTATTCCCACTTTGCTAAGAGTTTTTTTTTATCATAAATAGCTGTTGGATTTTGTCAAATGCATTTTCTGCATCCACTGATGGGATCATATGATTTTTATTTTTTTATTTTGTTAATATGGTGTATTGCGTTAAGTGATTTGTGGATATTGAACCAACATTGCATATCAGGAATGAGTCCCACTTGATTGTGGTGTAAGATCTGTTTAATGTGCTGCTGAATGCAGTTTGCTTGAATTTTGTTGAGGATTTTTGCATTTATGTTCATTAGGGATATCAGGCTATAGTTTTCTCTTTTTTTTTTTGGTAATATCTTTGTCTGATGTTGGGATCAGAAGAAGACTGGCCTCATAAAATGTCCTTGGGAGCCTTCCCTCCTTCTGTATTTTTTGGAATACTGTGAGTAGAATAGGTATTAATTCTTCTTTGAATGTTTGTACAGTTCACCTGTGAAGCCATCTCGTCCAGGACATTTGTTTGTTGCAAGCTTGTCGATTACTGATTCAATTTCTTTGGTAGTAATCAATCTGATCAGAGATTCTCTTTCTTCTTGGCTCAGACTTGGAAGAGTGTATGCTTCTAGAAATTTATCCATTTCATCCAGATTGTCCAATTTTTGGCATTCAGTTGCGCACAGTATTTTCTTCAAATTTTCTGTATTTCTGTGTTATTCCTGTTGCTTCTACTCTTTCATTTCTGATTTTATTAATTTGTGTCCTCTGTCTCTTTAATTGGTGAGTCTGGCTAAGGGAGTGTCAATTTTGTTTACGTTTTCAAAATAAAACCAGCTCTTGGTTTCATTGAGCTTTTGTATTTTTAGGGGGGGGTCTCCATTTCATTTATGTCTGCTCTGGTCTTAATTATTTCCATCTTTGTACTCCCTATTGGCTAGTTTTTCTGTTCTTTTTCATCTCCTTAGGTGTAAAGATAGCCTGTTGAGTTGAGAGTTTCCTTGTTTCTTTAGGTTGGCCTGCATTGCTATGAATTTCCCTCCTTTCGCTGCATCCCATAGATTTGGGTTCTTGTGTTTTCATTTTCGTTGGTCTCGAGGTATCTTTTGATTTCCTCCCTGACCCCATTTCTGAACCCCTCGCTATTTAGGAGCGTGTCATTCAGCCTCCATGTATTTGTGTGCTCCCGGGATTTCTTCATATAATTGATCTCTACTTTCATAGCATTGTGGTCAGAGAAGACGCTTGATATGATTTGAATCTTGTGACATTTATTGAGACTTGTTTTGTAGCCTAACATGTGGTCTGTCTGGGAAAATGTGCCGTGTGCATTTGAGAAGAAGGTATATTCTGTAGCTTTGGGTGCAATGCTCAAAAAATATCAATTAAATGCATCTGGCTGAAGTGTCATTTAAGGCCATTGTTTCTGTGTGATTTTCTGTCTGGAGGATCTGTCTATTGCTGTCAATGGGGCGTTGAAGCCGCCTACTATGATAGAGTTACTGGTGATCTCTGTCTTTATGTCAGTCATAAACTGTTTTATATATTTAGGAGCTCCTATGTTATGTGTATAGATGTTTACTAGTGTTATGCCCTCTTGTTGGATCAACCCTTTATTATGACGTGGTGCCCATCTTTGTTTTTTATTTTAGTCTTCATTTCAACGTCGAGTTTGTCTGAAACAAGTATGTAAATGTATGTTCTGCTGCTTTGTGTGAAATGCTCTAAAAATATCGATTAAATCCTACTGGTCTAACGTGTCATTTAAGTCTGCGGTTTCCGCGTTGATTTTCTTTCTGGAGGTCCTGTCCATTGGTGACAATGGGGTGTTGAACTCCCATACTGTGAAAAGGCTATTGTTCATCTCTGACATTACATCAGTCATAATGTGTTTCATATATTTAGATGCTCTGAACGTGGGGTACTGAAACATTTACTTGTGTTATATCCTCTTGTTGGATCAATCACTTTATTATTATGTAGGCCCTTCTTTGTCTTTTAATGTAGTCTTCATTTTAAAGTCTAATTTGTCTGAAATACGCATTGCCATCCAAGATTTCTTCTCATTTCCATTTGCGTGAAATATCTTATTCCTGCTCTTTACTTTCAGTCTGTGTGCATCTTTTGACCTGAGATAAGTCCTTTGTAAACAACATATTCATTCATGGACCCTGCTTTGTTATCCATTGAGCCAGTCTTTGTCTTATGATTGGAGCATTTTGCCGATTCACATTTTAAATGATTGTTGATGGGTACATATTTATTGCCGTTTGTTATTCGTGTTTCTGGTCTTCCTTTGTTAGTGTGTTTTCCTCTTTCTTCTGTTTAAAGAAGCCGTTTGAACATTTCCTGCAATGCTGGTATGGCGGTTGGCTTCTTCTTTTCTGAGAAGCTCTTTATCTCTCCTTGAATTTTCAGCAGTAGCCTTGCTGGGTAGAGCAATCTGGGTTGTAGGCCTTTGTTTTCTGTTCTTTGAATATGTCCTGCCACTCGCTTCTGGCCTGCAGATTTTCTGTAGAAAAGTCAGCTGTTACTCTTGCAGGAATTCCTTCATATGTAACCCGGTGTCTTACATATGTAAGTGTGTGTCTGGCTATTTGATCCGGTGTTGAGGGTGCCCCCTTGGCAATATGGCACTAGCTTGGCTGGAGGAAGTTCAAGGAGCTATGAGATGGGATTGGTGGTTTTCAAGACGTTAATGCCGATTCAGGTTATAGGCCAGTAGCAGCCAGGGTATTTTAAATCTCAGTCATTCTCATGAGACTGTGAGAGCATTGCGGATGAGCAGGAAAAAAGTGTGGATTCTCTTGTGAGAATAACAGTGATGTTCCCACCTGTAAATGAAACCAGTGTGTTCACATATGACTGTGTGTGGCAGGAACGCATACTTTTCTATGGCTAATAAAACACAATAGATAATCATTTGTGGGGTGAGATTGTAACATCCATGTGGCCCTGGGTCTAACTTTCTGTATTGTTGCCTGAGGCCAAGTTTTACATCCTCTCCTTTTCTAAAACCCTACTTGGCTACAACACAATAATGTAAAATAGAATAGGACTGAGCCGCGATGAAATAACACAATGATTTCTTTAAGAACATAAGTTTCATAAGGGAAAATAACCCATTACATTCAAGTATAACCAGCTCTTCAATCCTCTGTCAAGATCACTGATTAAACAGCGTCTGGGTTTGAGTGCTCCTCATTGGTGTTACTTCACAAATATTTGTTGTGTACAGATCAGAGTGCTCTGTCCATATTGGCTTTTTCAAAGTAAAGAGTCTGAGTGGCACTGTCATTTGATGAAACTTGCTTATGGGCACTTTGACAGAAATGGTTGTTGATTGTCTGTAATCTTTGATAATATCCATTCACATGTGACCGTTTTCACAACTGTGTAATGATCCTGTTTTAAGAGTATACTTCAAATGTTGTTATGTATGTATATGAACATCATATGTGCACGCCAACACATACATGTGCCTTCTAGGTAATATATTTAGATGAACATAGGCAATTGTGAACATAGGCTTAGGCGATGAACTCACATTTGTGAACAAGCTTAAGTTATTGTACGTAGGGTAGCATCTGTTTACAGCCACTTGGTTTTTCTAGCATCTGAATTATTAGGTAAACATGGAAAGGCCTATGAAGAAATGAGACCTTTACTTTTGAAGGTAGAAAATTAACTCTAAAGGATGGTCATTGCTCCCATATTTTTATAACAGAGCAGAAGAAGAAGGCGGTAACCAATTTGAAAAACGATCCATATCTTCTGAAGAGAAAAAATCATTCCATCTTGTCCAAAACCAATATGAAGTTGGTATTGCATAACAGATATTTTAAGTGTACCTGGCTTTATATTTTTATATTCCGTCTTCACTATTGCTTTGCATGTTTCTCCTATGTCTTCTGAATCATTTGATACCACCTTATTATTAGTGTTGATGTTTAGCAGGTAACACATGATCACGACATTAACTGTTGTGGAAATCCGACACCCGATTTAGACTTGCGGTGAGACCTGCTTCATTGCTTGGTTTGCACCAACGAAAATGTGCCACTTTACTTAACTGATAACCCATATAATATGAAAACTCAGTATAGTTATTTTGTAAGTGCCAATGGGATAAAATATTTGACAATGTCAGGGTGACGGTTTACATTTCTTATTTTTCATGTATATTGTTATGTTGAATTAGGTGTGTTCCCTTTAGGAAGCTAGTGATTAAGCAAAGTAAAATCATATAAACAGAAGGCAGTACATAATGTGTAATTTCTGTTGTTCTTTAGGAAATTATTTTTAAGCAAAATAGAAGTATATGATGTACCTTCAACTCTATACCAAGTATTTGTTTCTTTTCGCCTCCACATCATTAGCTTCCTTCTTAGTTTAAGCACTTTAAAATAGCACTGGTGTGTCATTTACATGGTACATATTTTTACGCATGTGTATGTATAATATAGAAATATAGAACGTATCTCGCTAGAATGAGAGCACTTCAGGCTGCCCAGAGGCATGACGCTGCAAGTTGGGTTGGGACATATTTTAATATGAGCTCATCGGGTCCTGTCCCTAAGGACGTGTTTGTCAGATATGGGGGTTTCCGGGTATTCCGGCCTCACACAATGGATAGATAGGGCAGCCGTCCCTCACCATCTTCCTCTTATTTTCTGTAAGTTGAGTGCTCTTTTTCTCTGCACGTCTGAGGACGCACTAGTGGAATCTTCTGTACCTCAGCTTCTTTGTGGACAATTCTGTGTTGGCAGATTCCGTTTGTATATTCGCCTTTTGTTACTAACATTGACCACACATACACACATGTAGGTATCTAAGATGTCTATACCTACCCATCTATACCTATATCTAAGTCTGTAATGTATAGTCTCTGTAGATATGGATATACATACAATAATTCACAATATTCTAACATCTTTATGCCATGTCATTTCTCTCACATTTCCTTAAGAGACTGAGGTTATAGTCCTCATGTCCCTCACTCTGTACTCTGTTGCCTGTGTGAATAGCCACCGCCGAGTCTGGCATTTCCAGACACATCCTGATGATCAGAGTCAGAATTCCAGATGCACACACTCATTTATGCAAGAGAAAGAATTCAGACATCACTCATGACATGTCCATAACTTCCGTCTAAAGCCAAAAAACTCTTCATTAATAATGTCCTTGGAATTTGCAAAGTATAGCCCATGGGAAGGCTATGTCTGTCTCAGTCGCTAAAATGTTATGTTTCCTGTTCAACAGTGCTTGGGTCTAATTGTTTTTCTTGGGCATGGACCAGATTTCTGTACTGGAGCCCAACCCTGGGAATAAGTTCCAGATCCAAAGTTCCAGATCTCTAAGGTGACAAAGACCTTGTGTATCATGGAAAGCGGATCCATGTGCTCTGCCCGCATCATTCCTTGGAAAGGCCAATGCCCCGAAATTCTAGTGACTTTTGAAGCATCAGTGAAAGGGATACCACCTTAAGTCTTGTGCACTGCGATTGCATCTGCATCCCATCCATGGTATTGTTCTCCCTGGAGGGACGGGGACCGCATGGCTCTATGGGCTGACTGAGCCTAGCGGCTGCCCCATCTTTCACCACTGCTGCTCCTATCGTAAATATCAGTTCTTCTAGTGAGTTTCATGGGGGATGGTGCTGTGGTAGTTCTGACCTCCCCACAATCACAATATGTGGCGACCTAGTCTGTCTCTTTCCTAATCTTAGAGAGGCACACATGTTCCCTTCGGTGTGATGAAACGATGCTTTTTGGAGACTTTTTTCTTGACCAGACCACCTCATCGTAGCACAGAAGAAATATGCATAACCCAGTTCCCTCCCCATCTTGGTGTAAACCTTTTACTCCATTTCACCTTGATGGCTAGGGCTTCTCTGTATAATACTCGTCAAAATTGTCTCTTATGGGACGTTGATCCTATTACACACACATTCTCTTGAATGCTGCATTGAAAATGGTATTTGTGGTTTTTTTGGATTCAGCAAAATTTTCAAAGATACTCATGGATAGCGTGCCTATAAATCAATTTATTTCAACATTGAAAACTCCAGTACAACACACAGGATGTGCATGGTGACTGGGAGAGATGACAGAAGGAAGGAAGTGTGCTTATGAAGAGAGACAATGATTTAGACAATAGCAAGTATCATTTTCTTCATTGATCTGGGTTCTACGGAGAAGATGCTGTGACTGGTGCTCGATGCCGTATCCTGTAGCAGAGTAAAACAGGGCAAAAGGCTTAGTTGAGTTGACTATGACAGCGTGACAGGGATGAGCCCCAGGATGTACGGTGCCAAGGGTTAGAGAGGCTGTCAGTTATCGCAATGGAGAAAATCCATGAGGAACTTAATACTCGATATCTGTGATATGGGAAAATGTGTTTGGATTTTCTCCAGGGATGTATGTTGGGTGTGCCCCTTCGTGATTAGGATCCATTGCAGGAGTTTCCTGATTTTTAGATTCATGTTCATGGGGATGGGCCATCTAAAAAACATTTACAGTTCTGTGACGGAGTTACATTCCTGCCATTGTCCTCGAATTCCGAAATTTGTTATATATTCAAACCATCCTGTTCATCCTTCAAGTTTAGGTTTTTGGCTGCTGTTTCACAATGGAAGAAAATAAAATAAAGGCCGGTTAGCCAATGTGGTTTTCTGAAGCAATGTCACTTTAGGACGTTTAGAAATCACACTTAATCAGTGCACCTTCCTAGGGAAATCTATGTACAACACGGTGTGTCAGACGGTGTGGTTGGAATTGTCCGGTGTGGCTGTGAGGATTATGTGCAGTTAGGTTTGTGTGCGCAGGATTGGTGAGTTCCCTTTGAGCCCAGTTCCTCTGGAGGACTGATGTCCATAGAGAAGCCATCAAGTCCAGACTGACTGGAAGACTCATTCCTTTTCTGGTCTTTCCCCAAGTCCTGGAAGTGCCCATTCTCCCTCAAGTCCACCATTTGCATGAGAATGCTGTGTCCCCCAGACTCCATCAGCATGAGTCAACCCCCCAGATTTGTAATTTAATAGGGTTCAGGAGAAACCAAGTATCCTAATGGAACAACAACAAAAAATCGTCTGTGAAATAATTCCCTTCTTTTGATAAGAAAATAGTTACTAAAAAACAATTCACGTATGAAATCCCAAGGAATGCTTATTGAATTTCTTGACAAAGCAGCACTAATAACAGGTTATTTTTACTTACAACATGTATGTGTCCAAGTCCGTGATTTTAAGAGCTTGTAGGACAAGTGTCTGAGAAGAAAACATGGAGAACAGGGGAAAAATGAAGAAGTAGCTCAGTATCATTCCCCAACTTTCCAAGGAGCTCTTTTATTATTAAATAATGTTCTTAACAGTAGATAACTTATGGAAGAGGAAATGTAAGAAAATTGAGTTTCTTTCCCCATAGTAATTTACATATTAAGTAAGTGGTAGATTCAGAAAAAATAATCACATTACCTAAGTTGATGATGTTCACAATATTTTCATCTGGAATATTCTTTTCTCTAGTCAGGTTCTTGAACTTCGCAAAATCTTCTTTATTAGCATCATTTTCTCTGCCTGAAAACCACCACATATAAAGCAGAATTTTATCCGTTAGAACTCCTAAGAATGTCTGAACGCACGACGGAGATGAATGAATGTGGAGATCAGGTCTTCACATGGTATAATGTAACAGAGTCCCAAAGACCACTCTGACCACATCGATCACAGCTACGTGATTTCAGTCATTAAAGAGGGCTTACACCCAGTCCACCTCCGCAACTGTGTGTGCTCCAAAGACATATGAGGAGCCCATGATGTTGGGCCCCATGCATCTCAAAGAGCTCATGAACTGAACCTCCATCTACCGCCAAGAATCTGTATCTGACCTTCATGCCTTTTTCTGGACATAGATGCGGTGGAGACATGATTCCGACCTTCCAGACAATGAGACCGGTCACACACGCTCACGGGAGGCAACTTTTATTTTAGTGCCTGCTGTTCTAGCCATAACTTCTCCAAAGAGAAACCTACTAGGCTAACACACATCTCTGAAAGCCCCGATAGGGTTTCTCCAGGGCGGAAACAGTCAACACCCATGAGACCAGTGCATCTGAAGTATTAAATGTGATGAAGGTTTATTTAAAAGTTTCAGGTCCAAGGCTTAGAATGTATTTGAAAAACTGTGGTCAACTGGAGGAATTGAGGTCAACTTGTATAGAGCCATGGTTTAAAATGAGTTGACCTTTTGAGAAGTTATTGCTGATGAAATGAAATGTAAAAACAACCTCGCGAAGTTATTTCTCAGTTTCTGATGGTCTGATACCTCCCACCTCACCAGTTCTTTTTTTCAGCTTTCTTTGTGATTAACTTCCAGGTTCCTTCAGTCAGTGACCCTCAGACCAAGTATTCATACTGCGTAATGTGGATACAAATGGATTTCCTGAGTATTTATTCTGAGAATAAAAAATTGTTTCACAATGACAAGAGAGATTAGTTCGGGGAGTGATACATACCAATTAATTTAGTGATTCTGGTGGCAACACCATTTTCATCCATGTTGACTCCATGAAATATGAGAGAATTTTCTGATGCATGAGCAATGTGGAACACATATGAACCTGCATCTGTGAGAGAGAAAACATATCTCGTAATAGCCTTCTCTTAATATTTTATGATGAATTAGCTGTATCATAGCTTGTTTAACATCCTGCTAAGCATACTTGCTACAGTGACCTCTGTCTCACTCCAGCAATGCAGTGAATGTTAAATTTGATGATGGAAGCAGGGAAAGTCGGGAAGAATTTTCCTTATTGCCACCGTTTTGTTCCATAAAACTTTGCACACTGGCGGCCTTACTAAAATATTTTGTACAATGTGTGTTCTAATGAAGACAACATTTTTTTAAACACATGAGCTTGTTGGTGTATGGCATATTATCAAATAGAAGATAGAAAATTCATTGTATTTCCCATATCACAGCACAGGAGTGATTTCTCATTTACCATTCAGATCGCTACATGACCGCAGATGTATACCGAGTGTCTGCGCTATAGAGGGAAACATTCTGAACACCTCGTGTTAAGGATGCCCCCAGTCCGCCCCTGTAAAAAGTGATAGCTGCCCTAACAGGTCAATTTGAACAGAGACCAAGGGGGCTGTACGGCTATGCAGGCGGTGACCGTCTAAGCAAGTCATTCTGATCCCCCTGGAGGTCGTGTGTTCATCTCCTGGCTGAGTCCATCGCCTCTCCCATGTTCCCAGGGAACAGACCCAGCACTGACATCCTGGGTGTTACCAGTGGGTCCTACCACCTCCATTGTCTCTTCTGGCCATTGCATAACTCCTGTTTTGAATCCATGATCAGGATTGGATTTAACACTGTGTCAATCTGTGTTCCTGAAGCACAGAAATATCTTTGTCCCGTGTGGAACTGGGAGCCGTTATCAGTTGAGCAGACGAAAGACTACGTGTAGTTGAAACACATTCCAGGTTTCATAGCCCCAAACAGGTGTCTGTATCTTCCCCACGCCCCTCTACAACCACGAGTCTTGGGTTGTATTGGAGCAAATTTTGAACATTTTATGCAACCCTTTAGATTCTTAGGCACCTAATGTGTCATCAATGGTGTTAGAAGGAGGGCTTTTGCCGTAAATCTCACTGAATAGGTTTATGCATGAACGAAAATTTAAGGAAGCAATGAAAGAAAAATGTCCTCTGAGGCTGATGATGGCTATCGAGGCCACGGCTGAGACTCTGTTTGCTATGGCTACACATTCTTTTCTACAAACAAAAGCAGTGTAGGTTGTGGTTCTAGTTTCCGGGAGTCCGGTCCACTGAGGCCAGTTCATTCTCTTTTCCTGCCTTCCAGCTGTGTCAAAATCCATGCAAAAAGGACGATAGAATGAAGGGAGTTGCAAGAAAGATGGTAGAAAATGTGGGTGATTCAGACTAAGGGAAACACTATTATAAATGAAGGGAAAAAAGGTGAGGGACGGATTCTAGACCTTGGGGGTGAGCACAAGGAGGGTACCCAGGTGTGGGGTCAGGTCGATGTACACCTGAAAGTGACATGATGTTATTAGCTGTTAATTATAAAATAAAATAAGAAGAATAAAAGTAACCTTATAATAACATGCTGGCAATATAGAGGAGAGTCATTGTGAGTGCGTGTGGCTCAACGTCTGGCGTGTATCTCAGTTATGTGTGTTTGTGGCCTAGCGGTTGTGCAGGTTGTAGAATTCGGCAAGGGATGGAACCACAGGTGCACATATTCCCCTCTGAGTCAAATGTGTAGACACCAGGCCATTTAAAATTCGGACTGTTGTTCGGGAGGGTTAAAATAACTTAGAGGGAGAACCCTTAAGCCACACCCCTATTGTTTTCATTCCAAACTTTGGTCCTGAGGCAGTGTGCTTGGTGTGTCACTCACTGTGACTTGTTTATATTTCACCTTCATCAAACCACACACTGAATGGAAAAGGTGTTTTAATGACACTTTTAAAGGGAATTTTTAGATGCAAAATGATGTTCATATTTAACCTCAATAAGCCTATTAGTCTCAGGCTTCCTAGGTCTTTTCAAAGTCTCTGGAAATATTTTCATACACCAGAGAACCTGGTGAAATACCAGTTGTCAGCACGTGGACTTAGTCACACACTGAGTGAAGGTCAGAATCTGAGGGGCCGTCGATGCAGTGGCATTTAAACCTTTGCACACAACAAAATTAAGTGAGGGATAATTGAGGGACTTGGGCCCGGTCAGACTTGTCATTCTTGGTAGAAGTAGAATTAGGATCTACGCACCTCTTTCAAGAGACCAAGATTCCCACAGTAATATTCTTTTATCAGTAACACAGTCACACTTACAGTCAGCAATGTAGACGTTTCCTTTCACGTTTCTTGCAGTCACGTTGTGGAATACGCATTCCCCATTAATCCTGAAAAGGAAAACATCTTCAAGTTGGTTGATGATGAATAATACAAATTTACAGTGACTTAAGATTTTCTCCCTTTCACCCTCATACGACCCTGTGTCAGGTATCACTTTTGTGCCTCCATGAACGTGACATTCAACGGAGGACGGACATGTTGTCTAAGGTTAAAATAATCACCCCGGGGTAAGGACGGCATTGTCCGCCCATGGAATCCTAGTGGTGCTTTGAAAGATAGACTATGAATACAGAACAGGTCCCGTTTACAGCCATGAGGGTCCCACGTATATATTTAGAGATTAGGTCTCCAGAAATGGACTTCATTCACTTTCTTATCCTCCTAATTATGACTGCTTGTACCTGTTCTTCACACATTTATCTGAGAACAAATTTTCCCCCTTGCACCTTAGTTCCAGTTTCTACCCTGTTCCCAACAGAGTAGTCACTCCTTATTTGCAACCCTTTACTTGTAAGTATCTTCCAGTCAGAAAGGTGGCAACCCAGGAATTTGCAAGTATAGAAACATTTCCTTCACATCTGCTGCTTCCTTCCAGAGTCACTCCCTTACCAATTTCCTCTTTATTAATTCTACCGTTAAAAAAAAAGTTATCCTACTCTTTTCAATGCACTTATATCTGAATCTGAAGAATTCTTGAATGTAAAAATTAACAGTGATTTTCACCTGTAATAGAAATACATATTTTTAGTCTTAAGGTCAAGAGATTTCCTGGTGCAATTTGGTGTGTTGGAATACCCCATGTTTCTTTGTTTTAAATAATTTCTCTGTTGCCTTTCTTTGTCCTAGTGTTCTGCTGCTTAACTTAAGTGTTGGTGTGGCAACAATTGTTTTTTCTGGGTGAAATCATCAAAATATGTGATTATAGATGCTCACAGTTTAGCAGTAACTTTAAAGTGTGTGTGTGTGTGTGTGTGTGTGACACAAAAAGATATGTAATTGTGAAATTTTTTCATTTTGTTTGACAGCATTTGTATGATGTACATGGTTAAGGTGAAACTTGAGAATTAAATCTAAGCATGAAAAGATTGTTTCTTCTATATTCATGAGTTCATAGAGAAGCATAATCAGAAAGTGGAATTCAGCTCCTTCTGTGATTTCAAAAGACACCCATTTCTAATGAGTGAAGATAAAAATAAAACTTTGACTTCTAATATTCCTCAGAATAAAATGTAATGTTTTGTTTTCTTTTGTCTAAAACTTGCAGTTCAATTAGCTACACATTCACTGTATGTCATTCCTTGGTCCTGTTCGTTATCTGCTGAGCACATGTTTGGGCAGAAGTGAATGCCTGTGACTCTGCAAAGATTACTCGCTTCTCCTACTTCCTTCTCTGAAATGCCCACTCCACCTTCCAAGGCCTCCTATACCGGCCATGTCCGTCTGTCCCTTCTCAGACCCCCAAGACGGTCCCCTTTTCCCACTTTCCATCCCATTCATCCGCTTCCTATAGAATTTCACCCACAGCAGTGTTATTAGTTTCTAACTCTGCATCATTGACTCCATGATGGCCAATGGAGGGAAAAGAAAATGTGTCTTTATCTTCTGTGACGAGAATTCTGACACAAATGCCAGTGATGTAGTGAACACTCATTTTACTAACAATGGTGAAGCCGTGAACGCCTGAGTGGTTCAGTCATTGGGCAGAAATGCTGTGAGGAAGCTCCAGGTACATCTCATTCTGTTTCGCACCTGCTGACGCTCTCCAGAAACAGCCCCTGAATGGAAATCTTTCCCCCTTCTGCGTGCACCATTCCTGTAGTGGAAGGAGGTGAGGGGCTGGAGCACCCTGACCGTCCTGGCTGCTTTTGTCACTCAGTAAGGAGGCGATTCCACGTGGAGCTCCTGTGACTCTGCCTCTAAGCAAAGCTCCAGAACCTTCTCTAGAGGATCAGACTGGACCTGAGGTGACAGCTCCAAGGACACTTTTAAGGTACAACTCAGAGACTGGAGCCCTTGACATAATCCAATTATTTCTGTGCAAACATGGAAGCAGACCCTCTTAGGGTTGGACAAGTTTATATTTTCATTCTCTGTTATTTGTACTTACTTGACAAAAAATTCAAAGGTTGCAGAGTCATTTTCCCCAAAATTAACTTTACGCATAAAAACTCTGAATGGACCAGTCTCACTTATCTTTCCAGTATCACTGGCAGCCGTATGAAGGGTCTTCCATGGCCCTGAAAGCTAAAAAAGAGTTCCATTCAGAAATTGTAATCAGTCTCTTTTGTATTTTTTGTGACAACGTACCGTGAGTTTACCTTCACATTTGTGTCACCACAAATTAGGCATGTTTACTAAAGAAGGAATGATTTATAAAACAATGGGAAAACCCAAGCCAGTGGTGAACAAGGAATCTGAGATATTCTTGAAGGAGCTTGAGCATGTTGTCAAATGCAGGAACTCCAACCCAACAATGCTTTAGCTGAAGCAGGTGGTCTTTCACAATTACCGTAGAAATGTATGACCTGCTCATTATTTGTCCGTATGGGCAATACCACTTACATCGAATGGAAATGTATATGGAGCCAAGTAATAGTGATACTGAGTTGGAGGTCAATGGTTAGGTTTAAGTGTAAGGAAATTGGGATACACAAAAACCTCCCATAAGGACACACGCGCACACACTCACACACTCACACACACACACACACACACACCCTCACATACACTCGACATCCCCATCCCCTACCGTGGAGACGTCCACAGTGGCGAGGTCAGCACAACCCAGACCGAGGAGAAGAATCAGCAGCACAGTCTTCATTGTCATGTGCGTCCTGGTCCCCCGTGTGGCTTGTCCAGATGGCTTCTCTGTTGGGGACTCTGAAGGTGCGTCTTTATATATGTCCGCCTGAGAGTGTGGTGTTTGCTGAATTCACTGGTCATCCATCACGAGATTCTTTGCAACATGGAAAATAAACATCCTCCTTGGCAGGAACGTACCCTGAAGATCTTTGTGGCCTGGGGCACAGGCCTCATTTTCCTCATGCTTCCAGAAAAGACGTTCAGTCCCGGGGTCTGTGGGGTTGTGTGGACGCTGCCCGCACATCTTCGGTAGCTTGTACGTCTTCCATGGCCATGCATCCTGGGAAAGCACCCCGTCTTTCCCTTTTCTTAGATGCCTTTCCAGGAAAGCACCTTGTTTCCCCCAACACGTCTCCTCCTTGCTCCGTGTAGGAGGACACAGACCTGTGTTGTGTGCTTCTCAGGCACACAGACAGACAGACACGATGCTGTGTTACACGGCCACCTGGATGCAGAAGCTGCCCCTCACAGTCCACACGGGGCTACTCCAGTAGGCGTTTCAGGAACTTCACCCATGATGCTGTGCGTCACCGAGAAGGACCATGTCATGGTTTCTCCAGTGCTATCTCTTAACCCTTCATCCTGCCCATTCACGCGGGAGCCCTCTCCTCATCCTTCCTTACACCTCTTAATTTCTATTGAAATTCAGAATGATTTCCCACGTCTCAGGCTTCTTCTGAAAGCGTAGAGCGCTTAAAAAATTATCCCTAAAACATATATCTAGTCATCGTTGATTTCTTTCAGTGATGCATTATTTCCTATCTTCATATACAGTTGACCCTTGAACAGTATGGGCCCACTGATACGCTGACTCTTTTCAATCAATATGCACTGTATTATGAATATATTTTCCTTGTGATTTCCTTACAACTGTTTTCTCTAGTTTATTTTATTGTAACAATTAGTATATAACACGTATGACATAACAAAGCATGTGTTGATTGGCTCTTTCTGTGTTCCGTAAGCCTTCTGGTCAACATTAGCCTTTTAGAAAGTTGGGTATTGAAAATGTATACATGGTTTTCAACTGCATGGGAGGGTCGCTGCACATAAACTTCACTGTGTTCAAAGGGCAGCTGCATTTTTAGTTACTTTGTTCATTTTGATTTGAGTTTCATTTGCATTCGTTTTCTAGCATTTGATTAAGAAGACATTGATTTTAATCCTTAAAAATCTACTTTAAACATATGGTCCTGTAAATATCGTCCTGCTTACCACCTTAGCTGAATCCTACCCATTTTGATTGGTTAGGTTTTTAATATTTCTTGGACTTTCTTCTAACCATGGAATATGCCAAAATAAATATTTTTCTTAGAATTCCAAATATTGAAGGATTTTCCACATATTTTTATAGATTTCAATATAATTCTGTTTTGATCAAATTATATACTTACTTGATTGGATTTTTTCTCTGAAACTGTATTATTCCTTAGTTTAAAAAAAGGAAATGTATTATTATTATTTTATGGCCAACCATATGGTTTGTCTTTCTTCCATGTGTACCTGGAGATCAGGTATATTCTATATTGGGTGTGTTTATGCAGTGTTCATTATTTCAAGTTGTTTGCCTGGATGCTCACATCATGTCACCTCTTCTTATTTTTGATCTGTTATACTCATGCCTGAGAGTTGACGGTTGCAATCTGAATGCATAATTAAGGATTTGTCTTTTTTTTACTTTAGATCTGTCTGAATCCCACTCATTCTATTTGATTCCTTGTTATTGTGTCCATATTGGTGGAATGCTGTCCTGTAGAATGTTCCAATAGAATGGTCACATGTTGAGGATTCCCATGTAGAACCCTCCTGTGCAGAGGCTCCTAAGTAGAATGCTGCCATGTAGCACACCCCCATGTTGAATGCTGCCATATAGAACACCCCCATGTTGAATGCTGCCATGTAGAACACCCCCATGTTGAATGCTGCCATGTAGCACACCCCCATGTTGAATGCTGCCATGTAGAACTCTTTCATGTAGAAGTCTCCCATGTGCAACTCTACTGTGTAGAACTTGGCTACATACACTGCTCCTGTGTAGAATGCTGTTATGTATAATGCTCCCATATAGAATGCCCCCTTGTCCAATGCTCCCACTTATAACCTCCCTTGTAGAACTCTACTATGTAGAACTGTGCTGTGTAAACTCTGCAATGTAGAATACTACTACTGTTGAAATAGTTAACAATAATTTTAAGTGTCTAGTGGCTATGATACATTGAAATTAGAAAACGTAAGGTATTGAAATAAATTAGATGAGTACTAATCAAGATATGAATAATGTCTAAAAATATTAATACCTAAAAAAGAGAACTATCATGTTCTTTACACTTTATGTCTCATGTTCAATCCATAAAACCAAGCCACACTAGAATATATTAGCCCGTTGGTGAGCTGATGAAGATGCATGCGTATATATAATATGGAAACTATCCCACTCTATTGAGAGCGCCTTAGGCTGCCCAGAGGCATGATGGATGGATGGAAGGTTGGATTGATGGACGGAGACATGGACAAATTGGATGGATGCATGAAACACAATAAAACATAGATCAGTGATGCCTTTGAACTATGGTTGTTCCACATTTTTGCAACCACGTTTCTGAAAGACAGGAAAACAGTTTTGTGGTAGATTGTATTTCATGCATGTGTTCAGACTCTGGGGATATTGAAGGGGAATGGTCAGGTACTAGTGAGGCTTACAGCACACACGCCCACGGGAAGGTGACTTCTCATGTCACTCTTCATTTGCCAAGTGCTGCTGGCTGGAGCATGCCATGGAAGGCAGTGGCTGCATTTCCCCAGCCACACCTTGATGCCCTGGCTCCTCAAGAATTTAAAATAGGCGTTAACCACCAACACCTTTGTCTCATTGCTTTTTAGATGGCCTCTGAATGTAATTTTCTTAATCCACCACATTGAGCTATCAAATGTAGACTCGGAGTACTTTGCGTTTCTAAAATGAAACGGCCTTTGTTTTCTGGAAGGAAAGGGAAAGTAGGAAGTTACGTGAAGTGCGGGTAACATTCTCTTCGTGTCATCTCCTGCCCAGAATATCTGAGTCGGCGGCCCTCAGGCCAGGGGCCCTCAGTGTGGAACCAAGTGGTGGATGCATCTTGGTGGCCACACACAGGCGGGAACAGTTGACCGCTGGCTTCCTTTTCCCCACGTGCTTCCCTTAGGGGCACCGTGATGGAGCCCGTGTCCTACGTCTCGACGGAAGGTTCCAGAACATGCACCATTGGGGCTGGGGCCTGTGTTCCAATTTCCCAGCCTCTTTATGGTCTTGAGAGCAGTGGTCCCCTTCCCACTGTTTTATCTTCACAACATGGCGATGTTTCCACTCAGGGTTTAATGACCATTGGATTTGCTTTTGATTCGTATCCATAATCAGGAAAGTTGTGGTCTCATGGTAGTCAGGACTGTAACACAATCCCCAGCGACCTACCTTGAGTGTGAGAAGGTGCAGAGAAGGTGACGATGGCCTGTCTCTCCCAGGATACGCTTATGTCACAAGGCATGGTTGACCTTAAGACAGGGAGGTTCTCTCCCGTGGGCCTGACCTACCCAGATTAGACCTTCAGAAGTTCAGCGCTCTTCCTCGCAAGAGAGAATCCAAGTATGAAAGAAGTTCCACAAAATGGAGATTTGTCTCTTTTGGCTTTGAAGATGGGCTGGTCCATGTGAGAAGGAAGGCAGGTGGCTGCCGGGGGCTGAGTGCAGCCCCTTAACGACAGCCAGCAAGGAATGGGGTCCTCGGTCCTACAGCCACAAAGATCCGAATTTGCCACTACCACTTAAGATGGGAAAAGGGCTCTGAGCTCCAGAAGAGAGCAGCTCAGTGCCTTAGTTCTGGTCTTACGAGCACTGAGCTGAAGACACTCGTGCTAAGCCCCGTTTCTGCTGTACAGAACTGTGAGGTAACACCTCCGTGGTCATTTGTGAGGCAGCGATAACAGAGGAAGAGAGAACCTAGTGAATATTGTACCGCGCAATACTTAGGGCAAACCTTAGCCATAGTAAGAAACAACAAACTCCTTTAGACGACAGCCTCATGGTCACTACAGGATAATTTTTATTTGTTTTAAACAGCTGCTTCCACATCAAAATCTGACGACCAATTCTTTTCCAAGAGTGAGAGAATGTCCTCTGCTCTCCTGAGAAATTCCTTCCTCACAGATGGCTCTTGCCCTCATTTTCAGATCGAACATCCTATGACACCACATACAGGTTTTAAGAAATGTTTGTAATTGGCTCACGCTTTATTACGAATTTGGAAACGTGATCCCATTGGCAAGAGTTTTTAACTGAGACTGCCATATATGTGACAAAGAAATTGTTCAATGAAGAAATATAAAAATTTAACCTCCCGTTTCTGTAAAATTATTTTACGTGCAACATCACAGATAGTAAGATTATATGTTCAATGTTAATGATCCTTTACCCTTATTTTCAGATACTTAGCATGTATATAGACTAGGGTATTAATATTTGCTGGACTATTTTTCCAACGGTATTATCTTACTGTCAGAAGTAACTCAGTAACTGATGATGGGTGTGGTTAAGTTGATCTGTTCTTGAATACTCGCCGCATTCCTGATAACTCATCTGAATGTACATCCTTAAATTACATGTGCAGACATTTCCACTAGGCCACGTTACACAGAACATACGTTATCCTTGAAATAGCAATGTTGCCACTTGGAGGAAAATCATCCCACTTCTGTCAGTGATGACAGATCCATTGGGCTCACATGTATATGTCAAAAAATGCCCACATCCGTTCATTATTGCCAGCTGCGATTTGGAGACTTCTAATTTTGGATTTTGGAATTGTGAAACAGTTGTTTCGAAGAGACCAATATGTGCTCTTCTTAAAAGGCCACTAGCGACGAGGCGTATCGACGGAGATGTGTGTTCTCCCTGTGGTGATGCGCAGGTTGGATAATCCTGAGAGACGCTGACGAAAGGGGTTGACCAGAAGGCTGAGGAGAACACCAGGATTTGGAGGATGCCTTCTATATTCTGGGCTATCTCAGGAATACAACACGGCCTCCAATAATGCCAGTTTATTCAGTGTCCTTTCGTCATTACACTGAGAAAAGAAGCAGTTCCTGGTGGGGCCACAGTCTGTGGAGTTTGTGGGTCTCCCCCATCTGCGTGGGTTTTCTCTGGGGACTCCAGTGTCGTCCAACAACCGAAATGCGTGAACAAAGGTGAGTGGCGTGTCTGCACTGTCCCTGTGTGAGTGAGCATTGGTGGCCACACAATTAGAGGGTGTCCTATCTAGGTAGTCTCTGATTTGTTTGCACAACTCTTTCTTAAGTGTATGTACGGCCCACATTTATTTCAGTATTTCATGTTAGAAGCATTTTGGGTCTTTATTTAAGTTTGGTGCTGTTTTTGTGACCACAGATATGCCGTAGGCACTTAGCTCTTGTTTGCGTCCATTATCCTAGGCTGGAGTACGATTTTGTTTCAGGTAAGTTTCCCAGAAGCTCCAATGACATTCAGTGAGCACGATTTGACCCAGCTGAGGGCGTCCCATCTCGGCTCTGACTTGCTGAAATTCTAGGGAACACAGACAGAACAATGGGCAGTGCTGCTTTCATTTTATCACACAAGGAAGCAAGTTCTCTCGTGGCCCAGCTGAAATGGTTGGAATAATGCCACTCACGTTAGGTGCCTGTGCCGGGGTCCAGGGCATGGGGTGGGACTGTGAGATTGTGAGCACAGAGCATCTCTGTACATAGCCATGGGGGTGTCAACACCAGAGGTCACCCCAGGCTGCTGGTGGTGTGGCAGGAGATGTCCCCATGGAGGCACTGCAGGGAGTGTAGGCAGCTGGTACTGGGGTAACTCAGTCATGTGTGGAAAACAGTGCAGTTCTTCAGATAGACTTGAAATGAGCTTGAAAGGAGAGAGAAGGAGGGATAATGAAGAAGAATTTTGCTGTCCTGGAAACTATGCAAACGAGGTAGGACTCACCAAGGTGACATTCAGTGCCCCTCTGATGGGACAGAGTATAATTCTGAAGTGACAACCACGGTGACTTCCTCTTCTGTGTTTCTGGACACGTGGCCTCATGTGATTTTCTCTTTTCCATTCCGATAAAGCCATGTGCATCTCCTGAATTTACTAAGAGGCAGTTTGCAGAACACAGGAATTATACAAAGGCATGCATTCATGGAGACTGAGCTTCAGACATGGATACTTGTATTAATTTTTCCTCCCTTTCCATCTTCCATGCTCACTGTATGTGTTGATGAGTTTTAACCACCCGAAGAATCTTCCCCAACCTTCTACACAAATCAGGGTCACGTTGCTTTTATTAGTCAGTTCAGGCCACCACAGCAACACACCACAGACTGGGTGGCTTAGAGGACAGAGATGTATTTTCTCACAGTTCTGGAGGCTGAGATCGGCGTGCTGGCATGGTGGGGTTCTGGATAGGGCTGACTCCCCACCTAGCCAATGGATGCATTCTTGCTTTTCCCACATGGGAAATTGGGGGTGGGGAGAGAGAACAGAGAGTGAGAGAGACTGAGAGAGATTGAGAGAGAAAGATAGCCAGAGAAAGGAGAGAGAGAGAGAGAGAGAGAGAGAGAGAGAGAGACAGAGAGGCAGAGAGGCTGAGAGACCCTCTGCCTTGCCTCTTGTTTAATGAGACTAATCCCATTATGATGACCCCACTCTTATGACCTCATTGAACCCTAAGTACTTCCGGGACCCCAGGGCAGATACCATCACATTGGCGGCTGACGCTTCAGCATAGACCTTCAAGGCGACACCACTGAGTCCATAGCCATGCTGAAGGCAGTTTAACCTGAATCCATGAAACCCTTGACCAATCACAAATGAGCCAACCTCTGATCACGGGGCTGTGTTTGGAGATGTGGATAAGTTTGAGCCACATACCTTTATGCTGATAAAAGGGAATATAAACGAAAGATTTCAGACATGTAAAAACAACCAGACTAAACTTTTACAGGCGAGGATAGGTTAATCTGGAATTCATACAAAAATTAATTTGAAAGTTACAGTGGCTTATTTGTCCTCAAGCCAGAGGATAGATGTGTGAGGCTTATTGCCCACCACGTGGTACCATTTACAGACAGTGCGATGCAGACACTGGGTGTGAGTCAAACTGTGTGTCTCCGGAGACAGTACCTTTTATGCGACACGTGTCAGTCAGTGGCATGGATGGGAACGGCATTTCTGGGATAAAGAAGGAAGCCAGGCGGGTCGTTGTACGAGGAGCCGACTGCGTTTCCGTTTTTGGGGGGCTTCCTGGAGAAGCAGAGCTGCCTGCAGAACGAGGGGTGGCCAGACTTCGTCTCCACGTCAGAGTCAGACTCCGCCATTCCATGTGCCTCCCCGGTGCCCCCGAGGATTTCTGTGGGTAACCTCTTCCAATCGCTCGGTGCCTCCGCAATTCCGACGCGCTACTTGCTGCGTCACAGCGCTCAGAGCCACTTTGGATGTGCGCAAGTGGCAGCCCGACCTGCGTTTGAGGCACAGGCCGGGGTCATCCTTTAGGCTTGGGGGAGCCATGAGAACATTCTCAGTACTTCTGTCAGCTGCTTGGTGTCCCTTAGGTAGCTAGAAACTGGCAACGAAGGGGACATTTACATGAAGTAACAGGAACTTCCAGAATCTGTATCTCTTTTGGTTCCCCAGAGAGAGTTACTAAATATTTATCTGCGTACTGCTGCAGAGAACACAAATATGTGATGTACTTGACCCGGGTGATAAAACGCCAAGTCAGGGCTGCCGTGAGCTACCGTGAGTGGCCAGGAGCCAGCGTGAGCTGCCCTGAGCCGCCGTGAGCGGCCCTCCAATGGCCGGCAACCACCTGCCTCGCCCGGGAAGAGCGCAATGATAATACCAACATGGGCCAGGGAAGCAATGTCCTCCACAACTAGACTGAAGAGCCAAAGGACAGCAACTTGTCTGTCGCATAGAAAAAATATGCCATGACTTTTCCGAAAACCCAATAAGAGTGTTAGTTTTCAGGAAAAACACAGGGAAACAATCGTGGAATCAGAGTAGGCTAGGAGTGGTTACAGAGGACCACCAACCACAAAAACAAAACAAAACAAAGCAAACATAAAATTTGCTGCATGAGGGGAAAGAATGATAATGAACCTCATGAAAATTTAGACACATTTGCTATTTGAAGCTCATCAGAAGACAGTGGATAAGGAAACTAGGTCCTGGGAGAAAATAGTTTGAACCTCTCCATTCAATACAGGACTGGTAACTACAACACATGAAGGACACTCAAGACCGAACATTTCAAAAAACTCCCGATGCGTACGGGGAGCACAGCAGGTGTTTCGGGATGTGACAGTACCCTGTACGATGCCGTGCTGGCGGGATCATGTCGTTACACGTTTGTCCAAACCCACAGAGTGTTCACCTGGTGTAACTATGGGTGGCAGCAAGGGGTACAGTATCTCACTTGTTTCACGTGTCCTAACAAACGTACCACACTACTGTAAGGGACTCATTGTAGGGCGGCCTGTGTGGCGGGGAGAGGGTGTGTGGCAACTTGACTTTCTACAGTATTTGATAAACCTAATGCTGATCTAAGGAGTAAAGTCTGTTATTCAAAAACAGAGCAAGAGACCAAGGAAAGAGATCCGCTGTGCCAGTTGCATTTTCCTCATGTGACCATGGACGTGGGGAAAATTATTGCAGGAGCAGCATTCGGGAACTGCACCTCACACCTGGGCCCTTGAGTCGCTGCTCAGGCCCGGGGACTTGTTGATTCCTCACCCTGTTTCCTTCTAAGAACCACCGGGGGCAGGGGCACACAGAGGACCCGGTGAGGTTCCCCAAGGCTCCTCTTCAGAAAGGACGCCACCGGGTCCCCTGTGTCACCAGCAAGCAGCCTGCCTGGAGTGCCTGGCTTACACTGGGCAAATGTCTGTCATTTGTGGTTTTAGTTGCACATGGAAAGCTAACAATCTAGCTCCACGTTGTCCCTTAGACGACACATGCAAGTTTTTGATCAATGCCAGAGTCACGGATCCCCTGAGGGTGGAATGAAAGCTAAACGGGCTGAGCCACTGGCTGGCAGCGTGTCAGCATTTGCACCTGGAATCCTGACTTAACCTCACACTCACTTCCTGAAGGAAAGTGAGTACGGTTGATAATAAAATCATTCTAAAGCAGCCGCTGGTGTCAGGAGGAGCAGTGAGTTTCAAATGAGGCTTGAAATGGTATCAGAAGTTTAAAGACATGAGGAGTAAGCGTTAATGTGAAAAAACAGAGAACTGGAGACGACCCAGTTCTTTGTGGTTAAACCAAGAGAAGGGACTAAGGTATTCCCATATCCTTTCATGACACAAAATGATCTCTTTTAACAATTATTTTAGATATTACAACAAACTCCTCTAAATGCGTCTGTAATATTTATTTTGACATTGGAAACATAGTAATGCAAAAGCTAAACGATAATGCTTCTGGTCAGTTTTTTTTATCAACATTCAGAATTGGTTACTCTGAGATTCCGAGGGATAAAGAATTAATACATTTATTTTTTTTCAAGTTAATAGTGGAATAATTTTATTCAGAGTGAATTTATTTTCACATTTTTTAGGGGAACCTAGATATTTTATTGTCTAAAGATTAAGTTCAGTCATTAATATTCCAAACCACCCTTCATCTGTAAACAGCAATGTGAGTTAGAAGCATTAGGTGGAACCGAGAGCAAGACACAATAGTATATGTGTGACACACACACACACACACACACACACACACACACACACACAAACACAAAACCTCTCCACCTGACCATAGCGTCCTCTCTGCACCTCATTTTCTGGACAAAGAGACAAACGTCCAGTGCTAGGCATAATTTTATCTACCGTGACCCAACAACCAAGATTTTATATATTCAGATGGTGCCAAAACAATGCATGTACATCTTAAGAACGAAAAAGAGCTATTTCAATATTGAAATCCTCACTATATACCATTGATAACAGAAGATAAATACAAGTCACGTGTATATATTTTTGGCACCCTCTGTATATAAGAAGTGAGTGGAGGTAAACGTGAATTCAGTGCCTTTACCCTCATAATTTATCAGAACACAAATTCCCAGCACTGTGACAATAGAGAGAAGGTGTGGATAGTAATAATGCACATACTCGTACATGCTGACGTGTAAAATTAACTTCAGGCTTTGTCTGTAGTTTTAGTGCCATACGTGTAACCTTGAGAACACTAAGGTATTAATTAGTCCCAACTTTGTTTTCTTCTTGGTTTTCTTTGGAAAAGAGCATGGGAATGGTGCTCTCAAATTCTACTACCCCGCCCCCTGCGCCCACTACTGGAACTGAAATAGAAACAGATCATTCATGAAGGATACTTTGGGGGGCTCTTATGGGCTCACTGCACACCTTCCAAAATTGATATGTTGATGTCCTGTCCCCCAGGATCTGAGAATATGACTACATTTGGAGATGGGGCTATAAAGAAGTGATTACGGTAACAACATGAGGTCACTAGGTGGGCCCTGACCCATTAGAACTGTGTCCTTATAAGAAGAGGAGGTGAGGACACAGACACACACAGAGGGACGGCCATGTGAGGACACGGGGAGCAGACGGCCGTCTGCACGCCCCGGAGAGAGGCCTCGGGGGGGACCAGCTCTGGGACACTGAATCTTGGACTCCAGCCTCCAGGACTGGGAGGGAATAAATGTGTGTTGTGTCAGCCACGTGGTCTGCAGGACCTTGTTATAGCCGCCCTAACAGACTAAAAGAGGGGCTGTCCCCAGGCTTTGGTCATAGATAGTAGATCCAATGATGTTTAGTACGGTTATTGATTCTGAATGGAAGAGAGCATAGTCTAATGTAGATATCATTTCAGAGACAAATAGAACCCCTATTCCTTCTTCTAAGAGACTCTTCCAGTACTGGAGAACCCATCTCACTTTTAGGCAGCTCACGCTGTCAGCAGTTTGGAAGGTATCGGTGGGTCTTCGGAGGGCCTGGTCCCTCTGCCTCCGTCACAGCAGAGTTTCTGGAGTGGAATCCGCATGTCCATTCCACGTGTCCATTTGCTGGACACTCCTGCATTTCCCTGCGTGGCCCCTCTCGAAGGAGACGCTCTGAGGATGTCTTCTTTCCTCTGAGGGCAGCCGGTGGCTTTTTTATGTGTGCCTTTTTTTTTTTAATATGGGAAATAAATTATTTTTCTTTTTTTGTTATTGTTATTAGTTCCCTGTGTACAAAACAATGTAATAGTTATCCTTTTCACCCCTCACAAAGTGACAACCCCCCCTCCTCCCAACCACTGTTTCCCACCCCCGATATCATACATATCTATCGGAATTCTATTGACTCCATTCCCACACTCTACTCCACATCCCGTAACTATATATGTATTAAATCATAGTTGTCATATAATGTTATTCAGTGGCAGCTTCAGATGTACAGTGCGGTGGTCAGGCCTCTACACTGACTATGAAGTGGTCTCCCTAACAAGACATGAGTCCATCAGGCCCCCTAAAACATATTTACATCGTTATTGATTATATTCCTCGCATAGTCTTTTCTATCCCTGAGGCCACGTTGTAGTTACCAATTTATGTTGTCTCATCCCGTCCCCTTCTCTCTCCTCCCCACTCCCTACCATCCAACAACCATCAGGTTTTCCTCTATATCGCTGAGACTGTTTCTGTTAACTTTACTCATTCATTTTGTTCTTTAGATTCCACATATGAGATCATATGGGATTTGTCTTTCTCCGACTGGCTTATTTCACTTCACAAAATGTTCTCTAGGTCCATCCATAGCGTTGCAAATGGTTAGATTTCTTTCTTCTTTATAGCTGAGTAAATGCTCCATTGTATACACGTACCAGTTTCTTAATCCAGTCGTCTACCGATGGGCATTTCAGTTGTTTCCAAGTTTTGGCTGTTGAAAAAGGAGCTGCTGTGAATACAAGGGTGCAGACACTTTTTTGGAATTAGCATCTTGGGTTGTCGGGATAGATACCTGAGAGTGGAATTGCTGGGTCACAAGGTAGCTTCATTTCCAGTTTTTTGAAATCCCGCCATACTGATATCCATAGTGGCTGCACCAGTCTGCAATCCCACCAACAGTGCATCAGGGTACCCTTTTCTCCACAGCCTCGCCAGCACTTGTTTGTTGATTTATTGATGATAGCCACTCTGACCAGAGTGAGGTGGTATCTCATCATGGTTTTTATTTGCATTTGTCTAATGATTCGTGAGGTTGAACCTTTTCTCATGTGCCTGTTGGCCATGTGTATGTCCTCGTTAGAGAAATGCCTCTTCCTATGTTCTTCCCATTTTTTAATTGGGTTGTTTGTTTTTTTTGGCGTTGCGTTGAATGAATGCTTTAAAAATGTTGGATATTAACCTCTTCTCTGAAATATCGTTGGCAAATATGTTGTCCCTTTCAATAGGCTGCCTTTTTGTTTTATTGATGATCATTGGCTGTGAAAAAAACTTTTAAGTTTGATGCAATCGCATATGTTTATTTTTTCTTTATTTCCTTTGCCCGAGGGTATATATCAGTAAAAATATTTCTGAGGGTAATGTCTGCAAATTTCTCCTTGTGTTTTCTTCTAGGACTTTTATGGTTTGAAGTCTCACATTTAAATCTTTAATCCATTTTGAAATTGTTCTGGTATGGCTTAAGCAGGTGGTCCATTTTCACTTTTTTTCATGTGTCCGTCCAATTTTCCCAGACCATTTATTAAATAGACTGTATTTACTCGGATATAAATTCTTGCTTCCATTGTCATAGATGAAATGACCATATGTGGATGGATTTATTTCTGGGTTCTCTATTCTGTTCCATGGATCTATATGTCTGTTCTCCTGCCAGTACCATACTGTTTTGATTATATAGCCTTGTAGTATGATTTGATGTCGGGTAGCATGATACCTCCCATTTTAATCTAATTTTCCATGCATGCCATGCCTTTGGGGTCTTTTATGGTTCCAATTAAATTTTAGGATTATATGTTCTATTTCAGAGAAAAGTGTCCTTGGTCGTTTGATAGGAATTGCGTTGAATTTACACATTGACTTAGAAAGTATTGACATTTAAACTCTATTAAGACTTCCTATCCATGAACATGATATATATTTGCACTTATTTGTATCTTCTTAGATTTCTCTCTTCAGTGTCTGATAATTTTCAGAGTACAGGTCTTTCACTTCTTTGGTTAAATTTATTCCTAGGTATTTGATAGTTTTTGAATTAAGTGTAAATGGCATTGATTTCTTGATTTCTTGTTCTGATAGTTTATTATTGGTGTATTCAAATGCAACTGATTTCTGAATATTAATTTTGTATCGTGCTACTTCACTGAATTCATTTATCAGTTGTAACATTTTCTTTGTGGAGTCTTTGGGATTCTCTCTCTACACAGTATCATGTCATCTGTATATAATGACAATTTTAGTTCCTCCATTCCAATTTGGATGCTTTTTATTTCATTTTCTTGTCTGATTGCTCTTGCTAGAGCTTCCAGAAATATGTTGAAAAAAAGTGGTGGAAGTGGGCAGCCTTGTCTTGTTCCCGATCTACGGGGAAAGGTTTTAGCCTTTCCCGGTTGAGTAAGAGGTTAGCTGTGGGCTTGTCATATGTGTCCTTTATTATGTTGAGATATGATCCCTCTATTCCCACTTTGCTAAGAGTTTTTTTTTATCATAAATAGCTGTTGGATTTTGTCAAATGCATTTTCTGCATCCACTGATGGGATCATATGATTTTTATTTTTTTATTTTGTTAATATGGTGTATTGCGTTAAGTGATTTGTGGATATTGAACCAACATTGCATATCAGGAATGAGTCCCACTTGATTGTGGTGTAAGATCTGTTTAATGTGCTGCTGAATGCAGTTTGCTTGAATTTTGTTGAGGATTTTTGCATTTATGTTCATTAGGGATATCAGGCTATAGTTTTCTCTTTTTTTTTTTGGTAATATCTTTGTCTGATGTTGGGATCAGAAGAAGACTGGCCTCATAAAATGTCCTTGGGAGCCTTCCCTCCTTCTGTATTTTTTGGAATACTGTGAGTAGAATAGGTATTAATTCTTCTTTGAATGTTTGTACAGTTCACCTGTGAAGCCATCTCGTCCAGGACATTTGTTTGTTGCAAGCTTGTCGATTACTGATTCAATTTCTTTGGTAGTAATCAATCTGATCAGAGATTCTCTTTCTTCTTGGCTCAGACTTGGAAGAGTGTATGCTTCTAGAAATTTATCCATTTCATCCAGATTGTCCAATTTTTGGCATTCAGTTGCGCACAGTATTTTCTTCAAATTTTCTGTATTTCTGTGTTATTCCTTGTTGCTTCTACTCTTTCATTTCTGATTTTATTAATTTGTGTCCTCTGTCTCTTTAATTGGTGAGTCTGGCTAAGGGAGTGTCAATTTTGTTTACGTTTTCAAAATAAAACCAGCTCTTGGTTTCATTGAGCTTTTGTATTTTTAGGGGGGGGTCTCCATTTCATTTATGTCTGCTCTGGTCTTAATTATTTCCATCTTTGTACTCCCTATTGGCTAGTTTTTCTGTTCTTTTTCATCTCCTTAGGTGTAAAGATAGCCTGTTGAGTTGAGAGTTTCCTTGTTTCTTTAGGTTGGCCTGCATTGCTATGAATTTCCCTCCTTTCGCTGCATCCCATAGATTTGGGTTCTTGTGTTTTCATTTTCGTTGGTCTCGAGGTATCTTTTGATTTCCTCCCTGACCCCATTTCTGAACCCCTCGCTATTTAGGAGCGTGTCATTCAGCCTCCATGTATTTGTGTGCTCCCGGGATTTCTTCATATAATTGATCTCTACTTTCATAGCATTGTGGTCAGAGAAGACGCTTGATATGATTTGAATCTTGTGACATTTATTGAGACTTGTTTTGTAGCCTAACATGTGGTCTGTCTGGGAAAATGTGCCGTGTGCATTTGAGAAGAAGGTATATTCTGTAGCTTTGGGTGCAATGCTCAAAAAATATCAATTAAATGCATCTGGCTGAAGTGTCATTTAAGGCCATTGTTTCTGTGTGATTTTCTGTCTGGAGGATCTGTCTATTGCTGTCAATGGGGCGTTGAAGCCGCCTACTATGATAGAGTTACTGGTGATCTCTGTCTTTATGTCAGTCATAAACTGTTTTATATATTTAGGAGCTCCTATGTTATGTGTATAGATGTTTACTAGTGTTATGCCCTCTTGTTGGATCAACCCTTTATTATTACGTGGTGCCCATCTTTGTTTTTTATTTTAGTCTTCATTTCAACGTCGAGTTTGTCTGAAACAAGTATGTAAATGTATGTTCTGCTGCTTTGTGTGAAATGCTCTAAAAATATCGATTAAATCCTACTGGTCTAACGTGTCATTTAAGTCTGCGGTTTCCGCGTTGATTTTCTTTCTGGAGGTCCTGTCCATTGGTGACAATGGGGTGTTGAACTCCCATACTGTGAAAAGGCTATTGTTCATCTCTGACATTACATCAGTCATAATGTGTTTCATATATTTAGATGCTCTGAACGTGGGGTACTGAAACATTTACTTGTGTTATATCCTCTTGTTGGATCAATCACTTTATTATTATGTAGGCCCTTCTTTGTCTTTTAATGTAGTCTTCATTTTAAAGTCTAATTTGTCTGAAATACGCATTGCCATCCAAGATTTCTTCTCATTTCCATTTGCGTGAAATATCTTATTCCTGCTCTTTACTTTCAGTCTGTGTGCATCTTTTGACCTGAGATAAGTCCTTTGTAAACAACATATTCATTCATGGACCCTGCTTTGTTATCCATTGAGCCAGTCTTTGTCTTATGATTGGAGCATTTTGCCGATTCACATTTTAAATGATTGTTGATGGGTACATATTTATTGCCGTTTGTTATTCGTGTTTCTGGTCTTCCTTTGTTAGTGTGTTTTCCTCTTTCTTCTGTTTAAAGAAGCCGTTTGAACATTTCCTGCAATGCTGGTATGGCGGTTGGCTTCTTCTTTTCTGAGAAGCTCTTTATCTCTCCTTGAATTTTCAGCAGTAGCCTTGCTGGGTAGAGCAATCTGGGTTGTAGGCCTTTGTTTTCTGTTCTTTGAATATGTCCTGCCACTCGCTTCTGGCCTGCAGATTTTCTGTAGAAAAGTCAGCTGTTACTCTTGCAGGAATTCCTTCATATGTAACCCGGTGTCTTACATATGTAAGTGTGTGTCTGGCTATTTGATCCGGTGTTGAGGGTGCCCCCTTGGCAATATGGCACTAGCTTGGCTGGAGGAAGTTCAAGGAGCTATGAGATGGGATTGGTGGTTTTCAAGACGTTAATGCAGATTCAGGTTGTAGGCCAGTAGCAGGCCAGGGTATTTTAAATCTCAGTCATTCTCATGAGACTGTGAGAGCATTGCGGATGAGCAGGAAAAAAGTGTGGATTCTCTTGTGAGAATAACAGTGATGTTCCCACCTGTAAATGAAACCAGTGTGTTCACATATGACTGTGTGTGGCAGGAACGCATACTTTTCTATGGCTAATAAAACACAATAGATAATCATTTGTGGGGTGAGATTGTAACATCCATGTGGCCCTGGGTCTAACTTTCTGTATTGTTGCCTGAGGCCGAGTTTTACATCCTCTCCTTTTCTAAAACCCTACTTGGCTACAACACAATAATGTAAAATAGAATAGGACTGAGCCGCGATGAAATAACACAATGATTTCTTTAAGAACATAAGTTTCATAAGGGAAAATAACCCATTACATTCAAGTATAACCAGCTCTTCAATCATCTGTCAAGATCACTGATTAAACAGCGTCTGGGTTTGAGTGCTCCTCATTGGTGTTACTTCACAAATATTTGTTGTGTACAGATCAGAGTGCTCTGTCCATATTGGCTTTTTCAAAGTAAAGAGTCTGAGTGGCACTGTCATTTGATGAAACTTGCTTATGGGCACTTTGACAGAAATGGTTGTTGATTGTCTGTAATCTTTGATAATATCCATTCACATGTGACCGTTTTCACAACTGTGTAATGATCCTGTAATAAGAGTATACTTCAAATGTTGTTATGTATGTATATGAACATCATATGTGCATGCCAACACATACATGTGCCTTCTAGGTAATATATTTAGATGAACATAGGCAATTGTGAACATAGGCTTAGGCGATGAACTCACATTTGTGAACAAGCTTAAGTTATTGTACGTAGGGTAGCATCTGTTTACAGCCACTTGGTTTTTCTAGCATCTGAATTATTAGGTAAACATGGAAAGGCCTATGAAGAAATGAGACCTTTACTTTTGAAGGTAGAAAATTAACTCTAAAGGATGGTCATTGCTCCCATATTTTTATAACAGAGCAGAAGAAGAAGGAGGTAACCAATTTGAAAAACGATCCATATCTTCTGAAGAGAAAAAATCATTCCATCTTGTCCAAAACCAATATGAAGTTGGTATTGCATAACAGATATTTTAAGTGTACCTGGCTTTATATTTTTATATTCCGTCTTCACTATTGCTTTGCATGTTTCTCCTATGTCTTCTGAATCATTTGATACCACCTTATTATTAGTGTTGATGTTTAGCAGGTAACACATGATCACGACATTAACTGTTGTGGAAATCCGACACCCGATTTAGACTTGCGGTGAGACCTGCTTCATTGCTTGGTTTGCACCAACGAAAATGTGCCACTTTACTTAACTGATAACCCATATAATATGAAAACTCAGTATAGTTATTTTGTAAGTGCCAATGGGATAAAATATTTGACAATGTCAGGGTGACGGTTTACATTTCTTATTTTTCATGTATATTGTTATGTTGAATTAGGTGTGTTCCCTTTAGGAAGCTAGTGATTAAGCAAAGTAAAATCATATAAACAGAAGGCAGTACATAATGTGTAATTTCTGTTGTTCTTTAGGAAATTATTTTTAAGCAAAATAGAAGTATATGATGTACCTTCAACTCTATACCAAGTATTTGTTTCTTTTCGCCTCCACATCATTAGCTTCCTTCTTAGTTTAAGCACTTTAAAATAGCACTGGTGTGTCATTTACATGGTACATATTTTTACGCATGTGTATGTATAATATAGAAATATAGAACGTATCTCGCTAGAATGAGAGCACTTCAGGCTGCCCAGAGGCATGACGCTGCAAGTTGGGTTGGGACATATTTTAATATGAGCTCATCGGGTCCTGTCCCTAAGGACGTGTTTGTCAGATATGGGGGTTTCCGGGTATTCCGGCCTCACACAATGGATAGATAGGGCAGCCGTCCCTCACCATCTTCCTCTTATTTTCTGTAAGTTGAGTGCTCTTTTTCTCTGCACGTCTGAGGACGCACTAGTGGAATCTTCTGTACCTCAGCTTCTTTGTGGACAATTCTGTGTTGGCAGATTCCGTTTGTATATTCGCCTTTTGTTACTAACATTGACCACACATACACACATGTAGGTATCTAAGATGTCTATACCTACCCATCTATACCTATATCTAAGTCTGTAATGTATAGTCTCTGTAGATATGGATATACATACAATAATTCACAATATTCTAACATCTTTATGCCATGTCATTTCTCTCACATTTCCTTAAGAGACTGAGGTTATAGTCCTCATGTCCCTCACTCTGTACTCTGTTGCCTGTGTGACTAGCCACCGCCGAGTCTGGCATTTCCAGACACATCCTGATGATCAGAGTCAGAATTCCAGATGCACACACTCATTTATGCAAGAGAAAGAATTCAGACATCACTCATGACATGTCCATAACTTCCGTCTAAAGCCAAAAAACTCTTCATTAATAATGTCCTTGGAATTTGCAAAGTATAGCCCATGGGAAGGCTATGTCTGTCTCAGTCGCTAAAATGTTATGTTTCCTGTTCAACAGTGCTTGGGTCTAATTGTTTTTCTTGGGCATGGACCAGATTTCTGTACTGGAGCCCAACCCTGGGAATAAGTTCCAGATCCAAAGTTCCAGATCTCTAAGGTGACAAAGACCTTGTGTATCATGGAAAGCAGATCCATGTGCTCTGCCCGCATCATTCCTTGGAAAGGCCAATGCCCCGAAATTCTAGTGACTTTTGAAGCATCAGTGAAAGGGATACCACCTTAAGTCTTGTGCACTGCGATTGCATCTGCATCCCATCCATGGTATTGTTCTCCCTGGAGGGACGGGGACCGCATGGCTCTATGGGCTGACTGAGCCTAGCGGCTGCCCCATCTTTCACCACTGCTGCTCCTATCGTAAATATCAGTTCTTCTAGTGAGTTTCATGGGGGATGGTGCTGTGGTAGTTCTGACCTCCCCACAATCACAATATGTGGCGACCTAGTCTGTCTCTTTCCTAATCTTAGAGAGGCACACATGTTCCCTTCGGTGTGATGAAACGATGCTTTTTGGAGACTTTTTTCTTGACCAGACCACCTCATCGTAGCACAGAAGAAATATGCATAACCCAGTTCCCTCCCCATCTTGGTGTAAACCTTTTACTCCATTTCACCTTGATGGCTAGGGCTTCTCTGTATAATACTCGTCAAAATTGTCTCTTATGGGACGTTGATCCTATTACACACACATTCTCTTGAATGCTGCATTGAAAATGGTATTTGTGGTTTTTTTGGATTCAGCAAAATTTTCAAAGATACTCATGGATAGCGTGCCTATAAATCAATTTATTTCAACATTGAAAACTCCAGTACAACACACAGGATGTGCATGGTGACTGGGAGAGATGACAGAAGGAAGGAAGTGTGCTTATGAAGAGAGACAATGATTTAGACAATAGCAAGTATCATTTTCTTCATTGATCTGGGTTCTACGGAGAAGATGCTGTGACTGGTGCTCGATGCCGTATCCTGTAGCAGAGTAAAACAGGGCAAAAGGCTTAGTTGAGTTGACTATGACAGCGTGACAGGGATGAGCCCCAGGATGTACGGTGCCAAGGGTTAGAGAGGCTGTCAGTTATCGCAATGGACAAAATCCATGAGGAACTTAATACTCGATATCTGTGATATGGGAAAATGTGTTTGGATTTTCTCCAGGGATGTATGTTGGGTGTGCCCCTTCGTGATTAGGATCCATTGCAGGAGTTTCCTGATTTTTAGATTCATGTTCATGGGGATGGGCCATCTAAAAAACATTTACAGTTCTGTGACGGAGTTACATTCCTGCCATTGTCCTCGAATTCCGAAATTTGTTATATATTCAAACCATCCTGTTCATCCTTCAAGTTTAGGTTTTTGGCTGCTGTTTCACAATGGAAGAAAATAAAATAAAGGCCGGTTAGCCAATGTGGTTTTCTGAAGCAATGTCACTTTAGGACGTTTAGAAATCACACTTAATCAGTGCACCTTCCTAGGGAAATCTATGTACAACACGGTGTGTCAGACGGTGTGGTTGGAATTGTCCGGTGTGGCTGTGAGGATTATGTGCAGTTAGGTTTGTGTGCGCAGGATTGGTGAGTTCCCTTTGAGCCCAGTTCCTCTGGAGGACTGATGTCCATAGAGAAGCCATCAAGTCCAGACTGACTGGAAGACTCATTCCTTTTCTGGTCTTTCCCCAAGTCCTGGAAGTGCCCATTCTCCCTCAAGTCCACCATTTGCATGAGAATGCTGTGTCCCCCAGACTCCATCAGCATGAGTCAACCCCCCAGATTTGTAATTTAATAGGGTTCAGGAGAAACCAAGTATCCTAATGGAACAACAACAAAAAATCGTCTGTGAAATAATTCCCTTCTTTTGATAAGAAAATAGTTACTAAAAAACAATTCACGTATGAAATCCCAAGGAATGCTTATTGAATTTCTTGACAAAGCAGCACTAATAACAGGTTATTTTTACTTACAACATGTATGTGTCCAAGTCCGTGATTTTAAGAGCTTGTAGGACAAGTGTCTGAGAAGAAAACATGGAGAACAGGGGAAAAATGAAGAAGTAGCTCAGTATCATTCCCCAACTTTCCAAGGAGCTCTTTTATTATTAAATAATGTTCTTAACAGTAGATAACTTATGGAAGAGGAAATGTAAGAAAATTGAGTTTCTTTCCCCATAGTAATTTACATATTAAGTAAGTGGTAGATTCAGAAAAAATAATCACATTACCTAAGTTGATGATGTTCACAATATTTTCATCTGGAATATTCTTTTCTCTAGTCAGGTTCTTGAACTTCGCAAAATCTTCTTTATTAGCATCATTTTCTCTGCCTGAAAACCACCACATATAAAGCAGAATTTTGTCCGTTAGAACTCCTAAGAATTTCTGAACGCACGACGGAGATGAATGAATGTGGAGATCAGGTCTTCACATGGTATAATGTAACAGAGTCCCAAAGACCACTCTGACCACATCGATCACAGCTGCGTGATTTCAGTCATTAAAGAGGGCTTACACCCAGTCCACCTCCGCAACTGTGTGTGCTCCAAAGACATATGAGGAGCCCATGATGTTGGGCCCCATGCATCTCAAAGAGCTCATGAACTGAACCTCCATCTACCGCCAAGAATCTGTATCTGACCTTCATGCCTTTTTCTGGACATAGATGCGGTGGAGACATGATTCCGACCTTCCAGACAATGAGACCGGTCACACACGCTCACGGGAGGCAACTTTTATTTTAGTGCCTGCTGTTCTAGCCATAACTTCTCCAAAGAGAAACCTACTAGGCTAACACACATCTCTGAAAGCCCCGATAGGGTTTCTCCAGGGCGGAAACAGTCAACACCCATGAGACCAGTGCATCTGAAGTATTAAATGTGATGAAGGTTTATTTAAAAGTTTCAGGTCCAAGGCTTAGAATGTATTTGAAAAACTGTGGTCAACTGGAGGAATTGAGGTCAACTTGTATAGAGCCATGGTTTAAAATGAGTTGACCTTTTGAGAAGTTATTGCTGATGAAATGAAATGTAAAAACAACCTCACAAAGTTATTTCTCAGTTTCTGATGGTCTGATACCTCCCACCTCACCAGTTCTTTTTTTCAGCTTTCTTTGTGATTAACTTCCAGGTTCCTTCAGTCAGTGACCCTCAGACCAAGTATTCATACTGCGTAATGTGGATACAAATGGATTTCCTGAGTATTTATTCTGAGAATAAAAAATTGTTTCACAATGACAAGAGAGATTAGTTCGGGGAGTGATACATACCAATTAATTTAGTGATTCTGGTGGCAACACCATTTTCATCCATGTTGACTCCATGAAATATGAGAGAATTTTCTGATGCATGAGCAATGTGGAACACATATGAACCTGCATCTGTGAGAGAGAAAACATATCTCGTAATAGCCTTCCCTTAATATTTTATGATGAATTAGCTGTATCATAGCTTGTTTAACATCCTGCTAAGAACACTTGCTACAGTGACTTCTGTCTCACTCCAGCAATGCAGTGAATGTTAAATTTGATGATGGAAGCAGGGAAAGTCGGGAAGAATTTTCCTTATTGCCACCGTTTTGTTCCATAAAACTTTGCACATCTTGCGGCCTTACTAAAATATTTTGTACAATGTGTGTTCTAATGAAGACAACATTTTTTTAAACACATGAGCTTGTTGGTGTATGGCATATTATCAAATAGAAGATAGAAAATTCATTGTATTTCCCATATCACAGCACAGGAGTGATTTCTCATTTACCATTCAGATCGCTACATGACCGCAGATGTATACCGAGTGTCTGCGCTATAGAGGGAAACATTCTGAACACCTCGTGTTAAGGATGCCCCCAGTCCGCCCCTGTAAAAAGTGATAGCTGCCCTAACAGGTCAATTTGAACAGAGACCAAGGGGGCTGTACGGCTATGCAGGCGGTGACCGTCTAAGCAAGTCATTCTGATCCCCCTGGAGGTCGTGTGTTCATCTCCTGGCTGAGTCCATCGCCTCTCCCATGTTCCCAGGGAACAGACCCAGCACTGACATCCTGGGTGTTACCAGTCGTTCCTACCACCTCCATTGTCTCTTCTGGCCATTGCATAACTCCTGTTTTGAATCCATGATCAGGATTGGATTTAACACTGTGTCAATCTGTGTTCCTGAAGCACAGAAATATCTTTGTCCCGTGTGGAACTGGGAGCCGTTATCAGTTGAGCAGACGAAAGACTACGTGTAGTTGAAACACATTCCAGGTTTCATAGCCCCAAACAGGTGTCTGTATCTTCCCCACGCCCCTCTACAACCACGAGTCTTGGGTTGTATTGGAGCAAATTTTGAACATTTTATGCAACCCTTTAGATTCTTAGGCACCTAATGTGTCATCAATGGTGTTAGAAGGAGGGCTTTTGCCGTAAATCTCACTGAATAGGTTTATGCATGAACGAAAATTTAAGGAAGCAATGAAAGAAAAATGTCCTCTGAGGCTGATGATGGCTATCGAGGCCACGGCTGAGACTCTGTTTGCTATGGCTACACATTCTTTTCTACAAACAAAAGCAGCGTAGGTTGTGGTTCTAGTTTCCGGGAGTCCGGTCCACTGAGGCCAGTTCATTCTCTTTTCCTGCCTTCCAGCTGTGTCAAAATCCATGCAAAAAGGACGATAGAATGAAGGGAGTTGCAAGAAAGATGGTAGAAAATGTGGGTGATTCAGACTAAGGGAAACACTATTATAAATGAAGGGAAAAAAGGTGAGGGACGGATTCTAGACCTTGGGGGTGAGCACACGGAGGGTACCCAGGTGTGGGGTCAGGTCGATGTACACCTGAAAGTGACATGATGTTATTCGCTGTTAATTATAAAATAAAATAAGAAGAATAAAAGTAACCTTATAATAACATGCTGGCAATATAGAGGAGAGTCATTGTGAGTGCGTGTGGCTCAACGTCTGGCGTGTATCTCAGTTATGTGTGTTTGTGGCCTAGCGGTTGTGCAGGTTGTAGAATTCGGCAAGGGATGGAACCACAGGTGCACATATTCCCCTCTGAGTCAAATGTGTAGACACCAGGCCATTTAAAATTCGGACTGTTGTTCGGGAGGGTTAAAATCACTTAGAGGGAGAACCCTTAAGCCACACCCCTATTGTTTTCATTCCAAACTTTGGTCCTGAGGCAGTGTGCTTGGTGTGTCACTCACTGTGACTTGTTTATATTTCACCTTCATCAAACCACACACTGAATGGAAAAGGTGTTTTAATGACACTTTTAAAGGGAAATTTTAGATGCAAAATGATGTTCATATTTAACCTCAATAAGCCTATTAGTCTCAGGCTTCCTAGGTCTTTTCAAAGTCTCTGGAAATATTTTCATACACCAGAGAACCTGGTGAAATACCAGTTGTCAGCATGTGGACTTAGTCACACACTGCGTGAAGTTGAGAATCAGAGGGGCCGTCGATGCGGTGGCATTTAAACCTTTGCACACAACAAAATTAAGTGAGGGATAATTGAGGGACTTGGGCCCGGTCAGACTTGTCATTCTTGGTAGAAGTAGAATTAGGATCTACGCACCTCTTTCAAGAGACCAAGATTCCCACAGTAATATTCTTTTATCAGTAACACAGTCACACTTACAGTCAGCAATGTAGACGTTTCCTTTCACGTTTCTTGCAGTCACGTTGTGGAATACACATTCCCCATTAATCCTGAAAAGGAAAACATCTTCAAGTTGGTTGATGACGAATAATACAAATTTACAGTGATTTATGATGATTTTCTCCCTTTCACCCTCATACGACCCTGTGTCAGGTATCACTTTTGTGCCTCCATGAACGTGACATTCAACGGAGGATGGACATGTTCTCTAAGGTTAAAATAATCACCCCGGGGTAAGGACGGCATTGTCCGCCCATGGAATCGTAGTGGTGCTTTGAAAGATAGACTATGAATACAGAACAGGTCCCGTTTACAGCCATGAGGGTCCCACGTATATATTTAGAGATTAGGTCTCCAGAAATGGACTTCATTCACTTTCTTATCCTCCTAATTATGACTGCTTGTACCTGTTCTTCACACATTTATCTGAGAACAAATTTTCCCCCTTGCACCTTAGTTCCAGTTTCTACCCTGTTCCCAACAGAGTAGTCACTCCTTATTTGCAACCCTTTACTTGTAAGTATCTTCCAGTCAGAAAGGTGGCAACCCAGGAATTTGCAAGTATAGAAACATTTCCTTCACATCTGCTGCTTCCTTCCAGAGTCACTCCCTTACCAATTTCCTCTTTATTAATTCTACCGTTAAAAAAAAAAGTTATCCTACTCTTTTCAATGCACTTATATCTGAATCTGAAGAATTCTTGAATGTAAAAATTAACAGTGATTTTCACCTGTAATAGAAATACGTATTTTTAGTCTTAAGGTCAAGAGATTTCCTGGTGCAATTTGGTGTGTTGGAATACCCCATGTTTCTTTGTTTTAAATAATTTCTCTGTTGCCTTTCTTTGTCCTAGTGTTCTGCTGCTTAACTTAAGTGTTGGTGTGGCAACAATTGTTTTTTCTGGGTGAAATCATCAAAATATGTGATTATAGATGCTCACAGTTTAGCAGTAACTTTAAAGTGTGTGTGTGTGTGTGTGTGTGTGTGACACAAAAAGATATGTAATTGTGAAATTTTTTCATTTTGTTTGACAGCATTTGTATGATGTACATGGTTAAGGTGAAACTTGAGAATTAAATCTAAGCATGAAAAGATTGTTTCTTCTATATTCATGAGTTCATAGAGAAGCATAATCAGAAAGTGGAATTCAGCTCCTTCTGTGATTTCAAAAGACACCCATTTCTAATGAGTGAAGATAAAAATAAAACTTTGACTTCTAATATTCCTCAGAATAAAATGTAATGTTTTGTTTTCTTTTGTCTAAAACTTGCAGTTCAATTAGCTACACATTCACTGTATGTCATTCCTTGGTCCTGTTCGTTATCTGCTGAGCACATGTTTGGGCAGATGTGAATGCCTGTGACTCTGCACAGATTACTCACTTCTCCTACTTCCTTCTCTGAAATGCCCACTCCACCTTCCAAGGCCTCCTATACCGGTCATGTCCATCTGTCCCTTCTCAGACCCCCAAGACGGTCCCCTTTTCCCACTTTCCATCCCATTCATCCCCTTCCTATAGAATTTCACCCCCAGCAGTGTTATTAGTTTCTAACTCTGCATCATTGACTCCATGATGGCCAATGGAGGGAAAAGAAAATGTGTCTTTATCTTCTGTGATGAGAGTTCTGACACAAATGCCAGTGATGTAGTGAACACTCATTTTACTAACAATGGTGAAGCCGTGAACGCCTGAGTGGTTCAGTCATTGGGCAGAAATGCTGTGAGGAAGCTCCAGGTACATCTCATTCTGTTTCGCACCTGCTGACGCTCTCCAGAAACAGCCCCTGAATGGAAATCTTTCCCCCTTCTGCGTGCACCATTCCTGTAGTGGAAGGAGGTGAGGGGCTGGAGCACCCTGACCGTCCTGGCTGCTTTTGTCACTCAGTAAGGAGGCGATTCCAGGTGGAGCTCCTGTGACTCTGCCTCTAAGCAAAGCTCCAGAACCTTCTCTAGAGGATCAGACTGGACCTGAGGTGACAGCTCCAAGGACACTTTTAAGGTACAACTCAGAGACTGGAGCCCTTGACATAATCCAATTATTTCTGTGCAAACATGGAAGCAGACCCTCTTAGGGTTGGACATGTTTATATTTTCATTCTCTGTTATTTGTACTTACTTGACAAAAAATTCAAAGGTTGCAGAGTCATTTTTCCCAAAATTAACTTTACGCATAAAAACTCTGAATGGACCAGTCTCACTTATCTTTCCAGTATCACTGGCAGCCGTATGAAGGGTCTTCCATGGCCCTGAAAGCTAAAAAAGAGTTCCATTCAGAAATTGTAATCAGTCTCTTTTGTATTTTTTGTGACACCTTATCGTGAGTTTACCTTCACATTTGTGTCACCACAAATTAGGCATGTTTACTAAAGAAGGAATGATTTATAAAACAATGGGAAAACCCAAGCCAGTGGTGAACAAGGAATCTGAGATATTCTTGAAGGAGCTTGAGCATGTTGTCAAATGCAGGAACTCCAACCCAACAATGCTTTAGATGAAGCAGGTAGTCTTTCACAATTACCGTAGAAATGTATGACCTGCTCATTATTTGTCCATATGGGCAATACCACTTACATCGAATGGAAATGTATATGGAGCCAAGTAATAGTGATACTGAGTTGGAGGTCAATGGTTAGGTTTAAGTGTAAGGAAATTGGGATACACATAAACCTCCCATAAGGACACATGTGCGCGCGCAAACACACACACACACACACACACACACACATACACTCATACACACACACGCTCACATACACTAGAAGTCCCCATCCCCTACCTTGGACACGTCCACAGTGGCGAGGTCAGCACAACCCAGACCGAGGAGAAGAATCAGCAACACAGTCTTCATTGTCAGGTGCGTCCTGGGCCCCCGTGTGGCTTGTCCAGACGGCTTCTCTGTTGGGGACTCTGAAGGTGCGTCTTTATATATGTCCGCCTGAGAGTGTGGTGTTTGCTGAATCCACTGGTCATCCATCACGAGATTCTTTCCAACATGGAAAATAAACATCCTCCTTGGCAGGAACATGCCCTGAAGATCTTTGTGGCCTGGGGCACAGGCCTCATTTTCCTCATGCTTCCAGAAAAGACGTTCAGTCCCGGGGTCTGTGGGGTTTTGTGGACGCTGCCCGCACATCTTCGGTAGCTTGTACGTCTTCCATGGCCATGCATCCTGGGAAAGCACCCCGTCTTTCCCTTTTCTTAGATGCCTTTCCAGGAAAGCACCTTGTTGCCCCCAACACGTCTCCTCCTTGCTCCATGTAGGAGGACACAGACCTGTGTTGTGTGCTTCTCAGGCACACAGACAGACAGACACGATGCTGTGTTACACGGCCACCTGGATGCAGAAGCTGCCCCTCACAGTCCACACGAGGCTACTCCAGTAGGCGTTTCAGGAACTTCACCCATGATGCTGTGCGTCACCGAGAAGGACCATGTCATGGTTTCTCCAGTGCTATCTCTTAACCCTTCATCCTGCCCATTCACGCGGGAGCCCTCTCCTCATCCTTCCTTACACCTCTTAATTTCTATTGAAATTCAGAATGATTTCCCACGTCTCAGGCTTCTTCTGAAAGCATAGAGCGCTTAAAAAATTATCCCTAAAACATATATCTAGTCATCGTTGATTTCTTTCAGTGATGCATTATTTCCTATCTTCATATACAGTTGACCCTTGAACAGTATGGGCCCACTGATACGCTGACTCTTTTCAATCAATATGCACTGTATTATGAATATATTTTCCTTGTGATTTCCTTACAACTGTTTTCTCTAGTTTATTTTATTGTAACAATTAGTATATAACACGTATGACATAACAAAGCATGTGTTGATTGGCTCTTTCTGTGTTCCGTAAGCCTTCTGGTCAACATTAGCCTTTTAGAAAGTTGGGTATTGAAAATGTATACATGGTTTTCAACTGCATGGGAGGGTCGCTGCACATAAACTTCACTGTGTTCAAAGGGCAGCTGCATTTTTAGTTACTTTGTTCATTTTGATTTGAGTTTCATTTGCATTCGTTTTCTAGCATTTGATTAAGAAGACATTGATTTTAATCCTTAAAAATCTACTTTAAACATATGGTCCTGTAAATATCGTCCTGCTTACCACCTTAGCTGAATCCTACCCATTTTGATTGGTTAGGTTTTTAATATTTCTTGGACTTTCTTCTAACCATGGAATATGCCAAAATAAATATTTTTCTTAGAATTCCAAATATTGAAGGATTTTCCACATATTTTTATAGATTTCAATATAATTCTGTTTTGATCAAATTATATACTTACTTGATTGGATTTTTTCTCTGAAACTGTATTATTCCTTAGTTTAAAAAAAGGAAATGTATTATTATTACTTTATGGCCAACCATATGGTTTGTCTTTCTTCCATGTGTACCTGGAGATCAGGTATATTCTATATTGGGTGTGTTTATGCAGTGTTCATTATTTCAAGTTGTTTGCCTGGATGCTCACATCATGTCACCTCTTCTTATTTTTGATCTGTTATACTCATGCCTGAGAGTTGACGGTTGCAATCTGAATGCATAATTAAGGATTTGTCTTTTATTTACTTTAGATCTGTCTGAATCCCACTCATTCTATTTGATTCCTTGTTATTGTGTCCATATTGGTGGAATGCTGTCCTGTAGAATGTTCCAATAGAATGGTCACATGTTGAGGATTCCCATGTAGAACCCTACTGTGCAGAGGCTCCTAAGTAGAATGCTGCCATGTAGCACACCCCCATGTTGAATGCTGCCATATAGAACACCCCCATGTTGAATGCTGCCATGTAGAACACCCCCATGTTGAATGCTGCCATGTAGAACTCTTTCATGTAGAAGTCTCCCATGTGCAACTCTACTGTGTAGAACTTGGCTACATACACTGCTCCTGTGTAGAATGCTGTTATGTATAATGCTCCCATATAGAATGCCCCCTTGTCCAATGCTCCCACTTATAACCTCCCTTGTAGAACTCTACTATGTAGAACTGTGTTGTGTAAACTCTGCAATGTAGAATACTACTACTGTTGAAATAGTTAACAATAATTTTAAGTGTCTAGTGGCTATGATACATTGAAATTAGAAAACGTAAGGTATTGAAATAAATTAGATGAGTACTAATCAAGATATGAATAATGTCTAAAAATATTAATACCTAAAAAAGAGAACTATCATGTTCTTTACACTTTATGTCTCATGTTCAATCCATAAAACCAAGCCACACTAGAATATATTAGCCCGTTGGTGAGCTGATGAAGATGCATGCGTATATATAATATGGAAACTATCCCACTCTATTGAGAGCGCCTTAGGCTGCCCAGAGGCATGATGGATGGATGGAAGGTTGGATTGATGGACGGAGACATGGAAAAATTGGATGGATGCATGAAACACAATAAAACATAGATCAGTGATGCCTTTGAACTATGGTTGTTCCACATTTTTGCAACCACGTTTCTGAAAGACAGGAAAACAGTTTTGTGGTAGATTGTATTTCATGCATGTGTTCAGACTCTGGGGATATTGAAGGGGAATGGTCAGGTACTAGTGAGGCTTACAGCACACACGCGCACGGGAAGGTGACTTCTCATGTCACTCTTCATTTGCCAAGTGCTGCTGGCTGGAGCATGCCATGGAATGCCGTGGCTGCATTTCCCCAGCCACACCTTGATGCCCTGGCTCCTCAAGAATTTAAAATAGGCGTTAACCACCAACACCTTTGTCTCATTGCTTTTTAGATGGCCTCTGAATGTAATTTTCTTAATCCACCACATTGAGCTATCAAATGTAGACTCGGAGTACTTTGCGTTTCTAAAATGAAACGGCCTTTGTTTTCTGGAAGGAAAGGGAAAGTAGGAAGTTACGTGAAGTGCGGGTAACATTCTCTTCGTGTCATCTCCTGCCCAGAATATCTGAGTCGGCGGCCCTCAGGCCAGGGGCCCTCAGTGTGGAACCAAGTGGTGGATGCATCTTGGTGGCCACACACAGGCGGGAACAGTTGACCGCTGGCTTCCTTTTCCCCACGTGCTTCCCTTAGGGGCACCGTGATGGAGCCCGTGTCCTACGTCTCGACGGAAGGTTCCAGAACATGCACCATTGGGGCTGGGGCCTGTGTTCCAATTTCCCAGCCTCTTTATGGTCTTGAGAGCAGTGGTCCCCTTCCCACTGTTTTATCTTCACAACATGGCGATGTTTCCACTCAGGGTTTAATGACCATTGGATTTGCTTTTTATTCGTATCCATAATCAGGAAAGTTGTGGTCTCATGGTAGTAAGGACTGTAACACAATCCCCAGCGACCTACCTTGAGTGTGAGAAGGTGCAGAGAAGGTGACGATGGCCTGTCTCTCCCAGGATACGCTTATGTCACAAGGCATGGTTGACCTTAAGACAGGGAGGTTCTCTCCCGTGGGCGTGACCTACCCAGATTAGACCTTCAGAAGTTTAGCACTCTTCCTCACAAGAGAGAATCCAACTATGAAAAGAGTTCCACAAAATGGAGATTTGTCTCTGCTGGCTTTGAAGATGGGCGGGACCATGTGAGAAGGAAGGCAGGTGGCTGCCGGGGGCTGAGTGCAGCCCCTTAACGACAGCCAGCAAGGAATGGGGTCCTCGGTCCTACAGCCACAAAGATCCGAATTTGCCACTACCACTTAAGATGGGAAAAGGGCTCTGAGCTCCAGAAGAGAGCAGCTCAGTGCCTTAGTTCTGGTCTTACGAGCACTGAGCCGAAGACACTCGTGCTAAGCCCCGTTTCTGCTGTACAGAACTGTGAGGTAAGACCTCCGTGGTCATCTGTGAGGCAGCGATAACAGAGGAAGAGAACCTAGTGAATATTGTACCATGCAATACTTAGGGCAAACCTTAGCCATAGTAAGAAACAACAAACTCCTTTAGACGACAGCCTCATGGTCAATACAGGATCATTTTTATTTGTTTTAAACAGCTGCTTCCACATCAAAATCTGACGACCAATTCTTTTCCAAGAGTGAGAGAATGTCCACTGCTCTCCTGAGAAATTCCTTCCTCACAGATGGCTCTCGCCCTCATTTTCAGATCGAACATCCTATGACACCACATACAGGTTTTAAGAAATATATGTAATTGGCTCACGCTTTATTACAAATTTGGAAACGTGATCCCATTGGCAAGAGTTTTTAACTGAGACTGCCATATATGTGACAAAGAAATTGTTCAATGAAGAAATATAAAAATTTAACCTCCCGTTTCTGTAAAATTATTTTACGTGCAACATCACAGATAGTAAGATTATATGTTCAATGTTAATGATCCTTTACCCTTATTTTCAGATACTTAGCATGTATATAGACTAGGGTATTAATATTTGCTGGACTATTTTTCCAACGGTATTATCTTACTGTCAGAAGTAACTCATTAACTGATGATGGGTGTGGTTAAGTTGATCTATTCTTGAATACTCGCCGCATTCCTGATAACTCATCTGAATGTACATCCTTAAATTACATGTGCAGACATTTCCACTAGGCCACGTTACACAGAACATACGTTATCCTTGAAATAGCAATGTTGCCACTTGGAGGAAAATCATCCCACTTCTGTCAGTGATGACAGATCCATTGGGCTCACATGTATATGTCAAAAAATGCCCACATCCGTTCATTATTGCCAGCTGCGATTTGGAGACTTCTAATTTTGGATTTTGGAATTGTGAAACAGTTGTTTCGAAGAGACCAATATGTGCTCTTCTTAAAAGGCCACTAGCGACGAGGCGTATCGACGGAGATGTGTGTTCTCCCTGTGGTGATGCGCAGGTTGGATAATCCTGAGAGACGCTGACGAAAGGGGTTGACCAGAAGGCTGAGGAGAACACCAGGATTTGGAGGATGCCTTCTATATTCTGGGCTATCTCAGGAATACAACACGGCCTCCAATAATGCCAGTTTATTCAGTGTCCTTTCGTCATTACACTGAGAAAAGAAGCAGTTCCTGGTGGGGCCACAGTCTGTGGAGTTTGTGGGTCTCCCCCATCTGCGTGGGTTTTCTCTGGGGACTCCAGTGTCGTCCAACAACCGAAATGCGTGAACAAAGGTGACTGGCGTGTCTGCACTGTCCCTGTGTGAGTGAGCATTGGTGGCCACGCAATTAGAGGGTGTCCTATCTAGGTAGTCTCTGATTTGTTTGCACAACTCTTTCTTAAGTGTATGTACGGCCCACATTTATTTTAGTATTTCATGTTAGAAGCATTTTGGGTCTTTATTTAAGTTTGGTGCTGTTTTTGTGACCACAGATATGCCGTAGGCACTTAGCTCTTGTTTGCGTCCATTATCCTAGGCTGGAGTACGATTTTGTTTCAGGTAAGTTTCCCAGAAGCTCCAATGACATTCAGTGAGCACGATTTGACCCAGCTGAGGGCGTCCCATCTCGGCTCTGACTTGCTGAAATTCTAGGGAACACAGACAGAACAATGGGCAGTGCTGCTTTCATTTTATCACACAAGGAAGCAAGTTCTCTCGTGGCCCAGCTGAAATGGTTGGAATAATTCCACTCACGTTAGGTGCCTGTGCCGGGGTCCAGGGCATGGGGTGGGACTGTGAGATTGTGAGCACAGAGCATCTCTGTACATAGCCATGGGGGTGTCAACACCAGAGGTCACCCCAGGCTGCTGGTGGTGTGGCAGGAGATGTCCCCATGGAGGCACTGCAGGGAGTGTAGGCAGCTGGTACTGGGGTAACTCAGTCATGTGTGGAAAACAGTGCATTTCTTCAGATAGACTTGAAATGAGCTTGAAAGGAGAGAGAAGGAGGGATAATGAAGAAGAATTTTGCTGTCCTGGAAACTATGCAAACGAGGTAGGACTCACCAAGGTGACATTCAGTGCCCCTCTGATGGGACAGAGTATAATTCTGAAGTGACAACCACGGTGACTTCCTCTTCTGTGTTTCTGGACACGTGGCCTCATGTGATTTTCTCTTTTCCATTCCGATAAAGCCATGTGCATCTCCTAAATTTACTAAGAGGCAGTTTGCAGAACACAGGAATTATACAAAGGCATGCATTCATGGAGACTGAGCTTCAGACATGGATACTTGTATTAATTTTTCCTCCCTTTCCATCTTCCATGCTCACTGTATGTGTTGATGAGTTTTAACAACCCGAAGAATCTTCCCCAACCTTCTACACAAATCAGGGTCACGTTGCTTTTATTAGTCAGTTCAGGCCACCACAGCAACACACCACAGACTGGGTGGCTTAGAGGACAGAGATGTATTTTCTCACAGTTCTGGAGGCTGAGATCGGCGTGCTGGCATGGTGGGGTTCTGGATAGGGCTGACTCCCCACCTAGCCAATGGATGCATTCTTGCTTTTCCCACATGGGAAATTGGGGGTGGAGAGACAGAACAGAGAGTGAGAGAGACTGAGAGAGATTGAGAGAGAGAGAGAGAGAGAGAGAGAGAGAGAGAGAGAGAGAGACAGAGACAGAGAGAGGCAGAGAGAGAGGCTGAGAGGCCCTCTGCCTTGCCTCTTGTTTAATGAGACTAATCCCATTATGATTACCCCACTCTTATGACCTCATTGAACCCTAAGTACTTCCGGGACCCCAGGGCAGATACCATCACATTGGCGGCTGACGCTTCAGCATAGACCTTCAAGGCGACACCACTGAGTCCATAGCCATGCTGAAGGCAGTTTAACCTGAATCCATGAAACCCTTGACCAATCACAAATGAGCCAACCTCTGATCACGGGGCTGTGTTTGGAGATGTGGATAACTTTGAGCCACATAACTTTATGCTGATAAAAGGGAATATAAACGAAAGATTTCAGACATGTAAAAACAACCAGACTAAACTTTTACAGGCGAGGATAGGTTAATCTGGAATTCATACAAAAATTAATTTGAAAGTTACAGTGGCTTATTTGTCCTCAAGCCAGAGGATAGATGTGTGAGGCTTTATTGCCCACCACGTGGTACCATTTACAGACAGTGCGATGCAGACACTGGGTGTGAGTCAAACTGTGTGTCTCCGGAGACAGTACCTTTTATGCGACACGTGTCAGTCAGTGGCATGGATGGGAATGGAATTTCTGGGATAAAGAAGGAAGCCAGGCGGGTCGTCGTACGAGGAGCCGGCTGCGTTTCCTTTTCCGGGGGGCTTCCTGGAGAAGCAGAGCTGCCTGCAGAACGAGGGGTGGCCAGACTTCGCCTCCACGTCAGGGTCAGACTCCGCCATTCCTTGTGCCTCCCCGGTGCCCCCGAGGATTTCTGTGGGTAACCTCTTCCAATCGCTCGGTGCTTCCACAATCCCGACGTGCTACTTGCTGCGTCACAGCGCTCAGAGCCACTTCGGATGTGCGCAAGTGGCAGCCCGACCTGCGTTTGAGGCACAGGCCGGGGTCATCCTTTAGGCTTGGGGGAGCCATGAGAACATTCTCAGTACTTCTGTCAGCTGCTTGGTGTCCCTTAGGTAGCTAGAAACTGGCAACGGAGGGGACATTTACATGAAGTAACAGGAACTTCCAGGATCTGTCTCTCTTTTTCTTCCCAAAGAGAGTTGCTAAATATTTATCCACGTACTGCTGCAGAGAACACAAATATGTGATGTACTTGACCCGGGTGATAAAACGCCAAGTCAGGGCTGCCGTGAGCTACCGTGAGTGGCCAGCAACCGACCTGAGCTGCCCTGAGCCGCCGTGAGCGGCCCTCCAATGGCCGGCAACCAACTGCCTCGCCTGGGAAGAAGGCAATGATAATACCAACATGGGCCAGGGAAGCAATGTCCTCCACAACTAGACTGAAGAGCCAAAGGACAGCAACTTGTCTGTCGCATAGAAAAAATATGCCATGACTTTTCCGAAAACCCAATAAAGTGTTAGTTTTCAGGAAAAACACAGGGAAACAATCGTGGAATCAGAGTAGGCTAGGAGTGGTTACAGAGGACCACCAACCACAAAAACAAAACAAAACAAAGCAAACATAAAATTTGCTGCATGAGGGGAAAGAATGATAATGAACCTCATGAAAATTTAGACACATTTGCTATTTGAAGCTCATCAGAAGACAGTGGATAAACAACCGAGGTCCTGGGAGAAAATAGTTTGAACCTCTCCATTCAATACAGGACTGGTATCTACAACACATGAAGGACACTCAAGACCGAACATTTCAAAAAACTCCCGATGCGTACGGGAAGCACAGCAGGTGTTTCGGGCTGTGACAGTACCCTGTACGATGCCGTGCTGGCGGGAACATGTCGTTACACGTTTGTCCAAACCCACGGAGTGTTCACCTGGTGTAACTATGGGTGGCAGCAAGGGGTACAGTATCTCACTTGTTTCACGTGTCCTAACAAACACACCACACGACTGTAAGGGACTCATTGTAGGGCGGCCTGTGTGGCGGGGAGAGGGTGTGTGGCAACTCGACTTTCTACAGTATTTGATAAACCTAATGCTGATCTAAGGAGTAAAGTCTGTTATTCAAAAACAGAGAAAGACAGCAAGGAAAGAGATCCGCTGTGCCAGTTGCATTTTCCTCATGTCACCATGGACGTGGGGAAAATTATTGCAGGAGCAGCATTCGGGAACTGCACCTCACACCTGGGCCCTTGAGTCGCTGCTCAGGCCCGGGGACTTGTTGATTCCTCACCCCATTTCCCTCTAAGAACCACCGGGGGCGGGGGGCACACAGAGGACCCGGTGAGGTTCCCCAAGGCTCCTCTTCAGAAAGGACGCCACTGGGTCCCCTGTGTCACCAGCAAGCAGCCTGCCTGGAGTGCCTGGCTTACACTGGGCAAATGTCTGTCATTTGTGGTTTTAGTTGCACATGGAAAGCTAACAATCTAGCTCCTCATTGTCCCTTAGTCGACAAATGCAAGTTTTTGATCAATGCCAGAGTCACCGATCCCCTGAGGGTGGAATGAAAGCTAAACAGGCTGACCCACTGGCTGGCAGCATGTCAGCATTTGCACCTGGAATCCTGACGTAACCTCACACTCACTTCCTGAAGGAAAGTGAGTACGGTTGATAATAAAATCATTCTAAAGCAGCCGCTGGTGTCAGGAGGAGCAGTGAGTTTCAAATGAGGCTTGAAATGGTTTCAGAAGTTTAAAGACATGAGGAGTAAGCATTAATGTGAAAAAACAGAGAACTGGAGACAACCCAGTTTTTGGTGGTTAAACAAAGTGAAGTGAGTAACGTATTCTCATATCCTTTCATGACACAAAATTATCTCTTTTAACAATTATTTTAGAATTTAGAACAAACTCCTCTAAATGCGTCTGTAATATTTATTTTGACATTGGAAACGTAGTAATGCAAAAGCTAAGCGATAATGCTTCTGGTCAGTTTTTTTTATCAACATTCAGAAATGGTTACTCTGAGATTCCGAGGGATAAAGAATTAATACATTTATTTTTTTTTCAAGTTAATAGTGGAATAATTTTATTCAGAGTGAATTTATTTTCACATTTTTTAGGGGAATCTAGATATTTTCTTACTTGAAGATGAAGTTCATTCATTAATATTCCAAATCACCCATCACCCGTAAACAGCAATGTGAGTTAGAAGCATTAAGTGGAACCGAGAGCAAGACACAATACTATATGTGTGACACACACACACACACACACACACACACACACACACACACAGAGACACAAAACGTCTCCACCTGACAATAGCGTCCTCTCTGCAGCTCATTTTCTGGAGAAATAGACAAACGTCCAGTGCTAGACATAATTTTATCTACCGTGACCCAACAACCAAGATTTTATATATTCAGACGGTGCCAAAACAATGCATATACATGTTAAGAACGAAAAAGAGCTGTTGTAATACTGTAATCCTCACTATATACCATTGATAACAGAAGATAAATACAAGTCATGTGTATATATTTTTGGCACCCTCTGTATATAAGAAGTGAGTGGAGGTAAACGTGTATTCAGCTCCTTTACCCTCGTAATTTATCAGAACACAAATTCACAGCACTGTGACAATACAGAGAAGGTGTGGAGAGTAATAATGCACATTCTCGTGTATGCTGACATGTAAAATTAACTTCAGGCTTTGTCTGTAGTTTTAGTGCCATACGTGTAACCTTGAGAACACTAAGCGATTCAATAGTCCCAACTTTGTTTTCTTCTTGGTTTTCTTTGGAAAAGAGCATGGGAATGGTGCTTTCAAATTCTACTACCCCGCCCCCTGCGCCCACTACTGGATCTGAAATAGAAACAGATCATTCATGAAGGATACTTTGGGGGGCTCTTATGGGCTCAACTGCACACCTTCCAAAATTGATATGTTGATGTCCTATCCTGCAGGACCTGCGAATGTGACTACATTTGGAGATGGGGCTATAAAGAAGTGATTACGGTAACAACATGAGGTCACTAGGTGGGCCCTGACCCATTAGAACTGTGTCCTTATAAGAAGAGGAGCTGAGGACACAGACACACACAGAGGGATGGCCATGTGAGGACACGGGGAGCAGACGGCCGTCTGCACGCCCAGGAGAGAGGCCTTGGGGGGGTCCAGCCCTGGGACACTGGATCTCGGACTCCAGCCTCCAGGACTGGGAGGGAATAAATGTGTGTTGTGTCAACCACCTGGTCTGAGGGACCTTGTTATGGCCGCCCTAACAGAGTAAAAGAGGGGCTGTCCCCAGGCTTTGGTCGTAGATAGTATATCCAGTGATGTTTAGTATGGTTATTGATTCTGAATGGAAGAGAGCATAGTCTAATGTAGACATTATTTCAGAGACAAATAGAACCCCTATTCCTTCTTCTAAGAGACTCTTCCACTACTGGAGAACCCATCTCACTTTTAGGCAACTCACGCTGTTAGCAGTTTGGAAGGCATCGGTGGGTCTTCGGAGGGTCTGGTCCCTCTGCCACCGTCATAGCAGAGTTTCTGGAGTGGAATCCGCATGTCCATTCCACGTGTCCATTTGCTGGACACTCCTGCATTTCCCTGCGTGGCCCCTCTCGAAGGAGATGCTCTGAGGATGTCTTGTTTCCTCTGAGGGCAGCCGGTGGCTTTTATATGTGTTCTTTTTTTTTTTATATGGTAAATAAATTATTTTTCTTTTTTTATTATTGTTATTAGTTTCCTGTGTACTAAACAATGTAATAGTTATCCTTTTCACCCCTCACAAAGCGACAACCCCTTCCTCCCATCCACTGTTCCCCCACCCCTGATATCATACATATCTATCGGAATTCTATTGACTCCATGACCACACTCTACTCCACATCCCGTAACTATATGTGTATTAAATCATAGTTGTCATATAATGTTATTCAGTGGCAGCTTCAGATGTACAGTGCGGTGGTCAGGCCTGTACACTGACTATGAAGTGGTCTCCCTAACAAGACATGAGTCCATCTGGCCCCCTAAAACATATTTACATCGTTATTGATTATATTCCTCGCACAGTCTTTTCTATCCCTGAGGCCACGTTGTAGTTACCAATTTATGTTGTCTCATCCCGTCTCCTTCTCTCTCCTCCCACTCCCTCCCATCCAGCAACCATCAGGTTTTCCTCTATATCGCTGAGACTGTTTCTGTTAAATTTACTCATTCATTTTGTTCTTTAGATTCCACATATGAGATCATATGGGATTTGTCTTTCTCCGACTGGCTTATTTCACTTCACAAAATGTTCTCTAGGTCCATCCATAGCGTTGCAAATGGTTAGATTTCCTTCTTCTTTATACCTGAGTAAATGCTCCATTGTATAAATGTACCACTTTCTTAATCCAGTCCTCTACCGATGGGCATTTCAGTTGTTTCCAAGTTTTGGCTGTTGAAAATGGAGCTGCAGTGAACATAAGGGTGCAGAAAGTTTTTTGAATTAGCGTCTTGGCTTCTCGGGATAGATACCTAAGAGTTGAATTGCTGGGTCATAAGGTAGTTCCATTTCCAGTTTTTTGCGATCCCGCCATACTGATTTCCACAGTGGCTCACCAGTCTGCAGTCCATCCAACGGTGCAGCAGGGTTCCCTTTTCTCCACAGCCTCGCCAGCACTTGTTGTTTGTTGATTTTTTGATGATGCCACTCTGACCGGAGTGACGTGGTATCTCATCGTGGTTTTTACTTGCATTTCTCTAATGATTAGTGAGGTTGAACCTTTTTTCTTGTGCCTGTTGGCCATGTGTATGTCCTCGTTAGAGAAATGCCTCTTCCTATATTCTTCCCAATTTTTAATTGAGTTGTTTGTTTTTTGGTGTTGTGTTGAATGAGTGCTTTATAACTGTTGGATATTAACCTCTTATCAGAAATATCGTTGGCCAATATGTTGTCCATTTCAGTAGGCTGCCCATTTGTTTTATTGATGATCGTTGGCTGTGAAAAAAACTTTTAAGTTTGATGCAATCCCATATGTTTATTTTTTCTTTATTTCCCTTGCCTGAGGGTATATATCAGTAAAAATATTTCTGAGGGTAATGTCTGCAAATTTCTCCCTGTGTTTTCTTCTAGGACTTTTATGGTTTGAGGTCTCACATTTAAATCTTTAATCCATTTTGAAATTGTTCTGGTGTATGGCATAAGCAGGTGGTCCATTTTCACTTTTTTCATGTGTCCGTCCAATTTTCCCAGACCATTTATTAAATAGACTGTATTTACTCGGATATAAATTCTTGCTTCCATTGTCATAGATGAAATGACCATATGTGGATGGATTTATTTCTGGGTTCTCTATTCTGTTCCATGGATCTATATTTCTGTTCTTCTGCCAGTACCATACTGTTTTGATTAGTATAGCCTTGTAGTATGATTTGATATCGGGTAGCGTGATACCTCCCAGTTTAATCTGATTTTCCATGCATGCCGTGCCTTTGGGGTCATTTATGGTTCCAATTAAATTTTAGGATTATATATTCTGTTTCAGAGAAAAATGTCCTTGGTCGTTTGATAGGAATTGCGTTGAGTTTACTCTTTGGATTAGGTAGTATTGACATTTTAACTCTATTTAGACTTCCTATCCATGAACATGGTATATATTTGCCCTTATTTGTATCTTCTTTGATTTCTCTCTTCAGTGTCTTATAATTTTCAGAGTACAGGTCTTTCACTTCTTTGGTTAAATTTATTCCTAGGTATTTGATAGTTTTTGAATTAATTGTAAATGGCATTGATTTCTTGATTTCTTGTTCTGATAGTTTATTATTGGTGTATACAAATGCAACTGATTTCTCAATATTAATTTTGTATCCTGCTACTTTACTGAAGTCATTTATCAGTTGTAACATTTTCTTTGTGGAGTCTTTGGGATTCTCTCTCTACACAGTATCATGTCATCTGCATATAATGACAATTTTAGTTCCTCCATTCCAATTTGGATGCTTTTTATTTCATTTTCTTGTCTGATTGCTCTTGCTAGAGCTTCCAGAAATATGTTGAAAAAAAGCGGTGGAAGTGGGCAGCCTTGTCTTGTTCCCGATCTAAGGGGAAAGGTTTTAGACTTTCCCCGTTGACTAAGATGTTAGCTGTGGGCTTGTGATATGTGTCCTTTATTATGTTGAGATATGATCCCGCTATTCCCACTTTACTAAGAGGTTTTATTTTAATCATAAATGGCTGTTGAATTTTGTCACACACATTTTCAGCATCCACTGATGGGATCATATGATTTTTATTTCTTATTTTGTTAGTGTGGTGTATTGTATTAAGTGATTTGTGGATATTGAACCATCCTTGCATACCAGGAATGAGTCCCACTTGATGGTGGTGTAAGATCTGTTTAATGTGATGCTGAATGCAGTTTGCTCAAAGTTTGTTGAGGATTTTTGCATTTATGTTCATTAGAGTTATCAGGCTATAGTTTTCTCTTTTTTTTGCTAATATCTTTGTCTGATGTTGGGATCAGACGAAGAGTGGCCTCATAAAATGTCCTTGGGAGCCTTCCCTCCTTCTGTATTTTTTGGAATAGTGTGAGTAGAATAGGTATTAATTCTTCTTTGAATGTTTGTACAGTTCACCTGTGAAGCCATCTCGTCCAGGTCGTTTGTTTGTTGGAAGCTTGTCGATTACTGATTCCATTTCTTTGGTAGTAATCAGTATGATCAGAGATTCTCTTTCTTCTTGGCTCAAACTTGGAAGAGTGTATGCTTCTAGAAATTTATCCATTTCTTCCAGATTGTCGAATTTGTTGGCATTCAGTTGCGCACAGTATTTTCTTCAAATTTTCTGTATTTCTGTGTTATCCCTTGTCACTTCTCCTCTTTCATTTCTGATTTTATTAATTTGTGTCCTCTGTCTCTTTAGTTGGTGAGTCTGGCTTAGGGAGTGTCGATTTTGTTTACGTTTTCAAAATAAAACCAGCTCTTGGTTTCATTGATCTTTTGTATTTTTTGGGGGGGTCTCCATTTCATTGATGGTTGCTCTGATCTTAATTATTTCCATCTTTGTACTCCCTATTGGCTAGATTTTCTGTTCTTTTTCATCTCCTTAGGTGTAATGATAGCCTGTTGAGTTGAGAGTTTCCTTGTTTCTTTAGGTTGGCCTTCATTGCTATGAATTTCCCTCCTTTCGCTGCATCCCATAGATTTGGGTTCTTGTGTTTTCATTTTCGTTTGTCTTGAGGTATCTTTTGATTTCCTCCCTGACCCCATTTCTGACCCCCTCGCTATTTAGGAGCATGTCATTCAGCCTCCATGTATTTGTGTGCTCCCGGGATTTCTTCGTATAATTGATTTCTACTTTCATAGCATTGTGGTCAGAGAAGACGCTTGATATGATTTGAATCTTCTGACATTTATTGAGACTTGTTTGATAGCCTAACGTGGTCTGTATGGGAAATTGTGCCGTGTGCATTTGAGAAGAAGGTATATTCTGTAGCTTTGGGTGCAAAGCTCAAACAATATCGATTAAATGCATCTGGCTAAAGTGTCATTTAAGGCCACTGATTCCGTGTGATTTTCTGTCTGGAGGATCTGTCTATTGCTGTCAATGGGGCGTTGAAGCCGCCTACTACGATAGTGCTACTGGTGGTCTCTGTCTTTATGTCAGTCATAAACTGTTTTATATATTTAGGAGGTCCTATGTTATGTGTATAGATGTTTACTAATGTTATGCCCTCTGGTTGGATCAAGCCTTTATTATTACGTGGTGCCCATCTTTGTTTTTTATTTTAGTCTTCATTTCAAAGTCGAGTTTGTCTGAAACAAGTATGGAAATGTATATTCTGCTGCTTTGTGTGAAATGCTCTAAAAATATTGCTTAAATCCTACTGGTCTAACGTGTCATTTAAGTCTGCGGTTTCCATGTTGATTTTCTTTCTGGAAGACCTGTCCATTGGTGACAATGGGGTGTTGAACTCCCATACTGTGAAAGGGCTATTGTTCATCTCTGACATTACATCGGTCATAATGTGTTTTATATATTTAGAAGCTCTTGGGCCGGCCGAGTGGCGCGATGGTTAAGAACTCGCTTGGGACGCCAGAGGGCCCCGGTTCGGATCCCACATATGAAGGCCAGTGACACTGCCCTCTACAGCTAAGATGCTGAACAACAGCTCAACCTGGAACTGGGCTGCCATGAGTTGCTGGCGACGGCATAGGCTGCAGTCCCTGTGGCAGTGGGTTGCCATGGGCTACCGTATGTAGCCAGCAGCCAGCGTGAGCGGCCAGCAGCCGCAGTGAGCGGCCGTCCAGAAGCCGGCGACTGATCTGCCTCGCCTGGGAAGAGCACAAAGATGGTGCCAACTTGGGCCAGTGAAGCAGCGTCCTCCACAACTAGATTGAAGAACAAAACGACAGCAACTTGTCTGTTCCCCTTCCCCTAATGCCCCAGCACTGTTCCCATCCCCCCAATTACCCAATAAAAACCTTTAAAAAAAAATGCACCTTCTCAGTAAGGCTCGGAAAGCTTCTAGAAGAAGGATTTTCAGTTACAGATATGTTCCTTTAAAAAAAAAAAAAGAAGCTCTTAACGTGGGGTACAGAAACGTTTACTTGTCTTACGTCCTCTTGTGGGATCGATCCCTTTATTATTATGTAGGCCTTTCTTTGTCTTTTAATGTAGTCTTCATTTTAAAGTCTAATTTTTCTGAAATGCGCATTGCCATCCAAATTTCTTCTCATTTCCATTTGCGTGAAATATCTTATTGCATCTCTTTACTTTCAGTCTGTGTGCGTCTTTGACCTGAGATGAGTCCTTCGTAAACAACATATTCATTCATGGACCCTGCTTTGTTATCCCCTGAGCCAGTCTTTGTCTTATCATTGGAGCATTTTGCCGATTCACATTTAAAATGATTGTTGATGGGTACATATTTATTTCCGTTTTGTTACTCGTGTTTCTGGTATTCCTTTGTTAGTGTGATTTCCCCTTTCGTCTGTTTAAAGAAGCCGTTGGAACATTTCCTACAATGCTGGTATGGTGGTTAGCTTCTTGTTTTCTGAGAAGCTCTTTATCTCTCCTTGAATTTTCAGCAGTAGCCTTGCTGGGTAGAGCAATCTGGGTTGTAGACCTTTGTTTTCTGTTCTTTGAATATGTCCTGTCACTCGCTTCTGGCCTGCAGAGTTTCTGTAGAAAAGTCAGCTGTTAGTCTTGTAGGAATTCCTTCATATGTAACCCGGTGTCTTACATATGTAAATGTGTGTCTGGCTATTTGACCATGTGTTGAGGGTGCCCACTTGGCAATATGACACTACCTTGGCTCGAGGAAGTTCAAGGAGCTATGAGATGTGATTAGTGGTTTTCAAGACGTTAATGCCGATTCAGGTTGTAGGCCAATAGCAGGCCAGGGTATTTTAAATCTCAGTCATTCTCATGAGACTGTGAGAGCATCGCCGATGAGCAGGAAAAAAGTGTGGATTCCCTTGTGAGAAAAACAGAGATGTTCCCACCTGTAAATGAAACCAGTGTGTTCACATATGACTGTGTGTGGCAGGAACGCATACTTTTCCATGGCTAATAAAACACAGTAGATAATGATTTGTGGGATGAGATTGTAACACCGTTGTAACATGTGGCCCTGGGTCTGCCTTTCTGCATTGTTGCCTGAGGCCGAGTTTTACATCCTCTCCTTTTCTAAAACCCTACTTGGCTACAACACAACAATGTAAAATAGAATAGGACTGAGACGCGATGAAATAGCACAATGATTTCTTTAAGAACATAATTTTCATAAGGGAAAATAACCCATTACATTCAAGTATAACCAGATCTTCAATCCTCGGTCAAGATCACTGATTAAACAGCGTCTGGGTTTGAGTGCTCCACATTGGTGTTACTTTGCAAATATTTGTTGTGTACAGATCAGAGTGCTCTGTCCATATTGGCTTTTCCAAAGTAAAGACTCTGAGTGGCACTGTCATTTGATGAAACTTGCTTATGGGCACTTTGACAGATATGGTTGTTGATTGTAATCTTTTATAATATCCATTCACATGTGACCATTTTCACAGCTGTGTAGTGATCCTGTAACAATCGTATACTTCAAATGTTGTTATGTATGTATATGAACATCAGATGTACACGCCAACACATACATGTGCCTTCTAGGTAATATATTTAGATGAACATAGGCAATTGTGAGCATAGCTTAGGCGATGAACTCACATTTGAGAACAAGCTTAAGATATTGTTTACAGCCACTTGGTTTTTCTAGCATCTGAATTATTAGGTAAACATGGAAAGGCCTATGAAAAAATGAGACCTTTAATTTTGAAGGTAGAAAATGAACTCTAAAGGATGGTCATTGCTCCCATATTTTTATAACAGAGCAGCAGAAGAAGGCGGTAACCAATTTGAAAAACAATCCATATCTTCTGAAGAGAAAAAAATCATTCCATCTTGTCCAAAACCAATATGAAGCTGGAATTGCGTAACAGATATTTGAAGTGTACCTGGCTTTATATTTTTATAGTCCGTCTTCACTATCGCTTTCCATGGTTCTCGTATGTCTTCTGAATCATTTGATACCGCCTTATTATTATTAGTGTTCATGTTTAGCAGGTAACATATGATCACGACATAAACTGTCGTGGAAATCCGACACCCGATTAAGACTTGTGGTGAGACCTGCTTCATTGCTTGGTTTGCACCAACAAAAATGTGCCGCTTTACTTAACTGATAACCCATATAACATGAACACTCAGTATAGTTATTTTGTAAGTGCCAATGGGATAAAATATTTGACAATGTTAGGGTGACGGTTTGCATTTCTTATTTTTCATGTATATTGTTATGTTGAATTAGGTGCGTTCCCTTTAGGAAGCTAGTTATTAAGCAAAGATAAAACATATAAACAGAAGGCAGTACATAATGTGTAATTTCTGTTGTTCTTTAGGAAATTATTTTTAAGCAAAATAGAAGTGAGTATGATGTATCTTCAACTCTATAGCAAGTATTTGTTTCTTTTCGCCTCCACATCATTAGCTTCCTTCTTAGTTTAAGCACTTTAAAATAGCACTGGTGTGTCACTTACGTGGTACATATTTTTACGCATGTGTATGTATAATATAGAATGTATCTCGCTATAATGAGAGCACTTCAGGCTGCCCAGAGGCATGACGCCGCAAGTTGGGTTGGGACATATTTTCATATGAGCTCATCGGGTCCTGTCCCTAAGGACGTGTTTGTCAGATATGGGGGTTTTCGTTTATGCCGGCCTCACACAATGGATAGATAGGGCAGCCTTCCCTCACCATCGTCTTCTGACTTTCTGTAAGTTGAGTGCTCTTTCCTGTCTGCACGTCTGAGGACTCACTAGTGGAATCTTCTGTACCTCAGCTTCTTTGTGGACAATTCTGTGGTGGCAGATTCCGTTTCTATATTCGCCTTTTGTTACTAACATTGACCACACATACACACATGTAGGTATCTAAGGTGTCTATACCTACTCATCTATACCTATATCTAAGTCTGTAATATATAGTCTCTCTAGATATGGATGTACATACAATATTTCACAATATTCTAACATCTTTATGCCATGTCATTTCTTTCACATTTCCTTAAGAGACTGAGGTTAGAGTCCTCATGTCCCTCACTCTGTACTCTGTTGCCTGTGTGAATAGCCACCGCCTAGTCTGGTATTTCCAGACACATCCTGATGACCACAGTCAGAATTCCAGATGTACACACTCATTTATGCAAGAGAAAGAATTCAGACATCACTCATGACATGTCCATAACTTCCGTCTAAAGCCAAAAACTCTTCATTAATAATGTCCTTGGAATTTGCAAAGTATAGCCCATGGGAAGGCTATGCTTGTCTCAGTCGCTAAACTGTTATCTTTCCTGTTCAATAGTGCTTGGGTCTAGCTTTGTTTTTCTTGGGCATGGACCAGATTTCTGTACTGGAGCCCAACCCTGGGAATAAGTTCTAGATCCCGAGTTCCAGATCTCTAAGGTGACAAAGACCTTGTGTATCATGGAAAGCGAATCCATGTGCTCTGCCCGCATCATTCCTTGGAAAGGCCAATGCCTCAAAATTCTAGTGACTTTTGAAGCACCAGTGAAAGGGATACCACCTTAAGTCTTGTGCACTCCGATTGCATCTGCATCCCATCCATGGTGTTGTTCTCCCAGGAGGGACGGGGACCGCATGGTGCTATGGGCTGACTGAGCCTAGCAGCTGCCCCATCTTTCACCACTGCTGCTCCTATCGTAAATATCAGTTCTAGTGAGTTTCATGAGGGATGGTGCTGTGGTAGTTCTAACCTACCCACAATCACAATACATGGCGACCTAGTCTGTCTCTTTCCTAATCTTAGAGAGGCACACATGTTCCCTTCGGTGTGATGAAACGATGCTTTTTGGAGACTTTTTTCTTGACCAGACCACCTCATCGTAGGACAGAAGAAATATGCATAACTCAGTTCCCTTCCCATGTTGGTGTAAACCTTTTACTCCATCTCACCTTGATGGTGAGGGCTTCTCTGTGTAATACTCGTCAAAATTGTCTCTTATGGGATGTTGATCCTATTATGCACACATTCTCTTGAATGCTGCGTTGAAAATGGTATTTGTGGTTTTTTGAATTCAGCAAATTTTTCAAAGACACTCATGGATTGCGTGCCTATAAATCAATTTATTTCAACATTCAAAACTCCAGTAAAACACACAGGATGTGCATGGTGACTGGGAGAGATGACAGAAGGAAGGAAGTGTGGTTATGAAGAGAGACAATGATTTAGACAAGAGCAAGTATCATTTTCTTCATTGATCTGGATTCTACGGAGAAGATGCTGTGACTGGTGCTCGATGCCGTATCCTGTAGCAGAGTGAAACAGGGCAAAAGGCTTAGTTGAGTTGACTATGACAGCGTGACAGGGATGAGCCCCAGGATGTACGCTGTCAAGGGTTAGAGAGGCTGTCAGTTATCGCAATGGACAAAATCCATGAGGAACTTAATACTCGATATCTGTGATATGGGAAAATGTTTTTGGATTTTCTGCAAGGATGTGTTTGGTGGGCCCCTTCGTAATTAGGCTCCATTGCAGGATTTTCCCGATATTTAGATTCATGTTCATGAGGATGGGCCATCTAAAAAACATTTACAGTCCTGTGACTGAGTTCCTGCCATTGTCCTCTAATTCCGAAATTTGTTATATATTCAAACCATCTTGTTCAACTTCAAGTTTAGGTTTTTGGCTGCTGTTTCACAATGGAAAAAAATGAAATAAAGGTTAGCTACCCAATGTGGTTTTCTGAGGCAATGTCATTTTAGGATGTTTAGAAATCACACTTTAATCAGTGCACCTTCTTAGGGGAATCTATGTCCAACACGGTGTGTCAGACGGTGTGGGTGGAATTGTTCGGTGTGGCTGTGAGGATTATGTGCAGTTAGGTTTGTATGTGCAGGAATGGTGAGTTCCCTTTGAGCCCAGTTCCTCTGGAGGACTGATGTCCATAGAGAAGCCATCAAGTCCAGACTGACTGGAAGACTCACTCCTTTTCTGGTCTTTCCCCAAGTCCTAAAAGTGCCATTCTCCCTCAAGACCATTATTTGCATGAGAATGCTGTGTCCCCCAGACTCCATCAGCATGAGTCAACCCCCCAGATTTGCATTTTAATAGGGTTCAGGAAAAACAAAATAAGCTAATAGAACATCAAAAATTAACTGTGAAAGAATTCTCTTCTTGAGACAATAAAAAATAGTTATTAAAAAACATTCGCATATGAAATCCCAATAATTGCTTGTTGAATTTCTTAACAGAGCAGCACTAATAACTGGTTATTTTTACTTACAACGTGTAAGTGTCCAAGTCCATGATTGCATTAACTTGTAGGACAGGTGTCTGAGAAGAAAACACGGAGAACAGGGGAAAAAAGAAGAAGTAGCTCAGTATCATTCTCCAACTTTCCAAGGAGCTCTTTTATTTTTAAATAATGTTCTTAACAGTAGATAACTTATGGAAGAGGAAATGTAAGAAAATTGAGTTTCTTTCCCGATAGTAATTTATATATTATGTAAGGAGTAGATTCAGGAAAAATAGTCACATTACCAAAGCTGATGGTGTTCACAATGTTTTCGTCTGGAATATTCTTTTCTCTAGTCAGGTTCTTGAACTTCGCAAAATCTTCCTTATTAGCATCATTTTCTCTGCCTGAAAACCACCACGCATAAAGCAGAATTTTGTCCGTTAGAACTCCTAAGAATTTCTGAACGCACGACGGAGATGAATGAATGTGGAGATCAGGTCTTCACATGGTATAATGTAACAGAGTCCCAAAGACCACTCTGACCACATCGACCACAGCTCTGTGATTTTGGTCATTAAAGAGGGCTTACACCCAGTCCACCTCCACAACTGTGTGTGCTCCAAAGACATATGAGGAGCCCATGAATGTCGGTCCCCATGCATCTCAAAGAGCTCATGCACTGAACCTCCATCTACTGCCAAGAACCTGTATCTGACCTTCATGCCTTGTTCTGGTCGTAGATGCAGTGGAAACATGATTCTTACCTTCAAGACAATGAGCCCGGTCACACACGCTCACGGGACGCAACTTTTCTTTTATTGCACGCTGTTCTAGCCATAACTTCTCCAAAGAGAAACCTACTAGGCTAACACACACATCTCAATGCCCCGATAAGGTTTCTCCAGGACGGAAACGGTCAACACTCGTGAGACCAGTGCATCTGAAGTATTAAATGTGATGAAGGTTTATTTAAAAGTTTCAGGTCCAAGGCTTAGAATGTATTTGAAAAACTGTGGTCAACTGGAGGAATTGAGGTCAACTTGTATAGAGCCATGGTTTAAAATGAGTTGACCTTTTGAGAAGTTATTGCTGATGAAATGAAATGTAAAAACAACCTCGCGAAGTTATTTCTCAGTTTCTGATGGTCTGATACCTCCCACCTCACCAGTTCTTTTTTTCAGCTTTCTTTGTGATTAACTTCCAGGTTCCTTCAGTCAGTGACCCTCAGACCAAGTATTCATAATGCGTAACGTGGATACAAATGGATTTACTGAGTATTCATTCTGAGAATAAAAAATTGTTTCACAATGACAAGAGAGATTAGTTTGGGGAGTGATACGTACCAATGAATTTAGTGAGTCTGGTGGCAACACCATTTTCATCCATGTTGACTCCATGAAATACGAGAGAATTTTCTGATGCATGAGCAATCTGGAACACAACTAAACCTGCATCTGTGAGAGGGAGAACATATCTCGTAATAGCCTTCTCTTAATATTTTGTGATGAATTAGCGGTATCATAGCTTGTTCAACATAGTGTAAGAATACTTGCTACAGTGACCACTGTCTCATTCCAGCAATGCAGTGAATGTTAAATTTGATGATGGAAGCAGGGAAAGTAGGGAAGAATTTTCCTTACTGCCACCGTTTTTTTCCATAAAACTTTCCACATCTTGCGGCCTTACTAAAATATTTTGTACAATGTGTGTTCTAATGAAGCCAGCATTTTTTTAAACACATGAGCGTGTTGGTATATGGCATATTATCAAATAGAAGATAGAAAATTAATTGTATTTCCCATATCACAGCACAGGAGTGATTTCTCATTTACCATTCAGATCGCTACATGACCGCAGAAGTTTACCGAGTGTCTACGCAATAGAGGGAAACATTCTGAACACCTCGTGTTAAGGATTCCCCCAGTCCCCTGTAAAAAGCGATAGCTGCCCTAACAGGTCAGTTTGACCAGAGACAACGGGGCTGTGCGGCTATGCAGGCGGTGACCGTCTAAGCAAGTCATTCTGATCCCCCTGGAGGTCGTGTGTTCATCTCCTGGCTGAGTCCATCGCCTCTGCCGTGTTCCCAGGGAACAGAACCAGCACTGACATCCTGGGTGTTACCAGTCGGTCTTACCACCTCCATTGTCTCTTCTGGCCATCGCATAACTCCTGCTTTGAATCCCTGATCAAGATTCGATTAAATACTCTGTCAATCTGTGTTCCTGAAGCACAGAAATATCTTTTTCCCTTGTGGAACTGGGACCCATTATCAGCCGAGCAGATGAAAGACTACGTGTAGTTGAAACACATTCCAAGTTTCATAGCCCGAAATAGGTGTCTGTATCTTCCCCACGCCCCTCTACGACCATGAGTCTTGGGTTGTGTTGGAGCAAATTATAAACATTTTATGCAACCCTTTAGATTCTTAGGCACCGAATGTGTCATCAATGGTGTTAGAAGGAGGGCTTTTGCCGTAAATCTCACTGAATAGGTTTATGCATGAACGAAAATTTAAGGAAGCAATGAAAGAAAAATGTCCTCTGAGGCTGATGGTGGCTATCAAAGCCACGGCTGAGACTCTGTTTGCTATGGCTACACATTCTTTTCTACAACAAAAGCAGCGTAGGTTGTGGTTCTAGTTCCCGGGAGTCCGGTCCACTGAGGCCAGTTCACTCTGTTTTCCATCCTTTCAGCTGTGTCAAAATCCATGCAAAAAGGATGATAGAATGAAGGAAGTTGCAGGAAAGATGGTAGAAAATGTGGGTGATTCAGACTAAGGGAAACACTATTATAAATGAAGGGAAAAAAGGTGAGGGATGGAGCCTAGACCTTGGCGGTGAGCACACGGAGGGTACCCAGGTGTGGTGTCAGGCCGATGTACATCTGCAAGTGACATGATGTTATTAGCTGTGAATTATACAATAAAATAAGAAGATTAAAAGTAACCTTATAATAACATGATGCCAATATAAAGGAGAATCATCGTGAGTGCGTGTGGCTCACCGTCTGGCGTGTATCTCAGTTATGTGTGTTTGTGGCCTAGCGGTTGTGCTGGTTGAAGAGTTAGGCAAGGGATGGAACCACAGGTGCACACATTCCCCTCTGAGTCAAATGTGTAGACACCAGGCCATTTAAAATTCGGACTGTTGTTCGGGAGGGTTAAAATTACTTAGAGGGAAAACCCTTAATCCACACCCCTATTGTTTTCATTCCAAACTTTTGTCCTGAGGCAGTGTGCTTGGTGTGTCCTCACTGTGACTTGTTTATATTTTACCTTCATCAAACCACACACTGAATGGAAAAGGTGTTTTAATGATACTTTTAAAGGGAATGTTTAGATGCAAAATGATGTTCATATTTAAACTCAATAAGCCTATTAGTCTCAGGCTCCCTAGGTCTTTTCAAAGTCTCTTGAAATAGTTTCATACACCCGAGAACCTTGTGAAATACCAGTTGTCAGCACGTGGACTTAGTCACACACTGCGTGAAGTTGAGAATCAGAGGGGCCGTCGATACGGTGGCATTTAAACCTTGGCACACAACAAAATTAAGTGAGGGATAATTGAGGGACTTGGGCCCGGTCAGACTTGTAATTCTTGGTAGAAGTAGAATTGGGATCTACGCACCTCTTTAAAGAGAGCAACATTCCCACAGTAATATTCTTTTATCGGTAACACAGTCACACTTACAGTCAGCCGTGTAGACGTTTCCTTTCACGTTTCTTGCAGTCACGTTGTGGAATACGCATTCTCCGTTAATCCTGAAAAGGAAAACATCTTCAAGTTGCTTGATTACGAATAATACAAATTTACACTGATTTACGATTTTCTCCCTTTAACCCTCATACGACCCTGTGTCAGGTATCACTTTTGTGCCTCCATGAACATGATATTCAACGGAGGACGGACATGTTGTCTAAGGTTAAAATAATCACCCCAGGGTAAGGACGTCGTTGTCTGCCCATGGAATCGTAGTGGTGCTTTGAAAGATAGACTGCGAATACAGAACAGGTCCCGTTGACAGCCAAGAGGGTCCCACGTATATATTTAGAGATTAGGTCTCCAGAAATGGACTTCATTCACTTTCTTATCCTCGTAATTATGACTGCTTGTACCTGTTCTTCACACATTTATCTGAGAACAAATTCTCCCCCTTGCACCTTAGTTCCAGTTTCTACCCTGTTCCTAACAGAGTAGTCACCTCTTATATGCAATGCGTTACTTGTAAGTATCCTCCAGCCAGAAAGGTTGCAACCCAGGAATTTGCAAGTATAGAAACAATTCCTTCACATCTCATGCTCCCTTCCAGAGTCACTCCCTTACCAATTTCCTCTTTATTTATTCTACCGTTAAAAACAAAAGTTATCCTACTCTTTTCAATGCACTTATATCTGAATCTGAAGTATGCCTGAATGTAAAAATTAACAGTCATTTTCACCTATAATAGAAATATGTATTTTTAGTCTTAAGGTCGAGAGATTTCCCAGCGCAATTTGGTGTGTTGGAATACCCCATGTTTCTTTGACTTAAATAATTTCTCTGTTGATTTTTTTGTCCTAAGATTCTTCTGCTTAACTTAAGTGTTGGTGTGGCAATAATTGTTTTTTCTGGGTGAAATTATCAAAATATGTGATTATAGATGTTCACAGTTTAGCAGTAACTTTTAAGTGTGTGTGTGTGTGTGTGTGTGTGTGTGTGTGACAGAGAAAGATATGTAATTGTGAAATTTTTTCATTTTGTTTGACAGCATTTGTGTGATGTACATGGTTAAGGTGAAACTAGAGAATTAAATCTGAGCATGAAAAGATTGTTTCTTCTATATTCATGAGTTCATAGAGAAGCATAATCAGAAAGTGGAATTCAGCTCCTTCTGTGATTTCAAAGGACACCCATTTCTAATGAGTGAAGATAAAAACAAAACTTTGACTTGTAAGATTCCTCAGAATGAAATGTAATGTTTTGTTTTGTTTTGTCTAAAACTTGCAGTTCAATTAGCTACACATTCACTGTATGTCATTCCTTGGTCCTGTTCATTATCTGCTGAGCACATGTTTGGGCAGAAGTGAATGCCTGTGACTCTGCAAAGATTACTCCCTTCTCCTACTTCCGTCTCTGAAATGCCCACTCCACCTTCCAAGGCCTCCTATACCAGTCATGTCCATCTGTCCCTTCTCAGACCCCCAAGACGGTCCCCTTTTCCCACTTTCCATCCCATTCATCCCCTTCCTATAGAATTTCACCCACAGCAGTGTTATTAGTTTCTAACTCTGCATCATTGACTCCATGTTGGCCAATGGAGGGAAAAGAAAATGTGTCTTTATCTTCTGTGATGAGAGTTCTGACACAAATGCCAGTGATGTAGTGAACACTCATTTTACTAACAATGGTGAAGCCGTGAACGCCTGAGTGGTTCAGTCATTGGGCAGAAATGCTGTGAGGAAGCTCCAGGTACATCTCATTCTGTTTCACACCTGCTGACGCTCTTCAGAAACAGCCTCTGAATGGAAATCTTTCCCCCTTCTGCGTGCACCATTCCTGTAGTGGAAGGAGGTGAGGGGCTGGAGCACCCTGACCGTCCTGGCTGCTTTTGTCACTCAGTAAGGAGGCGATTCCAGGTGGAGCTCCTGTGACTCTCTGCCTCTAAACAAAGCTCCAGAACCTTCTCTAGAGGATCAGACTGGACCTGAGGTGACAGCTCCAAGGACACTTTTAAGGTACAACTCAGAGACTGGAGCCTTTGACATAATCCAATTATTTCTGTGCAAACATGGAAGCAGACCCTCTTAGGGTTGGACAAGTTTATATTTTCATTCTCTGTTATTTGTACTTACTTGACAAAAAATTCAAAGGTTGCAGAGTCATTTTCCCCAAAATTAACTTTACGCATAAAAACTCTGAATGGACCAGTCTCACTTATCTTTCCAGTATCACTGGCAGCCGTATGAAGGGTCTTCCATGGCCCTGAAAGCTAAAAAAGAGTTCCATTCAGAAATTGTAATCAGTCTCTTTTGTATTTTTTGTGACACCTTACCGTGAGTTTACCTTCACATTTGTGTCACCACAAATTAGGCATGTTTACTAAAGAAGGAATGATTTATAAAACAATGGGAAAACCCAAGCCAGTGGTGAACAAGGAATCTGAGATATTCTTGAAGGAGCTTGAGCATGTTGTCAAATGCAGGAACTCCAACCCAACAATGCTTTAGCTGAAGCAGGTGGTCTTTCACAATTACCGTAGAAATGTATGACCTGCTCATTATTTGTCCGTATGGGCAATACCACTTACATCGAATGGAAATGTATATGGAGCCAAGTAATAGTGATACTGAGTTGGAGGTCAATGGTTAGGTTTAAGTGTAAGGAAATTGGGATACAAATAAACCTCCCATAAGGACACACGCGCACACACTCACACACTCACACACACACACACACACACACACACACACACACACACCCTCACATACACTCGACATCCCCATCCCCTACCGTGGAGACGTCCACAGTGGCGAGGTCAGCACAACCCAGACCGAGGAGAAGAATCAGCAGCACAGTCTTCATTGTCAGGTGCGTCCTGGGCCCCCGTGTGGCTTGTCCAGATGGCTTCTCTGTTGGGGACTCTGAAGGTGCGTCTTTATATATGTCCGCCTGAGAGTGTGGTGTTTGCTGAATCCACTGGTCATCCATCACGAGATTCTTTGCAACATGGAAAATAAACATCCTCCTTGGCAGGAACGTACCCTGAAGATCTTTGTGGCCTGGGGCACAGGCCTCATTTTCCTCATGCTTCCAGAAAAGACGTTCAGTCCCGGGGTCTGTGGGGTTGTGTGGACGCTGCCCGCACATCTTCGGTAGCTTGTACGTCTTCCATGGCCATGCATCCTGGGAAAGCACCCCGTCTTTCCCTTTTCTTAGATGCCTTTCCAGGAAAGCACCATGTTGCCCCCAACACGTCTCCTGCTTGCTCCGTGTAGGAGGACACAGACCTGTGTTGTGTGCTTCTCAGGCACACAGACAGACAGACACGATGCTGTGTTACACGGCCACCTGGATGCAGAAGCTGCCCCTCACAGTCCACACGGGGCTACTCCAGTAGACGTTTCAGGAACTTCACCCATGATGCTGTGCGTCACCGAGAAGAACCATGTCATGGTTTCTCCAGTGCTATCTCTTAACCCTTCATCCTGCCCATTCACGCGGGAGCCCTCTCCTCATCCTTCCTTACACCTCTTAATTTCTATTGAAATTCAGAATGATTTCCCACGTCTCAGGCTTCTTCTGAAAGCGTAGAGCGCTTAAAAAATTATCCCTAAAACATATATGTAGTCATCGTTGATTTCTTTCAGTGATGCATTATTTCCTATCTTCATATACAGTTGACCCTTGAACAGTATGGGTCCACTGACACGCTGACTCTTTTCAATCAATATGCACTGTATTATGAATATATTTTCCTTATGATTTCCTTACAATTGTTTTCTCTAGTTTATTTTATTGTAACAATTAGTATATAACACGTATGACATAACAAAGCATGTGTTGATTGGCTCTTTCTGTGATCCGTAAGCCTTCTGGTCAACTTAGCCTTCTAGAAAGTTGGGTAGTGAAAATGTGTACATGGATCTTCAATTGCATTGGAAGGTCGCTGCCCATAAACCTCACTGTGTTCAAAGGCCAACTGCATTTTTAGTTTACTTTGTTCATTTTGATTTCAGTTTCATTTGCTTTCGTTTTCTAGCATTTGGTTAAGAAGACATTGATTTTAATCCTTAAAAATCTACTTTAAACTTATGGTGCTGTAAATATCGTGCTGCCTAACACCTTAGCTGAATCCTACCTATTTTGATTGATTAGGTTTTTAATAATTCTTGGACTTTCTTCTAACCATGGAATATGCCAAAATAAATATTTTTCTTAGGATTCCAAATATTGAAGGATTTTCCAAATAATTTTTTATAGATTTTAATATAATTCTGTTTTGATCAAATTATATACTTGATTGGATTTTTGTCTTTGAAACTGTATTATTCTTTCATTTACACTTTTGTCCATACCCACGGAGTACTCACCTGGTGTAACTATGGGTGGCAGCAAGGGATACAGTGTCTCACTTGTTTCACGCGTCCTAACAAACACACCACACGACTGTAAGGGACTCATTGTAGGGCGGCCTGTGTGTCGGGGAGAGGGTGTGTGGCAACTCAACTTTCTGGAGTATTTGATAAACCTAATGCTGATCAAAGGAGTAAAGTCTATTATTCAAAAAGACAGCGAGAGACCAAGGAAAGAGATCCGCTGTGCCAGTTGCATTTTCCTCATGTCACCATGGACGTGGGGAAAACTATTGCAGGAGCACCATTCGGAAACTGCACCTCACACCTGGGCCCTTGAGTCGCTGCTCAGGCCCGGGGACTTGTTGATTCCTCACCCCATTTCCCTCTAAGAACCACCGGGGGCGCGGCACACAGTGGACCCGGTGAGGTTCCCCAAGGCTCCTCTTCAGAAAGGACGCCACTGGGTTCCCTGTGTCACGAGCAAGCAGCCTGCCTGGAGTGCCTGGCTTACATTGGGCAAATGTCTGTCATTTGTGGTTTTAGTTGCACATGGAAAGCTAACAATCTAGCTCCACGTTGTCCCTTAGACGACAAATGCAAGATTTTGATCAATGCCAGAGTCACCGATCTCCTGAGGGTGGAATGAAAGCTAAACGGGCTGAGCCACTGGCTGGCAGCGTGTCAGCATTTGCACCTGGAATCCTGACTTAACCTCACACTCGCTTCCTGAAGGAAAGTGAGTACGGTTGATAATAAAATCAGTCTAAAGCAGCCGCTGGTGTCAGGAGGAGCAGTGAGTTTCAAATGAGGCTCGAAATGGTATCAGAAGTTAAAGACATGAGGAGTAAGCGTTAATGTGAAAAACAGAGAACTGGAGACGACCCAGTTTTTTGTGGTTAAACGAAGTGAAGTGAGTAAGGTATTCCCATATCCTTTCATGACACAAAATGATATGTTTTAACAATATTTTAGAATTTAGAACAAACTCCTCTAAATGCATCTGTAGTTTTTATTTTGACATTGGGAGCCTAGTAATGCAAAAGCTAAATGATAATGCTTCTGTTCAGTTGTTTTTATTACCCTGATATCAACATTCAGAAATGGTTACTCTGAGATTCCGAGGGATAATGAATTAATACATTCAATTTTTTTCAAGTTAATAGTGGAAACATTTTATTCAGAGTGAATTTATTTTCACTTTTTTTAGGGGAACCTAGATATTTTCTTATCTAAAGATGAAGTTCATTCATTAATATTCCAAATCACCCTTCACCGTAAACAGCAATGTGAGTTAGAAGCATTAAGTGGAACCGAGAGCAAGACACAATAGTATATGTGTCACACACACACACACACACACACACACACACACACAACGTCTCCACCTGACCATAGCGTCCTCTCTGCAGCTCATTTTCTGGACAAAGAGACAAACGTCCAGTGCTAGACATAATTTTATCTACCGTGACCCAACAACCAAGATTTTATATATTCAGATGGTGCCAAAACAATGCATGTACATTTTAAGAATGAAATAGCTGTTTTAATATTGTAATCCTCACTATATGCCATTGATAACAGAAGATAAATACAAGTCATGTGGATACATTTTTGGCACCCTCTGTATATAAGAAGTGAGTGGAGGTAAACGTGTATTCAGTTTCTTTACCCTCATAATTTATCAGAACACAAATTCACAGCACTGTGACAATCCAGAGAAGGTGTGGATAGTAATAATGCACATACTCGTGTATGCTGACATGTAAAATTAACTTCAGGCTTTGTCTGTAGTTTTAGTGCTGTACGTGTAACCTTGAGAACACTAAGATATTAATTAGTCCCAACTTTGTTTTCTTCTTGGTTTTCTTTGGAAAAGAGCATGGGAATGGTGCTTTCAAATTCTACTACCCCCCCACCCTACGCCCACTAATGGAACTGAAATATAAACAGGTCATTCATGACGGATACTTTGGGGGGCTCTTATGGGCTCACTGCACAACTTCCAAAATTGATATGTTGATGTCCTATCCCGCAGGACCTGAGAATGTGACTCCATTTGGAGATGTGGCTATAAAGAAGTGATTAAGGTAGCAACATGAGGTTACTAGGTGGGCCCTGACCCATTAGAACTGTGTCCTTATAAGAAGAGGAGGTGAGGACACAGACACACACAGAGGGACGGCCATGTGAGGACACGGGGAGCAGACGGACGTCTGCACACCCAGGAGAGAGGCCTCGGGGGGGACCAGCCCTGGGACACTGGATCTCGGACTCCAGCCTCCAGGACTGGGAGGGAATAAATGTGCGTTGTGTCAGCCACGTGGTCTGAGGGACCTTGTTATGGCCTCCCTAACAGACTAAAAGAGGGGCTGTCCCCAGGCTTTGGTCGTAGATAGTATATCCGATGATGTTTAGTACGGTTATTGATTCTGAATGGAAGAGAGCATAGTCTAATGTAGACATTATTTCAGAGACAAATAGGACCCCTATTCCTTCTTCTAAGAGACTCTTCCACTACTGGAGAACCCATCTCACTTTTAGGCAGCTCACGCTGTCAGCAGTTTGGAAGGCATCGGTGGGTCTTCGGAGGGCCTGGTCCCTCTGCCTCCGTCATAGCAGAGTTTCTGGACTGGAATCCGCATGTCCATTCCACGTGTCCATTTGCTGGACACTCCTGCATTTCCCTGCGTGGCCCCTCTCGAAGGAGATGCTCTGAGGATGTCTTCTTTCCTCTGAGGGCAGCCGGTGGCTTTTTTATGTGTGCCTTTTTTTTTATATGGTAAATAAATTATTTTTCTTTTTTTATTCTTGTTATTAGTTTCCTGTGTACAAAACAATGCAATAGTTATCCTTTTCACTGCTCACAAAGTGACAACCCCCCTCCTCCCAACCACTGATCCCCCAACCCCGATATCATACATATCTATCAGAATTATATTGACTCCATGACTACACTCTACTCCATATCCCGTAACTATATATGTATTAAATCATAGTTGTCATATAATGTTATTCAATGGCAGCTTCAGATGTACAGTGCGGTGGTCAGGCCTGTACACTGACTATGAAGTGGTCTCCCTAACAAGACATGAGTCCATCAGGCCCCCTAAAACATATTTACATCGTTATTGATTATATTCCTCGCACAGTCTTTTCTTTCCCTGAGGCCACGTTGTAGTTACCAATTTATGTTGTCTCATCCCGTCCCCTTCTCTCTCCTCCCCACTCCCTACCATCCAACAACCATCAGGTTTTCCTCTATATCGCTGAGACTGTTTCTGTTAACTTTACTCATTCATTTTGTTCTTTAGATTCCACATATCAGATCATATGGTATTTGTCTTTCGCCAACTGGCTTATTTCACTTCACAAAATGTTCTCTAGGTCCATCCATAGCGTTGCAAATGGTTAGATTTCCTTCTTCTTTATACCTGAGTAAATGCTCCATTGTATAAATGTACCACTTTCTTAATCCAGTCCTCTACCGATGGGCATTTCAGTTGTTTCCAAGTTTTGGCTGTTGAAAATGGAGCTGCAGTGAACATAAGGGTGCAGAAAGTTTTTTGAATTAGCGTCTTGGGTTCTCGGGATAGATACCTAAGAGTGGGATTGCTGGGTCATAACGTAGCTCCATTTCCAGTTTTTTGAGATCCCGCCATACTGATTTCCACAGTGGCTCACCAGTCTGCAGTCCAACCAACGGTGCAGCAGGGTTCCCTTTTCTCCACAGCCTCGTCAGCACTTGTTGTTTGTTGATTTTTTTATGATGCCACTCTGACCGGAGTGACGTGGTATCTCATCGTGGTTTTTATTTGCATTTCTCTAATGATTAGTGAGGTTGAATGTTTTTTCTTGTGCCTGTTGCCCATGTGTACGTCCTCGTTAGAGAAATGCCTCTTCCTATGTTCTTCCCATTTTTTAATTGGGTTGTTTGTTTTTTTGGTGTTGCATTGAATGAGTGCTTTATAAATGTTTGATATTAACCTCTTATCAGAAATATCGTTGGCCAATATGTTGTCCCTTTCAGTAGGCTGCCTTTTTGTTTTATTGATGATCGTTGGCTGTGAAAAAAACTTTTAAGTTTGATGCAATCCCATATGTTTATTTTTTCTTTATTTCCCTTGCCCGAGGGGATATATCAGTAAAAATATTTCTGAGGGTAGTCTGCAAATTTCTCCCTGTGTTTTCTTCTAGGAGTTTTATGGTTTGCGGTCTCACATTTAAATCTTTAATCCATTTCGAAATTGTTCTGGTGTGTGGCATAAGCAGGTGGTCCATTTACTTTTTGCATGTGTCCGTCCAATTTTCCCAGACCATTTATTAAATAGACTGTATTTACTCGGATATAAATTCTTGCTTCCATTGTCATAGTTGAAATGACCATATGTGGATGGATTTATTTCTGGGTTCTCTATTCTGTTCCATGGATCTATATGTCTGTTCTTCTGCCAGTAACATACTCTTTTGATTAGTATAGACTTGTAGTATGATTTGAGGTCGGGTAGCGTGATACCTCCCATTTTAATCTGATTTTCCATGCATGCCGTGCCTTTGGGGTCCTTTATGGTTCCAATTAAATTTTAGGATTATATGTTCTATTTCAGAGAAAAATGTCCTTGGTCGTTTGATAGGAATTGCATTGAATTTACACATTGCCTTAGGAAGTATTGACATTTTAAATCTATTAAGAGTTCCTATCCATGAACATGGAATAAATTTGCACTTATTTGTATCTTCTTTGATTTCTCTCTTCAGTGTCTTATAATTTTCGGAGTACAGGTCTTTCACTTCTTTGGTTAAATTTATTCCTAGGTATTTCATAGTTTTTGAATTAATTGTAAATGGCATTGATTTCTTGATTTCTTGTTCTGATAGTTTATTATTGGTGTATACAAATGCAACTGATTTCTGAATATTAATTTTGTATCCTGCTTCTTTACTGAATTCATTTATCACTTGTAACATTTTCTTTGTGGAGTCTTTGGGATTCTCTCTCTACACAGTATCATGTCATCTGCATATAATGACAATTTTAGTTCCTCCATTCCAATTTGGATGTTTTTAATTTCATTTTCTTGTCTGGTTGCTCTTGCTAGAGCTTCCAGAAATATGTTGAAAAAAAGTGGTGGCAGTGGGCAGCCTTGTCTTGTTCCCGATCTGAAGGGGAAAGGTTTTAGCCTTTCCCCGTTGAGTATGATGTTAGCTGTGGACTAATCATATGTGTCCTTTCTTATGTTGAGATATGATCCCTCTATTCCCACTGTGCTAAGAGTTTGTTTTTTTTTTACCATAAATGGTTGTTGGATTTTGTCACACACATTTTCAGCATCCACTGATGGGATCATATGATTTTTATTTTTTATTTTGTTAATGTGGTGTATTGCATTAAGTGATTTGTGGATATTGAACCATCCTTGCATACCAAGAATGAGTCCCACTTGATGGTGGTGTATGATAGGTTTAATGTGCTGCTGAATGCAGTTTGCTCGAAGTTTGTTGAGGATTTTTGCATTTATGTTCATTAGGGATATCAGGCTATAGTTTTCTCTTTTTTTTGGGTAATATCTTTGTCTGATGTTGGGATCAGAAGAAGACTGGCCTCATAAAATGTCCTTGGGAGCCTTCCCTCCTTCTGTATTTTTTGGAATACTGTGAGGGGAGTAGGTATTAATTCTTCTTTGAATGTTGGTACAGTTCACCTGTGAAGCCATCTGGTCAAGGACGTTTGTTTGTTGGAAGCTTGTCGATTACTGATTCAGTTTCTTTGGTAGTAATCAGTCTGTTCAGAGATTCTCTTTCTTCTTGGCTCAGACTTGGAAGAGTGTATGCTTCTAGAAATTTATCCATTTCTTCCAGATTGTCGAATTTGTTGGCATTCAGTTGCTCGCAGTATTTTCTTCAAATTTTCTGTATTTCTGTGTTATCCCTTGTCGCTTCTCCTCTTTCATTTCTGATTTTATTTATTTGGGTCCTTTGTCGCTTTAATTGGTGAGTCTGGCTAAGGGAGTGTCGATTTTGTTTATGTTTTCAAAATAAAACCAGCTCTTGGTTTCATTGATCTTTTGTATTGTTGTTTTGCGTCTCTATTTCATTTATGTCTGCTCTGATCTTAATTATTTCCATCTTTGTACTCCCTATTGGCTAGTTTTTCTGTTCTTTTTCATCTCCTCACATGTAAAGATAGCCTGTGTAATTGAGAGTTTCCTTGTTTCTTTAGGTTGGCCTGCATTGCTATGAATCCCTCCTTTCGCTGCATCCCATAGATTTGGGTTGTTGTGTTTTCATTTTCATTGGTCTCGAGGTATCTTTTGATTTCCTCCCTGACCCCATTTCTGGCCCCCTTGCTATTTAGGAGCATGTCATGCAGCCTCCATGTATTTGTGTGCTCCCAGGATTTCTTCTTATAATTGATTTCTACTTTCATAGCATTGTGGTCAGAGAAGACGCTTCATATGATTTCAATCTTCTAACACTTATTGAGACTTGTTTTGTAGCCTAACACGTGGTCTATCTGGGAAAATGTGCCGTGTGCATTTGAGAAGAAGGTATATTCTGTAGCTCTGGGTGCAATGCTCAAAAAATATCGATTAAATGCATCTGGCTAAAGTGTCATTTAAGGCCATTGTTTCTGTGTGGTTTTCTGTCTGGATGATCTGTCTGTTGCTGTCAATGGGGCGTTGAAGTCGCCTACTATGATAGTGCTACTGGTGATCTCTGTCTTTATGTCAGTCATAATCTGTTTTATATGTTTAGGAGCTCCTATGTTGGGTGCATAGACGTTTACTAGAGTTATGCCCTCTTGTTGGATGAACCCTTTATTATTACGTGGTGCCCATCTTTGTTTTTATTTTAGTCTTCATTTCAAAGTCTAGTTTGTCTGAAACAAGTATGGAAATGTATATTCTGCTGCTTTGTGTGAAATGCTCTAAAAATATCGATTAAATCTTACTGGTCTAAAGTGTCATTTAAGTCTGCGGTTTCCGTGTTGATTTTCTTTCTGGAGGACCTGTCCATTGGTGACAATGGGGTGTTGAACTTCCATACTATGAAAGGGCTATTGTTCATCTCTGACATTGCATCGGTCATAATGTGTTCCATATATTTAGAAGCTCTTAACGTGGGGTACAGAAACGTTTACTTGTGTTATGTCCTCTTGTTGGATCGATCCCTTTATTATTATGTAGGCCCTTCTTGGCCTTTTAATGTAGTCTTCATTTTAAAGTCTAATTTGTCTGAAATATGCATTGCCATCCAAGATTTCTTCTCATTTCCATTTGCGTGAAATACCTTATTCCATCTCTTTGCTTTCAGTCTGTGTGCGTCTTTTGACCTGAGATGAGTCCTTTGTAAACAACATATTCATTCATGGACCCTGCTTTGTTATCCACTGAGCCAGTCTTTGTCTTATGATTGGAGCATTTTGCCGATTCACATTTAAAATGATTGTTGATGGGTACATATTTATTGCCGTTTTGTTACTCATGTTTGTGGTCTTCCTTTGTTAGTGTGTTTTCCCCTTTCTTCTGTTTAAAGAAGCCATTTGAACATTTCCTGCAATGCTGGTATGGTGGTTAGCTTCTTCTTTTCTGAGAAGCTCTTTATCTTTCCTTGAATTTCCAGCAGTAGCCTTGCTGGGTAGAGCAATCTGGGTTGTAGGCCTTTGTTTTATGTTCTTTGAATATGTCCTGCCACTTGCTTCTGGCCTGCAGAGTTTCTGTAGAAACGTCAGTGGTTAGTCTTGTAGGAATTCCTTCATATGTAACCTGCTGTCTTACTCTTGCTGCTGTTAGGATTCTGTCTTTCTCTTTAACCTTTGCCATTTAAATGACGACGTGTCTTGGTGTGGGCCTGTTTGGGTTCAGATAATGGAACTCTCTGGACTTCCTGGGCTTGTATGTAGATTTCCTTCAGGAGAGTAAGGAAGCTTTCAGTCATTATTCCTTTAAATATGTTCTCGATCCCTTGCTCTGTCCCGTCTCCTTCTGGTATTCCTGTGATGTGAATGTTGTTGCACTCGATGTTGTACTAGTGTCTCTTAAACCATTTTCATTGTTTTTTATTCCTTTTTCTTTTTGTTTTACCAACTGGGTGATTTCTCCTATTTTGTCTTCAAAGTCCCTGATCCGATCCTCTGCTTCATCTTATCTACTGGTGATTCCTTCGAGTGTGTTCTTCATTTCAGTTGTTGTATTCTTTAGCTCTGACTGGTTGTTTTTTTATGGTTTCTGTATCCTTCTTTAAGTCCTCACTAAGTTCCTTAAACACTCTTATCGTCAGGGTTCTGAATTCTGTATCTGAAAGGTTGGATACCTCTGATTCATGGAGCTCCATGTCTAGAGGTTACTTGTGATCTTTTCTTGGGGGCATGTTTCTTTGTTTCTTCGTTTTGGCTGTCGCTCTGTGATTGCTTCGATGTATGAGGTAGATCTCCAGTGTCTCTCAGTCGTTGCTGGTTGGTCTTATAGTATGTGTCCTTTATATTCTGATTGCACAGTCTCCCTGTTCTCCTGTCCCGTGTGTTTCACAGGTGTTGCTGTGGAAGTTGATCTTTAATTGCTTTTGGATGGTCAGATGGTGGGATCGAAAGTCAGACTGATTAGCTGGGAGAATTAGCAGTGTTCACAGTGTATGAGATGCTGTGTGGAGGTTGATCCCCTCAGAGGAGGCTTGGCCACTGTGGGCTCTAGTGCCTGTGGAAAAGTCCTATGAGAGTGCCACTTGTAGGTTCAATCAGACTGTACTCTGGTTTTGTCTAGTACTGGCCTGTGGGTGTATTGGTTCTGGTGTCTCTTGGGCGGGGCTCCCTCTCAGAGCCGTTTGAGACCTGTCTCTTAGTGGTCTGTATCTACTTGGTCGGTGCCTCAAGGCTGTACACAGTTGGATGCTCCCTGTGCTGGACCTGGGGTCATGTGGGGATGGTCTCTGTGTGAACTGAGGCTGGCTGCCCCCAGTATTGGTCCTGAGGCAGTTTAGCAAAAGGCCCGGGCCCCCTAAGACTGGTGCCACCGGTCAGGCTCAAGTATGGAAAGAGGCTCTTTAGGAGTGTGTCTCTGGCTATTTGACCCGGTGTTGAAAGTGCCCCCTTGGCAATATGGCACTAGCTTGGCTGGAGGAAGTTCAAGTGAGCTATGAGATGTGATTGGTGGTTTTCAACACGTTAATGCAGATTCAGGTCTTACGCCAGTAGCAGGCCAGGGTATTTTAAATCTCAGTCATTCTCGTGAGACTGTGAGAGCATCACGGATGAACAGGAAAAAAGTGTGGATTCCATTGTGAGAAAAACAGAGATGTTCCCACCTGTAAATGAAACCAGTGTGTTCACATATGACTGTGTGTGGCAGGAACGCATACTTTTCCATGGCTAATAAAACACAGTAGATAATGATTTGTGGGATCAGATTGTAACACCGTTGTAACATGTGGCCGTGGGTCTGCCTTTCTGCATTGTTGCCTGAGGCCGAGTTTTACATCCTCTCCTTTTCTAAAACCCTACTTGGTTACAACACAATAATGTAAAATAGAATAGGACTGAGACCCGATGAAATAAAACAATGATTTCTTTAAGAAGATAATTTTCATAAGGAAAAATAACCTATTACATTCAAGAATAACCAGATCTTCAATCCTCTGTCAAGATCACTGATTAAACAGCGTCTGGGTTTGAGTGCTCCGCATTGGTGTTACTTTGCAAATATTTGTTGTGTACAGATCAGAGTGCTCTGTCCATATTGGCTTTTCCAAAGTAAAGACTCTGAGTAGCACTGTCATTTGATGAGACTTGCTTATGGGCACTTTGACAGAAATGGTTGTTGATTGTAATCTTTTATAATATCCATTCACATGTGACCGTTTTGACAGCTGTGTAATGATCCTGTAATAATAGTATACTTCAAATGTTGTTATGTATGTACATGAACATCATATGTACACACCAACACATACATGTGCCTTCTAGGTAATATATTTAGATGAACATAGGCAATTGTGAACATAGGCTTAGGCGATGAACTCACATTTGTGAACAAGCTTAAGTTATTGTACGTAGGGTAGCATCTGTTTACAGCCACTTGGTTTTTCTAGCATCTGAATGATTAGGTAAACATGGAAAGGCCTATGAAAAAATGAGACCTTTAATTTTGAAGGTAGAAAATTAACTCTAACGGATGGTCATTGCTCCCATATTTTTATAACAGAGCAGCAGAAGAAGGAGGTAACCAATTTGAAAAACTGTCCATATCTTCTGAAGAGAAAAAAAATCATTCCATCTTGTCCAAAACCTATATGAAGCTGGAATTGTGTAACAGATATTTGAAGTGTACCTGGCTTTATATTTTATACTCCATCTTCACTATCGCTTTCCATGTTTCTCCTGTGTCTTCTGAATCATTTGATACCACCTTATTATTAGTGTTGATGTTTAGCAGGTAACACATGATCATGACATAAACCGTCATGGAAATCCGACACCCGAATTAGACTTGCGGTGAGACCTACTTCATTGCTTGGTTTGCACCAACAAAAATGTGCCACTTTACTTAACTGATAACCCATATAATATGAAAACTCAGTATAGTTATTTTGTAAGTGCCAATGGGATAAAATATTTGACAATGTCAAGGTGACGGTTTGCATTTCTTATTTTTCATGTATATTGTTATGTTGAATTAGGTGCGTTCCATTTAGGAAGCTAGTGATTAAGCAAAGTAAAAACATATAAACAGAAGGCAGTACATAATGTATAATTTCTGTTGTTCTGCAGGAAATTAATTTTAAGCAAAATAGAAGTGAGTATGATGTATCTTCAACTCTATAGCAAGTATTTGTTTCTTTTCGCCTCCACATCATTAGCTTCCTTCTTAGTTTAAGCACTTTAAAATAGCACTGGTGTGTCATTTACATGGTACGTAATTTTACGCATGTGTATGTATAATATAGAACGTATCTCACTCGAATGAGAGCACCTCAGGCTGCCCAGAGGCATGACGCCGCAAGTTGGGTTGGGACATATTTTCATATGAGCTCATCGGGTCCTGTCCCTAAGGACGTGTTGGTCAGATGTAGGGGTTTCCGGGTATGCTGGCCTCACACAATGGATAGATAGGGCAGCCTTCCCTCACCATCGTCTTCTGACTTTCTGTAAGTTGAGTGCTCTTTCCTGTCTGCACGTCTGAGGACTCACTAGTGGAATCTTCTGTACCTCAGCTTCTTTGTGGACAATTCTGTGGTGGCAGATTCCGTTTCTATATTCGCCTTTTGTTACTAACATTGACCACACATACACACATGTAGGTATCTAAGATGTCTATACCTACCCATCTATACCTGTATCTAAGTCTCTAATATATAGTCTCTGTAGATATGGATATATATACAATATTTCACAATATTCTAACTTCTTTATGCCATGTCATTTCTCTCACATTTCCTTAAGAGACTGAGGTTAGAGTCCTCATGTCCCTCACTCTGTACTCTGTTGCCTGTGTGAATAGCCACCGCCGAGTCTGGTATTTCCAGACACATCCTGATGACCAGAGTCAGAATTCCAGATGCACACACTCATTTATGCAAGAGACAGAGAATTCAGACATCACTCATGACATGTCCATAACTTCCATCTAAAGCCAAAAACTCTTCATTAATAATGTCCTTGGAATTTGCAAAGTATAGCCCATGGGAAGGCTATGCCTGTCTCAGTCGCTAAACTGTTATCTTTCCTGTTTAATAGTGCTTGGGTCTAGCTTTGTTTTTCTTGGGATGGACCAGATTTCTGTACTGGAGCCCAACCCTGGGAATAAGTTCTAGATCCCGAGTTCCAGATCTCTAAGGTGACAAAGACCTTGTTTATCATGGAACGCGGATCCATGTGCTCTGTCTGCATCATTCCTTGGAAAGGCCAATGCCCCGATATTCTAGTAACTTTTGAAGCACCAGTGAAAGGGATACCACTTTAAGTCTTGTGCACTGCGATTGAATCTGCATCCCCTCCATGGTATTCTCCCAGGAGGGACGGGGACTGCATGGCACTATGGGCTGACTCAGGCTAGCGGCTGCCCCATCTTTGACCACTGCTGCTCCTATTGTAAATATCAGCTCTTCTAGTGAGTTTCATGGGGGATGGTGCTGTGGTAGTTCTGACCTCCCCACAATCACAATACGTGGCGACCTAGTCTGTCTCTTTCCTAATCTTAGAGACGCACACATGTTCCCTTCGGTGTGATGAAACGATGCTTTTTGGAGACTTTTTTCTTGACCAGACCACCTCATCATAGGACAGAAGAAATATGCATAACCCAGTTCCCTCCCCATGTTCGTGTAAACCTTTTACTCCATCTCACCTTGATGGTGAGCGCTTCTCTGTGTAATACTCGTCAAAATTGTCTCTTATGGGACGTTGATCCTATTACGCTCACATTCTCTTGAATGCTGCGTTGAAAATGGTATTTGTGATTTTTTTGAATTCAGCAAGTTTTTCAAAGACACTCATGGATAGCGTGCCTATCAAATCAATTTATTTCAACATTTAAAACTCCAGTACAACACACAGGATGTGCATGGTGACTGGGAGAGATGACAGAAGGAAGGAAGTGTGCTTATGAAGAGAGAACAATGATTTAGACAAGAGCAAGTATCATTTTCTTCATTGATCTGGATTCTACGGAGAAGATGCTGTGACTGGTGCTCAATGCCGTATCCTGTAGCAGAGTGAAACAGGGCAAAAGGCTTAGTTGAGTTGACTATGACAGCGTGACAGGGATGAGCCCCAGGATGTACGGTGTCAAGGGTTAGAGAGGCTGTCAGTTAACGCAATGGACAAAATCAATGAGGAACTTAATATTCTGTATATCCGATATGAGAAAATGTGTTTGGATTTTCTCCAGGGATGTATGTTTGGTGGGCCCCTTTGTGAAGGATCCATTGCAGGAGTTTCCTGATTTTTAGATTCATGTTCATGGGGATGGGCCATCTAAAAAACATTTACAGCTCTGTGACTGAGTTACATTCCTGCCATTGTCCTCGAATTCCGAAATTTGTGGTATATTCAAACCATCCTGTTCATCCTTCAAGTTTGTTTTTGGCTGCTGTTTCACAATGGAAGAAAAGAAATAAAGGCCGGTTAGCCAGTGTGGTTTTCTGAAGCAATGTCACTTTAGGACGTTTACAAATCACAGTTTAATCAGTGCACCTTCTTAGGGCAATCTATGTCCAACACGGTGTGTCAGAAGATGTGGTTGGAATTGTCCAGTGTGGCTGTGAGGATTATGTGCAGTTATGTTAGTGTGCGCAGGAAAGGTGAGTTCCCTTTGAGCCCAGTTCCTCTGGAGGACTGATGTCCATAGAGAAGCCATCAAGTCCAGACTGACTGGAAGACTCATTCCTTTTCTGGTCTTTCCCCAAGTCCTGGAAGTCCCCATTGTCCCTCAAGACCATCATTTGCATGAGAATGCTGAGTCCCCCAGACTCCATCAGCATGAGTCAAGCCCCCCAGATTTGTAATTTAATAGGGTCCAGGAGAAACCAAGATTCCTAATGGAACAACAACAAAAATCGTCTGTGAAATAATTCCCTTCTTTTGATAAGAAAATAGTTACTAAAAAACAATTCATGTATGAAATCACAAGAAATGCTTATTGAATTTCTTGACAAAGCAGCACTAATAACAGGTTATTTTTACTTACAACATGTAGATGTTCAAGTCTGCGATTTCAAGAGTTTGTAGGACAAGTGTCTGTGAAGAAAACACGGAGAACAGGGGAAAAAAGAAGAAGTAGCTCAGTATCATTCCCCAACTTTCCAAGGAGCTCTTTTATTTTTAAATAATGTTCTTAACAGTAGATAATTTATGGAAGAGGAAATGTAAGAAAATTGTGTTTCTTTCCCAATAGTAATTTACATATTATGTAAGCGGTAGATTCAGAAAAAATAGTCACATTACCAAAGTTGATGATGTTCACAATGTTTTCATCTGGAATATTCTTTTCTCTAGTCAGGTCCTTGAACTTCACAAAATCTTCCTCATTAGGATCATTTTCTCTGCCTGAAAACCACCATGCATAAAGCAGAATTTTGCCCCTTAGAACTCCTAAGAATTTCTGAACCCACGACTGAGAAAAGGGAATGTGGAGATCAGGTTTTCACATGGTATAATGTAACAGAGTCCCAAAGACCACTCTGACCACATGGACCACAGCTGCGTGATTTCGGTGATTAAAGAGGGCTTGCACCCAGTCCACCTCCGCAACTGTGTGTGCTCCAAAGACATGAGGAGCCCATGAATGTTGGTCCCCATGCAGCTCAAAGAGCTCATGAACTGAACCTCCATCCACTGCCAAGAATCTGTATCTGACCTTCATGCCTTGTTCTGGTCGCAGATGCAGTGGAAACATGATTCTTACCTTCCAGACAATGAGCCCGGTCACACATGCTCACGGGACGCAACTTTTCTTTTAGTCCCTGCTGTTCTAGCCATAACTTCTCCAAATAGAAACCTACTAGGCTAACACACACCTCTGAAAGCCCAATAGGGTTTCTCCAGGGCGGAAAAGGTCAACATTCGTGAGACCAGTGCATCTGAAGTATTAAATGTGATGAAGGTTTATTTAAAAGATTCAGGTCTAAGCATTAGAATGTATTTGAAAAACTATGGTCAACTGGAGGAATTGAGGTCAACTTGTATAGAGCCATGGTTTAAAATGTGTTGACCTGTTAAGAAATTATAGCTGATGAAACGAAATGTTAGAAAACAACTTCACCAACCAAGTTATTTCTCAATTTCTGGTGATCTGATACCTCCCACCCCTCTGGTTCTTTTTTTTTTGCTCTCTTTGTGATTATATTCAGTAACCCTAAAGAACTAGTACTCATTATGAATAATGTGGATACAACTGGATTTCCTGACTTTGTTTTGATGATAAAATGTTATTTGACAATGACAAGAGAGATTAGGCTGGGGAGTGATACGTACCAATAAATTCAGTGATTCTGGTGACAACACCATTTTCATCCATGTGGACCGTATGTAATACGAGAGAATTTTCTGATGCATGAGCAATGTGGAACGTAAGTGTACCTTCATCTGTGAGAGAGAAAATATATGTAGTAATAGCATTCTCTTAATATTTTATGATGAATTAGCTGTATCATAGCTTCTTTAACATCCTGCAAAGAATACTTGCTACAGTGACCTCTGTCTCACTCCAGCAATGCAGTGAATGTTAAATTTGATGATGGAAGCAGGGAAAGTAGGGAAAAATTTTCCTTACTGCCACCGTTTTGTTCCATAAAACTTTGCACATCTTGCGGCCTTACTAAAATATTTTGTACAATGTGTGTTCTGATGAAGCCAGCATTTTTTTTAAAACACATGAGCATGTTGGTATATGGCATATTATCAAATAGAAGTTAGAAAATTTGTTGTATTTCTCATATCACAGCACAGGAGTGATTTCTAATTTACCATTCAGTACGCTACATGACCGCAGATGTTTACCGAGTGTCTATGCAATACAGGGGCGGGGGAAGATACAGACACCTGTTTGGGGCTATGAAACTTGGAATGTGTTTCAACTACACGTAGTCTTTCGTCTGCTCGACTGATAACGGCTCCCAGTTCCACACGGGAAAAAGATATTTCTGTGCTTCAGGAACACAGATTGACACAGTGTTAAATCCAATCCCGATCAGGGATTCAAAGAAGGAGTTATGCGATGGCCAGAAGAGACAATGGAGGTCTTAGGAACGACTGGTAACACCCAGGATGTCAGTGCTGGTTCTGTTCCCTGGGAACACGGCAGAGGCGATGGACTCAGCCAGGAGATGAACACACCACCTCCAGGGGGATCAGAATGACTTGCTTAGACGGTCACCGCCTGCATAGCCATGCAGCCTCCTTGGTCTCTGGTCAAACTGACCTGTTAGGGCAGCTATCGCTTTTTACAGGGGCGGACTGGGGGCATCCTTAACACGAGGTGTTCAGAATGTTTCCCTCTACAACCACAAGTCTTGGGTTTTGTTGGAGCATATTACAAATATTTTATGCAACACTCTAGATTCTTAAGTACCAAACGTGTTTTCAATGGTGTTAGAAGGAGGAGTTTTGCCGTAAATCTCACTGAATAGGTTTATGCATGAACGAAAATTTAAGGAAGCAATGAAAGAAAAATGTCCTCTGAGGCTGATGGTGGCTATCGAGGCCAGGGCTGAGACTCTGTTTGCTATGGCTACGCATTCTTATCTACAAACAAAAGCAGAGTAGGTTGTGGTTATAGTTCTCAGGAGTCCGGTCCACTGAGGCCAGTTCACTCTGTTTTCCTTCCTTTCAGCTGTGTCAAAATCCATGCAAAAAGGATGATAGAATGAAGGAAGTTGCAGGAAAGATGCTAGAAAATGTGGGTGATTCAGACTAGGGAAACACTATTATAAGTGAAGGGAAAAAAGGTGAGGGACGGATTCTAGACCTTGGGGGTGAGCACACGGAGGGTACCCAGGGGTGGGGTCAGGCCGATGTACACTTGAAAGTGACATGATGTTATTCGCTGTTAATTATACAATAAAATAAGAAGAATAAAAGTAACCTTATAATAACATGCTGGCAATATAGAGGAGAGTCATTGTGAGTGTGTGTGGCCCAATGTCTGGCGTGTATCTCAGTTATGTGTGTTTGTGGCCTAGCGGTTGTGCTGGTTGTAGAGTTAGGCAAGGGATGGAACCACAGGTGCACACATTCCCCTCTGAGTCAAATATGTAGACACCAGGCCATTTAAAATTCGGACTGTGTTCCAGAGGGTTAAAATCACTTAGAGGGAGAACCCTTAAGCCACACCCCTATTGTTTTCATTCCAAACTTTGGTCCTGAGGCAGTGTGCTTGGTGTGTCACTCAAGTGACTTGTTTATATTTTACCTCATTAGCACACACTGAATGGAAAAGGTGTTTTAATGATACTTTTAAAGGGAATGTTTAGATGCAAATGATGTTCATATTTAAACTCAATAAGCCTATTCGTCTCAGGCTCCCTAGGTCTTTTCAAAGTCTCTTGAAATAGTTTCATACACCCGAGAACCTGGTGAAATACCAGTTGTCAGCACGTGGACTTAGTCACACACTGAGTGAAGGTCAGAATCGGAGCGGCTGTCGATGCGGTGGCATTTAAACCTTGGCACACAACAAAATTAAGTGAGGGATAATTGAGGGACTTGGGCCTGGTCAGACTTGTAATTCTTGGTAGAAGTAGAATTGGGATCTACGCACCTCTTTCAAGAGACAAAGATTCCCACAGTAATATTCTTTTATCAGTAACACAGTCACACTTACAGTCTAAAGTGTAGACGTTTCCTTTCACATTTCTTGCACTCACGTTGCGGTATACGCATTCCCCATTAATCCTGAAAAGGAAAACATCTTCACGTTGGTTGATTACGAATAATACAAATTTACACTGATTTACGATTTTCTCCGTTTCACCCTCATACGACCCTGTGTCAGGTATCACTTTTGTGCCTCCAATGAACGTGACATTCAACGGAGGACGGACATGTTGTCTAAGGTTAAAATAATCACCCCGGGGTAAGGACGGCATTGTCCGCCCATGGAATCGTAGTGGTGCTTTGAAAGATAGACTGTGAATACAGAACAGGTCCCGTTGACAGCCAAGAGGGTCCCACGTATATATTTAGAGATTAGGTCTCCAGAAATGGACTTCATTCACTTTCTTATCCTCGTAATTATGACTGCTTGTACCTGTTCTTCACACATTTATCTGAGAACAAATTCTCCCCCTTGCACCTTAGTTCCAGTTTCTACCCTGTTCCTAACAGAGTAGTCACTCCTTATTTGCAACCCTTTACTTGTAAGTATCTTCCAGCCAGAAAGGTGGCAACCCAGGAATTTGCAAGTATAGAAACATTTCCTTCACATCTGCTGCTTCCCTCCAGAGTCACTCGCTTACCAATTTCCTCTTTATTTATTCTACCGTTAAAAAGAAAAGTTATCCTACTCTTTTCAATGCACTTATATCTGAATCTGAAGTATTCTTGAATGTAAAAATTAGCAGTCATTTTCACGTATAATAGAAATACGTATTTTTAGTCTTAAGGGCAAGAGATTTCCTGGCACAATTTGGAGTGTTGGAATACCCCATGTTTCTTTGATTTAAATAATTTCTCTGTTGCCTTTCTTTGTCCTAGGGATCTTCTGCTTAACTTAAGTGTAGGTGTGGCTATACTTGTTTTTTCTGGGTGAAATCATCAAAATATGTGATTATAGGTGTTCACAGTTTAGCAGTAACTTTTAAGTGTGTGTGTGTGTGTGTGTGTGTGTGAGAGAGAGAGAGAGAGAGAGAGAGAGAGAGAGAGAGAGAGAGAGAGAAAGATATGTAATTGCAAAATTTTTTCATTTTGTTTGACAGCGTTTGTATGATGTACACGGTTAAGGTAAAACTTGAGAATTAAATCTAAGCATGAAAAGATTGTTTCTTCTATATTCATGAGTTCATAGAGAAGCATAATCAGAAAGTGGAATTCAGCTCCTTCTGTAATTTCAAAAGACGCCCATTTCTAATGAGCGAAGACAAAAATAAAACTTTGACTTGTAAGATTCCTCAGAATGAAATGTAGTGTTTTGGTTTTTTTTGTCTAAAACTTACAGTTCAATTAGCTGCACATTCACTGTATGTCGTTCCCTGGTCCTGTTCGTTATTTGCTGAGCACATGTTTGGGCAGAAGTGAATGCCTGTGACTTTGCAGAGATTACTCGCTTCTCCTACTTCCATCTCTGAAATGCCCACTCCACCTTCCAAGGCCTCCTATACCGGTCATGTCCGTCTGTCCCTTTTCAGACCCCCAGGACGGTCTACTTTTCCCACTTTCCATCTCATTCATCCCCTTCCTATAGAATTTCACCCCCAGCAGTGTTATTAGTTTCTAACTCTGCATCATTGACTCCATGATGGCCAATGGAGGGGAAAGAAAATGTCTTTATCTTCTCTGATGAGAGTTCTGACACAAATGCCAGTGATGTAGTGAACACTCATTTCACTAACAATGGTGAAGCCGTGAAAGCGTGAGTGGTTCAGTCATTGAGCAGAAATGCTGTGAGGAAGCTCCCCGGTACATCTCATTGTGTTTCAGACCTGCTGACGCTCTTCAGAAACAGCCCGTTTATGAAAACCATCTTTCCCCCTTCTGCGTGCACCATTCCTGTAGTGGAAGGAGGTGAGGGGCTGGAGCACCCTGACCGTCCTGGCTGCTTTTGTCACTCAGTAAGGAGGCGATTCCAGGTGGAGCTCCTGTGACTCTGCCTCTAAGCAAAGCTCCAGAACCTTCTCTAGAGGATCAGACTGGACCTGAGGTGACAGCTCCAAGGACACTTTTAAGGTACAACTCAGAGACTGGAGCCTTTGTCGTAATCCAATTTTTCCATGTAAACATGGAAGCAGACCTTCTTAGGGTTGGGCTTGTTCATACTTTCATTCTCTATTATTTTTACTTACATGACATAAAATTCAAAGGTTGCAGAGTCATCTCCCCCAAAATCAACTTTACGTAAAAAATATCTCATCGGACCAGTCTCACTTATCTTTCCAACATCACTGGCTGCTAAATGAAGGGTCTTCCATGGCCCTGAAAGCTAAAAAGAAAGTTCCATTCAGAAATTGTAATCAGTCTCTTTTGTATTTTCTGTGACACCTTATCGTGAGTTTACTTTCACATTTGTGTCACCACAAATTATGCATGTTTACTAAAGAAGGAATGATTTATAAAACAATGGGAAAACCCAAGCCAGTGGTGAACAAGGAATCGGAGATATTCTTGAAAGAACTTGAGCATGTTGTCAAATGCAGGGACTCAAACCCAACAGTGCTTTAGCTGAAGCAGCTGCCATTTCACAATTACCGTAGAAATGTATGACCTGCTCATTATTTGTCCGTATGGGCAATACCACTTACGTAGAATGGAAATGTATATGGAGCCCAGTAATAGTGATTCTGAGTTGGAGGTCAATGGTTAGGTTTAAGTGTAAGGAAATTGGGATACACATAAACCTCCCATAAGGACACACGCACGTGCGCGTGCACGCGCGCACACACACACACACACACACACACACACACACATCCTCACATACACTCGACATCCCCATCCCCTACCGTGGAGACGTCCACAGTGGCGAGGTCAGCACAACCCAGACCGAGGAGAAGAGTCAGCAGCACAGTCTTCATTGTCAGGTGCGTCCTGGGCCCCCGTGTGGCTTGTCCAGACGGCTTCTCTGTTGGGGACACTGAAGGTGCGTCTTTATATATGTCTGCCTGAGAGTGTTGTGTTTGCTGAATCCACTGGTCATCCATCACGAGATTCTTTGCAACATGGAAAATAAACATCCTTCTTGGCAGGAACGTACCCTGAAGATCTTTGTGGCCTGGGGCACAGGCCTCATTTTCCTCATGCTTCCAGAAAAGACGTTCAGTCCCGGGGTCTGTGGGGTTTTGTGGACGCTGCCCGCACATCTTCGGTAGCTTGTACATCTTCCATGGCCATGCATCCTGGGAAAGCACCCGTCTTTCTCTTTTCTTAGATGCCTTTCCAGTAAAGCACCTTGTTGCCCCCAACACGTCTCCTCCTTGCTCCGTGTAGGAGAACACAGACCTGTGTTGTGTGCTTCTCAGGCACACAGACAGACAGACACGATGCTGTGTTACACGGCCACCTGGATGCAGAAGCTGCCCCTCACAGTCCACACGGGGCTACTCCAGTAGGCGTTTCAGGAACTTCACCCATGATGCTGTGCGTCACCGAGAAGAACCATGTCATGGTTTCTCCAGTGCTATCTCTTAACCCTTCATCCTGCCCATTCACTCGGAAGCCCTCTCCTCATCCTTCCTTACACCTCTTAATTTCTATTGAAATTCAGAATGATTTCCCACATCTCAGGCTTCTTCTGAAAGCGTAGAGCGCTTAAAAAATTATCCTTAAAACATATGTAGTCATCGTTGATTTCTTTCAGTGATGCATTATTTCCTATCTTCATATACAGTTGACCCTTGAACAGTATGGGCCCACTGATACGCTGACTCTTTTCAATCAATATGCTCTGTATGATGAATATATTTTCCTTGTGATTTCCTTACAACTGTTTTCTCTAGTTTATTTTATTGTAACAATTAGTGTATAACACGTATGACATAACAAAGCATGTGTTGATTGGCTCTTTCTGTGATCCGTAAGCCTTCTGGTCAACATTAGCCTTTTAGAAAGTTGGGTAGTGAAAATGTATACATGGTTTTCAACTGCATGGGAGGGTCGCTGCCCATAAACTTCACTGTGTTCAAAAACCAACTGCATTTTTAGTTTACTTTGTTCATTTGATTTGAGTTTCATTTGCATTCGTTTTCTAGCATTTGATTAAGAAGACATTGATTTTAATCCTTAAAAATCTACTTTAAACATATGGTGCTGTAAATATCATCCTGCATACCACATTACGTGAATCCTACCCATTTTGTTTGCTTAGGTTTTTAATACTTCTTGGGCATTCTTCTAACCATGGAATAAGCCAAAATAAATATTTTTCTTAGAATTCCAAATATTGAAGGATTTCCACAGAATTTTTTATAGATTTTAATATTAATATAATTCTGTTTTGAACAAAGTATATACTTGATTGCATTTGTGTCTTTCACTGTATTATTCTTTCATTTACACGTTTGTCCAAACCCACGGAGTGTTCACCTGGTGTAACTGTGGGTGGCAGCAAGGGGTACAGTATCTCACTTGTTTCACGTGTCCTAACAAACACACCACACGACTGTAAGGGACTCATTGTAGGGCGGCCTGTGTGTCGGGGAGAGGGTCTGTGGCAACTCAACTTTCTACAGTATTTGATAAACCTAATGCTGATCTAAGGAATAAAGTCTATTATTCAAATAGACAGCAAGCGACCAAGGAACGAGATCCGCTGTGCCAGTTGCATTTCCCTCATGTCACCATGGACGTGGGGAAAATTATTGCAGGAGCAGCATTCGGGAACTTCACCTCACACCTGGGCCCTTGAGTCGCTGCTCAGGCCCGGGGACTTGTTGATTCCTCACCCCATTTCCCTCTAAGAACCACCGGGGGCGGGGCACACAGAGGACCCGGTGAGGTTCTCAAGGCTCTTCTTTAGGAAGGACGCCACTGGGTCCCCTGTGTCACCAGCAAGCAGCCTGCCTGGAGTGCCTGGCTTACACTGGGCAAATGTCTGTCATTTGTGGTTTTAGTTGCACATGGAAAGCTAACAATCTAGCTCCACGTTGTCCCTTAGACGACAAATGCAAGTTTTTGATCAATGCCACAGTCACCGATCCCCTGAGGGTGGAATGAAAGGTGAACGGGCTGAGCCACTGGCTGGCAGCATGTCAGCATTTGCACCTGGAATCCTGACGTAACCTCACACTCACTTCCTGAAGGAAAGTGAGTACGGTTGATATAAAATCATTCTAAAGCAGCCGCTGGTGTCAGGAGGAGCAGTGAGTTTCAAATGAGGCTTGAAATGGTATCGGAAGTTTCAAGACATGAGGAGTAAGCGTTAATGTGAAAAAACAGAGAACTGGAGACGACCCAGTTCTTCGTGGTTAAACCAAGAGAAGGGACTAAGGTATTCCCATATCCTTTCATGACACAAAATGATCTCTTTTAACAATTATTTTAGATATTACAACAAACTCCTCTAAATGCATCTGTAGTATTTATTTTGACATTGGGAGCCTAGTAATGCAAAAGCTAAACGATAATGCTTCTGTTCAGTTTTTTTTATTACCCTGACATCAACATTCAGAAATGGTTACTCTGAGATTCCGAGGGATAAAGAATTAAAACATTCATTTTTTTTTCAAGTTAATAGTGGAAACATTTTATTCAAAGTGAATTTATTTTCACATTTTTTTAGTGGAATCTAGATATTTTCTTACTTGAAGATGAAGTTCAGTCATTAATATTCCAAATCACCCTTCACCCGTAAACAGCAATGTGAGTTAGAAGCATTAAGTGGAACCGAGAGCAAGACACAATAGTATATGTGTGACACAATAGTATATGTGTGACACACTCACACACACAGACAAACACACACACACACACACACACACACACAGACACACACACACACACACACACACACACACACACACACACACACATACAAAACGTCTCCACCTGACCATAGGGTCCTCTCTGCAGCTCATTTTCTGGACAAAGAGACAAACGTCCAGTGCTAGGCATAATTTTATCTACCGTGACCCAACAACCAAGGTTTTATATATTCAGACGGTGCCAAAACAATGCATGTACATTTTAAGAATGAAAAAGAGCTATTTCAATATTGTAATCCTCACTATATACCATTGATAACAGAAGATAAATACAAGTCATGTGGATACATTTTTGGCACCCTCTGCATATAAGAAGTGAGTGGAGGTAAATGTGTATTCAGTTCCTTTACCCTCGGAATTTATCAGAACACAAATTCCCAGCACTGTGACAATCCAGAGAAGGTGTGGATAGTAATAATGCACATACTCGTGTATGCTGACATGTAAAATTAACTCAGGCTTTGTCTGTAGTTTTAGTGCCATACGTGTAGCCTTGAGAACACTAAGATATTAATTAGTCCCAACTTTGTTTCCTTCTTGGTTTTCTTTGGAAAAGAGCATGGGAATGGTGCTTTCAAATTCTACTACCCCCCTCCCCCCGTGCCCACTACTGGAACTGAAATAGAAACAGATGATTCATGAAGGATACTTTGGGGGGCTCTTATGGGCTCAACTGCACACCTTCCAAAATTGATATGTTGATGTCCTATCCCTCAGGACCGGAGAATGTGACTCCATTTGGAGATGGGGCTATAAAGAAGTGATTAAGGTAGCAACATGAGGTCACTAGGTGGGCCCTGACCCATTAGAACTGTGTCCTTATAAGAAGAGGAGGTGAGGACACAGACACACTCAGAGGGATGGCCATGTGAGGACACGGGGAGCAGACGGCCATCTGCACACCCAGGAGAGAGGCCTCGGGGGGGACAAGCCCTGGGACACTGGATCTCGGACTCCAGCCTCCAGGACTGGGAGGGAATAAATGTGTGTTGTGTCAGCCACCTGGTCTGAGGGACTGTCACGTCCAGCGTGGCAAGGGCAAACAGGTTTCTCTTAAGGGGCGATGCAGATTGAATAAGAGCAAGAGACAAAAGTAAGATTAACAGCGAGACCAAGGGCCGGCTGAGTGGCTCAGTTGGTTAAGAGCTCGCTCAAGAGTTTGAGCTCTGAGCAACAGCGGTTCGAGTCCAGCCCGAGCTGAGCAGCCACTGAGCTGCCAACAGGTAGCAGGATGGCTCAGCTAAAAAAAAAAAAAAACAGCGAGACCAAGGGACTCAGCCAGAGAAGACTGAGTGAGCCCCAAATCGGGTCAGCGCATGGCTTTTATTGAGAAATTTCAAAAGAAGTGAAACTGTTTCATTGCTGTCAATCAATTTGTAACCTGTGACTTATGTGTGCCTTAAGACCTTTTCCATTAGCATTCCCTTTGTGTTCCAACACATCCTGTGCCTTCACACTTCCTCCACATAGCCCCAAGACACTGTTACTGTGTCCTCCCAGGGGAGATAACTATTATCATTCCAATAGGTCCCAGTCACCTGAGACACTCCCCGAGAGAGCTTTACAGATATCATTCCATCCGGCCTCAGTTTTCCAAGACACTCTCTCGACTAATGGGTCAGAGGCTAATGTAGGGGGGTGGTAACGGAATCGGCTATAATGCAACATCTCCCCCTTTCTTTTTATTTAGAAGGAGAAACACGGATCTTGCAGTTTCTTTATTTATTGCTCGCCGGAGGGTTTTTTGGCCATACAGGAGGACTAAACAAAACAGAAACAAAATAATAATTAGAAATGCAAAAGCACCAGCAAAACCTCCACAGAGGTTTTTTATCCAATTAAGTGGATTCAAATTAGACAATCCGTCCGCAGCCGCGGACAAGGCCTCTTCTCCAGGAAGAAGCTGGAGATTAGCAGATGACATCTGGTCAATTTCTTGCTGCAGTTGTTGTATGTCAACAGTAAGATTGGGCATATGCCCCAAAAGATGAGCTCGAACCTCAGACCATGGAGTACGAGTCTGATTATATGAAAAAGGAGTTATACAGTGAGTGGATGTATTCCAATCACATTTCAAAGTGATAATAGTCCGGAGACTTTCCAGCTGGTTTCCTAAAGAAACCACAGTAGTTTCCAAATCAGCTAAACGAACACTAATTTCTTGATCAATTCTTAATTGCTGATTCCAAGTTTTACTAGCATTCTCATGCCATTGTTGTACAAATTGGGTCGTTTGAATTGTCTGGTGGAGAGCTACTCCAGAGACAGCAGCAGTGGTTGTAATAGCTATGATTCCTAAAATTGCTGCTATTAATAGGCCAATAAATCTTTTAGTTCGATGTAAAATCTTATGAAGAATTTGGAGAACAATATGAATAGTTGGAGATCCTTCCCAAACCCTAGAGGTTTGAACAGGAATCCACAATCCTTTTCTACGTTTTAAAATCATCATCTGATCGTGAGGGTAATTAAAAGTAGAGGAATTAATACAAGTAAATAAACAACATAAATGGCATTCGACCAATTTCAAATTTTGATCAATAGTAAATTTTCCTATTAAAAACACAAATGGATTTTTAAGACAAACTTGTAAATAAATTTGTCCAGTTTTTTCATATTGAAATGTATATTATTATTATTTTGAGTAAAGTTTCCTTTCCATAATTTATTAGGTCCAATGCTTAAAGCAATTTTCCATAGAGTCCTTTGAAACGGACCCCTAATAGGTCTAATCATTCTTAATTGAGGTGGGGCTAAGACTCTTTCTTTGCAAACAATATTAAAAGGAGTCTTAACAATTCTAGGTAAATTATTTCCAATTATTTGATCTTTTAATTGTCGTGGTTCTGAACATTCTTTAATGTTACAGACTTGAAGAGCAGGACCAAAGGGTCCCCAATCAATAATTGTTTCCAAAGTATTATTTATAATTATTCTATCTATTGTTCCACGACATTCGTCCCAATGAATTCTGGATTGATTTTTATCCCAATGATTAATAAGAGGGCAAGTAGGAATTGGAGGTGGGAAGCTATGGGTACTGAATTGCTGAGTAACAAATCCTTTACTAGAAATCATAAATAAATCTTTAAAGGTATTATTTTCTATTCCACTTGGAATAGTCCAAGTTTGCTCCGTGAGAGAGAGACATGGTGGAACAGAGCCAATACATACAGGAGTTCAAAAAATTTAAAGTAAACATGGCTTTTGCTAATTGCACTTGAGGTGGCTCCTTTGCGTCTCCCCCTTTCTTTTTATTTAATTGTTTATTGGAATTAAATGAGAGAGACGCTGTCTCAATGTTTTGAGCTGTGTGAACAACATAAGCCGAATCAGAAATAATATTTAGAGGTTCAGAATATATCTGCAAAGCAGTCAAAACTGCTATAAGTTCAGCTTTTTGTGCTGAACTACAGTTAGTGTGAACAAGTTGACATTCTTTTTCACTAACTATTGCAGCTTTTCCATTATTAGATCCATCAGTAAAGACTGTCATTCCTTGAGGAATCGGCTCCTGTCGGAGCTTTTTAGGTCAAATCCAATTAGTCTTTTGCAAAAATTGAAACAATTTATTTTTTGGGTAGTGATTATCAATAGTTAGTAGGAATGCCCAAAGTAGGACGTAGCCAATTAATATCTCCTAATAATTTCTGCAAATCATTTAAGGTAGAAATCTGATCTTTTCTAATCTGAACCTTTTGTGGTTTGATAGTCTGTCTATCCACAATTGTTCCTAGGTATTTAACTGGAGTGGTCGTTTGAATTTTATCAGGGGCTATACATAACCCTGCCTTATCCAGGTGAAGTTTAAGTGATTCAAAGCAAGCTGCTAGCTGTTTTATAGATGATGCAGCATAGAGAATATCATCCATATAATGAATGATGTAACAATCAGGAAATTTAATTCTTACTGGCATAAGAGCTCGAGCTACACAAAACTGACAAATTGTTGGGCTATTAAGCATTCCCTGTGGTAATACTTTCCATTGATATCTTTTAATTGGTTCTTTTTTTTTTTTTTTTTTTTTTTTTTTTTTATTGTTAGTTTCAGGTGTACAAAACAATGCAATAGTTACTCTTTTCACCCTCACAAAGTAACAACCCCCCTCCCCCCATCCACTGCCCTCCCTCCCCCCGATATCATGCTTATCTATTACAATTCCATTGAATCCGTTCCCGCACTCTACTCCATGTCCCGAGGTTATATATGTATATATAATTATAGTTGACATACAGTATTATTCAACATCAGTTTCAGAAATACAATGCGGTGGTTTAATTGGTTCTTTATTGTTAATAGATGGAATGGAAAATGAAAATCGAGGACAATCATGAGGATGTAGCGGGATTGTATAAAAACAGTCCTGTAAATCAACAACTATAAGAGGCCAATCTTTAGGAATCATAGATGGTTGTGGAAGCCCTGGTTGAAGGGCACCCATAGGTTCAATAATAGCATTAACAGCTCTAAGATCAGTTAACATTCTCCATTTGCCTGACTTTTTCTTAATGACAAAAACTGGAGAATTCCAAGGGCTAGTAGATGGTTCTATATGGTTTTACTCTAATTGGATCTGTACTAATTTTGTTAAAGCCTCTAATTTTTCTTGAGAAAGGGGCCACTGTTTTATCCATATTGGGGTGTCATTTTTCCATTTAAGAGGCATAGGAGCGCGTAGCTCTTCAACAGTGGCCCCTACATAAAAGGGTTATTTTGATTGGTCTGATAACCTAGTCCTTGTTTTCCCTGCTGAGATAAGAGTTGAAGAGGTTGGGTTATGCCCTGTTTAAATTTTCCTAATCCTTTTCCTGGTTGAAATCCCATTTGACTCATGATTTTTTGACTTTGTGGACTATACTGATCTGGAGGTATCCAAACTTCTGCATTCCATTGAGTCAACAAATCTCTACCCCATAAATTAATAGGAATGTCTGCAACATAAGGTTGTAAAAATCCTTGTTGTCCTTCTGGCCCTATGCATGGAAAAATCTGAATACTCTGACGCAAGCCTGAAGCTCTTCCTACTCCTACTATACTAATATCTGGATCCTGCAATTCCCAATTCTTTGGCCAATGTTGAGAACTGATCATTGAAACATCAGCTCCTGTATCTATAAGACCTTTAAATTTCTTTCCCTGTAGTTCAATTTCGCAAGTAGGCCGAATATCTGATATTTTTTCTACCAAAAATATTCCTGCTTCTCCTGTGCTCCCAAAGCTACCTGTGCCTCTTTTGTTGATTCCTTTATTTTTTTGGAGACACCTACGGAAGCAATAACAATTGTGCAATCCTCTCTCCCTTTTTAGCTGACCAGGGAACTGTTGAGGATATAATAATTTGAATTTCTCCCTCATAGTCCGAATCAATAATTCCTGTATGAACTGTTACTCCTTTTGAAGTCAAGTTAGATCTACCAAGGAGAAGTCCAACAGTATTTGGTGGAATAGGCCCAAAAATTCCTGTAGGTACACGGAGAGGTGTCTCTCCTGGAAGTAATAAAATGTCTTGAGTGGTGCAGACATCTACTGCTGCACTCCCTTCTGTTGCTGAACTTAATTTCTGTACTGAAAGTTTGGGGGAGGTACTGTCTGATAATTTTGAGGAACGGCTGGTGTCATATATGCCCCTGTTGTTTTCGTCGTCGGGGCCTGGGGCGGGCCCCACTTCCCGTTTCCCTGAAGGGGAGTTCCATCCTTATGATATAATGATCTACACTCTGATGCCCAGTGTCTCCCTTTCTGACATCGGGACATATTCCTGATGGTTTTGATTCTGCAGGAGCAGAGTCATTGGGCATATTAAAGACATTTCTATTTTTCTTTCTGTATTCCCTTTTTGTATGTCCAGGCTTTCCACAATTAAAGCAAGTGCCTGGAAATTTATTTTTCCCTCTAGTCATTCCTGTAATTGCTTGAGCCAACATCGTCGCCTTGTATTGTTCAGTTCCTACTCCTTGACATAAACGAAGGTACCCCATTGCATCTGTCTTTCCTTTTTGAGCTCCTATTGCCTTTTTACAATCCTCATTAGCATTATCATAGGCTATGATTTGTAAAATAATATCAGCAGCTTGAGCATCGGATACCTGTTTTTTAATAGTATCCTGTAAACGAGTGATAAATTCTGAATAAGGCTCCTGAGGTCCTTGAAATATATTTTGAAAAGAAGTGGGAATTTTCCCTTCCCTTTCTATCTTCTCCCAGGCAGTCAGGCATATTCTCTTAAGCTGATCCTGCGCCTGGCGAGTCATAATAAGTTGCTGGTCAGTATTAAGCCAATCTCCATCACCCACTAATTGGTCCTTAGTAATATCTATTTCACCGGCTTGATTTTGCCTGCTTTGAATTTCTGCGCCATCAATCCACCAAGATTTAAATTGCAGAAACTGAACTGGAGAAAGACAGGCTTTAGCTAAAGCATTCCAATCTGTAGGTATCATTTGATTTCCATCAGCTATTCCTCTAATTAATCCTATAGTATACGGGGAAGTCAGGCCAAATTGGGTAACTGCCTGCTTAAGTTCTTTGAGCAGTTTAAAAGGAAAAGGCTGATATTCTACTCTCTGCGCACCGTCGGGGTGCTCATCATTGGGTGCAATATGCTCCTGAACTATGACTGGAAAATTTAAAGCGTCCAAATCTCCTTCTAGCCTTGCCTGTTGAATTCCTTGTTCTATAGCTGACATGGCCAAACCTGGGCCTCGGGCATAGGGTGGAGGCACCGAGACCACAGACGGAGTTGGTTGTTTAAGTTTTGATTGATTTTTAGATAATTCCCAATCTTTTAGTCTTGTTGTAGGGGGAGGGGATAAACGATCTGGCGCTAACAAATTTTGTAAAGAAGGGTACAACTTTTTAGGAATTATAGTAGGTGCTTCTACGGACTCTTCTTCCTTTGCCTCATCCTCTGAGGAATTAATACGGCTCTTACATTTGGGATCCCTGCCTTCCTCCTCGTCTTCCGTATCAGTCTGCAAAGACTCTAAAACTGACCGGACCTGTCTCCAAGTCTCCCAAATCGTTTTTGGAATGTCCTCTCCGTTAAGTTGTTTTTCTGATAGATCTTTACCTACTGTGTCCCATTGATCTGAATCTATAGTTCCTAAATCTGGAAACCAAGTACAATGGATTTCAATAACTTTTAAAAGTTCCTCTAATTTTTTCTCTGAGACTTTTACCCCTCCCTTCATAGAGAGCTGCTTAAGGAGGCAAATATATGGTCTATATCGACTCTCGGAATTTCCCATTGTTAGTTTTTAGAAAAGAAAATAGAACTTTCACTCAATTATTCATTCAGATGCTCGCCTGGCCGCGTCCCTCCGGGACTAAATCTGTCTTGGCTGAAAGCGCTTCGGTACAATGCCCCCGAACAGGTAAGGAAGTGTCTAAAGACAGATCCTTAGTCGCCGTTATGCCTTACGACAGAATACGGAACCGCAGGGTTGAGCCCATTCAAATTCCGCGACACGAGGTCTTGGAACTATAATCAATCATTCACACATTCACACACTCACACACATAGAGTTTGTTAGATTAGATTATTCTCCGGATACCCCGGTAAATTCCCCAGAACTTTTCCCACTTCTTACCAAGTAGGATGCCGGCCCGTCCTGGGGTCTGCACCGTGAAATTCACCTAGATTCGAAATCTTCCTTCCCTTCTTCGAGAAGCCCCAAGGTTGGACGCCAGATGTCACGTCCAGCGTGGCAAGGGCAAACAGGTTTCTCTTAAGGGGCGACGCAGATTGAATAAGAGCAAGAGACAAAAGTAAGATTAACAGCGAGACCAAGGGACTCAGCCAGAGAAGACTGAGTGAGCCCTGAATCGGGTCAGCGCATGGCTTTTATTGAGAAATTTGAAAAGAAGTGAAAACTGTTTCATTGCTGTCAATCAATTTGTAACCTGTGACTTATGTGTGCCTTAAGACCTTTTCCATTAGCATTCCCTTTGTGTTCCAACACATCCTGTGCCTTCACACTTCCTCCACATAGCCCCAAGACACTGTTACTGTGTCCTCCCAGGGGAGATAACTATTATCATTCCAATAGGTCCCAGTCACCTGAGACACTCCCCGAGAGAGCTTTACAGATATCATTCCATCCGGCCTCAGTTTTCCAAGACACTCTCTCGACTAATGGGTCAGAGGCTAATGTAGGGGTGTGGTAACGGAATCGGCTATAATGCAACAAGGAACCTCGTTATGGCCTCCTTAACAGACTAAAAGAGGGGCTGTCCCCATGCTTTGGTCGTAGATAGTATATCCGATGATGTTTCGTATGGTTATTGATTCTGAATGGAAGAGAGCATAGTCTAATGTAGATATCATTTCAGAGACAAATAGGACCCCTATTCCTTCCTCTAAGAGACTCTTCCACTACTGGAGAACCCATCTCACTTTTAGGCAGCTCACGCTGTCAGCAGTTTGGAAGGTATCGCTGGGTCTTCAGAGGGTCTGGTCCCTCTGCCACCGTCACAGCAGAGTTTCTGGAGTGGAATCCGCATGTCCATTCCACGTGTCCATTTGCTAGACACTCCTGCATTTCCCTGCGTGGCCCCTCTCGAAGGAGACGCTCTGAGGATGTCTTCTTTCCTCTGAGGGCAGCCGGTGGCTTTTTTATGTGTGCCTTTTTTTTATATGGTAAATAAATTATTTTTCTTTTTTTGTTATTGTTATTAGTTCCCTGTGTACAAAACAATGCAATAGTTATCCTTTTCACCCCTCACAAAGTGACAACCCCGTCCTCCCATCCACTGTTCCCCCAACCCCGATATCATACATATCTATCAGAATTCTATTGACTCCATGACCACACTCTACTCCACATCCCGTAACTATATATGTATTAAATTAGAGTTGACATATAATGTTATTCAATGGCAGCTTCAGATGTACAGTGCGGTGGTCAGGCCTCTACACTGACTATGAAGTGGTCTCCCTAACAAGACATGAGTCCATCAGGCCCTCTAAAACATATTTACATCATTATTGATTATATTCCTCACACAGTCTTTTCTATCCCTGAGGCCACATTGTAGTTACCAATTTATGTTGTCTCATCCCGTCCCCTTCTCTCTCCACCCCACTCCCCTGCCATCCAGCAACCATCAGGTTTTCCTCTATATCGCTGAGCCTGTTTCTGTTTATTTCGCTTGTTCATTTTGTTCTTTAGATTCCACATATGAGATCATATGGGATTTGTCTTTCTCCGACTGGCTTATTTCACTTCACAAAATGTTCTCTAGGTCCATCCATATCGTTGCAAATGGTTAGATTTCCTTCTTCTTTATAGCTGAGTAAATGCTCCATTGTATACACGTACCAGTTTCTTCATCCAGTCGTCTACCGATGGGCATTTCAGTTGTTTCCAAGTTTTGGCTGTTGAAAATGGAGCTGCAGGGAACATAAGGGTGCAGACACTTTTTTGGAATTAGTGTCTTGGGTTTCTCTGGATAGATACCTAAGAGTGGGACTGCTGGGTCATAAGGTAGCTTCATTTCCAGTTTTTTGAGATACCTCCATACTGATTTCCATAGTGGCTCACCAGTCTACAGTCCCACCAACAGTGCACCAGGGTTCCCTTTTCTCCACAGCCTCGCCAGCACTTGTTGTTTGTTGATTTATTGATGATAGCCACTCTGACCGGAGTGAGGTGGTATCTCATCGTGGTTTTTATTTGCATTTCTCTAATGATTAGTGAGGTTGAACCTTTTTTCTTGTGCCTGTTGGCCATGTGCATGTCCTCGTTAGAGAAATGCCTCTTCGTATCCTCTCCCCATTTTTTTTATTGTTGGTTTGAGGTGTACAGAACAATGCAATAGTTACCCTTTTCACCCACACAAAGTAACAACCCCCCTCCCCCCATCCACTGCCCTCCCACCCCCAATTTCATGCTTATCTATTACAATTCCATTGAATCCGTTCCCGCACTCTACTCCATGTCCCGAGGTTATATATGTATATATAATTATAGTTGACATACAGTATTAATCAACATCAGTTTCAGAAATACAATGCGGTGGTCAAGCCTCAACATCAACTATGAAGTGGACTCTTCAAAAGGACATGGGTCCATCTGGCCCCCTAAGAAATGCTTACAACATTATTGATTGTATTCCTCGAACTGTCTTTTTCTATCCCTGCGGCCAAATTACAATTACCCAATTGTATTGTCTCATCCCTTCCCCTTCTCCTTCATCCCCACCCCCTCCCGACTAGCAACCCTCAGTTCTTCCTCTGTGTCTCAGAGACTATCTCCATCCACTTCTCCCATCCAATCAGTTCCTTAGAATCCACGTATAAGTGAGATCATATGATATTTGTCTTTCTCTGACTGACTTATTTCACTTAGCATAATGTTCTCTAGTTCCATCCATATTGTTGCAAAGGGTACTATTTCCTTCTTCTTTATACCTGAATAATACTCCATTGTGTAGATGTACCAAAGTTTCTTAATCCAGTCATCTACCGATGGGCATTTTGGTTGTTTCCAAGTCTTAGCTATTGTGAATAACGCCACAATGAACATAGGGGTACATATATTTTTTTGGATTAATGTCTTGGGATTTTTTGGATAGATACCTAAGAGTGGGATTGCTGGGTCGTAAGGTAGTTCCATTTTCAGATTTTTGAGTTGCCTCCATACTGATTTCCATAATGGCTGCACCAGTCTGCAGTCCCACCAGCAGTGCACCAGGGTTCCCTTTTCTCCACAGCCTCGCCAGCATTTGTTGTTTGTTGATTTATTGATGATAGCCATTCTGACCGGGGTGAGGTGGTATCTCATTGTGGTTTTAATTTGCATTTCCCTAATGCTAAGTGATGTTGAACATTTTTTCATATGCCTGTTGGCCATCTGTATGTCCTCTTTGGAGAAACGTCTCTTCATATCCTCTGCCCATTTTTTAATTGGGTTGTTTGTTTTTTTGGTGTTGCGTTGAATAGGTGCTTTATAAATGTTGGATATTAACCTCTTATCAGAAATATCGTTGGCCGGGCCGGCCGAGTGGCGCGATGGTTAAGAACTCGCTTGGGATGCCAGAGGGCCCCGGTTCGGATCCCACATATGAGGGCCAGTGACACTGCCCTCCACAGCTAAGATGCTGAACAACAGCTCAACCTGGAGCTGGGCTGCCATGAGTCGCCGGCGACGGCGTGGGCTGCAGTCCCTGTGGCAGTGGATTGCCATGGGCTACAGTGTGTGGCCAGCAGCCAGCGTGAGCGGCCAGCAGCCGCAGTGAGCGGCCGTCCAGAAGCCGGCGACTGATCTGCCTCGCCAGAGAAGAGCGCAATGATGGTGCCAACTTGGGCCAGTGAAGCAACGTCCTCCACAACTAGATTGAAGAATAAAAAACGACAGCAACTTGTCTGTTCCCCTTTCCCCAATTCCCCAGCACTGTTCCCATCCCCCCAATTCCCCAATTAAAAAAAAAAAAAATCTTAAAAAAAAAAAAAAAAAAGAAATATCGTTGGCCAATATGTTGTCCCTTTCAGTAGGCTGCCTTTTTGTTTTATAGATGATCGTTGGCTGTGAAAAAAACTTTTAAGTTTGATGCAATCCCATATGTTTATTGTTTCTTTATTTCCCTTGCCCGAGGGTATATATCAGTAAAAATATTTCTGAGGGTAATGTCTGCAAATTTCTCCCTGTGTTTTCTTCTAGGACTTTTATGGTTTGAGGTCTCACATTTAAAGCTTTAATCCATTTTGAAATTGTTCTGGTGTATGGCATAAGCAGGTGGTCCATTTTCACTTTTTTGCATGTGTCCGTCCAATTTTCCCAGACCATTTACTAAGTAGACTGTATTTACTCGGATATAAATTCTTGCTTCCATTGTCATAGATGAAATGACCATATGTGGATGGATTTATTTCTGGGTTCTCTATTCTGTTCCATGGATCTATATGTCTGTTCTTCTGCCAGTACCATACTGTTTTGATTAGTATAGCCTTGTAATATGATTTGAGGTCGGGTAGCGTGATACCTCCCATTTTAATCAGATTTTCCATGCATGCCGTGCCTTTGGGGTCTTTTATGGTTCCAACTAAATTTTAGGATTATATGTTCTATTTCAGAGAAAAATGTCCTTGGTCGTTTGATAGGAATTGCATTGAATTTACACATTGCCTTAGGTATTATTGACATTAACTCTATTAAGACTTCCTATCAATGAACATGGTATATATTTGCATTTATTTGTATCTTCTTTGATTTCTCTCTTCAGTGTCTTATAATTTTCGGAGTACAGGTCTTTCACTTCTTTGGTTAAATTTATTCCTAGGTATTTCATAGTTTTTGAATTAATTGTAAATGGCATTGATTTCTTGATTTCTTGTTCTGATAGTTTATTATTGGTGTATACAAATGCAACTGATTACTGAATATTAATTTTGTATCCTGCTACTTTACTGAATGCATTTCTCAGTTGTAACATTTTCTTTGTGGAGTCTTTGGGATTCTCTCTCTACACAGTATCACGTCATCTGCATATAATGACAATTTTAGTTCCTCCATTCCAATTTGGATGCTTTTAATTTCATTTTCTTGTCTGATTGCTCTTGCAAGAGCTTCCAGAAATATGTTGAAAAAAAGTGGTGGGAGTGGGCAGCCTTGTCTTGTTCCCGATCTGAAGGGGAAAGGTTTTAGCCTTTCCCCGTTGAGTAAGATGTTAGCTGTGGGCTTGTCATATGTGTCCTTTATTATGTTGAGATATGATCCCTCTATTCCCACTTTGCTAAGAGTTTTTTTTTTTATCATAAATGGCTGTTGGATTTTGTCAAACACATTTTCAGCATCCACTGATGGGATCATATGATTTTTATTTTGTATTTTGTTAATGTGGTGTATTGCGTTAAGTCATTTGTGGATATTCAACCAACCTTGCATACCAGGAATGAGTCCCACTTGATGGTGGTGTAAGATCTGTTTCATGTGCTGCTGAATGCAGTTTGCTCGAATTTTCTTGAGTATTTTTGCATTTATGTTCATTAGGGATATCAGGTTATAGTTTTCTCTTTTTTTGGTAATATCTTTGTCTGATGTTGGGATCAGAAGAAGAGTGGCCTCATAAAATGTCCTTGGGAGCCTTCCCTCCTTCTGTAGTTTTTTTGGAATAGTGTGAGGAGAATAGGTATTAATTCTTCTTAAATGTTTGTACAGTTCACCTGTGAAGCCATCTCGTCCAGGACGTTTGTTTGTTGGAAGCTTATCGATTATAGATTCAATTTCTTTGGTAGTAATCAGTCTGTTCAGTGATTTCTTCTTGGCTCAGACTTGGAAGAGTGTATGCTTCTAGAAATGTATCCATTTCTTCCAGATTGTCGAATTTGTTGGCTTTCAGTTGCAGTTGATATCCAATTTTAAAGCTTTGTGATCAGAGAATATGCTTGGTATGATTTCAGTCTTCCTTACTTTGTTGAGGCTAGTTTAATGTCCCAAGATATGGTCTATCCCTGAGACTGTTCCATGTACACTAGAAGAGAATGTATAGTCTGATGTTCTAGGATGAATTGCTCTATAAATGTCAAGTATGTCCATTTCATCTATTGTGTCCTTTAGGGCTGATATGTCTGTATTTATTATCTGTTTGGATGGTCTCTCCATAGCTGTCAATGATGTATTTAGGTTTCCTACTATAATTGTGTTTTCGTCAATTTCTCTCTTTAGGTCTGTTAGTAGCTGCTTTGCATCTTTTGGTGTGCCGTGATTGGGGGCATAAATATTGATGACTGACTGTTATGTCTTCTTGTTGGATAGTCCCCTTGATCATTATGAAATGTCCATCTTTGTCTCTTGTTACCTTTGTTATCCTGAAGCCTGTTTCATCTAAGTATGGACACACCTGATTTTCTCTGGATACCATTAGCTTGAAGTGTCATTTTCTACCCTTTAATTTTGAGTGTGTATTTGACCTTGTAGCTGAGAAGTGTCTCTTGGATGCAGCATATGGCTGGGTTTAGTTTTTTCATCCAGCCTACTCCACTGTGCCTTTTCATGATGAGTTCAGTGCATTTACATAGGAGATTGTTGATCTATGAGGATTTCTATCCTTCTATCTTTGGTTTTCTGGTAGGATTCTGTCTCCACTGTTTCTTTGCCTTTTTGTTGCTGTCTGTTATTTCAGTATGGTGCTATTCTATGATTTTTCTCTCTGTTTCTTCTTTTTTTATGTTACATATTTCAGTTCTGGATTTTCTTGATTGGTTACCATTAAGTTTACATAAAAGAAATCTTCACATTTAGAGTTTCCCTTTTATTCCTCATGCTTTGTTTCTCCGTTTCCCTTTGCTGGTTCAGACCTTTACTGTCTCCCCTTTTATGATTTTTGGGTCACAAATTATTGCTCTTAATGCTTTGAGTTGATTGCTGTGCTGCAGTATCAAGTTGTCTTTTTCCTCTTTGATGTTTTTTTCTTCTTTACCCTGTATGTTATGTTGAAGTGTATTGTGTGTGTCCTATTTTTGGTTTAGGGGTTGCCATTTCCTGCTTCTGTCTGTCTGCTGATAATACTACTCATGGTTTTGTATTCTTTTGTTTTTCTCTTTCAGGTTGAATGGCCTCATTCAGCATTTCTTGTAGTGCAGGTTGTGTGTAAGAAAATTCCCTCAGCTTCTGTATGTCTGGAAAGGTCTTTATTCCTCCTTCATATCTAAAGGGTATCCTTTTTTCCCCCGCCAAGTATTTTATTTATTTATTTATTTTATTCTGAAAGCAACATTTTTAAAATTAGTTTTAGCTGTACAGTGAAGGGATTAGACAGCTAAAGGGCATCTTTGCTGGATATATTATTCTTGTCTCACAATTTCTGTCTTTCACTATTTGATGCCACGCCCTCTTGGCTTGTAGAGTTTCTGCTGAAAAATCTCGTGATAATCTAATGGGCTTTCCTTTGTAGGTTACCATCTTCTTTTATCTTTCTTGGTTTTCCTTTGTAGGTTACCATCTTTTCCTTGGCTGCCTTAAGGATTTTTTTGTTTTTGCTTGTTATTTTTGACAGCTTGAATACAATGTGCCTCGGAGAAGGCCTGGTGGGATTGAGGTAACGAGGTGCTCTGTTTGCTTTTGCATTCGAGGATCCAGCTCTTTTCATGAGTTTGGGAAGTTCTTGTTGACTATTTGTTTGAATATGCTTTCTGTTCCTTTCTCCTTTTCTTCTTCTTCTTCTTCTGGGATGCCCATTATTCTTATGTTGCTCTTTCTGATGGAGTCAGACAGTTCTTGTAGAGTTCTTTCATTTCTTTTCATTCTCAAGTCTCTCCTTCAACCTGTGTCATTTCCAGATTTCTGTTTTCGATGTCACTGAATCTTTCCTTCATCTGGTCAGCTCTATTGCCTAAGCTGGCTATTTCGTTCTTCATGTCTTTTATTGAGTTCCTAAGCTCCAGAAATTGTATTTGGTCCTCTTTTAAAATTTCAGCCTCTTGGGCCGGCCAAGTGGCGTGATGGTTAAGAACTGGCTTGGGATGCCAGAGGGCCCCGGTTCGGATCTCACATATGCGGGCCAGTGACATGCCCTCCACAGCTAAGATGCTGAACAACAGCTCAACCTGGAGTTGGGCTGCCATGAGTCGCTGGCGACGGCATAGGCTGCAGCCCCTGTGGCAGTGGGTTGCCATGGGTTACCGTGTGTAGCCAGCAGCCAGCGTGAGCGGCCAGCAGCCGCAGTGAGTGGCCATCCAGAAGCCGGTGACTGATGTGCCTCACCTGGGAAGAGCACAATGATGGTGCCAACTTGGGACAGTGAAGCAACGTCCTCCACAACTAGACTGAAGAACAAAAGGACAGCAACGTATCTGTTCCCCTTCCCCCAATTCCCCAGTGCTGTTCTCATCCCCCAACTCCCCAATAAAAAATCTTTAAAAGAAAAAAAAACAGAAAACTTAACATTGAAAACCTGTTTAATGATGAAAGGATGGGCACAATGCTCTTCGAGGAACACATGCTACAAAAACAAACAAACAAACAAACAAACAACACACCTGACTTTGGTTTGGGAACGAGCCTGTCCATGTATCTCCTGAAAATGGTTGTCCCTCCTCATTTCAGAAATTCAGAATAATGCCTCGAGTGCATGGAGAACCTTATTCAAACCAGGAAAATGGAAGTGGGGTGAGCCGTACAGAATGACTCCTGTGTGTGTGTGTGTGTGTGTGTGTGTGTGTGTGTGTGTTCCCTACAGGCAACGTAGGAAAATGCAAGTTTCCAAACATTACCTTGCCCTGTGGGCATTTGTGGGGGACGTGACAGGGGCTTCCCTGCCTGTGATCATGCAGGTCCTCTGAGACACGAGATTCAATGGACACGTTTCCGTAGTTTCAGTCTATACCCGGGACATACCCTTGGCTGGACTCCTGGTGGCAGCTGGCAGGTCCCAACTCTGCAAGGGTCACCAGCAGGCTGGAAACCCAGGGACGCGCTAATGTTGCAGCTCGTGTCGGAGGCCAGCCACATTGACACATAAAATTCACCATCACAGATCTACTCCCTATTCCGGGAGAGACCTGTGCCTAAATGGCTGGACACTTGACTGAGAGCGGGAGCCAGTGACGGGCTCAGGATGCTCCCCATCTGAAAGTTCTTCACTGCCCTTCTGTACCTGCCGGTGCTAAGCCTCATGGACCCAAGACGACTTGCCTAGCAAAACGCCTCCGTCGGTCAACATTCCCATGACTTCCGGCCTCCCTGACCGCCCCCCCCCCCCCATTAAAACTTAGACTTGAAAACCCATTTCATGATGAAAGGATTTCAAGAATGCTCCTCAGCCGACCCACGCTACAAATCTGAGGGCTTGCTGCTGGGTTGCATGAATAGATCGGGCAAAGCCTCTTGGTTGTCTGGGCTTCTCTCTTCCTCACTGAGAGGATTGCTTTCCTGACTGCTCTGTTTCTTCCCCTCACTGTAGTCAGCTCTCTCCCGAGCCATCCCCGCCATCTGGCTCGTTAACAGCTTTGCGGAATTTAATTCAACGCGAGGCTTTTGTGCAGCGCCTCATAGGTGTCAGACACGGAGCCAGGTGCCAGGGTGACAGAAACAGGTACTTCCCGTCCCAGGTGTGTGAACATATGGAGCAAAGAGTCAGGATACTGCATAAAATCGCACGGTCTGTCTAATCTGAAAACAAGTTTGGAGAGATCCAACTGGTCTTTTCTGAGCAGCGTTTTGAAATCTCTACAATAAAATTCAATGGGTGTATATTCACATATACCTCTCCTGATAGCTAAAAACATGCATGCATAAGCAAACATATAAATAATGAATATGTCCCTTGAAATTAATTGAGGTAGGTTGCTTTGCAATGTGAGCCTCCACCATCACCACCATCACCATCACCATCACCATCACCACCATCACCATCACCATCACCACCATCACCATCACCATCACCATCACCACCATCACCATCACCACCATCATCACCACCATCACCAGCATCACCATCACCACCATCACCATCACCATCACCATCACCACCATCACCATCACCATCACCACCATCATCACCACCATCACCACCATCACCAGCATCACCACCATCACCACCATCACCATCACCACCATCATCACCACCATCACCATCACCGTCACCACCATCATCACCACCATCACCATCACCAACATCACCATCACCATCACCACCATTACCACCACCACCATCACCACCATCACCACCACCACCATTACCACCATCACCATCACCACCATCATCACCACCATCACCACCATCACCACCATCACCATCACCATCACCACCATCACCATCACCATCACCATCACCACCATCACCATCATCACCACTATCACCACCATCACCATCACCATCACCACTGTCACTGTCATGTTGCAGGACAGGAAACCAAGCTTCACAGAAGTTGAGCGTTGCCCAGGACAGCAAGCTAGTAACCCACGGCACCATCCCTTGTACCCAGTTACTCCCAAGGCAACGCTTTTGCTGTGTCTGCCCGGTACCAGCACCGCATGCTGAAAGCCTTCCTCCCAGACACTACCAGCTCGCCCTTTGCACCTCTCCTCTTCTTCTTTGCCTCCCGTTTGCCCCGGGGACGTGACAGCCACCACCTTGGGCGGGGAGGACGGGGGCCCTTACTAGCCGTGTACACAGCAGCAGGAACACCAGGAGCCCGGTTTCTGACGACTGCCTGACACAGCGCCCTCCTCCACCTCGTACCATCAAAGCTCCACCATGTGTAAGCTCTCTCGTCACAGGATCGCTGCTCCAGCCACTCCTGGTTCTGAGGCAGCCTTTGCGCTCCTGCACCCTGCAAATGACCCCTGCTCCCCCGTTCCTGCATACACTCTAAACCCTCTCTCCTCACCACTCTGATGGCAGCTCAGCCATATCCGTAATCGGATTTGCTCTTAATCCGCGCTGCAAAGGATCAAAGCAGTGACCCTCGGGGGCAGAGCTGGATTGAACCCAGCCCGTGGCGCCAGGTAAAAACGACAGGCGTTAAGCATTTCTCTGCAAAGTCCCCGCTCGTTGTCAGGGACGGCTGAGAACCACTGAGAAGCACAAAATCATCCAACATCATTCTAACATCTTTGGCTTGTTGCATCCTGTATCCCCCATCCCAAATCGATCATTATCACGAAACCAGTTCTAAGAGCTTCCTGGCCGGCATCCTGCAAAGTTCCCTGGAAAAGGGGATGGTCAGCCACCTGCAGGGCCCACCTGGAAGCGGGGTGGCCAGCGCAAAGCCGACCGACTAGGCGTCACTGCTTGTCACCCTTGTCCTTCTGTGACCCCGTCCATGGTCCTTGCATGTCTGTGCACAGCAGATGTACATGCAAGAGGGGCCGCTGGTCCTGGGAAAAGCCCATCGCCTCAGGGTGCTTTTCCGACACAACCAGGGGCCGGTGATCGGAGACAGTGAGTCTGGGGGCTTGATGACAGCTGATGACACAGGGACAGGTGTTCTTGGCTGTGACTCAGCTGTCGTGCCGGCTACTTGGGACTCATGATACACTCCCCGGGCTCTGAGAAAAGGCAGGGTTGGCATTCCTGGGTAAATGAAACGCTCCACCGTGAGATGTTTGTGTGAGTACATCCGGAATGTACATGACAAGGGCCGTGCCGTTGACGCGCCCGTGGGCCGGGAGGGCTTGTGGGAAAAGCATGAGGGTGTCAGCTGTGGGCCTCTTTCTGTGCCGTGACCACAGCAGGCTCCGTATGGACCCCAAAGAGACATCTGGTTTGGTTGTGTGTTTTCCACGCCCAAAATCCAAAGGAGTCTTGCAAAGAGCAAGGATTCAATCCGGTTCTCAGAAAATAGGGTTAGAGGAAAAATACGTCAGATGATGATGCTACTGAAAAAATTCTGGAAGGTGTAGCGGTCCTTTACAGAGACGTTTTTCATTTTTCAAGAGGCTGATGAAGGAGTGTGTGTGTGTGTGTGTGTCTGTGTCTGTGTGTCTGTGTATGCATGTGGGTACGTGTCTCTGTGTCTATATCTGTGTGTGTGTGCATGCACACACGCCTGTCTGGTAAGTATCTGTGTGTGTGTGTGTGTGTGTGTGTGTGTGTGTGTGTCTGTGTGTGTCTGTCAGTGTGTGTGTCTGTGTGTGTGTCTGTGTGTGCATATGTGTTCCTATGTGGTGAGTGTGCCTGTGTCTCTCTCTGTGTGTCTGAGCAGGGCAGTGGGCACGCACCCAGGTCTGGGGTGTCATCCTGGAACGTGGTTGATGATGGATGTGGGGGCCATGGGGCCATCGAGGGCTCAGAACGCTGACCCAGATTTTCATCATCGCCGCCCAGAGAGCAGGGTGCTGACAGTTTCCGCGTTCCGGTTGCCCAGGAGAAGAGCAGACAGCGTCCCCGGGGAATTCCCAGTCACTTACGGGAGCACTGGCATCATTTCATGGAAACAGTGAGTGGTTTTGATTGGTGCGTCTCTAGAAACCATTTTAAAGCAATTAGCTCTTTGGAACAAACCATTTGCCCCCCAATAATAACTGAAAAACAACCATAATTTCAAAGCCCACTCACCCCAGCCTGGTCAAGGGAGCGAGTGAAAACTGCACACCAATTCGGTTCTCAGGGTCGTGCCCGGGTCAAGTGTCTGTCTCATGTTGAGCCACCAAGAATCACAGGATGAAACATTCTGGGGGTGAATAAGCCCAGGAAAGAAGCTGTCTGATATGGGTTCTGTAACATTTTTGCAAAGGGATCGCGGAAGTCAAACGCAGGAAACGACGAGACCCACGGGTGAGGACGCCAGGACAGTGCTGACCGCCTCGACTCAAGGATTAACTTGTGTCCATTACAACGTCCAGCTCCTGGCTTCCAGCCTTCATCACCGTTGATTTTAAAGCTCTTACATTCGGGGAGTGTTCGACGCTTGCAAGACCGCTTCTTCACAGAGGCAAAAGCTCACAGCACTTTTCTCATGGGTCTCGGCACAGCTCAGAGCCACGTTCTGTAGGCGGCTGTGAATGAAACGTGTGTGCCATGAAGACGGGCGGGCTCTCTGGGTTGGTCTTGTCAGGAGAGCCTCCTAGTCAGTCACCTTGTAACTCATCACAGATGAAGGCGTCATTGTCCCCTCCTGCTGAGTGGCTCTGTCTCAGGGTTGGGCCAGTGTCTACAGGGGGATGAAACGTGAGACGCCTTTATCAAAAGTCTCCAATATAAGGCAGGTCGTGTTTCTCCAAAGGCACGACCGGAAGCAGGACAAGCTAGTGTGGATTCCCAACACCCACATCACGATTTGCCTTTTCAAGGGACCTGATAATCCGTGGGTCTCCGGAGCATCAGAGTTCCTCACCACGCAGAGAAAACACCCATCGATGTGTCGTGCACAGACATCAGGTAGGTTCCTGGCTGAACGCGCGCTCTGACCTCCACCAGCTGCCGGCAGATTTGCCAGCGTTTCCGGGGCACGTCTCACGGACTCACCTATCCAAGACTCTGCGCTGAAACCTAAGGATCTCAGAGGCCAGGCTTGGACTCACCGTCGGCCTCATTTTCATATTTGCTTCTCTGGTCACCGGCTCAAAATCCATCTTGGCCAGTGGGCGCCTGGTTATCTAGAACTGCGTTTGGCAACCTTTCTGGATACATCCGTCCCTTTGAAATGGAGTGTCGTGTCCACCGTGACATACGGGTTCTGACAATTAAGTTCGTGGACTTGTTGCAATGATGTTGCCGACCTTTTTTGATATCAGAGGGAGGATTCATTAGGGATTTGTACCAACTGGAGAGACACTTCACCAAGTTTACTATTTGGAAGTGCTGAAAAGGCTGCATGAAAGAGTTACACAAAAACGACCTGAACTTTTCGCCAACAATTCAGGTTTCCTGCATCACAACAATGCACCAGCTCACACGGCACTGTCTGTGAGGGAGTTTTTAGCCAGGAAACAAATCACTGTATTGGAACACCCTCCCTACTCACCTGATCTGGTCCCCAGTGACTTCTTCTTTTACCCGAAGATAAAGGAAATATTGAAAGGAAGACATTTGGATGACATTCAGGACATCAAGGGTAATACGACGACAGCTCTGATGGCCATTCCAGAAAAAGAGTTCCAAAATTGCTTTGAAGGGTGGACTAAGCACTGGCATCGGTGCATAGCTTCCCAAGGGGAGGACTTCGAAGGTGACGGTAGTGACATTCAGCAATGAGGTATGTGGCATTTTTTCTAGGAGGAGTTCACGAGCGTAATTGTCACACTTCGTATTCCTGACAGCTCCAGTGGCCTCAACCAGACTCTTGTGACAGGAGAAAATTTAAAAGCACCTAGAGGTACCACGTCCTATATTTGGACACGTATACAGCCTGTAAGCGATACTAAGCTAAGGTTGCATTTTTGTGGGGTTTTTGTTTGTTTGTTTGTTTTTTGTATTTGAATTGAAAAACGTTTATATCATTTGGCGCCAAAACATCTATACAAATATTGACAACCTACAACGTCGCTAACCAAAATGACGCACAGCAGCTACGTGGGTATTGCTAAGGCTGAACCAGCTGGGATCTATGATGAAAAGGGAAGAATAATAACAGCATCCGTAACCCGAGATGCCCGGGAAAGACGCTGCCTTCCCAAATTTGTGCGAATGACGGTGCCCGGAGCGTTGTGGGCTAACGCTGTTAAGTAAAACAGTGAATCAGAATCTCTCGTAACGCCCTAAGGAATAGGCTCATTTGGCTTCTATGTACGATACTAGCAGGTCGCCGGTAATCAGCGTGTATTCCTACATGGGACCCACCGTCGCCTGGAGAACTGGTTTTATTCACCCTTCGAGTGCGTGAGCCACCTCTCAAAGGCCAACTTGTAAGCATGGCCCCCAACGTGGCTCATGAGCGGGCTTGGCCGGGGGTGTAAACCATGACAGAAACGGAGCCCCTTTACCATGGAGCCCAAGCGGCTGTCCCAGGGGAACCGTCAGGCACACGTGATGCCTCAAACCTGTGGATATTAAATCAGGACAAAGTCACCTTTGGATGGGGCCTGAGGAATGTAGCGCGTGTGATGTGACAATTAACCAGGATGCATTCTCTTTTAGTGACTTGGCATGGGATGAGCCACCCCCAGGTGGGCTCCCACAATCACGCCTGAGGTGACACATGACACGAGATACAGCCATGAGCCCTAGAGTCCCGTGATTGATAAAATGGGATGTGAATGGGCCGTCCTACCTCCAGCTACCTGGAGAGAATTATGTGAGGAAAGATGTTTGAAAGCCCCCCCGCTGCACCCCGCAGCGCCTGCCCTGCCGATGGACAAGCTTTGCAGGCAGGATGCACGCGAGACATTTGCCAGCAGTGATGTCTAAATAGCCAGCACTCCCTATCAAGACAGCGTGTCCGGGGGAGAAGAAACAGCAACGGTGATTTGTCTTGCCAGCCGTCAGCTCGCCGACGCGTGGCACTGCCGATAAGGGTCCCTGGGACGTGTCTCCCTCAATCAGCCACCGCCAGAGTCCGTGCGAAATTAAGAGGCATTTCTCATGGGAGACAGGGCCCAACGGATGAGACGGGGGATGGGGAATGCCAGGGCGAGTGAAACCCGAGTCGAGTGACATGATGGAAAAGCTCCTGTCCGGAGGGGACGGCAGGTAATTGCACTGGCGCGCTCGTCGCCTGTCTGTCACTGGAAGTCAGGTTGCTGCCAGCGCAGACACGGCCGGGCCGCGCCGTGTGATAAGAAAGCCTGCGTGTATTACACCTGTATCTGTTTCCTGGGGCGGCCGTAACAAATGACCACTCACGGGAGCCTTACAACAGCAGACGGTGCACGCGCTCGCAGGTCGGGAGTCCAGCCGTCTGCGACCCAGGTGTCGGCCGCAGAGCTCATTTGCGTTGGAGGTTCTAGGAGATCCCCCCGTGTCAGGGGTCACGGCAGCTTCTGGAGTCTGTGGCCACTCCTGGGTGTCCCTGAAGGTGCAAACACATGTCTGCAGCCTCCGCCTCCACGAGCCCATGGACTTGTCCTCTGAGCATGTGTCTCTGTGTCCCCTCTGGCCTTGTCACAACACCAGGCATTAGGCTGAGGACTCACCCTCCTCCAGGCGATTCACCTGCAGACACCTGCTTTCCCAGGGAGTCCCCACTGTGAGTCGCGAGGTGGACAACGGGTTTTGGACGACACTCATGGACCGTTTTAAAGCCAACACATCCAGTGTCACTCGGTGTATTCACAATGGTTTGCAGCCACCCCCTCTATCTATTTCTAGAACATGCCATCCCTCCTAAGGAGACCCGTCCCCGTGAGCGGTCACCCCTGTCCCCGCCCCCAGCCCCTGACAATCACGCGCCCACTTTCTGTCCCTGTGGATGGGCCCATTGTGGACGTTTCACGTACATGGAGTCACACACGGGGGTGGCCGTGGGTGTCTGTCGCTCCCTGAGCACCGTGTCCCCAGGGTCCCCCCACGTGGTGGCGAGTGTCCCTGTGTCTTTCCTTTTCAGGGCTGCGTAATAGTCCACTGCCTGCTGAACCTCACTCTGGGTATCCGTTCGTCATGCGACGCACATCTGGGTAGTTTCCCCTTCTTGCTCATTCCAAAAAAGCAATGCTACGGACGTCTGTCCGGATGCTCTGGTGCACGTGCGTTTCTGTTCGCCTTGGGTATCTACCTAGGAGTAGGCCGGCTGGGTCTCACGGAAAGTCTGTGTTTCCCTCTTTGAGGCATTCCCAGGCGGCTCTCCAAGGTGGCCGCCCCGTTGGACACCCCCGCCAGCCCGGAGGGGGGTTTGGGTTTCCATCCACACCCTCGCCAACGCTTGTCCTCATGCGACTCGTTGACTGTAGCCACCCGACAGGGTGTGGAGGGACATTTCCGTGCGATTGGTGTCGCCATCGTCCTGATGACTGTGTGGATCACTTCTATATCTTCTGTGGAGCAATAGCTCTTCTAATCTCTTCCCCATTTTAAAACCTGGGCGATAGGTTTTGTTATTCTTATTGTGACGGGGTTGCAAGAGTTCTTTATACAGTCTCGATGCATGCCCTTTTTCAACTATAGGACTTGCCCGAAGAAATCGCTTTATTGTTGATCCACTTTACCAAGTTCAATGGGAAGCAGTTTTTTTGGTTTGTTTTTTTTAAGATGTTGATTAAACTGTAGCTAACATACACTATGACACTCGTGTCAGGGGTCCACCATAGTGATTCAACATTTATCGACCCAAAAAGTGATCACACCACCTGATACGGTACCACGCTGTCACAATATTTTTCTTGTTGGGGGGACACTTACTGGGGTGACCAATTGTTAGCAAAGTTACATAGGTTTCAGGTGTAAAATTCTGTGACACATCATCTGTATATCATGTTGTGTGCTCACCACCCAGAGTCAGCTGTCCTTCCATCACCATATATTTCACCCCCTTGACCTTCATCTACCACCCCCTCTCCCCTTACCCTCTGGTAACCTCTGAATTATTCTGTCCCGATATTATTGACCCTGTTCCCCATGCTGTACGTGACATCCCCAAGACTTACTCATACCTAGAAATGTGGACCTTGTATTCCTTTCGCGTTGTCCCCCTTTTTTCCAGCGAGAGTTGACCGACAATATTATATCAGTTTTGGGGGCACAGCACAGTGGTTAGACATTTATATAAGTTATGCCGTGATCTAGTCCCCGCCTGGCCTGACACATAGCTATCACCATGTCATTGACTCTGTTCCCTGCGCTGTACTTTACATCCCGTGACTGTTTTGTAACCGCCGATCTGTGTCTCCTAACCCCCGCCCCTTGTTCACCCTGCCCCAGTGGGGAGCTCCTAAACATTTGTTTTGTTGTGTTTTACCTTCTAGGAAGGCTAAAATACTCACAGCACAGAAAGCATATCAGCAAAACGACTTTGAAGGGGAGATGAAAAATGCCTTGGTGTGAGGACACAGGAGCGGAAGGTTACGGACGTTTATCACCAGATCTGAAAGCCCCTTTTTGTGTGTGTGTCCCCGTCATTCGGAAGTTCTCACGGCTGCGTACTTTCGCGTGCCGGCTCTGTCTTATCTGACCAAGTGCCATACACGGGAAGTGATGTATATTAAACGCTGGTGCTTGGTAAAATACCACGGTATGGGGAGCATAGAACGATTACTTGTTCTCTTATCTGGCTTCTTGAGGCATTAAATGTGCTCTGGAAGCCCTTTGCAAGCCCTGATGTGTTTGCCAAACGCACCGATTCCATGTCCATCATAAAATACATGCATCGCTTTCCTGGATTGATCGCAGAAGGGAGCACCATGCCCTGGGGCCAGTGACTTTCAGCGATCATCTGGGGAGAGGCCTGGTGGGCTGCAGCGAGCCCAGGTTTCTGTATCTGGTGGGGAACGCGCCGACCGATACAAACACGGACCCTGCAGAATCCAGGTCAGGTCTCATCACCTGCAGATCGGTTGCTTTCGGTAAAGACGGTGCCTGACAAGCCAATGACTGCATCGCGAAGTGAAGGCCACTGGTTTTTCTCTTGCATTTCACCTGTGACCTTTCCGGTCATAGGTTCCCCTCACGTGTTCCCACCTACGGGCTGTGTTTCGAGGTGTTCCCGGATAACCAAGCTCAGGTACCCAGAAGTGGCCCGTGAGGTCGCCCTCGAGGACATTGCTGAGGACGTCCCAAGGGCCTCCCTCGGTGGAGAAACCCCCCGTGCCGTCCAGCTTTTGTCCTCACCGGGCTGTCGCACACCTCGCCCGTGTATGGACTGACTTCATGGCTGCCTGACGCTGACCACGACGGGCAGGGCTGGACACGACCGGCGTGGGCTACTGGGCAGCTCCGCCATAGTTCGTCACACGTCCCAGCTTTAGCCACAGTCTTTGAACTTGAAACCATCATGGTTACATTGTAGGCCTAGGTCCAGGCGACGTGGTCAGTGGTGACGATTTCGTTCCAAAACGTTTGAATCTTATCAGCCTGGGTGTGTATCTGCATGAGGTTCCAAAGTGGGGGGAGGACACGTCCCAAAAGGCATGCAATGCTTGTGACCCCAACACGTGCTCTGTGACCTGGAAATAAGGAAGGGCTACCTGATGGGGGTTGGTGGGAGCACCTGGGCAAGGACACTGCACCCCTCTCTTTGCCTTTCTGTGGAGTCTACTCACCCAGGACCAGGCTGCCTGTCTAATTCTGGGTTTCCGACGGGCAAACCCCGTCCTGCTGCCCTTACTGCGTGGCCCCACACCCGGCACCCCCTGGGCGATTTCTTTCCATCTCCTTCCTCTGCTTTTGGCCCAGAGGCAGCAGAAAAGGGGCGTCCCTTCTGACTTTTCACGTCCCATGCTCTGAAGTCACCAGCACAACGCAGAGCAGCCCACAGCCAGCGCCTGCAATGGCTGCGTGCGAAGACGGCCCCAGGAAAACATCCCCATTTTTGTTTAAATCCCCAGGATCACCCTTGTTTTTTTTCCTCCTGAGCGTGCCCGGCCACAGACGTTCTTGTGTTTCCAGGATCTGCCCACAGGGACGTGGAAATCGGCGTTGCTTTTGGCAGAAGGCAGGAAAGCCAGGCCAGCCTGGGCGTTTTCCCACCGATTTCTTCCCCCGTGGAGGGAAGACCACGTTTCGTTGGTTAGAAGGAGACTTATCATTCAGGGTGTTGGTTGTCCGTTGCGCATCACTGCAGGGAACCCCCACCTTTAAAACTGCACCCTCTTGAACGGCAGGAAAACTGCCGGCGTTAAAAGAGGTTTCATCTTCTTCTTAAGGAAAGTGCTATTGAATGGCAGGGATGTCGTGTTGCTATACGTGTTCAAGACTGTTTATCTTTCCCAGTTCCTGCACCAATAGCTAGTTTCATGTCAACTTGAACTTCTGGAGTGATAGCCAAAGTTGTCTTTATTTTATTTATTTATTTATTTATTTTTTTAATGACTGACATTGAAGGCCACATGTACAAAAGCAGGTCCTTGTTGTCAGGATTCAGTTTGCATTTTAAAAGCGTTGCTAACAGTCATCTCGCAGAAAACCTAGCAGAGTCGTCAGGTCCTACGCTGGCCCCAAAGGAAATGGGGAAACAGCGCCTGGGATGGTGTGCCACGGGGGCCAATTTAAACCTAATTTGAAAATTCAGAGATCGGGTCCTTTCTCCCAAGTTTGCCTTCTCCCGCTTAGCCGTTGTTCCTTAATTTTTTTTTTTAATTTCACCCAATCCCTGCTTTCCCTTCCCTTTGGCAAACATTGGCTTGTTGCTATCATCATAGCAGTAGTGTGGTCACTCCGATGGAGGCAGTGTTACTGTTATTATTGTTATTACTGCTACTTCTGCGATGGTAGCGGTATTGTCTGATTGCTGTCATCACAGCAGTTTTGTGCTGAATCTCATGGGAGCAGTATTATTATTATTACTCTCGTGGAAGCAGTATTATTACTATTACTCTCGTGGGAGCAGTATTATTACTATTACTCTCACGGGAGCGGTATTATTATTGTTACTCTCACGGGAGCGGTATTGTTATTGTTACTCTCACGGGAGCAGTATTGTTGTTGTTACTCTCACGGGAGCAGTATTATTATTATTACTCTCACGGGAGCAGTATTGTTATTGTTACTCTCATGGGAGCAGTATTGTTATTGTTACTCCCATGGGAGCAGTATTGTTATTGTTACTCCCATGGGAGCAGTATTATTATTGTTACTCTCACGGGAGCAGTATTGTTATTGTTACTCTCGTGGGAGCAGTATTGTTATTGTTACTCTCACGGGAGCAGTATTGTTATTGTTACTCTCATGGGAGCAGTATTGTTATTGTTACTCTCGTGGGAGCAGTATTGTTATTGTTACTCCCATGGGAGCAGTATTATTATTGTTACTCTCGTGGGAGCAGTATTGTTATTGTTACTCTCGTGGGAGCAGTATTGTTATTGTTACTCCCATGGGAGCAGTATTGTTATTGTTACTCTCACGGGAGCAGTATTATTATTGTTACTCTCACGGGAGCAGTATTGTTATTGTTACTCTCATGGGAGCAGTATTATTACTGTTACTCTCGTGGGAGCAGTATTATTACTGTTACTCTCGTGGGAGCAGTATTGTCATTGTTACTCTCATGGGAGCAGTATTATTATTATTACTCTCATGGGAGCAGTATTATTATTATTACTCTCATGGGAGCAGTATTATTATTATTACTCTCATGGGAGCAGGGTTATTATTGTTACTCTCATGGGAGCAGGGTTATTATTGTTACTCTCATGATGGCAATAGTGTGGTTACTCCTATGGAGGCAGTGTTATTATTACTGCTGCTCTTATGGAAGCAGTCTTGTATTATTACTATCAAGATAGAAGTATTATGATTACTCTCATGGGAGCAATATTAGTGTTATTACTCTCACAGAACCAGTGTTTTTCTTATTATTATCACTGGTACGCTCATGAAATCAATATTTTTATTATTACTCTCATGGAAGCACGGTTATTATTATTATTATTACTCTCATGAAAGGATTACTATTACTATTACTTTCATGGAAGCAGTATTATTATTATTCTCTTGGAAGCAGTACTATTATTACTCTCATGGAAGCAGTATTATTATTATTGTGCTCATGGAAGCAGTACTATTATTATTACTCTCACAGAACCAGTGTTTTTCTTATTATTATCACTGGTACGCTCATGAAATCAATATTTTTATTATTACTCTCATGGAATCAGAGTTATTATTATTACTCTCATGGAAGCAGGGTTAATATTATTACTCTCGTGGAAGCAGGGTTATTATTATTATTATTACTCTCATGATAGCAGTATTATTATTACTCTCATGGGAGCAGTATTATTATTATTACTCTCGTGGAAGCAGTACTATTATTACTCTCGTGGAAGGATTACTATTACTATTACTCTCGTGGAAGCAGTATTATTGTTACTGTCACGGAAGCAGTGTTCGTAGGAGCGGTAATACTCTCATGGGAGCAACATTACTGTTTTTGCTACTGTCCCTATTATTGCCCTCATGGAAGTCATTGATTAAATCCACGGAGCAGTTGCCACACACCAGTAGACGTTTTGCACACAACAGCTCGTTTCAGGCTCGCGGAACCCCAGCGTCACTTCCGAGTGTCCCCCTCATTTACATATTGTGGCGCCAGGGCACAGAGAGGCCAAGTGCCTTTCCCAAGGCCCCCAGCTGGCTTGGTCGCCAGGTGTGGCTTCCGCTTAGATCGGCTCCGGTTCAGGCAACTCCTGACACGGCACAAGCCCGGCGCCCCCACCTTTCCATCCGTCTTCCTCTCTCTTCTTCTCAGCCACCTGCAGACCCACTTCCTCCTCCATGTGTTCATTTTTCTCGCAAGCCGGGAGGAACGTTGGCTCCCCAGGACGTCACCCCTGGGGTCACAGCTGCCAGCCTGTTCCGTTCAGGGGCAAGGGGGTTTTGCAGAGGTCCTTAAGGTGACCCCTCTGCAGACCTGAGCAGGGAGATGACCCTGGATTTCTCCAGGTGGCCCCCTCGAAAGCACAGGACCTCTGGAAATCAGAGCTGTCTACCTACTGTGGGCAGAAGAGCAGCCGTGGGAGGACCCGCTCAGACCAGTCAGGAGACCAGAGGGGGCTCAGCGGGTGCCAAAGGCAACCCCTCCAGAGCCAAGGTGCCCCTTGCAGCAGCTTTGCAAGACAGAGCTCCCTGCATCTGCAACGGGAATGTTCCCACATGCTGCATATCTAATTGGACTCTTCGGGGGGGCGGGCGTTTCGGTTTCAATCTGATGGACAAAACCATCTCTTCAGAGCTCAGTGACCCATGTCCACCACTGCGTTGCTTTCTAAAACATGTCATCGTTTTGTTTCTCATCCAAATGTCCAGAAGGTCAAACGCAAGCCAACAGAGCCGTGCGTGCAGCTTGGACGGCGTCAGCCTCTAAATCTAGGCACTTGTGTGGTTTTCATTAAAGGAAGGTTGATGACGGTAGGACCAAAAAAAAAAAAAATGTCATCTTGGAAAAGAACTTTGTTCTAGACTCAGAAAATCCTCATCAGTGAAGCAGAGATCAACGCTTCAAATTTGCCACAGGAAAATGCACGTTGTGGCGAGTGCAGTCGGAAAGTGGGGAAACCACAGAGACGGTTTCAGGAAAGGCAAAAGGATTTCCAATTATTATCTGTGGCATCAAGTGACTGTGAACAAGAATTAGTTGCCATCTTTGTGAAATATATTGTAGGCTATATTTGTATAGGTACGCACATATATAGACCACGAGTCGAAGCGTGGATGTGAGAAATGAAACCCAAGGTCACAGTAGGCATGACCTCTGTTGAGAGGAAGGGTAAAGGAGTAATTTGGGGCTGCAGATATCTTACCTACAACCCTTTCTTATCCCAGCCATCCGAATACTTTTGGTAAAAAAACACGTTAAAATATGATGGTCCAGTAGGCATCCAGGTGCATCCGATCTGGAATTTCAAGGGGAACTATACACCACCACATGCACATTTACAAAGAAAAGGACGATAGGTCCTGGTTCCTTGCCCTGTGGCCTCCCCCCCAGATCTTTGCAAATATGGAAGAATCCAGACAGTTTGCTTTAGGTGTTCTCGAAAGAGAGTCTGCCCAGAACCTGTCCCCGCCGTAAAACACGGTGGTTTCCTGCATGAATCAGCTGTCCCTTCCGTGAGGCTGCGTGCCCAACGATCCCACGTGTGCCTTCCTCCACGTGAGGACGCGGCCAGAGGACGCCTTCTGTGACCTAGGATGAGGAAGGCAGCTCCGTGGGGTCTCTTACGAGGGCGCTGACGCGGTTCATGGGGCTCCAGCCTCATGAGCTCATCACCCCCAAGGGACCCACCTCCTCCTTCTGTGGCTTAGGATTTAATAGATGAATCTGGGTGGGGACAGAAACACTCAGTCCATAGTGTGGGCTGAGAACACTTGACAGGATCAGGGCATCCTCTGAGGCCAGAAGCTCAAAGATAAAGAGGAGGAAAGCGGGCACGGAGGGAAGGGTGGCTTCAAGGTGAAGCCGCTGGCGAGAGAGAACCCCGAGATACGCAAGCACCCCTGGCTGATGGCACACCTGGGATGGTGGGCAGGGGCCACCGGGTGGGACAGGTGAAGGCGACCTGCCCCTATGGGAGCCCCTGTGTCTCATATGCAAACGCCCCGATTGACTAACTCAAGACGCAAACGACAAGATGTAGAACCACCTGCCGGCACTGAACAAAATGTCCCCAAAATAGCCCGGCTCTGACAGCACCACCCACGGCGGGGATGAGGCTATTTTGAGAGCTGTATTTTTCAGCCGGTTCCGCTTAATCACCACGGATTATGGCCACAGCTCAGTGAGCAGGCTTGGGGACCTCACAGGGGTTTAGGGTGGTGACGGTTGGCAGTTATTTTAAGGACTCTCCGTGGAAGGTCATGAGACCTGAGAACTCAACATCACGTTTGCAGGACCCGCCAGTTAAAAACGACACTGATACGGACGCTCATGGGAAAAGAAGGTTTAGGTAGTCCTGGGGGTGACTCTTGGGGGTATTATAGGGTGATGTAACCGCCTGCAACTTAAATCTACGACCTCAGCCCTGCTAACGTAAACCTTTTAGTGCTCGACAAAACCAGCTGTGCGTTGCTTTTTTTTGTTTCTTTTTTTAAGTGCTATGCTTCTTTTGGCAGAGTTCGTCCTCCGCTATCTGACACCTTTTGCTTCCTGTGGTTTTTGACGACCTGAGGTTCCCGCGGACGAGCTGGCCTAGCACAGCGTGATGACAACAGCAACGATTCCAGCTACTATCCGTCGGTCCTAGATGGCGGGCACAGAGCTAACTTTCGTTGTGTGGGTGTCATGAAGCTGCCAGACACACAGCTACTGTCCGTCATCCAGGCCTGGGGGACAAGTGCCAGCCCCACCCACGTACGCGTTCCACCTGACAGCTGGTAAACGGTGTGCGTCGTAGGCGATGGCGGTGTCACAGAGCAGAGCCCAGAGCCAACACCCCCTCAGCATGAGCATGAATTAAAGCTTTGCTGCTTTAAGGCACGGAGGGGTCAGTCCTGTTTGTTGCTGCAGCACGGCCTCTGCCGTCCTGACGGATCCTGGCCATGTGAGTGGACACAGGGGTGGATGTGACAACCGTGGAAATAGCAAGATATGCTCAGGTTGTGTCCATAAAACGATTGGCTGGGCCGGCCAAGTGGCGCGATGGTTAAGAACTGGCTTGGGACGCCAGAGGCCCCAGTTTGGATCCCACATACGAGGGCCAGTGACACTGCCCTCCACAGCTAAGATGCTGAACAACAGCTCAACCTGGAGCTGGGCTGCCGTGAGTCGCTGGCGACGGCGTAGGCTGCAGTCCCTGTGGCAGTGGGTGGCCATGGGCTACCGTGTGTAGCCAGCAGCCAGCGTGAGCGGCCAGCAGCCGCAGTGAGCAGCCGTCCAGAAGCCGGGGACGGATCTGCCTCCCCCGGGAAGAGCACAATGATGGTGCCAACTTGGGCCAGTGAAGCAACGTCCTCCACAACTAGACTGAAGAACAAAAGGACAGCAACTTGTCTGTTCCCCTTCCCCCAATTCCCCAGCGCTGTTCCCATCCCCCCAATTCCCCAATTAAAAAAAAATCTAAAAAAAACAAAGCGATTAGCTGATGCATGGGCTGGGGGTGTAGGTGACAGGCCTCCCCTGTGTTTATCTTCATCGCCACCCCCGCCACGCTGGCCTTCTTTCTCTGCTCTCTGTCGCCGAAGGCACCCAGCGCGGAGCCACACCTACATCTTTCTGCCCTACCTGCCACTCGGCCTCACCTGGTGGGAGGGTTTGCTCCACACACGGCAGCTGCTCCCCGCTACGTGGCCGGCCCAGGACTTAAGGGCGCGATGCACCACAGTGCTGCCTCCCGCCTGCCACGCGTGGGTCCCGTCTTCGACGAGTCTCCTGGAACGGCCCCTCATTCCTGCCACACGGCCGTCTCCCCAGTTCACGTCCTGGGGCAGCAGACCCCAAGTGAGAGCCCACTATTGTGTGCTGCCCTGACATGTGGTAAAACGGGGAGGCCTCCGCGGCCTCGAACCACAAATCCTTGTCTTTGTGGTTGTCCCTCAGGTAAGGTCCCATAGCCAAGCACCCCGCCTTGTCACGGGAACTGGGCCCCGGTGCCCTCGTATCGCTGCCCATACACGGAAGCATCATCCGATTGGGCCGGTGACGCCCTGGGCGTGTCCACGGGATTCCTCCTTTTGTGACTTTCTTATCTCCCTGAGCATCACGTCGCCCAGGTCCACCCGCGTGGCTGACACATGACACACGGCTCGTCGGAACACGGCTCTGCCTGGGGCCAGCTTTGTTCATCAGTTCAGCGCCTTGGGGTTCCCCCGACGGGTGTTCCCGTAATTGAAGACATGCAAACGAGCCAGGAGCTCACCCGTGTTGCTCAGAAAGGGGGCTCCACCCGCAGCCCAGGGCTCAGCGGCCATTCACCGCCATCTCCTTGGTGACTTGCCAGTTGCAAGCTGTCCGGAGGTGTCAGGAGCCTCCACGAGGCGGGGTTCCTTTTATTCACCCCAAAATAAGAGGCCTTTCAAAGTGACAGGCAACCAGCGCTTATTGAGAGCAGTAAAAATAGCAGTTCCGGGAGCACAGGTTCAGGCAGGAACCCCAAATGGGCTCACACACCTCAGGGGCACCATCAACATCTCCAGCACAGAAACGCCTGTCAAAGGGAAAAAACGTGTGTCATAGCCGTGCCGCTGTGAGAGTTGATCACAAGCCCTGTCCTCGGTCCCGCGGGGGGGCTCAGGGGGACGGTGCTTTTAATCAGAACACATCCTCCAGTTGAAACGCCCCGAATTGAAAAGGAGCAGACAGCCTGTGCCGAGCTCAGCAGCGGAATCATTGGCTCTGTGTTTCCATCTGTCCACTCGTCTGTTCGTCATCTCAGGACTCACGAGGGGCAGAGTCGCCCCGGAATGGCAGCCCCCAGCATAGACCAACGTGTTTGAACAGTGACGTCACTGTGGATCTTAGTGACAGAGGACCCAGACCAGCTCCTGGCGGCTGATGTCCCTGGCCCCTTGCCCAGGAAAGCACCCCGGTACGGCCTCTGCTGGGAGCTGCACAAATTTTGGGCCTGTTCTTAGCCCGGGGAACGAAGCAAAATGATTGCGCTTTGGGGCTCACAAGGGACGAGAGGTAACGGGGTCTCTGCACGCTGACTCTGTGTGTCAGGAGCGCTGAGAACACGGAGCGGCTGGGCCACGCGTGTCCCGTGGCATGAGACGTGCTCAGATTCCAGGCACATGGGCTGACGCATGAGGCGGCTGGAGACTGTTAATTAGATTTTAGGCGCTGGAAATGAACGCATCATTAACGCAGACTCACCCCCAGAAAGCCACCGGACGCGATTTGTTCAGGGGGGAGACACGTTTGCCTGTAAGCCATGCAAAATGCTTCGTTTCGAGAAGAATAAACAAATAGATATGCAAAGCTTCGTCTCTGTGGCTTAACTTTTGTGCTTCTTTGCTTTCTCTGGGACTCGCAGGCGTCCTTAAAGCTCATACGTACAAACACACAGAAGGGCGGCTGAGGGGAAGACGTGGACATGTGGCCGTTCTACCTGGACGGAAGGCGTCTCCTCGCTCGTGAAGCCTGTTCTCTGAGTCGCGTGTGATGCGCAGTCAGCATCTCCAGCTGCGGCTCCGTCGCATGTGTCGGGGTCCCTTGGGGTTCTGGGTTTGGAATTGGAAGGTTCCCTCCCAACCTGGTTTGTCAGAAAGCGGCAAAGGAGGGACGTTGCCCCAGAGCCTGTAGAATACATGTGTTTTCCACATGGCTCTGAAAGATGCTGTTCTGGTCAGCGCGGGCTGTCCTGACAAGACACCGCAGGCGGGCGGCTTCACACGCACACGTTTATTCCTCCCGGTTCTGATAGATAGATGGTAGACAGACAGACAGATGTAGAGTTCCTCATCTTCCTGTAATACCTCCAGCCCTGTTGGATTAGAACTCACCCTAATGGCTTCATTGCACCTTAATTACCTCCTGAAAACGCCTCTCCAAGCACAGTCATAATGAGGATCAGGGTTTCAACGTTAGAGTCGGAAGGGGAACAGTTCAGTCCACAGACGACACCACATGCTCCTGTGATGGGCAAGGTTTGGACATGTGACTTTCGTGAAACAGGAAATAACACTCTATTGGGATGGAATTTTTGCTTTGAAACACTTCAGCCAAACATATTTTGCAGAAAATGCACCCGGCCTTGACATGGTGACAAAGGCCAGGCCGCCGTTCAGCAGTGCAGAAGGCACGCACTCGGACGGGAGCAGACGTGGCCTCGGAGGACGTCTGCGGGCTCAGCACCCCCATCTCACACACGCTGAGCCTGGGCTGTGCTTCATCTCCCCCTGGGACCTCAGAATGGGACCTTGTCTGTAAACGGGGTCTGTGCAGATGGGACCGAGTGAGGGGTCTGAGAGGAGGCCGTCCTGGATCAGGGGGGCCCTGAACCCAACGACAGTGTCCTTATCAGGGACAGAAGAGGAGGGACACGGACACAGAGGGGACGCCACGTGGAGACGGAGGCAGAGACGGGAGGGAGGCGGCCACCCGCCCAGGGACGCCCGGAGCCCCCAGGAGCTGGACGGGGCAGGAGGGACCGTCCCCTGGGGTCCCTGCAAGGAGCACAGTAAGATAAGGGAATGCAGACGTCCATGCAGGTAACGTGAGGTGTATGAGATACGGCCACACTGAGAAGGTTGAAACTGAACGGGCTGATAAGTGCTGTCTGTTCAAAGTGAATGGAGACGACTTATTGCATGAGACAAAAAAAAAAAAAAAACGTTCTGAAATCTTACACGTTTTTCGATAAGAGAGAGTGAACGGAGGTTTTGCCCGGCGCTGCCCACAACCCTATGACAGCTGCGTGACACGATCCTTAAACAATTAGTTCGCTCGAGCTAACACATCTAAATTGTCCCTAATAAAGAAATGGCGGGTTCGGGCTGGAGAAAGAGCCGTCGACGTCTGCAGCACCTGCACGGATCAGCCAAACGCACGTTCACGGGACGACAGATCAAAGACCAGGCCACCAGGCAGCGTAGGGAAATAGGACGCGGTCAGGCAGTTAATTAACGAAAAATGACATGTTTGGGGATTCTGCGATGCTTCGGGTTATTTGTCAGCCTTTCAAAACGCAAAACCTGTTGAGATTTTATTCTGAAGAAAAGAATTCGCTTTTACGCCTCAAGTTGTAGGCAGGCTTGTCTGTTCTTTTTACTAAAAAGGGTCCCCACGTGATCTCAGCACCGGGTCCTGACTGTCGGATGTGGCCTGAGCCCTGGGTTCCCAGAAAACAGTGACGGTTGGAACCCAGCCCCCCAACTTTCTGTCTTCCGGCAAACGGCTTCCTGCAGAGAACCCCTCCACTGCATGACTCACCTCAGACTCACAGGGGCCCCCCATTTGTCCTGGATGAGCCATGACTCAGACCTGCACTGACTCCCCTTTACAGAATCTTTTTTTTTTAATGTGCCTGCGGGCCGTAGGCTAGACCCCTAGAAAACGAATCACTCGTTCAGCAGATCTGTGCGTTTTTAACGTCACGGAAAATTGTCAAAGGGGTTTTAGCAACTTCCATCCCTAACAGATAATTTCCCCCCCCCCCACTAATTCCCTGGCCCCCGGCAGTGTAATCTTTGCATGTTCACCAAACTTATGGGTGAATACGGCCCCTGTTTTAAATTTTTTATTTCTCAGATTATCTGGCACATCGACCAACTTTTTCTCAAACACGTTGGCCGTTTCTAATTCTTCTGTTGAGGGCGGTGTGCCTAAGTCAGACATAGAGGGAGAACATTCCTTTTTTTAGCAAAAGGAGGAAAAAAAGTGTTATTTTCAAGATAAAAAATAAATGTCACGGTGTACTGGCTCTGGACCAGGGGCCAGCAAACTGCGGCTCGCGAGCCACACGCGGCTTTTTGGGTACGTTCCCTCTCAAAAGTTTGCCGACCCCTGGAAGAGCCAATCCTGTCCCTCGCCACAATTTAAAAACTATTCAAGAGCCATAAATATATTTTTACATAGTCACCATTATGTGCGTACTATCCTGTCAACGTTTATAAATGAAACGATGATCGTTTTAGTTTTATTTTCAACGTTACTTCAGAGCCCGTGGCTCGCGAGCCGCAGTTTGCTGACCTCCCCGGCGGTTCCCCCCAGGGCGCCTCTTACACAGTGAACCCCACTTTGGTGTCTGCTTTCCGGAAGACCCAGACTACCGTGCCGCCCCCCCACACCCAGGGCCCAGGCTCCGCAAAGCACCGGGGTTACGGAGCTCCGTTCAGAGGATGCAAAGCAGTTACAGCCGTGAGTGTCCGTAATGCCGCCCACCTGCAGTGAAGCACCAGTGGTTTGCAAGCGTCCTGACGCATCACCGTGGGCCGTGTTCCTTTCCTCGCCCCCCTTGGCACGGAGGTGGCCCCCGGCTATTTCAAGACGGCCCTGATACAATTCTACCATGACAGCCAATGACCTCGGGAAGTCTTGAAGGTCAAATCCCGTCAGAATAGGTTTCCACCAAACAGCTGTGTGCTCCTTGGGATTTATGCGAGCTTCTGTGAGATCACATGACTGCAGGGGTAGAAGAGGGGTGTCTCAGGTTCCTGGACACGTGACCTCATTCAAGGGGACCCCTTCCTTCTGCCCTCGTCCTGTCTCTGCTGTGGAAGGTGAACGTTTGTGATCAATGGTTTCCTCTTTCCACTGAGCCTACATTCTTGTCACAAGAGCCCCCCCCCACATGGAGATGAAGGTACATGCACCCCACAGCCTGTCAGTCCTCCCTCTGCCCAGACACCCACATATAAACACCCACAACTGGAACTAAGGGTGTGACTACAATGCTTGGCCCCAAAACAACAGCACCAACGCGACGATTTATTCCTATAAAGCACAAAAATGGGCAAAGCCCCCAGCAGGGCTAGAAGTCAGACTAGTGGAGGGGGGGTGGGGGTACCGACCTTCCGAGAGCAGCAGTGGGACCAAGGGAGAGCTGGTGACAAATCTGGGGGTGACTTGACGCGTGGGCAGCTTCCGCCGGCGGACGTACTATAGGAAATGCTATCCCGTGTTGGTAGACCCGGCGGCATTTTACACCAGTACCGTTTCCTATTTACGAGAACAATTTGCACAGCAGAACTGAGAAATACATTTTGCTCTGTTGGTCAAAGGCCTCCAAAAAGCGGGCACCAAGGCGGGATAGCAGTTCCCGCAGTCTCCTTATTACCAAGTTATTTTCACCAATAACCGTCTGGGCTCTTAGGACCCAAGATCGTTTTCGGGACAGGCTGGGCGTGGATAAGCTATCCAGCCGCCGTCTCCAATGCGTTATGTATCATTCAAGGCCTCTGCGCGGTCGATGAAAAATAGTTTATGCCCCCAAGCGTAGGGTGACCCTGCTGGGCAATTCAGCAAACTAAACCAGAGACCAGTGTGATGTTTCCAGCAAGGACCTAGCCCCCAGCCGTCGCACATCTGACCTCTACTGCGTTGTCGGAAAAGCCATGACATATTTTTTTTCCCATGGTTTTCGTTGCAAAACTGCATCATGGCTTTTCCGACAACCCAGTACATTACCCCAAGGGGGCAGCCCCTCAAAGCTGCATTTCTAACAGCACATGCGGTGGACAGACTTCTCTTCCTGTGCTGGACCCACTTGGGGGAAACTGTATGAGCTGGGCTTGCAGACAGCACGGGACAGAGGGTCTCTCTGTGCCCACCCCGCCCACTCACTCAGTGGCCAGCATGCTGTGTGTTCAGAGCCTGTATCTCTGTTACGGCACCAACAGTAGCATTTACCATCATGGTAAAAACGACAAAAATGCACCCATCTGGTGTTGGAGTGGCTACATCCTATATTCTTCTATGGGATCCTTTGACACAAGTTCGAGGATACCGCCCCCCCCCCAAAAAAAAATGCTGGCAAAGTCACTCCGATGTGGATGGACTGACTACATGGGTGCCCGCCACGTACCTCAACCTGTTACTTTTGCCTGGACGCATAATTAAAACACGATTGAGCAGCACATGTGAGACTTCTGTCTGCTACGACCTTGCCTTGGTCGTGTAGAGACGACATGTCTCTGAGTGTCCGGTCTTTTCCTGACATGGGAAGGCAGGCTGTGTGCTGAAATTAAGGGGTGACACTCGCGCCAGGGCCTGGCTCCCTCTCTCTGACACCGTCAGGAGCCCAGGAAAAGAGCGTCATCGCGTGCCAGGATGAGATGCCATCTCACAGGCACGTCCCGCCCCCTGACAAATGCACTGAACCTCCAAATGTGACATTTCCAGGAGGTAAACACAATAAGCTCTGAAGGTCTTGGCTGCCCGCCTGGGAGACGGTGACTCACCGCCTCATGGAACACAGGCAGCTCGAAGGGCGGCAAAAACACGGCTGAAAAGCCGACCCTACAATCAGCATGAAAGCTACAGCAGGTAAAAACCATACTGGGGACACCCAAGTCGCCTACGTGTGTCACCACCGCTGAAGAGGCGGAACCAACATTGTTGTGCGCAGCCCAGGGGGACAGTCCTGTGCTGCCTTCAGGGGGGCAGAGCCCCACCACCACCCCGGGGGCTACAAGTTCTCAGCCAAGCAGATCGCAGCTGGCATGGCAGCTGTGCCCTTAACTTTTCCAGAGCCACCCAGCTAGCAGGGCAGCTCACTCCAGGCGTCCGTGTGCACACGTGCAGCTTTGAACAATAACCACACACCCGTTCCGGGGAGGCTGAAAGATTAGACAAGGCAACCCGCCTCAGTGAGACGCTCGGTCAGCATGGCCTCTTAGACGCAGCAGGAGCTGGGCCAATCTCAAGTACTGCTGTTATAATCTCTCTTTTTTTTTTAAAGATTTTATTGGGGAATTGGGGGAGGGGAACAGACAAGGTGCTGTCCTTTTGTTCTTCAGTCTAGTTGTGGAGGACGTCGCTTCACTGGCCCATGTTGGTATTATCATTGTGCTCTTCCCGGGTGAGGCAGTCACTCGCCGGCCATTGGATGGCAGTTCACAAAAGCTGATGCCCGCTGCCAGCCAGCCCCACTGCAGCCTACGCCATCGCTGGCGACTCACGGCAGCCCAGCTCCAGGTCGAGCTGTTGTTCAGCATCTTAGCTGTAGAGGGCAGCGTCACTGGCCCTCATGTGGGATCCGAACCGGGGCCCTGCTGCTCAGAGCTGGCGTCCCAAGTCAGCTCTTAACCAACGCGCCACTCGGCCGGCCCCCGCTGTTGTTATCTTAGTTACCAAGGGCGATACGGTCTGCCACCACTTCCCCAAGGTACCCTGAACTGTAAAACCCACTCAGGGGATCAGCAGCTCAGGCCGGGCAGCTCGGTGGGGTAGACAACCATTGGGACTGTCTGTGCCACCTCCCGCTGAGCAGACCACTGGCGATGGCTGAGCGGCCTTCGTGACAACAACGCCAAGCTACAGACATGGGGCCGCTTCACCCCGACGGTGTGCTTAACAGCACCCCGCTTTTCTGCGTAGCATGCATGCGCCATGTTTAGTAGTGACAACAGCGGATACTTTTGAAATCATCCTTGTTCATTCGACCGTATTTGCATTTCCTGTTGTGATATTTTGTATACGCCGTAATTTTGGATAAACTCAAGGGTGGAGAAGGTTCAAGATAGTGGAATAGAAAAAAAACACAATTTTGTGGGGAGGGGGGAAAAGGAGAGGGGGTTCCCAAATAATTCAAAACCATATGTCTCTTTTTAATGCTTAAAGAAATTAGACATATTCTTCCTTTTGGACCTTTCTGGACAGATCTGGAAAAAGTTCCCACCCTCCCACCCCCAAAGAAAAGAATTAAGTTGCTTTTTTGAAATAAATCTATTTATGCATGTTCCTAGGAATTAGAAGAACACCTGGTTTGTGAAGAATTCCCACCTCTTTCGCTGAGACAAACACTTATGATGGTTTCAGGGGGCAGGGAGCAGGAGTCCCCCTGGACCTGGGAGGGGCACTGCGGGTTCAGGGCTGGCACCACCGATGCCCAGGTGTGCAGGAAAATTACCACCATCCCAGCTGATGGGACAGCCATCTTGCAGGGGGACACGGGTCTCTTGTCTGCCGTCACACCTTTGCCTAGGATTTGCTGACGCCGGGGAAGAAAGAAAAGGCTCCTCTGTTCTTCCTTTTGGTGCAATGACCTGGATGAGGTGGGCGGACACGCGTGTCCCTACAAGCGCTGTGACATTGAGATGACCTTGAAGGAGGGAGGCCGCACTCAGAGGCTCCGTCTGCACGTCGCTTTAGTCCACGCTGCAGCCCCTTCCAAGAACATCAAGATGGAAATCATAACCATAAAGCATATCCGGGAAGGGTATTTGCATTTTAATGGCAAACCATCAAAGCCAACCTGAGGAATTATGGGAAAGCATGCTGGAAGGCAGAACGCTGCCGTGGGTTGAGTGAGCTGATAAACCAACACACTGGGAACAGCTCATGTTTCTCTTTATGTTTTTCCCCCCCACAGTGGAAACATTTGATTTATAGCCAGAGGCTCTTGAGCTGCACCCACCTCCGTGGTCTCGGCCGGTACACGTGCAGGTAAGCGGTACGTGAACGGACCCCTGAGAAACAAGACCTGTTTTTGCCTTTCTTGCCATTATTCGTCTCTGCAAGGGGGCGTGCATAGAAATAGTCCGCCTGGAATCTTCCAGACCCACTGAAGAGGTTTGGAGCCTCGTTAATGACCCCGCATGACGGCTCCCCTAGGGGGCCACGTGGACATGGTCAAAGAAGGAAACTCCATGGGCCACTGGCTATAAGATGGATAACCGGGGTCCTCTCGGACCACGTGTGGCCGTCACCCTTACCGTGACACCCTCTAAGAAGGTACTGGGCACATCCTCCTCGTCACAGACGCAGCGTGCCCGACACGTTGCCCTTTTCCTGATGCCTGGGCCCTGTGGGAATGGATGCAGACAAACAGGAACCAACTCGTGCCCGAGACAGAACACGAGGGTGAGTCCGTGCGTTCAGGGCCCCGTTCCATCCAGACACAGGCAATGGCAGACGCGACAGGTAGAATTTGGGGCCATTGTGTTAGAGTGAGGTTTCTTGCACGCTTCACCGTGCCCACCCCAAAAGGAGCCATTCCCTTAGCACACCCTGAGACAAGAATTAGGGTGCACGGTTGGGGATGGAAAGAACCCCACTGTAGTTTTGTCTATTTCTGTATCATTTTACTTGCCGTTCCCTCTGGCCACCACGCATGTGGGGGCTTTTCCCGCACTGATCAATTCTCCAAGTCTCTGGGCACCTATGATTCATTCCTGACCCTATCACCTTAACGTGAGTGTCATATCCCACAGGGTGAGGGCTCAGTTCCACCAAAGCGCCCCCATTTCAGACGCCCACAGCAAGTCCAGGGCGTCACCTGTGCTTCTGACCGACCGGCTAGAAATTGGAGGTTCCCGGGACGCCCTCCTCAGGTTCGATAACTTGGTAGACTGGTTCATCGGACGTAGGAAAACAGTGTGCTTATATGATTATCCGTGTATTATAATCTAGTAAGAATAAAGTTCGGGGACAGCCAGATGGAAGACCTGCAACGTATGTGACAAGGACCGTGCCCCCTCCCGGCCCCTCAAGCGTTTTAATGGAGGCTTCACGACGTATCACGGCCGATTAAATCACTGGCCACTGATGATTAAACTCAATCTCCGGCTCCCCTGGGTGACCAGCCCCCCATCCTGAGGCCACCAGAAGCCACCTGTCACCTCGTTAACATGCAAAAAGACATGATCACTTTGGAGAGGCCAAGGGTTTAGGAGCTGTGTGTGCCAGAAAACAGGGGCAGGTCTGTGTCACCTGTGTCACTGGCGTCGGGAGTGGCACAGGGAATGGACAGATGACCATTCACTAGGGAAATCGCCCTTGCGGACAGCGGGGGCTCGCCGAGCCCAAGGAACACGCTGTTTCTCCACTGCAGGGCGAGGACGCAGCCATTCACTCCCACTGCCACCCTCGTGCGTGGTAACTCAGTGGCATTATCTTCCAGACCTGCCAGCAACCTCTGACCCACCCAGAGCCTGAGCTGCACAGACTGGCCTCGTGCACACGGGGACAGATGGCAGATGGAGACATGCGGACGTCCCCGGGGGGTGGGCATACACAGCCGTCTCCACTACAGAAGCCCGTCCTGGATGACGTCTGGGCCCCACACAGGAGGCAGATTCTCCCATCCTCTCCGCTGAGTATGGGACATTTTCTATTGTCACAAAGAAAGGACCACGGAACCATTTAGCCCGAGTCTTGCTGGCTGATGGTGACCCGGGTTTATCCCTGTGCAGACAAGGCTTGTGCAACCCCACCTCCACCCCCAGCCGGCTTTAAGACAATCCTAAATTCCCCGTAGTGATGGGCAGCCTCGATGTAGTGGGCGTCTTGCTCTCTTGGGAAGTAAAACCACTTTGTACGATCGCCCTAGTGCGTCTCTGTCATATGTCCCGAAGTGACGCGTGTTATCGTGCCGTAAAATATGAAGGTTAAAGGGTGGAAAACATCTCCAACAGACCTGCGCGCAATGCATAACCACCTGACGTCAAGCTTTCTGAAACAGGAAAGGCCTGCGTTTTCCCTGTTGGCACTGCTTTTCCTGAATGGAACCGTTGTTGGTGGCAAGGGGCGCTTAGCACGGGGACAGCCGCCCTCCCAAGACGGCTCGGTCACAGCAAACGAGGTGAAACACCACTTCTGTGCTCAAGAACCGGGCCTTTGTACGGATTTCTGCAAGCGCGTGTTGAGAAGGAAAACAGGACAAAACGATAAAGCGTGAATAAGAACAGAACACAGCTCGGCGGCAGTTCAGAGCCACACGGGGCCTGGAGCGCGATTTTGCAGAAGGGCGTGGGCTCAGACCTGACTTGCAATCCCCCGGCTCCCGCCTTCCCCTCGTAAAATCTCAGGCGTCACGGTCACCAGGCAAAGGAGGTGTGTCCGTGGCCCGTCGTGCCCAGACACGCCAGGCTCCGAGGCAACAGGTGTGCTTGCAGACAGAAGGGTTTATTTGTCAGGAGAACAGACACGAAGATGAAATACGAAAGTCTTCCTGCATAAGGACTTGATGCCAATTTACAGGACCCAAGGAAGGAAGGAAGACACACACACGCGTGTCGATTCTAATTCAAGGGCTCACACTGGACAGTCTTGGAACGAAGGCCTGTGAGGTCAGGAGCGTGAACAGAGTCATTGCCACCTGGCAGAGTTTGCTCACTCACCCCCACCCGCGTCCGCATTCGGTGTGGGCCCCAGGTGGTCCTTATCGAGCAGCGTCTCACTTTGTCAAGGTGTGGACAAGCTCGATATGACTCACCTGTGCCAGGATCTTCAGGTGAGCGAGCATGGGCTTGTGCTGAGAGTCTCCGATGACCCCTGGGAAACATTCTCATTGGTCCTTCCCAGAAAGCAGGGACACTGGGTCAGGACGAGGGGCACTTGTGTCCCCTCTGAGGTGCCCGAACGCCCACAGCCTGGCCAGGCTGCATATTCCACCCTGGAGGGCAGTGCGGTGGATGGTGGACGGACCCCGTGGCCGAGGTGACCCCGGCGGGGCAGGGAGAGGCTGCAGCTGACGGGTGAGGCTCAGACGCCGGCGATGCTTACACCAATGTGGAGAGAGTTTAAAGGAACCAAGTGTAAGCAGGATGCACAAAATGTTTTTGGGGCCCCGGAGCAGCCGCCGGAGGAATGCAAAATCAAACATCGCACGTGAAGACGCCAGACCTCGCCCCTGCCGTTCAAATCCTGCAGGGGCCTTTAAACGGGGGGGGGGGGGTTGTGGGGGGGTCCTCAGCACTGCACGCGGCCCCTCATCGCGTATGCAAACTGACTGCCGTTACGAGATGCGTTCTACGTAAATTGTACGTAGGTTACACATGTGTAGAAGCCATATGATGTATTGTATAGAAACACATCATATAAAAATGATGTAATATATTACTTAGGATACGGTCTGATTATACAAGATTACAGTTGTATATACGTATGTGATTATACATTGTCACATAATCAGTATATATTATATAGAAAACATATAACATTTATATTAATTAATACTTATGTTATTTATATTATAATCGATTTATAATATTTATGTTCATTAATGCTTATATTAATTAACTTGTTGATATTAATATTTATATTAATTAATGTTGATACCTATTATTTTGTTATGTTATATATAAATAAACATATACAATATATTTTATTAGATTATATTCAATGTTATACTATATATTATAATAATGTAGGAATGTCATTTTTATATATGCAATTTAGATGCAAATTATATATTATATCATGCATTTTATACATGTCATTTATAACTAAGATATCATGAAATCCAAAAAAGAGCTAAAAATGTTCCCTGAGGCCCTGATGCATCATTTCTGAAACTAAATCTATGGGGTTTCACCGAGATGTGTGAGAGGACTCCAAAATCGGGATGGAGAAAGTTGCCACATCTGTACAGACGTCTCTGGTGCCTCTGTGATGCCTCCGACGAACGTGCAACGGTTTTGGACATCCCCGCCTTGGTCAGAGGTGCAGCGCGAGGTGTACATTCCAGGAAGCTGCCCGCCCGGTTCCCACGCAGGCGTCTGTGCCGTGGCTGCCCCCCCTTGCCCCCCACCCCTGCACAGTCCTGCTGCTCCCTGCGCCCTGGTCCCCCTGCCTGCCTCTTGTCTCCTCTCCTGCCAGGGCCCGGCACCCCCTTCACGTTCATCCTGTAACCAGCTCTGCAGGGACAGCACCGCCGTGGCCACCTCCGTCCTGCAGGACCGGTCCAGGGTCCTGGTCCCCAGCACCCCACACGCACCCTCGGTTCCCGTCCCCTCTTCCCTGCCCGGCACCCTCAGTGGGTGGCGTCCTCCAGGGAAAGAGCCCGTAAGATGTGTGAATCCATGGACGGTAGATTAGATAGATGATAGATAGGTGATTGATAGATAGATATAGATAGATAGATAGATGATAGATAATTTATAGATAGATAGATGATTTATAGATAGATAGATGAGAGACAGATGATTGATAGATAGATGATAGATAGATAGATACATAGATAGATAATAGATGATTGATAGATAGATGATAGATAGATACATAGATAGATAGATGATAGATAGATGATAGATACATAGATGATTGATAGATAGATGATAGATAGATACATAGATAGATAGATAAATGATAGATAGATAGATAGATGGTAAATGATAGGTAGATAATAGATAGATAGATAGATGATAGATAGATAGATAGATAGATAGATAGATAGATAGATAGATAGATAGATGATAAATACATAGACAATACAGGTAGATAGACCGACAGGAAAGGATGGTTTTCTTCGTACTAAACAAAGCACACCCAAAGAAAACGAACCTATTTTTCTGATCTGTTTGTCCGTAATGTTCCTGAAACCTAGACCGCATTTTGAGGCCAGACTGAAATGAAGACGGTCAATGCCCCCTGTCCCTTTGTGCACGGGTGGCGCCGATGTCCCCGGAGAAGCGTGCCATCCACAGGGGACGGAAAGAAGCATCCGTGTTCCCGAGTGTGATGGGCTCACCATTAAGGAAGAGAGGCAGGAAAAACGCTCCCCGGAGTCTCTGCAAACCTGAAAAGCCTCTGGAGAAATAACCGCCACCGAGAGGGATTGCAAACGCTGTCACGTGCCATGCTGTCATTTTAGAAGAAACCCCAAATTCCCTGAAACAGACAGTGAAGGAGGCTGGCGACCTGACAGCGGAGCTCACAGCCATGCCCTCCACCATGCGCTCTCGACGCGTGCAAGGCGCCCGCCTGCGTGTCTGCAGGTGACGTCCGGCCCCCTGCCCCATCTCCTGCCTCCACACTCGCTTGGCCGTCAGCAGCTCGGCTGGGTCCTTCCTCCGAAACAGGACCCTTGTCTCAGAAGGCACCCTCGCAGCGGGCTTTGGCTAGACAACGGGGGAAGGTGGCCGTGTCATTGTTCAGGAAGTGCTTTGTCGTGGCTCAGAGACGAAGAGACCCAGGGCAAGTGCAGCTCTGCCAGTCAGCCCCGGGAGATGACGCCTGTGGGTTCCTCTGCTCCACACCAGAGACGGGGGTATTATACGTGTGTACAGTTTCCTGTCCCAGGGCCAACGAGTCACTGTGTCCCACACATGGCTCCTCGCTGGGCTGGGACCTGAGGGTGTGAGACGCACGGGGCAGGATGTAACAACCTGTGTGTGGGGGGCAGCTCCCATGGAAACCCACCCCTGGATTGGATTCTGGGGGCTGCTGCAACCACCTGCCACAAAGCCTGTGTCCTCAAACCACAGGGACACATCCTCCCCCGTCCTGGAGACCAGGAGTGTGACATGAAGGTGTCACAGGGCCATCTCCCTCCGGAGACCCCAGGGGATGGTCCCTCCTGCCTCGTCCAGCTCCTGGGGGCTCCAGGCGTCCCCGGGCGGGTGGCCGCCTCCCTCCCGTCTCTGCCTCCGTCTCCACGTGGTGTCCCCTCTGTGTCTGTGTCCCTCCTCTTCTGTCCCCGATAAGAACACTGTCATTGGGTTCAGGGCCCCCCTGATCCAGGACGCCCTCCTCTCAGATCCTCACTCAGTCCCATCTGTTTGCAAACAAGCTCATATGCACAGATTGTGAACATATGTATGTGGATACATCTTTTTTTGGGGGGCCACCACTCCACCCAGTACACCCTCTGACTGCCATGTGGCAAGCACAGAATCAACGAGTCTGGACGTTGTGACACCCTCTGCAGCAGCCAGAACCGTCGGCCTGCACGGTGGTCGTCGCCTCCTCCGATGACCCAGAGCACAAGCCAATCTAAAGATAAAAGTATGCATTCCCGGATTTCATCAGCCCAGACCCCATGAAACCTCCGTTTCAGTAGGAATGCACGGTATTCATTTCGGCGTATGTTTATAAACCCCCAAACCTGGGTCGGAGGTCATCCATGTCCTTTTTTCAAATACTACGACTCGGCATTTCCGTGTGTAAATAAACTCGCTTATTCGGGGGGTGAAAAGAGACACAGAGGTGGGATCATCTAAACAGAAACCCCAAAGGAGAAAATGAAATAGGCAGGCGTCGAAGTGTCAACGCAGGGAGGGCGTGGAGGGGGTTGGGAGAGCTCGTGGCAACCGCAGAAGACACAGAAGGTGGACTTGAGCTTGAGGACGAGTGTCTGCAGGGCCCAGAAATAGCCATGGACGAGCAGAGACTTCCTCCCCGGCCACCGAGAGGCTTGGGAGCCCGTGAAGGGTGCAGCATGGGCTGCCTCCACCCCCATGGCCCCCCACGGCCCCCCACGACCGGGGGCAGGCTGTCTGCACTACCCAGGACTGTCCCAGCTCCTGTATTCACGAGGCATTGGATCCAGGTTTGGAGGCGCTGTCAGGGGGCCCCCCAACCACCCCCACCTGTGAGGGGCTCAGCGTAGAGCTGCCGTCACGGCTGTGACTTATTACAGGCAACGGGTGCAGAGCGAAACCAGCAAAGGGAGAAGGCCCGTGGGGTGACACCTGGCGGAGGCCAGACACGGGCTTCCAGGGTTCTCCCAGGGGCGTCACGCGGAGGAGCGTAATTCCTCCCGCAAGGCCTGGTGACACGTGCAAAATGTTGTCACCAGGGAAGCGCCTTAGAGACCCAGACAGAAATGTCTGCAGTGCTCAGGTTGACGGACTCTGTCTTATCTAGCATCTATCTATGTGTCTATATCTGCCTATCATCTACGTGTGTGTATCTATCTATCATCTGTCTATCATTTATCTATCTATTACCTACCATCTATCACTTATTATCTATCATCTATCATTTATCATCTATCATCTATCTCTCTATCCATCTACCATATGTCTATCTATCATCTATTTATCTATTTATCCTTCATCCATCCATCCGTCTCTATATCTGTCTATGCATCTACCGACCTATCATCTATGTATCTATCAACGTATCCAGTTTTCTTTCTAGCTACGCGCACAGCATGCCCGCCACAGACTGTCACCCAGCCCCAGACACCCACAGTGGTGAAAACTTCTGCAAAGAAAGCCCACAACCGTGAATCTTGAACACATGCGTTTCTCTTTCAGAAATCCCCAGCTTTGGGTCGTTGGCTGCAAGAAATACACCTGGGCCCCTGACAGGCTGCACCTGCCGTCTCAGAAAAAGCCTTTGAACAGGAAACTCCGTAGGGAGGTGCAAACGTGACCTGGGGAGAGGCCGGAGGAGTTGGCGAGGGAGGTCGACAGCTCGCTGTGGGGACCTCTAAACACCAGGAGAGTAAGGCGTTCATTTAGTGATTCCAACCACAAAGCAGGGACTCGGCTGGCTACACAGCGAGGCCCCCTCCTGGCCCAGCTGACACGGTAAAACCAGGGGAAACCGGGGCTGACCGGGTCCCGCCTCGCCCGCCAGCCGGCCAGCAGCATGAAAAGGAGCCAGAGAAGGAGAGGGCTGGGGCGCAGGCTGCGGCTAATGAAAGGTCGAGGTTCCCGTGTAAGCGACCCCCCACAGGGATCAAACTCACCCTCCCCGCTTGCAAGGGCTCAATTAGAGCAACACAGCCTTTCTCACACCTTTTCATCTCTCCCTTTAGTGGTCGGCAGCGGATGTCATGGCCTTGACTTGGAAAAGCTCAGAATCTGCCCTCCCTGGGTACCGTGTGGCCACCCTCCCCCCCCCCCCAAGAAACAGCCAATCAAGATAATACAGACAAGTGAGCATGGGCCCCCCCAAAGCATCTTCCTCCTCTTTCCCCGAAGCCGTGTACAACCTCTGATCTGTTTTCTGGCATTGTTTGGACTCTCTAGAACTTTCTACGAATGGGCTTTCTAGAACTTTATATTTTCTGCAAATGGAATCCTTGTTGTTGGATTGTTGTGGTTCCTTTCAATTCGTAGCTTTACTTTGGGATTCACTCCCCTGGTTGTGTTAGGTCCAGACGATTAATAAAGAGGCTGGATATCAAATTAGGGTTCCGAAGAGTTTATTAAGCTGAGCTCAGCGACCGTCTCCCCCGCTAAAAGGAGAACAGCCCCCAGGCTCGGGGGTCTGGTTTTTTATAAGGCAGGGCTATATGCAAAGTAAGTTACAGAAGCTAAAAAGAACGTGTAGTTATTCCAGTTAAAACCGCATCCCGCTATCACAACAGTGCTGTTTATGTTCAGATGTCTTAACAGTATATCGTGACTGGGTTGAGCTGACCACGCAGCCTGTCCCCTAAACTTGAAAACTTCTTTGAAGTATAAAGATAGAGGCCATGGGAGCCAACTGTCCTTTTGATATGTTAAAATAAAAGCGAGGGGAGAGTTAATTGCGGTGAGGCCTTTTGGTGTGTTAAGATAGAAGCAAGGGGAGGAAGGGGGAACTGAGGAATGTCTTTTCTTTAACCTTTTATTCCCCAGCAGAAGCAAAGCAGGTGCACAGAAGCAAAAACGGAGCTGTTAGTTTTTTAGAGTCTATGGGAGTAGCTGAAGTATAATTTTTCACGTGAGTCTGTCTGGCCTTGGGTCCCGGCCGAGATCCTTACAGTTGCTATTTGCATGTACCAACATTTTTGTTTTGGGAGTTTTGTTTTTGTTTTTGTTTTTTTAGCTTCTTCTGTTTTTTGAGCTCCGACGTTCTTCACGGCTGCTGGGTGACAGGCACCTCCAAGCTCGGTGGCTTTTCCGTTGGACCCCATTGCTCTCAGGGACAAGCATATACGACTGCGTTTACGCACACAGATAGAGTCCTATCGAGACGGACGCAGACGCACACACATGGTCACACAGGTAGGGATGGGGACACACACAGACAGGCACACATCCCCGAGCATACAAGGTCGTACTGATATAGACACATACATGTCATACGTCTGCTAGCACCAGGCCCAGGCACCACGCAAAACAGCTAGAGGCCACCGGCCGAGCGGGAGGAGGTGGGGCCGGTCTCACCAGCGTCCCTGGGAAACCTTAGCAGGCACCTGTCTCCCATGGGTGCACCCGGTCACCATTCAATTCCAGCTGCACAAAGGCACCGGGGATTCCCGTCACCCATGCTCCCCTTCACGGCCTGAGGCATTGCCGACGGCCGTGTTACCTCCTGAGCAGGGAGGTGGCCCAGGTGGCACCCTCTCCACGCGGCCAGCTCTGTCTGGGCAGCGGCAGACACGGGGAGATGCCACCTCAGCTCATTTGGGTTCGTGCATTCTCGGCGTCGCTGTTCGAAAGGGCACCGGGAGGCTGCCCCCGTGTCAGGGCTCGTGAAGGGAACCTCTGTGGCCCCAGCGCGGCCAAAGCGCTTGTCTTCCCTCCCGGACGAGTTTCCAGCAGAGACGCAGGTTGCGCAGCAGGTTGACGAGACGATGGGGCAGGAGCGCCCCCTGCTGTCCGCTGCGGGAACTGCGCGCTCACACCGGGTCGGTTCCTCCGGGTGCGGCTTCCGGGACAGGACACCGGTCTCCCAGTCCCGTCAGTTATGCCACCTGCACAGGTCTCTGCTGGGGCGCCCCATTCCCGGGGCCCCTCCCCATCCCTGTGGCCGCTCCCCACTCCTGTGGCCCCGACCCATTTCCCGCGACCCCGCCCCATTCCTGTAGCCCCGCCCCATCCCTGTGGCCCTGCCCCATTCCCGTAGACCCTCCCCATCCCTGTAGCCCCTCCCCATCCCTGTGGCCCCTCCCCATTCCCGTAGCCCCTCCCCATCCTTGTGGCCCCTCCCCATTCCCGTAGCCCCTCCCCATCCTTGTGGCCCCTCCCCACTCCCATGGCCCCTCCCCATCCCTGTGGCCCCTCCCCATTCCCGTGGCCCCCGCCCCATCCCTGTGGCCCCTCCCCATCCCTGTGGCTCCACCTCATACCCATAGCCCCGCCCCATTCCCGTAGACCCTCCCCATCCCTGTGGCCCCGCCCCATCCCTGTGGCCCCTCCCCATTCCCGTAGCCCCTCCCCATCCCTGTGGCCCCTCCCCATTCCCGTAGCCCCGCCCCATCCCTGTGGCCCCTCCCCATTCCCGTAGTCCCGCCCCATCCCTGTGGCCCCTCCCCATTCCCGTGGCCCCGCCCCATCCTTGTGGCCCCTCCCCATTCCCGTGGCCCCTCCTCACTCCCGTGCCCCTCCCCATTCCCATAGTCCCGCCCCATCCCTGTGGCCCCTCCCCATCCTTGTAGCCCCTCCCCATCCCTGTGGCCCCTCCTCCACTTGTAGGTCCCTCTCCTTGGGGTCCTGGGCAGCCTCCTTGGGGACTGTGGTTCCGACGCCTTGCCCAGCCCAGCTGCTCTGGGTACTGGGAGGTGGGTGTGCCGGGGGCTGGCGCTGGGGCCGCGGAGCCGGTGTGTTAAGGGCTACGAGTTTCATTCCGGGAGGATGGAGCCCTTCAGGAGGTAGATGGCGGGGACGAGTGCGCAGCCGTGTGAGTGGGCTTCACACCACCCACCTATGCACGTGAAAGTGGTTAGAACGGCGAGTTTCGGGATAGGTTTATTTTGCCGCAATAAAAGAAATAAGCGCATTTTCATGCTAAGTGAAAGAAATCAGACAGAGAATGGCTAATACCATGTGACCTCACGTATGTGTGGAAGCTGAAAAAACAAAAACCAAATTCGCAGATACAGGGAGCAGATGAGTGGTTGCCAGCAGTTGGGGGTAACGGGGAGGGGGGGCAAAAGGGGTGAAGCAGATCAAACGGTACGAACTTCCAGTTGTAAAAGAAATAAGCATTGTGGGTATTCTATGGAACAGGCAGAGTGGTGATGCTGGTTAAAACTACTGTATCGCGTATCTGAAACATGCTAACAAAACGAACCTTAAACGTTCTCATCGCAAGAAAAAAACTAAACTGTATGTGTGTGTTGGATGTTAACTAGACTTTCGGTGATCAATTCACAATACGCACAAATATCGAATTATTATGTTGTACACCTAAAGCTAACAGAATGTTATATGTCAATCACACCTTAATAAAATCAATACATGCATAAGCAATTGCCATTTCATCCTAAAGGCAAGAATCAGACAATTCAAATTTATGTAAAAAAACAAAAAACCACAAAACATCTTGCCCTGACTCCTGGAGTGACTAAAGGAAGAAATAAATGCTGGAAAACCCCAAAATACAAGGGCGGGTCCAGTTGTCCGCCTCCCTGGTGATGTTGGGGTGAGGGGTGTGTGCACCTCCCTGGTGATGTTGGGGTGAGGGGCGCATGCATCTCCCTGGTGATGTTGGGGTGAGGGGTGCATGCATGTCCCTGGTGATGTTGGGGTGAGGGGCACATGCATCTCCCTGGACCAACGACTGACACAAGCGGGCCCCCTTGTCAGCAATGTAGGTATCAGGGATGCCACAGGGACGGTCCCCACATATTCAAACATGGGGTCGGACAGACTGGGGGGACAGACTGGGCAGGGGACAACGGAGCAGTGACAAAGGTGGTCATCTCAGGAAGTGCAGGCCGCAGAGACGTCCAGTCCTGATCCACGTGTGGTGGATAGAAGAATAGAACAGAAAAGAATAGAACAGAACAGAACAGAACAGAATAGAATACGATACTACGAAGTGGAGGAGAAGGAAACGAAACAAAATAAACAAAACAGAACAAGGCAGCCGCCAGCCGTCCCCAGAGACCCCGTCACTCGCCAGGCGAGCCACAAACGCCACAGGCGTAACCGGGACCCCGTCTTCAGCACGACATCTGAGCTCGCAGCTGCTCCGCAAGGGGCGTCACTTCCTGGCCAGGATGGCATCGTAAGGGCCACCGGTCCTCTTGCACTGGACGTCCGGGAAGCCGGCGGAGGCCAACAGGGCGCGGTACTGGGCGGGCGTCCGTTCCTGGCCCTCCGTCTGCGTCAGCATGTTCAGCGAGTACAGCTGCGTGGTCAGAGGGCCCCGGCCGTCTGCGTCCAGGAGGCTTTCGATGACCAGCACGCCGCCACCTGACAGGGACAGGCGCGTGAGCGAGGGGCCCACTGCCCACACCGTGTGCCAGGCCCGTTCCAGGCTCCCAGCCCTGCTGGCTCTGCCACGGCCCCGGCCACCTCACGTCCTCACAGCTGCCCACATCGATATGTTTGACCCCTGGGTGGTTTTACATTTAAATCTGCATCTACTGGTCATCTGTAGTCACCGTGGAAGTCTGGTGACCGACGTGATGCGTGAAGAACAAAGATGCTGGCGACCAAGTAACAAGGAGCTGAGAGTGACAGTCCCTCCATGCGTTTCCTAGGTCTGTCCAGGGAAGGGGTCCACCCCTCGGTCTCTGAACACGACTCGTCACTCACAGGACCACAAAAATTTCCAGGAAAAACAGTGGGTTTGGGGGCCGGGGCAGCCAGCAGGGAGCCAGGACGGGGTGAGGACAAAATGCAAGGAGGCCCTGGGGGTGGCATGGCTGAGCAAACGGAACACAGGCAGCCAGGAGAATGCGGACTTCAGAGAAACAACAAACTGATTCTGGTACAAGTGTGCCCCGTGCGCCGTTTGCAATGAAGCATTTTGAAGGCCTCTTAAATTTCACAGACTAGAGTTGTCTCATCTGAAAACCGGAGCTGTTACTAGTCACCAACCCCACTGATGGGATGTATTGACTGTTATTGCAGCTCAGGGCACCTGTCATAACAGCTATGCCCACGTCCCCATGGACCACCAGGATGGGTGACCTCAGAGGACAGCTGGGACACTGTCCCCATGGACACCAGGACGAGGACACATCACGTCGCCTACCTGGCTTGCAGACGTGCCCGATTCGCGCCAGCAGCTGAGCGCACTTGTCATCGGCCCAGTCGTGCAGGACCCTGGCCAGGATGTACAGATCTGCCTCCGGAAGGGGGTCTCTAAAGAAATCCCCTGCAACACAGGGCAGGGCCCTGGGTCAGGCCGCGGCCCGGCGCCATTTGGGTCATGCAGCACTGAGCACGGACGGGTCACCTGGGGGGACACGGCGTTCCCCAAACCTTCCCGGCTAGCCAAGCTCAGACCTCACCCTGAAGAGCAAGACGACTCGGTGAGCACCAGACAGCTCTGAACTACGGCTGGGGCCCCCTTTCCCTCCCTCGGGTCTGGAAAATGTTGTTTTCCCTTCATTTCTCAAGGTCCCGTGTCCGCACACCGTCCCCCGTGCCGTTCAGGAGGCCCCTGCACCCGGCCGGCAGCTCCCATGTGATGAGTGAACGGAAGACCGGCCAGGACGTTTTCCTGGTTGAGAAGCGATGCCCCCAAGAGACCCTGACCCTCAGGTGCTGCCCATCACCCGACTCGTCACACCTGTCCTGCAAACCCAGGGCCGATTTGGGGAGTGAGATCAGCTGGCCTGTGGGGCCCAAACTCAACAAGGAACAGGAGGCGGGAACGTGTGTTGGGCGATGCCTGAGCTGTTTCCTGCATCTGCCCCCCGAAGCTGCCACGGAGGGAGCCCCGAGCCCTGTGACTCAAAGGCAATCAGTGCCACCCCGCTCTCGGCCGAGCTGCCACGGTCTCTGAGCCCCGAATGGCTCCCGGTCCCCTTCGTCTTCTGGGTCAGTAACGACCCCTGATCTGGCCTTCAACCCACTTCGTTTGTTGACATTCATGAGTGGTTTTGATTTACAAACTGGCATGAGTGTCGTGGGGGCTGTCGTAACAAAGGGTCGCCCAACCGGGGGGCTTAAACCACAGACACTCATCCGCCCCCGTCCTGGAGGCCAGGAGGCTGCTGCCAAGGTGTCCCAGGGCCACGCTCCCTCCGGAGGTCCCAGGGGACGGTCCCTCCTGCCCCGTCCAGCTCCTGGGGGCTCCAGGCGACCCCGGGCGGGTGGCCGCCTCCCCCCATCTCTGCCTCCGTCTCCACGTGGCGTCCCCTCTGTGTCTGTGTCCCTCCTCTTCTGTCCCCGATAAGGACACTGTCGTTGGGTTCAGGACCCCCCGACCCAGGACGCCATCCTCTCAGATCCCTCACTCAGTCCCATCTGCACAGACCCCGTTTCCAGACAAGGCCCCATTCACAAATTCTGAGTGGACACGAATTTTGAGGAGACAGCATTCAACCCACTGTGATACTCAAGAAAGGGTTAATTATGAGAAAATGTAGCTTTAGCTCCATGCGTCATGAACAATAGTTGTAAGTTGAGGGGGATTATGCAGAAGGCGAAGCAGCCATGGGCACGGCCCACCGTCGGCCTGTCCTGAGCGCCTAGGACGCACCTGTGCGCCCCCGTGGACACACACGGCACAGGAAAACCCACCTTCACGGAAGCTAATCGGCTCTTCCTCCCCGAACAGGAAGTGCTTCCTTGCCGTTCGTACCACCTCCGGGATGTCGAAAATGGTGACGTGACAAGCAGGGTACAGAGAAACACACTCCTTGGCCAGAGCCCCCGCACAGCCTGGAGTGGGCACAGAGAGTGACGGGCAGAGCGGCCACCATCGACCCCCGAGGGCCCAGGGCGGGGGGCGTGGTGTCCACGGTCACATCGTCACCTGTGAGCCCGCGTCCAGGCGGTCTTCGTGGATGGACTGACCTGGGCCCTGACCTCCCCGTGGCCTCCAGCGGTCAGGCCGTCCGCCCGCCCAAGGGCAGAAAACAGCCACATTTGGGGGGGGGGGGGTGGAAAGCCCCAGGCAGACGCCCTGAGGACGGCTTTTGCAGGGAACACCCTGAGGAGGTGGCTCGAGAGGCAGCGCAGGCTCGTCCCGGGTCCCGCAGACCCCACCCGGGGCTCCGTCCAGCGTTTTCGCGCCCCAGCTGCCCCCAGGGAGGGCACCTCTGCCTTCTGCTCTTCTGTACAGAAACCGTGACCGTGGGGACGCCGCGCCTTCCGCAGGGAGACCCCCTGCGCCACAGGAGGGGCTCTGGCCGATCCACACAGTTCGTGGCATTTACCCCCATTTCCCAGGGAAACTGAGGCACAGAGCGACGCCTCCCCCGCCCGGGGCCACGTAGCAAGCAAGGGACAGAAGCCACTTTGGAATCCAGGGCCAACCCTCCCGGCTGGGGCACCGGAGGCCGGTGCAGAGTGGAAGGAATGACATTGTCCAGGGAGGATCCCCTTCAGGGAGTCCTGTCTCCTTGGGCCACCGTCTTACGGGGTTTGGGGGAGCCCCTCAGATCGGGGCACCAAGGGCCAAGGGGCTCCTGAGTGTGCCCTGCACCCCGACTTCATCACGGGCAGTTCATCCTTCACTTGGTTCAAGGATGGAGGACCCCGAGTTTGGGAGGACCACCTTGGGCTGACGCTACCCCAGCAGGTGCACCGGGCAGGTATTCTGCACCCCAAGTCCTACCCTGTCAGGGGCTCATGTTCTCTGTGCCTTCTCTACAGCAAGGCAGCCAGGGAGGTGTGGGCGGCAAGTGGACCTGCTTAATACAGACCAAGGGGCGGCCCACCTCCCCTGAACCCCCCATTCCGATCCTGTGAGGCAGGGAGGGAGAACAGCCACCCACCCCCGAGGTGTTCCAGGGCCTCCCGTGCCCGGCGTGGGACTCACACAACATGCTCAAGCCTCGGCCAGGTCCCCTTCCCGTCCCCACTCGCATAAGAACACGAGGCTCCTAAGAGCGACATCTGCCACCCCCGCCCCGAGTCCCCCAAACTGGCCTGATGCCCGCAGACTCAGACAGTATTTTGCCTCCGCAGGGAAGGTGCCAGGACACGTGCCAGCTCAGTGGCTCTGCGAATGGCTTCCCAGCAGCGGGGGGACTGCCGAGGAGGGTGCCAGTCCCCAAAGCAGCCACCCTGACACAGCAGCTGGCCACCGGCCATGAGGGTGTGACAGGAAGACCCTCCCCACGGTGGGAAACGGGGGTTCGGTTTCCTTCCTGCAGGAGCTTACGGGGCACCGTTCAGCCTGGGGTGAGGCGCTGCCCACACAGACCCGGAACGCAGCGCCGACAGCGGGACGCGAGACTCACCGCCGAGGTCGCAGACGACAGGGAACGGGGACAGGTCAAAGGCGGCCATCACGCGCCGGCCGTGGACGCTCCACACGGCCTGCAGGCCTCGCATGAACTGCAGCCGCTCGCCCTCCGACCTGGCACGGGAAGCCGCCTGGTCAAAAGCAGGCCACGTCCAGGGCGGTCATCGGACGCAAGGACGCGTGGCCCACAGGCACGCATGGCGACATGGGGGTCGGGGACGCTGAGGAAAGGTCTCGCTGCGGATGCCAAGCGCCCTGGGTCCGCCGCCAGCCCACCCCCAGCTCCCCAAGCCACGAGGGGAGGGCGTCCCCACATCACAACCAGCAGGCCCCGTGCTTCCTCATCAGGGAAGTCAAGGGGCCCCCCCCAGCCCACCCGGCAGAGTGCAGGATCGTCTGCCCCCCTCTGCAGGTCCGGGAGGGGGTCCCCACACAGGCTGGGGGTTCACAGAGCCGGGAGGAAGCTACAGGGGGGCGAGGGGTCCTGGAAGGGGGCAGAAGTGAGGCGGACGGCCGGATGGGTGGCCAGACGGCTCTGTGGGCGTGTGGGGTTCGTCCCCCTCCTCACAGTCCGTCCTCTGTCCCGGCTCCTGGGCCGGCCATGTGGATGTGGTCTCAGCGGAGGACAACGCGGACCCGAGGGCAGAGGCACCGTCACCCAGCCCCAAGTGTCAGTAACGGCGACGTTGAGAAAGCATCTCTTAGCATTACAGACTTAATCTCTCTCTCTCTCCCTCTCTCTCTCTCTCAATCCATCCATCCATCCATCTACTTATCCATCGACATAAATCAACTAGCTGCATCTATCCATCTATCTGCAGGTCAACCATCCATCTAGCTGTCTATCCCTTATACCTCTATCATCTATTGATACCTAGCTATACCTATGTACTGAAAGGCAAATCCGCGTCTGCTCAGGAAACGGACCTACACAGACATCGGAGCAGCGACATGTTTTTCTTTCGTTTTGCTTTTCAACTTTAAATATCAGCTCCCTTCCGTTTTGCTGCATTTGGACGCATTCCTTCAGCCCGGCAAGTATTTTTTTAAATAAGCGTCACGCTATCGGAGTCGGGGCTTGGCAGTACCTGTAGATGGCTGTGAAGAGCTCTTCCGAGGGAACCCCAAATGCCTTCAGATACTGGTTCTTCCCTTCTCTGAAAACAGACAAGAGGCTGTCACTCAAGTTCTTAGACAGTCACTGAACATCGGTGAACGCCCACGTGCGGTCTCAGGTCCTCCCGTCAAATCACACATGGAGCACGCAGGAAGCAACGTTATGTGGCCAAGCACACGCACGGGCTCCTTTCCAGAGAGAAATAAACACGTGTTCGGAGCTGCAAGGCCCCTGCCTAGCGTGGTTGCCTGGCAGGAGCAAAGGAGGAATGCAACTTAACAGCAATCTAAAGAACGTGGGGGAAATGACGCGCCATCCGGGCCACCGCAGTCCAGAACGGCCGACCACCTGGCATCTGAGGATAGGAAGCTCCTCGTAGCTGGATGGCCAACGGGTCTGCTTCCAGGTGGACAGCCAACCAGTTGACCCACAGACGCACAGCTGGAGGGCTGGCCGTCTGTCCCCACAGCGAGTCTGCAAGCTTGGGGCGCCTCCCTCAGGCGCTTTCCACGGGAGCCCCACCCTCGGCCCCCTAGAGACACTCAACTCAGGTGACTGTCAGACGAATGTGATCTGGAATGTAAATATCCGAATAATGACTATAAGCATGAAAATGACGAGCTGTATCTTTTCCAAAATCAACAGTGAAACTGTCCCGGGTTTTCACAGAAAAGTTACCATGGGCTCCAGACGTGGCTGAAGCTAAAACAACTAAGAAAGAAAATGTAGAGCAGTGGTTCAAAGTGACAGGCAATTGTGTCCTGGCCCCCCCACTGCCACCCTGGGGCACATCTATGAAAACCAAGTGTCTGGGGACACGTCTACGTGTCACGCCGTGGAGGGCGCCGGCTTCCGAGAATGGTCCAGTCCCAAGCGTCAGGGCTGCCGAGGCTCGGGAACCCCGGCCTCACGTCAGAGCCTCTCCCGCCTCCGTCTCTGTCCACATCTGTCATCTATCCTTCTACCATCCGTCATCCATCATCTATCTGTACGTATTTATCAGCTATCGCTATGTAGGACCTATCGCCTATTTATCTGTCCATCAATCATCTATCATTTATCTCCCTATCACCTAGGTGGCTAGCCAGCTATCTCTATCTATCATCTATCTATCGATCCATCTCTCTATTGTTTATGTCTCTATCATCTATTTATGTATCTATCTATCTATCTATCATCTATGTTTCTTCCTCTATCTCTCTATCATCTAGCTAGCTAGCTAGCTATACCTATGTATTGATTACCTATCCTCTGTCTATCTATTATCTATCTATCATCTATCTCTCTGTCTATTTATCTATCTATCTATCATCTATCCATGTATCTATCTATCTATGTCTCTATCATCTAGCTAGCTAGCTAGCTATACCTATGTATTAATTACCTATCCTCTATCTATTATCTATCTATCATCTATCTATTATCTATCTATCATCTATCTATTATCTATCTATCATCTATCTATCTGTCTATTTATCTATCTATCTATCTATCATCTATCCATCTATCTATGTCTCTATCATCTAGCTAGCTAGCTAGCTAGACCTATGTATTAATTACCTATCCTCTATTATCTATCATCTATCTATCATCTATCTATTATCTATCTATCTATCTATCTATCTATCTATCTATCTATCTATCTATCTCAGTTGTCCCCAAATGCAGGTGATTCTGCCCTCAGGAGACACTGGGAAAACATCTGGGACGTTTCTGGTTGTCACACCTGGGAAGGGGGCGCTCCTGGCATCTGGTGGGTGGGACCAGGGACACTGACCAGCCCCACAGAGCGTCATCAGCCCCAGACATCAGTGGTGCCAAGGCTGAGAGACCCTGGTGTGGCGTGAACAGTTACCACTCGGGCAGCACCCGGTTTCTGTCCCGCCGCCGTGCCCCCGCCGCCGTGCCCCTGTCGCTGTGTACCCACTGCCGTGCCCCCGCCACCGTGCCCCTGTCGCTGTGTACCCGCCGCCGTGCCCCCGCCACCTGGCAGGCACCACTTTCCCCTGTATTTACAGTCCAGGGGCCGACACGAGACAATGTAACACCTGCTCTGATTATTTCCAAACCTCGCGGTGCCGTGTTTGGTTCCACAGGGACCCTGGCCTGTCCCGTCCTCCCCGCCCTCACACCAGCCTCCCCGGCACACCCCGCAGCCCCAGCAGCACCAGGCCCACCTCACGGCCTGGGCCAGGTGGCCCCAGCACAGGTAGGTTGTCCTGCCCAGGTACAGCAGCATGTGGTGCTGGGACTTGGGGCTGCTCCTGGCCAGGTAGGTGCTGGCCAGCTCCGTGTTTTCATAGAGCGCTGAAAAGAAGCAAAAAGAACAGCAACAAAATCACCAGCTACATTTCATGTCACCGTCACCTGCTCTCCCCAGCACTGGGACCACCGTGATTCAAGTGTGAGCCTCGCCTGTGAGCGTGGAGGTCCCCACGGCTGGGGGCTTAGCCTGCAGGAACGGGGTGACAGGTGGGCAGGTCCCCACGCCGAGCCCCACTTGGAGGCCTGCAGAAGCAGGTAGACAGGCCAGCTGAGCCTGACAGGAAACCTGTATTAGAGTCTGTGCACTTTTAAATAACAACTTCCTTCCAAACAGGGACATGGGGATGACATTCCGATTTGGAAAAGGAAAGGAACGCAAGGAGAAAGGGCTGCTTTCCTGACGACTGCGGCTAAGCGGCAGGCGGCCCCGCCTGGGCAGGTGCCACACGTCACAGTGCCAGGCAGGAGGGCACACAGCCCTGAGCGGCAGGCAGCAGGTGCCCTGGCTGTGAGCGTGCCCATCCCCGTCCCCGCCCAGGGGCCTCGTCCTGCCCAGAGAGGTACCTGGGCCGCCGAGGGCCACACAGCGAAGGGCCACTGCAGCGCCCGAGCCTCACCCGGGTCCCCCGCCTAGGGACCATCTCCCACAGGCCTGGTGCTCCGCACGGCAGCCCCTGCGGTCCTGTTCCAGGGGTAGCATCCTGCCAACAAGCCTGCCCCGCTCGTGGACAACAAGGCCTGTCCTGCAGCCATCTCCAAACATTGTCACAGCTGCCCAGTGCCTGCGGGTCTCACGTGGCCCTGAAGCAGAACCCACAGCCGGGATACACTGTGCAGCTGCCTCCCAGCCAAGCGTCTGGGAGCCCCCCACCCCCCGTCCTGCATGCTTTCCCGTGTCCTCCCAGCCTGGACGGAGTGTTGGCAGGAGCCTCAGGTTCCCCCCAGGACAGGGGCCCAGCAAAAGCGTCTGTGACATCTGCCCCTTTGCGCTGGACGCTGGCCCAAGCAGCGTCGCCCGCAGTGTCTGTTGGGGGTGGGTGGCCATTCGGTGCTGGTCTGCTATGGCTGTAGATGGCCTGGCCGGTGCAGTTTGAGCCAGTCTGCAGTCCGGCTATCTGAGAACTGTCACCTTCCAAATGACGCCTGACGGATGGAATTAACGGTCCCCACCTTTGCGCCCCAGAACCCCAGCGGGCACACGGCTGCTTGCTGCAAACCAAAAGCCCAGCACCCAGCGCCCACACAGCTGGGTCGCACACGTCTGTGCTTTCTGCAGCAGCCTAAGCCATGCCTTCCCGTCTTTGCAATTTCACAGATGGGCAAAATTCTAAAGATCATCTAAACGCTCAACGTGGGGTGAACACCTTTGAATTTTGCAAAGAAAAGACATTTAATAAAAATTAAAAAAACCCCAAAGGACGGTCACCCTGTTCCCGAAGAGAAAAGCCACTTCCACACCAAAATAAGAACAATACAATCTCATAAGAAACGGCAACCCTTGAATACATTTAAGCGTGACGGAAAACTACTCGTTGTGATGGTTTTTTTCTCACGTTTGTGTCTTGTTCACTGCACAGCACTGCCCACAGCGGCGTCTGGCCCCCGGCCTGCTCTTGTCAATAAAGCTTTATTGGGAGCCAGCCACACCTGTTCGTTCACATACTGTCTCTGGCTGCCGTGGGGCTTCACGGGCAAAGATGCAAAGCTGCTGCACAGAGCACACGACCCACGACGCTGGAAATGCTCACTTTCGGGCCCTTTACAGAAAAAGCGTGCTGACCACGCACGGGTCAAATGCCTCCTTCAAAGTGTCCGGGGAGCTTACCTTGTCCTCCTCTCGTTTCTGCCTGAAGCAGCTTCAGGGACACACAGGCGTCCAGCAGCAGCTGTGTCCCCCGGGTGCTGGCGCCCAGACGTGCGGCCACCGCAGCCGAGCCCAGGGGCTCCGGGGCCTCGGCGAGCAGGTCAAACACTCCCAGCTCACAGGCGGCAAAGAGGACCTCGAGAGAATGGAAAGGAGCCATCGAAGACACGCTGGCCACCTGTGTCACCGCGGCATTGTGCCCAGTCGCCGGAAGGCGGGAGCCGCCCAACGTCCATCCATGCACAGACAGATGGATAAAGAAAACGGGGTCCACACAGACAAGGGAATATCACGCAGCCATGAAAAGGAGGGACATTCTGACGCCTGCGACAACATCGATGGACCCGGAGGACCGTGATGCGACGCTCAGTGACATAAGCCAGGCACTGAAGGACAAAGCCTGTACGGTTCCTCCCTACAGGAGGTCCCTAGAGTCACAAATTCTCAGACACAGGAAGCGGGTCGTGCCAGGGGCTGGGGGAGGACGAGGAGGGCTAGTGTTTCACGGGGACAGGGTTTCCGTTTGGGACGATGGACGGCGGCGATCGTTACTGACGACGTGAATGTGCTTAATGCCACGGCGCTGTGCGCCTAAGAACGGTTAAAGCGGTAAGTTTCACAATGCATTGTTTTTGAACGCTGCTCCCACCGAGCATGGAGGGGGGAGGCTGTGTTTCTGCTCCTGCAAGCGCTGAGCACGACTACGGCTTTGGGTTGACCAGCTGTCCGGGGATGCTGCCATCTAGTGGGTGGATTGGTCCCCAGAGAAGGTGACGGCCAGGCCTGTGTGGGAGGTCCGGGTGTGTGCAGCATGTGGGGGCCATGCAGGCCCGGGTGTGTGCAGCATGTGGGGGCCGTGCAGGCCCGGGTGTGTGCAGCATGTGGGGGCCGTGCAGGCCCGGGTGTGTGCAGCATGTGGGGGCCGTGCAGGCCCGGGTGTGTGCAGCATGTGGGGGCCGTGCAGGCCCGGGTGTGTGCAGCATGTGGGGGCCGTGCAGGCCCGGGTGTGTGCAGCATGTGGGGGCCGTGCAGGCCCGGGTGTGTGCAGCATGTGGGGGCCGTGCAGGCCCGGGTGTGTGCAGCATGTGGGGGCCGTGCAGGTCCGGGTGTGTGCAGCACCCCCCATCCTCAGATGCTGTTCCAAAAACCTGCCGTCACACCCTGCGGAAGAGCCAGCCTGGAAAGCGTTCCCAGGAAGAAACGCTCTTGGCGGGGAAATCTAGTGTCCCCAAAGGGGAGGCTCGCTGAATGGCAGAGGGACGCACACAAGCCCGTGCAAATGCTTGAGCTTTCCAAATCCTGCTGTTGGTGTCTCTCGGTGAACGTGGGGGCAGGAACTTACAACCCTTCCCTACGTGTTAATTTTCCAAACAAGAAAACGTATGTGTTCCTGTTTTTTGTTGTTTTTTTTAAGGTGTCAGCAGTGTTCCCTACACACTGGTACTCGAGTGTTAAACTTAGTTGATGTTCCTCTTTTTAGTCTGTCTCATCTCAAGAAGCTACTAGGTGATGCCTTGAAACCACGCGTGAAGTCGAAAGAGTTAATCCGTCCTCGGTGCATTTCCTCTCCGGCACACGCTGCTCGGGACGGGTGCTGAGGCTCGGGCGACCCTGAGAGAGGAACGCATAAACGTCCCCCACGAAAGATGGCTTCTGGAGGCCACGTGCCTCCCCACAGGTCCAACGCCACTGCTGCGGTCAGCGTCGTCTCAACAGCGCGTGGATGGCGATAAATGCAAGGCCCGTGCGTCTGTCACTTCACTCAGGAAGTCGGTCCGCCCTTTGCCACCCTGCAAGGCCTCCAGAAGGCATGGCGGGGCGGGCGGGGGCTGTGGTGACACTGTGCTAATGCTGATCCTCTTAATCAGCTCCGGCTAAGCCTGATCCTCTCAAGTCGGGCTCTCTCAGCCTCACACCAGTGACGTCAGGGGCTGGGCGCCTCTCGGATGGGGGCGTCCTGGACCCCGTGGGGTACTGAGCAGCGTCCCTGGTCCCCACCCACCAGATGCCAGGAGCACCCCATCCGCAGTGTGACCACCAAACATGTCCCCAGACCTCGCCAAGTGTCCCTTTGGGGCCAAGTCCCTGTTTGAGAAGCACTATTCAAGTCCCACAACGCTTCCTATTAAGGTTACACCAAAACTCATTACCATTCGATTAGTGATCCAGTGAGGGCTGGATCGAGTCTTACCCTCCTGAGGTGCACAAAGCAGCGGCTTCCTTACGGCCGGACGTACTGTTTTACTCCGTGAAGTCTTGTTTTGTTACAGGCGTGTCAATCCTTGTTCTGCGTGGGTTTCATTAGCTCTCGTTCTGTTAGGATTCCATTAGCGCTCGTATTAAGGTCCATCCCCTCTTGCTGTTTTCAGGTGGTATTAACGCTTATCCTCCTAAGGAAGGTTGTATTAAGTTTGTTCTATTAAGGTCGTATCAGCTGTTGCTCGGTTAGGATCCGTGTTGCAGTGACCCTTACTCCGTTGCGATTCTATTAACTCTTGTGTTAAGGTTATATTCACCTTTGTCCCATTAAAGTTGTAGTAATTGTGTTGAGATGTTAAGCCCGTATCACGTTTTATTTCATTCACGCCGCGCCAGCCCTCGTCCTGGTAAACCGGTGACAACTACAGGACACGGCGGCGTCTCATCAACGTGTGCCGGGGTGATTGTCCTCCCAAGACGGATAGCCCGACACCACGGAGAGCCGGCCCACGGGACACAGCGCAGGCCGCCCCAGCCGGCGGGGGACCTTGTAGGACGGCTGAGCCACCTCTGCAAGCCAGGGAAAGCACACATGAGCACGTTCCCCGTGAGGGACACCCCGTCCCGACCCCAATGCCTCCGAAACAGCTCTGTGTGCCCACGGGTGTCTGGGGACGGCTCACGGCGCGCTGTGGACTTCCACTTGTGTCCTGTCTTAAAGGAATGTCAGCACCCCCTCCGCCTCGGAAGGAGGCACAGCCACGCAGTGTCCTAGCTCCCGGGGCTTTGGGACAAAAGAAGCCACTATCTGTCTTCACGTCCCGTCCTGGGTGTTGCAGGGAACTCGAAATGCAATCGGCGCCGCGCGCGTCCATGACGCCGGTGGGTTTGGACCTGCCACCCTGCTCCAGGCGTGTGCGCGCCTCTGGCTTGTTCAGCTGCCAGCTGGCGAAGCTGCATGCTCTGCACCTTGGAGTTTCGCTCCCCAGAGCCTGGAGGACCCCCGCTGTGCCCATGGGGGCAGCCACCCCAGCCCACAAAGCAAGAGACAAGGGACGGGGGCTGTGCCTCCACATGCACTCACGCACATTTACACATGCACAGGGGTTCCACACTGCACCCCCGAACACAGAGCCAGAACTGACTGCATTTCCAAAGGGGGGCGTGTGCGTCTCGCCCCCACCCAGGCACCCCAACCCCGAGTCGTGCCCCGTTTTTTTATGGGACTCCAATTCACGGAGCATACAATTCACCGTTCAGCGTTGAAAGCAAACAACTCGGGGTACCGAGCACCTTCACCGTGTCGGACAGCCAGCACCTCCGTCTGGTTCCAGAACATTGTCCCAGAAGGACACGCGTCCCCATGAGCAGTCAGTCACTCCTCACCGCCACCCCCCAGCCCCTGACTGCACGAATCTGCTCCCCGTTTCTGAGGGTTTGCCCGCTGGGGACACTTCCCACGCTGTGTGACCTTCCGTGTCCGGCTTCCTCTCAGCCCCGTGTTTATTCGGCCAGAAGAAAGGGTGAGACACAGATGCCTGCTCCGTCCGTCCTGGATGAACCTAAACACCTCGACACCACAGCTGACCCTTGAACAACGTGGGGTCAAGGGCGCCGACCCCCCACCCACCCCCACCCCCGTGCAGTGAAACATCCACGTATAACTTTTGCCTCCCCCAAAACGTACCTACTAAGCGCCTCCTGCTGACCGGAGGCCTCAGAGGCCACATCAACAGTCGATGAGAACACATTTTGCGTGTTTATGTGTATTACACGCGGCATTCTTACAACACAGGGAGCTCGAGAAGTGGAAATGGGGTCACGAAAGCCGTCCGGAGAAGAAGCGACATTCACAGCACGTGTTGCAAAAAGCTCCGCGTACAAAAGGGGTTCAAACCCGCGTGATTCCGGGTCGCCTGTTTTTTGAGGCACCGCCTCGCCCTGCGGTCTCAACAGACCAGCAGCCGGAGGAGCCCCGCACAGATGCGCCAAAGATTTCAGCCTCTGCACGTCTGTCCCCTTGGTGATCCTACCTCACGCTAAGCTTTTGACAACGTCATTCTGAGACGGGGTCCGTGGGTGGTGACACAGCCCCCAGGGGCCCCCGTGTCCCCGCCTTCCTACCTGGGACACCATGAAGCCGTTGGCGTACTCCTGCAGGAGGCCGTAGGCCCGGTCCTCCTCCGGGGAAGTCATCTCCTGCCTGGCCCGCCGGCGCGCAGGGCCCCTGGCCGTGCTGCTTCAGGGAGCTGGGCTGTTAGCAAGCCGGGCAGGCCAGCCCCAGCGGGACACGACGGAGCAGCTTTGGGTCGCACGTACGGGAGGGCCGAGGGATGCACCGTCAGTCCCCCGGGCTGCTGACACTGTGGGCGGCCCCTCCTGAGAGCGCGATCCCCAGCACTGCAGGGAGTCTGGAGTCGCCCCGTAAGGCGATTACTTAGAAAGCAGGTGGGGCGGTGAGAGGGGCCGGGGACGCACCCCCAGACACCAGACGGAGTGTCACGCGTGACATCCCAGGCGAGGGCACGCAGCCAGCTGCCACAGGCAGTCTGCAAACCAAGCAGCAAGGTGGGGCACCCACCGGACAGCAGGGGACGCCGGGCGGCCGGGTTTAAGACAGATGAGACGTGCTGTGGACGAGCACCCTTTAAACACGCACCTGACTGAGGGGTTCTCTGGGGGAATGGGGGGGACGCACCCTCCGATTACATGGCACCCAGGCTGTGGGTATTATGGTGAAAAGTGCTGGAGGGGGTCCCCCTTCCATGCAGGGGGGCCGTGTCACGTGAGCACGCCTGCGGGTGTGGTGAGAGCACAGCGTGCTGCCCTGCACACTCCAGCCACCTGCGGGGTTTCCTGGGGTCCCCACGCCCCTAAGGAAGAGCCATCCTGGGGGGGGGGCCCTGAGTGTGAGGACCTGGGGAAGTCGTTCTGCCGTGTTTGTGACCCCGGCAGGTCCCCTCCTTGTGTCCCGAGAAAGCGAAGCAGGGGACAGCACCGGGAACAGAGGCCACTGTCACCAGCTGGCCCCAGGCCCCCTTGCTGGGGGGACCCTGAGAGCCGGGAGGTGTTCCCGTCTCAGGGAGCGGACCTGAGCGAGAGGCAGGAAGCGAGTGAGCCGCCTGGGACGCAGGGGCAGGGCATCCACGGGTGGCAAGTCCGGAATTTCTGGGCGACTTTATTGGAGCCGGACGAGGGAGCCCCAAATGCCCCCAGAATCACGGCTGTGCGGCTTCTGTGCGTCTGAGACTCAGGCGGGGAGGACGATGACATGGAGGTGGGGACAGCGAGCTGGGGACGGCTAACAAGACTCTGAGCCCACGTGGGGGTCACGGCCCCGCTCGAGGGGCTGTTCCTTCTGGGTCCCAAAGGCATGGGACCCTAGATGCCCGAGGATGTGGATGGGGCTGCTGGAGGCTGAGGTGAGCCGTCGCTGAAGTCATAGGCCTGGGGCCCGGCCCACCGTGACCGCCCAGGGAGAAGCCTGTGATCAGAGGCCCGTTTCGGCCACACTGATGACAGAGCCCGTGTCGCATCCACACGTGGCAGGAGAAACAGGCTGCAGGCGCCTTCCCAGGAGGGTCAGGAAGCTGAGGAATTAGAAACAGGCCGGTCCCCGTAAAGCGGTCTGTGTGACAAGGACCCGGAGAGCCGGCCTGAAGCCGCCGAGCCCACGCCGGGCAGGGGACGGACGCCCAGGTGCCCCCTGAAGGCTCAGGGACATGACAGCACAACACTCCAGGGGCGCGAGGACCCCACTTGTGTTTGTTCCCGGCGCTTCCCAGGGAGTGCACGGCTCTATCGCACACGCTCAGCCGGGTGCAGCCGAGATAAGTGGGGGCCGTTTCCATACTTACAGCGAGATAATGGTCCAGTCGCCTCGAAAGGGGCTCAGGACAAAATGCTGTGTAAGTGAGACACAGACACAGAGACAGAGAGAGGGAGAGAGTTGGAGAGAGAGAGACAGACAGGCGGAGACTGACTTCCCAGCCCAGAACTCTAGAACAAATGCTTGCAGGGCTGAAACCTTCAGTTTCTTCACAGCCCCTTGTTCAGAACTGTCACCTCGGACCTCAGAGAAAAATCTTGCTGTGTTTGGAACACAGGTTAACCTCCACTGTCACTTATTCGCCACGACGTGCTGCTCGTGAGCTCGAGACCGGAGAATTTCCAGAAGATGAAGCCCCCGTAATCTGGGAAAGCTCACGGGATCTCAGAGACGCCCCCCCCCCCCCCCCCCGCGTGGGTGAGGCCTGACAGGATGGGCCCACAGGCCGGGGACCCCAGGCCGGCACGTGGCTGCCGGTCCCCACGCCCATCGCTACCCCTGGCCGCTCCCGCCACTGACAATGGGCCGTGTGGGGCGCAAATCCAGGCGTCTGGCCTCCAAACCCACACTCCATCGTGTCACTGCGGTGCCTCTACAATTAACTGCTATGTCACGAGCGGCTGTCCCTTGTCCCCGTCCGCTGCCGGACGGAAGAGCACGTGGCAGCCGTCCTCCTGACACACGTGAGGAGCTGCGTGTGCTGCCTCGTCAGGGCCACCTCTTCCCGGCAGGCGCCCTGCTCCCCACTGGCACTCAGCGAACTCAGGACCGGGAAAGCCACGGACGGACAGGAAGGGGATGACCCGGGCGTCAGCGCGCCCAGGAGACACGACCAGCCCGGCCGGCCTGAGCTGGTCCCCACCTCGCCCCGGAGCGTCCCGGTGAGAAGGGCAACAGCTGGGGGACTGCAAACAGGAAAAGAGCCGCAGCCACTCTCGGCCCGGGACCTCCCACCAGGCCTCCCAGGGGCCCAGAGAGCCAGCAGGCAGGTGCATCAGTATGGGGGTGCGGGCAGCAGGGCTCGCACCGCAGCCCCCCCATCTGCAGCTCGGTGGTCCTGGGGGTGAGTGTGCAGGACATCTTACAATGCAGACTCCGGGGTCTCCCCCAGCCCAGCTCCTGGGGCGCCTTCTGCAGCCGTGCCCCGCACGGCCAGGGCACCCACAGGCCCCGCCCACGCAGCGCCCCGCCCTCCGCCCGTGGCCCGCTCAGGCCACCAGCAGGGACCCAGCAGGGACCGCGTGGCCACAAGCCCGCCCACCCCCGCTTCTGTCCCAGCTCCCCGCCCGTCGGCTTCCCCCCAGGAGATCAGTGAAGTCTGACCCCGTGACCTAGTGCGGGCCCTGCTGTCGCCTCCGGCCGGTGACTCGTTCCTGGTCCTGGGCCACATCACCTGCAGTCCCATGTGCGGACCCCTGCGCACGGCACTGTCGGTCTGCTCCTGACAGGGGCGCCTGGACCTCAGAGCTGTCCCCTGACCCCGCAGACAGGCTGACCTCACGGACAGGATGACCTCACGGACAGGCTGACCCCACGGACAGGCTGACCTCACGGACAGGCTGACCTCACAGATGTCCCCTGACCTCACGGACAGGCTGACCCCACGGACAGGCTGACCTCACAGATGTCCCCTGACCTCACGGACAGGCTGACCCCACGGACAGGCTGACCTCACAGATGTCCCCTGACCTCACGGACAGGCTGACCTCACAGACAGGCTGACCTCACAGACAGGCTGACCTCACGGAGATGCCCCCTGACCCCGCAGACAGGCTGACCTCAGAGCTGTCCCCTGACCTCACAGACAGGCTGACCCCACAGACAGGCTGACCTCAGAGCTGTCCCCTGACCTCACAGAGCTCCCCTGACACGAACCCCTGGCCCTTGGAGCCCTGCCCTGACATGAGGCAGCCCCGCACCCCCTCACTACCACTGGGCCTCGTCCTCCCGGGTTTGCTCCTTCACGATCCAGGGTTCAGGGAGCCCAGCACCGCATGTCGGGCGCCCGGCGCGACCCCAAGACGCTCTCGGAGCCGCTGACCGGCCAGTGCTCAGCGGGGCGCAGGGCCGCGGCGCGTCCGCTCGGGGTTCCCGAGGGGGCGCTGCAGCGTCTGGGCGTCTGAGCCGAGCCTGCACCCACACCTGGGCAGGAGGCAAACAGAGCCACCCCAGGGAAAGAGGGGTGCCCGTCTCAGCTGTGCCGGTGCCGCGAGGCGGGGGTGCGGGGGCTTGAGGCACGTGATCGGCCACCCCCACGCTGAGAAGATGCGCGTTTTCACCACGACGGACTCTCGCGGTCTGTGGTCACGGCAGGGCCAACGCCACCTCGACCTTCGTGGGGTAAAAACCACTTCCGCTTTACTCCGTTTTGAAATCGCGTCTCTGAGGCTTTGGAATGAACGCTTTAGTGCATTTCCTACACTTGGTATTCTCGGGAAACAAACAAAAGGCCTCGTAGGACCCACGCATGTCCTGCAGGGGGTCGGGGCACGGGCACAGCGCCGTGGGACCCACGCATGTCCTGCAGGGCGTCGGGGCACGGGCACAGCGCCGTGTGGCCCACGCATGTCCTGCAGGGGGTCGGGGCACGGGCACAGCGCCGTGGGGCCCACGCATCTCCTGCAGGGCGTCGGGGCACGGGCACAGCGCCGTGGGGCCCACGCATCTCCTGCAGGGCGTCGGGGCATGGGCACAGCGCCGTGGGGCCCACGCATCTCCTGCAGGGCGTCGGGGCACGGGCACAGCGCCGTGGGGCCCACGCATCTGCAAATCAGCGCTCCGAGGTCACTTGCAGCAGACAAAAGACGGAAAAGACTCGTTCACTGGAAAAGGATTTTATTTCACCATAAAAATGCAAACTGGAATCAACACCATCTTCTCTAATGCAAACAGTACAGCTATTTTTTTTTTTAAGGATTTCTCTGCTTCACGTGGAGAAGCCGACGATTATAAAATCTAACAAGTCTGCCGCCTTAAATCTGTTGGAAACGTCCCAAGTAAAAATAATTTAGCAAAACAGCTTCTTAGAAAAAGCACACACGCTAGCTAACCTCGGCTAGAAACCCCAGCTCTTCCCAGCCTGTCCTAGGCGTCATTAGTCGAATGTGTAAAAAGGGAACGTCTGCAGTCGACGAGCGTCACGGCGCCCCCGGACCCGCCATCCGACAGGGACGTGGACACGCTGGAGCGCGCATCTCACAGGACGCGACTTCCGGGGCCACGGTCCCCCCGTTCTTCTGGCATCGCCACCCGAAGGGCGCCGCTCATCGGTGAACATCGCAGGAGGGAACAGAAACGAAACGCCCGGGCGAGGCTCCCTCTGCGCGCCCCGCGGGAGGCGCCGCGGGGTCCGCTCCGACCAGCCGCCCCCAGACGTGCAGCGCGCCCCGGGACGCGCGTGGCGCTGTGCGCACGGGGCCCGCCGTGCTCAGGACCGTCGCTCCGGACGCTCCTCCCGGTGGAGGCCCGGCGGCATTAAAGCTAAGGATCAACAGTTTCCACGGGGACTAAAGCTAGTGGCTGACGGCTGCGGGCTCGCGTGGCGCGGCGCGGCGTGGCCCTCCTCCGCGCGGGGGCTCCCAGCACGCCCGCTCCGGGGCGGCCGCGCGCCGGTCCGACCGTCCTTCCCCGGGTGGCGGCGGGCCCGCGGCCCGCGTTACCTGTTCCAGGAGCTGTGGCGCCGGCCCGGGGACCCCGAGCGCGACCTGTCGCCGCGGCGGTGGCGGCTGCGCTTCCTGCCCGAGCCGCCCCGGCGGTCGCGGCTCCTGTCCCGGCGGCCCGAGCGCTCCCGGCTGTGCGACCTGCGCGCGGGCGCGCGCGCGCGGGGCTGGCGCTGCGCCGGGGGGCGCCCGCGTCGTGCGGCGCGCGCTTCTGCTGGGACCGCGCGTCCCTCCGCGGCGGCCCGTCGTCCCGGCTGCCCGCCCGCCGCGGCCGGCTCCGGTCGCGCTTGTGCCGGTGCTCGGCGCGGCTGCGGCTGGGCTCCCGGTTGCACTTGTCTTGCTCGGAGCGGGCGTCCTTCCGGGGCGCGGTCTGCTCGCAGGCGGCGGGGGCGCCCTTGGGGTGCTGGTTGTTGTCGGGGATGCAGGACAGCACGGCGGGGCACCGCTTCTCGGGCGACGCGTCGCCCGGCGCCGCCGCGCCCGAGGGCGGCGGGTCCCCGCACGGGCCGTCGTCCGCCACGCTGCCGTTCACGTCTCCGGGCGAGCGGGCGCCGTCCGGGCGCGTTGGGGTGTCCGCGGCGGCGCCGGGGGGCGGCCGTGCCCCGAGCCCGTGCGGCGCGGCGGCCGACACGGTGTGCAGCATGTCCAGCACCGGCCGCAGCAGGTCGGCGTGCGCGGCGGCCAGCGGGGCGCGCGCGCGGGGGACCCTCGGCCGTGCGGCTCAGCAGGATGCTCAGCAGGCGCTGGCGCAGCGCGCGCTCCCGGCGCTGCAGGCCCAGCGCGCGCTCCTTCTCCTCCTCCACGCGCCGCAGCTCCGCCTCCTGCAGCCGCCGACGCTCCTCCAGCTGCTGCAGCCGCCGCGCCTGCTCCCGGCGCTCCTGCTCCTGCGCTCGCGCGGCCTGCGGGAGACACGGCGCGCGGCTCAGGGGGCGCTCGGCTCCGCCCCGCGCTCGGGGGCGGCCCGGCCACCGCGGCAACAGCGGCGCGGCCCCGGGACGCGCGCGTCAGGGGCGACCTCCGCCGGGGCCGCGGGGCGCGCTGGGCCTGGCCTGGGTCAGTGTCTTCAATATTCACCATGAGACAAGGACCGAGCCGCCGCGTGTCTCGGCGCGCCTGCCACGCTGCTTCCCGGGGACTTATCAACACTGTAATTAGACAACAGGTTACGGGGTGGCCGGCGCCACAGCGCCGGGGCGCGGCTCGGAGCTCAGGCAGGGCCCGGCACGCGTGTGCGCGGCCAGCTCCGGGGAGGGGCCCGAGCAGGCTCCCGGGACGGGACATCATACACACGGCGGCGGCCAGGCGCCGTCAGCCACGCGGGACCGCGGCAGGCCAGGCTCCAGGGGCGCCCTGGGCTCCCCAGGGACCAGGCGCAGCCCACATCCTCCCTCCCCGGCCACTGGCCCGAGCAGGCCCAGCCAGTGCGCCCCCCGGTGGGAACGGAGTCATGGGGGCCCGGTGACACTGCGAGCTCTGACACTGCCCGTCTCGGGTGGGAAACTGTGACCCTCGGCCCTGGCCACCCCAAGACTGCCGGGCCAGCACCCGGGAGGCCTGAACACAGCTCACACTACGTGAGCGCCCTACCAGCTTCCTAAGTCTGAAATCCGGAATGACGCCGGGACCCTACACAACAGCAGGTGACAGATCACCCTCCCTGCGAAGCCTGGTTCCTTCCAGTTCTGGATGCCACCAGCCGACATACAGGGACCGTGACAGTGGCCCGTTTCAGAGCAGAGGTGCAGCTCCCGTGGGCAGGACCGGCTCTGCACCCCGGTAGTACCCTGGCCCAGCACAGCAGCCCAGTGGTACCTGGGCCCTGCACCCCGGCGGTACATCAGCCCGGCTCAACGACCTGGCAGCGCCCTAGCCGGGCTCCACGCCCCAGCGACACCTCCGCCCAGCCCGGCGCCCCGGCGGGACCTCGGCCCGGTGCCGCACCTCGGCAGTAACTGGGCCCAGCACCCCGGAGGGACCTCAGCCCGGCTCAGCACCTCGGCAGTAACTGGGCCCGGCGCCCCGGCGGGACCCTGGCGGGACCTCGGCAGTAACTGGGCCCAGCGCCCCGGCGGGACCTCAGCAGTAAGTGGGCCCAGCACCCCAGCAGGACCTCGGCAGTAAGTGGGCCCAGCACCCTGGCGGGACCTCGGCCTGGTGCCGCACCTCGACAGTAACTGGGCCCGGTACCCTGGCGGGACCTCGGCAGTAAGTGGGCCCAGCACCCTGGTGGGACCGCGCCCCGGCGCCCCGGCGGTACCTTGGCCCGGCTCAGCAGCTCCGTGACCAGCCGGATGGACTGCAGGTTGCGCTGGGCCAGCAGCAGCTTGCGTTCCTCCAGCCTGATCCGCTCCTGCAGCTTCTTCTGCTCCTCCGCCTGCAGCTTCTCCAGCTTCTTCTGGCTGCGGCGGAGCTCGCGGTCCCTCTGCTTTTGCTCCCTCTTGCGAAGCTTCTCCTCTCTTTTCCTCTCTCGCTCCTGCTCTTCCAGCTCTTTCTGTTTCCTGCGCAAAACACACGAGGGCTCCGTCAGGCAAAGACGGGCGGCAGGCGCACATTGGGCACATCGGGCGGGTGGGCTTCTAGGCGAGGGGGGAAGACGGGTAACGAACGGGAGGGTGGCCGCGCGGTTCATCGTTTTAACGCTTTGTGCCCAAATAAATTCCGGTTGAGCCAAGGACCCCGAGAAGCAGCAGGCACGCCAGGGTGAGGGCTTCCGTCTCTCGAGAGACAGGCTTGCCAAGCGTTGCTCCAAACGAGAGGCGGGGACAAGGGGACCGATGGACTTGATGGCACCTGCCGTCACTTTTGAACCACACACACACCTTCTGAACAGGTGCAAGGGCTGACAGTGAGGAAGCAACCCCGAGAAGGGCCAAGCCCGTCGCCGGGGGACGCTGCCCCCACGGGCAGGAGCACAGCGACACACTGCTCCTCAGGCGACCGTCTGGGCCTAAGACCCGGGACAGCAGAGGTCACGGAGAATTCAGCTCGCAGAGGAGCAATGTCTAACACGCAGGTTTAAGTGCCCAAACGTGCCCCCGTGGGGGGAAGGCCCCGTGCCTGGGGCTCTCGGAGGCCTGTGGCACCAGGGCAACAGCAGGGCCGGAAGGAGGCCAATGTGCACGGCCACAGGAGGGTTCCGGAAGCATCGCGCTCGGGGTAAGAGCAAACACAGAAGACCATGTACTAGACAATCCCATTCCAGAAAAGGGAAACCCACAAGGACAGCTAACCGAGGCCGGTTCGCTGTGGGGTGTGTCTCCGATCGAGGGGTCCCTACAAGCACACTCCGTCTCACAGAAGTCCTGTGAGACCACTAAATACAGCTGCCTTGGACATGGCGACTTGTCTTTAAAATGAACCCACAGCACGCCCAAGCCCAAGCAACAACTTAGCTCCGAACAGATGGAGGATCCGAATGCAACCAAATGAGACCGAAGACCCTCCCTGGAAAAGCCTGGAGGAACCACGAGGCACGTTTACGCAGCAAATCCAAGTAACCAACAGACGTGGTGACAAGGGCAAAGCGGCTCCAGCAGCACGAGACACACAGTGGGGACCTGAAGGCAGCAGGTGCACGGAGATGCAGACCCGGAGAGACCCGAGGACGTGACCAGCACCGGGGTGAGGAAGCAGGGGGTGCAGCCTCCCCTCAACAGCAGGAAGGGAGCGGGGCAGGGTGCTGAGGGCCCGTCTCAGGGGTTCCCTCGCCCCAGGGGTCCGAGCCCCACACACCTCAAGAGCTGAGGCTCAAGGTGGCCCCGTGGAACCTGTAAATGACCACAGCTCTCCAGGGACCCAGAGCCGAACCCCAGGTTTGCCGTCTCCAAGGCCATCACGTGCCGGTTATGGCTACGCTCTGTTCCTCGTTAGCCGACCACTCACACGAACATGCTCGCTGGTGGGGAGACGCAGGGGTGCCCGGTCCAGCCTGCAGGCTCAGGCCGAGAAAGGGCAGCCTCCCCAGCCGGCACCTCATGGCAGACCTACCCAGCATTCCGTGGCACCACGGTGTGGAAGGGACCCCGTGTCCCCACCACGCCTCTCGAGACAGAGTCTGTCGCGAGGCCCAGGCAGCATGGAAGGGACCCCGTGTCCCCACCACACCTCCCGGGACGGAGTCTGCCGCGAGGCCCACGCAGATGGGTGGCCTGTCCTCAGGGCCATGACAAGGCCCGCTCCCCGGCCTGCTCTTTGCTGCCATAAAGGTCAAGGAAATGGCTTTTCCAAGGAGCCCGCACAGCTGCTCTGCGAAGCGCGGAGGGGACTTCCGCAGGACGGACGGCAGCGTCCGTGGTCACAGCCTACGCGGGAAGAGTGGGGACAGGGCCCGTTCTGGACGCGGGCCGGCGTTCTGCAGGCAGCTCCCATGAGTCTCCGCCCTGCTTTCCTGCTTCTGCCCAAGAACAGCGAGCTGGCGTTTCAGGCCGTGCAGACCTGGCCTGCCCCGGAGCTGCCCCGAGGATGGCTGTGATGCGCACGCTGCACGCTCCCCAGGCCACCTGCCCAAAGGACGGGCTCCACACAGCTGATGCCACGGCCCCCACCCCACCCACACCTGCGGCCTCCTCCCTGGTGGCAGACCGACCGTCCCCCAGGGCAGGTGGGGAGGCTGTGAGGAATCACCCACACAGTCCACACCTGCCACCCTAACACCAGGCTCGGCAGCAGACGTCCACACAGCTCGATGCAGAAACACATCCGCTTCTCGGGGACACGAGCTGAGGGGAGAGTGGAAACAAACCCGGTGCCAGCACCGGGGGGACACGCAGCTCTACAGGGAGCGACAAAAAGACGTGTCAGGGACAAAACCAGCCAAATCCATCCTCCGCGTGCCAGAGACCCGACAGCCAGCAGATCAGAGCCGGAAACGGGCCCGCGAAACTCACCCGGAAATGCTAGAAAGGCCCAAAGTACAGCGGACTGACAGGAAGAATTCCTTTTCCCCATGATCTAGGTCATACCATGGGTTACGTGACACTCACAACAAACAAAAACAAAATGAAAGGGGGCAAAGGGGGACCAGGCTGGGCCTCCGATGTCTGTTGCTTTACGGCCTCTGTCATAGGAACCACTTCTTACTAAAACCTGGCCGACGTCACCGGTTCCCTACCTCCCATTAATGTAGCATCAACCTAAATGCCACACGAGACACTGCGCTGGCTTCAGCAGGACACAGCAGGGCAGACAAGAGACACGGGTCAGGAGAGCCAGCCCAGGCCATGTCCCAGGCAGGAATGAGTTCCCGGGAGGGACGCGGAGCCCTGGATACACACCCTGCTGTGTCTGCAGCAGCCACTGCACAGACACGCACGTGCACACTCACCTCCCACATGCACGTGTGCACACACACCCACACGTGCGTGCACACACCTCCCACATGCACACACGTGCGTACACCACACGCGTGCACACCTCCCACATGCACACATGCGTGCACACACCTCCCACATGCACGTGTGCACACCACACACGTGCACACACCTCCCACATACACACGTGCGCACACCCACACGCTCGTGCACACCTCCCATATGCACACGTGCGTGCACCCACATGTGCGTGCACACACCTCCCACATGCACACGTGTGCACACGCACACACGCGTGCACACCTCCCACATGCACACACGTGCCTGCACACCCACACGCGCGTGCACACACCTCCCATATGCACACACGTCCGCACACCCACACGTGCGTGCACACACCTCCCACGTGCACGTGTGCACACACGCATGTACACCTCCCACATGCACACCTCCCACATGCACACGTGCCTGCACACCCACGCACCTCCCACATGCACACACGTGTGCACACCCACATGTGCGTGCACACACACCTCCCACATGCACACACGTCCGCACACCCACATGTGCGTGCACACACACCTCCCACATGCACACACGTCCGCACACCCACACGTGCGTGCACACACCTCCCATATGCACACACGTCCGCACACCCACATGTGCGTGCACACACACCTCCCACATGCACACACGTGCGCGCACACGGGAGGCCGCGCTCCCCGCCGCACCTCTCCTCGGCCCTCTGCCGCTCCTCCGCCTCCTTCTCTCGGCGCTTCTGCTCCCGCCTCTGCTGCTCCAGCTCCTGCAGCTTCTGCCTCTCCAGCTGCCGCTTCTTGATGGACGCGTCGCTCAGGTGTTTGGTGGAATCGAAGGACACCTGCGGGACGACACAGGGCACGGTGGCGTGACGTGGCTGCGTCCTCAGACACGCGCCTCGCCGTGGGTGGGCAAGCACCAAGTCGCCCCTCTCACAGACGGTTTCGCCTCCTGCTCCCGGGGGCCCCAGGCATCTCCCCCACCGATGCCGCCGGCCCTGCGCCCGCACCACCGGGCGGCAAGCTAATGGCCACAGAAGCCCAGCTCCCCTCCGAGGACGGCCTCCTCGTCACCACCAAGGAGCCAAGTCAGCACCAACGGCGGTGCAGACACGCCTGCCCGCCCAGCGCTGGCACTGCCCGCCTGCCCCCCCGCCCGCCCGCCGGTGGGGAGGGGAGCACCTTGATGTTGCAGGCCACGGCCTTGCCGTCCTCGCCCTTGAACATGAGCTTCATCCCGCGCAAGGCGCTCATGGCCTGGATGAAGCCCGCGTACTCGCGGTACTGCACGTAGGCCTCGAAGTTCAGGTGCCCCCCGAAGCTGAAGGTGTGGAAGTTGCGCCCCGTCATCTCCTCGCGGTAGGGGTCCAGCATGGGGATGTCCACGTGGCGGATGTCCCCGAACTTCTCGAACACCTTGACCAGCACGTCCTCGCTGGGCTTCTCGGAGCCCGAGTCCCGCGGGGCGAACCACTTGCAGGGCAGCCCCTCCAGGTGGATGGTGTCCGGCCGCTCCCCGGGCAGCGTCTCGTTCATGTCCTTGGCGTCGCGGAAGAAGGAGTCCCAGTCGTGCCGCGTGGGGAAGTCGATCTTGAACTCGGCGGCGCGCACCCGCAGCGTGTCGGAGAAGCCGCTGAGCTTGATGGCCTTGCCGTCCAGGCGGGCCAGGAAGGCCTTGACGAGGCTCTTGTTCTCCACCTCGCCCTCGAAGCGGATGAAGGCCATGGTGCTCTTGGTGATGCGCAGCGTGGAGAACTGGTGGCTGTGCACCATGGCCTTGAGCCGCTCCATCACCTCCCAGTTGGAGATGGACTTCCCGGGCTGCTTCAGCTGCGGCAGCGCCACGCTGATGGTCATCTTGGTGATGGGCTTCAGGTACAGGCCGTACGCGGGGCACAGCTCCACCGCCTCAGACGTGTCGTGCACGATGGTGGCCGCGGCCATAGCCGGGACCTGGGGCCTGAAACGCAGACGCGCGCGGTCAGGCGGGGGTGCGGGGGTCTGGGGTCGCCACCTGGACGAAAGCCCTGGTCACCGGAGACGGCTCTGTTTTTAGAACCATCAGGCAAAGAGCTGGGTGGACGCAAGCTTGCGCCAGCTCAGGGCCCACGCCTGGGTGAGCGCTGACCGGCACCGGGCGCCCAGAAGCAGCGCTCCCGGGGCCGTGGGGGCCGAGCGACCATCCGGCCCTGCGTCCGCCCGGCCTCCAGCGAGAGGCGCCGCCTTCCCGCAGCCGGGGGCTGGGAGCCATGGGCGCCCTCCTCCTCCCCGACCTGCGCGAGGCGAGCCTTCCCTGCCGGCCCCACGGGTCTCCCGGAACGCCACGCGTGACCCCAGACACCCGGCCACGCAGGCCCGGCCGCTGCCCCACAGCTCAGGCCACGGGCTCCCCGACAGGGCGCTCTGAACAGCACGGACGGGCCCCGCGGTGGGCACGGGGCTACGGCCAGGGCGAGCCCCCCCCACCCCCCAGGACACCCCGTGCCCCCCGAGTCCCCCCCCACCCCCCAGGACACCCCGTGCCCCCCGAGTCCCCCCCATCCCCCAGGACACCCCGTGCCCCCCGAGTCCCCCCCATCCCCCAGGACACCCCGTGCCCCCCGAGTCCCCCCCACCCCCCAGGACACCCCGTGCCGGTCGCCTGGCGGCCCCCACGCCCATCCCTGCCTCTGGTACCCCAGGCCGCCCCCAGTCCCCAGGTACACCCCCAAACCTCCACGTCAAGCAGCTGCCTCCCAGCCGCCCCACTGTCGCACAGGTGCCCCGTACACCCCCATCGCCCCTGGTCCCCCGCTTTTCCTGCCCGCACGAGAGCCCCGGGCATCTCCGCCCCCCCAGTTGTCCTGGCCTCCCTGGCACCGCCTCCCTCCAAGGACGGACTCCCCGGTGCCCACGGCCTCCGTGGTGACCCCCAGGTCCCCCCCCCGGCCTCTCCAGGCCACCCCGGGTCCTGCCCCGTCCCCCGTAGACCCAGCCCCGGCCCCGACCCCGGCCGGCTCCCGGAGGCAGGCGGTCGCGAGCGGCGCTCACCGGCCCGGGGCTCCGCCTGTGTCCCCCGCCGCCGCGGTCCCCCGACGACCCGGCAGGAGCGGCCTGCCCCCCGAAGACCCCCCGACGCGACCCGCCGCCGCCCGCCGCTGTGACGCACTTCCGCTTCCGGCGTCCGGGCCTGCGGAAGCGGCCGCGCGGCGGCCCCCGACTTCTCCTCCCGGCCCTGGCCCCGCCCCCGGGGCGGGACTTCCGGGCGCCCGGGGTGGGGGCGGGCCGACCGCCCTGCTGCGCAGTGCGCGTGCGCGAGCCCACCCTGCGCCCCCACGCGGCTCCCCGCGCCCAGGTCCCCGCAGAGGCCGCGCCGGGGGGAGTGCGCGCCCCGTGCTGCGCCTCAGTTATTGTGATCACGCGTGATCCACTCATGCAACTGTCAGCCGTGATCGAGTCAAGCATTTCTTATCCATTGTAGTCACTATGCATGTGAACGCCACAGGTAAATGACAGTTATATAGTTTAATGGTAAATTACGTCTTTCCCTCCCTAAGCATTTGTTAGTAACCGTTACTTTATTGTGTATCCTGGTGTCTCGATTACACACTTCCCTCCAGGTGACGTTGTGTCCTTACGTAAATAGGGACTATAATATAAACCTATGCTACCTTAAACGGTTTATATTTCCTGTGTTATGACATTTATTTTAATAACAAAGATGAACTGCAACCATAGGTGACACCATTTTAATGGACTTGTACACGTGCTGTATAGTATGTTTCGTATGATCTCATTCTTACGTGATTCCGTCACTACGAAGTCGCAGGTTGCACTTTATGAGCCCCCCACGCTGTGGCACAGGCTGCACAAGGCCCCCCCGAGCATGTCCACGTCCCCACACTGAAGAGCCAGGGTGGGAAAACCAGAGGGCCCTCGGTGGCTCAACATGGTGTGCCAACCGATCAGCGTCAGAGGGGCGAGGGGAAGGGACGAACCCCAACTGTCGATGGGGTTTTCAACAGAAAGGGGTTCCTGCAGGATTTCTGGGTGTCTGCTACGTGTGGGTCATGTTGTCCCGTTCATACACTGTGCAGCGGCGAGGATGATCATGACCTATGCGTCACAAGGGGCAAACGGAGGGTCCCCGGTCCCCGGGAAAGGGGGGCCCCGTCTTTCAACCCAGGCAGGCTTCCTAGCGGGGGCGGCATTTTTAGGGTCTTCATTTACCTTCTGGTTCTTCTTGGGAGATGTTGGGTGCTCTCTTGCAAACTTTCCTCTCCCTGGGGAGCCGTTACACTTGAAAGCCATGTTTCCAAATGCTTCTCCGAGGCATTTGCAAAGCAAAGGAAGAAAGGAGATATTCGGGTCCTTCGGAACCAGCAAGCCCAAGAGATGACTAGAATAATTTGTGACATGTTTCAGGAAAATCCCGCTCAAGTCTTGAGCAAGATATCATTCCTCTAGATGCACCTCAGAAATAGAAAAACAAAGTTGCAGGTTATTTGCAGCCGTAATCCTTGGTCATATCTCATTAAGTGCATGGTTGTATAAATAAATCACTTTCACGGGCTGTCGACAAGAGCTGGGCATGTGATGGGATATCACTCCTGGTATCATATAGGAAAGGTCAAGGAATTTTCCAGTTGTCATTAAAGTGCTTAATCAGTTGATTCGACCTAATCATAGACAGTTATTCTGGGTGGGCCAGGCCTGATCAGGTGTAGAAGTCAGGGTTAGGTCATAATCGATGATTCAAGCTAATCATAGAGAGGGTATTCTGGGTGGGCCTCGCCTAATCAGGTATAGAAGTCAGAGTTTAAAAGTCAATCAATTGGGCCGGCCAAGTGGCTCAGTTGGTTAAGAGCTCGCTCAAGAGTTTGAGCTCTGAGCAACAGCGGTTCGAGTCCAGCCCGAGCTGAGCAGCCGCTGAGCTGCCAACAGGTAGCAGGATGGCTCAGCTAAAAAAAATATAAAAATAAAAAAAATAAAAGTCAATCACTTGATTCAAGTTAATCATAAAGAGGGTATTCTGGTGGGCATGGCCTAATCAGGTGTAGAAGTCAGAGTTAAGTCATAATCGATTGACTCGAGCTAATCAAAGAGAAGTTATCATGGGTGGACCAAGCCTAATCAGGTGTACAAGTCAGAGATTAAAAGTCAATCAATTGTTTGGACTTAGGGACTATTATGTTAAGTGAAATAAGTTAGTCGCAGAAAGACAAATACCATAAGATTTCACTTACATGTGGACTCTCAAAAACTGAATAGGCGAGGAAAGTGAACAGAGGCGTTCTCAGAGATGTGGAGGTGCAGCTGATGGCTGTTGTTGGGGGGTGGGGATGATGGAGAGAGGGAGAGGGCTGAACAGCATAAACACGCAGCTGCAGTGTTGCCATGGGGACATGGGGGACAGTTCGAGGAATGTAATTGCTAATGTGAATATTTTGTGGGGTGTCAGGTGGTCACATGTCTTGCATCATGGATGGGGAAGAGGCTTGATCACTGCACTGTACACCTGAAGCTGATGTTGTATAATATTGTATGTCAACTATAAGTGAATATATACATATATATATATATATATATATATATATATATATATATAGTCATGGGACATGGAGTACAAAGTGGGAGTGGAGTCAAGGGAATTGTCATAGATATGTATGATATTGGAGGAAATGGGGCGGCAGATAGGTGGAAGAGGGTTGTCACTTGAGGGGTAAAAAGTATAACTATTGCACGGTGTTGTACAGCTGAAACGAATTCTAAAAATGTGTACTTCATAATAAAAAATAAATTCATAAAAAAATAAATCAATACAAAATAAGTTACTGTGGAATTTAAAAAAAACTCAATCAATTGATTCAAGCTAATGATAGAGTGGTTATTCTGGGTGGACCAGGCCTAATTAGGAGTAGTGGTCGGAGTTAAGTCATAATCAATTGATTCAAGCTAATCATACAGAGGTTATTCTGGGTGGACAAGCCTAATCAGGTATAGAAGCCAGAGTTTAAGACAATCAATTGATTCAAGCTAATCACAGAGTGGTTATTCTTGGTGGGCCAGGCTTAATCGGGTATAGAACTCAGAGTTTAAGTCAATCAATTGATTCAAGCTAATCATAGAGAGGTTATTCTGGGTGGGCCTAGCCTAATCAGGTGTAGAAGTCAGTGTTTAAAGTCAATCAATTGATTCAAGCTAATCATAGAGTGGTTATTTTGAGGGAGCCAGGCCTAATCAGGTGTAGAAGTCAGACTTAAGTCATAATGGATTGATTCAAGCTAATCATAGAGAGGGTATTCTGGGTGGGCAGGCCTAAACAGATGTAGAAGTCAGACTTAAGTCATAATCGATTGATTGAAGGTAATTATAGAGATAATATTCTGATGGGCCTGGCCTAATCAGGTGTAGAAAGCAGCGTTAAGTCATAATCGATTGATTCAAGCTAGTCAGAAAGAGGTTATTTTTGGTGGGCCCGGCGTAATCAGGTGTAGAGTCAGAGTTAAGTCATAATCGATTGATTCAAGTTAATCATAAAGTGGTTATTCTGGGTGGGCCTACCTAATCAGGTGCGGAAGTCAGATAAGTCATAATCTATTGATTCAAGCTAATCACTGAGTGGTTATTCTGTGTTAGCCGGGCCTAATCAGGTATAGAAGTCAGAGTTTAAGTCAATCAATTGTTTCAAGCTAATCATAGAGAGGCTATTCTGGTGGGCCTGGCCTAATCAGCTGTAGAAGTCAAAGTTAACTCTTAAACGATTGATTCAAGTTAATCATAAAGAAGGTATTTTGGGTGGGCCTAACGTAATCAGGTATAGATGTCAGAGTTTAGAAGTCAATCAATTAATTCAGCAAATCATAAAAGGTTATTCTGGGTGGGCCAGGCATAATCAGGTGTTGAAGTCAGAGTTAAGTCCTAATCGATTGACTCGAGCTAATCAAAGAGAAGTTATTCTGGATGGGCCTGCGTAATCAGGTGTAGAAGTCAGAGTTTAAAAGTCATTCAATAGATTCAAGCTAATCATAGAGAAGGTAAGCTGGGTGGGCAGGCCTAATCAGGTGTAGAAGTCACAGTTTAAAAGTCAATCATTTGACTCAAGTTAATCATAAAGAGGGTATTCTGGTGAGCATGGCCTCATCAGTTGTAGAAGTCAGAGTTTAAAAGTCAATCAATTGTTTGGACTTAGGGACTATTATGTTAAGTGGAATAACAGTCGGAGAAAGACAAATACCATATGATTTCACATACATGTGGACTCTAAAAAACTGAATAGGCGAGGAAAGTGAACAGAGGCGGTCTCAGAGATGTGGGGGTGCAGCTGATGGCTGTTGGTTAGGGGGGTGGGGATGAGGGAGAGAGGGAGGGGGCTGGATAGCATAAATACGCAGCTGCAGTGTTGCCATGGGGACATGGGGGACAGTTCGAGGAATGTAATTGCTGATGTGAATATTTTGTAGGGTGTCAGGTGGTCACATGTCTTGTATCATGGATGGGGAAGAGGCTTGATCACTGCACTGTACACCTGAAGCTGATGTTGTATAATATTGTATGTCAACTATAAGTGAATACACACACACACACACACACACACACACACACATATATATGTATATATATAGTCATGGGACGTGGAGTACAGTGTGGGAGTGGAGTCAAGGGAATTGTAATAGATATGTATGATATTGGAGGAAATGGGGCGGCGGATTGGTGGAGGAGGGTTGTCACTTCGAGGGGTAAAAAGTATAAGTGTTGCACTTTGTGCAGCTGAAACTAATTCTAAAAATGTGTATTTCATAATAAAAAATAAATTAATAAAAAAATAAATAAATAATAAATTACTGTGGAATTAAAAAAAAACTCAATCAATTGATTCAAGCTAATGATAGAGTGGTTATTCTGGGTGGACCAGGCCTAATTAGGAGTAGTAGTCGGAGTTATATCATAATCGATTGATTCAAGCTAATCATAGAGAGGTTATCCTGGGTGGACAGACCTAATCAGGTATAGAAGTCAGAGTTTAAGTCAATCAATTGATTCAAGCTAATCACAGAGTGGTTATTCTGGGTGGGCCAGGCCTAATTGGGTATAGAACTCAGAGTTTAAGTCAATCAATTGATTCAAGCTAAGCATAGAGTGGTTATTCGGGGTGGGCCAGGCCTAATCAGGTGTGGAAGTCAGAGTTTAAAACTCAACCAATTGACTCGAGCTAATAATCATAGAGTGGTTATTCTGGGTTGGCCAGGCTAATCAGGTATAGAAGTCAGGGTTCAGTCATAATCAAGTGACTCGAGCTCATCAAAGAGAAGTTATCCTGTGTGGGCCAGGCCTAATCAGGTGTAGTAGTCAGAGTTAAGTCATAAATAATGGATTCAAGTTAATCATAGAGAGGGTGTTCTGGGTGGACCAAGACTAGTCAGGAATAGAAGTCAGAGTTTAAAAGTCAATCAATTGTTTGGACTTAGGGACTAATATGTCAAGTGAAATAAGTCAGTCGGAGAAAGACAAATACCATATGATTTCACTCACATGTGGACTCTCAAAAACTTAATAGGTGAGGAAAGTGAACAGAGGAGGTCTCAGAGATGTGGGGGTGCAGCTGATGGCTGTTGGTTGGGAGGGTGGGATGAGGGAGAGAGGGAGGGGTCTGGACAGCATAAATACGCAGCTGCAATGTTGCCATGGGGACATGGGGGACGGTTCGAGGAATGTAATTGATAATGTGAATTATTGTAGGGTGACAGGTGCTCACATGTCTTGCATGATGGATGGGGAAGAGGCTTGATCACTGCACTGTACACCTGAAGCTGATGTTGTATAATATTGTATGCCAACTATAAGTGAATATATATATATATATATATATATATATATATATATAGTCATGGGACGTGGAGTACAGTGTGGGAGTGGAGTCAAGGGAATTGTAAGATATGTAGGATATTAGGGGGAAATGGCGCCGCGGATTGGGGGAGGAGGGTTGTCTCTTCGAGGGGTAAAAAGTATAACTATTGCACTGTGTTGTACAGCTGAAACTAATTCTAAAAATGTGTATTCATATTAAAAAATAAATTAATAAAGTCTGGCCGAGTGGCTCAGTTGGTTAAGAGCTCGCTCAAGAGTTTCAGCTCTGAGCAACAGCGGTTCGAGTCCAGCCCGAGCTGAGCAGCCGCTGAGCTGCCAACAGGTAGCAGGATGGCTCAGCTAAAATAATTAATTAATTAATTAATTAATTAATAAAAAATAAATCAATAAAAAATAAATTACTGTGGAATTAAAAAAAAAAGTCAATCGATTGATTCAAGCTAATGATACCATGGTTCTTCTGATTGGGCCAGGCCTAATTAGGAGTAGTAGTCAGAGTTAAGTCATAATTGATTGATTCAAGCTAATCATAGAGAGGTTATTCTGGGTGGACAGGCCTAATCAGGTATGGAAGTCAGAGTTTAAGTCAATCAATTGAATCAAGCTAATCATACAGTTGTTATTCTGGGTGGGCTAGGCATAATCAGGTGTAGTAGTGACAGTTCGGTCATAATCGAGTGATTGAAGCTAATTATAGAGATAGTAGTCTGGGTGGGTCTGGCCTAATCACGTGTAAAAGTAACACTTCAGTCATAATCCATTATTCAAGCTAATCATAGAGTGGTTATTCTGAGTGGGCCAGTCCTAATCAGGTATAGAAGTCACAGAAAGTCAATCAATTGTTTCAAACTAATCATAGAGAGGGTATTCTGGGTGGACAGGCCTAATCAGGTGTAGAATCAGAGTGAATTCATAATCGATTGATTCAAGCTATTCATAAAGAGGTTATTCTGGGTGGGCCAGATCTGTCAGGTGTAGAACTCAGAGTTAAGTTATAATCAACTGACTCTAGCTAATCAAAGAGAAGTTAATCTGGATGGGCCAGGCCTAGCAGGTGGATAAGTCAGAGTTTAAAAGTCAATCAATTGATTCAAGCTAATCATAGAGTCGTTATTTTGCGGGGGCCCGGCCTAATCAGGTGTAGAAGTCAGCGTTAACTCATAATTCATTGATTGAAGCTAATTATAGAGAGTGTATTCAGGATGGGCCTGGTCTAATCAGGTGTTGAAGTCAGAGTTAAGTCATAATCGATTGACTCGAGCTAATCAAAGAGAAGTTATTCTGGTTGGGCCTGCCTAATCAGGTGTAGAAGTCAGAGTTTAAAAGTCATTCAATAGATTCAAGCTAATCATAGAGAGGGTATTCTGGGCGGGCCAGGTTAATCAGGTATAGAAGTCAGAGTTAAGTCATAATCAATTGACTCGAGCTATCAAAGAGAAGTTATTCTCGGTGGGCCAGGCCTAATCACGTGTAGAAGTCAGGGTTAAGTCATAATTCATTGATTGAAGCTAATTATAGAGAGGGTATTCAGGATGGGCCTGTCTAATCAGGTGTTGAAGTCAGAGTTAAGTCATAATCGATTGATTCAAGCTAATTATACAGAAGGTACTCTGGGTGGGCCAGGCATAATCAGCTGTGGAAATCAGAGTTTAAAGTGAATAAATTGAGTCATCTAATCATAGAGTGGTTCTAGGTGGGCCAGGCCTAATCAGGTGTAGAGGTCAGACATAAGTCATAATCAATTGATTCAAGTTAATCACAGAGAGGGTGTTCTGGGTTGGCCAGGCTTAATCAGTTATAGAAGTCAGTTAAGTCATAATCAGTTGACTCGAGCTAATCAAATAGTAGTTATTCTGGAAGGGCCAGGCCTGATCAGGTGTAGAAGTCAAGGTTAAGTCATAATCAATTGACTCTAGCTAATCAAAGAAGTTTTTCTGGGTGGACCAAGCCTAATCAGGTATGGAATCAGAGTTTAAAGTCAATCAATTGAGTCATCTAATCATAGAGTGGTTATTCTAGGTGGGCCAGGCCTAATCAGGTGTGGAAGTCACAGTTTAAAAGTCAATCAATTGATTCAAGCTAATCATAGGGAGGGTATTCTGGGTTGGCCAGGCTTATCAGGTATAGAAGTCAGAGTTAAGTCATAATCAGTTGACTCGAGCTAATCAAAGAGAAGTTATTCTGGGTGGACTCTCAAAAACTTAATAGGCGAGGAAAGTGAACAGAGGCGGTCTCAGAGATGTGGGGGTGCAGCTGATGGCTGTTGTTGGCGGGGTGGGGATGAGGGAGAGAGTGAGGGGCCTGGACAGCATAAATACGCAGCTGCAATGTTGCCATGGGAACATGGGGTACAGTTTGAGGAATGTAATTGATAATGTGAATATTTTGTAGGGTGTCAGGTGGTCACATGTCTTGCATGATGGATGGGGAAGAGGCTTGATCACTGCACTGTACACCTGAAGCTGATGTTGTATAATATTGTATGTCAACTATAAGTGAATATATATATATATATATATATATATATATACATATAGTCATGGGACATGGAGTACAGTGTGGGAGTGGAGTCAAGGGAATTGTAATAGATATGTATGATACTGGAGGAAATGGGGTGGCAGATTGGTGGAGGAGGGTTGTCACTTCGAGGGGTACAAAGTATAACTATTGCACTGTGTTGTACAGCTGAAACTAATTCTAAAAATGTGTATTTCATAATAAAAAATAAATTAATAAAAAAGTAAATCAATAAAAAATAAATTACTGTGGAATTAAAAAAATAAGTCAATCAATTGATTCAAGCTAATGATAGAGTGGTTATTCTGGGTGGAACAGGCCGAATTAGGAGTAGTAGTCGGAGTTAAATCATAATTGATTGATTCAAGCTAATCATAGAGAGGTTATTCTGGGTGGACAGGCTTAATCAGGTATAGAAGTCAGAGTTTAAGTCAATTCATTCAAGCTAATCATAGAGTGGTTATTCGGGGTGGGCAAGGCGAATCTGGTATAGAAGTCAGGGTTAAGTCTTAATCAATTGACTCGAGCTGATCAAAGAGAAGTTATCATGGGTGGGCCAGGCCTAATCAGGTGTAGAAGACAGAATTAAGTTATAAATAATTGACTCAAGTTAATCATAGAGAGGGTATTCTGGGTGGACCTAGCCTAATCAGGTATAGAAGTCAGAGTTTAAAAGTCAGTCAACTGATTCAAGCTAAATATAAAGTGGTTATTCTGCGTGGGCCAGGCCTAATCAGGTGTGGAAGTCAGAGTTTAAAACCCAATCAATTGACTCGAGGTAATCATAGATTGCTTTTTTTGGGTAGGCCAGGCTAATCAGGTATAGAAGTCAGGGTTAAGACATAATCAATTAACTCAAGCTAATCAAAGAGAAGATATTCTGGGTGGGCCAGGCTTAATCAGGTGTAGAAGTCAGAGTTAAGTCATAATCAATTAATTCGAGCTAATCAAAGAGATGTTATCATGGGTGGGCCAGGCCTAATCAGGTGTAGAAGTCAGAGTTTAAAAGTCAATCAATTGATTCAAGCTAATTATAGAGAGGGTGTTCTGATTGGGCCTGGCCTAATCTGATGTAGAAGTCAGAGTTAGGTCATAATCGATTGACTCCAGCTAATCAAGTGAAGTTATTCTGGATGGGCCTAGCCCAATCAGGTATAGAAGTCAGAGTTTAAAAGTCATTCAGTAGATTCAAGCTAATCATAGAGAGGGTATTCTGGGTGGGCCAGGCCTAATCAGGTGTAGAAGTCAGGGTTAAGTCATAATCAATTGACTCAAGCTAATTATATAGAGGGTATTCTGGGTGGGCATGGCCTAATCAGGTGTAGAAGTCAGAATTAACTCATCATCATTTGACTCGAGCTAATCATACAGAGGGTATTCTGGGTAGGCCTGGCCTCATCAGTTGTAGAAGTCAGAGTTTAAAAGTCAATAGATTAGGGCCGGCCGAGTGGCTCAGTTGGTTAAGAGCTTGTTCAATTGTTTGAGCTCTGAGCAACAGCAGTTCGAGTCCAGCCCGAGCTGAGCAGCCGCTGGGCTGCCAACAGGTAACAGGATGGCTCAGCCAAAAAAAAAAAAAAAAAAAAAAAGTCAATAGATTCAAGCTAATCATTTGTGGTTATTCTGGGTGGGCCAGGCCTAATCAGGTGTAGAAGCGAGGGTTTAGTCATAATCAATAGACTCGAGCTAATCAAAGAGAGGTATTCTGGGTGGGCCAGGCCTATCAGATGTAGAAGTCAGACTTAAGAGATAATCGATTGATTCAAGCTAATTTATAGAGGGTATTATCGGGTGGGCCAGGCCTAATCAGGTATGGAAGTCAGAGTTTAAAACTCAATCACTTGACTCGAGGGTATCATAGAGTTGTTATTCAGGGTTGGCCAGGCTAAACAGGTATTGAAGGGTTAAGTGATAATCAATTGACTCGAGCTAACAAAGAGAAGTTGCCCTGGGTGGGCCAGGTCTAATCAGGTGTGGAAGTCAGAGTTAAGTCATAAATAATTGAATCAAGCTAATCGTAGAGAGGGTATTCTGGGTGCATATGCCTAATCAGCTGTAGAAGTCAGACTGTAAGTTAATCAATTGACTCGAGCTAATCATAGAGTAGTTATTCTAGATGGGCCAGGCCTGATCAGGTGCAGAAGTCAGGGTTAAGTCATAAACAATGGACTCTAGCTAATCAAAGAGAAGTTATTCTGGGTGGACCAAGCCTAATCAGGTGTAGAAGTCAGAGTTTAAAAGTCAATCGATTGATTCAAGTTAATCATAGAGTGTTTATTCTGGGTTGGCTAGGCCTAATCAGGTATAGAAGTCACAATAAGTCAATCAATTGATTCAGGCTAATCATAAAAAGGTTATTCTGGGTGGGCCTGGCCTAATCAGGTGTACAAGTCAGAGTTTACTGTCAATCAATTGATTCAAGCTAATCATAGATTGGTTATTCTGGGTGGGCCAGGCTCAATCAGGTGTAGAAGTCAGAGGTAAGTCATAATCGATTGACTCTAGCTAATCAAAGAGAAGTTATTCTGGATGGGCCTAGCCTAATCAGGTGTAGAAGTCAGAGTTTAAAAGTCAATCAATTCACTAGAACTAATCATAGAGTGGTTATTCTGGGTGGGTCTGGCCTAATCACGTGTAAAAGTCGACTTAAGTCATAATCCATTGATTCAAGCTAATCATACAGAGGTTATTCTGGGTGGGCCTAGCCTAATCAGGTGGAGAAGTCAGAGTTTAATGTCAATCAATTGTTTGGACTTAGGGACTATTATGTTAAGTGAAATAAGTCAGTCGCAGAAAGACAAATACCATTTGATTTCACTTATATGTGGACTCTAAAAAACTGAATGGGCGAGGAAAGTGAACAGAGGCGGTCTCAGAGATGTGGGGGTGCAGCTGATGGCTGTTGGTTAGGGGGGGTGGAGATGAGGGAGAGAGGGAGGGGGCTGGATAGCATAAATACGCAGCTGCAGTGTTGCCATGGGGACATGGGGGACAGTTCGAGTAATGTAATTGATAATGTGAATATTTGTAGGGTGTCAGGTGGTCACATGTCTTGCATCATGGATGGGGAAGAGGCTTGATCACTGCACTGTACACCTGAAGCTGATGTTGCATAATATTGCATGTCAACTATAAGTGAATATATATATAGTCATGGGACGTGGAGTACAGTGTGGGAGTGGAGTCAAGGTAATTGTAATAGATATGTAGGATATTGGAGGAAATGGGCGGCGGATTGGAGGAGGAGGGTTGTCACTTTGAGGGGTAAAAATTATAACTATTGCACTGTGTTGTACAGTTGAAACTAATTCTAAAAATGTGTATTTCTAAAAAAAATAAATCAATAAAAAAATAAACAATAAAAAATAAATTGCTGTGGAATGAAAAAAAAGTCAATCAATTGATTGAAGCTAATGATAGAGTGGTTATTCTGGGTGGACCAGGCCTAATTAGGAGTAGTGGTCGGAATCAAATCATAATCGATTGATTCAAGCTAATCACAGAGTGTTTATTCTTGGTGGGCCAGGCCTAATCACGTATGGAACTCAGAATTTAAAGCAATCAATTAATTCAAGCTAAAATAGAGAGGTTATTCTGGGTGGGCCAGGCCTAATCAGGTGTAGAAGCCAGCGTTTAAAGTCAATCAATTGATTCAAGCTAATCATAGAGTGGTCATTTTGGGGGAGCCAGGCCTAATCAGGTGTAGAAGTCAGACTTAAGTCATAATGGATTGATTCAAGCTAATCATAGAGAGGTTATTCTGGGTGGGCCAGTCCAAATCAGGTGTAGAAGTCAGACTTAAGTCATAATCGATTGATTGAAGGTAATTATAGAGAAAATATTCTGGTGGGCCTGGCCTAATCAGGTGTAGAAAGCAGAGTTAAGTCATAATCGATTGATTCAAGCTAGTCCTAAAGTGGGTATTCTGGGTGGGCCTACCTAATCAGGTGTATAAGTCAGAGTTAAGTCATAATCGATTGATTCAAGCTACTCACTGACTGGTTATTCTGTGTGAGCCAGGCCTAATCAGGTATAGAAGTGAGAGTTTAAGTCAATCAATTGATTCAAGCTAATCATAGTGAGGGTATTCTGGGTGGGCCTGGCCTAATCAGCTGTAGAAGTCAAAGTTAACTCTTAAACGATTGAATCAAATTAATCATAAAGTGGGTATTCTGGGTGGGCCTACCCTATCAGGTGTGGAAGTCAGAGTTAAGTCATAATCAATTGACTCGAGCTAATCATAGAGAGGGTATATGGGGTGGGCCTGGCCTAATCAGTTGTATAAGTCAAAATTAAGTCTTAATCGATTGATTCAAGTGAATCATAAAGAGGATATTCTGGGTGGACCTAACCTAATCAGGTATAGATGCCAGAGTTTAAAAGTCAATCGATTAATTCAGCTAATCATAAAAGATTATTCTGGGTGGGCCAGGCATAATCAGGTGTTGAAGTCAGAGTTAAGTCATAATCGATTGACTCGAGCTAATCAAAGAGAAGTTATTCTGGATGGGCCTGCCTAATCAGGTATAGAAGTCAGTGTTTAAAAGCCATTCAATAGATTCAAGCTAATCATAGAGAGGGTATTCTGGGTGGACAGGCCTAATCAGGTATAGAAGTCAGAGTTTAAGTCAATCAATAGATTCTAGCTAAATATAGAGTGGTTAGTCTGGGTGGACCAACCCTAATTAGGAGTAGTAGTCGGAGTTAAATCATAATCGATTGATTCAAGCTAATTATAGAGAGCTTATTCTGGGTGAACAGGCCTAATCCTATGGAAGTCAGAGTTGAAGTCAATTAATTGATTCAAGCTAATGATAGAGTGGTTATTCTGGGTGGACCAGGCCTAATTAGGAATAGTAGTCAGAGTTAAATCACAATCGATTGATTCAAGCTAATCATAGAGAGGTTATTCTGGGTGGACAGGCCTAAACAGGTATAGAAGTCAGAATTTAAGTCAATCAATAGATTCAAGCTAATCACAGAGTGGTTATTCTGGGTGGGCAGGCATAATCAGTTATAGAAGTCAGAGTTTAAGTCAATCAATTCATTCAAGCTAATCATAGAGTTGTTATCGGGGTGGGCCAGGCTAATCATGTATAGGAGTCAGGGTTAAGTCATAATCAATTGACTCGAGCTAATGAAAGAGAAATTACCATGGGTGGGCCAGGCCTAATCAGATGTAGAAGTCAGAATTAAGTCATAAATAATTGATTCAATTTATTTATAGAGACGGTATTCTGGGTTGACCAAGCCTAATCAGATATAGATGTCAGAGTGTAATAGTCATTCAATTGATTCACTAAAGATAGAGTGGTTATTCTGGGTGGACCAGACCTAATTAGGAGTAGTAGTCGGAGTTAAATCATAATCGATTGATTCATGCTAATCATAGAGAGCTTATTCTGGGTGGACAGGCCTAATCAGGTATGGAAGGCAGAGTTTAAAAGTCAATTGATTCAAGCTATTCATAGAGAGGGTATTCTGGTGGGCCTGGCCTAATGAGGTGTAGGTGTCAGACTTTAGTCATAATGGATTGATTCAAGCTAATCATAGCGAGGGTATTCGGGGTGGGCCTGCCCTAATCAGGTATAGAAGTAGAGTTTAAAAGTCAATCAATTGAATCAAACTATCATAGAAAGGGTGTTCTATGTGGGCCTGGCCTAATCAGCTGTAGAAGTCAGAGTTCAATCTTAATTAATTGACTTGAGCTAATCATAGAGTTCTTATTTTGGGTGGCCTGGCCTAAAAAGGTATAGAAGTCAGAATTTAAAATTCAATCAATTGATTTAAGCTAATCATAAAGAGGTTTTTCTGGGTGGGCCAGGCATAATGAGGTATAGAAGTCAGAGTTTAAAAAGTAATCAATTGATTGAAGCAATCATAGAGAGGGTATTTTGTTGGGCCGAGCCTAATCAGGTGTGGGAATCAGAGTTTAAAAGTCAGTCTGTTGAGTGAAGCTAATCATGAAGAGGTTATTCTGGGTGGGCGAGGCCTAATCAGGTGTAGTAGTCAGATTTAAGTCATAATCGATTGACTCAAGCTAATCAAGAGAACTTATTCTGGATGGGCCCAGCCCAATCAGGTGTAGAATTCAGAGTTTAAAAGTCAATCAATTGATTCCAGCTAATCATAGAGTGGTTATTCTGGGTGGGCCAGGCCTAATCAGGTGTAGAAGTCAGAGTTTAAAACTCAATAGATTCAAGCTAATCATTTGTGGTTATTCTGGGTAGTCCAGGCGTAATCATGTGTAGAAGCCAGGGTTAAGTCATAATCAACTGACTGAAGCTAATTAGAGAGAGGGCATTCCTTGTGGGCCAGGCCAAATCAAGTGTAGAAAGTAGAGTTAAGTCATAATCGAATGATTCAAGCTAGTCATGAATAGGTATTTTTGGTGGGCCAGGCCTAATCAGGTGTAGAGTAGAGTTAAGTCATAATCGATTGATTCAAGTTAATCATAAAGTGGGTATTCTGGGTGGACTTCCCTAATCAGGTGTGGAAGTCAGAGTTAAGTCATAATCAATTGACTCGAGCTAATCTTTAGAGGGTATACAGAGTGGGCCTGGCCTAATCAGGTGTATAAGTCAAAATTAAGTCTTAATCAACTGATTCAAGTTTATCATAAAGAGGGTATTCTGGGTGGGCCTAACCTAATCAGGTATACAAGTCAGAGTTTAAAAGTCAATCCATTAATTCAGCTAATCATAAAAGGTTATTCTGGGTGGGCCCGGCATAATCAGGTATGGAAGTCAGAGTTAAGTCACAATCGATTGACTCGAGCTAATCAAAGAGAAGTCATTCTGGTTGGGCCTGCCTAATCAGGTATAGCAGTCAGAGTTTAAAAGTCATTCAATAGATGCAGCTAATCATAGAGAGGGTATTATGGTGGGCATGGCCTAATCAGGTGTAGAAGTCAGAATTAAGTCATAATCGATTGACTCGAGCTAATCAAAGAGAAGTTATTCTGGATGGGCCACGCCTAATCAGGTGTACAGTCAGAGTTTAAAAGTCAATACATTCAAGTTAATCATTTGTGGTTATACTGGGTGGGCCAGGCCAAATCAGGTGTAGAAGCCAGGGTTAAGTCATAATCACTAGACTTGAGGTATTCAAAGAGAGGTTATTCTGGGTGGGCCTGGCCTATCAGATGGAGAAGTCAGAATTAAGAGATAATCAATTGATTCAAGCTTACTATAGAGAGGGTATTATCGGGTGGGCCAGGCCTAATCAGGTATAGAAATCAGGATTAAGTCATAATCAATTGACTCAAGCTAATCAAAGAAAAGTTGCCCTGGGTGGGCCAGACCTAATCAGGTGTAGAAGTTAGACTTTAAGTCAATCAATTGATTCAAGCTAATCATAGAGTGGTTATTCTGGGTGAACAGGCCTAATCAGGTATAGAAGTCAGAGTTTAAGTCAATCAAGTGATTCAAGCTAATCATAGAGTGGTTATTCTGGGTGGGCTAGGCCTAATCAGTGTAGTAGTCAGAGTTAAGTCATAATCGATTGATTGAAGCTAATTATAGAGATGGTAGTCTGGGTGGGTCTGGCCTAATCACGTGTAAAAGTCAGACTTAAGTCATAATGGATTGATTCAAGGTAATCATAGAATGGTTATTCTGGGTGTGCTAGGATTAATCAGGTGTAGTCGTCAGAGTTAAGTCATAATCGATTGACTCCAGGTAATCAAAGAATAGTTATTCTTGGATGGGCCTAGCCTAATCAGATATAAAAGTCAGAGTTTAAAAGTCAATCGATTGATTCAAGTTCATCATAGAGAGAGTATTCTGGGTGAGCCAGGCCTAATCACGTGTAAAAGTCAGAGTTAAGCCATAATCGATTGATTGAAGCTAATTATAGAGATGGTAGTCTGGGTGGGTCTGGCCTAATCACGTGTAAAAGTCAGACTTAAGTCATAATCGATTGATTCAAGCTAATCATAGAGAGGTTATTCTGGGTGGGCCAGGCCTAATCAGTGTAGAAGTCAGAATTAAGTCATAATTGTTTGATTCAAGCTCATGATAAAGAGGTTATTCTGGGTGGGCCAGGCCTAATCAGGTATAGAAGTCAGAGTTTAAAAATCAATCAATTCATTCAAGCTAATCATAGAGTGGTTATTTTGGGGGAGCCAGGACTAATCAGGAGTAGAAGTCATATTTAAGTCATAATGCATTGAGTCAAGCCAATCATAGAGAGGTTATTCTGGGTGGGCCTAGCCTAATCAGGTGTAGAAATCACCGTTTAAATTCAATCAATTGATTCAAGCTAATCATAGAGTGGTTATTTTGGGGGACCCAGGCCTAATCAGGTGTAGAAGTCAGAGTTAAGTCATAATGGATTGATTCAAGCTAATCATAGAGAGGGTATTCTGGGTGGGCTAGGACTAATGAAGTGTAGAAGTCAGACTTAAGTCATAATCAATTGCTAGAAGGTAATTATAGAGATAACATTCTTGTGGGCCTGGCCTAATCAGGTGTATAAAGCAGAGTTAAGTCATAATCGATTGATTCAAGCTGGTGATAAAGAGGTTATTTTGGGTGGTCCAGGCGTAATCAGGTGTAGAGTCAGAGTTTAAGTCAATTAATTGATTCAAGCTAATCATAGAGAGGGTATTCTGGGTGGGCCTGGCCTAATCAGCTGTAGAAGACAAAGTTAACTCTTAAACGATTGATTCAAGTTAATCATAAAGTGATTATTCTGGGTGGGCCTACATAATCAGGTGTGGAAGTAAGAGTTAAGTCATAATCGATTGATTCAAGCTAATCACGGAGTGGTTATTTTGGGTGAGCCAGGCCTAATCAGGTATAGAAGTCAGAGTAAAGTCATAATCAATTGACTAGAGCTAATCAAAGAAAAGTTATTCTGGGTGGGCCACGCCTGATCAGGTGTAGAAGTCAGAGTTTAGTCATAATCTATTGACTCGAGCTAATCAAAGAGAAGTTATAATGGGTGGGCCAGGCCTAATCAGGTGTAGAATTCAGCGTTAAGTCATAAATAATTGATTCAAGTTAATAATAGTGAGGATATTCTGGGTGGACCAAGCCTAATCTGGTATAGAAGTCAGAGTTTAAAAGTTAATCAATTGATTCAACCTAATGATAGAGTTGTTATTCTGGGTGACCAGGCCTAATTAGGAGTAGTAGTCGGAGTTAAATCATAATCGATTGATTCAAGTGAATCATAGCGAGGTTATTCTGGGTAGACCGGCCTAATCAGGGATAGAAGTCAGAGTTTAAGTCAATCAATTGATTCAAGCTAATCATAGAGTGGTTATTCTGGGTGGGCCAGGCCTAATCAGGCATAGAAGTCAGAGATTATGTCAATCAATTGATTCAAGCTAATCATAGAGTGGTTATTCTGGGTGGGCCAGGCCTAATCAGGTGTAGAAGTCAGAGTAAAGTCGTAATCGTTTGACACAAGCGAATCATAAGGAGGTTATTCTGGGTGGGCCAGACCTAATCAGGTGTAGAAGTCAGAGTTAAGCTATAAATAATTGATTCAAGTTAATCATAGAGAGGTTATTCTGGGTGGACCAAGCCTAATCAGGTGTAGAAGTCAGAGTTTAAAAGTCAATCAACTGTTGGACTTAAGGACTATTATGTTAAGTGAAATAACAGTCGGAGAAAGACAAATACTTTATGATTTCACTTACATGTGGACTCTAAAAAACTGAATAGGCGAGAAAAGTGAACAGAGGCGGTCTCAGAGATGTGGGGGTGCAGCTGATGATTGCTGGTTGAGGGGGTGGGGATGAGGAAGAGAATTAGGGGGCTGGACAGCATAAATACGCAGCTGCAGTGTTGCCATTGGGAAATGGGGTGACTTCGAGGAGTGTAATTGATAATGTGAATATTTTGTAGGGTTTCAGGTGGTCACATGTCTTGCATCATGGATGGGGAAGAGACTTGATCACTGCACTGTACACGTGAAGCTAATGTATAATATTTTATGTCAAGTATAAGTGAATACATACATATACATATACATATATATATATATATATATATATATATATATATAGTCATGGGACGTGGAGTACAGTGTGGGAGTGGAGTCAAGGGAATTGTAATAGATATGTAGGATTTTGGAGGAAATGGGGCAGCGGATTGGAGTAGGAAGGTTGTCTCTTCGAGGGGTAAAAATTATAACTATTGCATTGTGTTGTACAGCTGAAACTAATTCTAAAAATGTGTATTTCATAATAAAAAATAAATCAATAAAAAAATAAATCAATATTAAATAAATTACTGTGGAATTTAAAAAAAAGTCAGTCAATTGATTCAAGCTAATGATAGAGTTGTTATTCTGGGTGGACCAGGCCTAATTAGGAGTAGTAGTCGGAGTTAAATCATAATCGATTGTTTCAAGCTAATCATAGAGATGTTATTCTGGGTGGACAGGCCTAATCAGGTATACAAGTCAGAATTTAAGAGTCAATCAATTAATTCAGCTAATCATAAAAGGTTATTCTGGGTGGGCCAGGCATAATCAGGTGTAGAAAGCAGTTAAGTCATAATCGATTGATTCAAGCTAGTCAGAAAGAGATTATTTTGGGTGGGCCAGGTGTAATCAGGTGTAGAGTCAGAGTTTAAGTCAATCAATTGATTCAAGCTAATCATAGAGAGGGTATTCTGGATGGGCCTGGCCTAATCAGCTGTAGAAGTCAAAGTTAACTCTTAAACGATTGATTCAAGTTAATCATAAAGTGGGTATTCTGCGTGGGCCTACCTAATGAGGTGTGGAAGTCAGAGTTAAGTCATAATCGATTGATTCAAGCTAATCATAGAGTAGTTATTCTGGGTGACCCAGGCCTAATCAGGTATAGAAGTCAGAGTTTAAGTCAATCAGGTGATTCAAGTGAATCATGAAGTGGGTATTCTGGATGGGCCTACCTAATGAGGTGTGGAAGTCAGAGTTAAGTCATAATCAATTGATTCGAGCTAATCAAAGAGAAGTTTTTCTGGATGGACCAGGCCTGATCAGGTGTAGAAGTCAGGGTTAGGTCATAATCGATGATTCAAGCTAATCATAGAGTGGTATTCTGGGTGGGCCAGGCCTAATCAGGTATAGAACTCAGAATTAAGTCATAATCTATTGATTCAAGCTAATCATAGACAGGGTATTCTGGGTGGGCCTGGCCTAATCAGATTTAGAAGTCAGAGTTTAAAAGTCAAGCAATTGTTTCAAGCTAATCATAGAGTGGTTATTTTGGGGGGGCCAGGCCTGATCAGGTGTAGAAATCAGAGTTAAGTCATAATTGGGTGTTTGAAGCTAATTATAGAGAGAGTATTCTGGATGAGCCTGGTCTAATCAGGTGTAGAAGTAAGAGTTTAAAAGTTATTCAATTGATTGAAGGTAATCATAGAGGTGGTATTCAGGTGGGCCTAGCCTAATCACGTGTAGAAGTCAGAGTTTAAAAGTCAATCAGTTGATTTAAGCTAATCATAAAGAGGTTATTGTGGGTGGGCCTGGCCTAATCAGGTATAGAAGTCAGAGTTTAAAAGTCAATCAATTATTTCACGCTAATTATAGAGAGGGTACTTTGGATGGGCCTGGCCTAATCAGGTGTAGAAGTCAGAGTTAAGCCATAATTGATTGATTGAAGCTAATTATAGAGAGGATGTTCTGGGTGAGCCTGGCCTAATCAGGTGTACAAGTCAGAGTTAAGTCATAATCAATTTATTCAAGCTAATCATAGGGAGGGTGTTCTGGGTGGGCCAGACATAATCAGGTATAGAAGTCAGAAGATAAAAGTCAATCAATTGATTCAAGCTAATCATAAAGAGGGTATTCTGGGTGGGCTTGCCCTAATCAGCTGTATAAGTCAGAGTTAAGTCTTAATAGATTGATTCAAGTTAATCATAAAGTGGGTATTCTCGGTGGGCCGACCTAATCAGGTGTAGAAGTCAGAGTTTAGTCATAATTAATTGACTTGAGCTAATCATAGAGAGGGTATTCTGGGTGGGCCTGGCCTAAAAAGTTATAGAAGTCAGAATTTAAAAGTCAATCAATTGATTTAAGCTAAACATAAAGAGGTTTTTCTGGGTGGGGCAGGCCTAATGAGGTATAGAAGTCAGAATTTAAAAGTCAATCAATTGATTTAAGCTAATCATAAATAGGTTTTTCTGGGTGGGCCAGGCATAATGAGGTATAGAAGTCAGAGATTAAAAATTAATCAATTGATTGAAGCAATCATAGAGAGGGTACTTTGGTGGGCTTAGCCTAATCAGGTATAGGAGTCAGAATTTAAAAGTCAATCAATTAATTTAAGCTAATCATAAAGAAATTTTTCTGGGTGGGCCAGGCCTAATGAGGTATGGAAGTCAGAATTTAAAAGTCAATCAATTGATTCAAGATAATTATAGAGAGGGTGTTCTGATTGGGCCTGCCCTAATCAGATGTAGAAGTCAGAGTTAAGTCTTAATCGATTGACTCGAGCTAATCAAGAGAAGTTATTCTGGATTGGCCAGGCCTGATCATGTGTAGAAGTCAGGGTTAAGTCTTAATCGATTGATTCAAGTTAATCATAAAGTGGGTATTATGGGTGGGCCTACCTAATCAGGTGTAGAAGTCAGAGATAAGACTTAATTAATTGACTTGAGCTAATCATAGAGAGGGTATTCTGGGTGGGCCTGGCCTAAAAAGGTATAGAAGTCAGAATTTAAAAGTCAATGAATTGATTTAAGCTAATCATAAAGAGGTTTTTCTGTGTGGGCCAGGCATAGAGGTATAGAATTCAGATATTAAAAATTAATCAGGGCCGGCCGAGTGGCTCAGTTGGTTAAGAGCTCGCTCAAGAGTTTGAGCTCTGAGCAACAGCGGTTCGAGGCCAGCCCGAGCTGAGCAGCCGCTGAGCTGCCAATAGGTAGCAGGATGGCTCAGCTAAAAAAAAAAAAAAAAAAAATTAATCAATTGATTCAAGTTCATCATAAAGAGGTATTCTGGTGGGCATGGCCTAATCAGGTGTAGAAGTCAGAGATTAAAAGTCAATCAATTGTTTGGACTTAGGGACTAATATGTTAAGTGAACTAAGTCAGTCGGAGAAAGACAAATACCATATGATTTCACTCACATGTGGACTCTAAAACACTGAATGGGCGAGGAAAGAGAACAGAGGCGGTCTCGAAGATGTGGGGGTGCAGCTGATGGCTGTTGTTGGGGGGTGGGGATGAGGGAGAGAGTGAGGGGGCTGGACAGCATAAATACGCAGCTGCAATGTTGCCATGGGAACATGGGGGACAGTTTGAGGAATGTAATTGATAATGTGAATATTTTGTAGGGTGTCAGGTGGTCACATGTCTTGCATGATGGATGGGGAAGAGGCTTGATCACTGCACTGCACACCTGAAGCTGATGTTGTATAATATTGTATGTCAACTATAAGTGAATATATATATATATATATATATATATATATATATAGTCATGGGACATGGAGTACAGTGTGGGAGTGGAGTCAAGGGAATTGTAATAGATATGTATGATACTGGAGGAAATGGGGTGGCAGATTGGTGGAGGAGGGTTGTCACTTCGAGGGGTACAATGTATAACTATTGCACTGTGTTGTACAGCTGAAACTAATTCTAAAAATGTGTATTTCATAATAAAAAATAAATTAATAAAAAAGTAAATCAATAAAAAATAAATTACTGTGGAATTAAAAAAATAAGTCAATCAATTGATTCAAGCTAATGATAGAGTGGTTATTATGGGTGGAACAGGCCGAATTAGGAGTAGTAGTTGGAGTTAAATCATAATCGATTGATTCAAGCTAATCATAGAGAGGTTATTCTGGGTGGACAGGCTTAATCAGGTATAGAAGTCAGAGTTTAAGTCAATTCATTCAACCTAATCATAGAGTGGTTATTTGGGGTGGGCAAGGCTAATCCGGTATAGAAGTCAGGGTTAAGTCTTAATCAATTGACTCGAGCTGATCAAAGAGAAGTTATCATGGGTGGGCCAGGCCTAATCAGGTGTAGAAGACAGAATTAAGTCATAAATAATTGACTCAAGTTAATCATAGAGAGGGTATTCTGGGTGGACCTAGCCTAATCAGGTATAGAAGTCAGAGTTTAAAAGTCAGTCAATTGATTCAAGCTAAATATAGAGTGGTTATTCTGCGTGGGCCAGGCCTAATCAGGTGTGGAAGTCAGAGTTTAAAACTCAATCAATTGACTCGAGGTAATCATAGATTGCTTTTTTTGGGTAGGCCAGGCTAATCAGGTATAGAAGTCAGGGTTAAGACATAATCAATTAACTCAAGCTAATCAAAGAGAAGATATTCTCGGTGGGCCAGGCTTAATCAGGTGTAGAAGTCAGAGTTAAGTCATAATCAATTAATTCGAGCTAATCAAAGAGATGTTATCATGGGTGGGCCAGGCCTAATCAGGTGTAGAAGTCAGAGTTTAAAAGTCAATCAATTGATTCAAGCTAATCATAGAATGGTTATTTTGCGGGGGTGGGGGGGCAAGCCTAATCAGGTGTAGAAGTCAGAGTTAAGTCATAATTGAATGATTGAAGCTAATTATAGAGAGGGTATTCAGGATGGGCCTGGTCTAATCAAGTGTTGAATTCAGAGTTAAGTCATGTATAACTTATTCAAGTTAATCATAGAGAGGGTATTCTGGGTGGACCAAGCCTAATCAGGTATAGACGTCAGAGTAAAGTCATAATCGATTTACTAGAGCTAATCAAAGAGAAGTTATTCTGGGTGGGCCAGGCCTGATCAGGTGTAGAAGTCAGAGTTTACTCATAATCAACAGACTCGACCTAATCACAGAGAAGTTATCATGGGTGGGCCAGGCCTAATCAGGTGTAGAAATCAGAGTTAAGTCATAAATAATTGAATCAAGTTAATCATAGAGAGGGTATTCTCGGTGGACCAAGCCTAATCAGGTATAGAAGTCAGAGTAAAGTCATATTCAATTGACTAGAGCTAATCAAAGAGAAGTTATTGGGTGGGCCAAGCCTGATCAGGTGTAGAAGTCAGATTTTAGTCAAAATCAATAGACTCGAGCTAATCAAAGAGAAGTTATCATGGGTGGGCCAGGCCAAATCAGGTGTAGAAGTCAGAGTTTAAAAGTCAATCAATTGATTAAAGCTAATCATAGGTAGGTTATTTTGAGGGGGGCCAAGCCTAATCAGGTGTAGAAGTCAGACTTAAGTCATAATTGAGTGATTGAAGCTAATAATAGAGAGGATGTTCTGGATGGGCCTGGTCTAATCAAGTGTTGAATTCAGAGTTAAGTCATAAATAATTGAATCAAGTTAATCATAGAGAGGGTATTCTCGGTGGACCAAGCCTAATCAAGTATAGATGTCAGAGTAAAGTCATAATCAATTGACTAGAGCTAATCACAGAGAAGTTATCATCGGTGGGCCAGGCCTAATCAGGTGTAGAGGTCAGAGTTAAGTCATAATCAATTTACTGAGCTAATCATAGAGATGTTATCATGCGGGAGCTAGGCCTAATCAGGTATAGAAGTCAGAGTAAAGTCATAATCAATTTACTAGAGCTAATCAAAGAAAAGTTATTCTGGGTGGGCCAGGCATGATCAGGTGTAGAAGTCAGAGTTTACTCATAATCAATTGACTCGACCTAATCACAGAGAAGTTATCATGGGTGGGCCAGGCCTAATCAGGTGTAGAAATCAGAGTTAAGTCATAAATAATTGAATCAACTTAATCATAGAGAGGGTATTCTCGGTGGACCAAGCCTAATCAAGTATAGAAGTCAGAGGTTAAAATTCATTGAATTGATTCCAGATAATGATAGAGTGGTTTGTCTAAGTGGACTAGGCCTAATTAGGAGTATTGTCGGAGTTAAATCATAATCGATTGATTCATGCTAATTATAGAGAGCTTATTCTGGGTGAACAGGCCTAATCAGGTATGGAAATCAGAGTTTAAGTCAAACAATTGATTCAAGCTAATCATAGAGTGGTTATTCTGGGTGGGCCTAGCCTAATCAGGTGTAGCAGTCAGCGTTTAAGTCATAATCGATTAATTCAAGCAAATCATAAACAGGTCACTCTGGGTGGGCCAGACCTAATGAGGTCTAGAAGTCAGAGTTTAAAAGTCAATCAGTTGATTCAAGCTAATGATAGAGTGGTTATTTTGGGTGGAACAGGCCAAATTAGGAGTAGTAGTCGGAGTTAAATCATAATCGATTGATTTAAGCTAATCATAGAGAGGTTATTCTGGGTGGGCCAGGCCTAATCAGGTATATGTGTCAGAGTTTAAGTCAATCAATTGATTCAAGCTAATCATAGAGTGGTTATTTTGGGTGGGCCAGGCTTAATTAGGCATAGAAGTCAGAGTTTATGTCAATCAATTGATTCAAGCTAATCATAGAGTGGTTATTCTGGGTGGGCCAGGCCTAATCAGGTTTAGAAGTCAGCATTAAGTCATAATCAATTGACGCGAGCTAATCAAAGAGACGTTATCCTGGGTGGGCCAGGCCTAATCTGGTGTAGAAGTCAGAGTTTAGTCATAAAAAATAATTCAAGTTAATTATAAAGAGGGTATTCTGGGTGGACCAACCCTAATCAGGTATAGAAGTCAGAGTTTAAAAGTCAATCAACTGATTCAAGCTAATCATAGAATGGTTATTTTGCGGGGGGCCAAGTCTAATCAGGTGTAGAAATCAGAATTAAGTCATAATTGAGCAATTGAAGCTAATTACAGAGACGGTAATCTGGATGGGCCTGGTCTACTCAAGTATTGAATTCAGAGTTAAGTCATAAATAATTGATTCAAGTTAATCATAGAGAAGGTATTCTGGGTGGACCAACTCTAATCAGGTATTTAAGTCAGAGTTAAGTCATAAACAATTGACTCGAATAATCAAAGAGAAGTTATTCTGGGTGGGCCAGGCCTAATCAGGTGTAGAAGTCAGAGTTAAGTCATAAATAATTTATTCAAGTTAATCATAGAGAGGGTATTCTGGGTGGACAAAGCCTAATCAGGTATAGAAGTCAGAGTTTAGAATTCAATCAATTGTTTGGACTTAGGGACTATTATGTTAAATGAAATAAGTCAGTCGGCAAAGACAAATACCAAATGATTTCACTTACATGTGGACTCTAAAAAACTCAATAAGCAAGGAAAGTGAACAGAGGCGGTCTCAGAGATGTGGGGGTGCAGTAATGGCTGTTGGTTGCGGGGGTGGGGTAAGAGAGAGAGGGAGGGGGCTGGACAGCATAAAAAAGCAGCTGCAGTGTTGCCATGGGGACATGGGCGACAGTTCGAGGAATGTAATTGATAATGTGAATATTTTGTAGGGTGTCAGGTGGTCACATGTCTTGTATCATGGATGGGGAAGAGGCTTGATCACTGCAATGTACACCTGAAGCTGATGTATAATATTGTATGTCAACTATAAGTGAATACATATATATATATGTATATATATGGTCATGGGACGTGGAGTACAGTGTGGGAGTGGAGTCAAGGGAATTGTAATAGATATGTATGATATTGGAGGAAATGGGGCGGCGTTTTGGTGGAGGAGGATTGTCACTTCTAGGGGTAAAAAGTATAACTATTGCACGGTGTTGTAAAGTTGAATCTAATTCTAAAAATGTGTATTTCATAATAAAAAATAATAAAATAAAGGAAGAAAGAAAGAATAAATTACTATGGAATTTAAAAAAAAGGTAATCAATTGATTCAAGCTAATGAGAGAGTGGTTATTCTGTGTGGACCAGGCCTAATTAGGAGTAGTAGTCAGAATTATGTCATAATCGATTGATTCAAGCTAATCATAGAGAGGTTATTCTGGGTAACAGCCCTAAACAGGTATGGAAGTCGGAGTTTAAGGCAATCAATTGATTCAAGCTAATTACAGAATGTTTATTCTGGGTGGGCCAGGCCTAATCAGGTATAGAAATCAGAGTTGAAATATCAATCAATTCATTGAAGCTAATGATAGAGTGGTTATTCTCGGTGGACCATGCCTAAGTAGTTATACAAGTCAGAGTTTCAGGCAATCAATTGATTCAAGCTAATTACAGAATGTTTATTCTGGGTGAGCCAGGCCTAATCAGGTATAGAAGTCAGAGTTTAAGTCATAATCGATTGATTCAAGCTAATCATAAAGAGGTTACTCTGGGTAGGCCAGACCTAATCAGGTGTACAAGTCAGAGTTTAAAAATCAATCAATTGATTCAAGCTAATCATAGAGTGGTTATTTTGGGGGGGCCAGGCCTGATCAGGTGTAGAAGTCAGAGTTAAGTCATAATCGATTGATTCAAGGTAATCATAGAGAGGGTATTTTGGGTGGGCCTGGCCTAATCAGGTTTAGAAGTCAGAGTTCAAAATTCAATCAATTGATTCAAGCTAATTATAGAGAGGGTAATGTTGGTGGGCCTGGCCTAATCATGTGTAGAAGTCAGAGTTAAGTCATAATCAATTCATTCAAGCTAAGCATAGGGAGGGTTCTCTGGTTGAGCCAGACATAATCAGGTTTAGAAGTCAGAAGTTAAAAGTCAATCATTTCGGGCCGGCCGAGTGGCGCGATGGTTAAGAACTGGCTTGGGACTCCAGAGGGCCCCGGTTTGGATCCCACATATGATGGCCAGTGACACTGCCCTCCACAGCTAAGATGCTGAACAACAGCTCAGCCTGGAGCTGGGCTGCATGTGAGTTGCCGGCGACGTCGTAGGCTGCAGCCCCTGTGGCAGTGGGTTGCCATGGGCTACCGTGTGTAGCCAGCAGCCAGCGTGAGCGGCCAGCAGGTGCAGTGAGCGGCCGTCCAGAAGCCGGCGACTGATCTGCCTCGCCCGGGAAGAGCACAATGATGGTGCCAACTTGGGCCAGTGAAGCAACATCCTCCACAACTAGCCTGAAGAACAAAAGGACAGGACCTTGTCTGTTCCCCTTCCCCCAATTCCCCAGAACTGTTCCCATCCCCCCAATTCCCCAATAAAAATCTTTAAAAAAAAAAAAAGAGTCAATCATTTCATTCAAGCTAATCATAGAGAGGGTATTCTGGGTTGGCCCGGCCTAAAAAGTTATAGAAGTCAGAATTTAAAAGTCAATCAATTGATTTAAGCTAATCATAAAGAGGTTTTTCTGGGTGAGCCAAGCATAATGAGGTATAGAAGTCAGAGATTAAAAATTAATCAATTGATTGAAGCAATCATTGAGAGGGTATTTTGGTGGGCTTAGCCTAATCAGGTGTAGGATTCGGAGTTAATTCATAATCGATTGATTCAAGCTAAACATAGAGAGGTTATTCTGGGTGGGCGAGGCCTAATCAGGTGTAGAAGTCAGGGTAAAGTCATAATCAATTGACTGAGCTAATCATAAAGAGGGTATTCTGGGTGGGCCAGGCCTAATCAGGTATAGAAGTCAGAGTTTAAAAGTCAATCAATTGATTCAAGCTAATCATAGAGTGGTTATTCTCCTGGGCCAGGCCTAATCAGTATAGAAGTCAGAGTTTAAAAGTCAATGAATTGATTCGAGCTAATCATAGAGTGGTTATTCTGGGTGGGCCAGGCCTAATCAGTTTAGAAGTCAGAGTTTAAGTCAATCAATTGATTCAAGCTAATCATAGAGAGGGTATTCTGGGTGGACAGGCATAATCAGGTGTAGAAGTCAGAGTGAATTCATAATCGATTGATTCAAGCTATTAAAAAAGAGGTTATTCTGGGTGGGCCAGATCTATCAGGTGTAGAAGTCAGAGTTAAGTCATAATCGGATTGATTCAAGCTAATTATAGAGAGGGTATTCTGGGTGGGCCAGGCCTGATCAGCTGTAGAAGTCAGAGTTTAAAAGTCAATCAATTGATTCAAGCTAATCATAGAGTCGTTATTTTGCGTGGCCCAGGCCTAATCAGATGTAGAAGTCAGAGTTAAGTCATAATTCATTGATTGAAGCTAATTATAGAGAGAGTATTCAGGATGGGCTTGGTCTAATCAGGTGTTGAAGTCAGAGTTAAGTCATAATTGATTGATTGAAGCTAATTATAGAGAGGGTATTTAGGATGGGCCTGGTATAATCAGGTGTTGAAGTCAGAGTTAAGTCATAATCGATTGACTCGAGCTAATAAAAGAGACATTATTCTGGTTGGGCCTGCCTAATCAGGTATAGAATTCAGAGTTTAAAAGTCATTCTATATTCAAGCTAATCATAGAGAGGGTATTCTGGGTTGGCCAGGTTAATCAGGTATAGAAGTCAGAGTTAACTCATAATCAATTGACTGGAGCTAATCAAAGAAAAGTTATTCTGGGTGGGCAAGGCCTAATCAGGTGTAGAGGTCAGACTTAAGTCATAATCAATTGATTCAAGTTAATCGTAGCGAGGGTATTCTGGGTTGGCCAGGCTAATCAGGTATAGAAGTCAGAGTTGAAAAGTCAATCGATTGATTCAAGCTAATCATAGAGTCGTTATTTTAGGGGAGCCATGCCTAATCAGGATTAGAAGTCAGAGTTAAGTCATAATTGAGTGATTGAAGCTAATTATAGGGAGGGTATTCTGGATGGGCCTGGTCTAATCAGGTGTTGAAGTCAGAGTTAAGTCATAATCAATTGATTCAAGCTAATCATTCAGATGGTATTCTAGGTGGACCTGGCCTAATCAGGTTTAGAACTCAGGTGTTAAAAATCAATCAATTGATTTACCTAATCATAAAGAGGATTTTCTGGTGGGCCAGGCCTAATCAGGTATAGAAGTCAGAGTTTTGGTCATTCAATTGATTCAAGTTAATCATAGGTTGGTTATTCTGGGTGTGCCAGGCCTAATCAGGTGTAGAAGTCAGAGTTAAGCCATAATCGATTGATTGAAGCTAAGTATAGAGATGGTAGTCTGGGTGAGTCTGGCCTAATGACGTGTAAAAGTCAGACTTAAGTCATAATTGATTTTTTGAAGCTAATCATAGAGTGGTTATTCTGTGTGGGCCTGGCCTATTCAGGTGTATAAGTCATAGTTAAATCCTAATCAATTGAGTCAAGCTAATCATAGAGAGGGTATTCTTTGTGGGCCTGGCCTAATCAGGTGAAGAAGTCAGAGTGAATTCATAATCGATTGGTTCAAGCTAATCATAAAGAGGTTATTCTGGGTGGGCCAGACCTAATTAGGTGTCGAAGTCAGAGTTAAGTGATAATCGATTGATTCAAGGTAATTATAGAGGGTATTCAGGGTGGGCCTGGCCTAATCAGGTGTGGAAGTCAGAGTTTAAAACTCAATCAATTGACTGGAGTTAATCATAGATTGGTTATTCTGGGTGGGCTGGCTAATCATGTATAGAAGTCAGGGTTAAGTCATAATCAATTGACTCTAGCTAATCAAAGAGGCGTTATTCTGGGTGGACCAAGCCTAATCAGGTGTAGAAGTTAGAGTTTAAAGTCAATCAATTGAGTCATCTAATCATAGAGTGGTTATTCTAGGTGGGCCAGGCCTAATCAGGTGTAGAAGTTACAGTTTAAAAGTCAATCAATTGATTCAAGCTAATCATAGAGTCGTTATTTTGGGGGGCCCATGCCTAATCAGGTGTAGAAGTCAGAGTTAAGTCCTAATTGATTGATTGAAGCTAAATATAGAGAGGGTATTCAGGATGGGCCTGATCTAATCAGGTGTTGAAATCAGAGTTAAGTCATAATCGATTGATTCAAGCTAATCATAGAGAGGGTATTCTGGGTGGGCCTGGCCTAATGATGTATAGAAGTCAGAATTTGGAAGTCAATCAATTGATTTACCTAATCATAAAGAGGTTTTTCTGGGTTGGCCAGGCCTAATCAGGTATAGAATTCAGAGTTTAAGTCAATCAATTGATTCAAGCTAATCATAGAGTGGTTATTCTGGGTGGGCTAGGCCTAATCAGGTGTAGAGGTCAGACTTAAGTCATAATCAATTGATTCAAGCTAATCATAGAGTGGTTATTCTGGGTGGGCCAGGCCTAATCAGGTGTAGAAGTCAGAGTAAAGTCGTAGTCGTTTGACACAAGCGAATCATAAGGAGGTTATTCTGGGTGGGCCAGACCTAATCAGGTGTAGAAGTCAGAGTTAAGCTATAAATAATTGATTCAAGTTAATCATAGAGAGGTTATTCTGGGTGGACCAAGCCTAATCAGGTGTAGAAGTCAGAGTTTAAAAGTCAATCAATTGATTCAAGCTAATCATAGAGTCGTTATTTTGGGGGGCCCATGCCTAATCAGGTGTAGAAGTCAGAGTTAAGTCCTAATTGATTGATTGAAGCTAAATATAGAGAGGGTATTCTGGGTGGGCTTGGCCTAATGATGTATAGAAGTCAGAATTTGGAAGTCAATCAATTGATTTACCTAATCATAAAGAGGTTTTTCTGGGTTGGCCAGGCCTAATCAGGTATAGAATTCAGAGTTTAAGTCAATCAATTGATTCAAGCTAATCATAGAGTGGTTATTCTGGGTGGGCTAGGCCTAATCAGGTGTAGAGGTCAGACTTAAGTCATAATCAATTGATTCAAGTTAATCATAGCGAGGGTATTCTGGGTTGGCCAGGCTAATCAGGTATAGAAGTCAGAGTTAAGTCATAATCAATTGACTCGAGCTAATCAAAGAGAAGTAATTCTGGGTGGGCCACGCTTAATCAGGTGCAGAAGTCAGCGTTAAGTCATAAATAATTGCTCAAGTTAATCATAGAGAGGGTATTCTGGTTGGGCCAGGCCTAATCAGGTATAGAAGTCAGAGTTTAAAATTCATTCAATTCTTTCCAGCTAATGATAAAGTGGTTAGTCTGGGTAGACCAGGCCTAATTAGGAGTAGTAGTCGGAGTTAAATCATAATCGATTGATTCAAGCTAATTATAGAGAGCTTATTCTGGGTGAACAGGCCTAATCAGGTATGGAAGTCAGAGTCTCAGTCAAACAATTGATTCAAGCTACTCATAGAGTACTTATTCTGGGTGGGCCTAGCCTAATCAGGTGTAGAAGTCAGCATTTAAGTGATAATCGATTGATTCAAGCTAATCATAAAGAAGTTATTCTGGGTGGGCCAGACCTAATCAGATCTAGATGTCAGAGTTTAAAAGTCAATCAATTGATTCAAGCCAATGATAGAGTGGTTATTCTGGGTGGACCAGGCCTAATTAGGAGTAGTAGTAAGAGGTAACTCATAATCGATTGATTCAAGCTAATCATAGAGTGGTTTTTCTGGGTGGGCCAGGCCTAATCAGGTGTAGAACTCAGAGTTTAAGTCAATCAATTGATTCAAGCTAATCATAGAGTGGTTATTCTTGGTGGGCCAGACCTAAACAGGTATAGAAGTCAGAGTTTAAGTCAATCAATTGATTCAAGTAAATCATAGAGTGGTTATTCTGGATGGGCCAGGCCTGATCAGGTGTAGAAGTCAGGTTTAAGTCCTAATCAATTGACTCTAGCTAATCAAAGAGAAGTTAATTTGGGTGGACGAAGCCTAATCAGGTGTGGAACTCAGAGTTTAAAACTCAATAAATTCACTCGAGCTAATCATAGAGTGGTTATTCTGGGTGGGCCAGGATAATTAGGTATAGAAGTCAGGGTTACATCATAATGAATTCACTCGAGCTAATCAAAGAGAAGTTATCTTGGGTGGGCCAGGCCTAATCAGGTGTAGAAGTCAGAGTTTAAAAGTCAATCAATTGATTCAAGCTAATCATAGAGTGGTTATTCTGGGTGGGCTAGGCCTAATCAGGTGTAGTCGTCAGAGTTAAGTCATAATTGAGTGATTGAAGCTAATTATAGAGAGGGAATTCTGGATGGGCCTGGTCTAATCAAGTGTTGAAGTCAGAGTTAAGTCATAAATAATTGTCAAGGTAATCATAGAGAAGGTATTCTGGATGGGCCACGCCTAATCAGGTATAGAAGTCAGAGTTCAAGTCAATCAATTGATTCAAGCTAATCATAGAGTGGTTATTCTGGGTGGGCTAGGACTAATCAGGTATAGTAGTCAGAGTTAAGTCATAATCGATTGATTGAAGCTAATTATAGAGATGGTAGTCTGGGTTGGTCTGGCCTAATCACATGTAAAAGTCAGACTTAAGTCATAATGGATTGATTCAAGCTAATCATAGAGTGGTTATTCTGGGTGTGCTAGGATTAATCAGTTGTAGTCGTCAGAGTTAAGTCATAATCGATTGACTCCAGGTAATCAAAGAATAGTTATTCTGGATGGGCCTAGCCTAATCAGATATAGAAGTCAGAGTTTAAAAGTCAATCGATTGATTCAAGTTCATCATAGAGAGAGTATTCTGGGTGGGCCAGGCCTAATCACGTTAAGCCATAATCGATTGATTGAAGCTAATTATAGAGATGGTCGTCTGGGTGGGTCTGGCCTAATCACGTGTAAAAGTCAGACTTAAGTCATAATCAATTGATTCAAGCTAATCATAGAGTGGTTATTCTGGGTGGGCCAGGCCTAATCAGGTGTGGGAGTCATTGTTTAAAGTCAATCAATTGAGTCATCTAATCATAGAGTGGTTATTCTATGTGGACCAGGCCTAATCAGGTGTAGAGTTCAGACTTAAGTCATAATCAATTGATTCAAGTTAATCATAGAGAGGGTATTCTATTTGGGCCAGGCTTAATCAGGTATAGAAGTCAGTGTTAAGTCATAATCAATTGACTCTAGCTAATAAAAGAGAAGTTATTCTGGATGGGCCAGTCCTCATCAGGTGTAGAAGTCAGGGTTAAGTCATAATCAATTGAGTCAAGCTAATTATAGAGAGGGTATTCTAGGTTGGCCTGGCCTAATCAGGTGTAGAATTCAGAGTTTAAAAGTCAGTTGAGTCAGGTTAATCATAGAGTCGTTATTCTGGGTGCGCCTATCCCAATCAGGTGTAGAAGTCAGAGTTAAGTCATAATCGATTGATTCAAGCTAATCATAGAGTTGTTATTCTGGGTGCGCCTATCCCAGTCAGGTTTAGAAGTCAGAGTTAAGTCATAATCAATTGACTCGAGCTAATCAAAGAGTGGTTATTCTGGATGGGCCTGGCCTGATCAGGTGTAGAAGTCAGGGTTAAGTTAATCTATTGACTCTAGCTAATAAAAGAGGCGTTATTCTGGGTGGACCAAGCCTAATCAGGTGTAGAAGTCAGATTTTAAAGTCAATCAATTCAGTCATCTAATCATAGAGGTTATTTTAGGTGGGTTAGGCCAATCAGGTGTAGAAGTCAGAGTTTAAAAGTCAATCAATTGATTCACGCTAATCATAGAGTCGTTATTTTTAGTGGCCATGCCTAATCATGATTAGAAGTCAGAGTTAAGTCATAATTGATTGATTGTAGCTAAATATAGAGAGGGTAATCAGACGTGCCTGGTCTAATCAGGTGTTGAATTCAGAGTTAAGTCATTATCGATTGATTCAAGCTAATTATAGTGACGGTATACTGGATGGGCCAGGCCTAATCAGGGAAAGAAGTCAGAGTTGAAAAGTCAATCGATTGATTCAAGCTAATCATAGAGTCGTTATTTTGGGGGAGCCATGCCTAATCAGGATTAGAAGTCAGAGTTAAGTTATAATTGAGTGATTGAAGCTAATTATAGGGAGGGTATTCTGGATGGGCCTGGTCTAATCAGGTGTTGAAGTCAGAGTTAAGTCATAATCAATTGATTCAAGCTAATCATTCAGATGGTATTCTGGGTGGACCTGGCCTAATCAGGTTTAGAACTCAGGTGTTAAAAATCAATCAATTGATTTACCTAATCATAAAGAGGATTTTCTGGTGGGCCAGGCCTAATCAGGTATAGAAGTCAGAGTTTTGGTCATTCAATTGATTCAAGTTAATCATAGGTTGGTTATTCTGGGTGTGCCAGGCCTAATCAGGTGTAGAAGTCAGAGTTAAGCCATAATCGATTGATTGAAGCTAAGTATAGAGATGGTAGTCTGGGTGAGTCTGGCCTAATGACGTGTAAAAGTCAGACTTAAGTCATAATTGATTGATTGAAGCTAATCATAGAGTGGTTATTCTGTGTGGGCCTGGCCTATTCAGGTGTATAAGTCATAGTTAAATCCTAATCAATTGAGTCAAGCTAATCATAGAGAGGGTATTCTTTGTGGGCCTGGCCTAATCAGGTGTAGAAGTCAGAGTGAATTCATAATCGATTGGTTCAAGCTAATCATAAAGAGGTTATTCTGGGTGGGCAAGACCTAATTAGAGGTCGAAGTCAGAGTTAAGTGATAATCGATTGATTCAAGGTAATTATAGAGGGTATTCAGGGTGGGCCTGGCCTAATCAGGTGTGGAAGTCAGAGTTTAAAACTCAATCAATTGACTGGAGTTAATCATAGATTGGTTATTCTGGGTGGGCTGGCTAATCATGTATAGAAGTCAGGGTTAAGTCATAATCAATTGACTCTAGCTAATCAAAGAGGCGTTATTCTGGGTGGACCAAGCCTAATCAGGTGTAGAAGTTAGAGTTTAAAGTCAATCAATTGAGTCATCTAATCATAGAGTGGTTATTCTAGGTGGGCCAGGCCTAATCAGGTGTAGAAGTTACAGTTTAAAAGTCAATCAATTGATTCAAGCTAATCATAGAGTCGTTATTTTGGGGGGCCCATGCCTAATCAGGTGTAGAAGTCAGAGTTAAGTCCTAATTGATTGATTGAAGCTAAATATAGAGAGGGTATTCAGGATGGGCCTGATCTAATCAGGTGTTGAAATCAGAGTTAAGTCATAATCGATTGATTCAAGCTAATCATAGAGAGGGTATTCTGGGTGGGCCTGGCCTAATGATGTATAGAAGTCAGAATTTGGAAGTCAATCAATTGATTTACCTAATCATAAAGAGGTTTTTCTGGGTTGGCCAGGCCTAATCAGGTATAGAATTCAGAGTTTAAGTCAATCAATTGATTCAAGCTAATCATAGAGTGGTTATTCTGGGTGTGCTAGGATTAATCAGTTGTAGTCGTCAGAGTTAAGTCATAATCGATTGACTCCAGGTAATCAAAGAATAGTTATTCTGGGTGGACCAAGCCTAATCAGGTGTAGAAGTCAGATTTTAAAGTCAATCAATTGAGTCATCTAATCATAGAGGTTATTTTAGGTGGGTTAGGCCAATCAGGTGTTGAATTCAGAGTTAAGTCATTATCGATTGATTCAAGCTAATTATAGTGACGGTATACTGGATGGGCCAGGCCTAATCAGGGAAAGAAGTTAGAGTCTAAAAGTCAATCAATATATTCAAACTAATCATAAAGACATTATTCTGGGTGGCCAGGCCTAATCAGGTATAGAAGTCAGAGTTGAAAAGTCAATCGATTGATTCAAGCTAATCATAGAGTCGTTATTTTGGGGGAGCCATGCCTAATCAGGATTAGAAGTCAGAGTTAAGTTATAATTGAGTGATTGAAGCTAATTATAGGGAGGGTATTCTGGATGGGCCTGGTCTAATCAGGTGTTGAAGTCAGAGTTAAGTCATAATCAATTGATTCAAGCTAATCATTCAGATGGTATTCTGGGTGGACCTGGCCTAATCAGGTTTAGAACTCAGGTGTTAAAAATCAATCAATTGATTTACCTAATCATAAAGAGGATTTTCTGGTGGGCCAGGCCTAATCAGGTATAGAAGTCAGAGTTTTGGTCATTCAATTGATTCAAGTTAATCATAGGTTGGTTATTCTGGGTGTGCCAGGCCTAATCAGGTGTAGAAGTCAGAGTTAAGCCATAATCGATTGATTGAAGCTAAGTATAGAGATGGTAGTCTGGGTGAGTCTGGCCTAATGACGTGTAAAAGTCAGACTTAAGTCATAATTGATTGATTGAAGCTAATCATAGAGTGGTTATTCTGTGTGGGCCTGGCCTATTCAGGTGTATAAGTCATAGTTAAATCCTAATCAATTGAGTCAAGCTAATCATAGAGAGGGTATTCTTTGTGGGCCTGGCCTAATCAGGTGTAGAAGTCAGAGTGAATTCATAATCGATTGGTTCAAGCTAATCATAAAGAGGTTATTCTGGGTGGGCCAGACCTAATTAGGTGTCGAAGTCAGAGTTAAGTGATAATCGATTGATTCAAGGTAATTATAGAGGGTATTCAGGGTGGGCCTGGCCTAATCAGGTGTGGAAGTCAGAGTTTAAAACTCAATCAATTGACTGGAGTTAATCATAGATTGGTTATTCTGGGTGGGCTGGCTAATCATGTATAGAAGTCAGGGTTAAGTCATAATCAATTGACTCTAGCTAATCAAAGAGGCGTTATTCTGGGTGGACCAAGCCTAATCAGGTGTAGAAGTTAGAGTTTAAAGTCAATCAATTGAGTCATCTAATCATAGAGTGGTTATTCTAGGTGGGCCAGGCCTAATCAGGTGTAGAAGTTACAGTTTAAAAGTCAATCAATTGATTCAAGCTAATCATAGAGTCGTTATTTTGGGGGGCCCATGCCTAATCAGGTGTAGAAGTCAGAGTTAAGTCCTAATTGATTGATTGAAGCTAAATATAGAGAGGGTATTCAGGATGGGCCTGATCTAATCAGGTGTTGAAATCAGAGTTAAGTCATAATCGATTGATTCAAGCTAATCATAGAGAGGGTATTCTGGGTGGGCCTGGCCTAATGATGTATAGAAGTCAGAATTTGGAAGTCAATCAATTGATTTACCTAATCATAAAGAGGTTTTTCTGGGTTGGCCAGGCCTAATCAGGTATAGAATTCAGAGTTTAAGTCAATCAATTGATTCAAGCTAATCATAGAGTGGTTATTCTGGGTGGGCTAGGCCTAATCAGGTGTAGAGGTCAGACTTAAGTCATAATCAATTGATTCAAGTTAATCATAGCGAGGGTATTCTGGGTTGGCCAGGCTAATCAGGTATAGAAGTCAGAGTTAAGTCATAATCAATTGACTCGAGCTAATCAAAGAGAAGTAATTCTGGGTGGGCCACGCTTAATCAGGTGCAGAAGTCAGCGTTAAGTCATAAATAATTGCTCAAGTTAATCATAGAGAGGGTATTCTGGTTGGGCCAGGCCTAATCAGGTATAGAAGTCAGAGTTTAAAATTCATTCAGTTCTTTCCAGCTAATGATAAAGTGGTTAGTCTGGGTAGACCAGGCCTAATTAGGAGTAGTAGTCGGAGTTAAATCATAATCGATTGATTCAAGCTAATTATAGAGAGCTTATTCTGGGTGAACAGGCCTAATCAGGTATGGAAGTCAGAGTCTCAGTCAAACAATTGATTCAAGCTACTCATAGAGTACTTATTCTGGGTGGGCCTAGCCTAATCAGGTGTAGAAGTCAGCATTTAAGTGATAATCGATTGATTCAAGCTAATCATAAAGAAGTTATTCTGGGTGGGCCAGACCTAATCAGATCTAGATGTCAGAGTTTAAAAGTCAATCAATTGATTCAAGCCAATGATAGAGTGGTTATTCTGGGTGGACCAGGCCTAATTAGGAGTAGTAGTAAGAGGTAACTCATAATTGATTGATTCAAGCTAATCATAGAGTGGTTTTTCTGGGTGGGCCAGGCCTAATCAGGTGTAGAAGTCAGAGTTTAAGTCAATCAATTGATTCAAGCTAATCATAGAGTGGTTATTCTGGGTGGGCCAGACCTAAACAGGTATAGAAGTCAGAGTTTAAGTCATTCAATTGATTCAAGTAAATCATAGAGTGGTTATTCTGGATGGGCCAGGCCTGATCAGGTGTAGAAGTCAGGTTTAAGTCCTAATCAATTGACTCTAGCTAATCAAAGAGAAGTTAATTTGGGTGGACCAAGCCTAATCAGGTGTGGAACTCAGAGTTTAAAACTCAAATTCACTCGAGCTAATCATAGAGTGGTTATTCTGGGTGGGCCAGGCCTAATTAGGAGTAGTAGTATGAGGTAACTCATAATCGATTGATTCAAGCTAATCATAGAGTGGTTTTTCTGGGTGGGGCAGGCCTAATCAGGTGTAGAAGTCAGAGTTTAAGTCAATCAATTGATTCAAGCTAATCATAGAGTGGTTATTCTGGGTGGGCCAGACCTAAACAGGTATAGAAGTCAGAGTTTAAGTCAATCAATTGATTCAAGTAAATCATAGAGTGGTTATTCTGGATGGGCCAGGCCTGATCAGGTGTAGAAGTCAGGTTTAAGTCCTAATCAATTGACTCTAGCTAATCAAAGAGAAGTTAATTTGGGTGGACGAAGCCTAATCAGGTGTGGAACTCAGAGTTTAAAACTCAATAAATTCACTCGAGCTAATCATAGAGTGGTTATTCTGGGTGGGCCAGGATAATTAGGTATAGAAGTCAGGGTTACATCATAATGAATTCACTCGAGCTAATCAAAGAGAAGTTATCTTGGGTGGGCCAGGCCTAATCAGGTGTAGAAGTCAGAGTTTAAAAGTCAATCAATTGATTCAAGCTAATCATAGAGTGGTTATTCTGGGTGGGCTAGGCCTAATCAGGTGTAGTCGTCAGAGTTAAGTCATAATTGAGTGATTGAAGCTAATTATAGAGAGGGAATTCTGGATGGGCCTGGTCTAATCAAGTGTTGAAGTCAGAGTTAAGTCATAAATAATTGTCAAGGTAATCATAGAGAAGGTATTCTGGATGGGCCACGCCTAATCAGGTATAGAAGTCAGAGTTCAAGTCAATCAATTGATTCAAGCTAATCATAGAGTGGTTATTCTGGGTGGGCTAGGACTAATCAGGTGTAGTAGTCAGAGTTAAGTCATAATCGATTGATTGAAGCTAATTATAGAGATGGTAGTCTGGGTTGGTCTGGCCTAATCACATGTAAAAGTCAGACTTAAGTCATAATGGATTGATTCAAGCTAATCATAGAGTGGTTATTCTGGGTGTGCTAGGATTAATCAGTTGTAGTCGTCAGAGTTAAGTCATAATCGATTGACTCCAGGTAATCAAAGAATAGTTATTCTGGATGGGCCTAGCCTAATCAGATATAGAAGTCAGAGTTTAAAAGTCAATCGATTGATTCAAGTTCATCATAGAGAGAGTATTCTGGGTGGGCCAGGCCTAATCACGTTAAGCCATAATCGATTGATTGAAGCTAATTATAGAGATGGTCGTCTGGGTGGGTCTGGCCTAATCACGTGTAAAAGTCAGACTTAAGTCATAATCAATTGATTCAAGCTAATCATAGAGTGGTTATTCTGGGTGGGCCAGGCCTAATTAGGTGTGGGAGTCATTGTTTAAAGTCAATCAATTGAGTCATCTAATCATAGAGTGGTTATTCTATGTGGACCAGGCCTAATCAGGTGTGGAGTTCAGACTTAAGTCATAATCAATTGATTCAAGTTAATCATAGAGAGGGTATTCTATTTGGGCCAGGCTTAATCAGGTATAGAAGTCAGTGTTAAGTCATAATCAATTGACTCTAGCTAATAAAAGAGAAGTTATTCTGGATGGGCCAGTCCTCATCAGGTGTAGAAGTCAGGGTTAAGTCATAATCAATTGAGTCAAGCTAATTATAGAGAGGGTATTCTAGGTTGGCCTGTCCTAATCAGGTGTAGAATTCAGAGTTTAAAAATCAGTTGAGTCAGGTTAATCATAGAGTCGTTATTCTGGGTGCGCCTATCCCAATCAGGTGTAGAAGTCAGAGTTAAGTCATAATCGATTGATTCAAGCTAATCATAGAGTTGTTATTCTGGGTGCGCCTATCCCAGTCAGGTTTAGAAGTCAGAGTTAAGTCATAATCAATTGACTCGAGCTAATCAAAGAGTGGTTATTCTGGATGGGCCTGGCCTGATCAGGTGTAGAAGTCAGGGTTAAGTTAATCTATTGACTCTAGCTAATAAAAGAGGCGTTATTCTGGGTGGACCAAGCCTAATCAGGTGTAGAAGTCAGATTTTAAAGTCAATCAATTGAGTCATCTAATCATAGAGTGGTTATTTTAGGTGGGTTAGGCCAATCAGGTGTAGAAGTCAGAGTTTAAAAGTCAATCAATTGATTCAAGCTAATCATAGAGTCGTTATTTTGGGGGGCCCATGCCTAATCAGGTGTAGAAGTCAGAGTTAAGTCCTAATTGATTGATTGAAGCTAAATATAGAGAGGGTATTCTGGGTGGGCCTGGCCTAATGATGTATAGAAGTCAGAATTTGGAAGTCAATCAATTGATTTACCTAATCATAAAGAGGTTTTTCTGGGTTGGCCAGGCCTAATCAGGTATAGAATTCAGAGTTTAAGTCAATCAATTGATTCAAGCTAATCATAGAGTGGTTATTCTGGGTGGGCTAGGCCTAATCAGGTGTAGAGGTCAGACTTAAGTCATAATCAATTGATTCAAGTTAATCATAGCGAGGGTATTCTGGGTTGGCCAGGCTAATCAGGTATAGAAGTCAGAGTTAAGTCATAATCAATTGACTCGAGCTAATCAAAGAGAAGTAATTCTGGGTGGGCCACGCTTAATCAGGTGCAGAAGTCAGCGTTAAGTCATAAATAATTGCTCAAGTTAATCATAGAGAGGGTATTCTGGTTGGGCCAGGCCTAATCAGGTATAGAAGTCAGAGTTTAAAATTCATTCAATTCTTTCCAGCTAATGATAAAGTGGTTAGTCTGGGTAGACCAGGCCTAATTAGGAGTAGTAGTCGGAGTTAAATCATAATCGATTGATTCAAGCTAATTATAGAGAGCTTATTCTGGGTGAACAGGCCTAATCAGGTATGGAAGTCAGAGTCTCAGTCAAACAATTGATTCAAGCTACTCATAGAGTACTTATTCTGGGTGGGCCTAGCCTAATCAGGTGTAGAAGTCAGCATTTAAGTGATAATCGATTGATTCAAGCTAATCATAAAGAAGTTATTCTGGGTGGGCCAGACCTAATCAGATCTAGATGTCAGAGTTTAAAAGTCAATCAATTGATTCAAGCCAATGATAGAGTGGTTATTCTGGGTGGACCAGGCCTAATTAGGAGTAGTAGTAAGAGGTAACTCATAATCGATTGATTCAAGCTAATCATAGAGTGGTTTTTCTGGGTGGGCCAGGCCTAATCAGGTGTAGAAGTCAGAGTTTAAGTCAATCAATTGATTCAAGCTAATCATAGAGTGGTTATTCTGGGTGGGCCAGACCTAAACAGGTATAGAAGTCAGAGTTTAAGTCATTCAATTGATTCAAGTAAATCATAGAGTGGTTATTCTGGATGGGCCAGGCCTGATCAGGTGTAGAAGTCAGGTTTAAGTCCTAATCAACTGACTCTAGCTAATCAAAGAGAAGTTAATTTGGGTGGACCAAGCCTAATCAGGTGTGGAACTCAGAGTTTAAAACTCAAATTCACTCGAGCTAATCATAGAGTGGTTATTCTGGGTGGGCCAGGCCTAATTAGGAGTAGTCGTAAGAGGTAACTCATAATTGATTGATTCAAGCTAATCATAGAGTGGTTTTTCTGGGTGGGGCAGACCTAAACAGGTATAGAAGTCAGAGTTTAAGTCAATCAATTGATTCAAGTAAATCATAGAGTGGTTATTCTGGATGGGCCAGGCCTGATCAGGTGTAGAAGTCAGGTTTAAGTCCTAATCAATTGACTCTAGCTAAGCAAAGAGAAGTTAATTTGGGTGGACGAAGCCTAATCAGGTGTGGAACTCAGAGTTTAAAACTCAATAAATTCACTCGAGCTAATCATAGAGTGGTTATTCTGGGTGGGCCAGGATAATTAGGTATAGAAGTCAGGGTTACATCATAATGAATTCACTCGAGCTAATCAAAGAGAAGTTATCTTGGGTGGGCCAGGCCTAATCAGGTGTAGAAGTCAGAGTTTAAAAGTCAATCAATTGATTCAAGCTAATCATAGAGTGGTTATTCTGGGTGGGCTAGGCCTAATCAGGTGTAGTCGTCAGAGTTAAGTCATAATTGAGTGATTGAAGCTAATTATAGAGAGGGAATTCTGGATGGGCCTGGTCTAATCAAGTGTTGAAGTCAGAGTTAAGTCATAAATAATTGTCAAGGTAATCATAGAGAAGGTATTCTGGATGGGCCACGCCTAATCAGGTATAGAAGTCAGAGTTCAAGTCAATCAATTGATTCAAGGTAATCATAGAGTGGTTATTCTGGGTGGGCTAGGACTAATCAGGTGTAGTAGTCAGAGTTAAGTCATAATCGATTGATTGAAGCTAATTATAGAGATGGTAGTCTGGGTGGGTCTGGCCTAATCACGTGTAAAAGTCAGACTTAAGTCATAATGGATTGATTCAAGCTAATCATAGAGTGGTTATTCTGGGTGTGCTAGGATTAATCAGTTGTAGTCGTCAGAGTTAAGTCATAATCGATTGACTCCAGGTAATCAAAGAATAGTTATTCTGGATGGGCCTAGCCTAATCAGATATAGAAGTCAGAGTTTAAAAGTCAATCGATTGATTCAAGTTCATCATAGAGAGAGTATTCTGGGTGGGCCAGGCCTAATCACGTTAAGCCATAATCGATTGATTGAAGCTAATTATAGAGATGGTCGTCTGGGTGGGTCTGGCCTAATCACGTGTAAAAGTCAGACTTAAGTCATAATCAATTGATTCAAGCTAATCATAGAGTGGTTATTCTGGGTGGGCCAGGCCTAATCAGGTGTGGGAGTCATTGTTTAAAGTCAATCAATTGAGTCATCTAATCATAGAGTGGTTATTCTATGTGGACCAGGCCTAATCAGGTGTAGAGTTCAGACTTAAGTCATAATCAATTGATTCAAGTTAATCATAGAGAGGGTATTCTATTTGGGCCAGGCTTAATCAGGTATAGAAGTCAGTGTTAAGTCATAATCAATTGACTCTAGCTAATAAAAGAGAAGTTATTCTGGATGGGCCAGTCCTCATCAGGTGTAGAAGTCAGGGTTAAGTCATAATCAATTGAGTCAAGCTAATTATAGAGAGGGTATTCTAGGTTGGCCTGGCCTAATCAGGTGTAGAATTCAGAGTTTAAAAGTCAGTTGAGTCAGGTTAATCATAGAGTCGTTATTCTGGGTGCGCCTATCCCAATCAGGTGTAGAAGTCAGAGTTAAGTCATAATCGATTGATTCAAGCTAATCATAGAGTTGTTATTCTGGGTGCGCCTATCCCAGTCAGGTTTAGAAGTCAGAGTTAAGTCATAATCAATTGACTCGAGCTAATCAAAGAGTGGTTATTCTGGATGGGCCTGGCCTGATCAGGTGTAGAAGTCAGGGTTAAGTTAATCTATTGACTCTAGCTAATAAAAGAGGCGTTATTCTGGGTGGACCAAGCCTAATCAGGTGTAGAAGTCAGATTTTAAAGTCAATCAATTGAGTCATCTAATCATAGAGTGGTTATTTTAGGTGGGTTAGGCCAATCAGGTGTAGAAGTCAGAGTTTAAAAGTCAATCAATTGATTCAAGCTAATCATAGAGTCGTTATTTTGGGGGGCCCATGCCTAATCAGGTGTAGAAGTCAGAGTTAAGTCCTAATTGATTGATTGAAGCTAAATATAGAGAGGGTATTCTGGGTGGGCCTGGCCTAATGATGTATAGAAGTCAGAATTTGGAAGTCAATCAATTGATTTACCTAATCATAAAGAGGTTTTTCTGGGTTGGCCAGGCCTAATCAGGTATAGAATTCAGAGTTTAAGTCAATCAATTGATTCAAGCTAATCATAGAGTGGTTATTCTGGGTGGGCTAGGCCTAATCAGGTGTAGAGGTCAGACTTAAGTCATAATCAATTGATTCAAGTTAATCATAGCGAGGGTATTCTGGGTTGGCCAGGCTAATCAGGTATAGAAGTCAGAGTTAAGTCATAATCAATTGACTCGAGCTAATCAAAGAGAAGTAATTCTGGGTGGGCCACGCTTAATCAGGTGCAGAAGTCAGCGTTAAGTCATAAATAATTGCTCAAGTTAATCATAGAGAGGGTATTCTGGTTGGGCCAGGCCTAATCAGGTATAGAAGTCAGAGTTTAAAATTCATTCAATTCTTTCCAGCTAATGATAAAGTGGTTAGTCTGGGTAGACCAGGCCTAATTAGGAGTAGTAGTCGGAGTTAAATCATAATCGATTGATTCAAGCTAATTATAGAGAGCTTATTCTGGGTGAACAGGCCTAATCAGGTATGGAAGTCAGAGTCTCAGTCAAACAATTGATTCAAGCTACTCATAGAGTACTTATTCTGGGTGGGCCTAGCCTAATCAGGTGTAGAAGTCAGCATTTAAGTGATAATCGATTGATTCAAGCTAATCATAAAGAAGTTATTCTGGGTGGGCCAGACCTAATCAGATCTAGATGTCAGAGTTTAAAAGTCAATCAATTGATTCAAGCCAATGATAGAGTGGTTATTCTGGGTGGACCAGGCCTAATTAGGAGTAGTAGTAAGAGGTAACTCATAATCGATTGATTCAAGCTAATCATAGAGTGGTTTTTCTGGGTGGGCCAGGCCTAATCAGGTGTAGAAGTCAGAGTTTAAGTCAATCAATTGATTCAAGCTAATCATAGAGTGGTTATTCTGGGTGGGCCAGACCTAAACAGGTATAGAAGTCAGAGTTTAAGTCATTCAATTGATTCAAGTAAATCATAGAGTGGTTATTCTGGATGGGCCAGGCCTGATCAGGTGTAGAAGTCAGGTTTAAGTCCTAATCAACTGACTCTAGCTAATCAAAGAGAAGTTAATTTGGGTGGACCAAGCCTAATCAGGTGTGGAACTCAGAGTTTAAAACTCAAATTCACTCGAGCTAATCATAGAGTGGTTATTCTGGGTGGGCCAGGCCTAATTAGGAGTAGTCGTAAGAGGTAACTCATAATCGATTGATTCAAGCTAATCATAGAGTGGTTTTTCTGGGTGGGGCAGGCCTAATCAGGTGTAGAAGTCAGAGTTTAAGTCAATCAATTGATTCAAGCTAATCATAGAGTGGTTATTCTGGGTGGGCCAGACCTAAACAGGTATAGAAGTCAGAGTTTAAGTCAATCAATTGATTCAAGTAAATCATAGAGTGGTTATTCTGGATGGGCCAGGCCTGATCAGGTGTAGAAGTCAGGTTTAAGTCCTAATCAATTGACTCTAGCTAATCAAAGAGAAGTTAATTTGGGTGGACGAAGCCTAATCAGGTGTGGAACTCAGAGTTTAAAACTCAATAAATTCACTCGAGCTAATCATAGAGTGGTTATTCTGGGTGGGCCAGGATAATTAGGTATAGAAGTCAGGGTTACATCATAATGAATTCACTCGAGCTAATCAAAGAGAAGTTATCTTGGGTGGGCCAGGCCTAATCAGGTGTAGAAGTCAGAGTTTAAAAGTCAATCAATTGATTCAAGCTAATCATAGAGTGGTTATTCTGGGTGGGCTAGGCCTAATCAGGTGTAGTCGTCAGAGTTAAGTCATAATTGAGTGATTGAAGCTAATTATAGAGAGGGAATTCTGGATGGGCCTGGTCTAATCAAGTGTTGAAGTCAGAGTTAAGTCATAAATAATTGTCAAGGTAATCATAGAGAAGGTATTCTGGATGGGCCACGCCTAATCAGGTATAGAAGTCAGAGTTCAAGTCAATCAATTGATTCAAGGTAATCATAGAGTGGTTATTCTGGGTGGGCTAGGACTAATCAGGTGTAGTAGTCAGAGTTAAGTCATAATCGATTGATTGAAGCTAATTATAGAGATGGTAGTCTGGGTGGGTCTGGCCTAATCACGTGTAAAAGTCAGACTTAAGTCATAATGGATTGATTCAAGCTAATCATAGAGTGGTTATTCTGGGTGTGCTAGGATTAATCAGTTGTAGTCGTCAGAGTTAAGTCATAATCGATTGACTCCAGGTAATCAAAGAATAGTTATTCTGGATGGGCCTAGCCTAATCAGATATAGAAGTCAGAGTTTAAAAGTCAATCGATTGATTCAAGTTCATCATAGAGAGAGTATTCTGGGTGGGCCAGGCCTAATCACGTTAAGCCATAATCGATTGATTGAAGCTAATTATAGAGATGGTCGTCTGGGTGGGTCTGGCCTAATCACGTGTAAAAGTCAGACTTAAGTCATAATCAATTGATTCAAGCTAATCATAGAGTGGTTATTCTGGGTGGGCCAGGCCTAATCAGGTGTGGGAGTCATTGTTTAAAGTCAATCAATTGAGTCATCTAATCATAGAGTGGTTATTCTATGTGGACCAGGCCTAATCAGGTGTAGAGTTCAGACTTAAGTCATAATCAATTGATTCAAGTTAATCATAGAGAGGGTATTCTATTTGGGCCAGGCTTAATCAGGTATAGAAGTCAGTGTTAAGTCATAATCAATTGACTCTAGCTAATAAAAGAGAAGTTATTCTGGATGGGCCAGTCCTCATCAGGTGTAGAAGTCAGGGTTAAGTCATAATCAATTGAGTCAAGCTAATTATAGAGAGGGTATTCTAGGTTGGCCTGGCCTAATCAGGTGTAGAATTCAGAGTTTAAAAGTCAGTTGAGTCAGGTTAATCATAGAGTCGTTATTCTGGGTGCGCCTATCCCAATCAGGTGTAGAAGTCAGAGTTAAGTCATAATCGATTGATTCAAGCTAATCATAGAGTTGTTATTCTGGGTGCGCCTATCCCAGTCAGGTTTAGAAGTCAGAGTTAAGTCATAATCAATTGACTCGAGCTAATCAAAGAGTGGTTATTCTGGATGGGCCTGGCCTGATCAGGTGTAGAAGTCAGGGTTAAGTTAATCTATTGACTCTAGCTAATAAAAGAGGCGTTATTCTGGGTGGACCAAGCCTAATCAGGTGTAGAAGTCAGATTTTAAAGTCAATCAATTGAGTCATCTAATCATAGAGTGGTTATTTTAGGTGGGTTAGGCCAATCAGGTGTAGAAGTCAGAGTTTAAAAGTCAATCAATTGATTCAAGCTAATCATAGAGTCGTTATTTTGGGGGGCCCATGCCTAATCAGGTGTAGAAGTCAGAGTTAAGTCCTAATTGATTGATTGAAGCTAAATATAGAGAGGGTATTCTGGGTGGGCCTGGCCTAATGATGTATAGAAGTCAGAATTTGGAAGTCAATCAATTGATTTACCTAATCATAAAGAGGTTTTTCTGGGTTGGCCAGGCCTAATCAGGTATAGAATTCAGAGTTTAAGTCAATCAATTGATTCAAGCTAATCATAGAGTGGTTATTCTGGGTGGGCTAGGCCTAATCAGGTGTAGAGGTCAGACTTAAGTCATAATCAATTGACTCGAGCTAATCAAAGAGAAGTAATTCTGGGTGGGCCACGCTTAATCAGGTGCAGAAGTCAGCGTTAAGTCATAAATAATTGCTCAAGTTAATCATAGAGAGGGTATTCTGGTTGGGCCAGGCCTAATCAGGTATAGAAGTCAGAGTTTAAAATTCATTCAATTCTTTCCAGCTAATGATAAAGTGGTTAGTCTGGGTAGACCAGGCCTAATTAGGAGTAGTAGTCGGAGTTAAATCATAATCGATTGATTCAAGCTAATTATAGAGAGCTTATTCTGGGTGAACAGGCCTAATCAGGTATGGAAGTCAGAGTCTCAGTCAAACAATTGATTCAAGCTACTCATAGAGTACTTATTCTGGGTGGGCCTAGCCTAATCAGGTGTAGAAGTCAGCATTTAAGTGATAATCGATTGATTCAAGCTAATCATAAAGAAGTTATTCTGGGTGGGCCAGACCTAATCAGATCTAGATGTCAGAGTTTAAAAGTCAATCAATTGATTCAAGCCAATGATAGAGTGGTTATTCTGGGTGGACCAGGCCTAATTAGGAGTAGTAGTAAGAGGTAACTCATAATCGATTGATTCAAGCTAATCATAGAGTGGTTTTTCTGGGTGGGCCAGGCCTAATCAGGTGTAGAAGTCAGAGTTTAAGTCAATCAATTGATTCAAGCTAATCATAGAGTGGTTATTCTGGGTGGGCCAGACCTAAACAGGTATAGAAGTCAGAGTTTAAGTCATTCAATTGATTCAAGTAAATCATAGAGTGGTTATTCTGGATGGGCCAGGCCTGATCAGGTGTAGAAGTCAGGTTTAAGTCCTAATCAACTGACTCTAGCTAATCAAAGAGAAGTTAATTTGGGTGGACCAAGCCTAATCAGGTGTGGAACTCAGAGTTTAAAACTCAAATTCACTCGAGCTAATCATAGAGTGGTTATTCTGGGTGGGCCAGGCCTAATTAGGAGTAGTCGTAAGAGGTAACTCATAATCGATTGATTCAAGCTAATCATAGAGTGGTTTTTCTGGGTGGGGCAGGCCTAATCAGGTGTAGAAGTCAGAGTTTAAGTCAATCAATTGATTCAAGCTAATCATAGAGTGGTTATTCTGGGTGGGCCAGACCTAAACAGGTATAGAAGTCAGAGTTTAAGTCAATCAATTGATTCAAGTAAATCATAGAGTGGTTATTCTGGATGGGCCAGGCCTGATCAGGTGTAGAAGTCAGGTTTAAGTCCTAATCAATTGACTCTAGCTAATCAAAGAGAAGTTAATTTGGGTGGACGAAGCCTAATCAGGTGTGGAACTCAGAGTTTAAAACTCAATAAATTCACTCGAGCTAATCATAGAGTGGTTATTCTGGGTGGGCCAGGATAATTAGGTATAGAAGTCAGGGTTACATCATAATGAATTCACTCGAGCTAATCAAAGAGAAGTTATCTTGGGTGGGCCAGGCCTAATCAGGTGTAGAAGTCAGAGTTTAAAAGTCAATCAATTGATTCAAGCTAATCATAGAGTGGTTATTCTGGGTGGGCTAGGCCTAATCAGGTGTAGTCGTCAGAGTTAAGTCATAATTGAGTGATTGAAGCTAATTATAGAGAGGGAATTCTGGATGGGCCTGGTCTAATCAAGTGTTGAAGTCAGAGTTAAGTCATAAATAATTGTCAAGGTAATCATAGAGAAGGTATTCTGGATGGGCCACGCCTAATCAGGTATAGAAGTCAGAGTTCAAGTCAATCAATTGATTCAAGCTAATCATAGAGTGGTTATTCTGGGTGGGCTAGGACTAATCAGGTGTAGTAGTCAGATTTAAGTCATAATCGATTGATTGAAGCTAATTATAGAGATGGTAGTCTGGGTGGGTCTGGCCTAATCACGTGTAAAAGTCAGACTTAAGTCATAATGGATTGATTCAAGCTAATCATAGAGTGGTTATTCTGGGTGTGCTAGGATTAATCAGTTGTAGTCGTCAGAGTTAAGTCATAATCGATTGACTCCAGGTAATCAAAGAATAGTTATTCTGGATGGGCCTAGCCTAATCAGATATAGAAGTCAGAGTTTAAAAGTCAATCGATTGATTCAAGTTCATCATAGAGAGAGTATTCTGGGTGGGCCAGGCCTAATCACGTTAAGCCATAATCGATTGATTGAAGCTAATTATAGAGATGGTCGTCTGGGTGGGTCTGGCCTAATCACGTGTAAAAGTCAGACTTAAGTCATAATCAATTGATTCAAGCTAATCATAGAGTGGTTATTCTGGGTGGGCCAGGCCTAATCAGGTGTGGGAGTCATTGTTTAAAGTCAATCAATTGAGTCATCTAATCATAGAGTGGTTATTCTATGTGGACCAGGCCTAATCAGGTGTAGAGTTCAGACTTAAGTCATAATCAATTGATTCAAGTTAATCATAGAGAGGGTATTCTATTTGGGCCAGGCTTAATCAGGTATAGAAGTCAGTGTTAAGTCATAATCAATTGACTCTAGCTAATAAAAGAGAAGTTATTCTGGATGGGCCAGTCCTCATCAGGTGTAGAAGTCAGGGTTAAGTCATAATCAATTGAGTCAAGCTAATTATAGAGAGGGTATTCTAGGTTGGCCTGGCCTAATCAGGTGTAGAATTCAGAGTTTAAAAGTCAGCTGAGTCAGGTTAATCATAGAGTCGTTATTCTGGGTGCGCCTATCCCAATCAGGTGTAGAAGTCAGAGTTAAGTCATAATCGATTGATTCAAGCTAATCATAGAGTTGTTATTCTGGGTGCGCCTATCCCAGTCAGGTTTAGAAGTCAGAGTTAAGTCATAATCAATTGACTCGAGCTAATCAAAGAGTGGTTATTCTGGATGGGCCTGGCCTGATCAGGTGTAGAAGTCAGGGTTAAGTTAATCTATTGACTCTAGCTAATAAAAGAGGCGTTATTCTGGGTGGACCAAGCCTAATCAGGTGTAGAAGTCAGATTTTAAAGTCAATCAATTGAGTCATCTAATCATAGAGTGGTTATTTTAGGTGGGTTAGGCCAATCAGGTGTAGAAGTCAGAGTTTAAAAGTCAATCAATTGATTCAAGCTAATCATAGAGTCGTTATTTTGGGGGGCCCATGCCTAATCAGGTGTAGAAGTCAGAGTTAAGTCCTAATTGATTGATTGAAGCTAAATATAGAGAGGGTATTCTGGGTGGGCCTGGCCTAATGATGTATAGAAGTCAGAATTTGGAAGTCAATCAATTGATTTACCTAATCATAAAGAGGTTTTTCTGGGTTGGCCAGGCCTAATCAGGTATAGAATTCAGAGTTTAAGTCAATCAATTGATTCAAGCTAATCATAGAGTGGTTATTCTGGGTGGGCTAGGCCTAATCAGGTGTAGAGGTCAGACTTAAGTCATAATCAATTGATTCAAGTTAATCATAGCGAGGGTATTCTGGGTTGGCCAGGCTAATCAGGTATAGAAGTCAGAGTTAAGTCATAATCAATTGACTCGAGCTAATCAAAGAGAAGTAATTCTGGGTGGGCCACGCTTAATCAGGTGCAGAAGTCAGCGTTAAGTCATAAATAATTGCTCAAGTTAATCATAGAGAGGGTATTCTGGTTGGGCCAGGCCTAATCAGGTATAGAAGTCAGAGTTTAAAATTCATTCAATTCTTTCCAGCTAATGATAAAGTGGTTAGTCTGGGTAGACCAGGCCTAATTAGGAGTAGTAGTCGGAGTTAAATCATAATCGATTGATTCAAGCTAATTATAGAGAGCTTATTCTGGGTGAACAGGCCTAATCAGGTATGGAAGTCAGAGTCTCAGTCAAACAATTGATTCAAGCTACTCATAGAGTACTTATTCTGGGTGGGCCTAGCCTAATCAGGTGTAGAAGTCAGCATTTAAGTGATAATCGATTGATTCAAGCTAATCATAAAGAAGTTATTCTGGGTGGGCCAGACCTAATCAGATCTAGATGTCAGAGTTTAAAAGTCAATCAATTGATTCAAGCCAATGATAGAGTGGTTATTCTGGGTGGACCAGGCCTAATTAGGAGTAGTAGTAAGAGGTAACTCATAATCGATTGATTCAAGCTAATCATAGAGTGGTTTTTCTGGGTGGGCCAGGCCTAATCAGGTGTAGAACTCAGAGTTTAAGTCAATCAATTGATTCAAGCTAATCATAGAGTGGTTATTCTGGGTGGGCCAGACCTAAACAGGTATAGAAGTCAGAGTTTGTCATTCAATTGATTCAAGTAAATCATAGAGTGGTTATTCTGGATGGGCCAGGCCTGATCAGGTGTAGAAGTCAGGTTTAAGTCCTAATCAACTGACTCTAGCTAATCAAAGAGAAGTTAATTTGGGTGGACCAAGCCTAATCAGGTGTGGAACTCAGAGTTTAAAACTCAAATTCACTCGAGCTAATCATAGAGTGGTTATTCTGGGTGGGCCAGGCCTAATTAGGAGTAGTCGTAAGAGGTAACTCATAATCGATTGATTCAAGCTAATCATAGAGTGGTTTTTCTGGGTGGGGCAGGCCTAATCAGGTGTAGAAGTCAGAGTTTAAGTCAATCAATTGATTCAAGCTAATCATAGAGTGGTTATTCTGGGTGGGCCAGACCTAAACAGGTATAGAAGTCAGAGTTTAAGTCAATCAATTGATTCAAGTAAATCATAGAGTGGTTATTCTGGATGGGCCAGGCCTGATCAGGTGTAGAAGTCAGGTTTAAGTCCTAATCAATTGACTCTAGCTAATCAAAGAGAAGTTAATTTGGGTGGACGAAGCCTAATCAGGTGTGGAACTCAGAGTTTAAAACTCAATAAATTCACTCGAGCTAATCATAGAGTGGTTATTCTGGGTGGGCCAGGATAATTAGGTATAGAAGTCAGGGTTACATCATAATGAATTCACTCGAGCTAATCAAAGAGAAGTTATCTTGGGTGGGCCAGGCCTAATCAGGTGTAGAAGTCAGAGTTTAAAAGTCAATCAATTGATTCAAGCTAATCATAGAGTGGTTATTCTGGGTGGGCTAGGCCTAATCAGGTGTAGTCGTCAGAGTTAAGTCATAATTGAGTGATTGAAGCTAATTATAGAGAGGGAATTCTGGATGGGCCTGGTCTAATCAAGTGTTGAAGTCAGAGTTAAGTCATAAATAATTGTCAAGGTAATCATAGAGAAGGTATTCTGGATGGGCCACGCCTAATCAGGTATAGAAGTCAGAGTTCAAGTCAATCAATTGATTCAAGCTAATCATAGAGTGGTTATTCTGGGTGGGCTAGGACTAATCAGGTGTAGTAGTCAGAGTTAAGTCATAATCGATTGATTGAAGCTAATTATAGAGATGGTCGTCTGGGTGGGTCTGGCCTAATCACGTGTAAAAGTCAGACTTAAGTCATAATCAATTGATTCAAGCTAATCATAGAGTTGTTATTCTGGGTGCGCCTATTCCAGTCAGGTTTAGAAGTCAGAGTTAAGTCATAATCGATTGATTGAAGCTAAGTATAGAGATGGTAGTCTGGGTGAGTCTGGCCTAATGACGTGTAAAAGTCAGACTTAAGTCATAATTGATTGATTGAAGCTAATCATAGAGTGGTTATTCTGTGTGGGCCTGGCCTATTCATGTGTATAAGTCATAGTTAAATCCTAATCAATTGAGTCAAGCTAATCATAGAGAGGGTATTCTTTGTGGGCCTGGCCTAATCAGGTGTAGAAGTCAGAGTGAATTCATAATCGATTGGTTCAAGCTAATCATAAAGAGGTTATTCTGGGTGGGCCAGACCTAATTAGGTGTCGAAGTCAGAGTTAAGTGATAATCGATTGATTCAAGGTAATTATAGAGGGTATTCAGGGTGGGCCTGGCCTAATCAGGTGTGGAAGTCAGAGTTTAAAACTCAATCAATTGACTGGAGTTAATCATAGATTGGTTATTCTGGGTGGGCTGGCTAATCATGTATAGAAGTCAGGGTTAAGTCATAATCAATTGACTCTAGCTAATCAAAGAGGCGTTATTCTGGGTGGACCAAGCCTAATCAGGTGTAGAAGTTAGAGTTTAAAGTCAATCAATTGAGTCATCTAATCATAGAGTGGTTATTCTAGGTGGGCCAGGCCTAATCAGGTGTAGAAGTTACAGTTTAAAAGTCAATCAATTGATTCAAGCTAATCATAGAGTCGTTATTTTGGGGGGCCCATGCCTAATCAGGTGTAGAAGTCAGAGTTAAGTCCTAATTGATTGATTGAAGCTAAATATAGAGAGGGTATTCAGGATGGGCCTGATCTAATCAGGTGTTGAAATCAGAGTTAAGTCATAATCGATTGATTCAAGCTAATCATAGAGAGGGTATTCTGGGTGGGCCTGGCCTAATGATGTATAGAAGTCAGAATTTGGAAGTCAATCAATTGATTTACCTAATCATAAAGAGGTTTTTCTGGGTTGGCCAGGCCTAATCAGGTATAGAATTCAGAGTTTAAGTCAATCAATTGATTCAAGCTAATCATAGAGTGGTTATTCTGGGTGGGCTAGGCCTAATCAGGTGTAGAAGTCAGGGTAAAGTCATAATCCATTGACTGAGCTAATCATAAAGAGGTTTTTTGGGTGAGCCAAGCATAATGAGGTAAAGAAGTCAGAGATTAAAAATTAATCAATTGATTCAAGCAATCATTGAGAGGATATTTTGGTGGGCTTAGCCTAATCAGGTGTAGGAGTCAGAGTTATTCATAATTGATTGATTCTGGCTAATTGTAGTGAGGTTATTCTGGGTGGGTGAGGCCTAATCAGGTGTAGAATTCAGGTTAAAGTCATAATCAATTGACTAGAGCTAATCAAAGAGAAGTTATTCTGGGTGGGGCAGGCCTGATCAGGTGTAGAAGTCAGAGTTTACTCATAATCAGTTGACGCGACCTAATCACAGAGACGTTATCACGAGTGGGCCAGGCCTAATCAGGTGTAGAAGTCACAGTTTAAAAGTCAATCAATTGATTCAAGCTAATCATAGAATGGTTATTTTGCAGGGGGCAAGCCTAATCAGGTGTAGAAGTCAGAGTTAAGTCATAATTGAGTGATTGAAGCTAATTATAGAGAGGGTATTCTGAATGGGCCTGGTCTAATCAGTGTTGAATTCAGAGTTAAGTCATAAATAATTGATTCAAGTTAATCATAGAGAGGGTATTCTGGGTGGACGAACCCTAATCAGGTATAGAAGTCAGAGTAAAGTCATAATCAATTGACTAGAGCTAATCAAAGAGAAGTTATTCTGGGTGGGCCAGGCCTGATCAGGTGTAGAAGTCAGAGTTTACTAATAATCAATTGACTCGACCTATTCACAGAGAAGTTATCATAGGTGGGCCAGGCCTAATCAGGTGTAGAAGTCAGAGTTAAGTCATAAATAATTGAATCAAGTTAATCATAGAGAGGGTATTCTCGGTGGACCAATCCTAATCAAGTATAGAAGTCAGAGTTTAAAATTCATTCAATTGATTCCAGATAATGATAGAGTGGTTTGTCTAAGTGTATTAGGCCTAACTAGGAGTAGTAGTCGGAGTTAAATCATAGTCGATTGATTCAAGCTAATTATAGAGAGCTTATTCTGGGTGAACAGGCCTAATCAGTATGGAAGTCAGAGTTTAAGTCAAACAATTGATTCAATCTAATCATAGAGTCTTTATTCTGGGTGGGCCTAGCCTAATCAGGTTTAGCAGTCAGCGTTTAAGTTATAATCGATTGATTCAAGCAAATCTTAAACAGGTTATTCTGGGTGGGCCAGACCTAATGAGGTCTAGAAGTCAGAGTTTAAAAGTCAATCAACTGATTCAAGCTAATGATAGAGTGGTTATTTTGGGTGGAACAGGCCTCATCAGGAGTAGAAGTCAGAGTTAAGTCATAATCGTTTGATTTAAGCTAATCATAAAAAGGTTCTTCTGGGTGAGCCAGACCTAATCAGGTGTAGAAGTCAGCGTTAAGTCATAATCAATTGACTGGAGCTAATCAAAGAGAAGTTATTCTGGGTGGGCCAGGCCTAATCAGGTGTGTAAGTCAGAGTTTAAAACTCAATCAATTGACTCGAGCTAATCATAGAGTGGTTATTCTGGGTGGGCCAGTTAATCAGGTATAGAAATCAGAGTTAAGTCATAATCAATTGACTCGAGCTAATCAAAGAGAGTTTATTCTGGGTGGACTAGGCCTAATCAGGTGCAGAAGTCAGAGTTAAGTTAAATAATTGATTCAAGTTAATCATTGAGAGGGTATTCTGGATGGGCCTGGCCTAATCAGGTATAGAAGTCAGAGTTAAGTCATAATCAATTTATTTGAGCTAATCAAAGTGATGTTATCATGGGTGGGCCAGGCCTAATCAGGTGTAGAAGTCAGAGTTTAAAAGTCAATCAATTGATTCAAGCTAATCATAGAGTGGTTATTCTGGGTGGGCTAGGCCTAATCAGGTGTAGTCGTCAGAGTTAAGTCATAATTGAGTGATTGAAGCTAATTATAGAGAGGGAATTCTGGATGGGCCTGGTCTAATCAAGTGTTGAAGTCAGAGTTAAGTCATAAATAATTGTCAAGGTAATCATAGAGAAGGTATTCTGGATGGGCCACGCCTAATCAGGTATAGAAGTCAGAGTTCAAGTCAATCAATTGATTCAAGCTAATCATAGAGTGGTTATTCTGGGTGGGCTAGGACTAATCAGGTGTAGTAGTCAGAGTTAAGTCATAATCGATTGATTGAAGCTAATTATAGAGATGGTCGTCTGGGTGGGTCTGGCCTAATCACGTGTAAAAGTCAGACTTAAGTCATAATCAATTGATTCAAGCTAATCATAGAGTTGTTATTCTGGGTGCGCCTATTCCAGTCAGGTTTAGAAGTCAGAGTTAAGTCATAATCGATTGATTGAAGCTAAGTATAGAGATGGTAGTCTGGGTGAGTCTGGCCTAATGACGTGTAAAAGTCAGACTTAAGTCATAATTGATTGATTGAAGCTAATCATAGAGTGGTTATTCTGTGTGGGCCTGGCCTATTCAGGTGTATAAGTCATAGTTAAATCCTAATCAATTGAGTCAAGCTAATCATAGAGAGGGTATTCTTTGTGGGCCTGGCCTAATCAGGTGTAGAAGTCAGAGTGAATTCATAATCGATTGGTTCAAGCTAATCATAAAGAGGTTATTCTGGGTGGGCCAGACCTAATTAGGTGTCGAAGTCAGAGTTAAGTGATAATCGATTGATTCAAGGTAATTATAGAGGGTATTCAGGGTGGGCCTGGCCTAATCAGGTGTGGAAGTCAGAGTTTAAAACTCAATCAATTGACTGGAGTTAATCATAGATTGGTTATTCTGGGTGGGCTGGCTAATCATGTATAGAAGTCAGGGTTAAGTCATAATCAATTGACTCTAGCTAATCAAAGAGGCGTTATTCTGGGTGGACCAAGCCTAATCAGGTGTAGAAGTTAGAGTTTAAAGTCAATCAATTGAGTCATCTAATCATAGAGTGGTTATTCTAGGTGGGCCAGGCCTAATCAGGTGTAGAAGTTACAGTTTAAAAGTCAATCAATTGATTCAAGCTAATCATAGAGTCGTTATTTTGGGGGGCCCATGCCTAATCAGGTGTAGAAGTCAGAGTTAAGTCCTAATTGATTGATTGAAGCTAAATATAGAGAGGGTATTCAGGATGGGCCTGATCTAATCAGGTGTTGAAATCAGAGTTAAGTCATAATCGATTGATTCAAGCTAATCATAGAGAGGGTATTCTGGGTGGGCCTGGCCTAATGATGTATAGAAGTCAGAATTTGGAAGTCAATCAATTGATTTACCTAATCATAAAGAGGTTTTTCTGGGTTGGCCAGGCCTAATCAGGTATAGAATTCAGAGTTTAAGTCAATCAATTGATTCAAGCTAATCATAGAGTGGTTATTCTGGGTGGGCTAGGCCTAATCAGGTGTAGAAGTCAGGGTAAAGTCATAATCCATTGACTGAGCTAATCATAAAGAGGTTTTTTGGGTGAGCCAAGCATAATGAGGTAAAGAAGTCAGAGATTAAAAATTAATCAATTGATTCAAGCAATCATTGAGAGGATATTTTGGTGGGCTTAGCCTAATCAGGTGTAGGAGTCAGAGTTATTCATAATTGATTGATTCTGGCTAATTGTAGTGAGGTTATTCTGGGTGGGTGAGGCCTAATCAGGTGTAGAATTCAGGTTAAAGTCATAATCAATTGACTAGAGCTAATCAAAGAGAAGTTATTCTGGGTGGGGCAGGCCTGATCAGGTGTAGAAGTCAGAGTTTACTCATAATCAGTTGACGCGACCTAATCACAGAGACGTTATCACGAGTGGGCCAGGCCTAATCAGGTGTAGAAGTCACAGTTTAAAAGTCAATCAATTGATTCAAGCTAATCATAGAATGGTTATTTTGCAGGGGGCAAGCCTAATCAGGTGTAGAAGTCAGAGTTAAGTCATAATTGAGTGATTGAAGCTAATTATAGAGAGGGTATTCTGAATGGGCCTGGTCTAATCAGTGTTGAATTCAGAGTTAAGTCATAAATAATTGATTCAAGTTAATCATAGAGAGGGTATTCTGGGTGGACGAACCCTAATCAGGTATAGAAGTCAGAGTAAAGTCATAATCAATTGACTAGAGCTAATCAAAGAGAAGTTATTCTGGGTGGGCCAGGCCTGATCAGGTGTAGAAGTCAGAGTTTACTAATAATCAATTGACTCGACCTATTCACAGAGAAGTTATCATAGGTGGGCCAGGCCTAATCAGGTGTAGAAGTCAGAGTTAAGTCATAAATAATTGAATCAAGTTAATCATAGAGAGGGTATTCTCGGTGGACCAATCCTAATCAAGTATAGAAGTCAGAGTTTAAAATTCATTCAATTGATTCCAGATAATGATAGAGTGGTTTGTCTAAGTGTATTAGGCCTAACTAGGAGTAGTAGTCGGAGTTAAATCATAGTCGATTGATTCAAGCTAATTATAGAGAGCTTATTCTGGGTGAACAGGCCTAATCAGTATGGAAGTCAGAGTTTAAGTCAAACAATTGATTCAATCTAATCATAGAGTCTTTATTCTGGGTGGGCCTAGCCTAATCAGGTTTAGCAGTCAGCGTTTAAGTTATAATCGATTGATTCAAGCAAATCTTAAACAGGTTATTCTGGGTGGGCCAGACCTAATGAGGTCTAGAAGTCAGAGTTTAAAAGTCAATCAACTGATTCAAGCTAATGATAGAGTGGTTATTTTGGGTGGAACAGGCCTCATCAGGAGTAGAAGTCAGAGTTAAGTCATAATCGTTTGATTTAAGCTAATCATAAAAAGGTTCTTCTGGGTGAGCCAGACCTAATCAGGTGTAGAAGTCAGCGTTAAGTCATAATCAATTGACTGGAGCTAATCAAAGAGAAGTTATTCTGGGTGGGCCAGGCCTAATCAGGTGTGTAAGTCAGAGTTTAAAACTCAATCAATTGACTCGAGCTAATCATAGAGTGGTTATTCTGGGTGGGCCAGTTAATCAGGTATAGAAATCAGAGTTAAGTCATAATCAATTGACTCGAGCTAATCAAAGAGAGTTTATTCTGGGTGGACTAGGCCTAATCAGGTGCAGAAGTCAGAGTTAAGTTAAATAATTGATTCAAGTTAATCATTGAGAGGGTATTCTGGATGGGCCTGGCCTAATCAGGTATAGAAGTCAGAGTTAAGTCATAATCAATTTATTTGAGCTAATCAAAGTGATGTTATCATGGGTGGGCCAGGCCTAATCAGGTGTAGAAGTCAGAGTTTAAAAGTCAATCAATTGATTCAAGCTAATCATAGAGTGGATATTTTGTGGGGGCCCGGCCTAATCAGATGTAGAAGTCAGTGTTAAGTCATAATTTAGTGATTTAAGCTAATTAAAGAGAGGGAATTCTGGATGGGCCTGGTCTAATCAAGTGTTGAAGTCAGAGTTAAGTCATAAATAATTGATTCAAGTTAATCATAGAGAGGGTATTCTGGGTGGATAAGCCTAATCAGGTATGGAAATCAGAGTAAAGTCATAATCAATTGACTAGAGCAAATCGAAGAGAAGTTATTCTGGGTGGGCCAAGCCTGATCAGGTGTAGAAGTCAGAGTTAAGTCACAAATAATTGATTCAAGTTAATCATAGAGAGGGTATTCTGGGTGGGCCAGGCCTAATCAGGTATAGAAGTCAGAGTTTAAAATTCATTCAATTCTTTCCAGCTAATGATAGAGTGGTTAGTCTGGGTAGACCAGGCCTAATTAGGAGTAGTAGTCGGAGTTAAATCATAATCGATTGATTGAAGCTAATTATAGAGAGCTTATTCTGGGTGAACAGGCCTAATCAGGTATGGAAGTCAGAGTTTTAGTCAAACAATTGATTCAAGCTAATCATAGAGTGCTGATTCTGAGTGGACCCAGCCTAATCAGGTGTAGAAGTCAGTGTTTAAGTGATAATCGATTGATTCAAGCTAATCATAAAAGTTATTGTGGGTGGGCCAGACCAAATCCGGTCTAGAATTCAGAGTTTAAAAGTCAATCAATTGATTCAAGCCAATGATAGAGTGGTTATTCTGGTGGACCAGGCCTGATCAGGTGTAGAAGTCAGGTTTAAGTCCTAATCAATTGACTCTAGCTAATCAAAGAGAAGTTAATTTGGGTGGACCAAGCCTAATCTAGTGTGGAACTCAGAGTTTAAAACTCTATCAATTCACTCGAGCTAATCATATATTGGTTATTCTGGGTTGGCCAGGATAATCAGGGTAGAAGTCAGGGTTACATCATAATGAATTGACTCGAGCTAATCAAAGAGAAGTTATCTTGTGTGGGCCAGGCCTAATCAGGTGTAGAAGTCAGAGTTTAAAAGTCAATCAATTGATTCAAACTAATCATAGAGTGGTTATTTTGAGGGTGCCAGTCCTAATCAGGTGTAGAAGTCAAAGTTAAGTCATAATTTAGTGATTGAAGCTAATTATAGAGAGGGAATTCTGGATGGGCCTGGTCTAATCAAGTGTTGAAGTCAGAGTTAAGTCATAAATAATTGATTCAAGGTAATCATAGAGAAGGTATTCTGGGTGGACCAAGCCTATTCAGGTATAGAAGTCAGAGTAAAGTCATAATCAATTGACTAGAGCTAATCAAAGAGAAGTTATTCTGGGTGGGCCAGGCCTGATCAGGTGTAGAAGTCAGAGTTTACTCATAAACAATTTACTCGACCTAATCACAGAGAAGTTATCATGGGTGGGCCTGGCTAATCAGGTGTAGAAGTCAGAGTTAAGTCATAATCAATTTACTCGAGCTAATCATAGAGATGTTATCATGGGGGAGCCAGGCCTAATCAGGTGTAGAGTTAGAGTTAAGTCGTAATCTATTGATTCAAGTTAATCATAAAGTGGGTATTCTGGGTGGGCCTACCTAATCAGATGTGGAAGTCAGAGTTAAGTCATAATCAATTGACTCGAGCTTATCATAGAGAGGGTATACGAGTGACCTGGCCTAATCAGGTTTATAGTCATAATTAACTCTTAATTGATTGATTCAAGTTAATCATAAAGAGGATATTCTGGATAGGCCTAACCTAATCAGGTATACAAGTCAGAGTTTAGAAGTCAATCAATTAATTCAGCTAATCATAAAAGGTTATTCTTGGTGGGCCAGGCATAATCAGGTATAGAAGTCAGATTTAAGTAAAAATCGATTCATTCAACCTGGTCATAGAGAGGGTATTCAGGATGGGCGTGGTCTAATCACGTGTAGACGTCAGAGTTAAGTCATAATTGATTGATTGAAGCTAATTATACAGAGGGTATTTGGATGGGCCTGGTATAATCAGGTGTTAAACTCAGAGTTAAGTCATAATCGATTGACTCGAGCTAATCAAAGAGAAGTTATTCTGGATGGGCCTGCCTAATCAGGTATAGAAGTCAGAGTTTAAAAGTCATTCAATAGATTCAACTTAATTATAGATAGGGTATTCTGGGTGGGCCAGGCCTAATCAGGTGTAGACGTCAGAGTTTAAAAGGCAATCAATTGACTCAAGTTAATCATAAAGAGGGTATTCTCCTGGGCATGGCCTAATCAGGTGTAGAAATCAGAGTTAAGTCATAACAGATTTACTCGAGCAAACATAGAGAGGGTATTCTGGTGGGCCTGGCCTAATCAGGTGTAGGAGTCAGAGTTTAAAAGTCAATCAATTGTTTGGACTTAGGGACTATTATGTTAAGTGAAATAAGTCAGTCGGAGAAAGACAAATACCATATGATTTCACTTACATTTGGACTCTAAAAAACTGAATAGGCAAGAAAAGTGAACAGAGGCGGTCTGAGAGATGTGGGGTGCAACTGATGGCTGTTGGTTGGGGGGGTGGGGATGAGGGAGAGAGGGAGGGGGCTGGACAGCATAAATACGCAACTGCAGTGTTGTCATGGGGATATGGGGGCGACAGTTTGAGGAATGTAATTGATTATGTGAATATTTTGTAGGATGTCAGGTGGTCACATGTCTTGTATCATGGATGGGGAAGAGGCTTGATCACTGCACTGTACACCTGAAGCTGATGTTGTATAATATTGTATGTCAACTATAAGTGAATATATATATATATATATATATATATATATATATATATATTGTCATGGGAAGTGGAGTACAGTGTGGGAGTGGAGTCAAGGGAATTGTAACAGACATGTATGATATTGGAGAAAATGGGCGGCGGATTGGTGGAGAAGGGTTGTCACTTCGAGGGGTAAAAAGTATAACTATTGCATGGTGTTGTACAGCTGAAACTAATTCTAAAAATGTGTACTTCATAATAAAAAATAAATTAATAAAAATATAAATAAAAAATAAATTACTGTGGAATTAAAAAAAATAATTCAATAAATTGATTCAAGCTAATGAGAGAGTGGTTGTTCTGGGTGGACGAGGCCTAATTAGGAGTAGTAGTCGGAGTTAAATCATAATCGATTGATTCAAGCTAATCATAGAGAGGTTATTCTGGGTGGGCCTAGCCTAATCAGGTGTAGAAGTCAGCGTTTAAAGATAATGAATTGATTGAAGCTAATCATAGAGTAGTTATTTTGGGGGAGCCAGGACTAATCAGGAGTAGAAATCATATTTAAGTTATAATGGATTGATTCAAGCTAATCATAGAGAGGGTATTCTTACTGGGCCAGGCCTAATCAGGTGTAGAAGTTAGAGTTTAAGTCAATCAATTGATTCAAGCTAATCATAGAGAGGGTATTTAGGGTGGGCCTGGCCTAATCAGCTGTAGAAGTCAAAGTGAACTCATATGATTGATTCAAGTTAATCATAAAGTCAGTATTCTGGGTGGGCCTACTGAATCAGTTGTGGAAGTCAGAGTTGTCATAATCGATTGATTCAAGCTAATCACAGAGTGGTTATTCTGGGTGAGCCAGGCCTAATCAGGTATAGAAATCAGAGTTTAAATCAATCAATTGATTCAAGCTAATCATAGAAAGGGTATACGTGGTGGGCCTGGCCTAATCAGGTGTATAAGTCAAAATTAAGTCTTAATCGATTTATTTAAGTTAATCATAAAGAGGGTATTCTGGGTGGGCCTAACCTAATCAGGTAATGATGTCAGAGTTTAGAAGTCAATTATTTAATTCAGCTAATCATAAAAGGTTATTCTGGGTGGGCCAGGCATAATCAAGTATAGAGGTCAGATTTAAGTCACAATCGATTCATTTAACCTGATCATAGAGACGGTATTCTGGATGGGTGTAGTCTAATCAGTGTAGAAGTCAGAATTAAGTCATAATTGATTGATTGAAGCTAATTATAGAGAGAGTATCCCGGATGGGCCTCTATAATCAGGTGTTGAAGCCAGAGTTAAGTCATAATCGATTGACTAGAGCTAATCAAAGAGAAGTTATTCTGGATGGGCCTGCCTAATCAGTTATAGAAGTCAGAGTTTAAAAATCATTCAATAGATTCAAGCTAATCATAGAGATGGTAATGTGGTGGGCATGGCCTAATCAGGTGGAGAGGTCAGAGTTTAGGTCAATCAATTGATTCAAGCTAATCATAGAGAGGGTATTCTGGTGGGCCAGGCCTATCAGGTGGAGAAGTCAGAGTTAAGTGATAATCGATTGATTCAAGCTAATTATAGAGAGGGTATTCCGAGTGGGCCAGGCCTAATCAGGTGTGGAAGTCAGAGTTTAACTCTCTTCAATTGACTCGAGCAAAAATTATATTGGTTATTCTGGGTGGGCGAGGGTAAGCAGGTATAGAAGTCAGGGTTAAGTCATATCAATTGCCTCGAGCTAATCAAAGAAAAGGTATTCTGGGTGGACTAGGCCTAATCAGGTGCAGAAGACCGTGTTAAGTCATAAATAATTGATTCAAGTTAATCATAGAAAAGGTATTCTGCATGGGCCAGGCCAAATCAGGTATAGAAGTCAGAATTTAAAAGTCAATGAACTGGTTCGAGCTAATCATAGAGTGGTTATTTGGGGGGTGGGGCAGGCCTAATCAGGTGTAGAAGTCAGAGTTAAGTCATAATTGAGTGATTGAAGCTAATTATAGAGAGGGTATTCTGGATGGGCCTGGTCTAATCAGTGTGAATCAGCGTTAAGTCATAAATAATTGATTCAAGTTAATCATAGAGAGGGTATCTGGGTGGACCAAGCCTAATCAGGTATAGAAGTCAGAGTAAAGTCATAATCAATTGACTCGAGCTAATCAAAGAGAAGTTATCATAGGTGGGCTAGGCCTAATCAGGTGTAGAACTCAGATTAAGTCATAATCGTTTGATTAAAGCTAATCATAAACATGTTATTCGGGTTAGGCCAGACCTAATCAGGTATAGAGTCAGAGTTTAAAAATCAATCAATTCATTCAAGCTAAGCATAGAGTGATTATTCTGGGTGGACAGCCCTAATCAGGTATGGAAGTCAGAGTTTAACTCAATCAATTGATTCAAGCTAATCACAGAGTGTTTATTCTGGTTGGGCCAGGCCTAATCAGGTATAGAACTCAGAGTTTAAGTGAATCTATTGATTCAAGCTATCATAGAGAGGTTATTCTGGGTGGGCCTAGCCTAATCAGTGTAGAAGTCAGCGTTTAAAGTCAATCAATTGATTCAAGCTAATCATAAAGTGGTTATTTTGGGGGACCCAGGCCTAATCAGGTGTAGAAGTCAGACTTAAGTCATAATCGATTGATTGAAGGTAATTATAGAAATAATATTCTGGTGGGCCTGGCCTAATCAGGTGTGGAAAGCAGAGTTAAGTCATAATCGATTGATTCAAGTTAGTCATAAAGAGTTTATTTTGGGAGGGCCAGGCGTAATCAGGTGTAGAGTCAAAGTTAAGTCATAATCGATTGATTCAAGCTAATCACAGAGTGGTTATTCTGTGTGAGCCAGGCCTAATCAGGTATAGAAGTCAGAGTTTAGGTCAATCAATTGATTCAAGCTAATCATAGAGAGGGTATTCTGGTGGGCCAGGCCTATCAGGTGGAGAAGTCAGAGTTAAGTGATAACCGATTGATTCAAGCTAATTATAGAGAGGGTATTCCGAGTGGGCCAGGCCAAATCAGGTGTGGAAGTCAGAGTTTAACTCTTATTCAATTGACTCGAGCAAAAATTATATTGGTTATTCTGGGTGGGCAAGGGTAAGCAGGTATAGAAGTCAGGGTTAAGTCATAATCAATTGACTCGAGCTAATCAAAGAGAAGGTATTCTGGGTGGACTAGGCCTAATCAGGTGCAGAAGTCAGTGTTAAGTCATAAATAATTGATTCAAGTTAATCATAGAAAAGGTATTCTGCATGGGCCAGACCAAATCAGGTATAGAAGTGAATTTAAAAGTCAATGAACTGGTTCGAGCTAATCATAGAGTGGTTATTTTGGGGGGGGGGGGGCAGGCCTAATCAGGTGTAGAAGTCAGAGTTAAGTCATAATTGAGTGATTGAAGCTAATTATAGAGAGGGTATTCTGGATGTGCCAGGTCTAATCAGTGTTGAATCAGCGTTAAGTCATAAATAATTGATTCAAGTTAATCATAGAGAGGGTATTCTGGGCAGACCAAGCCTAATCAGGTATAGAAGTCAGAGTAAAGTCATACTCAATTGACTTGAGCTAATCAAAGAGAAGTTATCATGGGTGGGCCAGGCCTAATCAGGTGTAGAAGTCAGCGTTAAGTCATAAATAATTGATTCAAGTTAATAATAGAGAGGGTATTCTGGGTGGTCAGACCTAATCAGGTCTAGAAGTCAGAGTTTAAAAGTCAATAAATTGATTCAAGCTAATGATAGAGTGGTTTGTCTAAGTGGACCAGGCCTAATTAGGAGTAGTAGTCTGAGTTAAATAATAATCGATTGATTCAAGCTAATCATAGAGAGGTTATTCTGGGTGGACAGGCCTAATCAGGTATATAAGTCAGAGTTGAAGAGTCAATCAATTAATTCAGCTAATCATAAAAGGTTATTCTGGGTGGGCCAGGCATAATCAGGTGTAGAAAGCAGTTAAGTCATAATCGATTGATTCAAGCTAGTCAGAAAGAGGTTATTTTGGGTGGGCCAGGCGTAATCAGGTGTAGAGTCAGAGTTTAAGTCAATCAATTGATTCAAGCTAATCATAGAGAGGGTATTCTGGGTGGGCCTGGCCTAATCATGTGTACAAGTCAGAGTTAAGTCATAATCAATTCATTCAAGCTAATCATAGGGAGGGTGTTCTGGGTGGGCCAGACATAATCAGGTATAGAAGTCAGAAGATAAAAGTCAATCAATTGATTCAAGCTAATCATAAAGAATGTATTCTGGGTGGGCTTGGCCTAATCAGCTGTAGAAATCAGAATTAAGTCATAATCGATTGACTCGAGCTAATCAAGTGAAGTTATTCTGGACGGCCCTAGCCCAATCAGGTATAGAAGTCAGAGTTTAAAAGTTATTCAATAGATTCAAGCTAATCATAGACAGGGTATTCCGGATGAGCCAGGCCTAATCAGGTGTAGAAGTCGGGGTTAAGTCATAATCAATTGATTCAAGCTAATTATAGTTTTCCTAGGTGGGCCTGGCCTAATCAGGTGTAGAAGTCAGAGTTAAGTCATAATCGAGTGACTCGAGCTAATCAAGAGAAGTTAGTCTGGATGGGCCCAGCCCAATCAGGTGTAGAAGTCAGAGTTTAAAAGTCAATCAATTGATTCAAGCTAATCGTAGAGTGGTTATTCTGGGTGGGCCAGGCCTAATCAGGTGTAGAATCAGAGTTAAGTCATAATCGATTGATTCAAGCTAATCATAAAGAGGTTATTCTGGGTAGGCCAGGGCTAATCAGGTGTGGAAGTCAGAGTTGAACTCTGAATCAATTGACTAGAGCTAATCATATATTGGTTATTCTGGGTGGGCCCGGATAATCAGGTATAGAAGTCAGAGATAAGTCATGATTAATTGACTCGACCTAATCAAAGAGATGTTATCCTGGGTGGACTAGGCCTAATCAGGTGTAGAAGTCAGCGTTAAGTAATAAATAATTGATTCAAGTTAATCATAGAGAGGGTATTCTGGATGGGCCTGGCCTAATCAGGTATAGAAGTCAGAGTTTAAAAGTCAAAAAATTGGTTTGAGCTAATCATAGAGTGGTTATTCTGGGTGGGCAAGGGCTAATCAGATGTAGAGGTCAGACTTAAGTCATAATCGATTGATTCAAGCTAAACATAATGAGGTTATTCTGGATGGGTCAGGCATAATCAGGTGTATTATTCAGAGTTCAATAATAATCGATTGAGTCAAGCTTATCATAGAGAGGGTATTCTTTGTGGTCCTGGCCTAATCAGGTGTAGAAGTCAGAGTGAATTCGTAATCGATTGATTCAAGCTAATCATAAACAGGCTATTCTGGGTCGGCCAGACTTAATCAGGTGTAGAAGTCAGAATTAAGTCATAATCAATTGACTTGAGCTAATCAAAGAGAGGTTATTCTGGGTGGGCCAGGCTGATCAGGTTGCTAAGTCAGAGTTAAGTGATAATCAATTGATTCAAGCTAATTATAGAGAGGTTATTGGGGTGGGCCAGGACTAATCAGGTGTGGAAGTCAGTTTAAAACTCAATCAATTGACTAGAGCTAATCATAGAGTGGTTATTTGGTGGGCCAGGCTAATCAGGTATAGAAGTCAGGGTTAAATCATAATCAATTGACTTGACCCTATCAAAGAGAAGTTACCCTGGGTGGACCTGGTCTAATCAGTGTAGAAGTCAGAGTTAAGTAATAAATAATTGATTCAAGTTAATCATAGAGAGGGTATTCTGGGTGGGCCAGGCTTAATCAGGTGTAGAAGTCAGAGTTAAGTCATAATGAATTTACTCGCGCTAATCAAAGAGATGTTAACATGGGTGGGCCAGGCCTAATCAGGTGTAGAAGTCAGAGTTTAAAAGTCAATCAATTGATTCAAGCTAATCATAGAGCGGTTATTTTGGGGGGCCCAGGCCTAATCAGGTGTAGAAGTCAGAGATAAGTCATAATTGAGTGATTGAAGCCAATTATAGAGAGGGTGTTCTGAATGGGCCTGGTCTAATCAAGTGTTGAAGTCACAGTTAAGTCATAAATAATTGATTCAAGTTAATCATAGAGAGGTATAGAAGTCAGAGTAAGTCATAATCAATTGACTAGAGCTAATCAAAGAGAAGTTATTCTGGGTGGGCCAGGCCTAGTCAGGTGTAGAAGTCAGAGTTAAGTCATAAATAATTGATTCAAGTTAATAATACAGAGGGTATTCTGGGTGGACCAAGCCTAATCAGGTATAGAAGTCAGAGTTTAAAAGTCATTCAATTGATTCCAGCTAATGATAGAGTGGTTAGTCTGGATGGACCAGGCCTAATTAGGAGTAGAAGTCGGAGTTAAATCATAATCGATTGATTGAAGCTAATTATAGAGAGCTTATTCTGGGTGAACAGGCCTAATCAGTTATGGAAGTCAGAGTTTAGGTCAATATATTGATTCAAGCTAATCATAGAGAAGTTATTCTGGGTGGGCCTAGCCTAATCAGGTGTAGAAGTCAGAGTTTAAAGTCAATCAATTGTTTGGACTTAGGGACTATTATGTTAAGTGAAATAAGTCAGTCGGAGAAAGACAAATACCATATGATTTCACTTACATGTGGACTCTAAAAGACTGAATGGGCGAGGAAAGTGAACTGAGGGGGTCTCAGAGATGTGGGGGTGCAGCTGATGGCTGTTGGTTGGGGGGTGGGGATGAGGGAGAGAGGGAGGGGGCTGGATAGCATAAACACGCAGCTGCAGTGTTGCCATGGAGACATGGGGGACAGTTAGAGAATGTAATAGCTAATGTGAATATTTTGTAGGGTGTCAGGTGGTCACATGTCTTGCATCATGGATGGGGAAGAGGCTTGATCACTGCACTGTACACCTGAAGCTGATGTTGTATAATATTGTATGTCAACTATAAGTGAATATACACATAAATAAATATATAAATATATAAATATATAAATAAATTATATATATATATATATATATATATATATAGTCATGGGACGTTGAGTATAGTGTGGGAGTGGAGTCTAGGGAATTGTAATAGATATATATGATATTGGGGGGAAATGGGGCGGCAGATTGTGGGAGGAGGGTTGTCACTCGATGGGTAAAAAGTATAACTATTGCACTATGTTGTACAGCTGAAACTAATTCTAAAAAATGTGTATTTCATAATTAAAAATAATTTAATAAAAAGAATAAATAAAAAAACAAATAAATTACTGTGGAATTAAAAAAAAAAGTCAATCAATTGATTCAAGCTATTGATAGAGTGTTTATTCTGGGTGACCAGGCCTAATTGGGTGTAGTAGTCGGAGTTAAATCATAATCGATTGTTCAAATTATGATAGAGAGTTTATTCTGGGTGGACAGGCCTAATCAGTTATGGAAGTCAGAGTTTAAGTCAATCAATTGATTCAAGCTAATCACAGAGAGGTTATTCTGGGATGCCTAGCCTAATCAGGTGTAGAAGGCAGCGTTTAAAGTCAATCAATTGATTCAAGCTAATCATAGAGTGGTTATTTTGGGGGAGTCAGGCCTATCAGGTGTAGAAGTCAGAGTTAAGTCATAATGGATTGATTCAAGCTAATCATAGAGAGGGTATTCTGGGTGGGCCAGGCCTAATCAGGTGGAGAAGTCAGAGTTAAGTGATAATCGATTGATTCAGGCTAATTATAGAGAGGGTATTCCGGGTTGGCCAGGCTTAATCAGGCGTGGAAGTCAGAGTTTAACTCTGAAACAATTGACTAGAGCTAATCATATATTGGTTATTCTGGGTGGGCCAGGATAATCAGGTATAGAAATCAGAGTTAAGTCATAATCAATTGACTCGAGCTAATCAAAGAGAGTTTATTCTGGGTGGACTAGGCCTAATCAGGTGCAGAAGTCAGCATTAAGTCATAAATAATTGATTCAAGTTAATCATAGAGAGGGAATTCTGGATGGGCCTGGCCTAATCAGGTATAGAAGTCACACTTAAGTCATAATCGATTGATTCAAGCTGAACATAAAGAGGTTATTCTGGGTGGGTCAGGCATAATCAGGTGTATTATTCAGAGTTAAGTCATAATCGATTGATTCAAGCTGAACATAAAGAGGTTATTCTGGGTGGGCCAGGCCTATCAGGTGGAGAAGTCAGAGTTAAGTGATAATCAATTGATTCAAGCTAATTATAGAGAGGGTATTCCAGGTGGGCCAAGCCTAATCAGGTGTGGAAGTCAGAGTTTAAAAGTCAATCAATTGTTTGGACTTAGGGACTATTATGTTAAGTGAAATAAGTCAGTCGGCAAACACAAATACCATATGATTTCACTTACATGTGGACTGTAAAAAACTCAATAGGCGAGGAAAGTGAACAGAGGGGGTCTCAGAGATGTGGGGGTGCAGCTGATGGCTGTTGTTGGGGGGGTGGGGATGAGGGAGAGAGGGAGAGGGCTGGACAGCATAAATATGCAGCTGCAATGTTGCCATGGGGACATGGGGGACACTTCGAGGAATGTAATTGATAATGTGAATATTTTGTAGGGTGTCAGGTGGTCACATGTCTTGCATCATGGATGGGGAAGAGGCTTGATCACTGCACTGTACACCTGAACTGATGTTGTATAATATTGTATGTCAACTATAAGTGAATACATACATAAATAAATATATAAATATATATATATATATATATATATATATATATATATATATATATATAGTCATGGGATGTGGAGTATAGTGTGGGAGTGGAGTCAAGGAATTGCAATAGATATGTATGATATTGGGGGGAAATGGGGCGGCGGATTGGGGGAGGAGGTTTGTCACTTCGAGGGGTAAAAAGTATAACTATTGCACTGTGTTGTACAGCTGAAACTAATTCTAAAAATGTGTATTTCATAATAAAAAATAATTTAATTAAAAAAATAAAACATAAATTACTGTGGAATTAAAAAACAAGAGTCAATCGATTGATTCAAGCTAATCATAGTGACGTTACTGTGGGTGGACCAGGCCTAATCAGGTATGGAAGTCAGAGTTTAAGTCAGTCAATTGATTCAAGCTAATCATAGAGAGGTTATTCTGCGTGGGCCTAGCCTAATCAGGTGTAGAAGTCAGCGTTTAAAGTCAATCAATTGATTCAAGCTAATCATAGAGTGGTTATTTTTGGGGGAACCAGGCCTAATCAGGTGTAGAAGTCAGAATTAAATCATAATCCATTGATTCAAGCTAATCATAAAGAGGTTATTCTGGATAGGCCAGACCTAATCAAGTGTAGAAGTCAGTTAAGTCATAATCAATTGACTCGAGCTAATTAAAGAGAGGTTATTCTGGGTGGGCCAGCCTAATCAGGTATAGAAGTCAGATTTAGAAGTCAATCAATTGATTCAAGCTAATTATAGAGAGGGTAATGTGGGTGGGCCTGGCCTATCAGGTGTAGAAGTCAGAGTTAAGTCATAATCAAATGACTCGAGCTAATTAAAGAGAGGTTATTCTGGGTGGGCCAGGCCTATCAGGTGTAGAAGTTTGAGTTAAGTGATAATCGATTGATTCAAGCTAATTATAGAGAGGTTATTCTGGGTGGGCCAGACCTAATCAGGTGTAGAAGTCAGAGTTAAGTCATAATCAAGTGACTAGAGCTAATTAAAGAGAAGTTATTCTGGGTGGACCAAGCCTAATCAGGTGTAGAAGTCAGAGTTTAAAGTCGATCAATTGAGTCATCTAATCATAGAGTGGTTATTCTTGGTGGGCCAGGCCAATCAGATATAGAAGTCAGAGTTTAAAAGTCAATCAATTGAGTCAAGCTAATCATAGAGATGGCATTCTGGATGGGCCTGGCCTAATCAGGTGTGGACGTCAGAGTTAAGTCATAATCGATTGATTTAAGCTAATCATAGAGAGGGTATTTGGGTGGGCCAGGCCTAATCAGGTATAGAAGTCAGCATTTAAAAGTCAATCAATTGATTCAAGTTAATCATAGAGAGGGTATTCTGGCTAGGCCTGGCCTAATCAGGTATAGAAGTCAGCGTTAAAGAGTCAACGAGGTTTGAAGCAGCAGCAAGAGAGCCTGGTTTTCTTGTGGAGACGATCACTTGGCAGGAATTAGCAGATGGCTCCTGGGAGATGAAGGCCTCAAGGCTACCACGCAAGGAACTGAGTTCTTCCAACAACCAGGGCTCTTAGAAGAGAGCACCGAGCCTCAAGTGAGAGCCCAGCTCTGGCGGACACCTTGATGTGAGCCTCGATCAGAGAATGCCATTAGCCTGCACCTGGACTCCTGCCTTGACAGAAACTGTGGGTTTGTAAGTGTGTTGCTGGCAGCCGCTCCGTTTCTAATCACTTGTTGCACATAAATATAGAACGAATGCATCTGGAGACAGCGTGTGGGTCCTAAGCCCTCGTTAACCACAGAAAATTGTGCCTCTTCACGCCACACAGAAAACGACTTTCAGTCGATGCTGAAAGAAGCAGCGATGTTGTCTTCGTCACTGCGTTAGTTTCCTGGGGCCGCTGAGATGCAAGGCCACCGATTGGGGCTTACACACCAGAAACCCAACCCTGCTCCACGATGACCTCATCTTAAAGTACCTAATGCCCGCTGACCCAGCGGTCCCTGGTTCCATGTTAGCTGTCGGCATTCAGTGAGGCCCTACGAGAACTGGGACCAGTGAATTGGCACCTAGTTCTGAACCCGGAGCAGACCCAATTCTGGGTTCCCTCTAGGCTTAGACACGTCCCTCCAGGTTAGACACCTTCACCACTGTGTCGGCACGCCTTCCACTTTGACCCATTATTCCTGCAACTATTCCTGCAAGAAAATGCCTGGGGATGTAAGTATGTACCATCTATAAATGCGTGTATCTACTTGGCCAGCTAGCAATCTACCTCGCTATCTAGCTAGCTATACATCTATCTGGTTATCTATCCATCTACCTATGTATCCATCCACCCATCCACCCATCTCTGTCCATCCATCCATCCATCCATCAATCTATCCATCCACCAGCAGAGGGCGCGTCCACCACCCCAATTGAACACAGGAGGGAACGGCCCTGTCAATCCTCTGCTGTGGTCTTGATGTCAAGGTCTTGAGGGTCACTTAATCCATCACCTGTCCTCAGCAAAGACACCAGCCCGATGGCTTTTTCATGAACATGACCCTCCTTATGACATCTGCCCTTGGCAATTCATCCTTTCATTAAGTAGTTCTCTGTTCAGCCAGGACTTTCAATGCGTCGTGTGCCTGTCGAGCTCTAAGCAGCATGATCAAAAGAAAAGGGTCTCACGGGGTCCTCGCAGCAGCCGCCCCATGACATGGAGACAGTCTCCTTTGCTGGTGCTGGGTGTGCTCATTAGCCTGATTTTCAGAACAAAATTCCACAGGGTCTCGTCATCCCCATTTTTGATTAATAATCACATTATATTAATAATCACTAGTCAAACAGAAATCACATTCTCTTTGACTTGGCGATCCCACGACTGATAAGTCACCCTATATATTCCCCACGGATACACAAAGGTATACGTGTAACTTATATTGTGCAGAAAATGTATATGGCTGTGCGTGTGTGACACATATATATATATACACATGTACTTGTTTCTCTGCAGGGTTGCAAGGTGTGTGATTGATGCTCCTGGCAGCGTTGGAGACGGCGGGAAGATGGTGTGTTGCACGCAGCGTGCTAAAGCCCCACTATTGTGATGAAACGGCGTTCAGATTTCAGATGTGGGACCAGCAGTGTGGGCCCGGGTGCTGCAGAAGATGTATAGAGCTGTAGAAGATGGATACAGGGGGTGGGAGTGGGACGAAGGACTTGGAGTTAAATCAAGGGTGTCCGTTTGGATTGAAGGCGTCAGGTTGGGGGATGTGAATGACCCTGACGTCCCAGGCTCCGGTCACCAGGTGAGGTCGGTGACATACGCTCCAGGGGAAACCAACTGGAGAAGCTACAGTTTGGGGAAGAAAGGAGGTGGGTGGGTCTAGTTGGGCTGACGTTGGCTTGGAGGTGCCTGAAGCCTTGACGGAGCTGCCCAGTAAGGTCAGGAGCCCAGGGTGAGTCCAGGAGCAGAAAAAAAGTGACGAGAGCAATAACCCCTGGACTGAACAAGAAGAAACTGTGCCCAATCCATCCACCCATCATCCATCCACCACCCACCATCCATCCATCCATCCATCATCCACCATCCATCCATCATCCATCCATCCATCCACCATCCATCCATCCATCATCCATCCATCATCCATCCATCATCCATCCACCACCCACCATCCATCATCCATCCACCACCCACCATCCATCCATCCACCATCCATCCACCACCCACCATCCATCCATCCATCCATCATCCACCATCCATCCACCATCCATTCATCCACCCACCATCCATCCATCCATCATCCATCCATCCATCATCCATCCACCACCCACCATCCATCCATCCATCCATCCATCCATCCACCACCCACCATCCATCCATCCATCCATCCATCCATCCATCATCCATCCACCACCCACCATCCATGCATCCATCCACCATCCATCATCCACCACCCACCATCCATGCACACCAGCATCAGTGTGTGACAACATGCACGGACACTGCCACCAGGGACGCTCACCTGAGCCTCGGTGTTCAGTGTTTATTGGAACTGCACCACGTGCTGCCTCTGTGGCCGCCCTTTTGCGTCCCGCCCCTCACAGGGGTTCCAGATACTATCGTTAGTGTCCTTCCACTCCGGAGGGTGGAACGGGGACAGGGTGTCCCAGGGCCCCCATCAGAGTTCTCGTAACAAAACTGCCCCGGGGCCAAAGCCCCCAGGCAAACCAGGAGGACTTATGCAGCAGGACCGTGCAGGGACCAGCACATGCCCTGCTGGGAGCAGAGAGGAAAGGCGGCCCTGTGTGTGCAGCACAGCGCAGCAAACGTGCAGGAGAGCTCGGCCTCATTGTACGTGTTTGAAGGAAGATGTGAAGAGGCGATAGGGCAGAGCGAGGGTGTGGTCCCCTCAGGAGAGCAGGGCGTGTCGTGCAGGGTTTGCTGAAGGAAACTGGGGGATCCGGCCTCCAGGTGCAACGCAGCACCCCGTACCCAGGGCGTGGGGGCCCAGACTGGCTCCATGTGCTGATGGGACTTTCCACGGGAGGGATCCCAGCAAGCTCCCGTGAGGCTCCTAAGGGAGAGCACCCCGGTGAAGGGTCTGGTTCCATCCCGAAGGGTTAAGATCAATCTCGACTGGTACTTCCTCTCGCCCACGTGGCCCGTCACGCGATGGCACAAAGGGGCACGGTGTTTCCTGGAGCGGAACGATGGTTCCGTTCCTTCAAAGACTGTGTTTTCAGCACAGCTTGTCCCTGCTTTGTGCTGCAGGGAGCCAGGCCTTGGCGCTGTCTCCGTGCCTTCCCCCCACCTCTGCGCGGTGACCACTGGTGTTTTTCTGTTTTAACACACGGCGCCAGCCTCGCCTCTGTGAGTCTTTGCAAGGACACGTCTGAGTCACGGCTCTCGCAGTCCTCTATCCTCCCGGCCGTTGCTGTTTCCTCCACTGCACTGTATGGCGGTCAGCACAGAGCTTTGCTTTCGAGGTGCAGAGGCCAAAGGGGTGGCCGAAGAGAGAGAGAAGACACCCCCCCACCCCATCACTGGATGTGGCCTGGGGTGGGGCAAGGGGCTGCACAGAAAGTGGGTCAGCACTCCGCCCTGTTCATGAGAAAAACCACGAAAATGAAACAGCTTTTCTGAGAAGGAAACAAGGCTACCACTTTGGGATGTGATACCAGGGACCTGTGATAGCATCTGCGATCACCAGTGAGGGTGACGGTCGCGATTTGGGGTACATTGCATTGAAGAGAGCTCGGTGAGAAAAGGCACGTTCCAGGAAGTGGTTAGCTGCTGAGGCACAAGTGATATTTTAAGGAGACGTGCTCCTGGCGGGGGGAAGGTGGCGTGCGTTCCTATGTGAAGAGCACAAAATGAGATGAAAAGATCAGACCTAAGGCCGACCTCAGCGCAGGAGATAAAGATACACAGTGCAGATACACGAGTGTCTAGCCCGGGAGACCGAGGACGTCCTCACGTGACTCACGACCGTGCCGGCTTTCCCTGTTGTCTTCAGGGTCACTGGATGCAGAACGGGGTCAAGGGCCCGGCCGGCGTGAGCAGCTGCAAACGGAGCTGCCAGGACTCACTGTGCAGCAATGGGCCACCTGGGAGGCTCTGCGGGCCGGGCACAGCGGGCGAGGCCAAGAGCAGTGGGCCCGACAGGAGGCCCCCAACAAGGGAGGCCAGGAAGGGACAGTCAGGGCCATGGCAGAGGGCGGGGGTCAGGCCTGAGAGGTGCGTCCTCCAAGGCTTCATCGTCAGGGACTGGGGTTCACCTCCCAAAGCCCAGTCCTGACGGGGATGGGCAGGGTCGCTAGGACCTGGAATCCTAGTGACCACCTACCTGAAGTCAGGTCCAGCGTGTCAGGGTACTGGCCACCTCTGTCCTCTTTGTCCATCTGTCCAACAACCCATCCATCCATTACATATATATATATATATATATATATATATATATATATATATATAATCTCCATCCATCCATCATCCATCCATCCATCCATCATCCATCCATCCATCCACCTATCCATCCATCCATCCATCATCCATCCATCAATCTACCTATCCATCCATCCATCCATCTATCCATCCATCCATCATCCATCCATCCATCCATCATCCATCCATCCATCCACCTATCCATCCATCCATCCATCCACCATCCATCCATCATCCATCATCCATCCACCATCCATCCATCCATCATCCATCCACCATCCATCCATCCACCATCCATCCATCCATCATCCATCATCCATCCATCCATCCATCCATCCATCATCCATCCATCATCCATCCATCCATCCATCCATCCATCCATCATCCATCCATCCATCATCCATCATCCATCCTTCATCCATCCACGTATCCATCCATCCATCCATCCATCCATCATCCATCCATCCATTCATCCATCATCCATCCATCCATCCACCATCCATCCATCCATCATCCATCATCCATCCATCATCCATCCATCCATCCATCATCCATCATCCATCCATCCATTCATCCATCATCCATCCATCCATCCACCATCCATCATCCATCATCCATCCATCCATCCATCATCCATCCATCCATCCATCATCCATCCATCATCCATCCATCATCCATCCACCACCCATCCATCCATCCATCCATCCATCCATCCATCCATCCACCATCCATCCATCCATCCACCACCCATCCATCCATCCACCATCCATCCATCCATCCATCCATCCATCCATCCATCATCCATCATCCATCCATCCATCATCCATCCATCCATCCATCCATCACCCATCCATCCACCATCCATCATCCATCCATTCATCCATCATCCATCCATCCACCATCCATACATCCATCCATTCTCCATCCATCCATCCATCCATCATCTATCCATCGTCCATCCATCCATCCATCCATCCATCCATCCATCCATCCATCCACCATCCATCCATCGTCCATCCATCCATCCATCCATCATCCATCCATCCATCCATCCATCCATCCATCATCCATCCACCATCCATCCATCCATCCATCCATCCATCATCCATCATCCATCCATCCATCATCCATCCATCCATCCATCCATCACCCATCCATCCACCATCCATCATCCATCCATTCATCCATCATCCATCCATCCACCATCCATCCATCCATCCATTCTCCATCCATCCATCCATCCATCATCCATCCATCGTCCATCCATCCATCCATCCATCCACCATCCATCCATCGTCCATCCATCCATCCATCCATCCATCCATCCATCATCCATCCATCCACCATCCATCATCCATCATCCATCCATCCATCCACCGTCCATCCATCCATAGTCCATCCATCCATCCATCCATCCATCATCCATCCATCATCCATCCATCCATCCATCCTCCATCCATCCATCCATCCATCCATCCATCCATCATCCACCCATCTATCCATCCATCCATCATCCATCCATCATCATCCATCCATCCATCATCCATCCATCCATCCACCATCCATCCATCCATCATCCATTTATCCACCAACCATCCATCCATCCATCCATCCACACACCCACCCATCCATCCATCCATCCATCATCCATCCATCCACCATCCATCATCCATCCATTCGTCCACCTATCCGTCCATCCATCCATCCATCATCCATCCGCCATCCATCCATCCATCCATCCATCCATCATCCATCCATCCATCCATCCATCATCATCCATCCATCCATCCATCCATCCATCATCCATCCATCCATCCATCCATCCATCATCCATCCATCCATCCATCATCCATCCGCCATCCATCCATCCTCCATCTATCCATCCATCCATCCATCCATCCATCCATCCATCCATCTATCCACCATCCATCCATCCATCCACCACCCATCCATCCATCCACCATCCATCCATCCATCCATCCATCATCCATCATCCATCCATCCATCATCCATCCATCCATCCATCCATCACCCATCCATCCACCATCCATCATCCATCCATTCATCCATCATCCATCCATCCACCATCCATCCATCCATCCATTCTCCATCCATCCATCCATCCATCATCTATCCATCGTCCATCCATCCATCCATCCATCCATCCATCCATCCATCCACCATCCATCCATCGTCCATCCATCCATCCATCCATCATCCATCCATCCATCCATCCATCCATCCATCCATCATCCATCCACCATCCATCCATCCATCCATCCATCCATCCATCATCCATCATCCATCCATCCATCATCCATCCATCCATCCATCCATCACCCATCCATCCACCATCCATCATCCATCCATTCATCCATCATCCATCCATCCACCATCCATCCATCCATCCATTCTCCATCCATCCATCCATCCATCATCCATCCATCGTCCATCCATCCATCCATCCATCCACCATCCATCCATCGTCCATCCATCCATCCATCCATCCATCCATCCATCCATCATCCATCCATCCACCATCCATCATCCATCATCCATCCATCCATCCACCGTCCATCCATCCATAGTCCATCCATCCATCCATCCATCCATCATCCATCCATCATCCATCCATCCATCCATCCTCCATCCATCCATCCATCCATCCATCCATCCATCATCCACCCATCTATCCATCCATCCATCATCCATCCATCATCATCCATCCATCCATCATCCATCCATCCATCCACCATCCATCCATCCATCATCCATTTATCCACCAACCATCCATCCATCCATCCATCCACACACCCACCCATCCATCCATCCATCCATCATCCATCCATCCACCATCCATCATCCATCCATTCGTCCACCTATCCGTCCATCCATCCATCCATCATCCATCCGCCATCCATCCATCCATCCATCCATCCATCATCCATCCATCCATCCATCCATCATCATCCATCCATCCATCCATCCATCCATCATCCATCCATCCATCCATCCATCCATCATCCATCCATCCATCCATCATCCATCCGCCATCCATCCATCCTCCATCTATCCATCCATCCATCCATCCATCCATCCATCCATCCATCCATCTATCCATCATCCATCCATCATCATCCATCCATCCATCCATCCATCCATCCATCCATCCATCCATCCACCATCCATCCATCATCCATCATCCATCCATCCGTCAACCCACCAACCCTTGACACCTCTCCTCTCCTGAGTTTAGTGGAAACGTGTTCCTCAAACATATTCTCAAACTTCTCTCTTCACTCCGCTCCTTTTCAAATGAGAGAAAAGCCACGCTACACGGCCTCTCCGGAGCAAGTGGCCAGCAGCCTTTTGTAACGCGTCGTTCACTGCAGCTCCCTGGTCCTGCCCTTATTAGAAGGGCAGTGTTTTCTTCATCACAGGTGTTTGCATCCATTGTTTCTGTTTTTAAATATTGCCTGAGACGCCCACCATCCTGTTGGTGCCTCAGTTTGGGACACATATTTTTACGGCGTCCCTAAGGAGATGCAATCAGCAAACACGGGGCGACTGTCACCCAGTGTTTCTGTGTGGTTTTGCTTGTTTTCCTCAGAAACTGGGCTGCCACCCTGTCCGTCACCCAGGCTTGCCAGCAGGGCAGGCGGGAGCCAGTCGGAGCGGCTGTGGGCACGCCGGCCCCGCTCTGAGCGTCCTTGGCACTGTGACATGACCGCCACGCAGAGTTCAGGGGACGTTTAGAGCTGGCGGGGCTGCCGGGCACTGGGTCACCCCTCCCTCCCACCCTGGGGGGTTCAGCACCCTCGTGTCTGCTCTCTCTGTGAATTGCCAACTCCCTACTAGTCACTGTGCCACCCTCCTGTCCCAGGCAGCTGGAGAATTGTCACACGTGATGCGTGGGCTGCCCCCCAATGGCCCCTGAGTACTCAGGGAAGCAAGTGACCAGCCTACACCTGAGGCAGAGATGGGGGACCCAGGGAGGAACTCGAGCCAGGACCCCAGTGTCCTCCAGGCTGCATGGGTTCCCATGGCCACCCTGCTGGCGGGTGACCTCGGACAGGACAAAAATCCCCTGAAATGTCAGCTTCCTCCTGTGTCCGGGGGAGGGGGGACGGAGGGGACACGTGCCTCTGAGGCCCGTGGAAAAGCAGGAACAGACCCCCTATAAAGTGACACATCGTCACTTCGCAGCCATCAGGGGGGGCTGCTGTGAAAAGCAGGACACGGCCAGCCAAGGGGCGTGTGCTGGCTTGTGCAGACCTGAGACTGAACGCCTCCCAGGTGACATCTCATCCTGCAAACGTTCTCCCTGTAAAAACTCCTTCAGCTGCCTGGGAGTTGGGCTCCGCGGGTGACGGGGAACTTCGGGCTTTGTAAAACGGTCCGCTTGTGTCTCCTGGGAACTCGGTGCCGATGTCAAGATAAGTGGCTGTTGAATTGGAAAGCTGATGGATTGATTGACAATTGATAGGTAGGTACGTCGAGCGATGATCGATAGATGACAGATAGATGAGACACGGATGTAGATGTATTCGATATATCGGTGATAGATGGATATTGGTCAATCAATAGATGATATAGATGATGGGTAGATACATCATTAATAGACAGAGATAGATATACATGATTGACAAATGATCAAGAGTGAGAGAGAGAGAGACATGATGTGTGGGTATAGATGACAGACAGATAAATAATCGGGGATGGGGAGACAGACAGCGATAGAGGGACAGATAGGCGTGAGGTCCTTTGCCGGTTCCTGAGCTGCTGAGACCCAGGGCGTCTCAGGAGGAAGGAAACACAGCCCCCCCCTTCTCTGAGCTGCTGTGTTTTCAAGTTGATGAGACGTGATCAGACATGGGGTGGCCCAGAGGAAAACCCCAAACCACACGGGGCGGGGTGATCTCCGTAGGTGGGCCCACAACCCCCAGAGTGCCTCTGCATTAACCCATTTACCGCAGCAAAGCGAGCCGTGATCCAGGGGAGACCCCGGGAAGCTGGGGTGGCCCCTCCTGTGCAGGGAGGCCTGGCAGCTGCGGGCTGAGGGCAGCCCCTCGGAAAAGAGGGGGGCTCGGGGAGACAGCCCCTCTGGAGGGCCACACGGAGCCCTGGCCGCCACACCTGGGGACAGACATGGCGGGGACCCCACATTCAGTTCTGGAAGCTGTTGCTGGGCTCCGGGTGACGGAGGGGAAACAGGGGAGCTGCAGGTCAGGACCCATAGTCCCCCCCCAGCCCCCCTTTACTAACCTAAGTCTGCCTGTTATTCCCATGATCCCGGTTGTCCCCCGGCTGTCCTTCCGTCGCAGGACACCACCGAGCACCCACACACATGGCAGTCAGCTGTTGCGTCTTCCTGGGCTCCTCCGGAATGTGGCGGGGTCTCAGGCTTTTCCTGTTTTGACCTTGACAGTTTTGGGGCACGCCGGTGAAGCATTTGCAGGGTGCCCCCTTCGAGGGCTTTGCGGGGTGCTTTCCCTCCTGGGTAGACGGGTGCCTGTGTTTGCGGGGAGCAAGACCCCAGTGGTAAGGCGCCTGTCTCATCACGCCGCGTCCAGGGCACCAGCTTCTCAACTGCCAGCGCCGTGGATGTGACGACCTTGGGCACCAGGTGTGTCTGCTGTGAGCTTCGTCCTTTTCCGGCGTTCCCTTCTGTGCCGTGGAGACAAGTGAGCGCACGCAGCCCGCTCTCTGGGCTGGGGAATTATCTCGTTATGTCGGCACAATCCCAGCAGGAAGCTGCTGCAGATGGCCGTTTCGCAGCTGGGGGGTTAGGTGAGCAGGAACAAGCGCCCCTCCGCGCCCGGCCCTGAGGCACACGGAGCCCACTGCAGCGCAGCTCCGAGCCGAAGGCCGGTGTTTAGGAGGCCAGGGCCGGGTCCGGTCACCGGCAGCGGGACGGGAGAGTGCCACGCTCAGCCCGCCCTCCCATGGGCTCACCCTCGGGCGGCGGCCGTGCCCCCTGGAATTCCACGTTAGACATTCATTCCTTTGGCGTTGCTGAGACCGCGTATCCAGTTTATTCCTAACAAAGAGACGCACAGGCACAGGATAAGCAATCCCCAGGACACAGGCAGACAGAGGACTGGCCTGAACTGTCCAGTCCTCACTTCACCGCTTGGTGGGTTCAGCAAACTGACCCCAAACAGCCGGACTTTTTTTGGGGGGCTCCGACCCCCCTTCCCAGTGCCTCAGCAGGCTCCTTCCGGCTGCGGCCCCGGTCCTTCCGTCCAGCCTGTGCCTCCTGGTGCTTCGGCTCAGGCCCGTGCGGGAAGTGTCCACAAAATGTCCCTTCTCCAGCCCAGAGCCGCCATACGGAGGTCTGCACGTGGCGTTCGTTATGGGGCCGGCAGTACAGGAACCCCCTTCGTAAAGGGTTTTGGAAATACAGATTGTTCCTCTTGCCCACGGCACAGACGGCGTCTGCCAGCTTTCTCCCTGCCCGCTTTCTGTTTCCACGCGTGGCTATATCCCAGGTCCCTCTCTGTTCACGCTGATCGCGGCGACACGTCTGTCTCTGGTTTTCTCTACGTCTCTGAAACATAAGGTGACTGCAAAAAAAAACACACAACAAAGCCGTGTTTCTGCGGCGAGCTACAGTAACCCTACAAAATAGGGGGGCTGCTTCCGCCCCGTACTCTACAGGTGACGAGGTGGACTCACCTTTAGGAGTCTTTAGGAGTCTCCACAAACCTCAGGACCGTTTGGACAAGCCCGTTCTCCTCGGAGGGAGAGCGGGTTCAAATGGACAGAAAGATGTTATGAGCTGAGTCTGCAGCCCTGGCGGGTCAGGTCTGCAGAAGGGGCTGACGCACTGGCCCCGGGGATAAGCGGCACGACGTGTCAGGTCTTGTGCACAGAACCCTAATTCCTCTTTAAATATCCTGCCAGTAAAACGCATGCAGACTGCTGTCTGGTACTTAAGACATGGAAACAAGCGAAGTGTGTGTTTGTGACAACACAGGGGGACCCGGAGGGCCGTGGGCCGAGGGAGGTGAGCCAGACAGGGAGACAGACACCGTGTGACCGCTCGGGTGTGTGGATGTAAATAGCCGGGCTGAGGGCAGCAGAGAGGACAGTGGTGACTGCCGGGGGCCGGGGCAGGGGACCGTGTTGCTCAAAGGGACAAACTTCCAGTTATAAGACGAGTAAGTCCCGAGGGCTACACTGGAAACCGTTGCACCCCGCTGTCCACCTGAAATACAGGCGATGTGGATTTGTCAGTCACACCTCAAGAAAGCTGGAAAAAATTCTGTTTGTGGAGCTAAAGTGCTGTTCCTTTGCCTTCGCTTGCCTGCAACCTTCTCCAGCGGTTCTTAGCCTTCCTAAGGCTGTGACCCCTGAATACAGTTCCTCATGTTGTGGTGACCCCCAACCATAAAGTTATTTTCGTTGCTACTCTATAACTGTAATGTTGGTACTGTGATGAATCGTCATGTAAATATCTTTTTGTTTTCCGATGGTCTTAGGCGACCCCTGTGAAAGGGTCGTTCGACCCCCAAAGGGGTTGCGACCCACAGGTTGAGAACAGCTGTCTCGACAGAATCGACTTTGGAAACGGGGTCTGTGCATCTGGGACTGAGTGAGGGTCTGAGAGGAGGGCATCCTGGATCAGGGGGGCCCTGAGCCCAACGACAGTGTCCTTATCGGGGACAGAAGAGGAGGGACACAGACACAGAGGGGACGCCACGTGGAGACGGAGGCAGAGACGGGAGGGAGGCGGCCACCCGCCCGGGGACGCCTGGAGCCTCAGGAGCTGGACGGGGCAGGAGGGACCGTCCCCTGGGGCCTCCTGACACCTTGATCTCAGACTCCAGCGTCTGGGACTGGGGGAGGGTGAGTGTCTGTGGTTGTGAGGCCCCCGCCCCCGTTTGTTATTCGTTACAGCCGCCCAGGACCCTCACTGAGCGTGTGGGAGATGGATGTGCTTTGTTATGGCGGGGAATGGGGGGCCTGGGCCCCGACGGGGCACGCTGTCGCCTGGCTGCTGGGTGCGTGCTGGCCCTGGGGGCAGGTCCTCGGCGGGAAGCCCACGCAGGTCCCCACGGCCCCGGGTGGGTCCAGATGGGCCTGAGGCGTCCGCTGAGCCCGGGGTTTATTCCCCTGACACTCACGGGGACCAGGCCGTAGAAACGAGCCTGGGTGAGGGGAGTGCACTTCCTGAGAAACTCGAATGTGCTGTTTATCACACATCCTCCGAGTCGGTTTTGCTTTTCTGTTTTTGTTTTCAAAGAAGTGTCTCTAGAGTCGCACTCACTGTGTTCCCCATCTGGGTTTTTTCTCCGGGTAACGGTGGTGAGGGAGGGACCTGATTCCTGCAGCAAACGCTGCTGGTGCCCCAGCAGCGTGCGGGCACAGTTCTGGGCTCCAGGCACACGCTGGGGGCGCAGCATTCTCAGGGGCGGGGGCCGGGCTGGCTTACGCTGCTTTGTAAACACTGAGGTGAAATTCACGTAACACACAATTCGCCCTGCACAACTCAGGGGCATTTAGCGCATTCACAATGTTGTGTGAGCAGCACCTCTGGTTCCAGAGCATTGCATCCCCCCCCAAAGAGACCCGTCCCCGTGAGCGGTCACCCCCTCTCCGCTCCCAGCCCCTGGCAGCATGCACCCACTTCCTGTGTCTGCGGATGGGCCGTTTCACAGTGGATAGAGTCACACCCTGGGTGGCCTAGGTGTGTCTGGCTTCTGTCACTCACTGAGCACCGTGTCACCCAACGTCCCTCCACGTTGCAGCAAGTGGCAGCGTGTCCTTGTCAGGGCTGAGTAATACTCCACTGTGTGGACGGAATCCCACTGAGTTTGTCTGTCCATCGTCCACGGACACTGGGCTCCCCCGCCTACTGTCGGCGGCAAACAGTGCCGGCGGGAGCGCCCGGTGTCGTCCCTCCCCTTGACCTGCTTGACCAGGAGGCGCGGACAACACAAAGCCGTCGCCTCCGGGGTGGCAAGAACGCTGGCCTTTTCCGAGTCCTCCTGACACGGGCACCTCTTACCACGGGGACCCCGGAGCCTGGCCTCCAGCAGGGAAGTGAAACCTCCCGCTCGCCTGGGCCTCTGGGACTCACGTTCCTGTTTGTTTTTCGAGGTTGCTGCGGTGACGAGCTCTGCAGACAAGCAGCCGCCCATTGTGGGGGGCGGGGCGGGGTGGCAGAGAGGGTGCTGGGGTGCAGGACGTCCAGGGTGTGTCGCTTCCTTTCCAGGGCATCTGCCGGTTCAAAGTTACAACAGGGCCACCCAGGGCTGCAGAGAAGACAGACGGCAGAGGGGCCAGCGAGGCTCCCGAGAGCTTGAACGTGGCCGCCGGCAACCCCCTGGGGCCGGGTGTCCCCACCTCTCAGGGTCGGGTCTGCTGTGACAGGCCACGCTGACACCAGTGTGCAGGGCACGGGTTCGGGACTGCTGCTGGTGGCGTGGCCGAGGAAGTGTGGCCGTCTGCACACCCACACGTACCCGGGGCAGACGTCCACACGGACGGCGCTCCTGCCCCTCCTGGGGGTGCACTGTCCTCCCAGGCCCCCGTTTGCTGCAGCTGGGACCCCCGTGTGCTGGGAAGGACAGAAGACCCTCCCCCTGCAGGACAGGACCCAGGTGGACAGGCTTGGGGTTTGGGGAGCGGGCTGGGCTGGCCCCATGTTGCTGTCCGGTCATCGTTAAGCGGTGGGGTTCCCTCGGACCCCACGGAGAACCGATGCCTGTCTGCCCTGACGGGGTGTGAACGGGCCACGTCCGTCCCCTGTGTGTGTTCCCTCCTCTGGGCCCGCCGCCCCCACTGCTGATGGCAGGAAGGCGCTCACGACATGGACACACGGGCCGTTTCTCAGGCCCCGGCGCCGACCACGCAGGAGGGAGCCCGTGGCGTCGTCGGTTCCTCGCGTTCCACAGCTTCCCGTGTACGTCGTGCCCGTCGGCGGCTCCTGGCGTCTCAAGCTCAGGGGCAGCAGACAGCACCGCGTCCTATGCTTCGGGGGGACAGTAAACAGCAAAGTCGCCCCCCAAAAAGCACAAAACTGCGCACACACTGCACGACAGAAACTGCAAAATGAACACTTGTTGGCAGTCTCGGCGGCATCTTGCTCCAGCCCAGCTGGGGACACACGTGGCAGGGACACCGCCACGAGCATGGGTCTGGGGGCTGCAAATCCACCTCACAACCCTGCATGTTGGCAAACACAGAACGTGACAAGGGTGAAACGCACCTGCCTTTGGCCTGGGAGCGAGTGAAGTCGGCAGGGTCCCCACCGGCGGAGTCGCCACCGCAAGCCCTGACACCACGGAGGGTGCGCCGTGACCCGATCCGAGGGTTTGTCACCTCCGTATGCTGGGGACAGGATGGGGTGCATCTCCCAGACGAAAGGGCCTAGAATATCCTGGTCAACCAGAGTGGGCCGACACCGGGCATGTGCAGATGGCTCTGGGGGCTGGGGACACGTGTCTTTCTCGTCCTGTCCCCTGGGACCTCTGCCGATGGAGCCTCTTAGCCTCCCAGAGCCCGCACCTTGTCGACACTGCAGCCGGTCCTGGGGTGTCAGAGGCAAACCAGGAAGCGTGGGCGAGGCGGTGGGGGACCAGAACCCCGTGCACGGCAGGTGGGACACAAAACGGTGCAGCCGCTTTGGAGCAGAAGCTGGTAGTTCCTCAAAATGTGAACCAGCGGTTACCGTATGACCCAGCAATCTCACTTCTGGGAGGGCGGCCCCCAGGATCGAAAACAAGGTATTCAATCCAAAAGTTCCTATGTGCATGTTTATATCAGGGCACCATTCATGACAGGAATATTACTCGGCCCTGAAAAGGAGGGGGCTGTGACACTCGCCACCGCGTGGAGGGACCTTGGGGACACGGTGCTCAGGGAGTGACAGACACCCACGGCCACCCAGTGTGTGAGTCCGTTTACGTGAAACGTCCAGGAGAAGCCCATCCACAGGCAGGAAGTGGGTGCTGTGTGCTGTCAGGGGTCTGGGGGAGGGCATGGCGGTGACGGCTCATGGGGACGCGTCTCCTTGGGGGGGACAGAAAGTTCTGGAACCAGACGGGGCTGGTGGTTGCACTTATTGTGAATATGCAAAGTGCCTCTGAATGTTACACGTTAAAAACGCCTGTGCCGGCGTCCTCGCTGGGCCCCCACCAGCCTCGCCTCCCAGGTGGCAGGGGCCCTGGGCACCCCCCCGGCAGCAGCCCCCGCAGGCGGGAAGCATCAGGAAGACGCACACGTGTGCAGCCTGCTCCGTCTCTGGGCCGCCTGGATGTCGGCCTCTGACTCTGAGAAACACACGGCCAGGGAGGCTCCACCTGGGGGTGCTTACGGCCGTGGCTGCCGAGGGGGTGAGCAAACTCCCAGCAAACTCGTGTCGACCGGCGTCCTAAGGCAGCCCTCTGTTGGAGCGTCCTGGGCGGCTGGGACAAAGTGTTCCCACTGGGGGGCTTACACCCACAGACATCCATCCTGTTCCCGTCCTGGAGGCCAGGAGGCTGCCACCAAGGTGTCCCAGGACCACACTCCCTCCGGAGGCCCCAGGGGACGGTCCCTCCTGCCCCGTCCAGCTCCTGGGGGCTCCAGGCGTCCCTGGGCGGGTGGCCGCCTCCCTCCCGTCTCTGCCTCCGTCTCCACGTGGCGTCCCCTCTGTGTCTGTGTCCCTCCTCTTCTGTCCCCGATAAGGACACTGTCATTGGAGTCAGGGCCCCCCTGATCCAAGACAACCTCCTCTCAGACCCCTCACTCAGTCCCATCTGCACAGACCCCGTTTCCAGCTAAGGGTCATTCCCAGGCTCTGGGGGTCGGCACACCGTCCCTTGAGACATCTTATTCCCCACCAACCAACCACAGGACGTCCGAGTGGACGAGAGGGCACAGCGTGGCCACAGATAACCTCTGCAGCCTGCAGGAGCGGCGGCCAGCTGGCCAGGGGCAGATGACAGTGAGTATTGCAGGACGTGCCCGGAAAGCTCTGACCACAGCAATTGCTATTATTATATGTGTTGCCCCTTCCAACTGGCCGACTGCGGTGGCAGGACCGCCGTCAACAGCCCAGGCTGCTCACTGGCAAATCAAACACACAGAGGCCACTGCAGACAGCACGTCCCCTCTGTCCGGCGTCCGTCCCCGGCGGGGCCCTCTGCATCCTCACGCGCCCCGGCCGCAGACTCCAGGCCTGACCGCTGCTGCTCGCCCTCCCGCCCAGTCTGCCTTGATGGCCACTCACTTTCCCAATGTTCCCACCCACTAGAGGCTGCGACGGGACCCCGTGCTGACCCGTGGGATAGAAGAGGAAGTCAGCAGACGGAGATTGAGAAAGACGCTGCTCTCCGGCCAGCAGACCAGGCTCCAAGGAGAGCGGGCTGGCAGACCCCTTTCCTTGTCTTGCCCAAGACACAGAAGTGATGGCTGGTGCCCTGGCAGCCACTTTGGGCCATGAGGCAACACAGGTGAGGGCGCTGCGATATTAAGGAGGGTGGCAGAGAAAGATGAAAAGAGACGGGTCTGCATGTCTTTTCAAACGAGTGCCTTCGATTTCTTTGGATCAATACCCAGAAGTGGAATTGCTGCGTCATAAGGTCGTTCTATCTTTAGTTTTATGAGGAACGTCCTCATACACACTGTTTCCCATAACGGCTGCAGCCATCTGCAGTCCCCCCCACAGTACCCGAGCGTCCCCTTTTCTCACTCTGTAAATCATATAAATGTCTGACCACTGTGCTGTACCCCTGACACTAATATAATCCTGGATGTCAACTGTCATTGAAAAAAAATAATTAATAAAGGTCAAAAAAATAACAGTATCTGAAGTTCTGACAAAAATTAGAGCGGCATAGAGGTGAGGAAGGCAGAGCAGCACAGGCTACAAAAAAAAAAAGAGAGAGAGACTGCTGGGCCCATCCCTGGATTTCTTATCAAGTGAAGAAAATAATCATCTCCTTGTGGTTTAAGCCACTGTTTTTAGTAAGTTGCTGCTAGAAGCCTCGTTAAGCATCGCTTAGCGTGGAAACAAGAGACAGCCTTCCCCGGCGCTCGCTGAGTCCGCACGTGGATATGAAGTCCCCTCCCCGTCGCCCAGCACAAGGGGTCCCTCGAGTCCGGGATGGTGGCCGTGCAGGGACGCCACCGCCCGTTACAAGGCACAGGGTCGCTGCCTGTCCCGCCCGGGGTTCCCTGTATGGCCTCGTATCCGTGACTGCCCTCCGGCGTGTCGGCAGGACCCCTCAAGAGCTCAGAAGCCCAACGGAGATGCTTCGAGCCCATCAGCCCCTCTTACCCCGTGTCCAGGGGCCTCCATCCCAGCTAACCCCCCACCTCCCAGCAGGTACCGGCCCCCACATAAGCGCACGTTCTCTCCCACGCCTGCTCAGGCCACACGGGCCGCCTCCATCAGCCTCCGTGTGACAGTGTCATCAGGGCGTCTTCCAGGAGCTGTAGGTTCCAGGGGACGGGGCGGGCAGACGACAGCCCCGTTTTGGTGGGCGCGCTGCTGGGGGAAGGCGGGGACACGCCACGTAAGTGATTCAGGCTGTCGGCACGTAAGCAGAGTCACAGGCACGCGTGACCAGCTGGCGGTGGGGGCCTTGGGGTGAGACTGACCCGGGGAAGGGGACCCCTGGCATTGGGAGGCCCTGGGCTTGGGGTGCAGCAGATCTCAGCCGGACCTCGGCCCAGCCACCTGGCCTCTGTGTCCCTCAGTCAGCATCTCGGGAGGGTGGCCAGCAGCCCAGGACGCCGTGTGCCCACAGCACATCTGAAAGGCCGCTCGGGGGCCCAAGGCCGGCTTCCGAGGGCAGGTGGCAGGGCCGGGCGTCTACTTCCGTCTCCCTTTCCTCTGTGGCCTGCAGGTCCGTGTCACTGTCTCACCGAGGCCCGGGGACACAGGGTTTCCTCTCCCCACACGACCGCAGCGCAGCGCCTGCCTTGTCCCCAACCCCGCTGCCTCCTTAGCAGCTGCGTGTGACCTGCAGCGGCCCTGGGACCCAGGATACCTCCGTGTCCCACTGGCAGAGATGTGTCCACGCCCCCCGCCAGGCGCGCACACACAGCACGACCTACGGCCTCGCGGGGCTCAGGACCGGCCCGGTTCACCACCCTGGGTGGAGCCTGTAACCGCGGGGGTCCCCGCTGACCCACCGGAGGTGAGTCACGGGCCTGGGGCCACGGAGCAGAGGTGGGGAAACCCAGGCCACCAGCCCTCAGCGGCCCCCAACTTGCTTTTGTAAATAAAGTTTTATTGAAACGCTACAGTGCCCATTCTGTCACCGATCACCTCCCGCTGCTTTGATTACAGACACAGACTCCAGCTATGTCAGCAAAGGCCGTGTGGGGCCTCCAAGCGTGACGATTTATCGCCTTCCTCCTCCCGGTGGCCCAGTCCTGGCCAACAGCTGCACGACTGACCGCTCAGAGGTCTCGGGTCCGCGGCGGGGTCTCCGATGCCTTCAGCCCCTTGTGGCTCCGACGGGTAAAGACGACCCAGGAAAGAGGCATTTGCCCCGTTTTACTGAACACTTTTAACTCCTGGAGAGCGATGGTTTTATCATCGGCCGCCTGAAACCGCCCCCTTTGCGTCCGATGGTGCGGTGCCAACTGGGAAATGCCACCTGGCGTGTTTAGAGAGAAGAGAACAGGCCAGGAAAGTGAAGGTACACTTGGTCATCCAACGTCCTCTGTGCAGCGGGTTCTGCTTCCTATTGATAATTGATGTCCACACACAGGAACCCGCCCACGTGTCCATCAGAGGCACCATCTCCACTTGTTGGCGGATACGTGGCAACCACAGAAATCAGATGTGGGGACAGGAGGAAGACGTCACAAGGGAAGCCAGCCTGGCTGGGAGCTGTGCTGTCCGGGCCGGTCAGGGAGCTGTCTCATCGAGGACATCGGGAGGGTCTTGAGGCCGTGGGGACCGGAAACACGCACCCAGGGGTGCGGTGCTAAAACCCGCGGGCCCCGTCAGCCCTGTGAGCACGTCCGGGCATCCCCGACCCCGACGGCCCGGTCCACACGCTCCCGTCCTCATGCACGGTGCCCGGGCCGTGGGGACGCCCCATTTCGGCAGAAGACACTCCATGCTGGCCCCTCAATTGTGAGCAACCGGGGCGGGGGACATTTAAGGCTTTTCTGAAACCAGCCACCAGACGCCAGTCCCCATACTCAGCCTGGTCAGCCTGTATCTGCCTTCAAATGAGTGAGTGGCCCCATTATGGGTGGAACTGTCCCCCCCAACTCCCCCCCACACACACACAAGAATTGCGATACGTGATAGTTAAATACAGATAGATAGATATATAAGTAGATAGAAGAATACGTGTTATGCAGATACATGTAGCTAAATGACAGGTAATAGATGTAGATAAATAGAAACGAGGATACAAACGCATATGGCATATACAATGTAATAAGTGACGGACAGACGGATACAAGTGCATCCAGAGTACAGAAGGGAATAGCTGATGGACAGACAGGTGTAGAGACACAGAGCGTCTGTGAGTCTGGCCTGCACGGCGTCACCTTCCGGCTGCTGACCAAAAGATGTCGCAACATGCACAGCTTTCGAACGTCAAAGGAAATATGTCCTTAGTACATTTTTCTTTCGCATTTTTTATTAATAGAAAAAAAGCAAAACAAAACAGGAATTGGTTGTGTCTGGGACTTCAGTCTCCCGGCTGCTCTCACGTTGGGGACACATCCTTCCGTCCCGGCCTGAGGATCTCCCGGCAGCCCACTGGCGGACGGTCGTCCTGGGCGGCAGGCTGCTGGGGTTGGCACCGTGCCCGCCCCGGGGGCAGACATCTGGGTGAGCGCCGCCGAGCACGGGCGGGGGCCCTGCAGGTCGGCCCTCCACGCCTGCAAACAGACGTTAGACAGGAAATGTCAACATAGGTTTCCTCTGTGCCTAACCCTGCCTCTGCACCGTGGCCTCAGAGGAGGGCTTTGAAGAATTTGCATCGGGCGAGGGCACCATGCCGCCCCTGCAGCATGCGGGAGGTGCCCCACGGCCGCCGGGACTGGCACCGTGCGCAGGGACGCAGGCTGAGGCGGAGGTACCGTGGACAGGAGGGCCGCGCGTGCTGCGTGACGGCTGGCTTCCTGAGAGCGGGCACTGAGGCTCGGCTGCGCGCTGCACCCCGATTCTGCCTTCTGGACGCCGGCTGCTGCTTCAGGTGGGTTCCCCACCCCTTCTGCTGAACCGCGCGGTCAGGAAGAGAGTGGGGTGCCAGGGGGTGTCCTAGACAACAAGGTGAGACCCACGGGCAGTGCCAGGACCATGCTAGCTGCCCGTGGTGTAGATGGAGCAACAGAAAGCTCCAGAAACGCGTTGCCCAGCCAGTCGGCTGGGCAACGAAACCGCTGGGCTTCCAACACCGGTTCAGCCAGACGCCGCGGGTGGGCAGCCGGGGGTCTGTGCCAAGGGGGCCGCTGGGCAGCTGGACACCTCAGGCGGCTCCGGTGAGGAGCACGGCTTCCCGGTGCATGTTCAAAACTGGCCCACGGGAGTCTGGGAAGGGGGCGATCCCCACGCACGTGCCGGCTGGGAGTTCCCGCGGCCGGTACAAGGCCGGCTGCAGCGGGAAGAGGAACTACACACAGCGCGTGCTTCTGCGTTCACAGAGGACAGGCTTGTTGTTCTGTCCCCGACTTGTCCTATGTATGGTCTCAGAAGCGGGGCTGTAATGCCAGAAGCTGAGGCGCAGGGGCCGGGTGGCACCGTGTCCCGTCGCCCCACCAACACCCCGGCGGTGCGGCTGGAGTGTCATTCCCAGCAGCATCCGGCACGCCGGCCGCGTGTGGCCACACGTTTTCCCTTCAAGACGTTTGCATGCGGGGAGAATGGTTTCCCCTTGGGCACCGCCAAGGGTGCCGGTTGTGCTGGGAGGGTGAGGTCCACCCAGGACGTGGCCCCCCAAACCCTAGTGACCACCCCCTTGCCCAGGAGACAAATGGAAGCCTGTGGCTGGAGGCGTGGGGTCGCCAGGTGTTTAATGCCCAAGACCACCCTACAGTCAGGACAGGGAGTAGCTGGCACACAGGCCTTCGGGCAGGACGGGCAGGTGCCTGTGACCTTGCAGCTGAGGGACCGGGAGGAATCGTCCGGCTCAGTAGCCGTTGGCTGGCTTGCTGGATGCATGATGGGTGGGTGGGTGGATGGAGGGTGGACATGACAGGTGATTGACACATGGATAGATGGATGGATGGATGGGTGGATGGATGGGTGGATGGATGGGTAGCTATCACAGGTGATTGACAGATAGATGGATGGATGGATGGATGGAGGATGGATATCATAGACGATTGACATATGGATGGGTGGATGGGTGGATATGATAGATGATTGACAGATATATGGATGGATGGATGGATGGATGATGGATGGATGGATGGATAGGTGGATAGCTATCGCAGGTGATTGACAGATGGATGGATGGATGGATGGATGGATGATGGATGGATGGATGGATGGATGGATAGCTATCGCAGGTGATTGACAGATGGATGGATGGATGGATGGATGGATGGATGATGGATGGATGGATGGATAGGTGGATAGCTATCGCAGGTGATTGACAGATGGATGGATGGATGGATGGATGGATGGGTGGATGGATGGATGGGTGGATGGATGGATGGATGGATGGATGGATGGATAGCTATCGCAGGTGATTGACAGATGGATGGATGGATGGATGGATGGATGGGTGGATGGATGGATGGATGGATGGATGGATGGATGGATGGATGGGTGGATGGATGGATGGATGGATAGCTATCACAGGTGATTGACAGATAGATGGATGGATGGACGATGGAGGATGGATATCATAGACAATTGACATATGGATGGGTGGATATGATAGATTATTGACAGATAGATATATGGATGGATGGATGGATGGATGGATGGATGGATGGATGGGTGGATTGACAGAAATGATACATTGACAGATGCACGGATGTGTGTCCAGGTGGTTGGGTGGAGGATACAGGATGAATGGATAGATATGATAGATTGGCAGATGGATGGGTAGATGGATATGGTAGATGACTGATGGATGGTGGATGGATGGATGGATGGATGGATGGATGGATGGATGGATGGATGGATATAATATGTGACTGACAGACAGAGGGATGGATGGGTGTAGGGGTGTTGCTAGTGGACAGTAAGTGCCTGATAAAAACAAGTGTCATTGTCATTGGGGGCTCACCCCAAACTATGGAGGGTTCCCAGGTTTGGGTGCTTAACTCAGATGACTCAGAAGCGTCAGGACGCCCCTCTGAGGAAGGTGCTGGCACTGCTTTGCACGTGGGGACCTGAGGCGCAGAGAGATGAAGTGGTGTGCATGGTCACCCGACCCGTCCGTGGTCTCTGCCACCTGCTGCTGTTACTGCTGTTACCATGACACTGTTGTCATCAGCATCACCCCATGCCTGGGGGCTCTGAGAGCTCTGATGACTCTCCTTAATGCTAAGGACCCGCCATGTGGGGGTGACGGGAACGTTCCAGCGCTTGACACCGTCGGTGGTTGCACAACATGGTGAATGCAGCGAATGCCACTGATGGAGGAGCCGTGTCTCAGTCTTGCAAAGACACACAGGGAAGGAAAGCAACTGCCGTCCGACGCCCGCTAGGACTTCCTCAGCCCGACAGCTGCGAGGCACTCGGCTTCCTGCGGCTTCCGCGTCACGCTCACAGGAAGCCCGCCGAGGTGCGCCCGGCAGCAGGCGCCCGTGCACCCGTCTCAGCAAACACAGCCGGGTTTGGGGGAGGAACCGACGCGTGACGATGACAATGCCTTAGTAACAGCAGTCACAACAGCACCCCTCCCAGGCTTGTCCTCGGAGGCCAGTGCCTGCCGGGATGTGCACGTTCACACCCACCGTGCACAGCCCAGCCGCGGCCGGGCACCGGCATTGTCACCTGGCCGCCAGGTGGGCGCTGAGTGCCCCGCCCCCCGCCCCCCGCTCCTAGTGCCAGCTCAGGGTCTGCGTTCTATGCCCGGCTCCGACCCTGCTCCTCACAGGCTGCCTTTCCATGACACCGAGAGACGATGCCGGGGCTTTAGAAAGTTTCAGGAAACACCCAACAATGTCATGGGAAGTCAGACACTGCTGTGGGGCAGCCAGTGGACTGCGACCTGGGCCAGCTTGGATGTGGCATCGGCACTGTGCACATTTGGAGCCAGGTATGCTCCGATGTGGGGCGTCCTGGGCACTGTGGGGTGCTGGGCGGCACCCCTGGTCTCCACCCACCAGACACCAGTGTGCCCTCCCCCAGAGGGACAACCACCAGTGTCTCCACATATTGCAAAGTGCCCTCCAAGGAGGGCAAGTCACCTTCAGTTATGAACTTCTGGGGAGGTAGGTGGATAGATGGATGGATGGATGGATGGATGGATGGATGGATGGATGGATAGACAGATAGACAGATGATAGATAGGTGATAGATGATACATACATCATAGATGTTAAGTAATGAGTTGATGATGGATGGATGGATGGATGGTAGATGGATGATGGATGGATGGATGGATGGATGGATGGATGGATGATGGATGATAGATGGATGGATGGATGATGGATGGATGGATGGATAGATGATGGATGGATGGATGGATGGATGATGGATGGATGGATGATGGATGGATGGATGGATAGATGATGGATGGATGGATGGATGGATGGTAGATGCATGGATGGATGGATGGATGGTGGATGGATGGATGGATGGATGATGGATGGATGGAGATATGCAGATAAACAATAGACAGACATATGACAGATGGTAGATGGATGGATGCATAGGTATATCGATAGATACACACACACATACACAGATGAAAGAAGGACTGAGAGAAAACTCACAGATAGCGTCTCTCACGTTAATGTCCGGGGTGTCTCATCCTCAGCACCACTGACATTTGTGTCTGGGTGGCGGTGTGATGTGGGGCGTCCTGGGCCCCATGGGGCTGAGCCTGGTCCCACCCAGCAGAACCCAGCTGAAAGTCCGTGGCCAGCCCTCGGCCTGGACAGAAGGCGGCACGAGCTGCCACTCGCTGGCGGAGCGCCCACAGCGTGGAGGGCCCTGGGGTTTCTCGTCGTCTTGGGGAACTGCCAAAGGCAGTGACCACAAAATCAGCATTGGCTGTGGGGACCCAAGCCACCTACGCCAGCCCTGGGTTCCTCCCCCAAACCCACAGGTGTTTTTTTTGGGGCTCCGTGGTCACACGCATCAGGCACAGCCTCTGTCCCGGGAAAGGTCGAGGAGGTGAGGACCACGGGGCCACCTCTGGGATCACGACGCGGGCCATGCTCGGCTGGCCTCGCCACCAGGAGGTGGGTGTGCCGGCGGGTGCCCGGCGGGGGGCCTGGCGTGGGCTCGCCGGCTGCACACGGGTCTCAACATCAACAGCGCTGTGTCTGATCATGACCAGGTCGTGACCTAATGGCTTAACCTCAATTTCCTCTGCTATTGCACACGGAAAGCATTACATCGTCTGGCTTCGTCGTCGCAGGGGTGCCGTGCTGATAAACGGGCTCCCCTAAGAACCGAGCTGCACACATAGGTGTCCGCCCATGAAACGACATGGCGCTGAGCCACAGCACCGCCGCCGACGCGGTGCAGCTCGGCGGGGGGCTCTGGGGCCTGCTGCTGGCTCTGGACGGGCTGTCCCCTCAGTGTCAGTGGGGGTGTGGCTGCGGCAGGCCCTGCGTGGTAAGTTAGTCTCGTGCCTCCGGGGCGGATACTCGCAAATTAGGAAACAGTTATTCTTATCTCATCCCCGACTTTCTCGTGTGAAGGCTTGGGGTGGGGGGGGCGGAGGTTTGCAACGATTCTCACCCGACAACTTGGTTGATAAGCGACCAGGACAGGGCGGGGTTACAGAAGCAGGCCGCACTCAGGGGGGACCGCTAGGAACCCCTTTCGTGGTGGTGGGGTGAGGGCTGGTGACACGCTCGGCTTCTGATTCGAACACGGAGGGACCCGGCCCCTTAAGTCTTGTCCAGGGCTGAGCCATCCGTCTCCTTGGCCCTGCCCAGCCCCTGGGAACACCGAGCCTGCCACGTTCAGCAATATTGCTTATTTTATTTTATTTTATTTTAAGCTGAGCCATCCTGCCACCTGTTGGCAGCTCAGCGGCTGCTCAGCTCGGGCTGGACTCGAACCGCTGTTGCTCAGAGCTCACACCCTTGAGCGAGCTCTTAACCAGCTGAGCCACTCGGCCGGCCTGACAATATTGCTTCTGAATGTCACCCCAGTCTCATCCGTGATGCGCGCCGTGTGCTTAGAAGGGACCCGACTCTGCCATCGATTGAGGGTCTTGTCGCTGACGTTCCAGGGGCCTCGTGCGAGGTCATCATGTGGGTTCAAACGAGAGCTGGAGCGTGTCTTTGGAATGAGCTGTCTCGGGAACCAGAGAGACGCGTTCGCTGCCGCGCTGGGAAAACCCGGACCGTCTGCCAGGGTCTCGCTTGTCTGAGGGTTTGTGTTTTGGGGTTCTCCGAAGCAACAGGGATTGTGTCGGTCACCTTGGCAGGGCCGCAGGGGGCCCAGAGAGCTGGTGAAGCATGACTGTGGATAATTCTGAGAGGGCGGCGTTTCTGGGTGAGGACCGCGTTTGAATGGAGGCGCTCAGCGAGGCAGACGGCCCTCCCCAGGGTGGGCGCCCCCGTCCCGTCCCGCACGCTGCTGCAGGCCTGGATGGAGCAACAGCGGGCGAGGGAGCCTTCTCTCTGTCTGTCTGTCTGTCTGTCTTCGAACTGGGACATCTGTCCGCTCCTGCCTGCGGAGCGACACGAACGCCGTCGGCTCTCCTGGGTGTCCCGCTTGCAGGCAGGAGATCGTGAGGCTTCCCAGCGTCCAGCATCACGTGAGCCAGTTCCTCTTAACAGATCTTATATACGTAGGGTCTGTTTCTCTGGGGAGTCCTGACTATTCCCAGGACCCAAAGGAGGTACATAGATGACAGATAGATAGATAGATAGATAGATAGATATAGATAGATAGATAGATAGATAGATAGATAGATAGATAGATAGATGATAGATAGATAGATAGATGATAGATAGATGATAGATAGATAGATAGATAGATAGATGATAGATCGATGATGATAGATAGATAGATGATAGATAGATGATAGATAGATAGATAGATAGATAGATTATAGATCGATGATGATAGATAGATAGATGATAGATAGATAGATAGATGATAGATAGATGATAGATAGATAGATAGATAGATAGATAGATGATAGATAGATAGATGATAGATGATAGATAGATAGATGATAGATAGATGATAGATAGATAGATAGATAGATAGATAGATAGATAGATAGATGATAGATAGATGATAGATAGATAGATAGATGATAGATGATAGATAGATAGATGATAGATAGATAGATAGATAGATGATAGATAGATAGATAGATGATAGATAGATAGATGATAGATAGATAGATGATAGATAGATAGATAGATAGATGATAGATAGATAGATGATAGATAGATAGATACATAGATAGATGATAGATAGATAGATGATACATAGATAGATAGATAGATGATAGATAGATAGATGATAGATGATAGATAGATAGATGATAGATAGATAGATGATAGATAGATAGATAGATAGATGATAGATAGATAGATGATAGATAGATAGATAGATGATAGATAGATAGATGATAGATAGATAGATAGCTGATAGATAGACAGATGATAGATAGATAGATACATAGATAGATATATAGATAAACAATAGACACACAGAAGATAGATAGGTAATAAGTAGATAGATATAAACAGATGATAGATGATGATTGACAGGTTCAAACATAGCTAGCTTATAGATAGATGATAGGTAGTTAGGTAAGATGATAGATAGATGATAGATGACACGAGACACATGATAGATGGATGATAGACAGACACACATACACACGCATATGTACATACATACACAGATGGATTTGGCAGGGGGGATAGAGAGAGAGAGACAGACAGACACACAGACAGACAGAGGCGTTAAGGAACTGACCCACGTGACTACGGAGCTGTCAAGTCCGAACCCCGCAGGGCAGGCCAGCAGGCCGGCGACCCTGGAAGAGCCGATGTGGCAGCTCGAGGCCAAAGGCCGTCTGCGGGCAGACGTCCCTCGTCCTCAGAGCAGGTCAGCCTTGGCGCTAGGCACGCCTTCAACGGATGGGACGAGGCCCACCCACATTATGGCTTCACTCCACGTCCCCCGATTTAAATGCGACTCTCATCCAAAAAAAAAACAAAAACGCCCTCACAGCAGCACCTCGACTGCTGTTTGACCACATGTCTGCGCACGGCGGCCTGACCAACGTGACACATAGAAGTCACCATCAACCCGCCCGGCTGACATCTGGTCCCCGGCCCTTGCTCAGGGCTCACTGTGGCACTCAGCCAGCCGTGCCCAACTCCCGGGGCCCAACCGGCCCCCCAAGCCTCTGTTGTGTTACCCATGAGGCCCCCCCTAATCCAATATCCGGCCTGAGCTTGCTCCTCAGGCTGAACCCCTTGGATCAGCTGCCCCTTGGATCCGACTTATGTCTGTGGGGACACACAGGGCCTCCCCACGCCCCAGGGAACGGTAATGCCCAGGAAATGGACACGCCGAGGGCCACCATGAGGTGGCCAAGCCTCTGTCACCCTGTCAGCAACAGAGGGGGGCTCTGGGAAGGGGCCTCAGGAATTGGGGGCAGGGGCACCCCCAAAGTCATCTACTAAGTAGGGGAGCTTCATGTTCCACCTGCTCGAGCAATCAACCTCTAAGCTCATCTTAGCAGGGGGGTGGGGGTACAGTCACGAGGGAACGTGGCTGTGTGTGGTTTTCTTGAGTCTTTTTGTGGACATAGCTTTTCATTTCTTTTCTTCCTTAGTTCTGTTGAGACATAATTGACTTGTGACATTGTATGAGTGCCAGGGTTTGCAACATAATGACATCATAGAGGAGGTCTGAGAAAGAAGTTTGCAAGCTTGTTGCAACGATGTTGCTGACCTTTATTGCTATCAGAAGGATTATTCGTTATGCAATTGTGCCAACTGGACAAACAGCGAACCAAGTTGACTATTCGGAAGGGCAGAAAAGGCTGCTTGAAAAAGTTAGACAAAAATGACCTGAACTTTTCGCCAACAGTTCATGGCTCTTGCATCACGACAATGCACCAGCTCACACGGCTCTGTCTGTGAGGGAGTTTTTAGCCAGGAAACAAATCACTGTATCGGAACACCCTCCCTACTCACCTGATCTGGCCCCCAGTGACTTCTTTCTTTACCCAAAGATAAAGGAAATATTGAAAGGAAGACATTTGGATGACATTCAGGACATCAAGGGCAATACGACGACAGCTCTGATGGCCATTCCAGAAAAAGAGTTCCAAAATTGCTTTGAAGGGTGGACTAGGCGCTGGCGTCGGTGCATAGCTTCCCAAGGGGAGGACTTTGAAGGTGACCGTGGTGACATTCAGCAGTGAGGTAGGCAGCAGTTTTTCTAGGACAAGTTCGCAAACTTAATTGTCAGGCCTCGGATATATATGGCACCATGTTCTAAGAAAGAAAGCAGGATATTTTGTGTCCTATAGGTCAATGTAGCTTTCTGTCGTAGCATTTAGACAAAGGAAACAATGAAAAAAATGCAAGTTCAAGGAGCCTCACCAAGCCGTAGAAATCCAGACCTGTAGCTGCCTCATTTGCAAACCCCTTCACAGTTTCTTGTTACGTCTTCTGCTGACTTATAACGCTCTGAGCGTCACCGTCATAGGCCAGCTGACACCTTTCTTTAATGTCTGCAAAGATATGTCACATGCGTCAGTCAGGACAGAATGACCCGGTGTCTCAAGCCCCACCTTGTGCACCTTGACAAGGAAATGCACAGAACAAACGGCCCAAGCTGATCGCCACGACCCTGAGAGAAACAGGAAAGCCTGCTGTGACTGAGGCCCCCGCCACTTCCTGCAGGGAAAGAGAAAGATCTGCTTTGCATGAGCTTATGGCTTTCCAAGCTGGCCCACGGGCCTCCCCCATTCAGGAAGCCCAGCCCTTCTGCCCAGAGGCCCTGAGGGCTCCCAGTGGAGCGCTGGGCATGACACGTCGTGTCTGCAGAAAGAGCCAACGCTGGGCGCCTGCAGGGAAGTGTTACATCCTTCATTCACTGGGAAGCCAAGAGGATAATGAGATGCCTCGTCCACTTGTGGGCGCAGAGAGAGCACCGGTCGGCTAGACACGGGCGGTGGTGTGAGGGGACCGTGTCCCCACAAAGCTCTGCTGTGGAGGAAGTCCCAGCCCCCAGAAGGAGACCGTATTTGGCAGTAGGGTCTTCAAAGAGGTGACTAAGGTGACATGAGGTCACTAGGGTGGGCCCTGATCCAACAGGACCGTGTCCTTATAAGAAGAGGAGGTGAGGACACAGACACACACAGAGGGACGGCCATGTGAGGACACGGGGAGCAGATGGCCGTCTGCACGCCCAGGAGAGAGGCCTCGGGGGGGGACCAGCCCTGGGACACACGGATCTCGGACTCCAGCCTCCAGGCCTGGGGGACAATCATTCCTGCTTGTTACTCTGTGAGAGACTCAATTCCAGCCTGTGCTCCTGTGTTTGCTGCCGCCCCGGGAAACCCACGCAGACGGGACTGGTTCCCACACGGCACAGGCACCCCAGTCACTGCAGTTCTTCTCTGCACCCCGTCCTCACCTTCCGTTTCTGGAAAGCAGGGACCACTCCCGGACTGCCGGCCGACACCACCGCCTGCTGGGACGCGCTTCGGTCCGCAGGTCTCGTTGGCCTCTGTGACTGACTGTGGCCTGGGCGTGGCTGTCAGGACACGCGCTGTACCCTCAGCCCGTGCAGCTACCTGGACCTTGTGTAGGACAGACGGACACGCCGTCCGGCAGAGTCATCTCGTAGTCAGCCCTCGAAACTGGGAACGCCGTGGGTCGGACAACACGGGGAAGATTTGCAGCCAGGCCTGAGGTGCAGCCATCTACGCTTGGAAGTCCTTCACTCATCCCCGCCGTCCGATTTAGTTGTTTGGATCAGTGTTCAGACCTTCTACGGTTCAAATGCAAGTTCTCCAAGTTTCGGTGAACAGAAACAAGCACCCCCGCGCCCAGGACACCTCCTACTCTGGGGCTCCCCAGGTCCCCACACAACGGGAACTGCCACCTTCTTATTATTCAGCCCAGGTGCCCCGAACCCAGAGGGTCCTGTGTCCGCCTCCAGGAGGCCCCTGTGTGGGCTGTGGGTCCGACTCAGCAGCTGCACGAGGGGTAGGGACGTCCCCTTCCCTAAACGGGGCAGGACGCCGTGACCGGGGGTCACCTCGTCCAGGAAGCACCAGTTCCGAATACTGTTTTCGCTTTTAGGCCCGATGGTTGTGTATCCACGTGGATAAGGCATGTGTGTCGCTTGGCTCCACGGCCCTTTAGTGAGAAGCGGCCCTTGAACGTGCAGGGGGCCTCACAGCGCAGGAAACCCAACAGGTGTCTGCGCTCACCAACTTCTGTTGTCACCGCGTTGTGTCACACCGTCGAAACAAAACACCGCAGGCGACGCTGCGGTCAGGACCCAGGAGCACAAGGCACACGAAACGCGCGTTTCCGGCCGAGAAACGAACAGCGCGGGGTCCCCCATCTTCACAAGCAGCCCCTGCCCAGCCCAGCCACGCGACAGGCGTCGACCCACGCCGTCCACAGCCCGCCCGAGACCCTCAGCACGGTTCCCACCAGCTGTAGTTTTACGTAGTCATGTCACAGCGTGTCGGAAACCGTTTGCATCTCTTGTCACTTAAAATACTAGCTGTCGATCTTGAAATTATTTTAGAATGTGCAGTGAAAGCGTTCCGTGTTCATTCCCTAGGGAGGCGGGACAGAGGCCCACACAGCAGGGCTTCAACCGCAGGGACCTGTCCTCCCCCGTCCTGGAGGCCAGGAAGCTGCCACCAAGCTGTCCCAGGGCCGCGCTCCCTCCGGAGACCCCAGGGGACGGTCCCTCCTGCCCCGTCCAGCTCCTGGGGGCTCCAGGCGTCCCCGGGCGGGTGGCCGCCTGCCTCCCGTCTCTGCCTCCGTCTCCACGTGGCGTCCCCTCTGTGTCTGTGTCCCTCTTCTGTCCCCAATAAGGACACTGTCGTTGGGGTCAGGGCCCCCCTGATCCAGGACGCCCTCCTCTCAGATCCTCACTCAGTGCCATCCGCACAGACCCCGTTTCTAGCTAAGGATTGTCCCCAGGGGCTCAGGATGTGGACACGTCTTCCAGGGACCCCCGCCAGCCCTTCACACCGCTGGAAGCCACACATCAGGGTTTGCTGGGCGGAGGCTGTGAGCGCGGCCTCGTCCCTGTAGGGCCACCTAGGCCGAAGGCTGTGTCACAAAAGGACAACAGGCCGGGGCTGTGGCGGGCGGGTATGTGGCAGCAGGCGCGGGGCCTCCGGCGGGGTCCCCCGAGACTGAGTAAAAAGCGGAACCGCCTCCGGTGGGGCCCCGTTGGATTGTCACAACCGAAACTCCATGTCAGGAGTGGGGGCGGGGATGGGGACAGGACAGGGGTAAGTACCAAGGAATGCACTCCGTGGAAGCCACACTCTGCGGCGGCTCCACCGTAACCAGCCTAGAAATGACTTGACTTCCAAACACAAAAATGAAAGCTAAACCGAAACCGACGGGGGTGCAAACGGCGTCCGGGTCCCGCCCACATGTCCTCCCGCCCGGGTCTGACATTTCTGCCACTCACCCCACCCTGCAGGCCGTACCCCAGGGAAGGGCCGGGACTCTGCCGCCAGCCCGCCCAGGGGCCCTAAGGACGGCCTCACGCTCGGTCACGTTGGGTCTGGCACAGCCCTGTGGCCTTTTGTTAAAAGGTCAGGGCTGAAAACCCCCAGCGCCGGGCACAGAACCGAGAGCAGGCACCGCACGTGGGACGGCGGCTGGAGCACCGGCGGCTGTAGGCAAGGGTCGCTTCCCTCCCGTGTCCCCTGGCGACTGTCCCCCAGAGCGGTGACTGGCTCGTCCCTGAGGCTGGGGACTCTCCCGGCTTCGTGCTGAAAGTCCCTTGTCCCGGGAACCCTCTGGGCCCTGCACGCCCGGCCGGCTCGTGGCTGAGCCAGCCTCCAGGATGAGCAGCCCGTCCCGGGCGCGTCGCTGGGACGCGGAGCCGAGGGGGTCCCCGTGGTCACAGTGGCTGCGGGCGCACGGGCTGAGCTTGTGAGGGGACTCGCAGGGCAGGGGCGGGGGCAGCCCCCAGACCCACAAACCACGGTCTGCTGGGGACACGGCGGCACCGACACGTCCCTCGGAGCCTGGCTTGACCTGTGAACTCGGGGCTGCTCCTGGCCACCCAACCACCATTCAGGCCCTGTCCCTTGTCCCCCCCACCCGTCTCGGGCATCGGCAAGGACCCCGTGGTCTCCTGGGGCCGCTGCACAGCCCAGAAGCAGCACCCCAGCGTCGCACGGCAGCCCCTGAGCAGGAAAGACCCAGGTCTGTGTGGGCAGCGTCCTGCTCTCGGCACGGCACGGCCCCGAGCGGCTGCCCGGCAGTCAGCACCGAAATTCCCTGCTTTCCACCCGAGGGGAGCCAGTTCGCTGCTTTCTGCTTGGGGTTCTGCGCCCTCACTTTACTTTTCTGGTGACAGCCCTCAGCGGGAGACCTGCTCTCTTCGTAAACCTGAAGCATCGACGTCTCAAGCCACTGCGCTGTCCGTCACATCTGCAGCTGTGCCGCCGCACCCCCCAAAGCTGGGGCTCGGTCCCCGTGACCCACGAGCGCCCCGTCCCTCCCCCAGCCCTGCACCCCCCAACCTACTTCCTGTCTCTGGAATGTGACTCCTCCAGGGCCTCACAGGAGTTGTCCCCGAGCACCTGGCGTGTGTCACGGCGCACGCGTGTCCTCGGAGTCCACGCCTGCTGTGGCAGGTGCCACGGTTTCCCCGGCTTTGAAGGCCGAGGACTAAACGCTCTGTTCACCCGTTCACTGCACGGTGAGAAAGGCGACTGCCGTGTGACCCACGCATCCCGGTTTGGGGGGCACTCCCAAAGCAATGGGCATCAGGAGGTGGAGGAACTGTCTGCACCCCCATTCCAGAGCAGCATTGCCAGACGTCTGAGCAGCTTTGTCCCTGTTCCTCAGGCCCCTGTCAGCCCAAGGCCCCCAAGCCCTGCGCCCACGTTGCTCTCAGGCCGCTGGATGCTTCCTGCTAATTGTCCTCTGGGGGACACGGGCACCCCCCCCACAATTCTCACTGCGTGTCCTCCCTGGGTCTGCAATGGGTTCGGCGTGGCCCCACCCATGGAAGGACGTCCCCATCCTGAACCCCAGAACCTGTGACCGTGTTTTGCTACTTGGCCAAGGGGAACTTGAGGTGGCCCGTGGGATCGGGGCCGCTGGTCGGCCGACCCTCAGATGGGCAGGTGACCCTGGGGGTCCGGGTGGGCGCCCAGTGACCTATCGGGAGGAAGAGGAAGGCGGGACGCAGACAGTCAGACAGACAGGACACCCTGCAGCTGTTTGCAGCCTCGTGACCAGGCGTGAGTGGCCCCCGAAGCTACACGAAAGCAAACGGGACCCCCCAAAGGGGCGCCACCCGCCCGCCCGCCCGGCCACACGGGGACCTGAGCCCGGGCCGGCCTCCCGCCGTCGATGGACGTGGCGCCTTCCAGCCACCGGCTCACAGCAGCCACAGGAAACCAACGCCCAGGGCCCTCTCCCGGCGGCATTTCCGCCCGTGTCTTGCAGTGGGAATGCCACCCTTTAGAAACAGGACCCAAAAATGACCACGCGCTTATGTTAAAGGTCCCTGTCCCTCTGTGGGGCTTGCGTTGGCCGTGACTTAGCTCCTCCGACGCAGATCTAAAAATTGTCAAGGGGTAACTGTGAGCGAGCTCGCCCCAGGTTCCCATCATCTGGGCAGCTGCTCCCCAAACGAACACACGGACAGGGACGGGCCGGAAGGTCAGGGACAGGCCAGCAGGTCGGGGACAGGCCGGCGGGGCGGGACCCGCCGTGAACATCAACCTTCAAAGCCACGTGCCTGCACAGGGGCGCCTGGATTGAGGAGAACTTTTAGGGGAGCAGACAGAACTGCCCGGTTGACTTACCCACGCGGCAGAGACATGCCACCGTCACCACGTCCCTCACTCTGCAGAAGGGCCGTGTCCCGTGGCCGGTTTCCACCCTCCTCAGAGGTCATTTCTCCCTAAAGGAAAACAAGAGAAAGAAAGGAAATCCTAGAGTTTTCTCTGTTGCTTTGCATGGCTCTCAGCCAGGGGTTCGTTTGCCTCTAAATGTTTGTTTCCCTGGAGAATGACCAATGTGCGTGTTGGCTCGGGCGGCTGTGACAAAGGTCCCCACACGGGGCAAACAACACACATTTATTCCCTCCAGGTCCTGGAGGCTGGAGTCCGAGATCCAGTGTCCCAGGGCTGGTCCCCCCCGAGGCCTCTCTCCTGGGGGTGCAGACGGCCGTCTGCTCCCCGTGTCCTCACGTGGCCGTCCCTCTGTGTGTGTCTGTGTCCTCACCTCCTCTTCTTATGAGGACACAGTCCTGTTGGATCAGCGCCCACCCAGTGACCTCCTGTCACCTTCGTCACCCATCTGCAAACACAGCCGCATTCTGAGGTCCTGGGGGTCAGGCCTTCAATATATGGATTTTGTTTTGGGGGGGTGGGTACCATTCAGCACAGAGCAGGGAGGCCTCAGCAAGTATGTAACCGTCCAGCCGCTCACTTGGGAAACCGAGCACTCTCACCACACTCTCAACATCTCCATAGTTTATATCAACACAGCGTTTTTTAATTAATTTGAAAAATAAACTGATATGAAATATCGCCAAAGAAGGCCATGCCAAAATTTACTAAATTTAAATGTTCTCATCGTAAACTAACACTCAGGAAACGGTTGGTGTAGACACTGAGGTGGAACTTTTTTTTTTTAAATATATATATTTTTTAATTCGGGACTTGGGGAAAGGGAACAGTGTTGGGGAATTTGGGGAAAGGGAAACAGCCAAGTTGTTGTGCTTCGATCTTCGTCGCTGTGGAGGGCGCCGCTCGGTCAGCTCCAAGTCCAGTCGCCGGGAACTTATTTTTTTAATCCCTTGTTTAAAAAATATGTCTTAAACACATGTAAAGTCCCCTTCGGGGACCTCCTCCACCCTGGGCCCCACCGTGAAAAAGAGGAACCTTTTCAATCCATTGTGACTCTTTGTTTCGTAACCTTTGTGCGTTTAATTAAGCCTGCAGATGACAGGTTGGTTGCCGTTACAAGCAGCCCTCTAGGTCCCTGGAGGGTTGGGGGCTGTGTCAGTTGCATGTCCGGTGGGGGGGGGGGGTGGAGAGAACGAACAGTGGGGTCCCCAGGAGAGCGGGGCGCTGTGCCTTGGCCCCGTGGCTGTGTGGAGCTTTGTCTGAAGGGTCCGCCTCGTCTGCAGGAAGGTGAGGCTCCCCACTGCCCGGCGCACCCCAGCTCCGAGGGGCCAGCGTGCCCAGGACCTCGGCCGGCCGTAAGTCACAGGACCAGAGGGTCCCCTGGGAGGCAGGGCACACCCAGGCGAGGGGACGTGTCTCTGTTTCAAAGGTGACTTTGAACTGGGGGGGGGGTCGGGGAAGTGCTTGGCTTCAGTTCGGCTCACGTTCAGGGTGTCCTTTTAACCCGGGGGGCCCCAAAGTCCTGCTAAGGAATCCTGAGACGTGGGTGGGGGTGCCCGGGGTGGCTGCGGTTGCTATGGAAACCCCTCAGTCTTGCACCTGTCAGTCACTTGAGCCAGGAAGTCGCAGGAGTTAAGGAATCTCCCCGAGGACCACATCCAGAGAGGGGCAGCGGTGGGTCTCGGGGGGCCTCAGGCACACACATGGTGGCTACGGTGGAGCCGTCCTCTGTGGGCCGAGGCAGGGGACAGGCCCTCTGGAACCGGCCCCCTGTCGCACTCTGTCCCCCGACCGGGGACACGCCGGCTCCGACTGGGTGACGCATACGTAACTTTCCGTGCGAGCACGGAAATGACTCCTACGAGCTGAGGTCCGTGTGGGTTTGTCGAGCTGCGCAGTCGGGGTCCCAGGGCGGCTGCAGGCGTGGCTGGGTCCAGGAGCTCATGGGGTCACCGGCCGTCACTCGCTCTCAGCTCCCCTGTGTCAGCACCCCGTCCCCGTCCCCTGCCTCCCACGGCTGCAGGCTGAGTGTTGCTTGCGGAAGGTGACTTGCTCTCTGGTGCAGAGAAAGGCAGTCCCTGCACGTCCTGGGACCCCATCTTTATGGGAAAAGGGAAAACAGACATTCCCTCTCTCCCAGCACCTGAGTGACACCCCACGAAGGTTCTGAGTGGCCCTGGCGGGGTCAGCTGACCACCCTTGGACCAATCCTTAAGGGCAGAGTGAAGGGGCCCCGAGATTGGTCGGGCTTGGGCCACAGCCCACTCCTGTGTGATTGGCAGTCCCGGGGATCAGGGCGCAGAGGGGGGCCCACGCAGGGCTGGGCGGGGAGCAGGGCTGCAGGCTGCACCGCAGCGGGGACGTGGGGGCCGCCCGGGGGGACCTGGCCAGGGGCATGGGGGGGCTGCAGCAAACTCCACACTGACTCACTCCCCATGTAGGGAAAGCAGCCTGTGCATCATTCATTCACTGAGTCTGCATTTGCAGAGAACGTCCTTGGGGAACGCTCTGCACACAGTGTGGCCCCAGAAATCCCCCCAGGCAAGCAGGGACGGGGCCCGTCGCTGGACACGGTCGGCGCAGGCAGCCGGCCTCAGAGAGGAGAGCGGGGTGCGTCACGGAGGGCGTGCGGGGTGCCCACCTTGGCTCAGAACCTGTGGGGCTGGGGGCTGACGGTCCCCATCCCCCGCCGTGCACGCCCCGTCAGCCCTCTGCGCCTCGATCCCCACGTGTCAGCTGTGCCTGCCCAGCAAGGTCCGAGGAGAAAACGTGTGCAAACATTTCACGTGGTGCATGTGTCTCAGAGTTCAAGGAGCACTTGGCCGGAGCCGTCCAGGTCCTGTGTTAGGAAGAAGGCTGGCCGTGGTCTTGGGAAAAAGGAAAAGGAGAACAATAGGAACCCCCGGGAGCCGGGTCTGGCCAACGCTAGCTTCCTGGCTGAGCGCGTTCCGCCGTCATCAGCGAGATGGCCGGGCCGTCCCTTCCTCCTCACTCAGGTCCCACCTGGGACTCAGTCGGCCTCCGTGCATGCAGAGCGGCCGGTTCCAGACACCCCAGCAATGACCCAAGGGGTGAGGACGCTGGCATAAAGACACACGCACCTCGGGACAAGTCGGGGGTTCCCGGGGGAACAGGCCCACCGGGGAAGTGAACGGGAACACGGCCAGGCCCTTCCTTGCAAACTGAGGCACTTTTTTCATGCAGATATAGGGCTGGCCGAGTGGCTCAGTTGGTTAAGAGCTCGCTCAAGAGTTTGAGCTCTGAGCAACAGCGGTTCGAGTCCAGCCCGAGCTGAGCAGCCGCTGAGCTGCCAACAGGTAGCAGGATGGCTCAGCTAAAACAAACAAACAAACAAAAAACCAGATATCATTCCCACAACATACAGCTAACCCCAAAGAGCGCACGCTCACACTGTTGTGTAACCCCCGTCTCTATCTAGTCCCAGAAAATTCCCGTCTCCCTGTTGAGGAAACTCTGTCCCCATTACGTCACCACCCCTCGCCCCCAGCCCCTGGCAACCGCTCATGCATTTTCTGTGCCTACGGATTTGCCTGCCGTGGACACGTCCCACAAATGCAATGAGACAACCTGCAGCCCTGTGTGTCCGGCGTCTGTCCCGGAGCCCCGGGCGTTCACGGTCCATGTGCACCGCGGCGAGTGTCAGGGCCTCCCGCCTTTCCATGGCTGCGCGATGTTCCACCGTCTGGAACTGATTCCTTTCCCCGCTGATGGGCGCGTGCGTTGCCTCCACCTGTTGGCGCTTGTACATAACGCCGCTGCGAACCTGCGTGTCCACGTTTCAGAGTGGACGTGTGTGTTACTGCTCGTGGGCTAGGCCTGCAGCTGTGTGTTGAACCGACGCACCGCTGGGCCGTGTCCATGGGGCAACTCGCAGACAGGCTGACCCGGGTCCTTGCCCGGACAGTGCCAAGGCATCCTACGTCATCGGGGGCCATGCTTCATACCTGGAAGGGTGGGGCCTCACCTAGCGCCGAGCTGGTTCTTAGCCCAGAACCCGGACTTTTGTGGACGTGACGATAATCATGACGGATGTAGGATGAATTTTTTTCCTGGGAGGGACCACGCAAAGGGTGGGGGAGACCTAATTCAGGTCTTAGAACGATCTTTTGGGTTATCGGCACCCCAGTTTTGGGGTAATAGTATGCACCCCCCTCCCAAATTCATGTCCCACCCAGTATCTCTGAATTCGGGACCTTGTTAGGAAATAGGAGGTTTGATGATTTAACTAAGATGAGACCAAGCGGGATCAGGGTGGCCCTAAATCCAGTAACAAGTGTCCTTGTAAAGGACAAGAGAGGACAGACACAGACACAGAGGAGAAGCCACGTGGAGACGGAGGCAGACATTGGAAAGTCTAGACAGAGGGTACAAGGAGACAAGTTGCTAAAACGTAAGGATGATAGATGACAGACAGACAGACAGGCAGGCAGGCAGACAACAGGTGGATAGGTGGGTGGATTGTCTAGATAGACGGGTGGAAAAGTGAAGCTCATTTGCTTCAAATGTTCCCCTGTTTGATGGTCTCATTTCAATGCACAGTTTATGCGTCTTTTTTTATTTTTTAAGATTTTTTATTGGGGAATTGGGGGGATGGGAACAGCGCTGGGGAATTGGGGGAAGGGGAACAGACAAGTTGCTGTCGTTTTGTTCTTCAGTCTAGTTGTGGAGGACGTTGCTTCACTGGCCCAAGTTGGCACCATTATGCGTCTTATGTTAAAAAAAGAGCTCGCTGGTTCACTGAGCCTCGCTCCGGGAGGACCCAGCCCTGCGGACACATTGCTTTTGGTCTCCCGGCCTTCAGAACTGGGAGACACCATGTTTCCATTGTTTTGAGCCCCCGCACTTGCGGTCATTGGCTCAAGCAGCCGCAGGAAACTCATGGAATGGCTGCCTTCCACGGTGGCCACTGGGCTTGCAGAGGGGACGTCCTGTCCGAGGTCACCCAGCTCCCCGTGGGCAGGGCTAGCACCCGAAACCTGGCCGCGCGGACCCGACAGCCCGGCTGCTCACCGGCACGCCGCCCGGCCTGCGTTGCGCACACGATGGGGCAGGCCGTCCGCTTCACGCGGAAAAGAAAGGCAAACGGGTTCGTTGAGGGGGTTTTCCGCTCCCCCACACCCCCGGGTCACACGGTCCCCACTCTCCTGCCATTCATGTGATGACACTGCGCGTTTCGTGAAGCAACGGACATCTAATAGCGTATAATGTTTAACTGCTGGTGCTGGCTTCCTTAGAGCAAAGGGAGCTCAGTTACCAGGTGAGTCTTTCTTAAATGATAATTTGTGCACTGAAATGAGACCGTCAACAGACACACACTCGGGGCAACGCTTCTTAACTTCTCCACCTGTGGATGTATCTATCATCTATCCGTCTATCCATCCACCCATCCATCACGTATGCATCTATCACCTATCTATGCATCCATCCACGTATCTATCTATCCATCCATTATCTGTTGATTTAGGTTATCTATCTATTTATCTTCCTGTCTTCCTATGTGTGTCTCTCTCCATCTCTTTCCCCCTCTGAATATCTATTTATCTGTCATCTCTTTCCTTTTCTCTTACACACGCACGCACACGCACACGCACACGCTGTGTAAAGCACCCCCCCAGTGCCCTTCACTCGTTCATGCCGCTGTCTGGCTGTTGCCCGCTGCCTGTGCCCGCATCGCACAGTTTGTGCTACTTGCAAACTCCTGTTTCCTGGCGGGCGCAACCGCCCGGCCGTCTTGGGCTTTCCCCCCACAACCCCCCCCCCACACACACACACAGAACGGCACTTGGGGTTAATGAATGCATCTGCCTAGCAGCTTCCTGCCTTACGCACCAGAGGCCGGCTTTGCAGCTGCAACCTCGACTTTGCTGCTGGGAGGGACACGTGCGGGCAGTGGGGGCGGGCGGGGGGTGCAGCTCGAAAATGGAAAACGACCGTCGCGTGGCCGACAGAATGCAGGGGCTCCGGTTTTCCCAGAATCTGGGCTCTGGCCGGTGAGGGACCCGTCTGGCTGTGCCCCGACTACACGGCAGAAAGACACGGAAGGCCCAGAGCCCTGAACGACGTACTGTCTTGCTGAGGAGGCAGAGATGAAAATCTAGGTGCCGCAGACAGACACAGGTGTCCCAATCCCCCGTCTCTTACTGTGCGTCTCACTTGTGCAATCCTGAGAGAAATGAACCAGGGGGGCGGGGGCAGAGATAAGAGTGCCGGGCGGCCAGCAGCCTTGCCCTGTGATCTGAGGGTTCTGCCGAGAACACACACGGGCGGGCCCTGCAGCCGCCGTGGCCACCAGCTGCCCGATGGCGGCGGCGGCTGTGCATTCGCTTTGAAATCAGGAGAACACACTGTTCCCTCGGACACAAAGCAGCGGCCGGCTGTGGGAGTCTCCGGTCTACCCAGATCGGAGACGCAATGTGAGGACAGCCTCTGAGGTGACCAGGCGGCCCCCCGTGATGCCAGGGCCGTCTTGTACGGTCCAGCCTTGAGTGGCAGCTCCCTCCACCCGCCCCGTGTGGCCTCCTCAGCAGGCTCTGCGGCGTAAGTTCTCAGATCGTTGTCATTCTCACACCTGCATGGTGTTATCTCCTCCTGGTGTCAATTTGCAAGGCCCTGCTGCCTGTCGGACGGGGGAGTGGTGCCCTTTCAGATGCTGCTTTGCCAGCTGTGTGTCTTTTTGGGTGAGGTGTCTCTTCAGGTGTTCAGCTCATGTTTAGTTGTTATCGTTGAGTTTTAAGAGCTCTCCGTGTATTTCCGACACCGGTCTTTGTTCAGGTGTGTCTCTTGCAAACATCTTTCTCGCGACTGTCTCTTTCCCGTTGCCCTTTTATAGGGCAGGAGTTTTTCAGGTTAAGGAAACCCAGTTTATCCATCATGCCTTCCCTGGCCTGTGTTGACGAGCCATCGTCACACCGACGGTCACTTAGATTTTCTCCCGTGTTACCCTGGGGGAGTTCTGTGCTCTGGGATTTCCCATTTCGGTCTGGGACCCATTCTGGGTGAGTTTTCCCAAAAGCTGTGTGTGTGGCTCTGAATCGAGAGTCCTGTTTCTGCACGTGGATGTCCAGCTGTTGCAGCTCCATTGGCCGACGACCATCCCGGCGGCATGTGTGCCTTTGCTTCTTTGTCAGAGCTCAGCCGACTCTATTGATGCTGTGTACACCTGGGCTACAGCGGGCACAATGACACTCCTTGTGTGTGTCACAGCAGGGACCATCACGACGCAGCCTGGACAGGAGCACGAGCGTGAGACTCGGGGAAAACAAACACCAAAGGCGCTCAAAAAATAGGGGGGAGAACGTCTTACCGTTACGGGGTGGAAAAGGTGTCCCTAAGCAAGACGCCGTAAAGGGCCAGATTCTGCGATACAAAAATATTAACGTGTGAAGGACGCGTGAAACGAAACTCAGAGATGCACAGCACGGGGAGAGGGCCATTTGCAGGGCGTGGGGCGGAAACGCTGACGTGAACCAGCTTTTGTTGACACGGCCCAAGCACAGCGTGGACGCAGAGCAAAGTCGGACAGGAATTCTCCTGGAGGCCAGCGTGGGTCTGTCCCCCTCTCCCCACCAGGGCTGGAAGGGGTGCTGTGTCTGGGTTGTGGGGGGCTGGCCCCCAGCCCTGAAGATCCTGCGGTAAGGGGTACTGGGGGGCCGAGACACGTCACCAACCGTGGGGAGCAGGAGCGCAGGGCAGGGGAACCTGCAGCCTTTCTGCTGACCCAGGGGGCACCTCCACGGTGCGTGGCGAGGCCAGGGTGTCATGGACACAGCCATTCCCGCCGGCGTCCTCAAAGCTCGTCATCGTGTAGAGACCCTACCCCCCATGTCGGCCAGGAGAGGGGGTCACACAGACGTCCTTTGCTGTCACCGTTGCTCGCAATCCAGTTCTTTTTTTGGTTTGTTTGCTGAGCCATCCTGCCCCCTGTTGGCAGCTGTTGGCAGCTCAGCTCGGGCTGGGATTCGAACCGGTGACCCTGTTGCTCAGTGTTCGCACTCTTGAGCGAGCTCCTAACCGCAATCCAGTTCTTACACCTGAATATTTCTATCCTCATCACTTTCAGTTACTTGTTACGAATGCACCTCCCCCTGGGAGGGGGTGGGGCTGAACCCACAGAACTTATTCTGTCTCAGCTCCGGAGACGAGCACTCTGAGACCAAGGGGTGGGCGGGTTGGCTCCCTCTGGCGTTCGCTGCAAATCCCGGGTGCTCCCTGGCTGGTGGGAGCACCACCCGATCGCTGCCTCCGCGTTCACATGCCCCTGTCCCTCTGTGCACGCGTCCTGTCCAAATCCCCCCGTTTTTAAGGGCACCGTCCTGCTGGGTTCAGGTCCCACCCCGCCCCAGCAGGCCCTCGTCCGCAGGGACCCCGTTCCTCACTCAAGCCACATCCGGAGGTCCGAGAAGCGAGGGCTCCAACATGTGAATTTGGGGGAGACACGTTTCGGCCCATGACAGCCACAGAGTGTCTCGTGTCTTTTGTGAGGTGCCCATGGCTGAGCAGAAAGCCCAAGGCAGTTTCCTCCGCTGGGCACTGCCCACGTCCTTGGGCTGTGGGTGACAAGCCGGTGTCCCAGACGAGGCTGTCGGTGGGGGCGCATAGCTCCCCCCGGGGTCCTCACCCAGCGCTTCCCGCCGAGGCAGCGGGTGAGGCCAGGTCAGCTCCGTGCCCCGTGGTGAGTCTGCCCTGGGCGCCTGCACGAGAACTCTCCTGGGAAGACCCACCGACACCAAAACCCAAGGACCACCGCGCTTGCATCCGGAGCTTTCCGATGGGGGTCCCGGGGCTGGGCGGGTGCGAGAGGTCAGTAGCGTTATTCCCAGCAGGTAAAGGTCACAAACAAGCTGTCCATCAGAGGGTGAACGGATCGACACAGTGCGGTCCGTCCACGCGCGTGGAATATTATGCGGTCACGAAAAGGAGGGAGACGCTGACATTTGCTACCACGTGGAGGGACCTTGAGGACACGGTGCCCCGTGAGTGACACCAGACACACAAGGCCACACACCGTGTGACTCCATTGATGTCAAACGTCCAGAACAGGCCCATCCACAGAGACAGGAGGTGGGTTAGGGGGACGGGGATGGGTGAGGGGACTGGAGAGTGGACAGCTCATGGGGACAGGTCTCCTTTTAGGAAGACGACCATTTTCTACAAACAGATAGACGTGATGGTTGCAGATATCGCTGACTGTGCTAAATGCCACGGAGCTGTTGATGTTTTGCAAATGGTTGCAATACTGGAGCCGAACTGCATTTTACACTGTTTATAAATAAGGGCTGGGGTGGGGCCTTTGGGGGGGGTGCGACGGCTGTGGTACGCAGGCTTTCTTTTGGGGGGCGATGCAAACACTGTGGCATTGCATTACGGGGACGGTGCCGCGTCTGCGAAGATATTAAAAACCACTGAATTGCACCCTTTAAATGGGTGAACTTACAGTATGTAAATCATCCCTCAGTAAAGCTGTTAAGAAAAAAAGAAAAACCCCAAAAAAACCAGAGCTGGGTGCGGTGACAAACAGCTGGAGTGGCCCTCAGACCTGCGTGCGCTGTCCTGTGTAGAATGAGTCACAGCCCCCACCTGCGGTCGGCCGCCCGCGCTGGGCAGCCCCTGACCTGCGTCTTTTGCAAGAGCCACCTTCTGCTCGCCCAGCGCCTGGCAGAGCGTCTGGCGGCCACCGAGCGCAGCCGTTTTTTTTTTGCTCATTTCACAAAATTTCCATCCTGCTGCCAGGGGCCCCCTCCAAACCACAAGCGCCGTGCGAGTGAGCCGCGTCTGTGAGCGCGATTCCTTTATTAATAACCACCCACGCCGCTCAGCCGTTGGGCCGTCCTCCTGGGGCCGGACACCGCGAGGCCACATTGCCGGTGCTGTGGGTGCAGAGGGGGCTGCCTGTCCCACAAGAGGTGACACAGGTGAAAGCGCGGGACTGGCGAGAAGGGCTCCTTCAGGGCTGCAGAGGGTGCGTGGGGCCTGCGACGCCCACAAGCCATTCCTTCCGTCACCTGCCTGGGCTCCTCTCCGTGGGCCTGTAACCGTGCGTGGAAGTCATATCTGTGCTCCTCAGAAGCTCCCCGCTGGACACGACAGCCCTCAGGGCGTCCAGAGGCGCGGGAGCAGAAATGGAGACCATTGCCCACACACGCGCCCTCCCTCGGAAGCCCACGGCACCGTCCACGGCGCCATTCACTTCAGAGGCACGGTTTTCCTGTGCCCTGTGTCTAAAACGCCAGCGGCGCCCTCCCACCGCCGTGCCTGTAAGCCACCCCCGGCTGTCCCTCCTGTGTCTCGGTCCCCAGCACCGAGGGACACTCACAGAAGCACAGGTCCCTTTTGCCCTGAAGCCAGGGACGGACCCGAGTGGCCGGGGACCAGGGCCAGCCCACAGATAACCGCGGGGTTTGCACCTGGGCGTGCGTGAGGGGGCAGGAAGGCGCGCACTCAAACCGAAACTTGGGGCCGTTTTAAAATGGTTTTAAGGAAGCTGTCTGTTGCAGACACTGGTGACAGATGGGGCGTCTTCTCCAGAGGGAGACACACCAGGTCGGGATGGGCTGAAATGTGAGTGAAAAACCTAGATGCACCAGGAAGGCCGTGAGGAGGTGGGGTGGGGGGACTCTCCAGCACAGGGACTGTGTGACGCCCCCCCCAAAACATACCCCCACGACTGAACGGCCAACCCCGAGACTCGCCACCGCTGGGCCAGCCGAGTGACAGCGGGGACCGCCGCGGAGCAGAAGGAGGTTTTAGGGCTACTGTGTGTGCTGGGCGGTGAGCCAGGCGTGAGGACGGGGGTACAGTGAGGCCACCAGATGCCCGGCTGAGCCCCAAGCCCCACGGCCTAATTTCAGGAGCCCCGAACTTGCACCCACTGGGATCCAACCGGCAAACCACAGTCTCGCCCGTGGCTTCACCTTGGAACGTGAGAAGTCACACCACCGTGCTTCTCTGGTTTGTTTTTTGGTTGTTTTTGTTTTCCCCCTACTTTAAATGCAAAGGCTTTTTTTTTCTCCAGCATTCAAAGAGAGGTCAACCAGAGCGCGGGAATGACAAAGTGAGTCTGGGGGGCAAAGCCCCCCGATGTTTTAAACTGGAACACATGCCTTGTGAGCTGCATGTGCAGAGAACGTGAGCCTGGACCCACCGTGCAGAGAAGGCAGAGGGCGCCTGCAGGCCGCCCGGGCAGGACCCCTCCCTGCTGGGTCAGCCCTGGCACCCGGGGTGGGCCTGTTCCACGCGGGCCCACGGGTCACCGTGGGGGGACGGCTCTGCTCGAGCTGACACCGTGCGTTCTCAGGCTGTGAATCAGTGAAAGTGGCCCCAGCTGGGAGCGGCGGGGAGCTTCCCGCCCGTGTCCATGCGTGTCCCCACGTCTCTTCCTCACCGTGAGGACGTCCGCACCGGCCCTTCGGAGCTCACGAAATGCAGGACAGGCGGCTGGGACACGTGCTGAAGGTCCCCAGGTGGGCCCGGTCACAGAGCCTGCAGCCACCAGGTCCCAATGACAAGTGAGGACATAGCTAAGGTTTGCACGGGTGGCGTGACCCAGCGGGAAAAGCCTGTGGTCCCGGAGACGGCGCTCCGCCAGGGGTTACGATGGCCGTGTATGTGACAGGATACATAGACACATATATAGACATCGGTGACAGATATAGACAGGGAGATGACTACAGGTATAGATACAGAGACAGAGCTAGCCACAGGTGCATATGGATATAGGTAGGTATATAGATCTAGACATAGATAAATATAGGTACGCACATGCACTAGCACGCAGAAGCCTTCTTTCCTGCCTTTCCCCCGTCATTCCCCGTTGAGACGAAATTCTCCCAACACTCGCCGGTCAGAGCGCACAGCTCCGTGGCCCCGGCGCACCCACAGTCCCCGCCCGCCACCGCCCCTATCCGTCCCCGCCACGTGGTCATCCCCTTCGGGGCTGATGAAAACGGTTTGCAGACTCCTCCTTTCGTGGTTCTGCGTCTCACGGGGTGGCGGAACCCTCCAGAAGCCCGCGAAAGGCACAGCAGAAAGTGACAGGCCGTGGGTCTGGAAACCGCTGCTGCGGACCACAAAGCCCAGAGTCTGCAGTCCCCCCCCCCACTCTTATTACGTGTTCAGTTTGCACGCCCCTAAAGAGCCAATTACGCGTTTGGGAAAAGCTATGGGCAGGCGCTAACTTGGGAAAACAAGACGCGAAGAAAGACGTAAGATGCTAACGGCCCTGTGGAGGCCGCTCCGTGATCTGCGGTTTTCACAGGAGGCGGGCCACTCCTGGGACGTCGCCGTGCGTGCGGCTCTGTCCCTGTGCCATCCTGGGAGGCTGGAGGGGAGCTCGGCGTCAAAACCACACCGGACACGTGATGCTAGTCGGCTAGGTGGTGCGTCACTGTCTGACCTTGACGCGCGGACTTGAAGCGACTATGAGATGATCCCCCCAACGGTGGCCATCGACTCGAATGCCTTGTAGCATCCAGGGGGGACCGCCGTGGGGGAGGACAAGGACTGATGTCTCGGGGGGCTTCCAGGGGACCTCGGCCCCTAACGAGCGCCCTTCTGGGGGCACTTTGGCATTGGGTTCCCAGGTGCAGGGTGAGTGCAGTACGGACCATGAGGTGCTATCAGCAGGAGCAGGCGGGAGGGAGGCCAGGCACAGGGTGATGGCCTGAGGAACCTGCTGGGACAGCGATGGTGCCCCCGTGTGGATGGGGCGGGCAGCAGGTGATACCCAAGATGGCCCTGGGCGGGTGGACCCCTCCTTCACCTTCTGCAAACGAGGAAGCCCGGCTGGGGGCAGTCCGAGACACAGAAACTATTTTGCAACTGGGAGCAGGGTCTCTTGCAGGATTCGTCACGAGGTCCCTTGGTCACCTTGTGCGTGCCGCCCTCCGCCGGCATCCTCACAGCCTCAATGTTGAAGCCAGCGCTCCGTGCCTCTCAGCACACTCCCCTCCAAAAAAAAGGAAAGAAGGAAACTGTCAGGGAATGGGTGGCACTGTGGGCTCATCACGGGGACCCCTCCACTGACCCTGTCGCCCCCCCTTGTGCCCTCTGCCTTCCAGATCGCCTTCCCCGGAGCCGTCGCCGGACGCACCGCCATGATGGACATAAACATGACGCGTCCGGACAACGCCACCATCATGATGCTGAAGGACCCCGTGATCGCGGCGGTGCTGCCGGCGGTGTATTCCCTGGTGGCCCTGGTCAGCATCCCCGGCAACCTGTTCTCGCTGTGGGTGCTGTGCCGCCACATCGGGCCGGCGTCCCCGTCGGTCATCTTCATGATCAACCTGAGCGTCACCGACCTGACGCTGGCCAGCGTGCTGCCCTTCCAGATCTACTACCACTGCAACGGCCACCACTGGGTGTTCGGCGAGTGGCTGTGCAACGCGGTGACGGTGGCCTTCTACGCCAACATGTATTCCTCCATCCTCACCATGACCTGCATCAGCGTGGACCGCTTCCTGGGCGTGGTGTACCCGCTGGCCTCCGCCCGCTGGCGGCGGCGTCGCTACGCGGTGGCCACCTGCGCGGCCATGTGGCTGCTGCTGCTGGGCGCCCTGTCGCCGCTGGCGCGCACGGACCTCACCTACGCCGTGGAGGAGCTGGGCATCGTCACCTGCTTCGACGTGCTCAAGTCCACCATGCTGCCCAGCGTGGCCATGTGGGCCATGTTCCTGTTCACGCTCTTCATCGTGCTGTTCCTCATCCCCTTCGTGGTCACCGTGGCCTGCTACACGGCCACCATCCTGAAGCTGCTGCGCACGCCCGACCCCCAAGGCCACGGCCAGCGCCGGCGGGCCGTCTGCCTGGCCACCGTGGTGCTGCTGGCCTTCGTCACCTGCTTCGCGCCCAACAACTTCGTGCTGCTGGCGCACATGGTGGCCCGGCTGTTCCTGGGCCGGAGCTATTACCACGTGTACAAGCTCACGCTCTGCCTCAGCTGCCTCAACAACTGCCTCGACCCCTTCGTCTACTATTTCGCCTCCCGCGAGTTCCAGCTCCGGCTGCGGGGCTACCTGGGCTCGGGGACGCCCGCCCGCAGCCTGCGCGCCCGCAGGGAGAGCCTGTTGTCCGCGGGGAGGCTGCTGGCGCCCTCCGTGTCCAGCGGCCACGTGGACGGGCCGGAGCCGGCCGCCCGGCCCTGCCTCAAGAGACAGGAGAGCGTGTTCTGAGCTGCGCGATCCAGGTGCACAGCTGGGAGGCGGCGGTCACAGCCCTCCCGTGTTTCCCGTGGCCGCCGCTGCTGCTGCTGCTGCTGCTGTCATCTGGGAGCCACAGGGAGAAGCCCCGGGTCCCCGCGTCCGGACACCACTGCTGGCCGAGGACCGACGCCGTGGCTCACACAGACCCCCATGGGTTTTCGGGACAGGGTGAGCGAGCACTCGGCCAGCCCGGCTGTGTCCTCCTCGGCCCCCAACATCCCACCAGGCCGCCCGACTGCCTCATGCTCTGCACCTCCCTAGCCTGGGAACACCCCCTTCCCACGGGATCCTCTGCTCCCCAAGCCTGACGGACCCCGGACCGGGGTTCATTTCACCCTCGGTCACCCTGGGTGCCAGGATTCAGCTGGATGACCGTGCACAGACGAACTTCAGGAAGCTCACAGATCCTTTCATGTCGCCTTGTCTCCCCAGAAGCCAAGCGTGGGGTCTTGCAGAGATGTTGGGGCTCACGCTCTACTTAAATGTCACACGCGGCAAGAAAGGACGTCCAGCAGGCATGCGCCAGCCACCCCCACCCCCGGGGGCCGAGGGTCTTCAGGCAGATGAGCAGTGGCTGAGGGTGTTGTGTGAAGGACGGCCGGTGTCTGCAGGCTACGGTGGGGCTCCCTGTGATGTTTCGGGGTGCAGCTCACCCCGAGGGCTCCCTGCAGCTGTTCTGTGGCTTCCGCCCTTGCCCGAGAGCCCCGGGCCGTGGCAAATCCTCCCAGGTCCGAGGTGGCTTCTCCACAGCCCTGCACCCAGCCCGACCCACGACCCCGTCTGGGGACCAGGCGCTTGTAAGACCGCTGAGCGCATGCGCCCGCGAGAGTGTCGGCGGCCGAGCCTCTCGGTGTCCGCCAGCCAGGTCAGCACAGGGCCTTCCTGCACCCGGGACCAACCGTGGGGGGGACCAACCGTCCCCGTGCTGCTTTGGGAAAACGAGGACCCTCCAGCCATGGAGTGATCAGGATGCCAAACCAGTGGGCCCTCAGGACCTGGAAATTTCCCTGGAACATCACAGGGGGACGCACAGCCTTGGGTGCGGGGCTTCCTTGGGACAGAACAGCCCTGGAGCCTACAAGGTGACAGCTGGGAGGGGCGAAGGGCCGGGGCTCAGGGGCCACTAGGGGGGCCGGTCGGAGGCAGGCAGCCTCCCCACCGGGGTCCCAGGTGCCGACGGGGGCTGTGAGCTGCCACTCAGCGGGGGGGACTCTGGGAGCACATGTGCCCTGACATCATTGCTTTGGAACAAAAAACACACAACTGTACCGGGGTGACTAGTGTCCCCCCAAAAGCCATGTCCGTCCGAAACCTCAAAACGGAACCTGATCTGGAAACGGGGTCTGTGCAGATGGGACTGAGTGAGGGATCTGAGAGGAGGGCGTCCTGGATCAGGGGGGCCCTGAACCCAACGACAGTGTCCTTATCGGGGACAGAAGAGGAGGGACACAGACACAGAGGGGACGCCCCGTGGAGACGGAGGCAGAGATGGGAGGGAGGCGGCCACCCGCCCGGGGACGCCTGGAGCCCCCAGGAGCTGGACGGGGCAGGAGGGACCGTCCCCTGGACCACACCTGTGTCAGGGCGAGGGCTCTTCGATGGACAAGCTGAACGCTTTTCGTGTGACGTCCACAGGGCATGCGAGTCCCTCTGCGCAGACGGCAGCTCTGAGGAGTGAGGCTGTGAAACACGGGGAGTCTCAGAAGGAAGAGGACCTGCGTTTCCCGATTCTGGGTCTGCCCATCACGTGCTGCAGACCCCAAGGCTACTTTACAAGCTGGGGACCCGATACCCACCGTCGGAAGCCTCCGGGACCCTCCACGTGCATGTTCTTTGGGGGTCAGTGGCCTGTGCAGGGAGAGAGCCGGTGACCCTGTGCTATGCTCACCCTTGGGACCCGAGAGGTGGCCTCGGGGTCCCTCAGTTCCCTTCTGCCCCAGGCCAGGGATACACCCGACCATCACTAATAGCCTTGCAGCCGGGACGGCCCCACAGGGGACAGTGTCCCAGCCACTCAGTCCCAAATGCCCATCGGTTTGCAGAGACTTGACAGCCACAGTGGGACCCTTCATGGGACAGGCTGAGACACACCCGAGTAAGGACCTCAACAGACGGACGGACGGAGGTGACTCGAAACGGGCCGGCGTTAGGGACCCAGATTGTGCACGAAGGTGGGACATCCCCCGCTCTCCCGAGCTGTCCCAAAGCTGAACCCTAGACAGCAATGTGAAGCCAACAACTCCCCGCGTGGGAAACCCTGAGCCCGCGAGACGCCCACACCTGAGCCCTGAGCAAGAAAAAGCTGTGAAAAACCTCACACGCCGGCACAGGCTGCGGCTGCTGCCTTCAGTGAGTGACTAGGCTCAGAGCCTGAATTCAGAGACGCCTGTCTAGGTAACAGTGTCACCACCACCCCCGTTTTTCCTGGATGCCGGGTCCCTGTGGCCCTTCGCGTACACAGGGTGCTCCAGCGGACGGTCGCGGGGTTTTGTCACCATGTTACTATTATCATTTGGTCGTGCAGCTCCTCGGCCAGCAAGGGCTGCTGACGCCCCCATTAGCTCCGTGTCCAGGAAGGGGACCCCCAATGTCACTGAAGTTACCAGGGGACCCACAGTGTCTTCGGCATGGCGGGGATTTCAATGCAGAAGCTGCAGCTTACGGCGACGGTCACCCTGGGTGTAGGGGTCCGTCCTACAAGCTGACGTGTCCATGGCACCATAGACATCCTCCTTCTGCCACCGGAGGGGGGCACCCACACATTTTCTCCTCCCACCCTTTCTGGAGGAGACGGCCAAGCAACCTTTTCTGAGATTCATGAGGCCTGGAGCACATCACTGGTTGGTATTCGGCCAAAGTGGAAATGATTCAGGGTTCAGATTAGTTGTTCAAAACCTCCAAGTTTGAACCTTGCCTTTTTTTTTTTTTAATTCCAAAGATTTTTTTTTTTTTAAATCTGTGCAATTCTGTCATAATCCACAGACTCTTGAGTGGCATTCAAATACCTCTATAAGTGAAGGCTCAGGAAGGAGTGGAGGTCCTGATGACACGACCAGGGTGACAGGCGTGAGGAATACAAGGGAGGCCGTGTCTGGGACGTGAGGATAAACCCCCCCAAACGACTAATGATGGAAAACTGCGACATCAGCTTTTCACGTGGCTGACCCCTTCATCCCACAACAACGGGGTAGGCGTTGGACCCATTTTTCATAGGAGCAAACTGAGGTACAGAAAGGTGGGGAGACCCGCCTGGGGTCCCCGAGCTCGTGAGCGGGAGAGCCAGGATTTGAACCCGGTTCCCATCACATGCCTACGGGAGCCCAGGGTTGCTTTGGAATTGTCACCTCAATGCCATAGCTGACTCTGGCCCGTCCACCATGTCTTTGCTGAGTCTGTGGTCCACCTGGTTGGGTCACCTCACCGTCATCGGCATGTTCCTGGACGGTAAGTCAACAGAAGGTCAAAACGCCACTGGGCCTTTCTGCTGTCCTCATCAGCTATCCTGAGACGGGAAGCCGGGACATCCGAGCAGGGAGATGGCGTCACCTGGCTCCCAGGAGACGGACACTGCTTGTCACTTGGGCCCGATGGACCCGTGATGTAGGATGTTAACGTGACCAGGACCTGATGAGTGTACGGGAACTCTCCATATTATGTTGACAACCTCCTCACACATCAAAAAGTATCCCAAAATAAGCCATGTTTTTATTTTCTTTATAAGGAGATGATTGGCTAGCGCGTAGAACGAAATCGGAGCGTTGAGGGGCTCCGCTGTGGAGATCCGGGAGGCGTTTGGCCCGATCAAATGCTTCCAGAGTTTATGCTAAAACGACAAAGGGATGGGTTATCGAAAACGTTGACCCTTCAATAAATGGTGTTCAGGTTTCTCTTTGGAATACCTGCTCTGTTTTCTTTGTCATGACGACACTCAAGTGAGGCCATCGCTGGCTGTGAAGGAATGAAAGGGGTGCCCCCAAACTCAGTTGGCAGGTGGGCACCACATTTGACACCATCTCTGGTATGCAATGTGAAAAGAGGGACGAACCCCTTATCTCGAACTTTCCAAATAACCGTCGACGAGATGAGCCAGCTATAAGCACGTCATCATTGAGCTTTAAGTGCCCCTCGAATGCTGTACTTAGAAATAGTCATTGCATTGATTAAATATTCATGATGAATATTTAATTGATTGGATCGTCAGTGATAAATATGAATGGCACATCATTCACATCTAATGAAATAAATATTTGATAAAAACATTATTATTATTATTATTATTACCTCTAACATTTGAAGGAAACATAAAACTTAATCTGCTGGGAAATGACCGCCCCCCAACACTCCAATGTGTGGGATGTTTTGTGGCAGGCTGTCCCCGTCAGGCCAAATGGTGAATCAGAACCCACCTTTGAGAAACCGCCTGGTGGGCGGTCACCCCTCCAGGGTGGGGAACAGGGGGGCAGGGGTGGTGCAGGATGGGGGAGGTATAGCTGTGTCCTGTCCTGCTTCATGGCCCTGCACGGGGGGAGCACCAGGGACCAACCAAGCGACCTTCAGATCTGCTCTGAGGCTGAAAGCTCAGCTGTGAGGGCCAAGGGGGTGAGGCGTGCTGGCTTCTGGGCCCATGGCCGTCCCGCCACCCCTGCCCCCCCGGACCCCCAACTCCACGAGGAAGCCACTGAGACCCACGGCTGACCTCCGGTCCCCAGATGTGTATCAGGCATCAAAACCTCATTTGAAGGACAATCCGATGCCTTCGGGGCACCACGCAGTGCAGAAGGTTAAGGACAGGAAATCGGAGGTAATGACACAATCAGACATGTAACAGGAGTCCACAAACATACGCATACACGGTGTACATACAGACACACGCACACATACACACCCATGTGTACACATGTATGCATATGTGTGTGTTTGTCTGATTATCACACTGGGGTGTCACAGTGGGGGTGCTCCTGGCATCTGGCGGGTGGATGCCCACCCACAGTGGCGCTGCTCAGCCCCACGGGGTGCAGGGTGCCCCACATCAGAGTCACCCAGTCCTGGACGTCAGTGGTGCCCAGGCTGAGAAGCCTGCCTTAGCATCAGAGGGCCGGTGTGTCTCATCTGTGTGTCTATCAATTCATCCATGCTGTCTATCAATCATGCATCTATATCTATCATGTCTTTCTATCGATCTGCTATTACTTACCTATCATTATCTATCCATCCATCATTTTCTATCCACTTATCTATCACTATCTACCGATCTATCATCGATGTATATATTATAAATACCTAGCAATCTATTGATCTATCCATCTATTGTATCTAATTCATCTAGTCGAAGGATAGCGATTCTCTTACCAGAGAACCAATCGCGATCGGCGTCTGAAGACATTTTTGGTTGTCACAACATGGGGGGAAGGTGCTGCCATCTAGTGGCCTGAAACCAGAAATGCTGCGAAATATCTTGCAAAGCACAGAGCGGGCCCCCCCAAAAATGAATGACCCGGCCCCAAATGTCAGCAGTGCTGAGGTTGAGAAGCCCTGCCTTAGCACGAGACTCTGCCTATCTATCTATCTATCTATCTATCTATCTCTCTATTATCTATCTATATCTATCATGTATCTATCTATCGTCTATCATCTATCCATCTATCATCTATTTATCTATCATCTATCCATCTATCATCTATTTATCTATCATCTACCTACCTACCTATCATTTATCTGCCTATAGATATGGTGCCACTCATCTCGGCTCCCCACTGCGCGCTTGGGGACCCCCTCTTCTCTGCCCCCCACCGCGTCCTCGGGGACCCCACCATGGCACTCACCCGAACCTCACATCTCCGCCCCCTTCCACCGATTCACAAGGGACCTCGCGATGTGGGGGTCCTAGGGGAATCGCCCCCCCCACCTCCAGGTTCCCCCACCCACGTCCCAGGCGGCCCGGGGAGCGTCAGCGAGCAGGGGGCGGGGCTCCCGAGGGGCGGGGTTACAGCAGGCCGGGGGGCGTGGGCGGGGCTTCGTCGGAGCCGACTCTGAAGTGATGCCGGGCGGGCCCGGGGCGGAGCTTCATTCGGGGCGGGGCGGGGTCTCACTCGGGGCGGGGCCTCGTTAGGAACGGACGTCTGGAGGGGAGGGGCGGGGTCTCGCTTGGGGCGGGGACTCACGGGGCGGGGGCGGGGCCCCGGCGGGGTGGGACTCCAGCGGGGCGGGGCCTCGCTAGGAGCTGACATCTGGAGGGGCGGGGCCTCACTGGGCGGGGGCGGGGCCCCGGTGGGGTGGGACCCCCAGCGGGGCGGGGCCTTGTTAGGAGCGGATTTCTGGAGGGGCGGGGCCTCACTGGGGCGGGGGCGTGGCCCCGGTGGGGTGGGACCCCCCCAGCGGGGCGGGGCCTCGTTAGGAGCGGACCTCTAGAGGGGCGGGGCGGGGCCTGCCTCGGGGCGGGGCGGGGCCTCCCTCGGGAGCAGCAGAGCCCAGTGCGCGCAGCGCAGGTCCGGGAGCCGGGCTGGGGCGCAGGGAGCGCGGCGCGGGGTCGGGCATGAGGATGATGTACCCGGTGATCCGGAAGCTGCTGCACAAGCGCGTGGTGCTGGCCAGCGCCTCCCCGCGCCGCCAGGAGATCCTCAGCCAAGCGGTGAGCGGCCGGGGCGGCGCGGGGCTGGGGTCTGCGTCTGTCGGGGGCGTAGGACGGCGGGGGCGGGCACGGGAGGGGGCGGGGCCTGCAGCTGGGGCCCGGGGACCGGGGGGCCTGGGCCTGGCGACTGGGGCTGAGGTGCGCAGGCGCGGGCCTGGTGCCGGGGTCTGAGGGCCAGGCTGAGCCCCAGTGCCTGCGGCTCCCGTGACCAGCGGGGGCCTGCCTGCCGGCCAGGACCTGGCGACCGGGTCCAGGTGTGTGGGCTGGCGGGGGGGGCTAGGAGTCTATGTGACCTGCGGCCTCCGTGTGCAGGCCGGGCCTCTGGGCCTCGTGAGTGTGCAGGGCTGCCAGGCCAGGCCCAGCCCGGTCCATTTGTCCCGGAGCTGGTGTCGGGGGAAGGGACAGCCGGGTGGGTTGCCCAAGGGGGCCGGGGGAGTTTTGCCCTGTGTGCTGAACGCCCACATTCCCACCCCTGGTGGGACGTCAGTTCTCTTCATGCCTGGCCTCCTGCAGGGACTCTTACCTGTTGATAGTGTTAGGGGACCAGGTTAAAGCAGCCCTAGTCCCCGCTCACGCAGCATTTTTTTTCTTTTTCTTCTTGTTTTTGCAATTCTTGGGGGCAGGATATTTTCAGTTACTAGGGTGAAGCACCGGCCTTTGGAACACCCTGGGAGCTCTTTGAACCCTACGATCGGTGTGTCCTGCACCTCAGTCAATATCCCCCCTCCTCCCCGGTCTTCATGTGACTGACGTGTGTGCACACAGATGTCTTCCCTCCAGGTCTGCCAGCCCCAGCCAGTCCCCGAGTTAGCACCGGGTGAAAACTCAGGGAACACATGAGATAGCCGGGGAGGCGGGCTGCACGTGGAAAAGGCGGCGTTTGTTGTCATCCTTGCACGTTCTGCCCCACGTCGTCGCGCTCTCCTGACAAACCCTCAAGACCCCTCTTGTCTCCTGTTCCAGGGTCTCAGGTTCGAGGTAGTTCCTTCGAGGTTTAATGAGAAGCTCAGCAAAGCCTCCTTCCGTACCCCTTACGAGTACGCCATCGAAACCGCCAAGCAGAAGGCGCTGGATGTGGCTCGCAGGATACACCAGGCAAGGGGCTTTGGTTGCGGCTGCCTTGGGTTCTCTGGCCAGGAGGGGTTTCCAGGTTTTAAACAGGCATGTTGTAAATAAGTGCCATTGACAACGTGCCATGAACGGAGCTTATTTAGTGCTGAGGGTTACGGTGCCGTGGACTAGTCCATTCATGTGAGAGTATCCTTTATGTCACAGAGCTTATCTGTTACTTTGCTACTATGTAACATGCGATTGTAGTGAATATAACAGTATCATTTACAATGAATATTAAGGTAGTTTATCTATTACCGTGTGTGACTATATAATGTACTAATATGATTACTAGAATAGTGTCACTTATTACCTAGAATTAATGTAGCTTACCTATTACTGTGTGTTACTTTGTAACATACTATTGTAACGGACATAATAGTATCACTTATAGAACTCATGAATTACTTTGTTACTGTGTAATATACCATTGCGATTAATATAATAGAATCACTTATTATATAGAATGTAGTGTATCTATAATATTACTATGTTACTTTGTAACATACCACTGTGATTCACATAATAGTATCATTTACATGATATAGCTCATGAATTACTTTGTTACTGTGTAATATACCATTGTGATTAATGTAACACTGATATTTATTATATAGCATTAATGGAGCCGATTACGGGGTGTTACGATGTAATATGCTACTATAGTGACTATAATAGTGTCACTCATTACATAGAATTAATGTAGCTTATCTATTACTATGAGTTATAAGAACACCCTATAGCAATTAATACAATAAATGCATTGTAGTTAATGCTGTAATAAATGACTGGCATCAATAAAAGGATATTGACGGATTGATTTTCAACAGCAGAAAGTTAGCATTTAAGTGCAACCCAAGTTCAGGGTTGCATGCAGATTTCTGGTGAGCATGTCAGGGTCCCACTCCTGTCCTGCTGGGCACAGAGGGGACACGCAGATCTTGATTTCCGAAGTTAAGCCTGGCTGCTTGCCAGGGACGCCGTTTCACGTGCATGATATCCCAGAAATGTTTCTGTAAGACACGCAGGGGCCTCTCTTCTAAAGCTTAGTTTGGATTTCTTGCAGAAGGACCTCAGGGCCCCCGACGTCGTCATCGGAGCGGACACTATTGTGGTGAGTCCAGCTTCTGGCCTCCGCTTTTCTTTACAGGTTCCTGGCGTCCGGAGCCCACCTGTGGGCGGGACTGGTTCCCCTGGAGGCTCCAGGGGAGGGTCTGGCCCGGGCCTCTCTCCCAGCGTCTGGGGGCTACAGGCAGTCCTTGGTGTCCCTGGCTTGTGGCTGCATCACCCAACAGCTGCCTCAGTCTTCATATGCCTCCTCCTCCTGTGTGAGTGTGTGTCCAAATGTTCCTCTTCTTCTAAGGACACCGGTCATAATATGGAGGCCCCCCCCAACACTCACACACTCACATGGATTGATCCTCACCAAAATTCTGCTGGGCATAGTCCTCTGTCCCTGCCCCTGACTGGCCTGCTGGCCTCTATGCTGAGGTGCTTCCACAGTCTCCTGGCGAGGGGTCGCCCATTTGAACCTTGACACACTCCAGGATCCAAAAGTAACCGGATGGAGCGATTCCGGGGTCGACCTCACTGTTGTATGGTCCTGGCAGCCTGATTTGATGTTTTTGGCAAGAACCAGACACGATTTCTGGTTCACGGTTAAGGGTGTTTCTATGTGGAAGTTCAAGAGTGAACAATGCTGGTTCCTCAAAAAGTTAAACACAGAATTCCCATGTGACCTGGCAATTGTACTGCTGTGGGCTGAACTGTGTCCCACAAAACTCACAGGGCGAAGCCCTCATTCCCAGGACATCAGAATGGGACTTCATTTGGAGATGGGTCTTTAAAGAGGGGATTAAGGTAACAACATGAGGTTACTAGGTGGGCCCTGACCCAATAGAACTGTGTCCTTATAAGAAGAGGAGGCGAGGACACAGACACACACAGAGGGACGGCCATGTGAGGACACGGGGAGCAGACGGCCGTCTGCACACCCAGGAGAGAGGCCTCAGTGGGGACCAGCCCTGAGACACCCGGATCTCGGACTCCAGCCTCCAGGACCGGGAGGGAATAAATGTGTGTTGTGTTAGCTGCCCAACCTGTCATGCTTTCTGGCGGCCCTAGCAAACATACCTACTCTTATGTACGAGGTCTGACAATTAAGTTCACAAACTTGTTGCAATTATGTTGCTAACTTTTTTTGATATCAGAGGGATTATTCATTATGAATTTGTACCAACTGGACAAACAGGTGACCAAGTTTACTGTTTGGAAGTGCTGAAAAGGCTGCGTGAAAAAGTTAGACGACCTGAACGTTTCGCCAACAATTCATGGCTCTTGCATCACGACAATGCACCAGCTCACACGGCTCTGTCTGGGAGGGAGTGTTTAGCCAGGAAACAAATCACTGTATTGGAACCCCCTCCCTACTCACCTGATCTGGTCCCCAGTGACTTCTTTCTTTACCTGAAGATAAAGGAAATATTGAAAGGAAGACATTTTGATGACATTCAGGACATTAAGGGTAATACGATGACAGCTCTGATGGCTGTTCCAGAAAAAGTTCCAAAATGGCTTTGAAGGGTGGACTAGGCGCTGGTGTCTGTGCATAGCTTCCCAAGGGGAGGACTTCGAAGGTGACCATGGTGATATTCAGCAATGAGGTGTGTAGCACTTTTTCTAGGATGAGTTTGCAAACTTAGTTGTCAGACCTTGTACATACTAAAAATCATTGAAAACATGCGCTCACAGACCCACAGATAGCAGAAAACAAACTGATGGTTGCTAAAGGGAAGGATGGTAAAGGGGATGGGGAAAAATACTCGTGTATTCCAACAGTGTTGTACACACATGCTCGTAGTAGCATTATGTACAGTGGCTGAAAAGGGAAAAACCCAAATATTCATCAACCAGTGAACAGATAAACAAACCGAAGGGGGTAGGGGGTCCATCCACACAGCGGAATACTCGGCCGTGAAAAGGAGGGAGTCTCTGACACTTGCGACAACGTGCAGGGACCCTGAACACACGGTGCTCAGTGACAGAAGCCAGACACACAAGGTCACATAGTGTGTGAGTCCGTTTATGTGAAACGTCCTGGACGGGCCCGTCCACAGACAGGAAGTGGGTTAGGGGGAGGGGGACAGGGAGTGACGGCTCATGGGGACGGCTGTCCTTGGGGGTGATGGAACATTCTGGAACCAGAGAGCGATGACAAGAGGACGACATTGGGACTGTGTTAATTGCCACTGGACTGTTTAGAATGGTGAATTTTATGTTATGTGACTCTCACGTCAGATGAAAGAAAAACGCTGGGCAGAGTGGCGTGCAGACCCAGCTCGTGGTGTGGAAACGACCCCATCCCTCCTGTTTGTCTTGCAGACGGTCGAGGGCCTGATCCTGGAGAAACCCATAGACAAGCAGGACGCGTACCGCATGCTGTCTCGGTGGGTGCCGGGTGGCCCGCCTGTCGGGGACGCGCCCGGTGTCACAGCCTGGGGCGGGCTGAGGGACCACGGGTCCTCGTGCAGTCAGTGCGTCACCACCCTGGTCACCCTCCCGGGTTAGGTCAGAGGACGGGGCCGGGGCCCTTGGTGTCACCCCACTGGGGCTCTGTCTGGGCTCTGTGTACCCATCACCTTCATCTCTGCTCCCTCGTCATCCATCTCAGCTGGCACCCTCCCTGTACCTGTGTGCATGAGACCGGCTGTCCCCACAGCCCAGCACACCTGAGCTGCTGTCCAGGCGATGGGGAGGTGGACCTGGGCCAGCCGTGCTGTGTCCTGAGGGACACAGGCCAGCAAGCAGACCTCCAGAAAGAGCCAGTGGAGAGCAGCCCCATCTGGGTCCTGCCTGCATGCCTGGCCTCTCCTGTTGGGGTGCTGTGCCTCCGATGACCTTGACCTTGAGTCTTGTAAGCGACGGCCCCTGGTGGTGTCTCCCGCTCTGACACCGATGACCCCCTCCGCCACCCGCAGCCACTCACACCAGCCTCTCTCCAAGGTTTCCTGGGAGACGCAGTGAGCGGACGCTGGGGGACAGGGAGCGAGGAATAGGGCCCGACAGTGGGGTGTCGCCTGTTGCTGGCAGGGAGCGTGCCTGGTGGCTCCGCTGCCACCTGAGACGCCGCCATGCCTGCGGCTGTGTCTTGCAGGTTGAACGGGAAGGAGCACAGCGTGTTCACGGGGGTTGTCATCATCCACTGCTTCAGCCAAGGTACGCACGGTCCCCTCCTCCCCAGGGACACGAGGGGACTTGGGCCTGAGGGGTTGGCTCAGGGCTCACGGGACAACAGCTCTTCTCTCCCACCGTCAGGGAAAGTTGGGGTAACGTGGGAGTCAGCGTGCGCTGTCCAGTGGCAGACACACGGGCCCCACTCGTAAGACCCCACCCAGCACGAGCCCCGCACGCGTTTTCTTTGACACCTTTGGGTTATGCCACGCCGATGAAAAGTCTTTGAAAATGCACAGAAACCCCGAGGAATAATGGTTAGAGCTGCTCTGAAGACTGTGTCGGTTGGGCAACGCCCCCGAGACAGACTTTGCGCTCCTGCCCTGGGGTTCCCTCGCCGCATGCCACCGATGGCTGGTCACGCATCTGCTTAGCCGTGACTGGGCCACCTTTACCTCTTATTCACCCCAGGACAGCTGGCATTGGGGACTCTCCCAAGTGACCCCAAAGCTGCCATGCTTGGGGCTTTCCCAACCCCACGGCCGGGGCCTGGTGACCCCAGAGGCTCCATTCCACGAATCGCCCCAGAAAACCGGAAGCCCCGTCTCGTGCCGTCTGCAGGCTGCAGCTTTTCCTCCTCTTTGCTGATTTAGCTTGTGCGTTTTCTGTAATTTTGTCTCTCGTTTCCCTTGTCTAACAATGAACCTTTTTACGCCCACGAACGAACCGTTTCTGAGTTGCACGCGAAGTTCAGGCGAGTCCCCCTCCCACGCGGGGCCGTGCCCTCACCGGCAGAGCTGTGTCGTTCCAGGCGGCCAGCTGGAGTTGGAGATCTCGCACTTCTACGAGGAGACGATGGTGACGTTCGCGCAGCTGTCGGAGGAGCTCCTGTGGGAATACATCCACAGCGGGGAGCCCATGTGAGTGTTTCTAGGGCCCGCAGGCCCGCGGCACCCTCAAGGGCACCGTGGGGTCGCACCCTTTCCCGGGGCCTGTGTCTCGGGGACAGAGAGCGGAACGGGGCACGATGCAACTGTGCTGGGGTCTCAGGGCGGAGGAACGGGCTTCCAGGGCCCTTGTCCCCTTAAGGGGGTCTCAGCACGGGTGCCCGGGAAAGACCGAGGCCCAGGACCCCCATAAAGAGACATGAGAATGAGGCACCTGGGGCCAGGGGTGCCCTGTGCAGAAGGGCAGGGCCATGAGGGGGCTTGGGGCTTGTGGGCACCCCCATCGCCCACCGGGCACCAGGTGTGGAGGACAGCTGCCTGTGGGGCCGCCGTGGGGTGGCCCGTGTTTAGGACCAAAGACCGCCCAGGACGTGCGCCTGGAGCTGGACGCCCCCACAGGACGCCACCCGGCTTGGAGATGGCTCGCTGGGTTCGGTCCCCACGTCCCGTCTGGTTGCCGTGAAACGGTGGCCCTGTCTGCTGGCCACCACCTCCTGTAACCGTTGTCCTTTTCTCCTTCCCCGTGGGGACCCCTGTCCCCCGCGCTCAGGGACAAAGCCGGAGGCTACGGCATCCAGGCCCTGGGCGGCATGCTGGTGGAGTCCATCCGGGGAGACTTCCTCAACGTGGCGGGCTTCCCGCTGAACCACTTCTGCAAGAAGCTGGCGGAGCTGTACCGCCTGCCGGGCGCCGAGGGCCTGCAGCGGGGGAAACACAGCTCCGGCCCCACCGCGGAGACCTCCGAAAGCCTCCGCGAGGACGGGCGTGCCGGCCCAGACCGCGGCGGGGCCCAGGCCGAGGGTGGCGACCCCGCACGGGCTCCGGGCACGCGGGACGCGCACCGCAGCTGGACCGCAGAGAGCCTGCCCCCGTTCCCGGCCGGACTTCTAGAGCTGATAGTCGGCTTCAAAGCATCGAAGGTACCTGAACAAGTGGCCGAAACAGTGGCCACAGGCGGGGGGGGCTGACAACCACAGGAACCCACCCGTCTCCATTCTGGGGGCCAGGAGGCTGCCACCACGCTGTCCCAGGGCTACGCGCCCTCCGGAGGCCCCAGGGGACGGTCCCTCCTGCCCCGTCCAGCTCCTAGGGGCTCCAGGCGTCCCCGGGCGGGTGGCCACCTCCCCCCATCTCTGCCTCCGTCTCCACGTGGCGTCCCCTCTGTGTCTGTGTCCCTCCTCTTCTGTCCCTGATAAGGACACTGTCGTTGGGGTCAGGGACCCCCTGATCCAGGACGCCTTCCTCTCAGACCCCTCACTCGGTCCCATCTGCACAGACCCCGTTTCCACATAGGACCGTTCCCAGGTTCTGGGGGTCAGGGCCTCTGTCTTTCTGAGGCCACCATAACAGCGTCGCAGCCGACTTGCTGCCACACTGCGTGGCTTGAGACAGAACAGGGACTTTTGCGATCGGCTGGGGGTGGGGTCATTGCCTCAGACTTCCTGGGGTGCACAGCCTGCTGTGTGAGGCCCGAGTTCGGGGCTGTGGGGGCCCCGGTCAGGGTCCAGCCGGGTCAGGGTCTCCGTGTTTGAAGGCGAGCCATCCTCATGGGACCTCAGCCGCGGGAGGCGGGGCCGGACGCCCTCCGGTCCTGCTGGCCAGGCGTCAGGTGGACTGTGGCCCCAGGTCAGCAGGTGCGCACGGGGCAGACCAGTCCGCATGTGTGTCCTCCATCCCCCGTGACCTCGGCTGTGCCAGCCAGACAGCCTCCCGGTGCAGCCAGGACCAGCAGCCCGCGGGCGCCCTTGGCTGCAGCCCCCACCGTGTGTCCTCAGATGTCATCGGTGTGCTGCGGCCGCTCGCAGGCACCGCCCCGAAGGGCCCAGGCCGGAGCGTCGCGGGCAGCAGCTGGCCTCTGAGCGCCTGTGGGCGCCCTTCCTCACCCGACGGCTGTGACACGGCTGTGACACGGCTGTGACATGAGCTCCGGCTTTCCCTGCCCTCCCTACGAGGCCAATCTCCAGCTGCTCTTGCAGTTTGGGCGCCCCGGGGAGTTGGGGACGGTTGGTGGCGGGTCCCCCATCCCTGGGGCCCAGTGGGGGCCATGGCCATGGGTAGGGCAGGGGCATGTGTTGGGTGCCGGGCTCAGGCTGCACCCTCCCACAGGGGACCCCGGCCACCTCCCTGTCCCTTCGTCATCAGGACAGAGTCTGCAGTGATTAGGAGAGAAAGGTGGTTATGCTGCACTCAAATTCTCTCATTCACCTAAAAATAGTAACAAAAATAGCACTTCCACAGAGCATTCCACTGTCACACACCTGAACTGTACTGTGGTTCCAGAGTGTCTGTCTGTCCATCATCTATCCATTGTCATCTAACTATCCATCATCTATGTATTTATGTGTCACCTGTCAACTCTGTATCATCCATCCATCCATTTATCCATTTATCATCTATCCATCCATCCATCCATCATTTATCTATCATCTATCCATCCATCCATCATTTATCTATCTATGTATCTATCTATATCCATCTAGCCATCCATTTATCTATCTATCCATCTATATCCATCCATCCATTTATCTATCATCTATCCATCCATCCATCATTTATCTATCATATATCATCTATCTATCTATATATATCCATCTAGCCATCCATTTATCTATCTGTCCATCTACATCCATCCATCCATCCATCTATCCATCCACCCACCCATCCATTTATCTATCATCTATCCATCCATCCATCATTTATCTATATCTATCTATCCATCCATCCATCTACATCCATCCATCCATCTGTCTATCCATCCACCCACCCATCCATTTATCTATCATCCATCCATCCATCATTTATCTATATCTATGTATCTATGTATCTATGTATCTATGTATCTATCTATCTATCTATCTATCCATCCTATGACGGGCCAGCCGCCACAAGTCGATCAGTACCTGAAGGGGGGAGCGGGAATTAAAGAAAGAGACACTCACACAATTGTTGATTCGGCCGGTCTTCACTGATGGTGAAGTACTGAGTTTATTTTTCCTCACCAATATATGCAGTTTGAGTACGTGCAACACTGCAGATACAACTACGCATTACCTCATACAGAAGCAGATCATTAACTATCTACTGGAGACTTAAAGATCAGAGGGGCTTTAGGGGATTAGCTTCCCAGGACACTTTCTTCCATTAACCAAGATAGCCATCTATCTATAGTATCTCCTAAGGAACTGGCCATCCTCACCACATACCTCAACAACTTGCAAGCACTCTCCAGGTGCAGGCAGAGACAATGCCTTAGGAGCAGAAACAGGTTAAGCATTAACTGAGCCAGTCTGTAAGGCTCTGAATTACCTGTAACCATGGCTCCCCACATCTCCCCCTTTTTTATTTATTAAAGCCCACCTGTGACCCCAGGTGGCAGCGAAAGACAGTGCCTGTCTTAGGCGTTTCCCTTGTAAGTAATAACCTTACCCGTCATTGGCATTTTATTATCTTACGATGAAACCCTGTTTTAGGTTGGTTACCCCCAGGGAAATCTTACCCGTCATTGACTAACCTGCCTTCGCTAACTGTGGGGGGGTGGAGCAAGTAAACAAGTGGCCAGTCTTAAGGCATTGCCCTAAGTTTAATTTTATGGATATTGGTTTGATATCCAGTATCCTATTGATGAAACATTTAATGAGGATGGGGAGTAGGCACAGAACCAGACAGACACAGATGCCCAATGCAAGGAACGTCATAACAGAATGGGCAATATTAGGCATAGAGGGCAAAACATTCCTAAGAATATCAACAAATTCAGAAGCAGCCTGAGCTGCATTAAATTTTAAGGGTTCAGCTTTTTTTATATTTTGGATTTCATCATGAAGCCGGAGCATGTTTAAAGATAAGTTAGTATCATGCCAAATTCCTTGAAGATGTAAACGAACCCGATTCTAATCATGCTGACTATTATTATATTTTTTAGAAGTAACACATATCTAATGATATTTTGGATGACATTTTAAATGAGATTTAACTTTCATACCCTGAATTACATCTCCCATATACTGAACTGTATCATAAAGGGCATTCACCTTTTGCTCCAATTTCTCATTAATAATTTTTTGGGTCCCTAAAGCTAAAGTAACATTTTTAGAAAGAGTATTAACATAATGAGCATTTTGAATAGTCTGAGAAAGAGCCACGGCTGCTGTAGCAGCAGTTGCAATCACAGTAACCAAAGCCATAATTCCTGCAATTAGAAGTCCAATAAACCGTTTTGATCTACTCAAAGCATACTCAATTTCTTTGAAGATTTGCAAACTTCTTTTAGCATATTAAGGTCCAGAAATATTAACAGGAAGCATAACAAAAGATGGTTGTTTAAGTATCATAACATGAGTTCCCAATGGTACCCAAGAAATACAATTTGCTAAAGAACAATTACTACAAGATACATTAAACTGATTTCCTATAAAGTGTACAGTAACATTCCCAATCAAGAGTGCATAAGGGGAAGGAACACAAGCAGATACATTAACAGTTTTAGCAATGGTAGTCCAATCTCTAGTCCCATCTTTTCTGACACTCACATGACTGCAGGGAGTGTCTGATTTACAGAACTCAACCATTTGAATAATTTCATTTATTACTCCCATAAGTCTCCATAGTGAGTTTTGCTGATGTTGTGTGTCAGAATTTCAAAGTCCAGAAGTCAGTCCTCGGCCCACTTGTTTGATTACTTTGCAACCAGTCAATGATATATCGACCTGTCCCAGGGATGTCATATCGGACGGGGCTGTTTCCATGACAGTCTCTCCACGGGACAGTTTTGGTGTTAAATCCCAACTTCCTGGGAGTCACCAGGCCGGACCAAACGATCTGGAATCCACATTGGAGTGTCTGCGTTCTGTTGTGAGCATGTCTTTTTTTCCTTAGTCCTGCGTTCCTAGGAAGAAACATAGACATTCCTTCCCCCACACAAGGACCAAATCTAGTCCTTGTTAGATAAAATTGTTCATTATAAAGACGTTGTAAAGAATTTAAAAACTGAAAATTTGAAATTTTAAAATTTGAAAAATAGGTTCAGTTAAGGTTGGTATTTGCTACCCAAGGAATACCTATAGTCTCTCCCTTTTTTATTTATTAATTGAAATGTTAGGGATAGACGAGTACATGTTTATGTTACCACAGTCAAGTCTGTGCGATTGAATATAAGAAAATTATTAAATTAATTATACTGGTGAATTTTGGAGTAAGACATTTTTAATGTCCCTAATGTTGAGAATTATTTTGTGGAGTTCATCTAGAATAACGAAAGGTGTCCACCTCGCCAACGAGACCACTCCACATAATGTGTGACTGACCCTCAAAGTAAAAAAAAAAATACTTACAGTTGACTATACTTATTTTCAAGTACACCCAAAGTTAATTAATATTACTTACTTATACTTAAAAATATTTACAGTCAGACAAAGTTTATGAATCTTAAAATTAACTACCGTATACTTAACATTACCTAATATTAATTAAACTTAACCCTATAATTAAAAATACCTAAAAGCTAGTATACTTGACCTGATTTTTATATTTAACCTCATATTTAAAAACATCTAAGATTAAGATATTGGGTGGTTTTAAAAAATTTTATTCCATTAATATCTGCTAGGAGTTTGGAATATTTATTAAAAGATTTAAGATGACCCATCTAATTGAAATCTTTTGTTACTGAAGTTAAAGCAAAATTGCCAGAGTCCCCATTATTTGGTGATGTTAGGCTGTCTGGCAGGAATATTTTTTATAACCTTGAAAAGCATAGGCTTTTGCAATATAATATATGATATTAATAGATCTTAATTTATCTCTTAATGTCTCTGTGATAAGCCAGAAATAGACAAATTCAGACCTATTTAATAATTGATATTTTGGTATTTCGTTATTTTGAAATACCTATTAAAATATTTAATAACTTTTATTATTATATATAATTTGGTAAAACTAAGAAATTAGTTTTAGTTAAATATATTTATTATTATTTTAATTAATAAAGTTTATTTATTTATTTTTTGTTAATTAATTATTATAAATTAATAATACCATCCGGAGGTAAAAATATTATAAAACATATAAAACATAGACAAAGATAGACTTCAGAGACTATATATATAAACAGAATTATTAACAATTGTAGAGAGGATTTAAGATCTTATACTTGGTTTTATAACTTTAAGAGACTGCAATAAGGAGTGTGGGGGGGGGCGCGGCTGCTGCCGCCTGGGTTTAAAAGTGCCTTTTTTTTTTTTTCTCTTTAGTCATCCCAGCCTCAAGTTTAGGAATCTCAGGCGGTGCCTATAGAAGCGGCGGGTGGAAGAATTTCCTCATTTTCAGTTTGCTTCACTTTCTCTAGCTTGCAACCCTCACGCTTAAGATCTAAGCAATCCCTGATCCAAGTCCATAACCCAAATGTTTCCACAGGGACCTGCTTAGGTCCGTGGGCAGCATAATAATTTTGTAACTGCTCTCCCACTTTCTCCCAAGTTCCCAGACTGACAGTGCCTTCTTCTGGAAACCATGGACAAACTTCTTTTACAAATTCTAAAAACTTATCTAGCTGTTCTCTGCTCACCCGACTGCCACGGGCGACAAGCAATCTCTTAAGTCCTCTGACATACAGGTCCTTGCTGCTAGCGTGACCCATTTTCCCTGATGTGTCTCACTCACCGCGCATCCAATGAAATAAGCTCCTCTTTGAGCCGGGCCCTTGCCACGCGGTGTTCCTCACTATTACCCCCGTATTCAGGTCCCTGTTCGGGCGCCAAGTATGACGGGCCAGCCGCCACAAGTCGATCAGTACCCGAAGGGGGGAGCGGGAATTAAAGAAAGAGACACTCACACAATTGTTGATTCGGCCGGTCTTCACTGATGGTGAAGCACTGAGTTTATTTTTCCTCACCAATATATGCAGTTTGAGTACGTGCAACACTGCAGGTACAACTACGCATTACCTCATACAGAAGCAGATCATTAACTATCTACTGGAGACTTAAAGATCAGAGGGGCTTTAGGGGATTAGCTTCCCAGGACACTTTCTTCCATTAACCAAGATAGCCATCTATCTATAGTATCTCCTAAGGAACTGGCCATCCTCACCACATACCTCAACAACTTGCAAGCACTCTCCAGGTGCAGGCAGAGACAATGCCTTAGGAGCAGAAACAGGTTAAGCATTAACTGAGCCAGTCTGTAAGGCTCTGAATTACCTGTAACCATGGCTCCCCACACCATCCATCTGCATCCATCCATCCATTTATCATCTATCCATCCATCCATCCATTTATCTATCCATCCACCCACCAATCTGTTTATCTATCATCTATCCATCCATCCATCATTTATCTATATCTATCTATCTATCTATCTATCTATCTATCTATCTATCTATCTATCTATCTATCTATCCATCCATCTATATCCACCCACCCATCCGTTTATCTATCTGCCTGTCATCTACCTGCCTACGTATCTGTCACCCACCTGGGTCACATAACAAAGGTCTCCCCCCACTGGCTGGACATACTGGCCAAGCGGGGGAGCTGCCGGGAGTCCCAGGTCGTAAGTCAGCTCTTCGGGTCTGTCACGTACATTCTAGATACAGCTCGGCGTCCTGCCGTTTTGGGCAGGGCCTCCGTTGTCACAGAGGTTTTCCCCTTACGAGGTGGGAGCCTGAGCGACGGTGCTCAGTGTCACGTGAGGGAGTCCCAAGCACCGTCGGGAAGCAGGGTGCCTGGAGATGGACCACTTGTCTCGGATTCTGAGGTCCTGGGCTTGTGGCTTAACATGCAGATCTTGGGGTGGCGGTGGGGACCCCCTTCAGCCTCACAGCAGCACATTGGCTCTTCTCCCAGGGGACAGTCTCTGCTTGGTAGTCACCGGTTTGCTTTGAGCTTCCGCAAGCCTTGTGCCCGCTGGAGCTTAAACCCGCTGCTCTCTGGAAAAGAGGGCTCAGCGGATGATGAGACGCTTTTGTCACATCCGAACCCCCCTGTGGAGCCTGTGGGCGTCCGAGGCCCTGGGTCTGTCCCGGGAGGAGAAGTCCGATTGCTCTCGTCTGATTTCATCAACAGGCCCTGTTCACGGCGTGCAAGCTGAAGGTGTTTGATGTGTTAAAAGACGAGGCCCCACTGAAGGCCGTGGATGTCGCCAGCAAAATCGACGCCTCAGAGCGTGGCACTGGGTGGCTGCTGGACATCTGTGTGGCCCTGGGGTTACTGGACAAGACAGAGAGAGGTAAGGGCACGCTGACGTGTCTTGCTAAGAGTCTCAGCGGGCGGAAGCAAGCAAGGCACTGAGTGAAGGTGGCCTCCAAGCGCTGGGAGGGAGGACCTGACCGGCTGGACCCCTGCCCTCGGGAGGATGACATGTCCTCTGAGGGTGACAAGCAGAGGACGGATGGAAGGGACCAAAAGGAGGCGGTTCTGTACGTCAGTGTCAGGGGAGCCACTCACAGCCTCTGGTCTCAGAGGGGCTGGATCAGTCAGGGTTCTTCTGAGAAGCAGGACCAGGAGGATATACATGTGTGTGTGCAACAGGTGTTGGTTTTTACTTATTTATTTAGATAGACAGATGAGATGGAGGGGTGGATGCATGTGTAGATAGACAGCGTGGATGGATAGATAGACAGACAGATTGATAATGGGTGGATGGTACTTAGATAGATAAGATAGATGATTGGCTGATAGATGATAGATGATGGGAGATATGGATGGATGGATGGTGGATGGATGGATGATGGATGAATTGATGGATGATGGATGGATGGATGGATGGATGATGGATGGATGATGGATGATGGATGAATGGATGGATGGATGGATGATGGATAGATGGATGGGTGGATGGATGGATGGTGGATGGATGGATGGATGGATGAATGGATGGATGGATGGATGATGGATAGATGGATGGGTGGATGGATGGATGGTGGATGGATGGATGGATGGATGGATGGATGGATGATGGATGGATGGATGGGTGGATGGATGGATGGTGGATGGATGGATGGATAGATGGATGGATGGTGGATGGATGGATGATGGATGGATGGATGGATGGATGGATGATGGATGGATGATGGATGATGGATGGATGGATGATGGATGGGTGGTTGATGGATGGATGATGGATGGATGGATGGATGGGTGGATGGATGGATGGTGGATGGATGGATGGATGGATAGATGGATGGATGGTGGATGGATGATGGATGGATGGATGGATGATGGATGGATGGGTGGATGATGGATGGATGGATGGTGGATGGATGGATGGATGATGGATGGATGGATGGATGGATGGATGGATGATGGATGGATGATGGATGGATGGATGATGGATGGGTGGTTGATGGATGGATGGATGATGGATGGATGGATGGATGGATGGATGGATGGTGGGTGGATGGATGATGGATGATGGATGATGGATGATGGATGGATGATGGATGGGTGGGTGGATGGATGATGGATGGGTGGTTGATGGAGGGATGGATGATGGATGGATGGATGAATGGATGGATGGATGGATGGATGGATGATGGATGATGGATGGATAGATGATGGATGGGTGGTTGATGGAGGGATGGATGATGGATGGATGGATGAATGGATGGTGGATGGATGGATGGATGGTGGATGGATGGATGGATGGTGGATGGATGGATGATGGATGGATGGTGGGTGGATGGATGATGGATGGTGGATGGATGATGGGTGGATGGATGGATGGATGGATGGTGGATGGATGGATGGATGGATGGTGGGTGGATGGATGGATGATGGTATGTGTTTATGGAATTGAGCAGACCATGGAGCATGGTCTCCGAGTAGAGGCCCCTGTGGACGCTCCCTGAGAAGGTTGGGAAGAGCAGCGGGCAGAAGGCCCCAGGAATTGGAGAGGCAGGTTTGCTTCTGTGAGAAGAAGTAAAGTGGGTGCTGGTGGAGGCCCCCAAATCTGCTCTTCATGCAAGTGGACTTTGAACACATGGTCGTGGCCTGCAGCACAGAAGGCAGCCCTTCCTGCCGGGCCGGGTCCTTTTAATAATAGCCCCATGTCCCAAAAACCACGCGTGAACACAGACCAAGGCTCAGCCTGCAGCCTTCCTCCCTGGGCCCTGGCAGCCTCTCCTCCGTCTTCCTGGCAGACGTCTGGCCCAGGGGTGCACTTGAGCCCTGTAAGCAGTGCCTCTCTTGTGACGGGGCACGCCCGCTCCTCAGAAGCCCTCGGGTCTCACAAGGCAGAACGATTCATCGCTGAACGGAGTACAGTGCTGTTCCGATGACTGGCGTCGTGTGGGGCCCTCTGTTGACCCATAAGGGTCTCGGGCAGTATCGCCTGAACCCCCACAGTCCCACGCCTTCGATTCTGAAGGTGGGGGTGTCCTGCAGGGCTGGGTGCTGGGTCGTAGGGAGAGCCTGCCTGGGTGTGAAGCGGGTGGGGTGTCGATGAGGTGTGTTGGACAGACGCGGCTGTGCTGTGGGGGGGCTGGCGCGTGTCGCCCTGCAGGCTGGTGACTCAGTAGGCGCTGTCGGGCAGCCTGGAGGCAGAATTGCTTGTCCCCCAGAGAAACGCCATCTGTGCTGGTGAGGCCTTCGACGGGCCTTCGAGGCCCACTGCCACCGCCGAGTGAGCGAGCAGCGTCCTTACTGACCTGAGCTCACTGCGGGTGGCGATGACACATGCCAGACGCCTCCGTGGCACCATGTAGCCTGGTGTTGGCCTGACCCACGGAGGACTGTATCCTGGCCAAGTGGCCATCCCGGGGGCCTCAGCAGGAATGGCCTGCGGCACACGAGCCCGTCTGAGGAGGAACACTGATGTGGGTCGGGGCTGTGCCCCCGCCCGAGCATAGGGTTCGCACCGAGGTGGGTGACATGTACGTAACATTGCCATGGAGGCTGGGCAGTGGCAGCCCTGGCCAGGGTCAGGTCCGCGTGGTCTTCCCTGCGGGACGTGACCGGGCCCGTGGTTGCAGGTTACAGTAACAGCGAGCTGGCCACCCGGTACCTGCTGTCGGACGGCGAGTTCTCCCTGCACGGCTTCATCGAGCTCAACGACAACCACTCCTGGGCAGCCTTTTCGCAGCTGGAGTCTGCCGTCCGGGAGGGCAGTAGCCCGGACCAGTGGGCCGTGGGGGAAAGCCTGCTTCAGGTAGCGTCCCCCGAAGGGCCCCCTTTTAGCGAAAAGGACGGGTGCGTTCGGGATCCCCAGGGGCCTGGGGAGAGGGGAGACTCAGAAAGAGCATCCGTGGCGGGGGACAGCAGGGGACGGCAGGGAGCTAGCCGTCACAGCGGCAGTGGCTGTACAAGCACCAGGCGTCCCAGGCTGTGCAGGGCCCGAGCAGGGAGCTCCCGGAAGGGGCCTGACGGCTTGCCGGACTTACGGCCACTCGTCCACCGTGTGGCCACTCTGAACAGGCACGTGCTGGCTGCGGCCTCTGTTTGCAAGCACTTCCTGCACCGTCTCCCCCGTGCCCTCCCTCCAGCCGGGATCTTTTCGGGGGTGACGTACAAGACCTCTGTGTGGTGTGGGCGCGCTGGGCCTGCAGCGCAGTACGGAAGGGGGCTTGGGGGGGGTGGGAGCGCACAGCTGTTCCCCGGCTGCATCTGCCGAGGGCAGAGCTCACGTGACACAGAAATCAGCTTGTCGGAGTGTGAGGCTGACGTCGAGGGTGGGGTCAGGGACAGAGACAGAGAGAGAGAGAGAGACAGAGGAGAGAGACCCCAGAAAGACAGAAATACAGACACACAGTGAGACAGAGGAACAGAGAGAAAGACAGATTGACAAAGACCATGAGAGACACAGACAGAGAGAGAGAGAGACACACACACACACACACACACACACACACACACACACACACACACACGCAGAGACAGAGCCCCCGGGCATCACACAGAACCGGCTGAGGCTCTCCAGCCAGCAGGGTGTTGAGAACACGCTGTGTTGGCACTGGGCGGCTGGCTCGGGTCAGTGCCAGGTGCGTCAAGGAGGGTTTGGGCGGGGGCCGGAGGGGACACAGCTCAGGCCATGGGGGTGTGAGCTGGCGGTGGGTCCACCCGTGGGGACCAGGCTGTGTGACATCAGCCGAGCAAAGGCCATGGTTTTAGGGGACGGCTCAGACTGCAGCGGTGCTGGCGAGGCGGGGTGACACCATCCCTCCATCCCGGCTGTGCCCTGCAGCCTCGTCCCTGTGACCACTGTGCCCCAGGCCTCAGTCACAATCAGGGGACCAGTACCATGCTGGCCCTGCCTGGGGACATGCCAGCTGGCTGCAGCTGGCCGTGGCGCAGGTCGCCCGGGCCTGCGATGCCTGCTCAGACCCTGCTCTGCTGTAGGACTCCTGCCCGGGCCCGGACGCGAGGCTGTGTCTCATGAAGGCCAAGCACGGCCTCGCCAAGCTGACCGCTCGCCAGGTGGCCACAGCCTTCGACCTGTCCCGATTCTCCTCGGCCTGCGATCTGGGAGGTGCGTACGCCCACCAGGGATCAGGCACCGACGGCCCCGTGTGCGTCTCCTCTTGTGTGAAACCATGGGCTCCTCCCCTGCTCGTAAGACTTGCAAAACGGGTTTCTCTCTGGACAAAGTCCCAAACACATCTGGCGGGGGCGGCTGTGTGGGCCGGGCCACATTCTCCCAACTTCTGGGAGGTCCTGGGGATGGCCCCAGGGTCCCCGTCCAGGTTCTGGGGCCCTTCCTGGTGGCTGCCAAGTGGAAGAGGAGACTGGGGAGCCGTCTGTCCCCATCTCATCAGGTCTGACTGTGGTCCATACACCCTGCACCCCACCTCAGCCCAATCCTCACCCAGGACAGTGGATGGAGCAGCGGGGCCTCCCAGAGGTCCTCTAGTCCCTTCCCTGCATGGCCCCGCCGTATCCCCCCGTCCACGTCCCTGCCAGGGGGTACAGTGGAAGCAGAGTCTTAAGCTGCCAGCTGACACGTCCCCATCCTATGTGCACACCGCTCCTACTGGGAGCCCAGAGTGGCTGCTGTGGCACCAGCCATCGCGTCCGCGTTCCTGCAGCAGCTTGCATGGTCTTTCTTTGGGAGGCCCCAAGGCCCACCTGAGACATCAGTCATCTCCACCACCACCTGCCCTTATGCCACAGCGCGGGCCTCAACCCATTTTTCTAGACCATTGTGTTGGTTTTGCTGAGGTCGGACTCTGGCGACTCGCCCAGGGTTACCTCAGCGCCGGGAGGGTCAGATCCCAGCGTGTGTGTTTACAATCCACAGGCTGCACGGGTGCCCTGGCCCACGAGCTTGCCCGGGAGAACCCGGGTCTGAAGGTGACTGTGTTTGACCTCCCAGGCGTCACTGAGCACGTCACGGGTTTTCAGCCCATGGGAAGACAGACAAAGCAGGTCAGCTTTGTGCCAGGTAAACGTTCCAAGTCTTTGCATGGGGTCAGCCCTTGGCCCAGCGTATTCATCTCCGACCCTGAGTGTGCCTGCAGGTGCGTGTGCAGGTGTGTGTCTCTGCAGGTGTGTGTGCAGGTGTGTGTGTCCGCAGGTGTGCGTCTGTGGTGTGCTTACCTCTGTACAGTCGTCCTTCCATATCTGCCAGGCCACATGGTTCCAGGTCCCCCTCCGACCCCAAAGTCCACAAGTGATCACGTCCCTTATGGAAAAATGACACAGCATTTGCATGTACCCTCCACACAGCATCTCATAGACCTAAAAACCTCTCTAGGTTACTTACAACACCCGATACAATGTAACTGCTGCGTAAAGAGTGGTTATACTGTATCATCTCAGGAGTAATGACAGAGCGGAAAAGCCTGTGTCTAGCCTAACTACATAGTAACAATGTCACATTTGCCAGGGACAGAGCAACAGTGTAACTGTAAAAAAATTTTGTGGGTATTAATTTTCCATGGCTGCAAAAATAAACTACATGGGGCCGGCTGAGTCGCTCAGTTGGTTAAGAACTCAGGCCCAAGCTGAGCTGCCGCTGAGCTGCCAACAGGTGACAGGATGGCTCAGCGAAAACAAAAAAAAGAAAGAAAAGAAAAGAAACTACACAAACTGGGAGCTTACAACAACAGGAATCCATCCTCCCCCGTCCTGGAGACCAGGAGGCTGCCACCAAGGTGTTCCAGGGCCACGCTCCCTCCGGAGGCCCCAGGGGACGGTCCCTCCTGCCCCGTCCAGCTCCTGGGGGCTCCAGGCGTCCCCGGGCGGGTGGCCGCCTCCCCCCATCTCTGCCTCCGTCTCCACGTGGCGTCCCCTCTGTGTCTGTGTCCCTCCTCTTCTGTCCCCGATAAGGACACTGTCGTTGGGTTCAGGGCCCCCCTGATCCAGGACACCCTCCTCTCAGACCCCTCACTCAGTCCCATCCGCACAGACCCCATTTTCAGACAAGGCCCCGTTCTGAGGATCTGGGGGTTGGGACGTGGAAGTGTCCTTTTGGGAGGACCCAGTGTCCCCACCAGAAGTGGCGTCTCTCTTGAATTCCGGACAGTGGCAAGTCCTCCCTTCTGTCAGGTGGAGGGTCAGTTCTGGTGCCCCTGATGGGGTTTATGACATTTTGTTTTCAACCAGGTAACTTTTTCAAGGACAGCCTCCCGGAGGCAGACCTCTACATTCTTTCTGGAATCCTCCACGACTGGCCCGATGAGAAAGTACACGACTTGCTGAGCCGGGTTTCGGGCAGCTGCAAACCAGGTGAGCCCGTCAGCACATTTCCGCTTTTAAGGCATAAAGACCATTTCTATTAAAAACAAACCAAAAAAACCAGGTAAATTTCACAAAGAATACATGGCCCCCATACAGCCTCTGGTGCCGTTTACTCCTTCCCTGAGGACGCACTTGGGTCGCGGGTGCACTTGGGTGAACTTGGTGGCAATGGACTCCAAGCTGTGGCTAACCTGCGTGTCACCGTCCTGGCCCCACACCTGTCCTCCCAGATGCCCCCTGGTCACGTCCCTCTGCAGCCCTGCGTGTCTCTCCTTGTCCCCATCCCCGCCGGTGGATGTCTGACTGTCTCCGGGGGTCATCAGGTCATGGAACAGAGAAGAGCTAGTGGCCTGGGTCCCTTCCCGGGCTCCCGATGTCCCAGTCACATCATGTACGTTCTCGCCCCCGCGTCCTACAGTGCTCCCCTCCCCCGCAGTTTGTAAGGCGCCGCCTGGGCCTCTTCCATGCAGTTTCTGAACGTGAAGTATTTAGCACTTCGGGATCATTTTCAACACCGGGATGCCGCTTTTGTTCCCATGTCTGGAGAAAGCAGCATTGTCCGCAGTTTCCCGTTTCAGACAAAAGCCAAAGCGAGGGTGAAGTGTGTTGAGGGGGGTCTTTGTAGGACCACCTTGCGGCCCTCCCGGCCGCCAGCCTCCACCAGGAATGACCTCGTCCCGACAGTTCAGCGTCACACAGTCCCCTCCACCAGGCCCGTGGGCTCTGATCCCCTGGTGTCTCATCTAAGGCTCAGCGCCCAGTGGGTGACTCAGGGACATCTGGTGCCAGACGGAGGGTCCCGGGGCCTCCACGTGCCAGCTGCTCTGTCCTCCCGGCCTCAGGAGAAGCCCTTGCCGACATCGGGGGCCTCCCAGCTCTGAGAGGTGCCAGCAGTGGCCGAGCCCCTCTCCTCCCAGGCGCTCAGGGCTCAGAAGCCGTGACTGGGAACCACGGAACAGCAGAAGCCGGCACGCCCGTAGACGGACAGCGTGGGATCTGTCTGTCCATCCATCCATCCTCCCTTCAAGGACAGAGGGCGGCAAGACAGGAGCAAAGAGAAGGAACGGCCTTGGAAAGGAGACGTGGATGGATTGGGACGTGCAGCCAAGCAGAGGACAGACCACAGGGATGGAAAACAAGAGACAATTCGGGGACCTATCCGTGAGCCCTAAAATCTGACCTGCAAGGGCCTCAGACCCCAAGAGGCGAAGTGGAAGCCGACCCTACCTGTGGCCACACGAAGCCGATGTTCCAGGATATTGGGGACCAGGGACAAGTCTGATGTTCAGCAGAGCAGCCACCGAGTCACCGCCGCGAACGGGCAGCACGCGTGGACGCGTTTCCCCACAGCCAGAGCGCAGAACTCGCAGGTGACGCAGGTCGCCGGGCGCTGGCTCGCCTGCCCGAGCCTTTGGGGACATAGGAACCTGAGCTGCATGGGACGCGGAGGCGTCCTGGTTGGTCTATGTCACAGGATGAACAGTGTCCCCAAATTCACGTTCACCCGGAACCTCAGGATGTGGAAATGGGGTCTTTGCAGATGTGACCAAGTAAAGGATCTGAGATGAGGTTGTCCTGGATCAGGGGGGCCCTGAGCCCAACGACAGTGTCCTTATCAGGGACAGAAGAGGAGGGACACAGACGCAGTGGGGACGCCACGTGGAGACGGAGGCAGAGATGGGAGGGTGGCGGCCACCCGCCCAGGGACGCCTGGAGCCCCCAGGAGCTGGACGGGGCAGGAGGGACTGTCCCCTGGGGCATCCGGAGGGAGCGTGGCCCTGGGACAGCTTGGTGGCAGCCTCCTGGCCTCCAGGACGGGGAGGATAAGGTCCATGGTTGTGATGCCCTGCTTTGTGGTCAGTCACAGCCACCCAGGCCATGCATGGCATCTGTGAGCTGCACGTTCTTGACCTGCTCACAGAGATGTCACACAGACATTCGGGGTGTCCACCAGGAGAATGTGGCCCCAGGAGGGCAGGTTTCTGCCTGTTTGCTCTGTGCTGTGTCCCCAACGCCAGCACAGAATGGACGTCACTAGCTGGGAAGGAAGGAGTCACAGAATTTGGGTTGTTCCCATCCCCGGCACAAACAGGCAGGGGACACGGGAGCTGAACCCTCACGTCCCTGGGAGGACAGAGACATCGTGACAGGTGCTGCTAAACGACGCCAATACCGTGAAGGGCTGGGGTGCAGGGTGCCTGGGGCTCCGACCTGCTGACCTGCTGACCAGAACCACGTGTTACATCATCAGGAATCTCGCCACCCCGATGCCACATGGCTGGTGTGACATTGGTCTTGCGAGGACTGTTTCCCCCCAGAAACGGGCAGACAGGCTGGACTGGGATTTCCCTCGGCTGGGAGTTCACTGGTTACGTGCGTGGGGGCTGGAGGGTCGCAGACGAGCGTGGGAAGTGGCGCCTTTTGGAGCCAGCCGCGTGAGCCCCGTGCAAGTCTTGTTGTGAAAAACATAGAAAATGATAGCGTGGAAGGTGAGCGCACTGTGCCGGCCCCCCGTGTGTGAACGGCGACGCCTGCACCACCGGGTGGAGGAGGCACCGGATTCGAGCTGGTGGTGTCACTGCCGTGTCAGCCAGGGCTCCGGGGCTAGTCCCCTCGGAGCCTTTTCCGGCTTCGCCCAAGTAACCAGGAGGGACAAGTACGGGACTCCCCTTCCCGGCTTGTCCCCTGCTTCCTGCGTGCCCCTGGCTTCCCGCCTCAGGGGAATATAGGACAGACGTGTGTGCGCCCATCCAGCCTCCTGCAGCCCGCGTGGCTCGTGCCAACCCTGCTCCAAGCAGCTCCGGCCCAGGTTCCCATCTGTGGATGGGTGGCCGGGTCCCCGACGGGTCACGGAGGCTTGTCCCCGCAGTCAGACGCATCCCAGGGTCCCCTGCCCAGTGAACTCACTCAGGAGAGCCCGGGCGGTACCTGCAGGGGTTGCAGGCACCCAGCTGCCGGCCCCTCCGTCCTCCCGTCTGTCTCCACTGCCCCGTCCCTCCATCTCGCTGTCCCTCTGTCTGTTCCTGTGCCCCGTTCCTTTCCCTTGCTGGCTCTCTCTGTGCCTCCCTCTCTCTCCCCCTCGGTTCCTGTCTGTCCCCGTCTCTGTCCCTGCCTGTGACCTCCCGTCCCCTCCTGGCCAGCGCCGTGTCCCCCAGGGCCTCCTTCCCTCCGTGTCCCCGGCAGGACCCCAGCGGCTGTGCTTGTGCTTGCAGGCGGCGGCCTCTTGGTGTCAGAAGTGGCCCTGGACGAGGACACGCAGGCGGCCAGGCCGGGCCTGCTGAGGTCCCTGAACCGCCTGCTGCACACCCAGGGCGGGGAGCGCGGCCTGAGCCAGTACCGGCAACTGCTGCAGGCACACGGCTTCACGGACGTGCAGGTGGCACGCACAGGGGACATCGTGGACGTGGTCCTGGCCACCAGACCCGCGCCCTGAGGGCCGCCGGCCTGCGACTGTCACAAGGACTTTCTCCGGGGAGGCCGCCGGCGCTGCCGCCATCCTGCAACGTGGGCGTCAGGTGGAAAGGTTGCTGGAAGGGGGTGGGCGAGGAGGGGGCGTCACCAACAGATTAAAGGAGGTTGGTAGCACTGGCTGTCGCAGCTCCTTTGTGGGGTCCGAACACCCGGCCGCTGGGACCAGGGTGGCAGCGCCAGCTGGGTACCCGTGTGCCCCCAGCCGCAAAGCTGGACCACTCGGTGTGCCCAGGGGGGGCGCCCCCCAACCCCGCCCCCCACGACCCCCGCGTCTGCACACGGCCCTCCCACCCCACTAGTTCCTCGTTCTCTCATCTTTCACCCTGAGTCTAAGTGCTTTTCCGTGGGACACGCCTGTCCCTGTGATGTCACAGCTGGTGGCTTGCAGGACCCCTGCTGGACACCAGGTTTCCGAGCCCTGTCGCTGCAGCGGCTGGGAGGCCCCGGCCCTGCTCCAAGGTAACTCACGGGGACCAAGATAACTGTGTACCGTGAATGTCCCCGAACCACTCCTGTGAGCCAGGCCCAGGTCTCCTGTGTGTCAGTCATGGATCTGTGTCCCTAAAAGAGCGAGCTGTACACGTGCTTGTGTGCGGCGGGCGCAAGTATGTAGCAACGTGCATGCTGCCTGGTATGTACGTACACTGTTACCAGAAAATGCCACTGTGTCGCAGGGACACCTTCAAGTAGGCCCCCTGTGGGTGTGATATTTCCCTCGTGCTTTTTAGCTACAACTAGCCGATGGTTAGATACATAGGAAACACATGTAGCGAGTTAATTTTCTGTGTCTAGGTGTGTTTTATAGAGAACACACGCATTATGTCTGTCTCACACATACGTGCACAGGTATAGATGTACACATAATTTGTAGAACTTATTTACGGAGCGTACAGTTACAAATGTGTACACAAGTACATGACTTTCGGTGGACACGTTGTGTCCCTGCACCCACGGCTGCCCGTGCACCGAGGACCCGCCGGTGGGAGACCCCAGGGCTGCAGTGACAGCTGGGCGCCGCGCGCAGAAGCCGAGGACGGGTCTGTGGGCTCCTCGCACCACCTGCTGTCCCTTTGTGTCTCTCGGAACTTTGCGTAGGAAAAAGTCAAAATCGTCCCAAGAAACTGACCTACACACGACCCGTCTTTCCACTTATTAGGAAAACTCTACAAAAACAGCACTTCAGGGGCGTCTCAAGTAGAGCCTTCAGCTGTGGGCGCGCAGAGGTGCGTTTCTGTAAAGGGTTTTTATTCTCTTAGGACGAACCTCAAGGTTGGAAGTGTGCACCCGACCTGCCCGCTGCCCTCCGGGTGGAGTTCATTCCCTCGCTCATGCGTTCATTTGTTCACTCGGGAGACCCGTGAGCGCCCGCGGCAGACGGACGGCCCTGACGCCCCACTGGGGGAAACCTGCCCGAGGAGGGCGGGGAACAGAGTTCGACACCCGACCATGAAGACACGGAGGCGGCACAGCCTCAGCCCTGCTGTCCCCTCACAGGTCCCCGTGGGGCTCGGTCCGCGCGGCCCCCGTCCCCCCAGCAGCCCAGGTCCCTTAGAGGCCGGGCGTCACCCAACAGCAGGACCGAGCCTCCCAGGGGCTGCGGTGCCCCCAACCCCCCCACAGTCATTCTGAGCCGTGAGCTGAGACCGGAAATCTTTCAAAACTTGCGCCCCGCCCATTTTTTATTCACCCGCCCGTTTTTCAGAGCGTTTTTCAGGCACTGTGTCCACACAGAGCGTCGAGCGTCTGCCGGCCTGGCAGCCGCTTCTCTGTAACCCGCTCCGAGTCGGAATTAAATCGGGGGGCAGGTCTCGGCCTCCCCCCAGGAGGACCCTGCTCTTTCTACGGCTCTATGTCCTCACCCCCCGGGGAACAACGAGGGGAAGAGGCCACCTTCACCCCAGAAGCATCTGCAGAGCTGGGCGCCAGGCCCGGGTGGCCCGGGACCCTGAGATGCGGGGAGCAGCCGGCAGGGCAGCGCTGCCCGGCAGGGAGCCCGTGTGCAATGCCGGCACCGCACAGGGCAGGGCGCCCCATGTCTGGGGGAGCAGAGCGGGGCACCCACGGCGTCACCGCCCCCACGGGCCCGCGACAGGAGGACCGTGCTGATGTCCCGCAGCTCAAGGTCACGGGCTGTGTGGCACGAGCCGGTGGCTGCAGGGCTGAGCAGGCGTGCACCCACTGACCTCCAAGGTCACCCCCGCAGCGGCGCTGCCAGGGCCACGCCTGTCACCTGTCAAGTGTCGCCGCCCCCCCCTCCGCGGCCCCCCGGGGGAGCAGCCCGTGCAGCCCGGCGCCCCAGGCGCGCCCCTGACCTGGCTGTCCTTGCAGGTGGCGGCGGTGACACGGGCGTGGGGACGGGCCAGCTCGCGGCTCGGGTGTCCTGGCGCTCCTGGGGGCGGCGCTGTCACCTGCGGGTGGGGACACGGGGGACAGAAAGGGAAGAGGAGAAGGGCGGTGAGGGCGAGGCGGGGGCAGGATCAGAGCCCCGCGGCGCTGCTGGCTGCTGGGCGGCTTCCGGGGCTCCGTGCTGCCTGCGCGCGGGGCTCGCTCTGCGACAACGCACGGGGACAGCGCGGCGACAGGTCAATAAAACGTTCAGCATGTGTCACACCGCCTGGGCCTCTGGAGCCTCGTCCCCAAGGGACGCGACAGCGACAGTGACAGTGACAGTGACAGTGGGGGGGCAGCCACGTGCTCCTCCAAAGGCCGGCGGGACACTCGGGGAGGCCCCCCCAGGACCCGGCGCCAGGGCTGGGGGACACCCCAGGTTGGGACACGCGAATGCACACGGGCCGGGGCCCCCGGGGGGCGGGGCTGCGACGGCGTCTCGGGGCGACCGGCTGCGGGGGGCTCGGGCCCCGCGGGGGTCGCGGGGCCGCACAGCACGTGTCGCGCGGCCGCCGGCTGCGCCCCGGACCCGCGGCTGCACGCCGTTCCCACGGGCGACCCGGGGCCCACGCTGGAGGCCCGCCGGCCGCCGGCCTCTCCCCGCCGCTTCTAACAGCCGCGGGGACCCAACGTGACCTTGACAAGGTCACGGTGGCCATGCAGCACCCCCCCCCCGCCCGCACAGCGCATGGGCGGGGTCAGGCTCCCGAAATGCCCCGGGGCGTGCCGCGCCGGAAAAGGCGGGGCGACGGAGGCGGCGCAGCCAATGGGCTTGGCGCGCGGGGGAAAGAGGGCGGGACGCAGCTAGGCTCCCGGCAGCCCGCGGGGGCGCGGCGCTCGGGGAGGGGCGGGGCGTCGGCGAGCGGCGGCCGTCGCAGCCAATGGGCCTGGCGCGCGGGGGCGCGGGGCGGGGCGTCGGCGCCTTAGCGGCTGCGCGCTGCCGGCCCCGTCCTTTCGGTCCCGGAGGCGGCAGCGCTGAGCCAGCGGCGCCCTTTCTCCGGCTCTCCGCCCCTCTTCCTGCAGTGCACTCCGCGCCCGCCCGCCGCGCCGCCCGCCGCGCCACCATGACGGAACAGGCCATCTCGTTCGCCAAGGACTTCCTGGCCGGAGGCATCGCCGCCGCCATCTCCAAGACGGCCGTGGCCCCGATCGAGCGGGTCAAGCTGCTGCTGCAGGTGGGGGCGGCGTGCGCACGCGCGGACTCGCGGCGCGAGGGGTCGGGGTCGGTGCTGGGGCGCTGGGGAGGCCCCGGGCCGGCAGGCCGCATGCACCGGCTCGGCGGGCGGGCGGGCGCCGGAAGTGCGAGGCAGCACCGCTTTGTCCGCGCCGCCGACTTCCGGGGGCGGCCGGGCGCGCGTTCCGTGAGTGGCACGCATGCGCAGAGCCGGGGCCGCGGGCGGCGATGTGCAGCGGGACCCCGGGTGGGCAGGCGGCGGGGCCCCACTCATGCACTTTGCTGGACGTGGGTTCTTTTGTCCCCCCCTGTGGCTGCCTGGGTTCCTAGGCGGGTGTAAACCGCGCTCGAACGCTGTGACACTGTTGTCACTTTAGCTCGCGCGTTGCAACCTTGTGGCCGGGCGGGGGCCGTTGTGGCCTAAAAGGACGGGCTTTCCCGGTGATGAGCCGTTAGGACGGCTCAGCGGCCTCGCGCGCCGGTCGCGCTCCAAGCACCCTCCTGCGGGGGGGATGTACCCCCTCTTCGGTGACCCCCGTCCGTCCGTCAATCTGCCCCGCAGGTGCAGCATGCCAGCAAGCAGATCGCCGCCGACAAGCAGTACAAGGGCATCATGGACTGCATCGTGCGCATCCCCAAGGAGCAGGGCATGCTGTCCTTCTGGCGCGGCAACCTGGCCAACGTGATCCGCTACTTCCCCACCCAAGCCCTCAACTTCGCCTTCAAGGACAAGTACAAGCAGGTGTTCCTGGGGGGCGTGGACAAGCACACGCAGTTCTGGAGGTACTTCGCCGGCAACCTGGCGTCCGGCGGGGCCGCCGGGGCCACGTCCCTCTGCTTCGTCTACCCGCTGGATTTCGCCAGAACCCGTCTGGCGGCCGACGTGGGCAAGTCGGGCACCGAGCGGGAGTTCAAGGGCCTGGGGGACTGTCTGGTGAAGATCACCAAGTCCGACGGCCTGCGGGGCCTCTACCAGGGCTTCAACGTGTCCGTGCAGGGCATCATCATCTACCGGGCCGCCTACTTCGGCGTGTACGACACGGCCAAAGGTGCGTGCTGCTCTCCCGGGGCTGCGGTGACGGGTGCCCAGGACGGGGGCGGAGCAACACAGCGCCATGGTCGCCAGGCCTGCAGGCTGCAGCCCGGGGTCCCAGGGCCGGTGTCTTCTCTCTCCTGGGCGTGCAGACGCCCCTGTGTGTCCTCATCGCATGAGGACGGTACTTGCATTTGATCCCAGCTTAACCTTGAGGACCCGTCTCCAAACGTGGCCGTGCTGAGGCTTCGTGGTGAATTTTGAGAGGGCGCAGTTCACCCCTCACAGCAAGTGGTCCTGGAGCTCAGGGCCCTGGGCCGCTGGCGTCTCTGAGGGACCAGCTCCCAGTGCGCGCTGTGTGCCTGCCCGTGGCGCTCCGCCCCTGGTCTGGAGCGGCTGCTCCCAGGCACCGAGCGGCCCCGCTGCAGCTGCAGCTGGCTTCCCGCCTCAGGCCCTCAGCCGACTCGGTCCTGACCGCCATGTCACCTGGGCTTGGTAGCTGCCCCCGGGGCAGGGCGGGGACGGCCCTGGTCTTGGGTGGCGTGTGCGACGCCGGTGTGCAACGCCGGGGCTGACGGTGGCGTGACTCCACAGGAATGCTCCCTGACCCCAAGAACACCCACATCGTGGTGAGCTGGATGATCGCCCAGACGGTGACGGCCGTGGCCGGCGTGGTGTCCTACCCCTTCGACACCGTCAGGCGACGCATGATGATGCAGTCGGGGCGCAAAGGAGGTACTGGGTCTGGTGGGGGCAGCGGCGGTGACGGCTCCTGGGAGGGGGGACGCTGGCTCCACCACTGGCCTTCTGGCCTCGGCGCGTAAGAGGCGTGGAGCCGCCTGACACGGAAGGCGCTTCGTGGCCCTGTCCGGGTACCTGAGGTGGCCCCGGTCCTGCACTAACTGTGACCCCTCGGGGGTGGCCTGGCGCCCTGCATGGATCCGGGGGGGCGGGTGTGGGCCGGGTCTGTGTTGCATCCCCTCCCCACGCCCCAGCAGCACACACGAGCCAAGCTCTGAGTGCAGGACCTCGCCTTTCCCGGGGCTGGCGCTCCAGGTCCCCCGAGAGTGTATGTGTCACGTGGTCCCTTGGTGCCTGCCCCCGTGACCCTCTCCCCCTGCCCGCAGCGGACATCATGTACCGGGGGACCGTGGACTGCTGGCGGAAGATCCTCAAGGACGAGGGCGGCAAGGCCTTCTTCAAGGGCGCCTGGTCCAACGTGCTGAGGGGCATGGGCGGCGCCTTCGTGCTCGTCCTCTACGACGAGCTGAAGAAGGTCATCTAGGCGCGGCGGCCGCCCGCCCGCTGAGCCCCGGGGACCAGGACACCTGCTAGAACCCTTCACTGTCACGGACCATTGATCTTCCAGAAATTCCAGGCTCCTCGCCCTGCCAGATTACGTGTAGGGGGCTGGGAAGGCTCTAGCACGGGGCTCACGGGGACCCCTGGCACCCGGTCCCACGCCTTGATCCCGGGGAGGGGCACCCTGACGTCCCCTGGGTCCACCTCAGGGCAGCTCAGCCTCGCAGACGGAGGGCCCATGTGCTTCTGTAGGACCAAGCTGTGTCTGAGTATTTATTTAACGGAAATCATGTCTGCCGTCTACCTAAGCACCATCCTCTGCGCACAGCAATGCATTCTTTCCATTCTCGCGATCATGTTCTGTGTTGGGCATTCTGCTGAGACAATAAACACAGGACACACACTGCCGGCTGCCTTTTGATCCTAGCTGCCGGGTGGGGTGGGGCGGGGCCGCAGTGCACGGCTGAGGGACAGCAAGGGGTCCATGGGGGGAGTGGGCACACTGGCCTGGGGGGTGGCATTCAGCTTCTGGGGTGCACACGCGGCAGGGCCCTTGGCTGCCGCATGAGGGGAGCAGATACTCGGGGCCCTTCCCCACACCGTTCCTGCAGGAACTGGCTCGGGTTTTCCCACCAGGAAGCCCCCGCTGGGTGGCGGGCCCCCAGGCATGTCGGCTGGCTTGTCCTTGGCACACCGTGGGTGCTCATTGCAGGACCGCTGACCGAGGGTCCCCCAGACTGAACGTGGGGGCCTGTTCAGTGGTGAGTGGGGTCGGGGACACTGGACGCCCCTGCCTGCTGTTCCCATCCAGGAAGGCAGGTCCTGTCCGCTTTTGAGCCTGGCAGGTGCAACGCTCCGTTCTGGCCCAGTGAGGAGGCCGCCTCAGACGTGACGTTTTCCACCGGACTCGGCCGCTGGTAAGGAACCACGCAAGACGGCCCACTGCTCGGGGGTGTCCTGCCCAGCTCCCCAGACAAACTGGCCTGAGCCACCAAACACCCTGACTTTGGGGTGGGGTAACGACGTGGGTGCCATCGGCCCTTCTTGGAGCTCAGCTGTGCCAACCTCTGGGTTCTTCATTGGTTGGCGCCCTGTTCATTGTCACCTGGCTGAGAACAGCCCGTTCAGTGCGCTAACTGGGGCCTGGTTTAATGAGCAGTTGGAATTCGTACGTGTTATCTGCTGGTGCCCTTGGCTGTGAAGGACATTCAGCCGATAGTGTTTTCGTGACCGCCTGGGGCTGCCTACGTCCAGGTGAGCACAGGGCGGCTGCACCGTGGGGCGTGCCCTGCACCAACTTGCAGCATGAAGGTTGCACAGTGAAAGTTAGAGGTCACCCCCAGGAGACGCGCAGGTGCCGTGTTTCCAGGGAGCCCAGCCTTGGAGACGCAGCTGCCCTAGGGGTGGGTGGGTGGGTGTGGGGGCAGCGTTCTCCGTGGGTTCACAGGGGGGCATCTTCAAGGAGGGCTCAGTGTTAGCAACAGGTGCTGTGCGCGGTGGGGCGCTGCCTGGCTGAACCCCGTCACCGGCGCGGCCTCCCCCACAGGCCAGGCCCAACACCCCTTTCGTGCTGCCGGATTGGCTGTGTGCCGCGTGCCTCCCCGGGCGCCCCACACGGAGGAGGGATGCCAGCCCCTCGCTGGTTACATAAGCGATGGAAAGTGCTTACACGCAAACACGGGTGGTACAATGAAGGACGAGCGACCCACGCAGGGCCGCTTAATGACCCGTGTTAGCGGAAATCTCGGTGCCGCCAATGCAGGAGGCTGGAAGGAAGGGATTGGGGGGGCGGGAGTCTTGGGGTGATGGGCTGGATGCCTCCTACCGGGGCCACTGAGCAGGTTGACAAAGACCTTTATTGGGGGTATTTTCTCCCGTGACAGCATCTGGGTCCCGCCCACGCCAATTCCCACTCCCCCCTCCACCCCCGTTACAAACATCGGTGGTCCAAACGCCCCCTGGCCGGCAGGGGAGTGACTCCAGCTTCATTTTTCTCCCAAAACGTGCACCTTGGCCACTGGGCACTCCTCCGGGCCGGCTCTGTCACTCTCCCAGGCCAACTGCGGGGAGACGGAGGTCGGGGTGAGCCCAAGGCTCCGGACAGGGCGGCCAGTGCGTCTTGAGAGCCGCAGGGCCCGGCGCCGCCAGAACCTGCCCAACCTGGGCGCGCGGGTCCCCGGGGCTCCCGGCCCTGCCCGCGGGGAGGAGCCCCTCCCGGTGGCCGCGCCGCTGTCACAGGCTGGGAGCCCCCCACCACCTCCCGTGCCCAGCGCCCAGCAGGGCCCACACACGAGCTGCGGCCACCTCGTCCCCAGATTCGCCCCGCTGCCCGCGCACGCAGAAGCCACGCCTCACCATGTTCTCAGTGTGCGCGCCGTCGCCGATGGGGTCTTTCATGTGGGGGATGGGAGGGAACAGCTTCTGCCGCAGCGAGTACCTGGAAGGAGACAGAGGTCACGCCCCCGAACGCAGCAGCAACGGGGGGACACGGGGGGCGGACGCAGCCCTGGGACCTCCCTGTGCGCTCCCAGGAGCGCGGCGTCAGCCCTAGCGGGGGCGGAGCTGGTGCCCCGTGTCCTCAGGCACCTGCCCCTCGTGGGCGCTCCCCCAGGGGCCTGTCGCCATGGCAACCCCGCCCTCCCAAGAGCTGCACGAAGCCCGTGGTCCCTTACCAGGAGCGGGTGGCCCGACCACTCCTAAACCCCAGCCCGCGGGCCGGGCGGTGGCACCTGACTGACGGGGCTGGGAGGCTCGGGGGGTGGGGTGGAGCAGGACAGACACCTGGGCAGGAGCCACAGCGGGTGGGACGGGCCCCCGAGGCGGGCTCGGGGCCTGCGCAGAGCTCAGCAAGGAACGCTGCGCACCCGGCGCTACTAGGAAGGGAGCCGGCCGCCAGGGGCTGTGGTCGCGGGGGGGAAGGCCGTGGGAACGCCGCCGCCTGCTGCGTGCCGCGTGGGGGAGGGGACCCACAGCTACCACGGCCTGAAGAATGCGGTCGGTGCAGGGCAGGTCTGGGCAAGGTGGGAAGGAAGCAAAAAGTGGGGGAAAGCGAGCTTCGCGGCACGTCCCCTCCCCGCGTGCGCTGAGGGTACACGGAGGGAAAGGGGGGGGTGCAGAATGCTGCATTGGGGACCAGGCGTGCAAATATCCAATGACCTGCAGTGACCAGATGGCTGAAACCAGGGTCACGTTTCAGAAAGGCGGTGGCCTGGCACAGGCGCGCGCGCGCCCGGGCCGCCAAGACCCGGACGCGCCGGAGGGACGGAGCGAGGGGGCGGCGGCACGGTGCGTGGGACGCGCACCGAGCGTCCCCACAGGAAAGCGCGCGCGTCACCTTTTGCACAGGAGAAGCGCGCAGCCCGCGAAGGTCAGCGTGGCCAGCGCGATCAGCAACGGCGTCAGCCAGAAGTGGAGAGGCGCGTTCTCGTCTTGGTGACACGCTAGGGAACAGAGGCCGGGGGCACACGCGTCGGGGCCGGTCCGGGGACTCGGGGTGGGGTGGGGTGGAGATGGCACCCAGCTGCGCGCGCTGCCCCAGAGCCCCCAGGGCAGGCGGCCAGCACACGGCGGGGCGCGTCCGGTTGGCACAGCCGCCACCTGCGCGCGCGCCGGGACTCGCGGGGACCCTTCCCACTGGAGCCGTCCTCGCCAGAAGCCCGATGCCCGCACCGCGGAGATACACGTGGAACGGGGTCCCGGTAGCGCCGACCGCGGGTATCGCCCTGGGTCTGGCCGGTGCGGGGGACCGGACCCCCGGCCGCAGCCTGCGCTCCGCTGGCGCGCGCTTCTGCTGCCTTCACACCCGTCCGGGCGGGGATGCGTCCAGGCAGCGGACGAGGGCACGCGGGTCTGTTCTGCGCGGAGCCACCCCCTCCTTCCCTCCCTAAGTCCTTGAATTTGATATTGTGACCATCATGGGTTTTTCGCATGGATTTTCATGAAAAAAAAAAAAATACTGCATGGAAAGGTTTATCTCGATGACTGAGAGTTTGGGCCGTAGTGAGCTCCTGACGGCGGAGCGCAACAGGCAGCCCTACAGCTGAGCTCAGGCGGAGGACGCAGAGCCCGCGGTGGGGACAGGGGAACCTGGGGGAACCTGAGTCCACGCAGCAAGGAGGGGGCGTCGGCCGGAGCCTGAGAAAACACACCCGCGTCCATGCTACGTGTCCACTTGGCTGGGCCACCATGCCCAGATAGTTGGTCAAACACCGCCTGGGTGTCATCAGGAGGGTTTTGTGTGTTTGTTTGTTTTTTTTAAATATGGGCTAAACATGGAAATCAGTCACATTGAGGAAGAGGAAATTGCTCCCCATGGAGTGGGTGGGCCTTGTCTAATCAGTGGACGGCGTCAAGAGCAAAACGCTGACGCTGTGGTGACTGAGGTTTGTTGCTGAGCCACCTGTGGAACGGACAGTTCCTGGAACCTAGGATCGGGGGCGGGGGGGGGGGGTTTCAGAGCAGCTCAGGGAGAAAGGGGAGCTCTCACCCTGGGGGGAGCCTTTCTCATCAGGCGCTGAGTGGAGGCGTTCCTTCCTAGGGTGAGTTTTTGCCTCACAGAGAAGGACCCCATTGCCTGGGGACAGCCGTGTTATTGCACGCCCCCCCCTGCCCCCAGGGTGACTGGTAGTGGGACAGTGTCCGCCGTCTGCCCTCCCATGGAGGGAGTGCCAGGTGCAGGGAGGGTCACCTGTTGCGCTCAGAGCCCTCTTTGGAGACAGAAGCAGGCGCGGTGTCACCCAGTCCCTCTGTGGGTGGCAGCCACCCCCTGGGGCTGCGTGCGCCCACTCACCGATGCGCTGCGGGGCACTCCACTGGCTGGTGCTCTTCTTCTGGTCGGTGTAGCGCAGCACCATGGCCCTGACTTTGACCGTGTAGACTCCGGGGCTGCTTAGGACGAGGGAGGTTTTCGAGTGGGCCTGGAGTGGAAAGCAAAAGAGAGGAGACAAGGCCATTGCCATCCGTGGGGAGGGAAGGATGGGGTCCCACACCGCGTGGAGGGGTGGTCCTCGGATTCGGACCTGGCAGTCCTAACCCCCAGCGCCTCCGGAGACCAGCTGTGCAGACGGGTCCGTGCTGATGCGATGACTTAGGAGGGGTTGGATGCGGGGGGCTCATCCCATAGGCTGGTTTTCTTATAAACACAGGAAATTGGGACCCAGACATGCGCGCAGGGAGAATGTCTGGTGGCTACTGGATGGATGTGGCCGCAAGTCAAGGAGCCCTGAGGAGCTGGAAGAGGCAGGAGGGACCCCCCCCCCCAACCCTGGGACACGTGCATGGCAGACTCCTGGTCTCCAGGACAGAATGAGGATGAATTTGGGTTGTTTTTAAGGCAGTTGTGGGACTTGTTATGGCCGCCCCAGGGAGCAGCTCAAAAGGGGCCTGGTGCTCAGAGTCGCGGGGCCCTGGAGCCCCCTTCTGTGTCAGCCCAGGCCCTCGGTGTCACCGCTGCTGTTTATCACCACTGCGCAGTAAGTCATTCATGGCCGGCACCAACGAGGTGCCCTCTGTGGGGTGTTGTGCAGATGGCTGAATGGTGTCCCCACACCCCCAGAAAGATGGGTCCCACAGAACCTGTGGAAGACACTGTGTCTGGAAACAGGGTCTGTGCAGATGGGACTGAGTGTGGGGTCTGAGAGGAGGGCCAGCCTATGGGATATGGCGGTGGGTGGATGGGGGGGCACCACCGAGCAGGCCGGCGGTGCCGTCTGGGTCTGTCGACTGGGGGGCTCCATGCCCTTCGCCCCGACTGCCCGTCCCTCGATACAAACATTGCTGTCAGGGCGGGTGACCCATGTGGGAGCTACCAGACAGCCATACAAATCACCGACTTGCACTCTGCGATGCCCACGGCACGAGGACAGGGGGCACTCACCTTCTGTGGGTAGGGATCGTCTGTGCCCTGCAAAACACAAGCCAACAGCCCTGGGTGCCCAGCCTGGTCCCCTGCAAAGTCCCCCCTTTGTTTGAGCAGGGTGAGGGTGACAGAAAAACTGAGTATAAAACGATCTGTAATAGCGTATAAATCCTAAGTATCACACGTAAGTCAACCAAATAATAAGTAATTGGGTGTAGAATAATCATTAACGGAGTGGAAACGATAAAGATAACACATAAACCAATAAAAAAAAAATCACAAACATCAACAGACCATTGAGTATAGCATGATCAGTAAAGGAATATAAACAATAAATATAAGATGTAAATACATGAAAATAATAAACGTAAAAAAATATTTAAGTATGGATTAACAACAACAACAAAAAACAACCTGGTCTTTTTTTAAAATAAAAATAATAGCCTTTTTTCCCAGTAGTTTTAGGTTTACAGAAACAATGAGTAGAATCACCAGTTGAGTATCAATAATATATAAATATAATACACAAATAATAAATATAAGTAAATGAGTATAAAATACCAATGACCTGAAAAATACTTGGGCTTTTTAAAAATTGATAGATTTGTGTTGGTTTTTTTTGGAGTAGTTTTGGGTTCACAGACAAATTGAATATAAATAATACCTAGGTAAATAAACAATGAATAGGTATAAGTAAATAATCGAGTATAAAATGCCAATTAGCTCAAAAACACTGGGTCATTTTCTTTTCATCTAAATTTTAGGATTGTTTGAGCAGTTTTAGGTTTCTAACAAAACTGAGTAGAAACTAATCATGAATTGAGTTATAAATAATAAATAACAGACAAATAGGTACATAAAAATCATAAATATAAGTAAATCATTGAGCATAAAATTCTGACTGACTAAAAAATACTTGATGCTTTTAAATTTAATGAATAGGTTTTTTTTTGAGGAGTGTTACGTTTATAGAAAAATTGAGTATAAGTACTAATTACGCTTAAATAATCAATACGATTATTGAGTGGAAAGCGTTCATAAATGTAACCCGTAAATAAGCAGAATGGTAGATAATTGAGCACAGGACTCTGCTGAACTCCCAGATCCATTTTTCTCCCCTGACTTTATCCCGCGTGACGGGCAGGGAGCACACCGCATGTTGAAAACTCAGGACTCGGAGAGCTTGGACCCATGTGTGCGCGTGACACGTGTGCAGCAGGACACGCAAAGCAACACACATTTGCATCGCCCCCCAAATTTCCTTGTGCTCCCCAACCACTGCCCCGTGCCCACAGCACCAACCTTTCCCGAGCGGTCAGTCCCCGCCCTGTACGATTTTATAGAAACGGGACCCTTCAGTCCGGACCTTGTGTCTGGCTGATGCTCCCTGTGGAAACTGCCGACTTTAGAAACCGCTGGCTCAGGTTTCCAAAGCGTCGCCTGGACCATTTTCGTTGTCCTCAGTGACCACGAAGGGTTTCGCCCCATCTCAGCCTCGCCGACGCCCGGTTTGGCCACACGTCCAGCCTTTGGCCTCTAACTGGTGGCAGCTGAGCACGCCTTCTCTGTTTCACTTGCAGCTCTCTGATGACTAAGGAGGTTGAGCATCTTTGTCGTGTGCTCATGGCCATTTCTACATGTTCTTTGGGGAGCTGTCTGCTTGTTGCTCGGTTTATTGTTATTCGCATCCCTCCACCCCCTCCACTGTGGGAACCATCATCTTTTTCTCTGTATCTGAGTCTGTTTCTCTGGCGAGGGGGTTGTCTGCTTAAATACCTCCCCCACGTTTCCACGGCTGTCTGTCTGCTTACCACCGACTTGGAAGAATTTCTCACCTTCCTCCAACCTCATTCCTTAGACAGATTTGTCTGCAGATATTTTTCTCCATCCTATAACTTGCCTTTCCATTTTCCTTGTGTCTTTCGAATCGCCAACGCTTTTCGTGTGGTGAAAGCGACCTTTTATTTTTTCATGATCGCTATATTGATCTGTGTGTGTGTGTGTGTGTGTGTGTGTGTGTGTGTGTGTTTGACCCTCAAAGCCCCAGCGTACCGATGCTCCCCAACAGTGCCCCCTCGGGGCAAGCGTGTTACCTTTTGAATTTCGAATTCATACTCAATCTTGCGGTAGAAGTGGCTCCGCGTTTTCCATTCTATGACAGAATGGGACTTATTACAGCTCACAGTCACGTTGGGTGGACTTAATTCCTCTAGGGGAGAAAAGGAAAAAACAAACAAACAAAAAACACCGATCGGTAAAACGAATCAAAAGATTTTTCTCGGAGACACTTTAAAATACGTCTCTTACACGTTCACAGGGAAAGGGTGGGGAACAGAGAAAAGCATCCAAGGGTCATACAATGAGCAGAAATATCAGTAGACAGGTGACAAAAGTAGGGGGGGCTGGGTGGCTGGCGTCAGCCTTGCGACCAGGTCCTCAGACACCGGCACAGGGGTTCGGGCACCCTGCGCACCCCGACACCCTTTCCGGAACCTTTCTTCAGCAGACGGTGCAGCTGCCGACCTCGTCGCCATCAATGGCGTCCCCCCCGGACCCAGCCGCCTCCCCGAAGTTTTAACATTGACTTTGGCCCCTCCTTCTGCCTTTGGCCTGGGGTTCTCCCCTCCAAAGGAGGAGGCAGGGCAAGCGGCCTGCGTCGGGGAGGAGACAGTCCTGAAGTGAAAGTGGGCAGGGCATGGCACCCCAAAGCGCAGCTGGGTGTGTGCAGCTGGAGAAGAGCCCCCCTGAGACGGCCCAGGGCATGCCTGTCGGAGGCAGCTTGGCTCCCTGCCTGTACCCCCATGCCCGGGGCACCCCTCAGTCCCACTGGGAGCCCGGTGTGTACGCAGGCGTCCGGTGAGAGCGCGCCCTAAGATCCCGCGGGGAGCGACGTGCACATCTGTCCTCGCCCACGAGCATCCCAGGCCTGAGAGGACACGGCCTCCAACGGATGCCAATCAAACAGCCGTCAGGTCACGAGGGCGGACCACAGCTGGTGACATGGGGACACAGCGGGGCGGGTGCAGGTGGCGTGCGTCCTCACGCCGTCACAAGCATGGGGAGTCACAAGCCGAGTCTAAGGAAGAGACGGCTGGCAGAGCTCCCCTAAGGCGGCTTGGTGCTCAGCATATGAACACAGCACCTTGAGGGGGGCTGGACAGCAGCAACCCACACCCAGCGCCCAGCCTCCTGGTGGGTCTGCGCCGGACCGGCCAGGGCACCATCGTTACGTGTGACGCACATCACTTCCTTTGGTGCAGTGGACACAGTGGCTGCGAGGAGCTGAAAGTGCGGGTCTTCCCGCACACGGACATGCGGAAGCCCTGAACCCCAGTGGGATGGTGATAGGAGGTGGGCCCTTTGCGGGGGGACTCGGGTGACATGAGGGCATGAGGATGGGGCCTCCCTGATGGGATTAGTGTCCTTCTAAGAAGGGACCAGAGGACCGGCCTGGTCCGTCTGACGCCTCCAACCTGTGGCTGTCACAACAGGACACAGTCACCTTAGGACGGGGCCTCAGCAACACTGTGTCCCAAAGAGCTGTTTGCAGAGGCAACAAGAAAGCAGGTGCCAGGACTCCAGGACTGAAAATTAGAAACACTGTTCAGAATCCGCGTCCCTGTGTCACGTTATCTGCACCAAGAGCGATGCCTTCCTTCTGTGACATCATTGTCCCCTTTCCCTTTGTCATAAACACCCCTGGCCTTTGTGTCCTCATCAGGACACCGTCTGGGCTTCTGCCTGAATCAGGGCTTCCCGGAGAGCTATTCTCACGGATCCCCAATAAACGCTGGTGGCCTGTCACTCGGAAAGGCCTCCTACGTTAGCTGACCAGGAGAGCCCTGGGACCTCACTCACCGATATGTGACAAGTACATGATACATTCAGCGCAGGGGATGCTGGAGTGCGCGCTGTTGCCATTCACCAGGAAACGGTACTGGACGTGCGGGAACCTGGACAGGCCCTTGAACTGACACTGGACGTGAACCCCCAGCCCGTTGGCTGTGTGACGTGGACACTCCCACTTATTTTCCGTTCTGTTGTAAGGAGCACATGTTTACGAGGGAACCGGGGGCCCCACGCCCGGGACAGCCCCGCGGGTGCCGAGACCACACTTACTTCACGTCCTCCAAGTACGAGGAGTATTGGACGTCGCCGGGGGCCTCGGGGCCCACCTTCCATCCGCACGTCAGGAAATCCACATCGTGAACCTGGCATTCCAGGCCCTGGGCGGCTGCCCCAGGGTTCCCTTCTGGGCTTGCAAAGAAAGCAACAACAACAAACAAAAAAACGAGTCCGTTTTTAGAGGGATGTTAGCCTCTCGAGACCCCTGTGAATTCCCACACAGTTGGAAGCAGCAATACAGAGCCATCCCGTGTAGCTTTTATCCGGGTCCTCCCCACCCTCATCCGCGAGGTAACTCCCTGAACCAACTATAGGACAGCCTGTCAGCCAGGATGTTGACACACACACGCTCAGGGGACAGGACACTCCCATTCCCGCAAGCAGCCCCCGTGTGGCCCTTTATTATCTCAGGTCACCCACTTTCCTCCCGCCCCCACCACTCTGTTCTCCATTGCTACACTTCCATCCCTTCAAGGAGGCCTTTTTTTTTTTTTTCTACTCAGCCTACATCCCTGGAGATCCATGCAAGTTATAAGTGATTATTCTGGGGCCGGCCGAGTGGCTCAGTTGGCTAAGAACATGAGCTCTAAACAACAGGGTCGCCGGTTCGATTCCCACATGGGCCAGTGAGCTGCGCCCAAGCTGAGCTGCCGCTGAGCTGCCAACAGGAGGCAGGATGGCTCAGCTGGTGAGAGCACGTGCTCCTAACAACAAGGCTGCCGGTTCGACTCCCGCATGGGATGGTGGCTACGCCCACCCGCAACTAAGATTGAACACGGCACCTTGAACTGAGCGGCTGTGAGCTGCCGACGAGCGGACAGATGGCGACTGGACTTGGAGCTGAGCTAGCTGCACCCTCCACAGCTAAGACTGAAGGACAACAACTTGTCTGTTCCCCTTCCCCAATTCCCCAATAAAATCTTAAAAAAAAAAAAGTAATTATTCTGATATTCAGAAGACCAACGATTGAATGCAAATAACCTCACCTTGCTCAGGGTACCGAATCCACGTGGAAAACGACTTCCCATCCACCGTGGTGACATTCAGGGTGTAGTTTGACGCTTTGCACTTGGGGAGGACGTAAAACGTGCAAGACTTTTGAGTTTGTGCCTGAGGGAGATACAGGAAGGTGTTCATGGTTTAGAGAACGTAGCGAGTCTAGGCTGATGCTGTTTCTTCTTTTTTTCCATTTATAATTTTTTAAATGAAATGCATTGAGGCGACAACGGTTAGGAAAGTGACATACGTTTCAGGTGTACAATTCTGTGACACATCATCTGCATGTCACGTTGTGTGCCCACCACCCAGAGTCAGTTCTCTTCCCATCACTGTATATTTGATCCCCTTTTACCCTCATCTACCTCACCCTCCCTCCTGATAGTTTGACTTAAAAAAAAGCCACGGTTTGTCCCAATTTGATCTACAGAGTCAGTGTCATCTCAGTCCAATGCCAGCACGTTATTGTGTGGGTATCGACCAACTAGAGACAATGACTAGATCCGTGGTCGCCAGGGGCTGAGGGAGTGGTAAGCGGGGCGCCCAGAGGATGCTCAGGGTCGGGGAGATGACTCTGGGTGGCACCATCACGGCGGACCCACATCACCTAACATTGTGCAAATCCACTGAACCTACAACACCAAGAGGGAACCCTGATGGCAACTGTGGCTTCTGATGACAACGACGGATTCACGCAGGTTCGTCAATTGTGACACATGTACCCTTCGGATGGGGCTGCCGTGCGTGTGGGAGCGGCGAACGGGCAGGGGGTACACGGGAAAACGCCGTACCTTCCCCTCAATGTCACTGGGAACCTACGGCTGCTCGAAAACATAGAGTTTATGAATTAAAAGAAAAAGAAAACTACAGAGAACGTTGCGTAGACAAGCAAGTCCATTTACGGATAAATACAGAGATGACATTCTTCAAAGGAGAAAATGAGACAAAGAAAGCTGGTAAAAACGGTAAAAATGAAACCCGAGTCGTACATGAAAGAAAAAATGATGATGGGAAAACATAATGAAAACGATTGATTAAAATGATGGTGTGCTCGACCTTGGTATCTCCGTTATTTCATCAATTAAGACAGGTCCATAAAACTTTCTTAGATAATGCACGCAAAGCAGCACAAACATATTCCATTATGTTTTGACCCAGGAATGTCCCTGCAAGAAATTAGTCTAAAAGGACACTTCGAATGGCAAAATGTGGGGCAGACAGGTGTTTTTCTACCTGCCTTACCTATGCTGAGCACAGCTTCTACGGACAGCTGTCACCCCGAGGATGGTGGCCTTCATGCATGGGACTCATAGAAACGGGGGTGCAGGGGATGAGACCTCCTTGTCAAGAATGAGGTCAAGGGGCCAGCCGAGTGGCTCAGTTGGTTAAGAGCCAAGCTCTAAGGAACAGGGTCGCCGGTTCGATTCCCACATGGGCCAGTGAGCTGCGCCCAAGCTGAGCTGCCGCTGAGCTGCCAACAGGTGGCAGGATGGCTCAGCTGGTGAGAGCACGTGCTCCTAACAAGGTTGCCGGCTCAACTCCCGCATGGGATGGTGGCTGCACCCACCTGCAACTAAGATTGAACACGGCACCTTGAGCTGAGCGGCCGCAAGCTGCCAACGGGGCGGCCGGATGGTGACTGGACTTGGAGCTGAGCTAGCTGCACCCTCCACATCTAAGACTGAAGCACAACAACTTGGCTGTTCCCCTTCCCCAATTCCCCAATAAAATCTTTAAAAAAAAAAAAAAGAACAGGGACCAGGCTTGGCTGAAGGATAAGGCAAAAACTGGGTATCCGCATCCCGGATGCTAAGTCCCCTTGTCCACTTGACCTACGAGCATGCTGGCAGCTGCACCTTTTCTGTCCAGGAAGGAGATAGGAATTATCCTTTCTGGTCAGCCAACAAGGAAACCCCCCAACACTCTGATATCAGGGTTTCTTCCCTCTATGTGCAGCTAGAACTGCTGACCGTGAAGCCGTCAGACCTCAAACCGGACACTTGCTTAGGTATTGTCATTAGAGTTTTAGGTCCCAACAGCTCAACAGGAGCACACAACCAGAGGTTATCAGATTTCTGGGGAAAAAACCCTAACAACCTGAGAGCGAGCCAAACAAATGAATGTCGCCGAAATCAGAAGGAAGGAACCAGACATTAGTCAGGCAGGAGAAAACGGAAAACGTTTGCAGTCAGCTTGTCAAGCTCCATGAAAATCCCACTGGGGTTTGTCAGGGACTGGATTGTGTCCACCCCCCCAAATTTGATATGTTGATGTCCTGTCCCCCAGGACCTGAGAATGTGACTCCATTTGGAGATGGGGCTATAAAGAAGTGATTAAGGTAACAACATGAGGTTACTAGGTGGGCCCTGACCCAATAGGACTGTGTCCTTATAAGAAGAGGAGGTGAGGACACAGACACACACAGAGGGACGGACATGTGAGGACACGGGGTGCAGACGGCCGTCTGCACATCCAGGAGAGAGGCCTCGGGGGGGACCAGCCCTGGGACACCCGGATCTTGGACTCCAGCCTCCGGGACCAGGAGACACAAATGTGTGCTATCTGTGCCACCCAATTTGTCACGGTGGCCACCTCAGCACATTAGTACGGGGTTGTAATTCGTACTGGATGAAATTGAGAGGAATTTGAGGAGACCAAGTGTATTCTCAAAGAAGCCAATGGGTTCTTCCTCATCACAGGACTCGCTGAGCTGTGAATCGGTTGAATTATCACGCGGCTGCCCATGAGGTGTGTCCCAGCCCCCAACACCCGTGACGATGGTCACGGATGGAAATGTCTGCCGTGCTTGCACAGGGAACGCACTTTACCTTCGCGGAGTTCTTGGAGTCTTTGAAGCATTTGATGCTAGAAATATTTCCCGTGACGTCCCAGGCCAGCATTTTGCTTTTCGTTTCCATCCTTAAGTTCTTAATCGGTGGCTGTGGATCTGAAATGTTTGTAAGGTCGCGTTAGGAGGGGCGCCTGAGGTGTTGGACAGCCAGGGCCTCGATGGGAACGTCTGTCTGCCACCAAGTGAGGCAGCATCCTTGGGACGTAGACGTCTCCGTGGCCACATGGCTGCCAGAGCTGACAGAGCCCATGACCCAACAGCTCGGCCTCTCGGAGATGGAAGAAACAGTCACGAGGGCAGACCGCTCCTGCCGACCGTGCCCGTGACATGTACCTGTCGCCATCAGAGAGAGCCTCCTACGCTTTTCTCCCCGAGAACAAATGCAGGCTCAGATACTGGGGACGGGTTGCGAGTTGCAACAGAGCACGTATATATTTTTTCCTCCACCCCATAAAATATGAGGCCTGATAAGGACCCCGTGGTCCTCACGTCCTTACAGACTGAGACAGTCTTCCTATTGTTGGAACACCTCCCAGGGCGCCTGTGGTAGAGGCGATTTTCAAGGACCAGGAGAGCTCACGTGTTCAGACCCCGGTGTCAACATGAAAAGGAAGCCTCTACGAGCAGGTCGCCACACCCAACGCGTGGCTTCAGTGACGTTGTAAGGACGTGGAAGCCTGCTCAGTCACCTTTTGCCAAGAACGCAAAGCTACAGAACTGCGTCAGACGCTTTCTCTGGGTTTTATTTGCGGCCCCTCCTTGAGAGGACTTAGAGGAAGTCACGGGTCATCAACCGTGAGTAGCATGATTAGCTGTCAAGACCAACAACCTGAGTTGTATAAGCAAAACCAAGCCGTGTGAATAGTACCTTGGTTTCCGGCACTATTTTCTCCTAACCTAACTTATTCCTTAAACAAACAAACAAACAAACAAAAAGCCTCATCCGGGGAAATTTCTTATAAATTGAAAATGTGAATTTTAATGGATTCTTATGCTACAAAATTCATATTCACTTTTGCCACAACACTAAAAATCATTAAAACAGATATGAGTGATGCAGTAGAAAATATTCGTTTTAGCATGTTTCTATTACATATGTTTATTACATATATAAACACATATATAAATACAAACAACACACACACACAGAGGGTGCTAAAAATATATATATACGTGGTTTAACAAATGAAAAAACTGTGTTAAAACTGTAAAACTCAATATATACCAAGAACAAAAGATGAATACACGTCACGTGTGACTTCTGCAATGACCAGAGGTGCTCAAAGGGGTTCCCATCAGCGTCATTTTAAGACAGTTTTTTTCCTTTCTTAAAATGTGTATACATTTTTTTGGCACCCTCTGTAACCGTGTGTGTGTGTTGGGGGGGCATTTATTATAACAAGAGAGTTTTCTGTCATTGATTATTCCATGAAGTCCACCTATGGTCTGTCAGAGAGATTATTCTCCACCCAATGACAGTAGGGATCACAAAGGAAAAAAATAAAATCTGTAATGCAGAAAAAGAGAACATAAGAATACAGACAGACAAAATACACCACAATCAATGCAAAGACATCAAAAAGCATTTGCTGCACGAAACTAGCCATTGCCCACCGCTCTGAAAAAAAGACGGAGGTTCTCCATCCCGGGGCACTTTTAAAAAGGAGCAGTGCTGCTGAAAACCCTCTTTGAGACCTGACAAAGCAACGAGGATCAGATTTCTCTGTCACTAAACCGCTGGGAACCTGGGCAACATGCATCCAGCAGTTCTTCTCAGGCATTGGATACGAGGTGGCAGAGGACTCCGAACACGGCTGGGGAGACATTAGCTGGGAACCGAGCAATTCTGAGCGTTTCTTGACAAGGGGGAGACATGCAGGCTGCAGCCAGACGGGGTGCAGATGGCTTGTGGAGCTCTCAGAGCCATTGCGAGAGACCCCCCCGAACAGCCCTGCGTCTGTGTTGGGAGAAGCTTGTTGCCGACGAAACGCTACTTTAGACGCGGCCTTGAAAAATCGTCACGACACACCTCAGAAACAAGGGGACCCAGCGACAAAGCCGTGGCCTGCAAAACCAGACCTGCACCTCTCTAAAAGGGAGACAACACAGCCGGACCCTCACCCGCCTGGAACGCACCATGTCCAACAAGCCATTGCTACCTACACAGACAAGCAGACGCGTGGTGTCTGTTTCGGAGCAGCCACGATGCAACGTCGGCCCGTAGAAATTGTCTCACAGATGAGAGCGGATGAAAGCCACCGACAAAGGCAATCCAGCAGCCCTTGTCCCTGTGCTCAAGGACTTAAAAAAAAACAAACCATGAACACAATACTACTAAAGAATGAGAGAAAAACCAAGCAGAGCTTCCAGGGGTAGAACGTATACTATCTGAGACGGAAAAACGCACTGGCTTCCACGCAGCTGAGACCCTGAAGAAGAAAACGCCAGGGAAACGCGTAAACGCAGCAACAGAAAGTGGAAACGCCAGGAAAAAAACAAAAAAGAAAGGGGACGCTTCAGTGTCTTGTGTGATAATCCAACGTGGTTTAGCATCCCAACATTTGGAGGCCAAGAAGGAATGCTTGCAGAAAGAATGGCTGAACATTTTCCAAATTTAATGAAAATTAGAAACCCATGGACGCAAGAAACTCAAAAAGCCTTCACAGGACGGACACACACACACACACGTATGAACAAACCAAAAAGCAAACAGACAAACAAGCAAAAACTGCAAGAATCATCATCATTAAATTGCTTAAAAAAAAAAAGTGGCGTAAAGAAAATATTAAAAACAACCAGAGGTGGGGGGAAAAAGAGACGCTATTTATTACAGAACGAAGATAAGAATCACTGCTGATTTGTCTTCAGAAACAACGGGACACAGAAGATAACAGCATTGCATCGTTAAATGCTGAAAGAAAGAAAAAAAAACCCAAACAAACCCACAAAATCCCTTGTCAACGTAGAACCCTACATCTAACAACACATGGAAGGTGAAATAAAGACATTTTTGGCCTCACAAAACCTAAAAGTGCCTTTTCCCAGAAATGGCAAGACAGGAAATAAACGCAAACTGCTTCAAGGGTCCGCCGTTGTATTGACATCTGAGACTGTTATCTGAAAACAGTATGTGACAGATTAACGGGGCGTATTTTAAACCCACAGCAACCACGAAATCAAGGAAACACAGAGGTGCAGCCACAAAAGCGCATGGCAGAGGGAAAAAAACATCCAAAAAACAAACAAACAAAAAAAGGCGAGGGGAAGGCAGGAACCATTTCCTGACAGATTCTCCGAGGCCACCATTATCCTGAGGCCAAACTCGAGGTCATTAAAATCAAATGAGAGGCCAACACCCCTTACAAACGTAGACACAAAAATCTCTTTCCAAAACATTAGTAAAAAAAAAACAAAAAACACAAACAAACAGAAAAACCCAGCAGGATAGAAACCTGGTGATCATATGTCACTACCCACGAGATTTTACTGCAGGAACACAAGCTCGTTTTAACCACCAGTTGAATAAACCACCCTGGTGACAGAAAACTCACAGGGGAAAAAAAAAAATGACGCCCATTTGGGATTAAAAACTCAGCCAACGAGACGTCCCAGCCCGCGTGCTGAGATGACCCTGGTGAACGAATCCTACGGGAACCCGGGGAGCTCCCTCGGACTCAGTGGTCAAAGAGGTTCCAACGCGTCTGGTCCCCGCGTGTCCTGTGCCCGTGGCCCCTCTGCTGCGACCGGACCACGGCTGAAGCTGGAGGGAGTTGGGGCGAAACGCGCGGGAACCGTGGCCGTTTCCAGCTTTCGACTCGTTTGTCCTAGAGAGCAAGTCACTTCCTGCCTGTGGTCAGCGATCCTAGAATACCCACGGGCCGCAAGTGACCGCAAAGGACACGGCGGCAGACAAAGGCGGGAGGCGGGCGGGGAGCCCTGATCGTGGGGGGCCTGGGGTTGGGTGTCTGACGTCCGTCCCGCCTGTCGCTGCTTCTAGCCCCACGGTTGCCTCTTTCTCGGGGCGTGGGGCAGGAGTGGTGTGTGCTGCCACCGGCTGTGCCCTGCACGAACCTCCCACGTGTCGAAGGACACGTGGGGGCGACGAGGATTTGGGGGTCGCGACCCACAGGTTGAGAACCGCTGCTCTGGCGCCTTCAAAGGTGACGTTATGTGGAAACGGGGTCAGTGCAGATGGGACTGAGTGAGGGTCTGAGAGGAGGTCGTCCTGGATCAGGGGGGCCCTGAACCCCATGACAGTGTCCTTATCAGGGACAGAAGAGGAGGGACACAGACACAGAGGGGACGCCACGTGGAGACGGAGGCAGAGACGGGAGGGAGGCGGCCACCCGCCCAGGGACGCCTGGAGCCCCCAGGAGCTGGACGGGGCAGGAGGGACCGTCCCCTGGGGCCTCCGGAGGGAGCGTGGCCCTGGGACAGCGTGGCGGCAGCCTCCTGGCCTCCAGGACGGGGGAGGGCACATTTCTGTGGTTGTCAGCCCCCCAGTTTATGCCTGTGTGTCACACTAGCTGTTATGGACCAAACGTGTGTGTCCCCCAAATTCATACGTGGAAGCGCTGAGCCCTGTGGGGTGGGGTGTGCAGGTGGGGGCTCTGGGCAGGGATTCGGGTTAGGTCCTAAGGGTGGGTCCCCCATGATGGGTGCAGGGTGCTTATAAGGAGAGGAAGAGGCAGAGCTCACCCTCCCCCACGGGACGACACGGAGACAAGGCAGGGGCTGGGCTCTTACGAGGGACCCACCGCGCCAGCGCCCCAGTCTGGGACGTCCGGCCTCAAGAGCTGTGACAGGTAAGTGTCTCTTTCTTAAGCACGCCAGTGTGAGGTATTTTGTGACGGCCACCGGAGCCGACCAAGACAACAGCCCTGGGAGATGTCACCCCCTCCCCAACCCAGCACGAAACACCTGGTTGCCCACACTCTGCGAGGGACGAACGGACTTCGCACGGTTACGAAATTCGTGGCCGTGACCACAGCTGCCAGCATCCTGGCTGATGCCACCAGCCTACGGGCACGGGCCTTTCAGCTTTCAAGAAACAGCGCCTTTATTCTAAAATATTGTGCATTTACTCCCATGAGTGTGATGACACGTAATATTGGGTTGTCGGAAAAGTCATGACGGTTTTTTTTTTTTCTATGTTTTTTGTTGCAAACATGCGTCATGACTTTTCCGACAACCCAATAGAAACGGAATCACTTTAAAATGAAGCCGTTCCCGAGGACCGGCCTGGCCTGTCTGACGCCTCCAACCTGTGGCTGTCACAACAGGACACAGTCACCTCAGGACGGGGCCTCAGCAACACTGTGTCCCAAAGAGCTGTTTGCAGAGGCAACAAGAAAGCAGATGCCGTGACTCCAGGACGGATGACTCTGGGCTGAAAATTAGAAACACTGTTTAGAGTCAGCGTCCCTGTGTCACGTTATCTGCACCAATAGCAACGCCTTCCTTCTTGACGTCACTGTCCCTCTTCACTGTGTCATAAACACCCCTGGCTTTTGTGGCCTCATCGGAACACCGTCTGGGCTTCTGCCTGAATCAGGGCTTCCCGAGTAGCTATTCTCACGGATCTCCAATAAGCGCTGGTGGCCTCTTACTCGGAAAGGCCTCTCGTTGGTAGGTGACCACAGGAAAAGCGAGGCACGTGGAGACCCTGGGGGGCTCGGAAGGGCCCTCAGTTGGATGCATAAGATACAGGGTGCAGCCTTTCTCGTGATGGGCAGAGACTGTGGCCTCCAGTGTTGGCCACGGAGAGGACACCTCTGCCCATCCAGGTGGATGCTCTGGCCGCCCAGAGCACGGATGTCTGAAAAAATACTGGTTATTTCAGTAGGTGGGTGACTCCGAGGTCCCAAGCGCCCAGGCTTAGGGACGGAGTCCCTTTTCCTGGTACAGAGGCAGCTGGGTGCCCCATGCCTCTGATGCGGTTTCCCACGGGCTTAAAACCAACGGGGCACCTCCCTTTGTCCATCTGCCTCCCTTTGTCCATCTGCCTCCCTTTGTCCATCTGGCTTCAGATGACAGCATCTTTGAAAAGCAACCCTTAAGGTTCTCACAGGCGTCTGGGATGAAGGTGTCGGTAGCGTTCGCGCTGCCCGGAGGACCTGGGGTACGGCCTGTTCCAGGCGTCCCTCCCAGCTTCTCCGGTCTGCCCCAAAGCCTTGGCGTGTGTTGGCTTGTGACCACATCACCCCAATCTCTGCCCCTGTCGCCACCTGTGTCTGAATTTCCCCTTTTTATAAGGACCCTGGTCGTATTGGATGAGCACTCCTCTCCCCCAAAATGCCCTCATCTTAACTTAATTCCATCTGAACTGAGTCACATGCACATTCCTGGAGGCTACACCCTCAGCACATGAATCGGGTGGGGGCACAACCCCACCTGTCACCACGGTGTCTGCACAGTCTGTTCCCTCCCCAGGAGCAGGACGATAGCAGGAGGACGTAAGGCGCAGACGCCAGACCCCGAGCCACATCCATCCCCCGGCGGCGCCCTGACTGTTCCGAGCTCTGAGATGTCCCAGCTGTGACACAGTCCCACCTTTTTTGCTATATGAGCCCATTGGGGGGTGGGGACAGGTTCCCGGGACGCCTGTGTATTATCTCTGATGTCCGCATGTGACTCTACAGGAATCTCAACGCACGCAGTGTAACCGAACCTCAAAATACGATGACAGACCTGCGGACGGCACCTGGTGATGTGAACGGTCCGTGGGCAGCACGCAGGACACGGGCGTCAGAAACGCCGCCAGCCAAAGCAAGGCCATGGTGGGGCGGGAGGCTGGCAGGGTGGGCGCTGCAAGAGAAGAGAGGGTTACCTGTGGGGGTGGCGTCGGACACGGAGGATGGAGCCTGTGCGGCTGCTCATGTGTGCGTGCACACATGCCTATGTGCACACGTGTGTGTGCACGTGTGTGTGTGCATGTGTATACAGTGCGTGTGTGCCACGCACCTGCATGCATACATGCCCCTGTGTGCATACATCATGTGTGCATGCATGCATGTACCATGTTTGTATGCACATGCACATGTGCACATGTTTGAACACACATGTGTGCGTGCATACACCTTGTGTGTGCATGTATGTGCATGTGTGTGTGCATGTGTGTCCATGCATGTGTATAGAGTCTGCACATGCCTGTGCATCTGTGTGTATGTGTGCCTTGCACACACCTATCTGCATGTACATAGGCATGTGCAGGTGTGTGCATGCGTGGTGCACGTGTGGCCACAGGTTCCCGTGTACACGTGTGTGCATCTATGTGTGTGGGTCAGCATGTCTTTAAGGAGAGCCGCCTTGGGGTTTGAGCTCAGCCTTGGCCCCGGCCCCATCCAGAAGCCGGGAAGCCCACACCACCCAAAGCACCAGGAAACGCTCTGAGGACAAAGCCATGGAAGGAAGTTTAATTAAAAGTCTGAAATCAACAGACACTGAATTTCCTGACGGGACCGAGTTACAGTAACTCTGCCCTCTCCCGCACCGACGTCCCAGCTGGGACGTTTGTCCAGGGTCCCCATGAAACGCCCTTGGTGGGACGGCTCTCCTGGACCCTCCCATGGTGGCCAGCCTCCCGTGCCCACTGGGTCGCCTGTGACAGGGTCTCCTGATGGCCCGCCCTCACCTCCATACCCAGACTTATCTTTTGTAAATGTCATTACTTAGCGCCTTGGGGGCAGCTCGGGGCTGGCGCACAGGCGGCCACCCCACCCCACAGTTGAGCCTGAGACCCTCCCCTGCCTCGGGGGCAGCCTGTCCACCGGGGTGCAGGACTGTGTGCCCCCCAGGGTCACACACCAAACGTGCCTCTCCAAGCCACCCCACCAGCACAATGTTGACTGGGAGGGAGGAAGAAATCGCAGATGCTCCCACCTCATTCATGACCCCCATCATGGGACCCCATCCAGACTCCACCGGGGGGTCTCTCCTGCTCCCCTCACCCAGTCCTGGGCCCCCCGGGGGAATTTGCATCCCCATAATGGGACGGACAATGGTCTCCAACAAGTGCCAACGTCCACACAAATCTAACACGAGATGCTGACCCCCAAAGTGCTCCTAGCTGAACCAGGGACAGGCCCGGGGCACCCCTTTCCAGGGGAGGAAAGCGGCTAAGACCCCGAATTGCCCACCAGGTGGAGGCAGGCAACCGGGGACAGGGGTCTTGTCATGCATTTGTAGCACAGGGATTAGGGTGAGGAGATGGAGGCATCAGCTTCATGTTTAACGGGGTGCCCCCAAACCCACCATCCTGATACATGACATTTTAACGCCCTGTTTATAGAAGCTCAAAGCAACGAGGCGTCCCGGAGGAGACAGAGGTGAGAATCTCACACCCGAGAACAGCCAGGGACGCGTCTTTGGTTAAGGAGGCCGGGCCCGGTGGCCGCCGCCCCCTGGTGTCCGGGGACAGGGTGCTGGGTGCGCCCAGTTCCCGAGGTCCAGGGGGCTCCAGCGTGCCGGCCGTCACCCCGTCAGCGTCTTGTCTAGCTCGGAGAAGTAACGTGATTTAGAGAGCCGGATGGCATTAGCCATGTCACCATACCTTGCCGGTCCCCATGGTACGAAAGGAGGGGTGGCCTGGAGAACGCCAGACTCCGGAGGCTGGGGATGGGGTGGGGTCGGCAGAGAAGGGGTGAGGTGAGGGGGGGCCTCAGGACCCTTCCGTCCCCATCTGCCTGGACAGCGGGAACGTGAGCCCAGGTTGAGTCCAGCGAGAGGGGGGAAGCTGTGATTATGGGGGGGGCTCTGTCCTGGGGCGGCCTAATGGGGCTGCGGGGGGGGGCTCACTCATGGGCCCATGACACCAGTGGGACTGGCCGGGGGGTGGGTAACCCTACAGCGGGGCTGCCCCCAACACGGCCCCGCACCTCACGGCCTGTGGGACCTCGATGCAGGAGGACCCACTGACGGGCAGCCTCGAGGTGACGCCCGGGGACCTGTGCTTTTAGACACGTATTTATCGGTCAACATTTTTCTTGGGGTGCAAGTCACATCCCATGAAACAAACTTTTTTTTTTTTTAAAGGCACAACTCGCTGGCATTTAGCGCGTTCACATTGGTTGTGCAGGGATCACCTTGAGCTGGTACCGGAACTTTCCGTCCCCCCCAAGGAGACCCATCCCCAGGAGTGGTCACCCCCGTGCCCTCCACGTGGTGGCGACCGTCACCGCCTCCCTCCTTTTCAGGGCTGCGTAATATTCCACGATGTGGACGGACCACGTTTTCTCTCTCTGTTCACCCACCGATGGTTGTGTGTTCTTTCAGATGATTGCCATTAACGCCGCCGTGAGGGCTCTGTTTTTTAGCCATCCCTCCGGGACTCTCAGCCTCACCGGCCTTGGCAAACCCCAGACCCTGAGGCCCAGGTGGCAACAAATCTATTTTACTCCTCCCCTCTTAACGTCACGCGTCCTGCCTCTCTGCACGTCAGCGCCTCGTCGCTGTCACAAGCATGAGCGCCGTGGCCGGGATGCCAGCGGGACACGGAACCTCTGACCGCTGCGGGTCGGCCGAGCCCGGTCCCGAGCCGGCGTCCACCCCACCCCTGCCCGCCGGGGCTGGACCGCGTGGGTCTGCCTGCCTGGTCCCCACGGTCCACCCTGAGGTCAGGGTCTTACCTGGGGTACAGCCCGAAGTCCGGCGTGAGCGAGGCAGCCCCCGCCTGGCTCTGGTCCAGCTGGCCGGGGTCCCCTCACGCTGTTTTGTTTTCCCAGCTGCACTGCAGAAACTGAAGAGAAAGCAAAGTTTGTTTTCCCCATTCGGCTTTTTTTATAGCCTCTGGGTGGGGCCCCACCCCTAACCACCGGGCCCAATGAGGGTTAGTCCTGGGGGGGTGGGGGGGTGGGGTGCTGACCTACTCCAGGACCCCTTCTCTGTCTCCCTCTCTCTCTCTCTCTCTCTCTGTCTCTCTCTCAGGATCTGGGGTCAGAAAAAAAGGGGGGACAGCTATGTGTTTTTCCTGAAACAAAGCTTCTTTCAAAAGTGTTATTTTCTTGTGTTCTCTTTTCTCCTCTGGATTGTTCCTCTTTATTGTAATCCTAATTACTGATCATCATTCAAACCGGCTTAAGCAATTTCCTGCTGCCCTATTTTATGCTGCCGCTGCCAGCCGGCCGCTTGAAAGCCCCGGCCAGAGGGCGCTGGGACGGCTTCCTCCCAGGTCCCCGTGGAAAAGCCCCCTGTGCCCTCCGGGGGCCGGGCGACAACCCTGTGTCCGCAGATCCACTAGCCGCCTGCCCAGGGTGTGTTGGGCCATAGCCACCCCCAGCGTGGCACCCGCCAAATTGTCCCCAGCCTCCGGACTTCCCAGCTGCGATCTGTTTTTCCCTCTGCTCAGCGAGAGGCCTCTGGGCATTTCGCCCCCACGTTAGAGTTGTCCCTTCAGCCATCCTGCTGGTCATCGCTCCCAGGGTCCAGCCCCACCCCAGCCTTCCCGGCGGCCCTGGCCTGTGAGGCCGGCTCCTGTGTCACGCGGGGTCTCCCCCAGGTTACGTCCAGCTGGCATCTCAGAACGAGAATGTATTTGGAAAGAAGGCTCTTACTGGCATCGCTGGTTAATTTAAGAGGGGCCCCCCTGGAACAGGGTGGCCTGTTCGCCCGGTGTCCGCGGTGCCCTCATTACCAGATGCGAACGCAGCCACCTGAAGACGGAGGGGTGCAGAGATGTGTCTGCAAGCCAGGGACGCCAAAGGTTGCGGCCACCCCCAGGAGCTGGACGGGGCAGGAGGGACTGTCCCCAGGAGCCTCCGGACGGAGCGCGGCCCTGGGTCACCTGGATGGCAGAGTCCTGATCCCCAGAACAGAGGGAGGAAGCATTCCTATGGTCTTAAGCCCCCCCACCCCAATTTCAGGGTCCAGGATACAACAGTACACCTGCCACGGATCATGTGTCTTTGTAGCTGACCAGCCCCGCGTGGAGACAAAAACCGCTGTCCCCCGAAAAAAAGGACCAGACCCGCTGTTCCTCATCCCAGCTCAGGGGTGAAGCTCGTCTTGTGAGAACTCGGGCAGTTCTGCCCCAGAACAGGAGGTACAGGGGCGCCGTGTGGCGTAGCTATTCCTGTGTGCTGTTTTGCAACATCGCTGTGATCGAAACAACAGTGTCATTCGTTATATACAATTGTCGCAGGTTACCTGCGCCCACGCGCGACTTTGTAACACACTATCGCGCTTGATACAATAGTCCCGTTCATCTCATGCAGCTCACGAACTGCTTTGCTCCGGTGTAATAAGAGCGTCATTTACGATATACAGGCTGCAGGGCTGGGGACAGAGACCGGCCACGGAAGGCCAGGGAGGGGACGGGGACAAAGGGGAACTGGACCTGCAGTGGCAGGAACCGGGGTCCTCGGGCAGAGGTGGGGGGCCGTGCAGAGATAAGGAGGCAGCTCGAGGGGTTGCTCCCGATTACAACACATCCGCCCAGTGCCTCTCTGCTGCCAGGGACGCTGCGATAAGGGAGGTGTGGCCGCAACCAAAGGCTGAGTCACATGTCACTCAGGCCACACCTGGTCCCCAGTGACCGCAGCAGAGCTGGTCTCCTCCCTTCCTTCTCTCCCGTTCTCCCTTTTTCTTCCTTCTTCTTCTTTTTTTCTTTCTTTCTTTGTTCAATTTCTTTTCCTCATTCTCCCTTTTTCCTTCTGTCTTTGTTCCCTTTTTCTATCTTTTGTGTTCTTCTTTTTTTCTTATCTCTCTTTCTGTCTCTCTCTCTCTCCCTCTAAGTTTCCTCCTTCCTTCGTTTCCTTTTCTTTCTTCCCCCTAAAACACCCAAACAGAAAAGAAAGCCAGCCGAGCCCTCCGGCCGTGGGAGCGCCGAGACGCAACCCCGTGTTGGCAGCGCAGACCCAGCGGCCCCCAGGCATGTGGCAGCGGGGGTGGGGGGTGCCCCAGAGAGACCACCGGTCACACAGCTGCCTCACACAGGAGCCCCCGGGCCAGCCACGCGCTCAGCCCAGCTCGGGTCGGCTGGGACCCCGAGGGAAGATGGGGCGTCTGTGCACCGGGGACCCTGGCAAGGCTGAGGCTGAGGCTGGTGCAGCAACCTCTGGGGTAAATGCTGAGACCTGCTGCTGCAGGATCCAAAAACTCTCGTCCCCACCTGCTTGCGACAAGCTTCCCCGTCACCTGCTTGGTGCCTCGGACAAGCAGACGGGGCCAGACAGCAGGACACTGAAGACCGTGACAGACAAACAAACAAACAAACGTGGGGCTGCGGGCTGGAGAGCTTCGTCGTGAGCAGAAAATCCGGCCCTCGAAGGGCAGGGTCGTGCACGTGGGCGGCACAGGAACAGAAAATGGGAAACGGGAAAGGGCCGAGGCTGCCGGGCTGCGACAGATACCAGCACGGGACTTTCCGACCCCGCACACTGTCCCCACGGGACAAGGTACGCCCACTCGGGGACACGCCAGCTCTGCCAGGAGGGCAGGGCTGCAGGAGCCTTCCCTGTGGAAACCTTGGATGTGGTGGCCCCGGGGACGGCCAGTGACAGCCCAGTGCCACGCGGCTGTCATTCCAGACGGCTGCCGGGCGCTCCCGGGGAGCTAAACGGCTCCGAAGGCTCCCGCTCGCTGCCTGCAACCCTGGGAAGGGATGCCCCCAAGCAGCCCCCCGTGCGGCCCCCCAGCGGGGCCCACACACCCAGGACCAAGACCGTAGCAAACAGGAGGTCACAGACAAGGAAGGGGCTTCTGACAGATGGAGACACTGTTATGGCCCAGGTGTCCGGGCTTCCGGTTCGTCTGATGCCGTTTACCAGGCAGGTTTGGGGTAAGGGAGGCCGAGTCTTTCTTTCTTTTTTAAAGATTTTTATTGGGGAATTGGGGAAGGGGAACAGCCAAGTTGTTGTCCTTCAGTCTTAGCTGTGGAGGGTGCAGCCAGCTCAGCTCCAAGTCCAGTCGCCATCCCGTCAGCAGCTCACGGCCACTCAGCTCAAGGTGCCGTGTTCAATCTCAGTTGCGGGTGGGCGTAGCCACCATCCCATGCAAAAGTCGAACACGCAGCCTTGTGGTTAGGAGCACGTGCTCTCACCAGCTGAGCCATCCTGCCACCTGTTGGCAGCTCAGCAGCAGCTCAGCTCAGGTGCAGCTCACTGGCCCATGTGGGAATCGAACCGGTGACCCTGGTGCTCAGAGCTCACGCTCTTAAGCCAACTCTTAGCCAACTGAGCCACTTGGCCAGCCCTGGCCGACTCTGTACTATAAGGACACTGTCATTGGGTTTCAGGCCTGTTTTAACCCAGGACGACCTCATCTCAGATCCTTCACTTTGTCACATTTGCAAAAACCTTATTCCCAAACAGGGTCATGTGTATTAATAGAACCCAATGACCCAACGACAGTGTCCTTATCGGGGACAGAAGAGAAGGGACACAGACACAGAGGGGACGCCACGTGGAGACGGAGGCAGAGATGGAGGGAGGCGGCCACCTGCCCGGGGATGCCTGGAGCCCCCAGGAGCTGGACGGGGCAGGAGGGACCGTCCCCTGGGGCCTCCGGAGGGAGCACGGCCCTGGGACAGCGTGGCGGCAGCCTCCTGGCCCCCAGGACGGGGGAAGGATGGGTTCCTGCGGCTTTATGGCCCCTGGATGGTGGTGATTTATCTCAGGACTCATGTAACAACAGATTCTTCCTTTCTCTTCCCCCCACACCGAGCCTGCCCTCTCCTCCTGGCCTGAGAAACCCGACCTGGGTCCCTGACCCCGATCCCAGGAAACAGGACGTGGCCACCCGTGTGGCCCCCCATCCACCCAGGCACACAGCTGACCCGTTTCTTCCGGAACCTTCCGGCCCTCCGACATGGCCTCGGAGTGACTTCCCGGTTCTGATTCGTCGTTGAAATCCATCCAGATAAATCAAACCCCCTGGCCCTCCCCCAGGGTCAAGTTCATGCTTCATCAGAAACTTATCTTTTGCGCTGAGATGTTCTCGGAACAGAAGCTGTGGTGTCCTGCACGTAATCTCGGGGGGCCAGCCCCTTGAGGGCCAGCCTCTGTGTGTGTTGTTATCACACACAGCACCTTGTGGACGTGGCTGGCCGGGGTTGCAACACGGGCCAGTTCCGGTCTCGGCCACGGCAATGGTGGGCACCTCCCCTCCCCTGAGAAGATAGAACGGGGGTGCTATTGCGTCCGTGCTTGATGCCTCGGGGTCTCCCGCGAGACACTGATGTTAGCACCCGCTGCTCTACACTCTGCCCCGGCCCAAAGCGTGGATGCTGAGAAACGAAACCTTCCTTATCGGGAGGCTGGCCCCTCGTGAGACGCCCGTGTCGGCGTCTGATGGGACCCAGAGGTCCTGCCACATGGGCAGCATGTCCCCTGGCGCCTCTGCCAGCGTCGTTAACTCCGTCCGTTCCCGGCCGCCTGGCAGGACCCCTGCAGACCTGCCCGGACCAGAGGGTCGGCCCGTGGCGGTCGGGAATGATCATAAATAGCGCTGTCCTGAGGTCTGCGTGGGTCACCCCCATCCTCGTTCCTGCGTCCCCACCCCTGGTGCCGCCAGCTCAAAAATGTGCAAAATGCGGGCATCTTTGTCTTGCGTCTAGGGTCCTGGGGGTGCCTGCCATCTGCCACCTTGGGGGGCCGTTTGAACTCCTGTTTCTCAATGAGAGAGACACAGAGGGAGGTAAACAGAGGAATAGATAGAAAGATAATGATATACATGGATAGATGGATACATGATAGATAATACATGATTGATAAATACATGATTGATAGGTCAATGATAGATGTATAGAGATGATAGATACATGATAAATACATAGATACATAGATAGGTGAGAGATAGTAGAATGGATAGATGATACGTGATACATAGATGATTGATAAATGATGATAAATGCATAAACAGCTACATAGATGAGAGATGATTGATAGATGCATGATAGACGATAGACAGGTGACAGATGGTTGTTACACAGATGACGTGTAGATGACACCTGGCCCCGAACCCCCACAGACATGGGGAGGTTAGGGGTCCACACAGCTCACCTCCTCACAGCCCTGCTCCGCCCTTGCCAGGTGAGAGGATTTGGAGTAAATACTCATATAGCTGAAGGTCCGCCTTCCACCTCTGACACGGGGACGGACACAGCTGCTTCTCTGGGGACAAGTTTCCCCTCGATCCTGGGACCCTCACACCCAGCTACCAAGTGGTGACGTGGGGACCCAAAGCCCCAGGGTCCCCTCCGACGCTGCACCCTGCCGGGCGGGCGTCTCCCTGGCCTCGGGGCGCCCACTTCCCCACTCACCCTTTCCTGCTTCTAGAAATTACTCCCGTTCCCCTCACGGCGACGTTCCCGTGTGGGCGGCAGACCCGGCAGAATGTCTTTCAGGGAGAAGGCTCTTGTGAGGAAAGTTTATTTCAGAGCAATAGAAGTCCCCCCCAAGCCTGCCACCATGAGAGGAACACGTGTGCCTTCCAGGCAATTGGGGCGATCAGACATGTGCAGGAAGCCCCCGAGAATGCCGACGCTGACACAGTGGTGACAGCGGCCACACACATGTGTGTGCATGTGCGTGTGTGTGCGTGCGTGTGGTACCACACGCACTTAATGTCTTTCCTTGTTTACACTTAACATTTGTTTGTTCGTGCTTTGCTATGTCAAAACTTGTTTCTAACGCTTGATTTCTTCCCAAATGTGCAAGCTTATGTTCCCTATAAAAACAGATGGGGTTTATTTTGGAGTAAAAAATGCAAACATTAAAACAGAAGAAAAGTTTCCTGAAGTTTGAAGGAAACCATCCCTGAAATTCTGGTGTTGAATTTCCATGTGTATGTGTGTGAGCACATGCCTGCGCACGCACACACACACACATGCACACATGTGTACACGCGCACGCACACTCATGCACAGACCATCTCAGCTGCACACACACATGCACATGCCTGCACGCACACACATGCACACACACCTGCACACACATATACATGCACACACACCATCTCAGCTGCACACACACACACTCATGCACAGACCATCTCAGCTGCACACACACCTGCACATGCCTGCACGCACGCACATGCACACACATATACATGCACACACACCATCTCAGCTGCACACACACTTGCACATGCCTGCACGCACACACATGCACACACATATGCACACACATATACACAGCCTGCTGACCCCTGCAAGGATTTCCAATGTGTCCCTTTCACCAAAGGGGTCCCCTCTGGAACTTTCTAGAACTTGTCTCCCTGTCTCATCAGCTGGCTGCGTAGTGGGGACGGGTGGTCACTGCTTTGTCCGGTTCCAAATGTGAGCTGGCGTCCATCCCTTCCGCCAGGGGCCTCAGAGCCATTGTCCGGGTGGCTGCCCACAGGCCAGGGGAGCAACCCGGTGGACAGGCCGAGGGCTGGGAGGGGATGGCGCATTGCAAGTCACGTCAGAAACCTCTCACACGGCCAGCGCACGGCCCTCGGGACGGACGTTTTCATAAGTGTGAGGGGCCGGCCCAGTTTCTGCTTGTCCACTTGCCGTGCTCCGCAGTTCCTGCACCGTGAGAATGTCCTCAGGTTCCCGTGAGCCCAGAGGTAGGTGGTCCTCGCCCCAGGACACCTAAGAGAGACAGCACCGCTGAGGCCACCCACTCGAGTCCCTGCGTGTGCCACCGAGGGCGCAGCAGTCACAGCTGCACGATTCACAGTCGCCGGGAGGTGGACGCGGCCCACATGCCCACCAGCGAAAGAACGGATCGGTAAACGTGGTCCGTCCACACAGCGGAACGTCGCTCAGCCACGAAAAGGGCTAGAGCCGTGACACTCGCGACAACGTGGAGGGACCTGGGGGTCACGGTGCTCAGTCACAGAAATCACTCACTGTGTGACTCCGTTTACGTGAAACGTCCTGAACAGGCCCGTCCACAGACAGGAAGGGGGTGCGTGTTGTCAGGAGCTGGGGGAGGGGACGGGTCTCCTTTTGGGGGGTGGAATGTGCTGGAACCATTTACAAACAGCCCTGAGTTTTGCGCCGTTTAAATTGTGAATTGCACGGCGTTCATCCCTGAGCTGCTGGAAGTGAGAAGGAGAGACGGGCAGCCACCGTCTCCCGGGGACAGACCCTCAGCCTCTGACTGGGGACACTCGGTCCCAGCCTCACACTCATGACTCCTGCTGTGCAGCCCGGCGTGGGCTTTGCTCCGCCTGACCCTCCCCTGGCCGGTGTCCAGCGTCCAGCGTGCAGCCCGTCCGCCCCGGGGCCACCACCTGCAGGACCCACGCGGGCCGCCCAGCCCTCAGGCCACAAGGCTCAGAGAAAGTCCCTTCCAGGACGGCGGTGGGTTCCCCCAGCCTGCACGCCAGTGTCCACAGGGAATCGGGTGGGTGGCTGCATCGCTTGGTGAGGCGCCCTAAATTTAAGAGGGGGTGACCTCAGCCAGCCTGGGGTGGGGGGTGGGGTATTCACATGTCCACCTGCGAGCGTATCACGTGCACACTGTGAAACAAAGAGCCTGATATCCGTCTGCTGGCCGCTCTTAGATTACAGAAGGGGTGTTTCCTGGACCCCACAATGGAGACGGGGGGACCTGGATGGGTTTGGGAGGAAGGCTGCACAGCCCAGAGTGTGGGCTTGAATGGGACGGACCCTAAGAAGGCCAGCTGGCCCGTGTTCTACTCAACGAAGCCACCTGGGTCGAGCACTGATACATACCCTGCAGCCCCAGAAAACCATAGGTGCCCCCCAATTTCATCCAGGACCCCTAAACTCTGCTGCGAGGGCAGACAGGCTTCCTGGAACCTCAGGAGAGCTCTCAGGGGTCGGGGAGTGCTTCCCAAGGAAATGGCTTCAAGTCCAGAGCTGCAGCCTGAGCTTTGGGGGTGTCTCAGCTTTGTCACAGGGGGGCACGTTTGTCACATGGGACAAGGGCACATGCCCCCGGGAGGGTCCCTCAACCTCCGAGGGGCAGGTCTGGCTGCCCCCAGGGGAGGGAGCTGGATGTCATGGGTTGAGTGGTGGGCTCCCCCAAAAAACTCACATCCCCCTGGAACCTGTGAATGGGGCCTTATTTAGAAAGATGAGGGGATACAGGTCTCCACGGTGATTCAGAATGAAAGGGAGAGAGGGAGAGACAGACAAGGAGCAGCCAGAAATTCCCAGCAAGGAACAGCCCTTGTCCCTGAGACCTGTTTCTTTCCTATGCCACATATTTTGGGGTTTCCCTCCAGGGCCCAGGTGGATGGACATTTGCAGAGAAGGCGGCTGGGTGGCTACGCTCCCGGGCCCTGCCGTCCGCCCCTCAGCTGCACGGAGGGACCCAGCCCTGAGACCAGGGGAGCGAGGCGACCCCTCCCAATGGGCGCCGTGCCCCAAAAACACTGCAGCCAGGAGGGGCCGAGGGCAGACGCACTCACCTCAGGGAAAAGCACCAAGGTGCCAATCACCTCCCGCTTCACCTGGGGGACGGGAGGGAACAGCTGCCCTTGCAGCGAGCACCTGGGAGGAAAGAAAAGCGATGCTGGGGTTTGCACGCTGGCCGCCTGAGCCCCGACACGGCGGGGCCCTTTCTCTCCCTGGACAAACCCAGCGGCCGTGTCCATGCAGCTTGGCTTCCATCAGGCAGAACCCCCGAGGCGCGGACGCAGCCCGATGCAGCTATGCACGGACCCGCCTCCGGGTATGTCGGCTGGACCAGCCAGCAGCCTGGCTTGCGGGGAGTGCGTGTGTGCACCTGGCACGGAGCCCTCGCCTCCCTGGGGGGGGGGGCTGCACCCCGTCCACTGCGGACGGCACACACTGGGGAGAAGAGACAGAGCCGCCACCACTGGGACGCGTCCCCCCGTGCATCCATCCTGAGAACTTCCTTGAGGCCTCTGCCTGTCTGCCCAAGCGTGGGGGGCAGCCTGCACCCTGCAGACACCCCAACGCTCCAAGTGCCCACAGGGGTTCCATGTCAGGCACCCCAGGACTTCCCAGGCACTGGCAGGACACCCTAAGTCCCTTCAGAAGGTCCCGGAGGCCCTGGGGGATGTGGGAGCCTCCACCCCATGCACAGCTGGCAGCCAGGGGCTTAGGACACTCCCAGGGGTGGCCGGGCGTGTATCCAGCGTTACCCGGCTCTAGAACGTGTGTGACGAGGTGGCCCAGCTACGGGGACACAGCCCCGAGCCTGTGTCCAGGTCTGATGGCCCAACCCGGGTCCATCCCTGGTGACGGTGACCCCCACATGGGCCTCCCACAGGGAGACACGGGCCGCGGTGCTGCCCCTGAGTGGCCGTTGTGAGCACAGCACGGCTGCTCAGGGTCGCTTTGTATCTGAGGCTCAGGTAGGGTCCCGGGGACCCCCTGGGTGAGGACACAGGGGGGGCCCCCTCACTGCACACGGGATTCTCTCTCTGTGCTGAGCTCGCGGTTTCTGTGCCTGCTGGGACGTCGGCGCCATCTGGGGACACGCGTGGACTCGCCCAGGGACGGCTGGCTCTGACTCTTACTTTGAACCCTAATCATTGCTGTGCAGGCATGAAATGAGGCGTGTGGTCACCTAACCTGAGAGGCCACCAGCGCTCACTGGGGATCCGTGAGAGTAGCTACTCGGGAAGCCCTGATTCGGGCAGAAGCCCAGACGGTGTCCCGATGAGGCCACAAAGGCCAGGGGTGTTTATGACAAAGGGAAGGGGGACAGTGACGTCACAGAAGGAAGACGCTGCTCTTGGTGCAGATAACGTGACACAGGGACGCTGACTCTAAACAGTGTTTCTAATTTTCAGCCCAGAGTCATCCGTCCTGTAGTCACGGCACCTGCTTTCTTGTTGCCTCTGCAAACAGCTCTTTGGGACACAGTGTTGCTGAGGCCCCGTCCTAAGGTGACTGTGTCCTGTTGTGACAGCCACAGGTTGGAGGCATCAGACGGGCCAGGCCGGTCCTCGGGGACGGCAGCTCCGTCTCGGTGGGAAAGGGGTTCCGTGTATTATGTACAAGCGCCTGTCACCGACTCCGTGGGCCCCACAGCACGCGGCCGAGTGAACGTCCTCAGCCCTTGATTATGGGGAGAGCTCGTGGGGCCGTGTGGCCAGACGTGGCCGCCACCTTGCAGCAGGAACCCCAGCCCCGGCTAGTGTTCCCTCCACACTTCCGATGCCCAGCCCCAGGGGGTCTGAAATCTGCACCCCGCCTGTGGACGTGCACGTGGGGCCATTGCACATAAGTGGGGTCCCTCACTGTGAGGCCGCTGTGTGGCCCCCTTCGCTGAGCATCAGGCTTCTGAGCCGTGTCGGGGGGCAGGGTGGGGGGTGCTTACCTGGTGCAGAGGAACATCAGGACGGTGATGAACAACGCCGCGGCCCCCACCACCAGCCCCACCAGGGCGGCCGGGGAGGCCCACAAGTCCTGCTCGGGGAGGCCTGTGGGGGGCAGAGGAGCAGACGGTCAGCACGGACCAGGCCAGGCGCTGCACCTCAGCCACACGGGCCCGCCCACCTCATTATCAGGCTCTGGGTTTGGGGGGGATGGGGGCAGGGCTGGAGCAGCGGCAGGCCAACAGTCCAGAGGTGGGAGCCAGCGAGAGCTGGAGACCCTGGACGGGAAGATGGGGTCCTTCCTCGGGGCCTGTGCCCACCGCACCCCTTCTCCCTGTCCCCCCACCTTCTCCACACCCTGCTCCCAACAGAGAACCCACAAAACACATGGCCATGAGCGCACAACGCCTTCCTTCTCAGCAGGTATTTATTTTCAGCGTCGCACCGCATAGCCAAAGGAATGAATGCGTAACTGTGAAATGTCAAGGAGGGCGTGTGCGTGCGTGCGTGCGTGCGTGTGGCCGTGGCCTGGACCCCTCCTGGGAGCCGTGCACCTACTGCCTAAAAGGAAGAAGGCGCATGTGGGGACCCGGCAGCCCGTCTCAGGGGTGGGGTGGGGGTGGGGGTGACCAGCCTGTGCGGCCCTTAGCCACCCAGCCGCTGCATGCTTAGAGCTCACGTCCGAGGGACCCCGCGATGGAGGCCCTGGTGGCTGCCGGCCCTGTGGGTTTCCCGCAGACTCTATGGCGCAGGGCGCCTTGCGAGGCCGCATGAGGGGTGCGCAGGCTGCCAGCGCCCTGAGCATTTCCTGTCAGGAGCACTTCTGGGTCAAGCCACTCACTTTGTGACAACCTCACCTACAGCCCTAAAGGGGGCAGAGGAGGGTGGGGCAGCAGGAGATGGCCCAACACCCCTAGGAGGGCAGGAAGTGGGGGGAACACGGGGCTTGTCCCTGGGGGCGATGTCCTGGGGTTGGCGGTGGCGGGCCGTTGGGGTCTTAGGGTCACCTCAGCCGGGGACACAGTGGGGCTTGAGTCTGGGAGGGGCCTCCTCATAGGGTGACCCCAGGACCAGAGGGACGGGGTGCAAGGGATCACAACACACTGCAGACGGTGTGTTCGGGCACAGAGCACGCACCAGCTGCCTGAGTCCCCAGTGCTGGGACGGGCGCCGCGGCGGGACCAAAGGACCCCAAAAATAAAGACACATCCACGTCCTAAGCCCCGGAACCTGGCAATGAGACCTGGAAACAGGGTCTGTGCAGATGGGACTGAGTGACGGATCTGATAGGACGGAGTCCTGGTCAGGGGGGCCCTGACGCCAACGACAGTGTCCTTATCGGGGACAGAAGAGGAGGGACACAGACACAGAGGGGACGCCACGTGGGGACAGAGGCAGAGATGGGGGGAGGCGGCCACCCGCCCAGGGACGGGCACTCACCAAAGTGCAGGGTGACACTCCAGTCGCTCCACATGTCAAAGTACTTGTGCTTCACCCTCACTCGGCAGGTATTCTCGCCTCTCGCGGCCGAACTGGGGAGCAGGTACACGTTTCTGTCACTCCCTGTTAGGAAAACCTTCAAGACAAAAGAGGGTCCTCTGAGACCTGCGCTGGTGACAAACCCTGAGACGGGAGAAATCGGGCACTGACATCCTCGCGCGAAAGACACCTGAGCACCGGGCGGGCGCATAGGTCCTGCCTCCTTCGTCCCATCCTGAGGCCCAACGGGGAGGGACGTCAGGGGCCCCCGCTGCACGCCTGGCACTCGCAGCTCTCTGTGCAGCATCGGGGGCTGAGGCCCCCACGCCCTCGGGAACTGGGGTGCAGTTACTCTGATTCTACACACAGGAAGGAGGGCGGGGACCCCGCCAGACACAGATCCAGGCACAGCTGGACTCTGAATCGACCGCCCTCGCCAGCAGTTGGCACTGGAGGGCCACGCTGCTCCTGTCCTGTTGACAAGGAGGGTTCCTGCACAGGCCCAAGCGTCCTCCCAGGTAAGGGCCACCTGTCCACCCGCACGAGGCCACTGAGGCTTGTGCGTCTGCAGAGGCGGGAGGGAGACGGAGGCGGGTGCCGGGGACGGGTGCTCAACAGGAAAAGGAGCAATATCTGTGGGGGGGGGCCTTCTGGAAAGGTCCTGGGGTGTGCGTGCAGGGCTCAGGGCCCTTTCCTGAAAATGTCACGGCGTGTCCTTCCCGTGCGAACTCCAGCCTCAGCCCTGTCACCGGACGCCTCCTGGGGGCCAGGATGGAGCAGGACAGACGCCGTTCTGCCCTTCGGTGCAGCCTGGGGGCCACGGCGTTTCTCCAAAGGCGAGGACTGAGGCGGGCGGCCGTGGCAGTTTCCACAACGCTGAACCCCCCAGGCCACGCTCCTGACGGCTCCTCTTAAATCGAAGAACCGAGCCTGTGTCTCCTGCGCTTGCATGGACGCGGCCGAACCCTGTGCCTCTTATCAGCTGTGCCTCACCCCTTACGCTCTATGGGGCGCACGCTGCCTCCTGTCCCAGCTGCAGCGGCCCCCAAGGGCAGACATGGATCTGGGGAGCTGCCGGGCCAGCTCAGGACGACGGACGGAGAGGTGGCCCGGCCACCGAGGACAGTCCCCGGGCACTGGGAAGGTGCGTGTGCTGGACCTCAGGTGTCCCCTGAGCAGGACGCGAGGCCGAGAGTTCATGCACGTGGCCCCAGGGGCGCCTCAGACAGCTGCTACGTCTCCTTCCACTTGTCCAGGTCACTCCAGCTGTGGTCCACCAGCCAGGTGACACCGCAGAACCCAAGTGATGGATCAGAGAGCACCTGGCAGGTGGCCACGCTCCCTCCAGAGGCCCCAGGGGACGGTCCCTCCTGCCCCGTCCAGCTCCTGGGGGCTCCAGGCGTCCCTGGGCGGGTGGCCACCTCCCCCCATCTCTGCCTCCGTCTCCACGTGGCATCCCCTCTGCGTCTGTGTCCCTCCTCTTCTGTCCCCGATAAGGACACCCTCTTCTCAGACCCCTCACTCGGTCCCATCTGCACAAGTGCCATTTCCACATAAGGCCTGTTCTGAGCTTCTGGGAGAACGTGAGTTTTTGGGGGGACGCTGTCCCTCTCACTACAGTCTGAGCTGAAAAGATTCAGGGGGCTGCGTTTGGAAGAGGGACGTCGCTCTGTCCAAAGATGGATGATGACCAGCTACATGAGCTGAGGCATCAAGAAAACAGCTTTGCAAGACAAGGCCAAACGCTGATGACCGTTAAGGGGCTCGGAGGCCCCCCAGCTGAGCTGGGCAGCAGTCACAGCGAGGGCTGGACTTGTCTGGAGCCCAAGCAAGGGATGTGGAGAAAAAAAGACATACTTACGGGATCTCTCTTGGCGGAGCTGCCCTGTAAAGAGATTGCAAAGGACAGATAAGTGGCTGTGTTTTCAGCCTTATACGCAAACGTGGGGTCCCACTTGGAACCCCAGAATTCGCACGAGGGTTCTTTTAAGCTGAAGACATTTGGGGTTCAACAGATGCATCCAAACAGCTTCCAGGAGCTTCCCTTCTCGGACCCAAAGCAGAGAAGTTGTGAGAATGAGAAATGCCGCAAACTCCCTCTTTGGGGTCCCCTCCCTCCCGGGGAAGGAAGCGGGGTGAAACCGTGACAAGTTCTGTCTCCCGGGGAGTTTTACGGCCACAGAGAGGATCGAAAAGGCCACTCGTGCCTGCAGAAGCCAACATTGTCACACTTGGTTTTATTTCCGTTTGCTCTCCTACAAACCCCTCTGCCTTTCCTAAAGAAACCCACTTTTTCTTGCCAGAAAAGATGTCCCTCTGCCTTTTCCCTATTACGTTGGGTTGGAAAGCCCCTAACGCCAGCTGCTTAAGGAGTCACTTCTTTTCTGAGCTGCCCTATGCCTGTGAATAAACTTTGCTTTTTTCCCCTCCTCTTAATCTGCCTTTTGTCGATTTAATTTGCAGGCCCCAGATGCACCTGCCTAAGGTCACCTGTGTTCTCACCTGCCAGAGGTCACCTGTGTGAGGTCATCTGATGTCACCTGAGTGAGGTCACCTGCTGAGGTCACCTGTGTGAGGTCACCTTTGTGAGGTCACCTGTGTGTGATTACTGGCGTGAGGTCACGTGTGTGAGGTGACCTGTGAGGCCACCTGTGTCAGGTCACGTGTGAAGTCACCTATGAGGAACCAGTGTGGGATTACCCGTGTGAGGTCACCTGTGTGAGGTCACCTGTGTGAGGTCATGTACGTGAGTTCCGGGGAGGCACCTGCCAGCCGGCAGGACCAGACACTGCAGCTTCTTGGAGGCCACAAAACCAGGCTCCTGGGAAGGGTGATCACCCAGGAGAGACACAGCCTGACTTGTGTTTTACGAGACCCCGGAAATGACCGCCTCACCCCTGGGCTGGACCTTGGGTCACGGGCAGAGCTTTCGGGAACGCCCCACAGGGTGACGTACAGGGATGTGGGTGCACACACGGTGACGGTGAGGCTGGGGCCTGAGAGGTGTGTGGAGGGGAGTGGAGCACATGGGGACGCAGGTGGGACAGCAGTGCCAGGGCTTGTGCTGGGTCCTGGGCGGGGGACAGGGTGACTGCCGGGACGTTGTGCGACTGCTGCAAAGTCCCCAAGTGCAAGCGTCGGGGACAAGCCCAAAAGCTCGCTTAACCCAGAGGTGAGGGCTGGGGGCGGGCAGGTGGGGAGGACGTGGGCAGCTTGAAAGTGGGGGTGGGGGGTGGGTCCAGCGCATTCCCCACGAGCTACGGCTCCCGGCCCGTTTTCATACTTGGTTTGAAAACGTAACGAAAGTGGGTACAGGCTGAATGGCTCCGCTCCAGGACATTCTGGAAAAGGCAAAGGAATGGAGACAGTGAAAAGGCACGCGGCCGCCAGGGGCTGGAGGACGTGGAGATGAACAGGGGAGCCAAGGGGACGTTTCGGGCAGTGACACTACTGCGTGTGGCCCCGTCACGGTGGGCACGTGTCATCACACTGACGTCCAGGCCCACAGCACGTACACCCCCGGCAAGAATGACCCTAATATCCAGCATGGACTTTGGGGGGTGAGGGCGTGTCCGTCTAGGTTTGTCCACTCTGACAAGTGTCTCCCTCCAGTGGGGCGAGGCGCACACAGAATACAGGGGAAATCTCAATCTTCCTGCGAACCTGAAACTCCTCTGAAACATAAAGTCTCTTTAAAAGGGGGAGAAAAAAAAAACCACGTTCATAAAAGGGGCTAGCAACCAACCGTCTGAAAATGAAATGTAAAAAGCAATTCCAATGACAAGAGCATCCGAAAGAATAAAGCACTTAGGAATACCTTCCACGGAAGGCGAGCAGGCCTGGTACGCCGGAAACGGCGGAACGTACCGGAAACAAATGAAAGGGAAGCGAAATAAACGGAAAGAGTTGCTATTTCATGGACCAGGAGACTTCATCTTGTGCAGATAACAACACTCCCCAACTTGGTCTACGGATTCAGCGCAATCTCTATCAAACTACCAACATCTTTATTTTATTTTATTTTTTTTGCAGAATTGCACAAGCTGATCCTAAAACCCATATTGAATTGCAAAGACCCCTGAGTAGCCGAAACGATCTTGAAAACGCGCCTCAAAGCTGCAGACACCTCACGTCCCGGTTGCAAACCATGCTACCAACTCACAGCCATCAAAAAACAGCGTGATCCTAGCACACAGACAGACGCACAGACCCACAGACGAGAACGGAGCGCCCAGAAAAACAGCCTTTGTTTACGGTCAAACGATTTTCGACAAGGGCGCCGAGCTGGGGGAAAGAAATGGTGCCGGAAAAACCAGGTACCCACAGGCAAGAGAATCGAGTCGGACCCCTACCTCGCGCCAAGTACAAAAATTATCTCAGGGTGGATTCAGGACCTAAATATTAGAGCTCAAACTGTGGAACCCTTAAAATCAAACGCTGGTGTCATTTTTAGGACTTGGGCAAATAAACAGACCGATGTCCTAGGTGTGACACCAGCGCAGAAGGGACAAAAGTCAATTGTTGGGCTTCGTCAGGAACGGGTGGCATTTTTATGGTAACGAGAGGGTAAGGGACCAACAGGGGAGACTTTCCGGAGCCGCGTGCAGCCCCATTAGGGAAAATTTGGCTGCCGAGGGGACGAAGGGAGCAACACGGTGAGTGGCTCTTTGCAAAGGCTCGGGGTCCCTACCTGTCTTTGGATGTCCAGTTCATAACACAGCATCCAACTTGAAATGTCAAATCGCATCTCAGGGTTGTCCCACTGGATGATGAGATGGGACCCATTGTAGCTGCTTGTGAGGTTTGCTGGTGGGTTGTATTTTTCTAAGGAAACAAAACACACACACACACACACAAACGCCGAGCTATAAATGCACAATGCAGTGGAATCCAGATGAGACCTAGCAGAATGGATCTTACCGGTAACATGTCCCCTTTGGCTTCTGCTGCACGAAAGAGAAAAGGCCTGAAAAGCGAGACCTCCTCGGGCCAGCCGACCCCGCGTCTCAGGAGGTGCCCTCGCCGCCACGTGAAACCCCACCAGGCCAGGCACCCACGCTCAGCAGTTGTAGAGTGGCTGGAACCCCAGGCAGAAATGGCAGCAAATGGGAACGCCCCCTTCTCCACCCCTCACTTCCTCGGGGACCCCTCCAACTTCAGGGCCTTCCATCACTTGCCATCTACGGGCTGACATCCAAAGCCACCGCCATGCTCAGCTAAGTGAAAAGACGCCAACCCATCTACCGGATGGCTAGACACCACGAACAGGCAGTGTCTGCTGGAAGCACAGCTTCCAAAAAAATAAACACATTTGAATGAGGAATGGCAATGCAATTCTGACACACAGTCGCCCACGCTCAGGATTAGAGGGTCCCCAGAGGACCAAGTGGGCTGGGTCATCTGTTAGCTTGCTCTGCTCTCAGAGAGCCCAGGTGACGCCAGGAATAAAACCGTTCACTGGGCTCCAGGACCTTCCCCGCCTCGTGGCCGGGCACAGCTGGGACCAGGGGACTTGACTCTTAGGACATGCAAGCACTCTTGTTTTCTCACAGAGGGCATATCAGCAAATGCGTCTGCCCCCTCCATCTTACTGTGAAGCCCCAAGTCATTACTTGCGATACTTCCATGACTATTTGCAGACATGTGCATAAAATGTGTCACCTGACACACACACACACACACACACACACACACACACACACACACACACGGTCGCAGCTGAGGCCGACCAGGCTGATACTCTGCCTTCTCGTTGTAGCTCTCAGGTTGCAAGTAAGGTGTGTGTGTGTGTTTGCACTTTTGGGCTTTGCTGTGACAAGTTCACTGTTTACAATGCCCCACCCAAGCCGGCTGGTGTTTCTGAACGGGGTCACGATCCATCACCTCGAAATAGGACCCTTGGGCGTTGAGGTGATTTTGAGGTGAAGGCAATTCAGGATCTACAGATGTAGAAAGATGCCTTCCTGGAACTTCCCTTATCTGACTAAACGCAAGAGTTCCTGAGAAGTCAAGACGGATGTGAATCATCTCTGGGCAAGTTTTACAGCCGAAAGAGGGTGGGAAGTCAGCACCAAAATGGACCTGCACAGAGAAACCTTACTAAGGTAACCCTTACCTTCCATTAGTTTCCTCTAGAAACTCAGACCCCCCTTTTTTTAAAAATCTACTCCACAATTTTTTTGAGGAGGGGTTTGATTTCTTTTCTGTGGAGCCCCCACCCCGACCCTGGGCAGGTAAGAATTAAAAATGAAAATTAAATGTATATGCTTTACTCATGCTAATCTAACATTTGTGAGTTTAATTCGCACTCCTCCGTCACAGAACCTAAGAGGGTAGACAAAAATGCTTTTTTTTTTCTTCCTCTTCCCTTGCACTCCTAGGCACAAGACGGCTGCAATGTGCCTTGTGGATAAAATTCATGTATTAGTTAGGTAAGTTTTCATGTGTTAGACAACACGCCAACCATGTATATTCAATAAGGTGTCTTTACACAGAAACACACATCAAACAGGGTTAGATATTGGCCAGTTGATGAAAATGTTGTGACCAGAGACCCTCCTGCAAATTCAGTGTGTTAGGAAGTTTCTAGAACATCACCACCACGGCTAATGAGACTCTCTCTAGGATGTGACGTCTTTCACGCGTGACACCCGTGAACGTTCCTCCTGAATTGTACCCGGAGGCAGAGTCATGGCCACCCAGCTGCGTAGTCCCAGACCCCGAATCTAGACCCTTGGTCTTGCTCAGGCTGTCCTGGGACGCAGCCCACCGTCCCACACCGTCCTGGCACAGCCCCGGATGCAGTGAAGCCACACGGGTCACACAAGAGAGTGTGAGTGTAAGCATGTGAGCGTGAGTGTGTGTGTGTGTGTGTGTGTGTGTGTGTGTGTGTGTGTGCGTCGGGGGCGCGGAACGCAAGGTGAAAAGTTGTCTCACCTATATGAATGGCTTCAAACGGAGTAAAGTCCACAAACTGGATAGCTGTCTCTTGGCTGGTTCCGTTCACCAAGAACAAGTAATTATCTGTCGACTTGGGTTCGGCGAGTTGATCAAAATGGCAGCCCACGCGTGTCCCCGTGGGGCTCACAAGGTAGTGGGGGCATTCGGCCACGTCGTCAGCGTCGTGCCTGCCGTTTCCAAACGGGTGGAGAAAAAGGTGGGGTTACCTACGTTAATCGCACAACCCCAAGGCCACCTTTTTATCATGGTGCTTCCACTGTACTGTACAGAGAAAAGAAAAAGGTGGCCGGCGTATCCTGTTGGGGAGGTAGCACATAAAACAAGGCCTTTCCCCGCCACAACCCAGAAACCTGCTGCAAGTGACAAGAGAAAGGAGACAATTTTAATCCCTGAATAAGCACAAAAAACCAGAATTCCATGTGCTTCCCAGGCGATCGCCACGAGGTCGCAAACGGGTTGCAATCTCTCCCTTTTCTAGACCTGAGTGGAGACAGCCGTAACCTCAGGGTCCCCAGACAGACGCCCTGCAGGCGTCCGGCTTACGTGGGGGTCCAGGCATACAGGCAGTACTGGACATCGGCGGGGGCGGCCGGGCCCGGCGTCCAGCTGCAGTTCATGAACCGGAGGTTGTAAATAAAGCAGGAGAAGTTGGCTGCCCCAGAGCCTTCCCTGCCTGGAAAGACAAACCCCAATCTCACCGGCTGCGCCACCAGCACCCCCGGGGCCGCTACCTGCACGGTGGCGTCAAGACCCGTCACTGCAGGACAGCTGAGGTTCCCGCCAAGGTGACGTCACCTGAGTTATGGAAGGCCAGCTCGTGCAGAAACGCGCCCCCGTCAGCAGTGACATTGACGGTCAGCGTGGCACCTCTGTGAAGCACGGAGTTTGGGAATTCGCAGAAGTAGGTGTCGTCGTCTCTGACCTGGAGGAGGCACAGTCACACCAAATACATAACCTGCACGTCCGGGTCCCCTGGACTCTGTTCAATGCCGTGACAGTTCCACAAGGGGTCCCCCAGCTCCTTGGACAAACTACTTGGGCTCCTGAGTCCTCTTCCCGACAAGGTCCTACCTTGGCCTTCCAAACCCCCTTTTGGCAAAAAGTCCTGCGAAATCAGATTCCTGAAACCCCTCCCCCCCAACCTTTGATTCTATAGCAGTTCAGACTATGTCACCCCAAACAGGCTACTTTGGCATAAAGAATATTTTGAACTGAAGACAACTGACAAACAGCACGGACACATGGACACGGACACACACACACACACACACACACACACACACACACACACACATACACACACACAACGCCCCCAGCCTTTCCCTGCGTGCCAAAAAAACCAGAGCATAAATTTCCCTTTTGTACCAGGAGAGACAGAATCAATCTTATCACCAAAGAAAATTCTAGACACATATCAACCCAGAGATGGCACTGAGAGAAATACATATATGTAACAAATTTCTCTAAGACAACTCTTGCTTTCCGTTAGTTTCCCCAAATGTTCACCTTCCCACAGTTTGCAGTTAGGCCCCTAAAAGCCTAAACCTCCTTTCTTTTCTTCTTCCTTCTGTACACATGTATTGTTGTTTGTTAGGAATGGTAGATCTAGCCACTTTGTTGGGTCTTCACTCTTCTCTCTAATAAGGCCTCCATGCACATGTACAATTTAACATCAAATGAAAATTATTTGCTTCCCCCCGCCCATGTTAATCTGTCTTTTGTTAGTTTAATTTGCAGGGCTCTGACACCGGACCCAAGAGGGTGGAGGTAAACGTTTTTATGTTTCCACCCTTTCAATACCTAACCAAGTTCCTCTCAGTGAATTCTTTTATTTTTTTTATCCTCTAACTCCTTCATCCCACCGAATGGCTATAGATCCCCAGCCTCTGGTGAATTCAGAGTTGAGTTCAATTGCTCTCCTATTACAATAGTCTTGAATAAAATCCTTCTTGCCTGTTTAACTTGTCCGGTGCATTTTTTCTAGGACACCTCCAGGCCCGCCGAACTAGCCCCTGCTTTTATGGCATCTGCAGAGGGTGCATTTGTACATCAGTGTTGGAGAAGTGCTGAGCTGGATAACTGGGCCTAATTCTGCCTCTTCCGCTGACCACACTGAAATATCCGTGAAAGCATTAAAAGGAGGAAGGTCAGGGCTCTGAGGGGCAGGAGCCTATGTCAGCGATTTCACACAAGCGGAGAACCCTTCTCTCTTAGTCCGTTCGGGCTGCCATCACTGACTACCACAGGCTGGGCAGCTGAAACAACAGAACTTTATTTCTCACGGTTCTGGAGGCTGGAAGTCCCCGATGGAAGCACCAGCTGACACAGTGTCTAGTGAGCACCCTCTTCCTGGGTCACGGAGGATGGTGTCTTCTCACTTGGTCCTCACATGGAGGACAGGGTGAGGGAGCTCTGTGGGGTCTCTTTTATAGGGCACTAATCCCATTAGTCTGTCTTTTGTCAGTTTAATTTGCAGGCCCCTAGCACCGAACCTAGGAGGTTTTATGGCTGCCCGTATGACCAAATCACCTCCCAAAATCCCCATCTCCTAATACCATCCTATTTGGGGTTAGGGCTACAAAATACAAATTTTGTGGGGACATAAACATTCAGGCTACAGCAACTCTCATGTGCACCATGGGGGAGGAGACAAACTCAGCATCTTTAGGGTCCCCCATGCCCCAACAGTGCGCACAACAGCCCCACACTGAAGCTGGGCCCAGGGCTTGGCCCTGGGTGCCCTAGAGCTCACCTTGACCTCTCACCTCTAGGCAGCCTAGGTTGACAGCTGTGCCCAGCATGTAAAGCCAAAAACCCAAGAAGCTCGTGGCCAGGGCCACAACTCAGGCATGTTTCCTCCAGGACCTGGGTGCGTGTTTTTGAACGGTGGTCATGAAGGAAGATGACGTCCCCTCGCCCAGGGGACATCCCAGGGGGACGTGGACCTGACTTCAGCTGTCACCTGACTCTCAATTCATACATCCACCTTCCGTCGTTAAAGATACAAGAACGTTCACAATTTCCCCTGGAGGACACGAATGCAACGGGTTGTCTCCACTTGGCTACATAGCAGCATAGATGCTATGTGCATCTCTCTGCCGAAGGCTTGGGGTTCACATGACTAGACCAACGGACAATGGCTGTGTCATCTATAAAAAGAAAACCCTGACTGACCCACAGCCAGCAGGGAGCAAGCAGCTCAGGAAGCCAGCCGCCATATCCGTCGGATTTGCAGGAAGGCAGCCAGCTGCCGCCAGTGAAAACGCAGGGAGATTAACACGAACGTCTGTCATGTTGGCCCCTAGTGGGCCAACCTCAATGAACAACTGAAAAATATCCTTAATGTCCCTGCGCCCAACCTAGGTGGGACCAACCGAGAGAAAGCCCATATGCACCCCAACAAACTGCATGGGGTGCCCTCACTCCCCCGCTTGTAGTCAGCTGCCGTCACGTTGCATAAAGATTATTTTGAGCTGGAGACACTGGAGGAGGAATAGATGCACAAAGACGCTTTTCCGGAACGTTCCTTATCTGACGGAAAGAAAGCAGGAACTCCTGAGAAGTGAGGACCGCCGTGGAGTCCTGTTTCGGGAACTTGTACGGCCCTGGCGGGATAGGCCTACACACCGACTAAAATCACCCTTGTCTTTCAATAATTTCTCACATAGGTACCCTCCCACTTCTGCTGTCCTTGGAAAGCAAAAACCCCTTTCCTTTGTCTTGTCATATCACCCCAATGGATCGTACTTTGTTAAAAATGGTGCATAGACTCTCAGTCTAACTGCTTCCTTGGGGACAGTTTTCTTCTTTCTATGAGCCCCAGCCTCTCCCCATGCCATGTAAAAAATTTAACACCAAATAAACTTTGCATGCCTTTTCTCCTTTTCTCTGTCTTTTGTCAGTTTAATTTGCACACCCTCTTCACAGAACCTAAGAGTGTAGATGAACCTGTTTTTTTGTGGGTTTTTTTTTTTTTCCAGCCTACACCTACATTCGCCTGCCTGGCTTTGAGGCTCTGCCAAATGCAACTGATGAAGGCCGACCCCCCTCTCCAGAGCCAGCTTTTGAGTAAACAGCCTCTGCTTGTTCATAGACACAGTGGGGCAGACGAGGTCCTGCCAGGCCTGCACGCAGGAACCTGGGCTTTGAGTCACTTTCTGGAAGGGGGTTCTGGGAATACTCAGATGACAACAGTGAGCTCACAGATTCACACACTCCCTCCCTGGCTCATGCCAGGCCTGGGGTGCTCCCATCATTCAAAGATGAGTAATAGGCTAAAAACAGACCATCTAGGAAACAGCTGTGCCAGGGAACAAAGAGGATTTGTCTAGAGATAGAAATAAGAAAGCATTCTATTTGCATTTCTAGAGAAATGCATTCTTATGAAAAGCATTTGACCAAAAACAATAACAACAAAACAGCTGCTTGGAAATCCTAATACAAAATGAAAAGGTAAGTTTTAGCACTGGGGGTAGGGGAGGGCCTGGTTGGAAGCAGCTCCCTTTAAAAGGAAAACTTTTGAGTCACCCAGATAACAAAGAATTCCTTAAAATAGCCAGCCTGGAAAACCTGTGATTTACATAATAATCAGGCCGATTTATGGTCTTTGAGCCGCCAAACTGGGGCCAGCTGTGGGGCAACCCATGCAGGCTTCTGAGGGGGTTCAAAATAAGTTGTAATACACAGCTGGGGCGTGCCCCTGGCCAAGCTGAGGGGGAAAAAGACCTTATCTAAGCAAAGACGCCCCAAAACACCTCAGTTGTGGGTGGCGAGGGTGAATACACACACACACACACACACACACACACACACACACACACACACGCACGTGCGCGCGCGCGAAATGAAAACTTCCCCCACCTCAAGAAAGGAAAGGAAACGCCCTCAGTTTCTCATTAGCATTTCCTTTGGAAAACGTGCAAGGGGCATGCAAGGCTGTCTCTTTGCCCCCAGAGAACCACGTCAATCCCCTTGACAGCTGAAGGACCCGAGGACATGTTTGCATCAAAGGAATGGGTGCTGGTGCCCCGAGCCCCTTTGCAAAGGGAACCAGGAGCCTGGGTCCCATCCCCCAGGCTGTCAGAAATAATTTCCCACTTGTGGAAGGAAAGGTGCCTGTGTTATTTTCCCTTCCGATGAAGACCACTAGCATGGGTGTGTGTGCTGGGCTGTGTCCTCCTGGCCACCTAACAGGTAAAATGGGCCCTGCTTTGCAGTCTCCCCAGCAGATGGCCTGTGAGGCCCATGACATCTCCATTTCCTGCTTTTTGTGTGATACCCTGCTTTCTAGGCTGGCAGGAGGTTTTATGCACAGATTGATTTATATATGCATTTATGGTTTGTTCTGTGCCTTAGCTTTTTATTCAAAAATTTGTTTAATTTTTTAATTTTATTGTGGTCCCATACAGGTGACATCAAATGGATCCTTTGAAGCTTTTTCAGGGCACAAGTCGGTGGCACTGAGCACACTCAGGGTCGGGTAAGCATTACCTCTATTTCCAGAACATTCTTATCATCCCCAAAAGAAACCCTGTCCCCAAGAGCAGCCCTCTTCCCAGCCCCTCACCCCCTTCCTGTCTGTGGATGAGCCTCTTGGACATTTCACATAAATGGAGTCACACACTGGGTGGCCTCGTGTGTCCGGCGTCTCTCACTGATTGGCAAGTTTTCAAGGTCCCCCCACTTTGTTGCAAGTGTCTGTGCTTCCTTCCTTTTTTTCACGGCCGGACCGAGGAAGAGGTTTTATTTTTAATTATGCTTCCCTAACCGTATCTTTCCCCCAAATCCGCACGCAACTTTACATATTAGGGGCCAATCATAAACCTGGCAATGCAACTGAGGACAAACGTCGAAAAGTGATGCGAAAGGAAAAAACACGATGTCTAAAAAAAAAATCAGCCCGTCCATATCCTGTGGCTGAAACCCCAGATGACAGGGGCCAAAGGGCAGCCGAGTCAACGGGGCGTAAGTGTGGGCTCCATCTCACCACAGGGCAGGGCAGAGGGGAGTCCGATGAGGAAGTTTGTACTACAGGGTTCTTCACCGCTAGGGGAGGGCTGAGGAGCGTTAACATACGCTGTAAATGTACCAAACCGACGGGGGGAAAAAACTCACAAACAAAAGCCGTACTACTGTGTCCCTCCCCCCTTTACCCCGATTCCCGCCATTGTAGGGGCCACCGCTCTAGGTCCCCCCTCCGACCCCAAAGTCCGCATGTGATCACGTCCCTTATGGAAAAATGACACAGCATTTGCATGTACCCTCCACACAGCGTCCCATAGACCTAAAAACCTCTCTAGGTTACTTACAACACCCGATACAATGTAACTGCTGCGTCAAGAGTGGCTACACTGTATCATCTCAGGAGTAATGACAGAGCAGAAAAGCCTGTGTCTGGCCTAACTCCATAGTAACAATGTCACATTTGCCAGCCACAGAGCAACAGTGTAACTTTCATTTTTGAAAGTTTCCACCCTGGCTGGGCTGACTCTGACCCTGTAGCAGGAGGCAGAAGAGAAAAGGTCCCCAGGACGGAGTTCCTTAATCAGTGACAACAAACAACGCACAGATGGGCGCCTGGAAGACGGGTGAAACAGGCCATGTTGCCCATCACCTAAGTGGGTCCAATTGGTGTCTAAGTAAAAAGACACCCACAAGGCATTACAGATGACAACCGCAGGAGGTGTGGTTTAGGGGACACCGGGGACGCCTGACAGCAAGGGGTGGCCAGGTTCCCAGGAGCGGGCGAGATGAATTTCCCACAAGAAGTTACAGGCCGGAATGATTCAGGGAAGGGACTCTGGGCCAAGGCGCCTCTGTCCTTGTCCCCAGCTGGAGGCGATTCTCCCGAGGAGCCGGGAAGGAGTGAATAACAAATACAGCTTGGGGGCCGGCCGGGTGGCGCAGCTGGTTAAGAACGCGAGCTCTGAGCAACTGGGCCATCTATTGGTTGGATTCCCACATGGGCCAGTGACGCTGCGCCCGAGCTGAGCTGCCGCTGAGCTGCCAACAGGGGGCAGGATGGCTCAGCTGGTGAGAGCACGTGCTCCTAACAACAAGGTTGCCCATTCGACTCCCGCATGGAATGGTGGGCTACGACACCCCCGCAACTAGATTGAAAGCGGCGACTGGACTTGGAGCTGAGCTGTGCCCTCTACAACTAAGATCGAAGGGCAACAACTTGACTTGGAGCTGATGAGTCCTGGAAAAACACACTGTTCCCCTTCCCCAACTCCCCAATAAAATCTTAAAAAAGAAAAGAAAAAGAAATACAGCTTGGAGGAAGGCTATTGGAGGCTTGACTAAACGGTGCATGCCACTCTTTCTGGAAGCGGAGGCTAGCCTCTTTCTGCCTCGGCAAATAGTCACCTCAAATGAAGCCTCAGAGACACCCAAACCCGTGACCCAAGCAGAAATCACACAGCACCATTTCCTGAGTCTACGACAAAACAAAAGTCAATGACTCAGTTAAAAAAAAAAAAAAAAAGCCCAACGATGTAAAAACCATAGTTACCCTTCCCCATGTGAACGCCTGGGAGGAGGTAGGTGGCCTTCAACCCAATTCACAGATGGCAAGTTACAAAGTCGCACTCCTGAAATGCGGATAATATCAGTAACCAGTGTCAGCCCAAAACATTTAACTAAAAAGGAAGGAGATCTCAGCCACTCATTTAATTTAAAACATTACAACCTCCCCACTGCCCCAAAGAACTGGCTTTTTTTAGTTTTTCTTTTCTCCATGATAAAGCCTCCCCACACACATCTGTGGCGAGCAGGAGAAAGGAAGTGAACCTACAGAGATTATTAAAACCGAAAGCACACAGACAAGGGCTGTTACTCCACTGACACATGTATAGAAAAGCACAAATAGACTCGATTTTATGGAACCAGACAACCCCTGATAGACGACCACTGAGATGACATAAACAATCAATAAAAGTTTCCCCTAAAAATATAGTAAGACCCTCACTGCCATATCCACAAACTGAATTCAAGGTTTTGTGTATGTGTGTTTAATCTATTAAGATCAGATCTGTTATTAAATCCAGAGTTTATCTCCATAAGACAAAAATGCTGCAGGAAAATGTGATACTATGACAATGCATGGGTGAGGTCGAGGAAGAAAGTGATCATCTCAACAGATGTGAACAGAAAAATTTTCAACAATATACGAGTTCCGAGCCGGAGAAGGACAGACAAACGGCATTAGAACCTCAGGAAGTCAAATGAACCCCTTTTCAAGGGACAAATAAGGTCTCTCCTCAACGGGCAGTATCATAAGTAATATTTTTAGTTAACGAGTTTATGGAAACTCAGGAACAAAGCAAGGATGTACGGGGGAGCTTCCCAGGCAAGTGAATCTCAAGGACCTCTTGAAATCACAATGAAAAGTGAAAGTCCGGGAGAGAGACACATCAGCATGACTTACAAATTACATGGTACAATTCAGAAAACCGACTGCTCCCCCCAAATACAGAAGGTGTATGAGATGAGGGCAACCCCTGGACACAAAGGCCGTAACATCAGTAGCTTTTCTACCCCAACCATGCACTAAGACGAAACAAACAAACAAACAAAAAGCCAAACTGAAGCTCTATAAAACAGGAAGCTGTGAGAGGCCTAGAAATTGCTAATGCACAAAGGAAGTAAGGAAAATTGATGGTGGGATAGCATCAGAGTGAAAAAAGGCAGACAGGTCCCCGTTTTTGGTGTGTGTGAAAAGGCGGAAGACTAAAGACTTCCTAATGGATTGCTAATTGACTTCCAGATCTACCCTATATCCAACAAAAATTCCAAAGGCATGATTTAGGGGATGAAACTTCACTTATAGAAGCTCCTTAGTTTAACCACTTCTTTGCACATGTAGTTATTTGCTGTGAAACCTCCTGCAGGTAAAAATGAACTATGTGCACACATCGGTGTGCCTTTTCTCCTGTCAATCTGTCTTTTGTCAGTTTAATTTGCAGGCCTCCGTCACAGAACCTAAGGAGGTAGAGGAAATGTTTGGTGTTTCTGTTTTTCCCTCTCCAATAAGAGGAATGGGAGTGGGGATCTGGAGCACGGAGGGGACTCAAGAGGCAAGTGACAGGGAAACTGAAGGTTGACAAGGAGCAGGGCCAGACAGCCTGAGGCTCGACCACTCACCTGTGGGCTTTTCCTAGTGGAAGAGTCCGGTGGCGTATCTATTTTGCATTCTTGCCCAGTCACATTTCTCCTGCAATTCCAGGTTAACATCTTTTTCCTTGGATCTAGCTTCATATTTATAATGGGAGATACATTCTCCTGTGCTGTCACTAAAAATAAATAAATAAATAAATAAATAAATAAATAAATAAATATAAAATGAACACTTATCGAGCGTCAGGAGCCCTCTCTGCCCCCAGGTGACACTGATAATTACAGTTGGGAGAGAGGGGCATTTTGGCAGCATCAAGGGTGGATTACAGTAGTTTTGTTTTTTTCTTGATTGAGGCCAAATTCACGGGAGATAAAATTAACCATTTTGAAGGGAGCCATTTACTGACATTTAGAAGCATCTGGAAAGGTTCTCAGAATCACTCGCCATCAGGAGGACGCAAATAAAAACCGTGATGAGATGCCCCACAAGGTGAGCTAGAATCATCTTTTTAAAAAAGAAAATAATTGTCCTAGTGGATGTGGAGAAATTGGGACCCTCTATACACCGCTGGTGGGGAGCAGAGCAGGCCATTATGTTTTTATCTGTTTTTTGGGGGGAGGGTCCATTATGTGTATTCAGCCTATACGTGATGATGTCTAGATTCGTCCACATTTAGATTCCCTTTTAAATTTCTTTCAGTTGAGACTCGATGGACATATAAGTTTCAGGTGTACAACGTTAGGATATATTTGTAGAGTCAGCAGTTCTCAACCTGTGGGTTGCGACCCCTTTGGGGGTCGAATGACCCTTTCACAGGGGTCGCCTAAGACCCTCGGAAAACAAAAAGATATTTATATTATGATTCATAACAGTAGCAAAATTACAGTTATAGAGTAGCAACGAAAATACTTTTATGGTTGGGGGGTCACCACAACACGAGGAACTGTATTCAGGGGTCGCGGCCTTAGGAAGGTTGAGAACCGCTGGTATAGATTGTGAAAAGGTCACCACCGGGGGTCTAGTTCACCTCCCTCACCAAATAGTTACAAAGTATCTTCTGGTTGTGATGAGAACTTGTAACATCCACGCTCCTGGCAACTTTGAAACGTGCGGATCAGTATTATAAGCACACCATGTAACAGTATCATAACCAGACGCTGTACATTGTATCCGCAGGGCTCAGGGACAAGCTCCCACAGCGGAGGCAAACACAAGTTAAAAGGAAGCGGTTTAACACAGGGAGAGGGTTCCCCCAACCCAGACGAGCACCCCATCTCCTTTCCTTTTGAAGTTTCTCTCTGCCCTTTCACACATGGACTGATGTCTTTCAAATGCGTAAATACGCCTGTGGACAGGCTCTCGGTCAGCGCAGGATGTCGGCTGCGGAGCAGAGGGCACCTCTGACAGGTGACGCTCGCCGGTGTGAAGGCCCGAGTCCACCTCCCGGGAGGACGGGTGTCCGCCTGCCGCCGGCTCCTGGCTCCAATACAAACCCACCGGAGGGCACGGTCAGTGCCCGCTCAGCTCCATAACCAGCAGGGCTCTTTCTGCCTGTGCCAGCTGTTTCGCCGGTCGCCTGGGATGTGTGGGCCACTCGGATGCGGTGCACCGTCCACAATACCATGGCTTTCTTTCCCTTCCACCTCCTCGGGGAGGTTTCCTCGGTGGGCAGGTGAGTTTGTGTGCCATGACTTCCCCCGACTACAGTCAAAGGCCTGACACCCTCCCTCCCCGCTGGGGTTGGGGTGTGGGGTTTGGGGCTGGAGTCGGACGACGCCTTCTCACCTTTGATTAATGAATCCACCTGCGTCTGACCTGCAAGGAGGCCCTGTTCCCTACCAGCGGGGTGGGCCTCCAGGTCAGGGGACCTTGGTCCCCTTGAAGGGGTTGGGGTATGGCAGTCCCCCCAAATCCCAGAGCGCTCGCCTGCGCCTGCACCTACCCAGGTCTGGGCCTTCACTGCTGGCTGAGCTCAGGACCACCAGGAGGCTGACAAAACCCAACAGGGATGCCATGCCGAGCTCCGCAGCTGCACCTAAACATCCAAAGAGAAAACACCTGCTCAGACGTCAGGTTCCAACCCCAGCAGGAGCCCGCCCTTCTCAGCACGTCTCCGCCCCTCCGTAATTAAAGGGCCCTGGGGTGGGTCCCGTGTCCCCACTGTCCAAACGTCCCATCAGAGCGTAGCGGTGATTACTGTCTGGGCGTAGAATGAACTCCAGGAATGGAAAAGCATTTACGAGACTCGACAAGAGTCAGCAAAGATGTATTGAAAGTCCGAGTGAAAGAGAGACACTTCCGGCAAAGGGACGTTTTGCCAGGACAGAGCCCAATTGGCACGGCTGCCCCGATGACAAGGAGTGCTGGGGTTTTATATTTTTCTCTGCAGGTGCAGTGCTGGCCAGGGGAGTCCGAGCCTGGCGGGTCATGTTTAGCTCCTTCCTGCCAGCCCACAAGTCCACTCCCATTAATTCTTTACTTGTGTCATCAGTCACCATTCTGCTCCCATACGCCTGGGTCACCTGGCGAATGGAGGCCACCTTTTTTTTTTAAGATTTTTATTGGGGAATTGGGGGATGGGAACAGCGCTGGAGAATTGGGGAAGGGGAACAGACAAGTTGCTGTCATTTTGTTCTTCAGTCTAGTTGTGGAGGACGTTGCTTCACTGGCCCAAGTTGGCACCATCATTGCGCTCTTCCCGGGCGAGGCAGATCAGTCGCCGGCTTCTGGACGGCCGCTCACTGCGGCTGCTGGCTACACACGGTAGCCCATGGCAACCCACTGCAGCAGGGGCTGCAGCCTACGCCGTCACCGGCGACTCACGGCAGCCCAGCTCCAGGTTGAGCTGTTGTTCAGCATCTTAGCTGTGGAGGGCAGTGTCACTGGCCCTCATATGTGGGATCCGAACCGGGGCCCTCTGGCGCCCCAAGCCAGCTCTTAATCACCGCGCCACTCGGCCGGCCCCGGAGGCCACCTTTTAAATTCTGCTTGAGACCCCCCTCAAAGCATCAATGCATGTAACCTACACCTGTGACGACAACGTTCAACAAACGGATGGAAGAAACATTTTGCTGGGCTCCTGCCCTGCGTGTGTGACCCCAGCCCGCCGTCACCGGCCCCCATTCCTGCTTCTGACATGTGTGTGTGGGGACCCACTCCCAGCCCCGGAGTGGGTATGATGGTGATTTTACGGTGAGTGTCTGTATGTGGTGGCTGAGGGGCAGCAGAGGCGAGGGCTCCGGTGACAAGAAGGGGTGTGGGATGAGGTTGCTGGTCCACAGCAGCCACTTTTGGGGGTGAAGCACCTCTGTCTGGCCCTGAGCGGAGCCCCTGTCCCCTACCATTTTCCTGTACTCGTAGGGGACACTTCCAGCGTCACAGCAGGGGAAGAGCCATGGCTTAGGGACGTCACCTGCCTCTGTGTCTCCGTGGCGAGTAGTGTGGCCTGGAAGCCACCTGGGGGTGACCAAGAGGGACCAGGGAGCTGGCTGTGACGCAGAAGCTGAGGGTGAGGGAGCCTGAGGTGAGGTTGCCACCGGGAGGAAGCTGCTGACAGGCCAGGGGTGGGGGCAGCAGAGAGGACATCACCTGGAGGGGGGGCCACCAGTGCCCTGGGGGCCCAGACTTTCGGGGGAGGCAGTGGCAGACCTCAGGCTGCAGTATTTGGGGATGGAAGGGGCGCAAGGTGCTGGAAGACCTTTGAATTTTAGAGCGACGCCGAGGGAGAAACTAAAATAAACCATTTTGAGTTTGTTGACAAAAGGGCCACGGTTTTGTTCATTTGCACACATTTTTTTTGTTTGTTATTTTTTTTTCCTCATAGCTTCACAACCCTACAGATTAGCAAGGGCTGAACACAAAGAGATGGGGACGGCCTTGCTGGCTGAACAGAGGTCACCAGGAGGGAGGCTGTAGGTGACCCGGCCAAGTATGGGACACCTCGGCGGAAGGAGCTGGCACCAGCCAGGAGGCCACCAGCACCTCGGGGCCCAGGGACCCTCAGGGCGTTGTGTTTGCCCTCCTTTCAAGAGGCAGTTGGCAACCTCACGCGAGGAGAGACCAGTGTGGCTCCGTACCTGGGGACAGGTAAGCTCTTTTGTGTTCTGTGTGTCACTAGCAAGCGAGAAGCCTTCCTAGATAAGACAGACCGAGGTAGGAGGCTGGGGACAGGGGGAGGCAGAGAGGGTGGAGGTATGGGAAGGAAAAAAAAAATCTTTTCCATCTACCCTCTTAGATTCTGGGCCTGGTACCTGCAAATTAAACTGATAATGGACAGGCTAATGGAAAAACTAGCTTGAATTATATACATACCCACGTGAATTCACGAAGAATATGATGGCTCAAAGAGGCGACCTGATGATGGAGTCTTATGCACCATCTTAGGCTCAACAAAGGGTTTTGGGGTTCTGGGTGCAGTAGGGCCCATTATGGGAAGGGGTCGGTGGGGGGAAATGTATGGGTGACACAGGTTGTCTGGCTGTACAGATAAGCGCTGGGGTGATAAGCACTGTCTCTGGGAGCAGCTCTTATCTTCTTGATAGAGAGACATCTTTACAAACGGAAATTTCCTTCACTGCTGTAAATTTCCTGTGCAGAAGAGAAAACCCGTACATTCCATTTTAAGGCAACCATGGAGCGGGAAAGACCTTTTCCTGCCTCTGCTGAGCCTCGGTGGCCGTTAGCTCAAAATAATCCACACGCCCAAGAGGCACATTTGGGGCGGCATGTTCTGTGTCTGTCCTTCGATGTCACCTGCCTCCTGGCTCACAGCTTCCTGTTTCTATTTGGGGGGGGACCAGCCCCCTGCAGCCCCGTCTGTGAGCTTGGCAGCTTGGATGTCACATGCTTTTCCTTCTTCTTCTCCATGTGGCCACACACGCTCCCGGCTCATTCTCTACAGGAAGCACAGCTCCACGGCGGGAAACGGCCCTGGGTTCCTCCCGGGGCTCTGAAGGGCTGCACCCCCAGAGAAGCTTGTCGTAGCCAAAAGTTTTCCCAACAAGGAAGAGGAGGCAGTAACATGTGGGGGCTACAGGGGTGTCCCGAGAGCCGGTGTTAACACTGCAGTACAGGGCATCTGCTATTATGGTGAAGTGTGTCCCCCTTCTCCCCAAAATTTACGTGCTGGAGCCCTGACCCCCAGGACCTCAGGATGGGGCTGTGTTTGGAGACAGGTCTTTAAAGAGGGGATTAAGGTAACAACATGAGGTCACTAGGGTGGGCCCTGACCCATTAGAACTGTGTCCTTATAAGAAGAGGAGGTGAGGACACAGACACACACAGAGGGACGGCCATGTGAGGACACGGGGAGCAGATGGCCGTCTGCACGCCCAAGAGAGAGGCCTCGGGGGGGACCAGCTCTGGGACACTGGATCTCGGACTCCAGCCTCCAGGCCTGGGAGGGAATAAATGTGTGTTGTGTCAGCTGCCCAGGCCGGGGTCCTCTGTGACGGCCGCCCGAGCAAGTGAATGCAGCATAATTGCCAGCAACCCTACGGAGGGTGGTGCTGCCTGAGTGTCCGGTCGTCCCCAGGCTGCGGGTGGCCGTCCTGTGTGGCCTGTGAGGAGCCGCTGGCCGTGGAGCAGGGGGTGCTGGGTACGGGTGGGCAGCCAGCCCTCGACTGGATCAGGGTGGAGGTGAGCTGACGTCGCGATGTCTGTCCTTCCCAGGTGACGCCCCAACCCTTTCTGGGACCTCGCCGGGAGCTGGGGGGCAGGGCAGCTTGTGCACCCCACCAAGGCCTGCCCCTCGGAGCCTGCGTCCCTCCCACCTGTCCCTGGGACATCCAGCCCTATACCCGTCGGTGTCCAAGACCAACCCTTGACGACAATCACACATACACAATCCCAGCAGGAAGCATTTCCCAGGCAGATAAGGGCCACAGACGCCGGGCACCGTCGGCCGCACCCCCGACCGTTCGCAGGGTGCCACAGACAACGCTGAGCGGTTTGTCAGCCACGCAAACACCATGCGTCTGCCTTCGCCGTTTTCCCCCTCTCCCCAAACGAAGCCCCTTCAGGCACAGTCCCCACACCGTTTTCCCCCTGCCTTCCCGTGGGCGACCCATGGAGCGGGGACAGTTTTTCCTTCTTATCAAACACACCCTGCACCCTGTCACTGCCCTAAACGTGGGAGAATCGACTTACGGGTGGGGCGACCTCGTGGGTCCCTCTCAGGCCGTTTCGGGGGGCTTTCTGAAGGTGCTGTGTTCCCTGCCTGGTGCGCGGAATGGGGTACGCGATGCCGACAGGTCTGCAGGAACCCAGGTCCCCGAGGGACCCCCGGAAGCAGTCCTGGAGGCAGCTGGCAGCGTTTTCCCAGCGAGAAGGGACAAGAGTGACATAAGGCCGGGCCCTCGGTGCCCACGGTGTCGTCTCCTCTCTGCCTCACTCTCTCTCTCTTATGTTTTTAAAGAAGTCTTTCCCGGGTCAGCCTTTTCAGAAACGCATAATCTTCCATCAGCTGTGTTTTCGGGCGTGGGCAGGCCAGTGTTATCTTGATGGACAGGAAGTGTTTCAGCCCATCCTGCAGTCCGTCTCGGGCCCCTTGTCTCACGGTCATCCTGAGGCCCCCCCTTCGGCAGCACGGCCTGGCTGGCCGCGTGTCCCCCTGCTGCTAGGGGGCTGGTGGGTCCTTCACGTCCACGTCTGAGCTGTGCCCCGGGCAGGGGACGGACTACCTGTCCCTTTCACACCCGGTCACTGTGCAGCCGTTCGCGTCCTGCTGCTTATTTTAAGGGTAAATGCCTCTTTCACTCCCGAACCCAGAAGTACGTGGGAGCCTTTGAGGGAACCAGGAATGCTAAGGGGCCTGGCTGAAAGGATCTCAAGGTATTGGGGGGTCTAGAAGGTTCTAGAACAGGGGTGGACATGAGGTTGACGACAACAGCCCAGACCATGGCGAACGGTGCAGGCTTTGAGGCAGGTTATTCATTTTTAGTGTTTATGTTTTTAAAGGGTGCTCATGAACGGAGGCATTTTGGGGTTCATGGCAGCTGTGACCTGGTTAGAAAACATGATACCGGGGTGTCTCCAGTTCAGCTGCTGGGTCAGGAAGTGCAAAAGTGGCCGTAAGAGGCAAAAAACTCTGGCTCATCGCCCAGGTTTAAGTCTGTTGTCACCTGCTTTCTAAAAACAACGGGAATCATACGGGTTTTGTCCTTTATCAGCTGGCTTATCTCACTCAGCGGAAGGCCCTCCAGGTCCCTCCGTGGCGTCGCAAATGATGGTGTTTCGCCTTTTTTATGGCTGTGTAATACTCCGTTGCATGTACGTACCACCTCTAATGATAAACTTGCACTCGTGTAGTGTGATTATCCAGTATTCACGCCTCGATAAAAGTAAATAAGCAACAAATAAGAAAGAATGCAAAAGTGCAAGACTTTAGAATTAACATAATAGTCACTAGGTATTTAAAACACGTGTTACTGAGGGTGGGCAGGCCTGTAGAGGCGATGAATCTTATGGACCCCTGTGTGATAGACACGTTGTCTCACAGGTGAGATCCGGCACCTTCGAAATATAAAAAGACACCTGCCAATGCCAGGTGTGTGTCCCCCAAAAAATTAGAAAAATAAACAATAATGGGGGTGAAAGCTTGCATTATGAGCACATTTTCTAGTCATTCTACTGAGAAAAACCCTCATTATCTTCATGATTGCTTACACTTCACATGGCAAAAGAGAAAATAGATCATTGCAAAATAACTTTTTTCTTGGGCGAATATGCAGACAGGAAGCGTGATGTTTGATGAGACAGCAAAGGTTGCGGGGGGGGGTCCCCCCTTACCTGCGGTTTTGCGTTCCTCCGTTTCGGTTCCCCGCTATCAACCCCCGCCCCCTGCCCCCGCCTGAAACTAAGAAATAGTTTTCTGGAAAACTGTTTTCTGGAAAATTCCAGAAATAAGCAATTCGTCAGTTTTAAATTGCATAATGCTCTGAGCAGCGTGGTGAAATCTCGGACCGTGCCACCCAGGACGTGAATCATTCCTTTGTCAGAGAGAGAGAGAGAGAGAGCACATGCCCATGGTTTTCCTGCAGTCTATTGTTATCATTGTTCTATTTTTGTCAGTTTTATTATTAATTGCTTACTGTGCCTAATTGTGAACTAAACTCTAGCATAGGGATGTGTGGATAGGAAAAAACGTAGTCTATGTAGAGTTCGGGACTATCCGTGGTCTCACACACCCACTGGGGGTCGTGGTACCTGTTCCCTGTAGATAAGGGGGAAATGACCCCAGTGTGAAAACCATAAGGCTGCCTGACGATGGGGGCGCTGGGGAGGCCTGTGGGGGCTACACAGGCACCCAGAAATTGATGGGGTGATAGAGTTTCACCCTCTGGATTGTGGTGTTAGTTTCACAGCAGTCTATATGAGTTAAAACATATACATATTTTACATTTTAATCATGTGTCTTTCATTGTACAGGTCTGACAATTAAGTCTGCAAACTTGTTGCAACGATGTTCCTCACCTTTTTTGATATCAGAGGGATTATTCATTATGAATTTGTACCAACTGGACAAACAGTGAACCAAGTTTACCATTTGAAAGTGCTGAAAGGCTGCGTGAAAACGTTAGACGACCTGAACTTTTCGCCAACAATTCATGGCTCTTGCATCACGACAACGCACCAGCTCACACGACACTGTCTGTGAGGGAGTTTTTAGCCAGTAAACAAATCACTGTATTGGAACACCCTCCCTAGTCACCTGACCTGGCCCCCAGTGACTTCTTTCTTTACCCGAAGATAAAGGAAATATTGAAAGGAGGACATTTGGATGACATTCAGGACATCGAGGGTAATACGACGACAGCTCTGATGGCCATTCCAGAAAAAGAGTTCCAAAATTGCTCTGAAGGGTGGACTAGGCGCTGGTGTCGGTGCATAGCTTCCCAAGGGGAGGACTTCGAAGGTGACCGCAGTGACATTCAGCAGTGAGGTACGTACCACTTTTTCTAGGATGAGCTCGCAAACTTAATTGTCTGCCCTCGTATGTCTATGAATCCTCAATAACAGGGTAAAAAGTTAAGCCTCTTGGTGATCATGAGGGAGCTTGTGCCATCGGCACATTCACAGGACACCTAGAAACAAGTTTCGTTACATGGGTTCAGTATGTTCTAAAGCTTTCGTTGCAACGCGAAAGCACGGAATTTGTGGCAAGATGATTTGGGGGGACTTGGGGTGTGATTCCCATTTAAGTTCACACGTGGCTGTGTGACGGAATTCAAAAAGGTTCCTGTGACCGGTGAAACGGTCACAGTGGAAGCAGAGGTCCCAGCGATGGAAGGAACCGCCAATGACATGGCAGCCAATCCCTGTTTTCATTTGAATTGCACGTTACTGATAACTGGGCTCTTTGGGGTCTCTAGTCTCTGCCTGGAGACGTTGTCACGTCCCCCCAATCTTACAGATTCATTAAGACAAGCAGTGGGGGGCGATGAAAACCGTGATGGGCGGTGTTCGCCGGGGTGGAGGAGTCAGGGCCCTCGGACCCTGATTGTGCGGGTCACAGATGGAACAGACGTGGGGGGGCGTGGAGTACGGTCTGGCCTTGTATTGATCTGCGCAGGTGACTATGACGAAACACCGCAGACTGGGGACTCAAACTCCATTTATTTCTCGCAGCTCTGGAGGCTGGACGTCCAAGCATCACAGTGTCCTGGTGACAATGCCCTTCCTGGTCCCTGGGTCCTCGCATAGAGGAGAGAGCGGGCCCTGATGTCATCCTCTTTAATCAGGACACAGATCCCATCGTGGGGGGCCCCCTCATGACCTCACCTAGCTGAAATCCCACCCACAGCTCCCACGTCCTACCCGCCACCCACTGGGGTTGGGGGTTCAGCCTGTGAATTTGGGGGAGGCCGCAGCAAACAGCAGGCAGTCCTCACATCTCATCGTGTCAGATGTACATGTCCTGCCGGGCCCACGCGTTTCACTCTTAGCTGTTTGTCCAAGTGACAGTGAGACCCCCCACCCGCGGGAGGGCTGCGCTGAGCTGGCCCCAGGGTGGACCTGGCTGAAGTGCCCCCTAAACGGACACAGACAGACATTGTGACGTGTCCACGCGCCCTACACGTCTACGGAAAGCGTGGAGTGACCCCCCCAGGCCCCAGGCTGGGCCCGAATCTCACGGGCACACTGAGCCCCAAGGCCAGGCCCTGGGGGCGCACGTCTGCCAAACCCCGGACGTGCAGCGGCCCTCTGTGCGCGGTCACCCAGTCAGTCACCTGGTGGAGGACACAGGGAGGGGACCTCTGTGCGCGGTCACCCAGTCAGTCACCTGGCGGAGGGCGCACAGGGCGGGGTCCTCTGCACCCAGTCAGTCACCTGGCGGAGGGCGCACAGGGCGGGGTCCTCTGCACCCAGTCAGTCACCTGGCGGAGGACGCACAGGGCGGGGACCTCTGCACCCAGTCAGTCACCTGGCGGAGGACGCACAGGACGGGGCCCTCTGTGCCGGCAGCCGCGGCGCTTACACAGGTGTAGCCACTTGCTGAAGCTCAGAAGGGAGCGTTTCACCGTGTGTCACCCCTTCGTCACCCCGGGGCATGTCGCAAGAGTCCTGGGGTGACACTCCCGGTGCAGGGTCGCGGTCCCGACTGGGCGCGGCTGGGGCTGCGCCCGGGGAAGAGCAGAGACTTGGGGACGGTGAGTCACAGTGTCCACATCCTGTTTCGCTCTCGGAACCTGCCCCGCCACCAACGGCGCGACCGCGGTCCCCGCATGGGCCCTGAGGGCGCCAGGTGTCACTGACTCGGGGGGCGGGGGGTACAGGGGGGCGCTCTGGGTCAGGGGGCCTCATGGGAGGGACTGGGGCCTGGAGACCCTCAGATCCATCAAGTCAGCCCCCTGGGCTCACACCACGGGGGGGTTTGGTGGCACCACATGCTGGGGATCAGAGAGAGACAGAGAGAGAGAGAGAGGTGATAGATGATGCATTGATGGATGGATGATTGATTGATAGATAAATAGATACATGATTGACAGATTGATAGATGCTGGATAGATGAATAGATGATTGATAGATGATAGCTATATATTATAACAGATACATAAATAGATGGTAGATAACTGATCGATAGATGACAGATGACGGACTGATGGATGATAGATAGATAATTGATAGATTCATAGACGATAGCGAGATGCATAGATACACACCAGTAGGTGATAGACGGTGGGTGGATTAGATGATAGGTAGATACATAAACAGATGATAGATGGATAATAGATTGATAGATGATGGACGGTGGGTAGACGGAGAGACAATATGCAGACAGACAGGAGACACGCCCCAAATGTGTCACATGCAAGTGCGTCCTGAGCTCCATCCACAAGTGACGTTTCCCGAGCTGTCACTGGTGCGTTTTGTTTCTTGTGTCTGAGGGTGGGCCGAGGCCAGCTTTTCCTGCAAAACCCCTGACACACTTAGTGGGTCTCCTCCGTGTATTTGCTGGCTGTCACCTAGCCTCTCGCTTCTGGGACTTTATTATCATTATTATTATTATTATTATTATTAACATTCCTAGCTTTTCCCCCCCAGCAGCTTCAGGTTTGCAGAAAGCACGGGGTTTCCCATGGACCCGTCACCCGCCCCCTGCGCCTCCTATTGGCTGCCGGCGCCGGTGTGAGCGGGGCATTGATTATGACGTAGGAGCCCTGATGGACACACTGTTACGAACTGAATCCCACAGTTTCCGCTGGCGCGGTGCATTCTGGGGCAGTGCATGACGTCATGCGCCCTCTGTGACGCCGTGCACCCGCTGTGACGTCCTGCACCCTCTGTGACGGCATGCGCCCGCTGCGACGTCATGCACCTCTGTGACGCCGTGCACCTGCTGTGACGTGCTGCACCCTCTGTGACGGCACGCGCCCGCTGCGACGTCATGGTCCGGGGTCTGCCACCGGGTGTTTTGTGGCCGGGGTGCGGTGAGTGGGGCTGGAGGGGGCTGGACCCCACATGGGAGGTTGTGGGGTGGGCAGGGGACATGGGGACATGGGGACTCCTGCCCTGAGCCCTTGTGGGTGGCCACACGTCCCTGCTGCTGGACACTGTCCCCTGGTCCTCTTCCCGCCACAGGTGTGCCCAGCAGACCATGTCTTGCAAGGGTGCACCCCAAATCCCTCCGTGCCGGCCTCGGCTTCACACAGACGGGGAGGCAGGCCTGGCTCTGACGCCTGCGGATCCTGGAACCGTCCCCTGCGGTGACGGGTCTCCCTCCAGCAGCACGTGTCCTGCACCCCCCACCCCCAAGCATCGGCCCCCCCGAGAGCCCAAGGCGCCCGTCCAGCCCAGAGCAAGAACTACAGGGGGTGTTGGGGTGAGGCGGGAAATGCATCCTCCAAGAAATCCCCTCTGGCCTTTCCGGTCCCAGCAGAGACACAAAATCAGGGCAAAATGGCAGAAACCCCCCGGCGGTCTGCACAAGCCCCTCACCACCCTGCCCTGCGCACCCCAAGCCCCAGGCTGTCTTCAAGGATCTGTGGGCTCCCAGCCGCTGACCCCCACACCTACCAGAGTGAGAGCTGTTTGCTGTAAAGCTGCCTGATAGATGCAGAAACGGAGGCGCAGAGGGGGCCAGACGGTGGCCCGAGGTCACACAGCGGTGACGGGCAGACCTCAGATTTGCATGGGGTGTGTGTGTGGGGGGGCAGTTATTCTCGTCTGCACTTACCGTGCAAAATCCCTGCTCCCGGGGTTCAAGGCAAGTCAGTGAGGATCCCAGATTCAGGGCCCCGTTTGTGGCACGAATGTTTCTGTGTCCCCCTCACCCCCACCCCGGGGGCGCCCGGAGGCCCTAGAACACAGCCAGTGCATACATTGGTGCCCAGTGAAGACCTCCGGACCTCCGGAAGGAACCCTCTTCTTAGGGATGAAGGTGGCAGCACGTAGGGTAATGACGCCTGTGATAGTGACTGAGAAGGGGACGCGTGCGCTGAGACTGGGGGTGGACATGGGGACACAGCCAGTCTGTGCTGCTGGGCCCTCGAGGACGCCGGACCGCAAGACACCCCACTGTCCCCCTCTCATCCTGTTGAGCAAAGCTGTGATCCGCAAGTTCCCCAAACGGTGCCTCTGTCCCAATGAGACTCGCAGGGCACCACAGTGCAAGCCGTTGCCCACACCAGGGGGGCGGGGACAGCCCTGGGCGGCCCCGACGAACCGTGCAGCTGGCAGGTCCCAGACAGCGGGGTTCCAGACAACCAGAGGGGACGCTGCGGCCGGGAGCCCTCCGAGGCAAGGATGCAATCAGGGGCTGTCACAGGGCAAGCCCCGGAAGTGCACGGCGTCCCCCAGGGTCCCCTGCATGTGGCAACCAGGAGGAGAAAGCGCCACACGGCTGCTCTCTATCCGGCCCCCAAACTCCCCTGGGCTGGCAGGTAGGGGCTGCCAAACATCTGCAGGGAGCACACGGAAAGCACGTGTGGCCGACCAAAGGGAACCTCTCAACTCTGACCCCAAGGTCAGGGTCACCCCAAACGCTGTCCCCTGGTGCTTTGTCTTCCTTTGCGCCCCCCAGGGACCCTTCACACCCTGCTAGAACGCATCGTCTGTGACGTTTCAGCCTCTGTCATGGTGCCGTCTGTTACTACTTGTGGTGGACAGAATAAGGTCCCCAAAGACGTCCCCGTGCTAATCCCCGAAGCTTGTGACAGTGGGACTTGACACGTTGCCGACACGATCAAGTTAGGGACCGTGAGATGGGAGACGACCTTCAGTTGTGAGATGTCATCACAAGCGTCCTTCTGAGAAGGAGGCAGGATGGCCCACGGGCTCTAAGCTGACAAGCCTGGGCTGCGTGACGTGACGGGTTTTGGTCGCTTGCGCAGCCGCCTTCGGAAACGCGCCCCTTGCTAAGCCAGGGCAGGAAGACAGGGATGTGACAGGGACAAGCGGAGGCCCCAGAGACCCACGTCCCCGCCCCTGGTGGCCGCAGGCTGGCACGACGTCTGAGCTGTTGTGGCGGATGCGCGAAGGGCACTGCACAGTCCCGACAACTGTATCTTTGAAAACAGAGTCACATTTTTTTTTTTGAGGATAAGAAAAAATTAAAAAAATAGAAGTCTCTCCAAATACCGGAAACAAACACAGACACACAGCAACACACAGGTTCCAGCACGACTGGGGTTGGAGGGCCGGGGCGGGCGGGGGGGGGGGACACACCGGTGACATTTACTGGGTTGCCGTGGATTCTGTGACCTCTTGGATGGTCACGACGTCGTCGTCGTCGCCTTTTGCTGCATCCAGCGCCAATGCGGCCCACGTGACCTGGGGAGTAGGCGACGGGGACGCATGAGGGGCTGGCCGGCCGGGTGAGAGGCACGAACCCGAGACGGCTGCCGGGCGGACTGACCGGGTAGCTGCGGGGTGAGCAGCAGTGCCCTGGGGGGGCGGCTGTGGGGAAGGGACATCCGGGCAGAGGGCACGGCAGGCGCCAAGGTCCCGGGGCAGGACGCAGCTCCGAGAACAAGGAGGGGGCGAGGTGGCTCGTCCTGGCCCCATGCAAGGTCGCGGGGACCCCGGGGCCGGTGGCCGTGCTCGGATGTCCAGGCCGAGGACACCTGAGCTGAGCGAGACGTGACGGGCTGGATACGAGGCGGCGCAGTGGCAGCCCGCGGCGGGGCGGCCGGGGACAGCCAGAGCCACTAGCGGGAGCCACCGGGGAGGGTGACACGTGACGCATGTCCCCAAGGTGTCTCGCCAGCTCAGGGCACGCTGTCTCCTTTGTGATTCTCCGTCCTGTCTGGGCACGTCTGCCATGAGGGCAGGTCGGGCTCCTCTATCTGTCTGTCTGTCTATCTACCACCTATCATCCATCATCTATCTATCATCTATCTGTCTATCTATCTATCTATCTATCTATCTATTGGGTTGTCAGAAAAGTCATGATGTATTTTTGCAACGAAAAACATACAAAAAATATGTCATGACTTTTCCAACAACCCAATATCTATCATCTATCATCTATCTATCTGTCTACCTATCATGTATCTATCTACGTATCTATTTATCTATCTGTCTGTCTATCATCTATCTATCTATCTATCTATCTATCTATGTATCTACCTATCATCTATCTATCTACGTATCTATTATCTATCTATCTGTCTGTCTGTCTATCTACCACCTATCATCCATCATCTATCTATCATCTATCTGTCTATCTATCTATCTATCATCTGTTGGGTTGTCAGAAAAGTCATGATGTATTTTTGCAACGAAAAACATACAAAAATATGTCATGACTTTTCTGACAACCCAATATCTATCATCTATCATCTATCTATCTATCATCTATCTATCTATCTATCTATCTACGTATCTATTATCTATCTATCTGTCTGTCTGTCTATCTATCATCTATCATCTATCTATCATCTATCTATTATCTATCTATCTATCTATCTATCTATCTATCTATCTACCTATCATCTATCTATCTACGTATCTATTATCTATCTGTCTGTCTATCTATCATCTATCATCTATCTATCTATCTATCTACCTATCATCTATCTATCTACATATCTATTATCTATCTATCTGTCTGTCTGTCTGTCTACCACCTATCATCCATCATCTATCTATCATCTATCTGTCTATCTATCTATCATCTATTGGGTTGTCAGAAAAGTCATGATGTATTTTTGCAACGAAAAACATACAAAAATATGTCATGACTTTTCTGACAACCCAATATCTATCATCTATCATCTATCTATCTATTATCTATCTATCTATTATCTATCTACCTATCATGTATCTATCTATCTACGTATTTATTATCTATCTATCTGTCTGTCTGTCTATCTATCATCTATCATCTATCATCTATCTATTATCTATCTATCTATCTATCTATCTACCTATCATCTATCTATCTACGTATCTATTATCTATCTATCTATCATTTATCTAACTATCTACGTATCTATTATCTATCTATCTGTCTGTCTGTCTGTCTATCATCTGTCTATCTACCATCTGTCCTCTGTCCGTCTTCCCCGTCTCTCCCCGTCTTTCCTGCCCCCCACCCCCCGACTGCGCACGGAGACCTGACCTCTGACCCCAGGCGCAGGCCAGCACGCAGCTCAGAGGGTCCCAGCCACGTGCTGCTCCGTCCCCGTGAGCACGGGGGGGAGGTGACAGGCCCCCCGCCGGGTCCCTGCGCCCCTGTGTGTCCCGGCTCCGTCCTGCACCCCCGATTCGTACCTGCTGGTTGGCTGGATGGTTCTCGCTCAGTACATCTTTGATGTGCGGGATGCGTGGGGACAGACGGTGCAGCCTGAGGAACCTGGGAAGACGACACGCGTGTGAAGGACGGGCCCACGTCCTCCGAGCAGCGTCATGTAAGCCTCCCGGACAGAGCAACTCTCATCTCAGATCAGCGACCCAGCAGCAGGGCGATGGCCCCGAGGATCTTTCTAGAACCTTCGCTCTGCCGCTCGGACGCACGGCTGGGAGTGGGGGACGTGTCCACTCCAGGGGGCCTGGCGGCATCCAGCGTCTCGGGCATTAAAAGGCCGAGGTCCTCGGAAGGCAGCTGTCCCTCCGCTGACTTTGGAAGCCGGTGGCTTCTGAGGGGCAGCTTTCCGTCCCTGTGCTGGGTGCACTGTCTGTCACTTATTTGTAGTGGTGTCACCTACACAACGCATTCCGTCTTGGGGAAGCAGATGGACCTTGCTACATTTTCTGAGGGGCATTTATTTGCTGAACGGTGGCCCCAAAAGGCACTAAATTCAGGTCCTGACCCCCAAACATGGGGACGGCAGCCTCCTGGCCTGCAGGACTGGAGATGGATTCCTGTGGTTTTAAGCCATCTCGTTTGCGGTCCCTCGTTCTTGCTGGTGGCCACAGGAAACGCACAAGCTTTCCCTTAGATAACGCTCGAAAGGCACACGCTGTGTCCCCATCCCCGTGACCAGTGGCGGTGCTGACCCTGGGGACACTGGTGCTGTGTTGGCACACAGGACGGCGTTGTCTCCTGGTCCCCATGCTCCACTCCTCTGTGCTTGTCCCCCGTGTCACCCCTGAGGGAAGTGACCACAGGACACCCCAGCAGGACGGGAGCTCAGGTGGACGCGGGCCCATCCCTACTGCCTGCAGGAGGGCCTCCGGGGCAGACTGTCCCCGAGCCTTACGTGGGGAGCTGCAGGCAGACGGGGGGCACATTGCAGAAACAGGAGGCCCTGTGAGGTACAAGGTCAGCCACACTGACCCCTGAGGCGTCCCGGGTCGGGCAGACGCGAGGGGCCCAGACGGGTGTGGTCGGCGCGGCCAGGACAACGGGTGGCATCCGACACCCGGCGTCCCCGGCTGGCTGCCCATCGGGGCCCAGGAGAAGACCCCCTTTGGTGGCCTGGCCTTGTTGGCTGCCATGGACCAGCGGTGCCCCGGCAGAGTCGGGGTGCTTCCCTGCTTTTATCGCCGCTGTGCGTTTTCCAGTGTCTCCCCCACATCCTTCCCTCTCCCTGGACGCGTTCTCCGCTATGAGACCCCCACGCAGAGCCGTCCGCAGGGTTGTTGCCAACCGGGGAGCGGGGTTACCTTTTAAAAAGGTAGGCGAGAATCAGGGCGCAGACGAGGGTCCCCAGTACCACCAGCGCGTAGACAAGGACGGGGCCGGTTTCCCATTCTTCAGCGCCTGCAGGAGAGAGAGGGGGACACGCCAGGTTACCCCCTGGGGTGACTTCTCAACCCACATCCTCCCCAGCGCTGCTGTAGGGGAAACGGCAGAAAAACAACACAGCCCCGAAACCTTCGCACAAAGATGCTCACGAGACGGAAACGGCCCTGTGAGCGTGAACACCCCAAACGTGGAAAGTGCCCTGAGGAGGCCACGATCCCAAAGACCAGCACCCCAACTCAGAAACGCACGCGCGGAACGCACCGCACAGCTCCCGGCGGGGCCTCTCGGCACACGTGGAGGCTTTGGGTTGCACTCTCATGTGGCATCAGCACCTTTTTTTTTGAAATTAATTAATTAAATTTTGTTTAAAAGATTTTATTGGGGAATTGGGGGAGGGGAACAGCGCTGGGGAATTGGGGGAAGGGGAACAGACAAGTTGCTCTCCTTTTGTTCTTCAGTCTAGTTGTGGAGGACGTGGCTTCACTGGCCCAACTTGGCACCATCATTGCACTCTTCCCGGGTGAGGCAGATCAGTCACCGGCTTCTGGACGACTGCTCACTGCGGCTGCTGGCCGCTCACGCTGGCTGCTGGCTACACACGGTAGCCCATGGCAACCCACTGCCACAGGGGCTGCAGCCCACGCCGTCGCAGGCAACTCAGGGCAGCCCAGCTCCAGGTTGAGCTGTTGTTCAGCATCTTAGCTGTAGAGGGCAGTGTCACTGGCCCTCATATGTGGGATCCGAACCGGGGCCCTCTGGCGTCCCAAGCCAGTTCTTAACCATCGCGCCACTCGGCCGGCCCCTTTTTATTTTTATTTTTATTTTTATTTTTTTGTGTGCAAGGAATGCACTCTTTTTAGGACACAGCTCGTTTTCGCCTGTTCCTGGTAAAAAGTCCAGCGGAAAAAAACCCCAGGTCTCTGAGAGCCATTGTAACCCAGTGGACGCTGTGCTCTTCCGAGACGGTTCCGTGTGAACAGATGCGATGTCTGCTGTTTACAAATAATGACACGTTCACTGGAAAAAGTGCTTGGTCTGCACGATAAGCCGAAGAGATTGCGAGCCAACCTCGTTCAGAACTGTATGCCTGGACATGTTGATTCTTTTTTTTTCTTTTTTCCTCCTCCATGTTTTTTTACCCCATTTTAGAAAGGGGTTGGCATGTTTGCCGCCGACGTCTTCGTTAGCTTTGGGTCCTTGACCCTCATCCGATATACGACGTGCAAATATTTTCTCCCCTTTTGGGGGTTGCCTTTTCACTGTCTTGAGGGTGTCGTTCACGGAACGCACCGAAGGTTTTGGTTTTTATAAGGTCACGTTTATCTTTTTTTTTTTTTCTTTTGTTGTTCCTGCGTTTGGTGTCCTAGCTGAAAAAAAGGATGGTCAACGCCAAGATTGCGAATGGATTGCGTGCTGGACACAGCTGGTGTTCCCACATTACGATGGAGCGATGGCCGTGTGTGTGTGTGTGTGTGTGTGTGTGTGTGTGTGTGTGTGTGTGTCGTACAAAATCCTCCCTGGCCGTTCTGTGCAACCCCTGCATCGGGGGCGGGCAAAACGGAGCTGCGTGCATAACCGTGCGTGCTGGCCGCCGGCCGCGCTTGGCCATGAGCAGGGCCTGGGGAGCACGGAGACCTTGGAAGCCCCAGACTGGCCGTCGGTCCCGGCCGCTCCACTCTCGCCCAAGCCTGAAAGCCAGAGGCAGGAAGCCAGTCGGATCTGCTGTGAATTTAGTGCCTGGAGCGGCTCTCTCCTCATTAGCAGGAAACAGACCCAATTCTGATGTCCACTCTATGGGACACGTACGTACCGAATGCGACCGGCTGGCTCCAGTCGCCCCACGTGTGGCCCCTGGCGTTTGCTGCCCGTATTCTCACAGTGTGTTTGGCTCTGGGCTGAGGGCTCACGAAGGTGTATCTGGTTCCCGAACCAGCAGGCACCTTTGGAGAGGACAGACAGTTAGAGCGAGTTGTCACCTGCGTTGAGAAAAAGAAAGGGGTGTGTGTGTGTGCGTGTGTGGTGCCTTTTCATTTGCATCACTGACGCGGACGAAACACGCAAAGCCACGCTCTCCCGATCCACGCACGAGGGCGGCAGAACGAAACGGGGGACTTGACTCCGAAAGCAAAGCCACGTCGTCACAGGCCCGGATGTCCGTGCTGCCGGGAGACGCGTCCCTGGTTTACAAAATTCACGTGCGTCGTTACGGACGGCAGACTTTGCAGGAGTGGCTGCGGTTATGTGGGTAAAGGCTGTGAGCTCAGGCTTAGAAATGTCACCGAAAAGCACCCTGAGGACCGAGCTGCGGAGGTGCTTTGTAGGAAGAAGCCGTCTCAACACACAAAGGAACGTTTGCTGGCCGAAACGGACAGCGGAGAACAGGATGTGAGGTTTTAGCACCGTCTGGCTGACCGACAAGGGTGGTGCTTTGAGTGACAGCTGTAGCTCACCAGTGGATTTTCACTTGGTTGCGTATTGTCCTAGAAAAAAAAAAAAAAAAAAAAGCACAAGTGAGGAAAGGTTTACTTTTGAAGGTTTATCACGCTTTCATCCATTCTCCCCTTGAAATGCAGGCAGAGGACCCAGCTCAGTCGCGGACGACCCGGGAGCTGACCTCACCGACGGGGGAAAAAGGGGTCGCAGAAGGGAGAACGCTCCCTGATCACAGCTGCTTCCGAACCTGAGCAGCTGACCTGTCCACGTTCAAACCCAGGTGACACGGAGCAGGCCAGCGCCGCCCCACGCTGCCCGCGTGCCCGCGTGTCCCCCACCTGCTGCCTGTGCCCCGGTCCTCGCCGCCGCGCTCCGTAGGCCCCAAGCCCTGCGGGACGCAGCGTCCCCTCACCGCTGTCCGGATGTCCAGCTGGAACTGGAAGTCCCCGTCGGACAGGTGTTTCTGTAGGAGCCGGGGCTTCTCCCACTGGATGAGGCAGTGTGACTGGTTGCAGCGCACGGTGATGTTGTGAGGCGGGCTGTATCTTTCTGGAACGAGAGCCCAGGACACCCCTGACCCACGGGGCTTCCTCGGAGGCCACGGAGGTGGGAGAAGGTCTGCCCACCTGGCGCTGACGGCCAGCTGCCCGGGGTCCCGGGGGGGGGGGGGCTTGGCGCTGGGGGACGAGGACCGACAGGCTGCTACGTGCAGAGGAGACGAAGTTTGGGTTCCCGGAGGCCCAGGGAGGGGGGCAGCGGTGGGCGTGGAGGCCAGAATGTCTGTAATGACAGGGGTCTGGAGCCCACTCTGCCATCTGGGAGCGGGGGCTGACTTGGCAAGAAACAGGATATGGGGGTGTCCTCCTGGGGCCAGCCTGGGGCTGAGAAGAAGAGAAGGAACATGCAAAACAACGGAAAGCAAAGCAAACAAACACGCCAGTGGCCCGGGGGGGGCTCTCACGGAGGGTTCTGGGTTGTCCGCAGAGGGACGCAGCCTGTGTGTAGGTTCAGACGTGCGGACACGTGGCCGTCTGGCCGGCTGTGGGGAGGCCAAAGGAAAGGGCGTTGGGAGGATGGGGTCCCCGTGGGGCCCGCAAAGCCGTGGCTTCTGACTGGGGGAGTTGATGCGTATCTGAAAAGAAGGGGGGGACCCCGGCGTAGAAATCAGAGCAACTATAGTTCTCTTATTCTATATAGATCACCATGTCCGCGGATGGCGTTTTAAAACAGTAGTTGGATTTCTTGGCTTAAATAAAAATGTCGGAAACATGCAAAGAAAACATCCACTGGCAGGATCCGGTTTACAATCTGCTTGATTGCTTTTCTGGGGCACCGGCCCCCAAATAAGACTAGAGAAAGCTGTGCCCGCTACACCCTGGGGATGTCCGTGAAGGGGCCAGCACCCCCCACGTCCGGGCCGGACTGTCCACCCTCTTGTCCTGGGGCGCGGGTGGGGGCACCAGTGCCACCACAGGTCACTGCGCTCCATTCAGGATAAAAGGAGAGGTGACGCCCTTTAGTTGGCCTCTGTCTTCCGTGTGTGGCCCTGTTCTTACATCTGATCAAGAGAAACAAACAAAAAGGAAACCACCGCCATCTCGGCAAGCCCCCAAATCGTCAGGACCCTGTTTGGGAATATAGTCTGCGGATGGGACTGAGTGAAGGATCTGAGAGGAGGCCGTCGTGGATCGGGGACCCTGACCCCAACGACAGTGTCCTTATCGGGGACAGAAGAGGAGGGACACAGACACAGAGGGGACGCCACGTGGAGACGGAGGCAGAGACGGGAGGGAGGCGGCCACCCGCCCGGGGACGCCCGGAGCCCCCAGGAGCTGGACGGGGCAGGAGGGACCGTCCCCTGGGGCCTCCGGAGGGCGCGCGGCCCTGGGACAGCGTGGCGGCAGCCTCCTGGCCTCCAGGACGGGGGAGGAAACATTTTCATCTTTTTAAGCCTGAAGCCTGCAGCCCTTAGTTACAGCACGTCACTCAGAAACGTATGCAGAGTCCATTGCAACGGCTGGACGTGCGAAGCAGCGGTTACCTCTTAGTCTCGTTCTCACCTATTTCATTTAACGACAAAATAGTGTCAAAGAACTGGATCCCGGCTTGCTGGCTGGTGCCGTTGACCAGGAAGTAAGAGTTGAAGTCCAACTCTGAGAGGTCTTGGAGGTGGCACCCCACGTGGGTTCCCGAGCGTTCTGTGTATTGAGGGCACTGTGTTCCCTTGCTTCGCCTGTAAGACGCCAAAGGGTTCGGACAACCGTCAGGACGTGCCTGTCTGTCCTCACCGTCTCTGTCGTCGTCGTCCCCACGGGGCCCACGCTTACTTTGCGTCTTGGATGTACAAAAAATATTGGACGTCCTCAGGGGCTGCCGGACCCTTGGCCCACGTGCAGTTCATGAAGCTGGCGTTGAGGACGGCACAGGAGAAGTTTTGGGCGGCCGTGCCCTCTTCACCTGGGGGAGAGGCGGAAACAAAATAGTTTGCCGCTGAAGGTGACAAGGGGGGTAGACCAGATGGCGTCACGGTTTCCATGTCCGCCAAACCACCGACGAAGCGTTAACACAAATCCTTCTTACGTTTTTCCCCCCAAAAATAGAGGAGTCATCACTTCCCAGCTCATTTTATGAGAACGGCACCACCCTAATCTCAGAGACAGACGAGGAAACCAAACGAGGAGCCACTGTACCTCATAAACACCTGTGCGAAGGACTGTCAACAAAATACTAGCAAACCAAACCCAACAGCGCGTTGAAAGCAGTGCCTGCCACGCGCATGGGGAGTTGACCCACGGCGGGCCAACCACACGCAAAACGAAACAGGAGAAGACCCACATGGTCATCGCGACAGAGGCAGGAAAAACATTTGACAAAATTCAACACCCGTTCAGGATAAAGAAAACACCCAACCAAGGAGGCGCAGAAGGAAGTTGCCTCGACACAATCGATGCCAAACGTGAGACGCCCACAGCTCACGGTCATACTCAACGGAAAAAAAAATTAGCAAAACGACAACAAAAAAAACAAACCCCAGAACTGAAAGCTTTTTCTCTAAGACCCCGTACAGGGTCGGGGTGCCCACTCTCACCACTTGTAGTCAATGTAGCAATGAAAGTCCGAGCCACAGCAATTAGACAAGAAAAAGAAATAAATGCACCCAAATCAGAAAGGGAGGAGGGAAGCCGTGTCTGATTGCAGGGGACGTAACTGTGTAGCTAGAAAACCCTCACGGCCAAAACAAACACACACACGAAACCGTCGGAGCCAGGAAAAAAACGCAGCAACGTTGCAGGGCCCAAAAATCAACGCGTGGAAGTCTGCTGTGTGTCTACGCAGTCACCGCGACCTGCCCGAAAAGGAAACTCAGAAAAGCAACCCATTCACAGTGGCCACGCAAAGAATGAAATGCCTGTCGGAATAAACTCACGCAAAGACGCAAAACACGCGTACACTAACTACGAGAAAACACTGATGAAGGGATTCACAGAACACACAGCGGTACATGGAGAGACATCCTGTGTTTCTAGGCGAAAATAATTCACATTGTTGAAATGTCCGTCCTCCCCAGAGTGAGCTATCGATCAATACGGTCTCTATGAAAATCCCAATGGTATTCTCTCCAGAAATAGGGACAACAAAACACGTACGTGGAGCCCCAGAGGACTCCGGAGCGGCAAAACCGTATCGAGCTAGAGAGCCAAGCTGGAGGCATCACATTCCCTGACCCTGAAAGACGTGCCGCAGCTGCAGCCGTCAAAACAGCGTGGCACGGGCATCAAAATAGACTTCGAGATAAAGCAAATTGATCAGACAGCCCAGAAATGCACTCACACATTTATCGTCCCCTGAGCTTTGGCCAGCGACGTGCCAAGATCACACGATGAACACGCGACTGCGTGTTCACTAAAGGGTGACGTGGAAACGGGGGGAACGCACATCCGTTTTAGAACGAAACTCATCTCAGGCGGAAACCGAGTCAAAACGGGTTACAGGCTTCCACGGAAGCCCCCACACCGCACAACCGCTGCACGAAAACGCGGGGGGAAATGTCTCTACACATTGGCCTGGGCAGGGACTGTTTTGGACGTGACGCCAAAGCACGCGTTGACAGCATCCCTGCGGCCGTCGCCTTACAGCACGTCCACGTTAGCAAGACATCGAGGGGTGCGTCACGAACACCCACAATTCCCGTGTTTGCATGACATCTCGCCGGGGATAGAAAACACGGGGGGCTCGATGTGGGAGCGCGTGGGGTGCAGGGGGCTCACGGCGGCATTTCCCCTACCTGGGTTAGCGTAGGTCTCTGTAATCGGCTCTCGACTGGTGTCGTTGACCGTAATCACGAACGTGGCCCCCCTGTGCAGGTCGTAGGTCGCAAACGTGCAGTAACAGGCTTTCCCCTTGGGCTGCAAAGGGGCAACCAGGCAGTGGGTTAGACAACAGCTTCCTCTGCTGTCCTGTTGAGGTCGCTTGCTCGTACGCCAGCCCCAGGACACCAGGCGTCCCCGCCCCCCGCCACACAAAATGTCCCCCGTGTGCCTGCTCTGGGTCGTGGCCACATGCCGACCTGCAAGTGGGACCTTAACTCAATACCCTGCAGCGGCGTTTACAGAGGCCCAACACAACTGCCATGTCACGTGCTCTCGGCCGCCAGGGACCTTGTCACCGGGCAGGTTCCGCGCCACCCGGTCCCAGGTGGGGCCTGAACCGCTCCGTCCGTAACAGGCCCTCCAGGTTCGCAGTTACATGGTATCGAGTCCGTCTGCGCAGTTCGGGGCTAACGCTCCTCCTCGGGGTTAAGCCTGGACGACCTCCGACGGGTCACCCCAGCGGAAGGACATTTCGTCCCCCTGAAAGTCGCCGCTGGGAACTCGGGGAGCCTCTGCATGCTCTCTTGGGAGGTAAGCCTGATGCTGTGGGTCCCCCGTCCTGCCAGTCCCCTTCCTTCCTCGGGTGGGTGACCGTCCCCGAGGGTCCCACCGCCTCTAGGCTCCCTGCACCCCTCTGCTGGGTGTGACCTCACAGGGGCTCAGAGACGGGGCTGCTCCCCTGTGGGCGTGTGGGCTGCACAACCCTTTCCTTTTAGGACAAGACGTTTTCCGGGGAGCCCCTCAGCCGCCCGGGAATCGGGGCGCTGGGCACAGGCACAGCGGGAACCCCGGCTCGTCCTGGTGCCCAGGGCCGTGGGTGCGTTTGTCATTTGTACCCGCTGTGGCCTTGCTTGTGACTTGACGAGAGCCGTGTCAGGGGCGCCCGTGGGGCGTGCCGAGCCCACCCTACCTTCTTTGTCACCGGCCCTTTCTCCTTGTGCACCATCTGACAGGTGACGACGGTGACGTTTTCTTGGCAGTCCCAACTTAAGTTCATCTTCCACGGGTCGAACCTCACGTTTAGGTAGGGGATGTGTTTCTCGCTTCGAGACCCTGAAAGATGTGGCCACCAGACTCAGAAACCGCGCTTGCGTCGCGCCTGTTTTCCCCCCAATCTACACATCCCAGGTGGGGTACGCTACGGCCAGGGCCGGGACTTACGGTCCCTCGTCCCCTGTCACCGAGGCGGCCCCGGGACCTTGGCACATCCTCAGAAACGCCTCCCCTTCCCATCACCTCTGCTTCCTGCCTGCTCCTTGCCTCCATGAGGAGATAAAGGAAAGGACTCGGCCATCGCCTGCGTGACAGGGACTTAGGGGACTCTCGGCTGCGCCCGGCCAGAAGCGGCTGCTTAGGGGCAGACGTCGGCGGCCGACGAGACGCAGGGCGCCCGTGTGGCTGGCTGGGCCGTCCCCGGGCCTTCTCTGCTTGGTCCTCAGGGGCAAGTGGGGACAGACACGAGGGGACGCGTCCGTTTCTGATGCAGCCCTGGCCCCTGGGGGGCCAACGGCCACAGAAGCTCTTGCATCGCTTGTTGGTCTGGTGCGGGCCTGGCCACTGGGCTTCGTGTGACCCCGACCTCAAGGCAGGCAGGCGTCCTGCGTGCTGCTGCTGGACAAAGGGTTGCTGTCGGCTGCGGTCGCCGCATGTCTGGGCTCAGCCTTTTATTTTTATGGGGAGGGGGGGGCGGGCGTTTTCCATGTGCGTCTTGGATGTGTCACTCCTCACAGCTTCTGTGCTCGCTGCCTCACACCCACACGCTGCCTCCTTCACGGTGACGCCTGTCCGGTCCCGGGGGCCACCTGCGTCCAGGCCTCTGGGGTCCAAAGGTCGATCTGTTACCTCGTGGGCGGGTCCTGCTTTCACGTCACTCGCCACGTCTGACGTGAACAACCGTCCGTCCCCGAGGGCGGACTGCACGCTGAATCGTCCCTCGCAGCCTGTGCGTTCTGCCAAACCTTGAGTTCATACCCATCCGAGAAAGTCTCCAGCGGTCGGCAGAGCTCGGATGACACGGATCAACCCGCAGGCCGTGCGTCCCCTGGACCCGGGGCCGCCCGAGTGACAGGGGTCCGTGCTGTCCCACGTACAGCCCACCACAGAGGGGCCGGGACGCGACAGGCAGAGTGTGACTCCACGAAGGATCCGTCAGGTCCCCGTTTGCAGGGCAGGAGCAGGGCCACCTGCATCACCAGCCCATCTAGCCTCTCGGGGGAGCGGAGGGGTGTCCACACCGTCCCCCTTTTCCAATCAGACCGACTTGCACAAAGACGCCGCCGCGTTTGTTTGTTTGGCTGCCAGCTCGGTCACTGCCTGGCTGTGTGACTTCCCGCCGGCTGCTTAACCTCTCTGTTTGTTCCCTGGTCTGCACCGTTGCTGCTGCATAAAGCAATCGCGTGTCTGCCCGCAACAGGTCGGCTAAAACTCACAAAAGTAAACTGTAGTTTTGAACTTCTCCCTGGTCATGTTGGGGGCCCCCCCGGCCTGGGCAGGGGTTCCCAGCAGTGCTCCTTAGGGGAGGTTGGGGTTCCGGGGTGTCTTTGTCCTGCCCGGTGAGCTGTCTTTCCCTGGATGTGTTGTCATGGGATGAATTCGCCCTGGAGGAGCAAGACTTTCCCCGACACCCAGGGTCCCCAGGCGCCAGGGCCGTCTACACGGGGGTGACGGGAAGGGGCCCAGCGCGTGTGCACACTCACCCTGGTCCTGCTGGGTCAGGAGGACCGCCAGGCACAGGAGCACCGACAGCAGGACAGCCTTCACCTGGGGACCCATGGGGCTTCCCGCGGGACGGGCCATGCTGGAGAGAGAGACACGCACTGAGGGACCTGGCTCGCACGGGGGTCCCTGGCCCGGGGACCCGGCAGCGCGCGGTTGCATGGCCAGAACACACGTCGCTTGTCGGCACGTCCCTCTCAGCCACTGTGTGACCAGCCGTCGTCGTCAGCATTCATTCTGACATCAGCCCGGCCTGCCCGCTGTGTGCTCACTGCTGCAGCCGTCCTGCCCGGAGGGGAACTACGTCCCCGGCCGGGGGCATTGCATCCTTGTCCCCGGGACCAGGCCGCCTTCCCCTGCGTGGCTCGTGGACGCCTGCCATGCGGCACGGTGGGGGCTGCCTCGGATGTCACTCCCCCTTACCGCACCCCGGGGGCTATCAGGCTGGAGCAGCTGACCGCTTTCCTGCCCGCCGATGACGGAGGTCGAGACTCATCCTTAGGGCTTCTCCCCGGGTCTGCGTGTGCGCGCGCCACGGGAGGCAACGCAGACGCAGGTTCTGGGGACCATCACGCGGCCCCCCGCGGGCGCCAGGACTCCCTCCCCGGGGCTTGGAGCAGAGACCAGAGCGGGACCCACGCGCGGGCACACGCTGCCCCCAAAGAACGTAGCGGGACGAAGGCTGTGTCCACACAGCTGGTCTCGGGGACACGGCCTCGTCTCCACGCCAGAGCTCAGCGACCGGGTCCAGCCTCGCCCTGACCTTCCCGGGCCGGCGACGGCTTTACTGAACCCAGCCCCGGGCGTCCCCGGCCTGGAAACCGGGAGGGACCCGCCCGCGGGCGCCTCCGCTGGGCAGCGTCCACTTCCTGACAAGAGAGGTCGCCCGAGGCCGTCTCCCCCACGGTGTGGACGGGGGTGCCCTCAGCCCGCCCATGACTGGCTCCTGTGCGTCCACACGCCCGCCTGGGAACACGCCGGCCCGCCTGCCGTGGGCGCCGCCTGAGGCCACGGCCCACACGCACGGTCCTTTGAAAAGAGTTTTAGGGGCGTCCCTGTCCCGTGGATGAGTTTCCCGGGGCTCCCAGTCGACCTCAGTAAGCAGACTGGACTTGGGGGGTGGAGACCTGACAGGATGCAACCGATGTCCATGTCGCAGTAACCATTGTTTCGAGTGGATTTTGCTGCCTTTTTTTTTTTTCAAATGAGTTTGCAGCAATTAAAACAGTGTAAGTAAGGAAACAAAAAAACAGAGGGAGGTATTGAGAAAAGCGGTGAGTACACGGAGACCCGTGCAGGAAGCTGAAATGCATGTCGCCCAGCGAGCCGCCAGTCTGAAAAGGCTGCACCCTCTGGGATGCCAGCCCTGGGACACTCTGCAAAAGGCAAAGCGGGGGACACGATAGAAAGAAGCAGGGGTTCGGTGGGGGTGGGGGACGCACACGGGGGGCACAGAGGGACTAGGGCAGGGAGGCTCCTCCGTGTGATCCCTTCGTGGGGACACACGTCATGATCCGTTTCTCCAAACCCATAGGAGGCGTGACACCAGGGGTGGCCTTGATGTCAACACTGGCCCTGAGTGTGCAACACTGTCAGCGTTGCTTCACTCCGTCCACGGATGTGCCGCGCTCATGGGACACGGGGATCATCGGGGGCTGCGTGCAGGGGACGGGGGCACCCAGCACCGCTCTGCACCTGGCACCCTGCTTTTCCATAATGCAACAAGCCAGACAGAGAAAGGCAGATGCCACAGGGTCGCAGTTCTACGCGGAATCTAAACAACGGGACGCCTTCCCTGCACCCTTGGCTCATCTGGGCTCCAAAGTCCCTTGTCCCCCTGGCTTTTGGTCACCGTCTCCCGGCTGCCGCCCAACAGCGGGCCATCCCCGCAACCCCCCACTTTGGGCGTGCGTCCCTGGGCCAGCGTGCCCTTGGGGGGCCCCACCGGCCTCCCATCCCCGCCTCGGCACCACCCTGAGCCCCCCTCCACCCACAGGGACCTCACTTTCTATCAAAGAGGAAATAAAAGCACAGGCTGTAACGAACGTCTGCGCCTCCCAAGCCGCTCGTCCCCTGGGTGCCGGGGACGCACCTGTTTCCTTCACATGTGTGCGGGCTGGCATTCCTCCAGGCCTTCGCAAGGTTCTCTAAAACGGGGGTGCTTTGCTCCACCCCTGAGGTTTGCAGAGAGGGTCCTTCCTCGGCGTGGGAGCCAGAGTTCCGCTTTCCGAGATTTTCACATCTGCAATTTGTGGAAACGCCCACGGGCATCGGGCCGAGGGCCCTGGAGCCTGGAGAGGGCTGGGCACGAGGAGGGGTCAGCGCCCGGGGCCTGGGTGGCCGCTGTGTCCGCTGTGGCCGCGCACCTGCCTCCGCCATCTCCCCGCCCGCCCTGTGCACGTCTCGGGTCCCCCGTCTCCTGCTCAGAGCCTCCGGTCATCGCGCCTGCATCAGGGACGGCCGAGCCGCAGGCGCCCGTGGGCGCGTGCCCCCTCCGAGGCGTGGGCCTGCCCTGCGTTACCTCACAGAAAGTTTGCTCAGGCGGTTCCCCATTCAGGTTCCTCTGCCCTGAGCTCCCACTCACTTCTTCACGCCCACGGTGATGCAGTGAAACCGTAGGTGTCCTTACGCTGGACTTAAAAACCCCCAACAATGCCCTCATCAACTGCCCCCCGGGTGACCTGCTCGAGGGCTGCCCTCGCCGGCAGACGCTTCGTGCGGGCGTCAGGCTGCTGCTCAAGGATCGTGGGCACGGTCCCCTCTGCAGCACCACTGGGGCACAGCAAGAAACGGCCCAGGTGCCCACCTGTCACGCCGCCGTCCCTCCTTCATTCCTCACGCCCACCATGTACGAGGCAGCTCCTGGCGTCCTCACAGAACTGGCCACTAAATGTCATCTCGCGGCTCTATTGATCTTGCCTGGATTGGTGGCTGCATTTTTTGTTTTGTTTTTGCTTTTTTACTGCAGGCAACGTTCACGTGCCGTAAACCACACCTTTGGAGAGCGCACGGGTTCAGGTGCACTGAACAGCACCGCAAGCGGCAAGTCTCGCCTGGGTCGGGCTGCAGACCCGGTTTGTCACCCAGAAGGAGGCCCCGTCCACGTGCCCCCCACCCGGCAGCCCCTGGCAACCCTCCCCCGGGGGGGGTGTGCCTTGTGTCTCTGTGGATTTGCATGTTTCAGATAAATGGAAACTTGTCCACCTATGGGTCTCGGGCCTTCACGGCCAGCCCTCCTTGTTAGAGTTCAGCTTCATACAGAAATAATCGCCTGTGCCCTGCATCTATCAGAGTGGCGTTTTCTCTCATTTGCTGCCCACAGAAGCATCACCTGGGGGGATGGGGGGGAGAGGAGGCCGGTGGCGCTCACAAGCAGACTCTGACTCAGAGGGTCGGGGTTGCATCCGAGTCCAGGGGTTACCAGCTGTGGGCGCCCCTTAGGGTGAGCTTGCATTGCGAGCTCCCTGAGGTCCCAGGGCGAAGGGCGGGGGGTGCCCTCAATGGCTGTGCTCGGGCAACGCAACGCGCGGAATAAAACGCCGTGTTCCCCGGCGACACCCCAACCCCTCCCGGCCACCAGCTCTGCACTGGGCTGCTGAGCTTTCAGACAGGGTGACCGTCACCCAACCTGGGAGCTGGGGACCACTGTCCCCCCGGGGACGACGCCATGCACACACTGCTTCCAGGGGCGTGCACACGTTGGGGCTCAGGCCAGTTCTCACGGACAAGCCAGTGAGCCCTGCGGGCGAGCCGGCTGGTGGCTGGGGCTGAGACCGCAGGACGCAATGCCCACGGGGTGCTGGATCCCTGCCCGGTGACCCCTCTCAGATGGGCACCCCGCCTCCAGCAGTCCCCACGCCCCCCACCCTGAGACGTGACCGCCAGCTACAGCCACACCAGCAGGACATGTCACCGCAGTGGCGACACATTTCGAGGACCACGGAATAGAGGGACCGCCTTACCCCACCTCAGCGGTCTCTCCTACACCTCCGTTCACGCGGTTTCCTGAGGCCCCGACATCTGGCCGTTCCCTTCAACAGCTCAAAAGTGAGGACACTGATTGCATTGCAAGAGATTTCAACAATGATTCCCGCCCCTTCCTGTGGCACCGCCCCCTGACAATGTATTTCTGCCGGTGGTGGCGTGTGTGCTCTTCAAGCCCCAGCTCCCAGGAGAACCCCACTGGGTTGCTGGGCGGTGACACCCCCCATCCTGCATCCACCGCCCCCCCCACACACACACCCCTCGTGCCATCTGCAAAGCGCCAAGAAAAGCAAACACAGAGAGGGGGGGTGCCACACAAGCCACCGGTGCCCATGCTTTGAACAGCATGACGTGCTTCCAAGTGAAAGTCCAGCTGGGGATTGTAGTGACAGCAAAGGCGAGAGGCGGCGGCACAGGACATGCCTCCAGGGCTCCCCGCTCCGGAGGGACGGAGCCGCCGTCCGTCAGCATCAGTACGGGCCAGAGTCAGAAAGGACGCCCACGCCGGGCACCACGGTGGCGCAAACCTCACCGGTGGCGCATACCTGGTCGGCGACTTCGATATCAGGCCGGTTCTGGTCACGGCCGTTTGTCCGACCGACCGCACAGGCGGCAGGCAGGCCGCTGTGACCAGCGAGAAAGGCATCGCTGTGCTTGGAGGGAGGCGGACGCCCCACACAGTAGGGCTTCAGCGCTGAGAAAACGCGGGCACGCCGCTGCCTTGTCAGAGCTGCGGAAAAAGGAGGACCTGGCAAAGAGGGTGGGGCGAAGGGGGGACATGCCACGTGCGGTCGGCTCCTGGGGGAGCCGGGAAGTGGGGACACCACGGAATCGAGGAAGGCGTTTGAACGGGAGCTGTGGGTGTTCCCACGGTGTTTCTTTCCTGGCGGGAGACAGAGTCCTGATTCTGACACCACGTAACCAGAGCCGTGAGCGTAACGGTGTTTCTGAGTTCTGAGAGTCCTTCTAGGGAATCATTAAAACGGAGCATGGACCTGGGCACCCCGACATAGCCACCGCTCACCGTCACGCAGGCCACCGTGTCCGGTCGCGCCTGACACACGCAGACGGAGCTTTGTAAGTAACGGTCTGGACCGGGGGGCAGCCAACTGCGGCTCGCGAGCTGTCCCAAAAGTCCGCCGACCCCTGGAAGAGCCAATCCTGTCCCTCACAACAATTTAAAAATGATTCGAGAGCCATAAATACATTTTTACGTAATCACCATTATGTGAATAATATCTTTTAAAATTGTTATAAGTGAAACCATGGTAGTTTTATTTTCATTTTCGATTTTGCTTCAGAGCCACATGTACGCACCCAAAGAGCCGCGTGGGGCTCACGCGCTGCAGTTTGTCTGGACAAATGTCAGCATGGTGTTTCTGGGGACCCCTCTGTTTCCATGTGCCTGTCAGTGGTTTTGTCTCGTCTCTTTTGGATCTGCTCAGGATTACCACCAGGGCCTGGACAAGGGGGAGGGGAGTACGGGGGAGCTGCTTGGCTTTGGGTGGCTTGCTGGGGTCCTGGGGGGCTCCCTCAGGGGGGAGCAAGGAATACGGAGCAGGGGAAATTGGGGACCTAGGCCAACGAAAGCGACCACAAGCATACCAGGCTGCTGGTAATGAGACTCTGTAAATTTACCAAAATGCACGCTGTCTTCTCTTTTCTGCTTTCTCTACATGGAACTTGGAATTTTTACTCACGTGATAGGGTTTAACCTTTGTTGTACGTCGCATTCTGAGAAAACGTGGAAGTGGATGGATAGGCCATGGTTTTCCAAGAACTCGTGACGAAGGAAAGGTTAGACAGTTCCCTACAGCGCTGGCCCTGCCCTGCCTCTGTCACTCCAGCTAGGTGGCTGTGATGGGTTGGATGTCCCCCAGGGCCCGGTGGCAGGTCACCATGGTTAGAACTAACTGCTGGACGGCAGGAAAGTCAGTGCCCATCGGTCACTCATGAGTGCCGGCACCTGTAAGCAAGGGCCCGGAGGCCATCAGCGTCACTGTTGGCCAATGTCTTGTTTCCACACTCAACTCCACTTAATGGCCTTCTCTTCCATCTCTGGGATAAAGTGCGCGAGGAAAAAGCGTAGGAGAAAGACCAGACCTCCTAAATGATCTCCTTCCTTTGAAGGGAAAAATAAGACAGTCTCCAAGCAAACTTGATTAAAAAAGTCCATCCATTGGCGATGGTGATGGTGGTGGTGATGATGGTGATGATGGTGATGGTGGTGGTGATGGTGATGGTGATGATGGTGATGGTGGTGGTGGTGATGGTGGTGATGGTGACGGTGGTGGTGATGGTGATGGTGATGGTGGTGATGGTGATGGTGATGGTGGTGGTGGTGGTGATGATGGTGATGGTGATGGTGGTGGTGGTGGTGATGGTGGTGATGGTGGTGATGGTGATGGTGGTGATGGTGATGGTGGTGATGGTGGTGATGGTGGTGATGGTGGTGGTGGTGATGGTGGTGATGATGGTGATGGTGATGGTGGTGATGGTGATGGTGGTGATGGTGGTGATGATGGTGATGGTGATGGTGACGGTGATGGTGGTGATGGTGGTGATGATGGTGATGGTGATGGTGGTGGTGGTGGTGATGGTGGTGCTGATGGTGGTAGTGATGGTGGTGATGGTGAAGGTTATGGTGATGGTGATGATGGTGATGCATGATTCTAAACAGACAAAAAGTCAAATACAGCTCTTACTTGCTGACTCCTATATCCCACTCTCTGGGCCAAGTTTTAGGACCACCACGTTGGTCCAGCATCTGTATCAGTCAGGGTTCTCCAGGGGAACAGAACCAATTGGATGTGATTGTGCGTGTTTGTGGGACTGTTGGGGGAGAGAGGAAGAGAGATTTATTTTAAGGAACTCACTTACATGACTATGTAAGCAGCACACACTGGGTCCTCCAAGCAGCACATGCCAGGTCCTCCCAGCAGCCATCCAGCATCTTGTAAAATGAAGGCTGCCCTAGGGGGCATTCAGGGTGTTCTTCGCTAGAGCTGGGTCAACGAGGATGAGAATCTGGGGTTCAGGAATTTAGTTCGGTGTCGTTTTCTTTCATTTTCAAGTGGGCCTAAGCAACCTGGGTCTTGGGATTTGATTTTCAGCCATAAATTTCTAAGCCACACATAGTAGGACCACTCAGGGATAGGATCCAACCAGCTGCCATGTGACCGAGGAACAGAGCGAGTGGCAACAGTCTCCTACCCTAGGAAGAGAGCTTTCAGTTTCGCCCCGGAGCATGATGCCCCGTGCTCTCCACGGGGCTGAGTAGATGACCCTGTACCCCCAGTTTATGGGGTGATTTAGGTTGCAAAGATGATGGGTTTGCAGTGGCTTCTCCTCCCCCCTGCAGGACCCTCATTCAGCTCCTCTGTCTTCTTAAAGACGCCGACGAGCCTGGTGAATTGACAGCCCATCCCCGTCCTGAGGCCCATTTTTCCCACAGAACCTGGAGCCTTATGGTCTACAAACTCTGCTTCTGAAAACTCAGTTCCTTTACTGGTTGTCTGGTTGCCCACCCAGGGCTGGGGTTTTCAGCTGTAGCCACAGCAGCTAGCACACGGGTGGCATATAATGATGACAAGTTATTTGTGGAGTGAATGAAATAAAAGTAAGAATGAGTGGATGGACAGTCGGACAAATGGATGGATGGATGGATGGTGGATGGATGGATGGATGATGGATGATGGATGGATGATGGATGGATGATGGATGGATGGTGGATGGATGGATGATGGATGATGGATGGATGGATGGATGATGGATGATGGATGGATGGATGGATGATGGATGGATGGATGGATGGATGGATGGATGATGGATGGATGGATGGATGGATGATGGAAGGATAATGAATGGATGGATTCATGGATGGACATGATAGATGATTGATTAATGGATGTATGGATGTATGCATGGATGGATGGATGGATGATGGATGATGGATGGATGGATGGATGATGGATGGATGATGGATGGATGGATGATGGATGGATGATGGATGGATGGATGGATTGATGATGGATGGATGATGGATGGATGGATGGATGGATGATGGATGGATAGATGGATAGATGGATGGATGGATGATGGATGATGGATGGATGGATGATGGATGGATGATGGGTGGATGGATGGATGGATGGATGATGGGTGGATGGATGGATGGATGGATGATGGGTGGATGGATGGATGGATGGATGATGGATGGATGATGGATGGATTCATGGATGGACATGATAGATGATTGATTAATGGATGTATGGATGGTATAGGGCAACTGATTAACATGTGTGAAATCCAAGTACAAGTTACTCCATATCATTTTCAATTCAAAATATTATATTTTAAACATAAATTTAAAAGACTGAAACATCACCATTTTTTTTTCCTGATGAGAAAACATTTATGTCTTTCTGTGCGTGTCAGGTTGGGAGGAAACGCAGGATGCACATTTTTTCCCCCCAGCACGTCCTGGTGCCCATACAGCAGCAATGTAGACAAAAGTCGGCAGGACACTGACAGAATGTCACTCACCCTTAGGCTAGAAATCTCATTGAAAACTGGTGATTCTTGTGCACGTTGGGGGCAGCAATCCTATTAATAAAATGGCTGAGGAGCTTGGTGCCTGTGTCTACATGGCCATCACCCTTACTGAAATAACTTGCCGCACAGGTTCCCCTGACACCCGATGACAAAATAGGGATGTGGGGGCCACGTGGGCCTGCAGCCAGCTCCACTCCAAGCCCTGCGCCCCGGCCATCTCCCCCATGAAAGTGCCGGGAACTTCTCCTGAGGATGTGCCCAGCCTCTCAGGAGGCAGAGCTCTAAGCCGCCTCCTTGTCTGCAAGCGTGGGAAGCCCACTCAGTTACACACAGAGCCGGACATGAGGCCACGCGCACAGCACCCCCGAGGACGCATCGTGTGTCCTTTCCCGCTTTAAACTCACCTCCCTGTGGGATGCAAATCTGCTTCATGTGTTTCGCTCCAGACCTCACTCAGGAGTCCCTGTTGGGCCCCCACCCCCACCCAATGCTCCCTGGACCAGAGGTTCTCAGCTTGGGGAGATCCTGCCCGCAGGGGGACAGTTTTGGTTGTCACGCTGCGGAGGGGGCGCTCCTGGCGTCCGGTGGGTGGAGACCTGGGACGCTGCTCAACACCCTACAGGGCCCAGGACGCCCCCCATCAGAGAGTCACCCAGACACAAATGTCAGTGTGTGAGGCTGAGAGACCCCGACTTAGCATGAGAGACCCTGTCTATCTATCTATCATCTATCTATTTATCCATCTATCTGCGTATCCATCTCTCTATCATCTGTCATCTCTACCATGTAGAGCCACGTCTTGTCCAAGGTGGTGCCGCCCAGGGCAGAGGGACGGACGGACAGCCTTTCAGGTCCGGAAATGTGCAGAGTAGAGCATGACGCTGCAGTGGCCCGTTTCCTACAGAAGTTGCACCACTTTGGGTCGTTATTTTGAAGGAAGGGAATTAGCGAGACGGGCTGATGGGTTCTGTCCTCCCTCTCACCCCCCAAAAAAAATCGTGTGTAGAAGTCCTGACCCCCAAGAGGCTGCTGTGAGGAGGTGGGGCCTGTCGGGAGGGTGGGGACATGGGCTCGTGAGGGTGGTGGGGTCCTCGTGGTGACATTAGTGTCCTTATGAGGACAGGAAGGGGCCAGCACTCACTCCTTGCCAGGTGAGCACACAGCAAAAGGACGTTTGAAACAAGCTAAAATGTCTGTGAAAATATCATAATCTCGAGACTCTTATAATGTTTAGGTGCATTCTAAGATTTTAACAATAAATCACTGGGTGTGACTTAACACGTCCTTGTAAGTCCCCAGGACATGCCAAGCTTTTTTTTTTGCTTTTTTTTTTTTTCCTGGTCTCTGCCATTATCTTACAATTATGAGGGCCCACCATTAACACTACAAGTAGTTTCCTTAAATCGTATCATCGTGGGTGGTGTTTAATGTTGATCATCCTTAAAGGAAATGGGGCAATAGATGGGGCAGGCGCCTCACGACATCCTTTTAAAATGATGCCATGTCATATGCTCCGTGAATTTCTGGTGAGGTTCATGTGAACGACAGCTCTGCTCTGCGGTGTCACCGTGCCCTGCTGGTCTGCGTCTGGTCATGGGGTTCATCTCCGCGTGCTTCTCAAGTCTGACAGGCCCCCCCCCAATTCCCACCTCACCGAGGGGGCTCCCGGGTGTAGGAACTTGCCTGTTCTCCTCACTTTTCTGCCTCCTCTCTCACCATTCTGCGCAATTCAAGGTTTCAGCGTCTTGACTGAGCTGAGAGTCCCAGCCCAGGATTTTCGGAGGCAGCTACTGACCCCTAGTGACCAAAACTTCTATTCTCGGCAAGATCAGACGTGTGTCGGCGGGTTTCCTTGTCGGGAGGATGTGTCGGGAGGTCTTGTCGGGAGGATGTGTCAGGAGGGCTGATGTGAGGTCTTGTCAGTCGGTCTGGTATGGAGCCCAGGTGATGTCCCATGCTTCCAGAAAGTGGGGGGACAGGCTGACACCGAAAGGGGCGCAGGTTGGGGGGTCCTTGGCCTCCTCTTCCAGGCTGAGTGAGTCTTTAGCACCAAGCCGCCTGGCTGCCTGACATATAGGGGGGGCCACAAACGATAATCCTGGGGCAGCGATGAACAAGCGAGTGTGGGGGACGCAGGGGAGCAGGGGAGCCCCCCTGGCTGCAAAACAGCCTGGCTTCCTGCAGAGCGGTGGCCGATGGCAGAGGCTTGTCTGTCCCTTCATGGTCCCGTCGGGATGAAAGTCGTCGCCTTTGGAACCATAATCTACAAGGTCAAGTCGATGAAAGATGCCTGCTGGTTTCTGCAGCAAGGGGGGGACACCCCACGGCTGTATTTCTTGTCCTGTAAAGTCTCAGTTTCCCCGTGGGCTTCAGGCTCCCCGGGGAGAGATGGCGCGTTTTTGGCACACTTTTCAAGCCGGGTCAGTAATGGGCAGATGGCTTGTGGTCCCTTCTCTTTGCCGTCGGGAGTCCCCAACTTCTCTCATGATTGTCCTTTGAGCGTGAAAAGCAATGGCAGAAAGTTTCCCGTCCGCAGACGTAAGATCTGTTCCGGAAAAGGCACGACGCTGATTTCTCACCTTCTGCGGTAGAGAAAGAACGGGAAAGTCTTAGCAACCATGAAAAGAACACGGAGACAAAGAGACTTTCGGGGGAACAAAGAATTCGAATCACGTAGGACAGCGTCTCCCGCCCACGGATGGGCACCGGCGACCGGCCCCGCTGTCGGAAATCCGGAAACAAAACCAAAGTCACCCACTCACCGTCCGCAAGACCCCACGGAAGAGGTAATCTCGTTACCTGTAGCTGCAGGTGACAATCCTGACCCACGGCGCTGACGCCGTTTCGGGAATCTCTCTGATTTTCTAACCCCGCGAGACGGAAAGTCACCTGTCAGTCCTGTCCTGTGTCCCCGGGTCCCCAGGCCTCCAGGTTTCAGCGTCTTGACTGAGCTGAGAGTCCCAGCTCAGGATTTTCGGAGGCAGCTACTGACCCCTAGTGACCAAAACTTCTATTCTCGGCAACATCAGACGTGTGTCGGCGGGTTTCTTTAAGCCACGAGGAAACCGGGGGTTCCTGCCGTGCCCCCCCATCAAAGGGCGGACAGCTCGGACCCCACGGGACCTCCCTGATCCCCTCTCTACCTCGACTTTCTCTTTGCCGTCGTCCAAATCGGGAGGTCTTTGCCCGTTTTCTTACTGACCTAAGTAACAGTTGGATCTGAAGCCAAATTTGCAATCAGGCCGAGAGATTTCCTCCTAGGGACTCGACTGCCACCTGATGGCGGTGCCCCTGTTTGCAGGCGGGGGGCATGGGCGGAAGTCGAGCTGACAGTTTTCCCCGGGGCGTTTGCACATTCCTTTCTGGTTTTTTCCTGCCACATCTTAGGTATGTTTGTTGCAGCACAATGTACGAGTGTCGTGGGATGGCCAGGAGAAATGACCAGTGACCAGGGGCTTAAAGCCACAGGGACACATCCTCCCCCGTCCTGCAGGCCAGGAGGCTGCCACCAAGATGTCCCAGGGCCGCGCTCCCTCCGGAGGCCCCAGGGGACGGTCCCTCCTGCCCCGTCCAGCTCCTGGGGGCTCCAGGCGTCCCTGGGCGGGTGGCCGCCTCCCTCCTATCTCTGCCTCCGTCTCCACGTGGCGTCCCCTCTGTGTCTGTGTCCCTCCTCTTCTGTCCCCGATAAGGACACTGTCGTTGGGTTCAGGGCCCCCCCTGATCCAGGACGGCCTCCTCTCAGACCCCTCACTCAGTCCCATCCGCACAGGCCCCGTTTCCACATAAGGCCCCCTTCACTGTACTAGGGGTTCAAATTTCAACTTTTTGGGGGGCGGAGGGGGTGGCACAATTGAACCCACCTGGGGACGTCGGCCTGAGCGGCTAGGACACTGTGCAGCCCCAAGAGCCTCCTGGTGCGTCTTGTGCCTTCAGCGTCAGTGTTGTGAGTGACAGGAGGGCCCTGGCCCCCAGGTCCTGCTGGGCGGGACTTAGGAGCGTCTGTCTGTCTGTCTGTGCAGACAGCTCTGGCCGACAATAGAAGTTTTGGTCACTGGGGGTCAGTAGCCGCCTCTGAAAAACCCCGGGCATGGGCGCCAGGCTCCGCAGAGACGCTGGGCCTGGGCAGCCGGCCTCCGAAGCCTGTGACATCAGGGAACTCAGGGACTGTGTCGGCCTGTCCCCCAACCCCGAAGCGACCCGCTTCCACGGCGCGGACACAAGCAGAGGCGCCGGCGGCTCGGGAATGGAGACCCCTGGGCCTCCCCCTCCAGGGGCGGCAGCTGCAAAGGGGCCCCGGCGGCCACGCTGCACCAAGAAAACATCGCAGGACACACGCGCTTTTCCTGGAAACCACAGGCGGCTCTTCCCGGAAACACGGGGCTGAGAGCGTTGGACAGAGATGAGTCGTTCTGTCCCCAAAAACCTGCTCAGTGACTTTTTATTTATTTTTTTTTCAACTCGGAGATTAGCATCCTTATCTCCCGGGCTATCTCCACGTTGCGACAGCCGTGGAAAGTCCCTGCCAGCCCCCAACGGCTTTGGGGCCTCTGCTCCTTGAGAAATCTCACCACGGAGAGACAAGTCGGGGGCACGGAAGGCACCCCGGGGGGCTCTTCTCGCTTTTGGAGAAACACGCACCCCGATTCCGAGACGCGCAGAGGCAAGACCTCCTTGGCTGGGGTCCCCCTGGGAACGACCCAGGACCTTAGAGGCCATGGGCGTGTGTGCGGACGTCTTGGGGTGACGTTGCTCAGGCTCCCGTGTGTGTCTCAGCCAGGGTCCCCTCTGGCTTCGTTCCCACGCCCAGGAAGGGCTGGGGTCCAGCCCAAGCCTGACCGACGGCTCAGCTCTGATGCGGGGTTCTTTTCCTCCCCCCTTTTTTGCTGCCTTTGAGAGCTGTCACAGAAGGCGCAGGGTGACAACGTCACCGAGAGGAAATTTTGTTTTTGGAGTTCTCGCACGTTGACCCCTGCGCCCCAGTTCCTTCGTCTATCACGGGCTGCTTCTGAGTTCCTGGATTTCTGGTGATGCCCAGACGCACCCCAGAGGCCCCCCCAGTCACCCCACATTTCCGTCACTCACCTCGGAGGCCTCTATTCACCCCCAAATTTCCATCATTCACCCCAGGGAACCCCATACTCATGCAAACTTCCATCCCTCCCCGCAGAGACCCCAGAATGTCCCCAAACTCCCCGGTCCCCAGTCCCTGCCGACAACTCCCAGGATGGGCAGGACGGGGTTCTTAGTGGGGGACGGGCCATCGGCGGCGAAGCTGGGTGGTGACAGTCAATCAGCTCGGTGCGGGTCACGGTCACAGGCGTCCTCCCCTGCGGGTCTCAGACATGGGGGTCTCTGCCGGACAGCGCGTCGCCCCGTCACACGGGGATCTCCCGACGTCCCCCCACAGCCACGGGCACCGGGGTACAGAAAGCTGCTCAGGACCACGCTCGGTGGGAAGATAAAACTGTTGTGAATTTAGGGACCGCCACCCAGGACGGCTGACATCCGGGAAAAAGGGACCCTTGTCCTCGGCGTGGTCCCCTCTGGGACCAGCACCTCCATGTCACCTACGTGTCACCTGGGGGGCAGGTGAGGGACGCAGAGCCTCAGGCCCCAGCGGGACACGGAACTGGCATCTAACAGGCGTCCCCGTCCCTTATTTGTTCCACTTTCTGCCCCGGATTCTTTTTCAAGGAGCGTTTCGTGTGTGTGTGTGTGTGTGTGTGTGTCTTTGATGCCACCACGCAGGCTCCGTTCCTGGGCGCTGGGCCCACGGTTGCTACCGTCTCGAGACCTTTGTCGGCAAATCACTAACACGGTATTGGGCCCGTCGAGGGCCAGTCTGCAGGATGTCGAGGTCCGTGCAACGCCACGGAGTTTCAGGACAAAACCCTGCTGGACGAGGTCAAGACCTGCTTTGTTTGCAGGTTACAAAAAAAAGTTAAAAAAAACCCGAGACTCAGAGCAGCCTGCGCCGGGCACACCTGGGTCTCCGTCGGCCCGACCCACACAGATAGCAATCTTGTGGGGAACACGGTTCGACAACGTCCCACCACGGAATTTGTTTTTCCAGCCGGAGTTTTTTACATGTTTGTGAAACGGGGAAGTGAGCAGTAGCCCAGGGAACTGTGAATGTTTCTCTCTGGGTTCCGGGGCGTTTGGGGCAAGCGGGCGGGCGGGCGGGCTGTGTAAGCAGGAATCCTGAAAATAACAGCCTGTTTTCCACTTCTTGTTCTAGCATCGGCAAGGCAAGCCCGTCTTGTAAAGCAAAGGTCAAGATTTCGGTCAGCACTTTAGTTCCCCGTCCTGTGGGGTTTCGTGGCACAGCTCTGCGGGGGGGGGGGGGGACTGGCACCCCTGTGGGTGTGTGTGTTGGGGGGGACACACAGCCCCCCAAGGGTCCCCAAACAGGACAGCAACGTCCCACCGGCTGGCAGCAGGGTTTCAGAAAGCCGTCTTCAGCCAGGTTTCAATACGTGGGTGGGGGTGCAGGGTGGGGGGTAGGGCGTTCCCAGGAGGGCCGTTTCCTGGGCAAAACATCCATTTTCAAGGTAAACAAATGTCAGCACCTCATGGATGTCCCGCCTGTGGGCCGTAACTCCAACCCCGTCCAGAAATGAAAATGAGAAGCTGTTTCCAAGAGTGTCCCTTGATGTTTCTGGAAGACCGGGCGCTTACAGCCGTCTCCTCTCTAATTGTCATGCTAACGCGATGGGCGGGAACACAGGCCGCACAAAAGCGTCCCCAGCAGCTGGGACGTCGGAGAGAAGCCGTGGTCGCCGCCGCCCAGGGAAGTCCCATGACGATCAAAGCAATAGGAAGGAAGAAAGTGTGGTTTTTTGGGGGAGAAGACGCGAAAATTCCACCCATTTTTCAAACAGAAAACCGTTGGGTGCCGGGGAGGGGGGTGCCCTCCCCCCGAGTTCCGAGGGGCCTGGTGTGTCTGCAGTTAGGGGAGGGGGCACCTCCGGCGCAAGTGGTGGACATTCACGACGGAAGCACGTGTGTATCGGGGAACGGGGATAGCAAGTCCAGGGGGCCCGTGTTGTCACCACGGCCCCAGCACCCCGGGGAGGCCTGCGCCTGTGACGCTCCTGTTTGCCACAGGCCGGCTCCTGGCTGCGTGTTTCTCCTCTACACACGTTTTTAGAAGGGACGCCAGGCCACGTGACACCCCCACGAACACCGCACTCCATGCACCCCCAGCCCGGCTCTGTCACAGCGGACCCCGGGGGGCCCGTGGCCACTCCAAAGTGGGACCGAGGACACATGCGCGTGCAAAGAGCCTGCGGCTGAGCGTGGCTGGAGCCGGATTTTCTTTCCTCCAACTTGGCCGGACACCTGTCCCTGCGAAGCACCTGCCCCCAGAAGAAAACCCTGTTTCGATTACAGGGGGAGGAAACACGCTTTCGAGGTGTTCGTTGCTTTGAACGGCGACGCAGCGCATCGCACAAAACGGGCCTTGTGTGTCATGAGGGTCCCCGCGCGGCGGCAGGAAGCACACTCACATTCTGAGCTGCCGGCGCCACCGCCATGTGCAGGTGTCTCTGCATCTTGTACAGGGAAACGGCCCCGTGAGTCACACGCCGTCCCCTCCTCCGGGGTCCCTTCTCCTCCTTGAGTCCGTCCGCTTGCCGAGCTGCCCAGGCTTCTCTGCCCTGATGACCTCCCACCCCAGGGCAGGTCGCCGGTGCGTGGAGGGTGACTCACGTGGGCCTCCCCGTCAGCCTCGCCTGGTCCCCAGGCGCCTCTGGGGCCCAGTCCTGCCATCGCGCGCTCGCTGCCACTGGTTCGTCGGCTCTGGCTGCGTCCCCGTGTCCTCTCCGTAGCTTTACTGGGTGGAATGGCGTCCCCCTAAGTCCGTGTCCCCCAGGAGCTGGACGGGGCAGGAGGGAACCGTCCCCTGGGGCCACCAGGAGCTATATTAGCAAGTAGGTAGGTTCTGTGAACACAGACGTAGACAATGTAGATACTCATATATATATATATATATATATATATATATATATATTTATTTATTTATTTATGAATTCTCAGAGTCATTGTAACAAGTTGCCTCATGCAACTGTGGGGCTGGCGAGCGCACAGTGTGCAGGGCAGGCCCGCGGGGCAGACACTCCGGGAGCATCCCTGTCGTGCCGTCTTGAGTCTCAGGAATCCTCCTTGTTGGCGACAAGGGCCTTCACCTGATAAGACGAGGCCCACCCGTCCATGTCACGGACGGTGGTCCCTTTACTTAAAGTCGCCTGGCTGTGGGGCCGAACCACACCTGCAACCAAGGTGCGTCTGCAGTCCCTGACCCAGCACCTCTGTCCTTGCCTGTCCCCATGCAGCCCAGCACCTACTCCTCAGAGCGGGGGACCCGGGGCCATGCCTGGGGACACCCTTGGTTGTCACAAGTGTGGGGGAGCTGCTGGCACGTGCTGGGTGGACACTAGAGATACGGGTCAGTGCCCTACAATGCTCAGGGTGGTGTTGCTCTAACCACCCCGCTGGCAGCCCAGGACAGAGCCAAGGAGACCCCACGATGACACGTCGATGAGCCCTGGAAGGAACCCTGGTTTGTGTCCTCATTTCAACACGGACTCCGGCTGAGTGGCTGGTGCAGGCTGGACACCTCCTCACCGATGGATGGCCCAGCGCCTTTCTGTTCAGGACCCGACGGTCCCCCTGAATGGGGACGTGACAGCAGCTCGGATACGGCCCTGGGGCGTCCGCCAAGCCTGAGCACGTGGGAGCTGGCTTCCCAAGCAGCCACTTCTGCGCCTCCAGCCGCACTGTGGAATTAGCACGCGGCACAGGAATTGCTCATCAGGCCACGAAAGGCGCACGGGACCCTGCAATGCCTGTGACTCGGTGACAGCGGCCAGCCTGAGATGGACTCACACTGTGTGACCCCAACTCTAGGACACGCTGGAAAAGGCAAAAGCATGGAGACAGTGAAAGATCCATGGGCGCCGGGGTTGGGGGGCAGAGGGGATGAACAGCGGAACACAGAGTGGCTTTAGGGCTGTGAAGCCACTCCCTGTGGCCCCGTCATGGGGGACACGTCATCGTGCATCTGTCCAAAGCCACGGCACGTAGGACCCCAGGATGAGCTCTCACGCTGCCTGCTGTTAACCACTCGGCCAGTAACCACGTGTCACTCTATCAGCAATGTCACAGTAACAGCACCCGGAGAGTCACAGTGTGTTAACAATGTATCACTCTGGGTTCCGCTCTCGCAACAACGTAGCACACTGAAGCCAGATGATAAACTTCGGGGAACCCCTGCGAGGACAGGGTCCCAATGGGAAACCCCTGTGCTTTCTGCTCCGTGTGGCTCCAGCCCTAACGCGTCTCTAAAAATAAAGTCTACACTTTTTCTTTTCTTCTTCCTTTTTTTTTTTTCCCTTAAAGCCACTTCTGCAGGTGGCTTCCCCGGGCTCAGGAACCTCATGGAACTGTGGCTATGACGTCCCCACAGGACCCGTCACAGTTCCTCCTCCGAGTTACAGCAGCCGGCGCAGGTGGCCACCGAGAGTGTGGCCGTGTGACAGGGGAGGGCAGGGACCATGGTTACCCAGGAATTCCGATCATGTGTCATGACGTTTGTTGAGTTTCACAGCTTGTCTGCAGCTTTTGGAAAAAAAAAAAAAGTGTGGATTTTCAAGGTGCTGAGGAGGTTCTCCCCTCCCCCACCGGGAAGTGGGGTGAGGTGGGGGGACACAGGGAGAGCTGGCTAGGGTACACTCACTCACATTATCCCAACTCTGCATGGTGCCCGGTGGGCACCCCACTCACCCGGTGGATCATTTTGCAAGCTGCGTAAATGTGTCAGCACTGTGCTTTTCAAACATTCTGTACTGAATGCCAACTGCAACTGAAAAAAAATATATATATATATATAACATGAACTTATCATGACAAAAAGGTCACCGTGTTAAAGTGTACAAAGCAATGTCCTTTCGTGCACTCACAATGGCCCCAAACTTTCTCACATCCCCCCGCCAAAGGAGACCTCACCCCATTAACAGTCACCCCCCAATTCTCCGTCCCCCAGCCCCTGGCAACCACCACGTGCTTTCTGACCCCATGGATCGCGCTTACCCTGGACATTGCCCGTAAGTGAAATTATGTAGTACGTGTCCTGTGATGTCTGGCGTCTCTCACTGTGTCCGCGTTGCAGCAAGTGTCAGCGTCTCCCTCCGTTTTACGGACACACTTACCTTTCTTGGAGGTGTCCGGACATACCAGAGAAGGCGGGGTTCGTCGCCGAGAGCACACACGGGTCCAGGTCCTCTCGGACCATCTGGCTCATCCTCTATGCCGCCGTCAACCGTCCACTCTTTTGGGGGGAAGAGAAAAGGCCCCACAGAGACGGAGCAAGAGCTGGGCAACCCCTAGTAGGTGCTGGCGTCCCGTCGTGCTCCCTGCAGCTCCGCAGACAGCATTCGGTGCCGTGGGAAGTCACCTGGCCAGCGGGTCCCCTCAACGGCCCCTGAGGTCGGGCACGGCCCCAACGGTCACCTCATCTTCACACCACCGTGGCGTTTTGTGCCCCACACGTGGAGCCTGAGCGTGTGACTGAGGGATTCAGGGACGGAGAAGGAAACTGTGACCACACATGGCACAGCCGAGTGTCACATCTGGGCAGTGACGTCCACCCAACGCCGCCCACCAGCTCACCACCCTTGGACGTGGGGCGGCCAGCTCCTCCTGGCAGACGTGCGAGTGGCCTGGGGTTCTCACAGGACGATGCCACGCAAGCCGCGAGACCCAAGCAACCTGGGATGGTCGGACGCCGTCCTGAGCGTTCCTCCTAGTCCCAGACCAGGGTCACAATCCCTAAAACAGGCAGAAATGCAGAGAAAAGATCCTGCACCTCCCTGGTCCCCCCTCTGCACCCAGAACCCATCCTTGGCTGCAAACATGTCACCCTTCAGGCCCACAGCTGAGAAGGGGACCACAACATGCCACCCCCAAAATATGACACTCTGGCATCCGGATTATTTTAAGCTGAGGACATTTGTGCTTCAACAAATGCAGAGCAAAAGGCTTCCGGGGCCTTTCCTTCTCTGACCAAAAGCAGCAGCTCCTGGGAGACGAGGCCCCATAAATTCCTCTTCCGGGCGGATATACTCCCAGAAGTCGGAAGGCAGTAAGACCCGCCCCAAATTGCCTGTCAAGGGGTGTCTATGGCCCTGACGTAGGTGGGAAGCCCACTCATACCTGTGTAGACAAACATGGTCACAAACTTTATCTCCTGCCTGTTCTCAGAAAACCCACTTATCTTTCCCAAAAGTCGTTTGTTTTCCCCTAGGTGTCCTGTCCCTCCTCCCATCACCTAGTAAGTTAGGTACACAAACCCCAGATTCTAACCATGCTTTTGAGTTTCTCCCATGTGTCTGTGTGCTGCACGTAAACTCTGCTTTCCTCTTTACTGTTAACCTGCCCGTTTAATTTACAGGCCCCAGGCACAGAACCTAAGAGTATAGAGAACGAAGTTTATCTATTTACGTATTTTTTTCTCCTTCTCCTACAGTCTCATCTCCCTCCACCTAGAGCTGTCCATCCCCATAACCATCAATGCTCTTCTTTAGCCCAGAAACCTGTAGGAGGCTGCGCTCCCTTTTCTGTATTTCTGTTCCCCATGCGAATGAGGCCTACGGAGGGTGCCCTGCCATGTTGCATCTGAGGGCACGTTGACAAGAGAGCGATCAGGCTGCCGAAGGGTCTGGAGCTCATGAAAGAAGGACACGCGACTGACCTGGAACACAGGCCCGTGTTTGCCAGCTGCGGTTATCTGAAAAGCGTCCCAAGGAGACGGGTTTTCTGTGCGATCAGAGGGCAGGCTGCGATGAGGGGAGCAGATGGATTTTCTGTCCGTGGCAGCCCGTTGGAAACGAGACACGCTGTTCTGTCCACAGCAAGCTTGTTGCCCTGGACAAGATTCAGGGTGACTCCTGTACGAGTCCCCTGGGGTGGCCATAACAACGTGCTGGAGGCTGCGTGGCTTAGAAAACAGAAATGTATTGTGTCCCGGCCCTGGCGGCCAGAAGCCCCAAGCCAAAGTGTCGGCCGGGCTGGTGCCTCTTCAGGGCTGAGGGGCGAGTCTTCCATGCCCGTCTCCTCGGCCCGGGGCCCTCAGGGCTTCTGAGCCTGAGGACGGCCGTCTGCTCTGCGTGTCTTCACGTGGTCTGCCCTCTGGATGTGTTTGTCTGAGCGCCCCGTTCCCCTTTTCGTGAGGACTCAGCCTCATCGGACCTGGGCCCACTCAAAACAGCTCATCTGAGCACAGTCATCTGCAAAGACAGTTTCCAAAGAAGGCCGTGGGCAGAGGACTTGGGGTGAGCACTTGAGAGAATGGGTGATTCATCCATCATCCATCATCCATCCACCATCCATCCATCCATCCATCCATCATCCATCCATCCATCCATCCATCCATCCATCCCTCTGTCATCCATCCTTCCATCCATCCGTCCATCTGTCCATCTTAACATTCATCCACTTATTCCTTCTGCCAGCTTGTGGGTCACACTCAGGACGGGAAGCAGAAACCCACACGAACACAGCCCTGCTGTACCCCTGATCGTCACGACACGTACTCATTAACTTATTTACTTATTTATTTAAGCATCTTCCTACTTTCTTATTTACTTACTTCATGACTGACCCGTGCCTCCACGTCTCTAGCATTTCACGTGTCGTGGCATGGAGAAGACTTTTCACATCACAAATGAAAAAACAAAACAAAACACAAGAACAAAACCAAAACATAACAAAACACTTTCTTCCCCAATTCGTATTTCATGATTCTGAAAGACCTGGTTTGTTTCTGCCATTGGTGACCAGGGTGTCCGTGCCGGCTGGTCCTCCGCGGGAGAGGCAGACGGGCATCGCTGTCCCGTGAGCACATGGACAGGCTGCCTTGTCCGGGGCCAGCACACAACCGGCCCCTGCATCCTCTGCTCTGGCCTCTCAGCTGAGCCCTGCTGCACCCCGGAAGGGCCCAGCTCATGCCCTGCACCGCGGCCCACCTTCCAAATCTACGCAAACAGATGCAACAGCCGAGGGCTTTGCACAGGGCTGCCTGATAACCAGCCCCACTGCGCGCTCAGGGCTCGGCTGTCCCCAGGCCGCCCGCCCTGGAGCAGACGGAGGCCGTGGCGGAACCTTCTGGAGCCAAGATAACATTCTCGGTGAGACGCACAGCTCGGCGCAGACGGAGCCTGACCTTTCGGCCTGCTGGGGAGAGCATTGCCACGGCGATGGAGGCCTCTTGTCCGGAGGCAAACGGAGCATGGCGTGTCTTCTTCGCAAATCATAACACCGAACGCGATTCAAAGGACATGGCTACGGCGGGGAAACCGATGCAGGTGTGAGCGCTTGACAGCGGCCCCCAAGGGGCAGGGAGCTGCCGCTTCTGCCGGCTTGAGTCTGGGCTGGACACGGACTCGCTTTGCTCCGGGGAAGGTGCTCGGGGTGACAGGCGTGGGACGGAATCAGCGGGGACCTTACTGCTCCTTTGAGCCTGCCCGCTGCCACCAGCGCCCCCGGGCACCCGGTAGAGCCACTGACCTCCACGAACCCTCAGGATCATGAAAGACAACAACACGCTGACCGTCACGTTTAGGGTGATGCGTCACCCCGTCAACAGGGGACCGAAACGACACGTACCTGCAGGGTGAGTGACGCCTGACACGTGGCACAAATAAGCAGCGGCAGTGTCAGCCACGCCCAAGCCACCGTGTCACAGACTCCATTGTCCCCTGTTTTGCGCGCTGTCTGAGTCCCTGCCGATGTGGGGGCAGCGGGCGGGGGGCGGGCCGCCTGCCCAGGCTGCCTGTTCATGTCATTGACACGAGGACCTGTGACAATACGGGAACCGCAGACATTCGTGTCCCCACGAAATGGTAACCTCACCACGTCACCACCCGGGAGCTGGAGTAGACGCCACCGCGGGAAGCTTGCTTGTCCTCCGGCCCTCAGCTTAGCGGCTCTGGCGTGTCTCTCCGTGTCACCGACGGGCGTGTCTCCCTTTCGTGTGTACATGTCCTCAAAGGTGCAGGGTGTACCGGGCAGGTCCCCCCCCTGAGGACAGCCAGCGGATCCAGCTCGCGTGGGCGTGGATGGTGGGAATGGGGGGGCTGCTGGGAAGAAGAAGGGGTGACTGCCCCTTCCACGGGGGCGTTTGGACAACTCTGGGGACACTTTTGGTTGTGGTGACTTAGTGTGTGTGGGGGGGGGGACGCTCCTGGCATCTGCTGGGTGGGGACCAGGGGCTGCTCAGCCGCTCAGGGCCCAGGACGCCCCCCGTCAGAGAGTCACCCAGACACAACCGTCCGTAGTTTCAAGGTTATTACACCTGTTTTAGTGCGAGAAATTCTCTCTCTCTCTGTTTCTCATCTATGTATCCGTGTATCCTGTCTATGTAGCCATTGTCTATCGTCTATCATCTATCCGTCCGTCTATCTATCACCTACCACACCAGGGCGCCCACACCCTGCTCCCCATGTGTGGGGGACACAGTCAGAGCCCCCAGACGCCCACGTCCTAAGCCCTGGAGCGCACGAAACCGCCGGACACAGCAGCTTCGTGCGGCGTGATTACCTGGAGACGGGGGCGACCTCCCCGTTAGCCTCCTGTGGGCGCACAGGGTGGGCCTGAGCTGCCCGCTGACACGCAGCCCCCCAGGACGGTGCCCCGAGTGTATCCTGCCCGGTGTCCCCGGCTACGCTCCGGGGATCGCTGCTTTATTTGCCCCCTGAGTCCCCACACGGCAGACGGGGTCCCGTCCCTGCCTGTGGCTGACCAGGCGACCCTACCCGGCCACACCGTGGCCACGGGGACCCCGCCGTCACAGGCACGCGGGATCCTCACGGCCCACGCGATCCCGGGAACCCCGGGCATACCAGGTCAGCAGGCGTGACGCCGGCCAGCAAAGCCCGCGCAGATGCGTGTGTCAATGTCATGCTCACTTTTTTTTTTTTTTACTTTTTTCAACTAAAGCGTGACTCAGCTTCCTGTACTCACTTCCCTACCTTCTCTCTCTGCCTGTTAAAAATCCGGTGACCTCTGTCCATGAGTCATGAGCTGGAAGCTCGCTGTGCCGGCGGCTGTGTGCCCTGCAGCATGAGGCCAGCCTTCCCGCCCTGGGCGGCAGCCACCGCGCTCCTGCTGGGACATTTGGTGGCTTCGGGAGAATCGGGAGCCGGTAAGGAAGCTTTGGCCGATGTGCCCGGGGTGTGTGGGTCCCGCGTCCTTTCTGTAAACCTCCCTTCCTTCCTTTCTCTTGTCTGTCTTTCTTTTTTGTTGTTGTGTCTGCTTGGTCTGTTCAGCTGCTTTCGGCATCGACGTGACCGCGGGCTTGGCCCGGGCTTCTGAGAACCTGCAGACCGCCGCTGGCCCGTCGCAAACGGCCGGGGTGACCTGAGTTCAAGATTCGGTTTGAATGGAGAAAAGAGATGAATGACGTAGCATGTGTGTGTGCATGTGTGTGCACGTGTGTGAGCATGTGTGTGCATGTTGTGCGTGCGTACGTGTGTGTGCATGTTGTGCGCGCGCGCGTGTGCATGTTGTGTGTGCGTGTGTGCATGTTGTGTGTGCATGTGTGCGTACGTGTGTGCATGTTGTGTGCACGCGCGTGCGCGCACGTGTGTGTGCATGTTGCGTGTGAGTGTGTGTACATGTGTGCACACGTGTGTGCGTGTTGTGCGTGTGCATGTGTGTGTGCATGTTGTTTGTGTGCATGTGTGTACGTGTGTGTGCATGTTGTGTGTGTGCATGTGCGTGTGCGTGTGTACATGTGTGTGTGTGTGCGCGCGCGCACTGAGCTGAGACTCTGGGAGGCTTCATCGCTTCACGTGCCGTCAGAAAGGGTCAGGCTTTTGTGTCGGTCCTTATGTACCTGCCTGTGGTGACATCGTGTCATCAGGGGGCCTCCGAGGAAACTGGGGCCTCCCGTCGGTGGGTGTCGGGCCCGCCCACCCGTCCGTCAGCCTGGGGGGCCGCCCTTAAGCCCCACAGGACAAGGGGGGCTTTTCCAGAAAACTGGTGCCAGGCGGGCGCTATAAGCATTTGATAAAAGGTGTCACCAGGAGAAGACGGGGGGCAGGGACCCAGGCGGTGGGCAGCTCGGCCACCAGGCAGCTCGCGTTGGGCCCTGCAGCCCGGGGCCACACACACAGGGACATGTTGCTTCCGTATGGTCCCCACGCGTCACCCAGGACATCACGCCGGACCTCGTGCTGTTTTGTCCACCTCGTCCGCCTGCCGTGGCGGGGTCCCCAGCGTCCCCGTTCGCTGCAGTCTGGGGGTGGCCCGTGGGAATTGCAGGCGACACAGCAGGGGAGCCTGCATGTGGGTGTCCCCTGGGCTGGCACCGATGTGACCCCGAAACTCTGTGCAGGGCCCCTTCCCCTGCTCTGTGAAGCTGTCATCAGGCCCCCCGTCTGCCAGAGGCAGGGGGCACCGTTGTGTTTGGAGACGTTCCCTTGAGACCCCCATTGTCCCCCCTGACACCCCCCGGACAGAAAAACGCACGGCTTGGACCCGTTCTGGGTCCCGACCCGCGTGGAGCCCCGAGGTGGCTGTCAGGACCGGCGATGGGGGGAGGCCCCCAAGCCGGGGTGCCAGCCGCCGGGGGAGGCCACTTGGCGCCTTTCTAGTAACTTCTTAGAAACCAGAACCTTGCTTTCTCTGTCAGGGCGTTTGTGGTTTGCTTGCTTTTTTCCTGTCACCAGAGCTGCCATTGACCCGAGTTCATTAGACGCGTGAGAACTGGTGAATGAGGGTGAGAACTGGGGGTGTGCACGTGGGGGGGGGGGGCAACGTGTTAGGAAAGGACACCCCCTGCCCCGGGGGGTCCCCGTCATTCACGTACGGGCCTCAGCCAGCAGCCACCACTGGGGACGCGTCGCCGGTGGTGCTGGGGTCCCGGACACGCGCAGGGGCCGCCCCACGCGGACTCCAGAGTTTTCAGGGAGGGTGCGGTGGCTGCCAACGAGGCCGAACCGGGGGCTTCAAAGGTGCGGGGGCTCTAGCATCTGGGAGGGGGGCCCTGGGCGTCACCTCGGGTGTCGGCTCAGCCACCGAGTTCTCAGGACGCTTTCCCACGAGCGTCAGGAACCCCACCGCTGCTCCCCGACGACGACCTCCCTTAACGCAGACGCCCCCATGCCCACGGACCCCAGTGGGGCCGGGAAGACGGGAGGACGTGGCTCAGGGCACGCGTTGGGGCTCCTGCCGGGCCTGGGCCGGGGCTGGCACTGCCTGCTGCTGGCGCTGCGCTTAGTGGGTGGGTTTGATGCCGTTCGTAGCGTCTCAGCAGCCTGGTAAAGAAAGGAGAGAAAGAAGGAGAGAGAGAGAGAGAGAGAGAGAGAGAGAGAGAGAGAGAGAGAGAGAGAGAGAGAGAGAGAGAGACACGGGTGATTACATCTGACCTTACCCACCCCCACCCCCAAAATACCCGACAGGATCTGCGTTCAAAGCCCATTGACGAACCCAAGCTCATTAAAGCATTGTTTTTATCACTCATCAATCACCTTTTCTCTATATGTACATATTTTTTTAACCCGGAGGCAGCTTTTCAACGTAAAAGGAAATTCTCGGTATTGAAAGGATGACGCACAGTTGGCACATCGGTTCGTCTCCCCGTTTCCGTCAGCCTGTGCGGTTTTCTGTGGAGCTGGAGGGCAGGACGGTTACCGTGGACGGGCAGCTTTTCAGAGGCCGCCGGGGCTGGACGTGGGGCCGCACCCACGAGGCGTGGGGGTTTCGGCGACAGCAGCCGCCGTTTTTGAGGCGACCGCCCGCGGGGTCCCTGCACGCCCGTGTTAGGGGAACGGCGTCCCTGGGACGTGAGGAGACGTCAGCAGAAATGAGGGTAGCAAGGGGGCTGGGCCAGGACATCCGTTTTGGGGTGACAGCGCCGTCGAGGTGCAATGCACGCGTCATAGAATCCGTGCACGTGGGGCGTGCTGCTCAGGGCTTTCTGGTGTGTTCAGAGCTGCGCAGCCGGCACGTCTGTCTGGTTCCAGCACATTCTGTCCCCCTCCAGGAGACGCGTCCCCATGACAGTCACCCCGTCCCCTCATGCAGCCCCTGACAGCACACAGCACCCCCTTCCTGTCTGTGGATGGGCTTCTCCTTGACGTGTCACGTAAACGGAGTCACACGCCGGGCGGCCGTGGGTGTCTGTCTCTCCCTGAGCACCGTGTCCCCAAGTCCCTCCACGTGGTGGCGAGTGTCACAGCCCCGTCCTTTTCAGGGCCGAGTGACAGTCCGGTATACGGACGGCTCCCCATTGTGTGCGTCCAAAGAGGGGACGCACAGACCCTGTCCCAGACGTCCCGACACTGCAAAGCCCGCTGCGCCCCGATGACGACCTCCCCTTAACGCAGACGCCCCTTCGCCCACGGCGCGAACAATTCCTTCACGGGCGGTCACGCAGTTCCTCCTCCGTCCGCGTCCTGAAACGGCTGTTGTCTTCAACCTAGCGGTGGCGGGCGCAGCCCCAAAGGCGCCTGACCCGTCCCCCTCCATGCGTCCGTCTTCCAGCTGCTCCAACGTGCAATTGGGGGGGACCATGCAGCAGCAGCCGGGTGGGGGGTTGTTATGTGGGGGGCCCCCCATCCTGCATCCTGTGCTGGTCCAGGGACGTGTGTGACAGCCCAGCGGGCAGGGTGCTCACGCCGTCCAGGCCCCAGACTCCGCAGGGGGGTGGCCGAAGCCACCAGGACGGGGTGCAGATCCCCCAGGGACACGTCCTTTCCCTGTGTCACGGCTCAGCCAGCCGCCTTCCGTGCGTGCGGCCGAGTCATTGCACGTGTGGGGGAGCCATCGAGACACAAGACCGTCCCTCTGGAAACCTGGGGTGCGCGGCTTCTGCGATGACACGTGCTTTCCATGGAGCGGGGGTCCCACAGGGCCGGCGTCACGGCGGCTGAGGGCGGAGCTGTCGGCCTCCCCTGGTGGACGGTCACCCTGACGGTGCCAGGACGCAGTTCCTCTTCGGAAGGGCAGGGGTTTCCAGCCGCGAGAGCGCCCTGCACCTGTGCGGAGGCTGCACCCCGTTTCAGGAATTGGGGGTCAAGTGCAGGGCGCGCCCTCTGTGGTCAGGCAGGACGGCCAGGGCAGCGTGTGGTGGGGGGATAAGCAGTCCATGCGCCTCGGCCACATGGAGGGGCTTCCTGCACACGCAGGGGTTGTCACACCGCCAGTCCCCGTGGGGGTCCCGGGCACTTGCCGCCTGGGACGCGAGGGGCTGAACGTACAAACGGACGACGGCCGGACCACGTGGACACGTGCGACTCTCGCCCACCGCCGGCAGCCGCCACCCAGGAAACCGGCCCTTTGCTCTGTCCCCGAGCACGTTTCTAATGGTCGTCCCCGCTGGCGACGTAGGACCGGCCAGACGGAGCCCCACGCGTCCCCCCGGGACGCTGGCCCTGTCCTCTGCCTGCCGTGGCGTCTGCCAAGGGCAGGGGACGGCACGCGGGCCCGTGCACACCTCGGTGGCTTCTGTCCCCTTCGGGCGCCCCGTCCCGTCCCCGAGAGGCTTTGCCTCCCCGCCGACTCCCCGTGTCTGTTTCCACGCAGGGGACTCGCTTCCACTTCACGTCGTCAACTTGAACTTCAAGACGGTGCAGGTGACGTGGAACGCGAGCGAACGCTCGGGGACCAACCTGACTTTCCTGTACAAGTAAGTGTCCTCGGGGACGGACAGGCCACGTCCTCGGCTGACAGTGAGGGGGCCGGGAACGTGCACAGCGTGAGCGTGTGTGTGTTTCGTGTGGCTCTCGGGGGGTCCCCACAACCACAGCCGCCGTCCCCAAAGCTGCCAACGCAGCGAGGACGGAGTCGCGTTTGGGAAACTACGTAGAATCGCAGCAGGACGTTCACGGCGACGTGGGTCCTCACCCTCCACGGCTTTGCAGCGTGTCTGTTACCTGGAGATAGCCTCCGCTTTGCAGCCACGCGTCCCCGTCCGTCCGTCCCCACGCTTTTCACAGCAGGCCCGCTTTCTGTCTGCGGGGGGCCTGCCTGCCTGGCCTTCCAGCGCCCCCAAGGGCGCGTGTGCATGTGGGGGGACGGGGTTCCCCCATCGGCTCCGCCTCAGTTCTGCGAACAGCACATGAGCGACGTGCCGTCAGGTGTCCGGCGAGATGAGCGTGAAAACGCACCCAAGGGGGAAACTCTCAGATGAAGAGATTGGGGACGTCAGACTCACAGGAGAGCGAAAGGGGCTGGGTTTCCTGGGGGGGCCCACGGGGAGGCGGCCGGCGTTTTCTGAGCATCAGTTTCCACATTCACGGCAGGGGTGGTGAGTGATGGAGACGCTGTGAGGTCGTCAGGCCTTGGGGGTGCACAGGCTGCTCGTGGCCGTTTCTTATCGCAGCAAAGCCTCAGAGAGACGCCCCCCAACACACACACACAATCCTGGGGCACATGCTTCTTAAATGGAGTTTCAAATCAGAGGCTTGGCTACGACCCAGGTCCACGGGAGCCTGTGTTAACTCCTGGGGCGGCCAGAACGAACCGCCACAAACTGGGCATCTGAGAACCACAGGGACCCACCCGCCCCCGTCCTGGAGACCAGGAGGCTGCCACCAAGCTGTCCCAGGGCCGCGCTCCCTCCGGAGGCCCCAGGGGACGGTCCCTCCTGCCCCGTCCAGCCTCCTCTCAGACCCCTCACTCAGTCCCATCTGCACAGATCCCGTTTGCACACAGGGTCCCACCCTCAGGTTTGGGGGTCAGGACGCGACGTCGCAGGATGCGGTGCTCGGACGCCCTCCGGTAAACGGCTCTGTGTCCCTCACGGCAGGTTCACGGGCACGGACACGGACACGTACGCGCCATGCCCCACGTATATTCTCCAGGACGGCCGCACGGCCGGCTGCCTGCTGGACATCCCCGGGGACGAGATGCTGTATGTTTCCATCTGGAACGGCACGTCCTCTGTTCTCACCTGGAACTCCTGGATCCGGCTGTTCTGTAAGTGCCAAGAGCCCCGAGCCCCCCGTTCCGACCCGCGGCCCAGACGAGGCCGTGCGTCCGGGACGGCCCGTGTCCACACGCACGCGAGGGACAGAGACGGGGCTGCACGGCGTGGGGAGGCCACGTGCCCCCCGTGAAGGGTGTCCTTTCAGAGCAGGAGCGACAGAGGCAGCTCGCGCGCTGGGCATCCCTCCAACGTGGGGACAGAAAGCCCGCCTGCCCCCGCCTCCCACCCCGTCACTTTCCCCGGAGGCTGCCCGTCTTGGAGGGGAGACAGTGTCCCAAAGAAACCTCCTCTCCGAAATACTCTTTATTGTACGTTTCTTAAGACGGTGTTTCCGCCCCCAGAATGGGGCGTCACAGGCCTATGTCAGCACCTGAGCTGTACGGACCGTCTGCTCATAAAATCCCTCACGGACTGTCTGTGGGCGTCCGAGGGCTGACGTCACTCACTTCCAGAAACTGGCGGCTTAAACTAAAATGTATTTTCTCCCCCGTCCTGGAAGCCAGGAGGCTGCCGCCAAGCTGTCCCAGGGCCGCGCTCCCTCCGGAGGCCCCAGGGGACGGTCCCTCCCGCCCCGTCCAGCTCCTGGGGGCTCCAGGCGTCCCCTGGCGTGTCCCCCGCGTCAGCCCCTGTGTGCCTGTGTCTGCGCGTGGTGCCCGCTGTGACCCCAGGGCTGAGGCGGGTCGGTCTCCGCAGAGGGGGCCACCGTCCTCGTGTGTGTCGTTCGCAGTGAAGCCCAATCCCCCCAAGGACCTGAGTTACCGCTGGCACCAGGACGCGCTCACGGTGACGTGTCCCAAGCTGCCCTTCCCGGACTTGCTGTACGAAGTCCAGCACAAGAGCACCTTCGACAGCGAGTGGCAGGTGAGCGCCGGGCGCCTCGTCCGGGCCCGTGTGACGGCAGCGTCCAGATGTCTGGGGGAGGGTTGCTCATGTGGCTGTAGTGCCCGGCGCGTGTCCGGCCAGCAAGCGACCCGCTCAGGCACGGGTCTGGGGTGCGGTCGGGGGGTCCCAGTCCTCCCCGTCTGCGGTCCGGCTTCTGTCCTCGCAGCCCTTCAACTGATTAGACAAGGCTCACCTACATGATAGAGTGACTTACAGTGAACTCATCACAGCTGTTAATCAAGCTGCAAACACCTTCACGGTGGCAGCCAGTGAAAAGATCCACAGTTTTTCTTTTCGTTTTTTAAGGATGCGCTTGTCCCCACGAAGGAATTCTCCAAAAGCGCCTGTATGTAGTTTGTGACACAGCACTGTTTTCACGCTTTCCGGACGGGAACACAGAGGCGGCGGCACGTTCGTGTCTGGCTGGTGCTGTCCTGGGCATTGAGACAAAGTGGCCCAAGAGAGCAGGGACCTGGTGTGACGCCCTGGCATGACGGCCACATGTCCAGGGGTCGTCCCTGACGGCTGCATCCGTTTTCCATCCCCAGGCCAAGGAGGAAGAGGCATGCAATGTGACGATACAGGCTCTGGACGCCGAGAAATGTTACTTAGTCCGGGCCAGGGTGAAGGCCATGGAGATCACCTACGGTTTCGACACGTACCCCAGCGACTGGTCAGAGGTGGCACATCTGCAGGCGGCTGAGCTGCGAGGTAGGGCCCGCTACGCAGCGGTCAGATAATAGCAGATAGACGCATGAGGGACGAACAGCCGGCCGCCCAAATCCAGCCCTGACACCCGAGCCCCCGGCCGCACAGGCGCCGGGCTCCCCGTCGGAGCCCACACGGCCCCAGATGGGTGTCTGTGGGTCACACCGTGTCTCCCCCGGGACTTGTCTCCCCGACACCTCGCCTTGCTGCCGCTGAGCCGCGTGGAGGAACAGCTTGGTGGTGGGGGGGAGACGTCTGGAGCCCCCACGCAGGGTTGCGTTGACGGCTCACAGCACCAATGCGTTTTGCTTTAGATTCCTGCCCGGAGATAAGGCTCTTCCCAAAGTTCCTTTTAATTTGTGGCATGGTCGCCTTCCTGACCATGGTCCTCGTCTTCCTGTTTGTGTGGAAGCTACGGAGGTAAGGACGACGCCCGCCTGTCTCACGTCTCACACACACACACACACATACACACACACACACACACACACACACAGACCCACCTCGTCCACTTTTTAACTGCAGCTCTAGACATAGCCAAACAATATCCTCCGAGGCCAAACACGAGCTGGGCTGCGTCAGACGGCTTGGAAGCTGTGCCCTCCTGGCTCTGTTCAGCACGGACGTGGACGCCTCATTTAAGTCTTCCCAGTGGCCCATTGTATGCTGGGGAGGACACGAGGCAATCAGACATGTCTAGACTGGGGGCGCAAACAGCAGAAATGGATTCAGTCCCAGTCCTGGAGGCTGGAAGTGCAGGATCCACAATTTCTCCTGAGCCCTGAGCGCTTAGCTTGTAGACAGCCGTCTTCTCTCCATGTACTCACAGGGCCTCTCCTCCACGTGCACGCACAGCCCTGGTGTCCCTGCCCCTTCTCATAAACCCACCAGCCATATCAGATTAGGAGCACATTGAATTACAACCTCTTGGGTTCTGTACCTGGGGTCCTGTGAATTAAACTGACCAAGGACCGCTAATAGGAGAAAAGGCATATGTTTCTTTATTGATGTAATCCTGTTTTACATGCATGGGGGCTTCAAAGAAAACAGATAACCCCCTCTCGCCCCCCCCCCAAAAAAGCAGTTAGTCTGGGGGGCTTATATACCATTTTAACAAAGGGTGATAAATTGGGCAGCAGTGGTTTTGGAGCTCTGGGCAGGGGGTACATTGAGGAACGGTGACTAAGAAACGTTTGAAGGAAATGAAGGGTAGATAAAGGTTGTCTCTATGGAATTATCTCGGTGCCACCTCTGGTGATAAGCCTCACCCTCCATTTCCTGGTAAAGGTGGCGGGGGCATGTTCACAAATGGAAACTTTTTCTTGCTTTGCACAGCAAGAACTCCATGTCCTGCTCCTGGGCCCGGTGGGGGGGGGGAGGTACAGAGCCTTTCTCTATTTCTCCAGGGCCTTCCGCTCAAAATAAGCAACATGTCCAAGGGCCATGTTTTTGGGGTGACATCTGCTGCCCCCAGGCTGCACCTTCATGGCCTCATGTACTTTCGATGACCTCTTAAAGGCCTCACCTCCAAACACAGTCGATGACCTCTTAAAGGCCTCACCTCCAAACACAGTCACCTTGGAGTACGGGTGGGTTCAGGATTGAACCTATGAATTTCGGGGAGGCGGGGGTGGGGGACACAATTCCGTGCCAAACACCAAGGAAATGGAAATAAAACTTCCTGGGTGATAGGGATCGTTACTCTATAGGAAGGTGAACCCCCACATCACACTCCTGCTGGGTGGGCTTCCCATGGATGCCAGCCAAGTCAATGGAGGGGGGCGCATGCCTTGACACGGAGGGCGTCGTTCCATCCGGGCGCCGAGTCCCTGTGGCCAAAATCTCCAGCCACCGTCAGCCCCTCGTAGGGGCCTGTGTCCCTCAGATGTCCACTCCCCGTCTGACCAGATTCGCCGTGTCCATTTCAGGATGAAGAAACTGCTGATGCCCAGCGTGCCCGACCCCAAATTCACCTTCCCCGGGCTGTTTGAGGCCCATCGGGGAAACTTCCAGGTAACGGCCGCCTTTCTGGGCCTGCCCCACGTCCCTGCGTTGTCCCACGCTGATCGCGCCCCAATGCTGTCTTCTCGGCAGCACCGGTGCTGCCGGCCCTTTCTGATCTGAAAACGGCAACTTCATCACTTTGCTGTTTCTCGGTCAGAGAACAAGAGAAGCTGCAAAGGTCTCAAACAACAGCTTCTCCTTAAATCAGCCCCAGAGATCAGCGCCCCCACCGGGGCGCTCAGGCTAATCGCCTTCTGATCTCATCAGGAAGTCAGGCTGTCGGCGTGCTCCCTCCGTGGGGCCGCACACAAACCGTGAGCTTCCGCGGTCCAGTGTGTGTGCTCGTTATTTCATTCCTTGGCTAAGTGCTCCAGAGGGCTGAGCGCCAGCGGGCGGGCAGTGAGGGGCCGGGGACCAGCCCCCGCACCCCAGGTCCTCACCAGATGGTGGAGAGTCAGGCGTGGGTTTTACAGGACAATGTGAGGAGAGCTTTGTGAGTTCTTGGGGGGTCTGTGACAAACTGGGGGGGCTCAGAGCATCACAAATTTATGGAGGCCAGGAGGCTGCCACCAAGCTGTCCCAGGGCCACGCTCCCTCCGGAGGCCCCAGGGGACTGTCCCTCCTGCCCCGTCCAGCTCCTGGGGGCTCCAGGCGTCCCCGGGCGGGTGGCCGCCTCCCCCCCATCTCTGCCTCCGTCTCCACGTGGCGTCCCCTCTGTGTCTGTGTCCCTCCTCTTCTGTCCCTGATAAGGACACTGTCGTTGGGCTCAGGGCCACCTTAGTCCAGGACGACCTCGACTTAATTTGTTTACATCTGCAAAGACACTATTGCCAAATAAAGTCTCATTCACAGGTGCTGGGTGTTAGGACTTGAGGACATATTTATTTTGGGGGATGGGGTTTGCACCATTCAACTTGCTACAAGAACAAGGTGACTTTGAAAACGATTTAGGTGTAGAAGAGGAAAAACGTCAAGGGGGACAACACACTTTACCCTCTTAGGTTCTGTGTACGAGGGCTGCAAATTAAATGGAAAAAAAGGACAGATTCAAAAGACAGATTAACAGGAAAAATGGTTTCTTTCATAAGCACACGATGGGGGTGTTCACAAAAAAGAAGGGAAAACCCCAAAGAGGTGGTTAGGCCTTGGAGGGCAGGGGAACAAGTCATTTTAATGAAGGGTGATAGAGTGGGAATAAGAGATTAGACGGAGGGGAAAAGTGTTTGGGCTTGTGAGTGGCAGCTAAGACGTGGGAGGTGAGTAGGAAATGCATGATACGTCAGGGGGGTTTAGGAAAGTTTGCTACAGAATAATTCCTATCTGGCTTGTCTCTGGACTGGGAGGCGTGAGGAGGGCTCCTTTACAAATGGGATTTTGTTTATAATCGGGAAATTGGATGACATGCTTTTTTAAACAGCAAGCAGGAAGGCAGAGAGGCCCTCCCGTGTTTTGTTGATTTTTAACTGCCTGCCGCTGAACACAATCGTCTTGCCAAAGGGGCCCTTTTTTGGGGTGGGGGGAGTGCAGTGTCCTGAACCTTTTCAATGAGACAGGAGTCACGGTGGATAAGAAAGTCCTCATGTTAGCGTCTTCGTCAGGCCAGCCTGGTTTCAGACCTGCCTTTTGTCCCCAGCCTTCGAGGACTGGCTTGCGAAGAGGCCAAACGTGACGGTCTTTCAGCTCCATCAGGAATGACATACTCCCTGGAGGGACCCTGCTTGGTCCTAGGATCGGGAGCGCCCTGGGTGCCGGGAGGGTCTGTGGGGATGCTGCGCCAGGGTCTGAGTCACCTGTGTCACGCTTGCAGGAGTGGATTAAGGACACGCAGAACGTGACCCAGCTGGACAAGGTGGAAGAGGGGGAGCAGGAGTGTGTGTTGGAGGAGGCCCCGTTGGTCCAGCACCCCAAGGCTGAGATGGAGACGTCCACGGGCACGACGACAGACCCCCTGTGCCTGCAGACGGAGGACAAGGAAGCCCCCGGGGACCCCAGGCAGCCCCCGCAGCAGGCCCCCCAAGGCGAAGAGGTGATCTCTCTTGGGGCCTTTACGTTTGTGATGAGTGACAACTCATATGTGACGTTATGAGGGGCTGCAAACTCAAAGCCAATCTCGGGGCTGCGTTGATATGTAAAAGCCGCAGGGAGCTTCTTGGAGACTTAAGAGCCACCCAGCACCATGAAGGAAACACCCCGGACGAAGTATGCCAACATCTGGGGGGCACTGCAGACCCGCACTGCCCAACCCGTGCTCTTAGCCCCTTGTGCCATCTTTGTCAGCATGCGAGGGCTCGAGCGTCAGTGGGAGACACTGGTGGGGGCCCTGCAACCACCTTCCGTCGTGCATGCCCCCCGCCCACCCCCCACTCCAGCTCTTTCCCCATTTCCACTTGCCAGCACTTTTTCTCCGATCTTTTGTGACGTGGGCCATGCACCCAGCAAGCGAAAGGCATCGTGCTTTGCAGATGCCAACCAGCCACCCAGCTCTGGATCCAAATGGGGACAGACTCACTTGGCAGCAACTGGGGTGTTTCCCGCCCCCCTCCCCGAGACTCTGTTCTTCTTCCCAAGTCCATTCACACTCAGGACCTGGGTCTGTGATGGAGCAGAGACGTTTGAATGTGAGGCCGCGCTGTGCCCCGGCCGTGGGAAGCACCCCCCAACCCCCACACCCAGCGAGTGTAGGTTCTGTTCTTGCCTTTCTCGTTGAAATAAAGAGAAACGAGAGAAGCACGCAGAGACTGGGGCAGCTGCCAAAGTTCCTGCAGATGGCGGACGTCGTCTATTGCTTTATCTCCTTGTGTTTTGTGCACAGGATGTTTCTCTGTTACTGAGATTTGGGGTCAGGGAGCTGGCACGCAGTCGCCTCCTGTGTCCCTGCAGGGGGCCATGAGTGACGTGGGTCAGAGGCCCGGACTCTGTGTGTGTGTGTGTGTGTGTGTGTGTGTGTGTGTGTGTTGCGGAAATGCAATGAAACAAAATGTTCTAAATGTGTATCTTTTTCTTTTATCATTGGTGTCAGGTGCACAGAACAACATAGTGGTTACACATTTATATAATTTATGCAGTGATTTCCCCCCCCCATTAGTCTAGCCCCCACCCCCGGCACTATATTTAATTGTTACCATGTCATTGACTATATTTCCTGAGCTGTACTTTACCTCCTGGTGACTAGTTTGCAGCTGCCAATCTGTACTTCTTAATCCCTTCCCTTTGTCACCCAGCCCCCCTCAACCCCCCTCCCATCGGGCAGCCATCAGTGTGTTCTCTGCATCTAGGAGTCTGTTTCTGTTGTTTGTTTGCTTATTTTGGTCTTTAGATTCCACAGATAAGTGACATCGTGTGGTGTTTGTCGTTCTCTGCCTGACGTATCTCACTCAGCATAACAAGACCCTCTCGGTCCAGCCGTGTTGCCCCAAATGGTAAAATGTCCACGACATGCTGGCTGCCTGATCTTCCACGGTCCTGAGCCCACCCCGGGACGGGTGTGGACGCACGGCCCCGCCGTGCCCGCGGCTGACGTACACACACATGCGAGGTCTGCCGTGTGTAACCCCAGGAATTGAGGGCGTTTCCTGGGACACCCCTCCTCACATGGCCGTCCCTCTGTGTGTGTCTGTGTCCTCACCTCCTCTTCTTATAAGGACACAGTCCTGTTGGGTCAGGGCCCACCTAGTGACCTCATGTTACCTTAATCCCCGTAGCAAGGGGGATTAAATCAAGGATCTGAGAGGAGGGCGTCCTGGATCAGGGGGGCCCTGAACCCAGTGACAGCGTCCTTATCGGGGACAGAAGAGGAGGGACACAGACACAGAGGGGACGCCACGTGGAGACGGAGGCAGAGATTGAGGGGGAGGCGGCCACCCGCCCGGGGACGCCTGGAGCCCCCAGGAGCTGGACGGGGCAGGAGGGACCGTCCCCTGGAGCCTCCGGAGGGAGCGCGGCCCTGGGACACCTTGGTGGCAGCCTCCTGGCCTCCAGGATGGGGGGCAGGGGGATGGAAGGAGATGGCTTTTTGTTCTTTCATGCTGCCCACGTTGGCGTCACTTTTTACAGCCACCCCAGGACGGTCACACACTGATGACACCCCAATTCCAGCCCGACACGGCCACATTCCCCCCATAGCCCTGTGTGTCCTGCTGTGGGGTCCTTTCTCCAACGGGGAGAGCGACCAGTCATCCCCATTAAGTGCGTGCGTACATTAGCTTAAGCCCAGAGCCCACAGAAAACGTTTCCGAAAGCTTGAATTATGGTCGCCCAGCGTTTACGTGTGTGTCCAAAACGGAGCCATAAAAACACATGCTCAGAAAACCCCCCAGGAGAAATCGGTTCTCACCGTAATAAAAAGTTCCACCGTCCTTTGGAAGCACAAATCAACGCGTCTTATCACCCGTGAGACAGGGAGTGACAGATGCTTTCTGTGGCTGCTTCAATTACGCAGGAGAATCAATTTCGTTTTTAACAGAAAAAAAAAATGTAAAAAAACATTTTTTCCCCCAGACATTTTCCAGGCCTGGTGAAGTGCTTCTGGTTATTTGGGAAAAATAGGTCGTAAAAATGTCTACGTTTGGTTCGCATCACTGCTGGCTACATTTTCACATTTTCTTCAATTAAAAAAAAAAGAAAAAATTCCCTTAAGTCTACACATGGTGCCTCGGCATGGCTGCCAAAAATGAAAGCAAAAATACCAAAAAAAATACCCACCCCAAAACTCACATGGATTTAAGAGGTGCTGAGCTTCTAGGTCTGAGAGGCAACGAGTCTAAAGTCAAAATCACTTTTTTACACAGTCCCGAGATGCAAAAGACAGGTAAGGCACGCAGGCACGCACGCCCTCACCGAGTCCCGTTTTAAAAAGCCTCGGGTCCTTGCGTACACAATTGTCCCAAACAATTAAATTTTATAGCCAGCGAGCAGGCGATTTCCTATTGCGCTGTGTACCCAAACCCCGGGTTCCCGTCCTGTTTACCTGACTTACCCGTGGTTGGTGAGATCAAAAACCCCATAAAGAGGGAATTTTCTATGTTCCCGGCAAGCCGCCCAGACCTCACAGCTGGGTGGTCTCCGCCTCTCGTGGTGGAAAGATGGGGTTTTAGCGGGAGGTTAAGGGCCTTTTCATTTCTGCCTCGTTGGCGTGTGTGTGTTTGCACCTGAAACCCCTCGCCGGGCACGGGTTGTAAACGTCTCGTGGGTAGAGGGTGTTTTTCCCACAGCAGAGGCCATGGGCTACCTTGGGCTCTCACCCACGGCTTAGGAATCTGGGCAGCCCCAGACTTTCCGGGGTCCTTCAACCATAAACGCCGACCGGGACTGGCTGATCCCCTCCATCGACGACCCCCGGCCTCCCCCCCCAAAAAAATTTATAATGATTTTCTATTTACAAGTAGGTGTTGATTCTGTCTAGATATGTGTGCACCTCAACTGTGACCTAGGCATTGTGTTCCGCTGCCTAACAAATTGTTGCAAACCTGGGGCACCAACTACATTCGTTTTTCGGATACAATGTCACCAACTACATTTGTTTTTTGGATACAATGTGCCCTCAAGGGGCCTGCTTTCTGCTTCTCACGCCTCCCGGCTCCCCAGGCGCACAGATACGATGTAACATTGTCTTCCTTCCTCTTAGGCCTTTGGCGGCTCATCTGATGACTGGCGGTGCGCTCCTTGCCTTAAATGCAATCGAGTGGGAACCGCTAACACCACCTGTAAACTCTCCTCTTGCTGCACAACGCGACAAGTCCACGGGTGTGTCCTCAGGGCGAGACGGTCCCAGGGGCCAAACGCATGCCCGTCACAGAGATGGCAGGTAATGCTCCTTTTTTTTCTTCCTGCATCGCCAGGTACCCACCGCGGTCTACTGTAAACGCCCGTCTTTCCACCTCTGCCACAATCACAGTTTTCCCCCGGGACATATGGACACGCGCGTCTGCGCTGCTGTCACCCTTTTCAGGCCTTGCCCCCAATCCTTCACGTTGAAAACCACTTCGCATATTGATATCCGGGAGCAGAAGCTGCTGCCACCCCCTCTTTCTTTTTTCTTTTTTTCTTTTTTCCTTCTTCAAAAATGTCTCGCTCCTCTTGTCTTTGACGAGGTTCGGAATCACGGTTCCAAGTCCCTGAGAAATTCCCTGCAGGTGTCACCCTAACGTCATCAAGTGACTCTTTCAGCCTTTACGTTTTTGTGGAGAGTAGCGTCTGCCTTACTGTAAAAAAATGCAACTTTCTCGGTAAAAGACCGACATGGGTCTGGTTGCATTTCTTCCCGGACACCGTCCTTTTTGTGTCTGTGTGGATGTGGACCTTCAAAAATGGGCCTCGTTTTACACGTACAGGGTCTAACTCCTCGTTGCTTTTCTACAGCAAACCTGCGGACACTTAGGGGGCAGACCTGTGTATGTTCCGTGTAGACAAATCACATTAAGAATAACGGCCCTTTCGGTTTGTTTCAACCTGGGCGTCCCTGTTGTATTTTTTTTTTTGCGTGGGTGACAACACCAGGTGTTTGAAAATGTCATTTTATGCACGATTGAGTGTCTCACTTCCCGTTAATTCATTATGATCTGCGTGTCCTCAGGCAGGAAGGGGACAAACTCCTCTCATGACAGACACCCGCGTGCATCCTGTAGTGACGTCTGTGTAGCTGTCTACTGGGACGGAAGACAGTGAGAGTAGCCTTGGGAGCAGCCCGGACTCCTGGCTCTGAAGAACCAGCAGAAAACCTTGCATTCCCCCAGCGCCGTAAACCATCTTTGTCCGTAAATTCGTGTGTTCACTCACCCCGCCCCCCCCAAAGAGGGCGCCGTCCCCCGCGGCAAATATCCCAAGAGTTACATGGGGTTGCTGCAATTACATGCGAATAATTTCTGGGCTTCTCAGTGTGGAAAACCCCTGAACCCCATCTTCACCTTGGGGGGGTGCATTGCCTTTTATTAACATGTCCCCATTCCCCAGGACATATAATATTTTGGAAGCTCTTCCCCACGCTCCAACTGTTGGACACGAGACGGTTTCCAGTGTGTCGGCTGTCAACGATTGCCTCCGTCCACACGTCTGTCAAATAATTCTTGTCTTTATTTCACAGTCTTTCCCATCCGTATGGCCAAATTGCTGCCTCAAATTCGTATCCGATTGGCCTTCCTAAGTCCCAAGCTCTGCGTGGCCGGAAAGGTGGAAAACCGGCATCTCTGTATTAGTTTTTATTTCTTTAGCCAGGCCGCTCGGATTTACTTGTCAAATACGTATTAGCTGTTCATGAGCATTTTTTTTGTTGGAAAGACGGGCATATAGACATTTCAAGCGCTCAGCTTTGCAGACAAGGGGCCCTGCCCGAGCTGTCACCCGGCGTGTCCCTCTGATGTGGACCCGGACTTTCAAAGGGAGGTGAGGTCCTCAGAGGACGCCTGGATGGGGAACAACGTGGCTCAGGGCAGCATAAAGCCCTAGCCCCCGGGGGCCACATGGACAGGAAGCTTTCAAAGCAGCACACAGGCCTCTACCCAGGCGTGGCAGCCATGGGTCCCCGGTGACAGATGAAGTGACAAAGGGTGGCCACGTAATGGACCCCCTGAGATCCAAGCTTCTAGTGTTACGAGTTGCTCAGGTGACAATAACGTCCCCACGATGGGCGTCTGCTGTGTCAGGGTCATTGTTAGAGTGTCAGCCACACCCCAAGCCAGTGGGTGACCTGAGTCTGATGGAGGGTTTGGGACAATGTTTCAAAATGTGGTGTCAGGCGGGGAGGGCCACATGGCTGCAACGTTGTCAGCTTCCAAGTGGTTCTTAAAGGAACCTTTCTGTCATCATAGCTCTACAGGAAGGTTCGAACTGGACCAGAGACAAAAAGCTTTCCTCCACCCTTTTAGGTTCTGTGCCCGAGGCCTGCAAACTCAACACACAAAAGACAGATTAACAAGACAAAAATAAAAGCCAACAGAGTTTATCTGCTTGCAGTGTGCATGCAAACAAAATTCAGTGACACGTGTACAGAGGGAAAAAAAAATTCCTGGGTGCATTTTAGAGTCTTTGCGGGGAGAGGGGCTGTAACTCAGATGGACCAACGGCAGGTTAACAAGAGGAAAACACAGACATTTCTTAGCATGGCATCACGCTCACACCGAAGGTATCCAGAGATGAATAACTCCAAAGGGTGGTTCTGAGTGGCCTTTGGCTGAAATGAATCCCCAGGCCAAACAAGTGTGCTCGGAGGAGGGGAGAAGGGTTGCGTGTCCTGGTCCCCTCGTGCGTGGCCCCTGGGGGTGAGTAAAGTGACGCGTGTACCCATCTTAATAGGTGAAGGGTGCTGACAGGAAGACAGATGACTTTTTAGAAAGATAAGAAGGTTTTCTGAGAATGAGCAGAAGATAAGAAAGTCTGTAATGTCGCTTTTGTACCCAGATATGAGTGGCATCTGCCTCTCGTTTGAGGTGGGGGTGGGGTGGGGGAGCATGCACCCCTGCCCTGGACAAGGAATGGGGGGGTGGATCTTACTGATGTTGGGGAGCACCTGCCCCTGAGAGGAATTTATGGGCCTCAGTGTCCCCGGAGCTGCTGCGTTGGGTCGGAGGAGGGAGACTCCTGGAGGCTGTTTGATTCCCCTGCGTCTGTTGACTCTCAGATGCGTTCAGCTTAATTAAAGCAACCGTCACAGGAGTCTGGGGTTTGCGCTGGGTCCTCCCGGACGACAAACACACACACAGCAGCCAAGAGTTTGGTGAAATGTGTGTTTAAGTCTCTTTGTTCTGAATGGGCCTGGTTCAATGTATTTGGTTTAAAAAAACAAACAAACAACAAACCCTTTCTGCAGAGGCTTATTTTCTCCTCTGCAGGAACTGCAGGGTGGATGGCAGTTGCCTGGGGACGGGAGAGGGGTGGGCGGCTTCCTGCCTCTTAAGTGAGGCCAGCGTGAGGCCTGGAGGTGACAGCTGGGGACACGGGGTGACGCGCTCAATGAGCACAGTTCTGTGAACGAATCTTAGGACGTGCATAGCGAAGCGACGCCCAATCGTCCCCAAATACAGTGAAACAGCTCTGCCGATGATAAGGTTTTTGGATAACTTAAACAATAAATGAAAAGGAAAACGCGCTCCCCTGAGCCCCCCCCCGAAAAAAAATCCCCAGAATTGTGAGACTGCAATTCGGTTTGGAAACGCCAAGGTGCCCGGGCCCTCTTGGCGGGCACAGCTCCCTGGATCAGACTCTCTGTTATTTTAGTATTTTTTTTACATTCTGGTGTAAAAAAAAAAAAAAAAAGAAAAAGTCCCTTCCCCGAGGTGGAGAGTCCAGACAGCCTGCCGCCGGCGTGTCCGAAAACTCGGTCGCTTCACCTGCACGCTGAGACTTTCTGCCCCCCCACACACACCAGGGTTTGACCGAGTCTCGCTTCCTCCCGGCTGAGTCCCCTCGTGGTGCCAGCGCCCCCACCTGTCCTGCGATGTCCCGTCTTCGTGGTGGCAGCTTCGCAGTGAAGTCAGGGCTGACGCCAACGCTCCGAAAACCTCATTTCTTGGTTCTCTCTCCCTCCCCTCCCCTGCCTACCACTTCCTCTTTTTTTGGGGGGGCTATTCTTAGCCTTGGCGCATTTCTGTGTGTACATTTTGAAAAGCGCTTGTGAAATACAACGGAGGGGGGGTAAAAAAGCGTTGAGATTCTGACCAGGTCTGGACGGAGTCCCCAGGCCGGCTGGCTAGATCTCTGGGGTTCTGTCGTTCTCAGGGACGCGCGGTTTTCAAATTTTCCCCCATCAAATGTGTTTCAGGCCTCCTGGTATTTTTTTTTTTTCCGTAGGGCCTTGGTTCTGAGGCTGGATCGTAGCTTTCCTTTCGTGGTTTCCATCTTTTTCTGGTTGTTGCTGTGGTGACGGGGCAGGAACCAGCGATTTTTGTGTATCGGTTTTTGTGTTGGGCTCTTGGCCAAGTAAACTCTCTGGATCCTTCATTCATGGCTCAATTTTTAAATTTATTTATTTTTTTAATTTTTAGTCTGTGGGTTTCTCTGCATTCTTGCTGTTCTCACCTGTGCGTTGGCTGCTGCCCACAGCGTCCCAAACTCAGCGTTCTGATAATTTTCTTTTTTTTTTTCTCTAACAGTTACGTATGTTTTTATTTCAGTCACAGCTGATGGTCAACAATACATTGTATGCAGGAGATAATTTTCAGCTGCGTGGCCATTACGTTTTTAATGAATAGCTTCCCATGGATGTGTTGCTGAATTTAAACACCGTGTACAAACACCTGAGTTTTGTCCTCGCCGTTGCAGAGTTGGGCCTGTGACATGAACCGACAGCTGGCAGGTTAACAGGAGTAAAAGCGTGGACATTTATTAATGGTTCATGTCATGCATGATGGCATCACAGAAAAAACGCGATTCCCCCCCCGACAGCGGTGACATTGAGAGCTTATGTGTGGTCTTAGCAGGGGAAGTGGGGGGGGGGTGAATGACTGTAGAAGAGCAGACGGGAGGTGTGACAGCTTGTGACAAAGTCTCCTGTGCTGTGACAAGAGGTGGAGGGTGGTCCTGGGAAGGGGCCGAAGACACGTGAGCGTCATTTGCAGGCACGTCCTGCAGGTGAGTTCACAGCACGCCTCCCTCTCCCGGCGTCTGCTGGCTTCCAAGTGCTTCAGCTGCAAATGATCAACACGCCAGCAGCACCCGTTTCGGGGTGTGTGTGGGTTCTCCTGCCCTGAGCTCCTTCACGGTCCATCGCTGTATCGCTGGGAGCCCCTAAGACAGTTGCCAAGACACGAGGCCCCCGTCACCAGTCGCGGGCGTGGAGCCCTGCAGGGGGCGCAGGCCACAGGTGTAGGTGGCGGGGCACAGGCCGCAGCCGCTCACAGCTGCCGGGACAGCGTGCGAGGCCTGAGCCGTGGCTGAGAACAGAGCCGCGTGATTGGGGACGAATGCAACGTCCCCAGGTCTGAAAGTCAGTTGTCCCACCTCAGGCCTGAGGCGACTCGCTGTACGGACGGTCAGGGCCGGACAGCAGGGTTTCCACGGGGCCCCAGGCTCGGAGCCTCAACCGCTGGCGGAGGGACCCTTGTGATCCATCACGGCGGGGGACTCCAGATGTTCAGAAAGCAGTTTGCGGGGGAAGCTAAGTCCACAGACAATCAGAGAAGGCCTCAAAGATGAGGCAGGTGGGGTGCTAAACACACTTTGTAAGTAGAAATCTTGTCTCATGTGCAGAAAACGTGCAGGAATGGTGCAAGGGACTCAGCCATCCGTCACTCAGATTCACCAATCGGCTCGCATTTTGTCTCATTAGTGTGATAGCTCCTTTCTCAACCGATCAATAGATAGATGATCAATATATAGATAGATATATAAACACCACAGACAGACGAAGCCCCCCACGACGGCCCGCTCGTCACCAAACCCCGCCTGAAACGCTCAGGTCTAGCTATTTCTTCAAAGGCTCGTGTGCCGTGTAAAACTTAACCCTAAATCAACGTGTACGCTTTTATCTGTTTGTCTGTCTTTGTCGCTTTAGTATTCGGGCCCCGCCGGGGACCCTAAGAAGGTGGGGAAACATTTAACATTCTCCTACACAAGTACGCATCCGTCAGCCTACATGCAAATACGCCTACATGATGTAAGTTTGAAAGCTTCCACAGGCCGTTTTGACAGGGGTGACGTCGCCCCTAAGGGGGACGTTAATGACCGGGGAGTGAAAACTGTTTCCCCTTTTTACGTATAAGGTGCATGCTACACACACGACGTATATACATGGGGGGGGGGGAGTGAGGAAAAATGAGAAAAGAACCCCCTTGAGGGGACGACGCTAATAATCAGGGGAACGTTGTCTGTGGAATGGACCACCATTCCCTTTCCACCAACAGCGCGGCCGCACTTGCAACCCTCGACTGGCTGACACTGTCCCTGACCACCCGCCACGTCCAGGGCCCCTTCCTGGCCGGTGACCGCGCTCCGTCCTGCCCTCCTGGGCTGCTTCCTCCCACGGGGGGCTGGCCAGCCATCCGCGTGGCCGCCAGCCCCTTCTCTCCGCCTGGGGACGGCTGCCGGGAGCCTCAACGGAGGGGTTCCTTAGCTGGACTCCTGGCAGCAGCGAAGCCGCACCCCCAAACCTTACACACGCAGACATCGGGCTTCACCGGGGGTCTCAGAGCCGGGCCCACCTCACAGGAGCCAAACTCGCACAGACCTGAGGTGCACACCGTCCCGGCACGCAACCTGGGGACAGACAGCTCGCCCCGACACACTGAGCTTTCTCTGCCCTGACGCTGGGCCACAGGGGACCGCAAGCCACCGTCGGCGTCACCGGACAAGCTCCGCGTGGAGACAGAAGGGTCTGGGCTCTGCCGTCCCAATTTACCTGTCACGGCACCTAGTTTGTCACTTCTGGGACCCCGCCCCCCGCACTTCTGCCCACCACCAGCGCCCCAGGGACCCTTTCCTACATGCCTGCCTGGGGGGGTGGGCAGGGGAGGGACAGTCACGCAGCTGCAAATGCATAAAAAAAAAAGAAAAAGCTGCAAACGCTCATTTCCAGGAAGCACTTATCTCCGCGTGCTGACGTCTCGCTTCCAGGCGTGTGCCACGCCCCACCGTTTCTCCGCGTTGAGCCGAAATCGTTTATTTTATTAAAAAACTGTATTTCAAGGTATTGGGGTGACATTGATGAACGACATTCTGCAAGTGTCAGCTGTGGGACGTTATCATACGACACCCGGAAGTCTCGTCTCCTTGTGTCACCGTGTCCGTGGCCCCTTCACCCTCGTGGTCCTCTCTGCCCACCCCCCCACGTGTCCGTGACCTTGTAGGCAGCACCTGTTAACCGCGGGGAAAGAGCCCGGAGCTGGGACACCTTTGCAGAGACACCTGTTGTCTCACCTTCTTTCTGGAAACGGAAGGATGCTAAGAGACACCCTGGTTTCTGCCGCAGAGGGAGCTCGGTTTTTCTCAGGTGACACAGTGACATCGGCCAGCTCAACGGACGCATCCTGTGCGTTCGGCGGGTCACTCAGGATGAGGGCAGAGGTGGCCGGCTCTGGGGGGACGAGATGTCCCCAAACGGGATGGGGACCAGCACGCATAACCCCCCAGTGATGGACTGGAAAGTCCATACGACCTCCTTGCGGAGAGGGACGCTGGTGCCGTCCGCACGCTTTGTCCCTGGAATCAACAGCGTCCCTGCAGCATGTGGTCTGAGGGGAATTTAATATTCCGTCACCAAGCGTCTTTATCCCCAGAGGCCGACTCAGTCCAACGTCCAGAAAACGTGCTTTGTCACCTGCAGGCGGTGACGGCGTTGAGGGGACGTGCAGACACAGAGGAACCCCAGGAGTGTGCGCGTGTTGGCCTGGGACACCCGTCAGGGACGCGTTAGAAACACCGCCAGCTGCACCCGGGACAAGCCGGATGCAGGTCACAGGGGTTTCTTCCCAGACGGGTGACGTGGGCCCCGCTCTGCACCTGCCACTGGGTGGCAGCACGTCCCCACGGCTTCTGGAAACCTCCTCTTCCCAGGAACTAAGTAAGAAGCGGCTGCACCTGCCCAGAGCCCTGACCCCACATCGGGGACCCCGGCGGGGGGCCAGGAGGGGGGCGAGAAACTCACCCCACACGAGTCCCTTTTCTTCCTCAAAGTAGACCGTCCCTCGTTACAGTGTGTCTTTCCTAGCGGCTGACAGGGCGGGGACGCTGGCCCGGAGCAGAGCCGCCCCGAGCACTGCAGGCACCCCAGTCTGCTTGGCGTCACCGTAGGCGGCTCCCAGGGGCCCCCCGAGTGTCTGGAATTTGGCAATCCGCCCCAACGACGCCCCACCCCACCTGAAAACTGAACTGAGCACGTCGCCAGGTGAACTGTCCTTTCCGTTTCTGCCTAAATGAGGGGTGCTGCAGGAAGGGGTGTGCGGGCGGTGAGGGGCTGGGGGGTGTGGGGGCCCCCACTCTCAGGGAGCGCTCCACAGTGCTTTGCTGCTGCAGGTGGCGGGTAAAGCGGGTGACAGGGCGGCCGGCACCCCCAGGACAGGCGTGCGGCTTGCGTCGTCTTGCTGGCCTGGCTCCAGCGGGCACCACAGGCGGCTGAGAGGCCGGAGGCCAAACCAGCCAGCAAGAGCCTTCATCGGAGAACTTGGGCAGCCGCACAAACATGTTAAAAATCGTGCAAAATCAAACATTCCTTTTTTCTACATGCCTACAACGTCGTTCAACGCTTCCTCATTTCTTGTTGGTTTGGTTGGTTGGAAAAACGCGCAGACCCATGACGTTATGCAGCCAAGTGGTCGAGAGTGAGGGTCAGCGATCGTGGCCCACGCGCTGAAACTCGGGGTCGGAGGTCACGTCCCCAACACAGGTGACGCTTACCGACGGTCACACGGCTCTGTAATTTCTCCGCGCCCGAACGCGTCCCCGCTGACCTGTTGCAGACTTGCTCCGAGCACGGCTGAGTTCCCTCACCAGCAGCTTCGGGAAAAAGCCACGTTTCTCATACCTCGACGTGGCTTGTGCAACGTGTTTGTTTTGGGAAGTTTCCTGTTTTCTAAGCAAAGAAACGGCATCCGAGCCGGCCCAGGGCGCTGCGTGTCCTGCTGGGGACCAGGGATGTGGGGAGCAGGCTCTGCGGGGTGCATGGGTCCCGGTCACCCCAGTGCCAGATTTGGGGCCTTGTTCGTCTATATAGCAGGGCTTTGAGGAAACGCAAACCAGAAAGGGGCAAAACGCCTAAAAAGCGGCTCCATAGTTCATGATTTTCCATCTAAACAATGCTCGGCTTAAAAACTGCCCCCCAGAACGTCTCACCAGGCCGAGTTGTCGCAGGAAAAAAGGCTGGTTTGTATTATCCTTAAGTACGCGTTTATTACGACCTGAGGGCGACACGCATTCGAGGGTGGTTCATTTTACAAGCGAGGGGTTTATTTCCATAAAAGCCACCGAAGAACGAAAGAATCCAATGAGTGTTTGTACGTTACATTCTTTTCTTGTGGTCAGATACCCGGAGCACGAAACGCGCCACTTGAATTTCGTCGCTTTCCAGGGCACACAGCTCGGTGGCATGAGGGACGCTCACGTGGCTGCGTGACCATCACCCACCGTCCTTTCCAGGGCGCAGTCCGTCTTCCCAAAGTGAGAGTCTGTCCCCACTGCACGGTTTTTAACAGTATACATTTTCGTCATCATAAAGAAACGGATCCAGGAGGGACATTGTCCATGCGCCTCCATTGTGGCTGTCATGATGCCCCTTTGAGCCGGTGCGCCTTGTACCTTCGCTCCAAAACCAGCTTTGTGGACGTGGGCATGGACCGGTCCCCCGGCAGTGCAGGCGGCTGAGCCTTTCCTGGGAGCTTTGTGGCACCTCGCGTGCCCTGTGCGCCCCCTCAGGGGTGTGCTGTGCCAGCTTGGTCGTCGCCCAGGAACCATTCTGCAGGATGCAGGCGGCTGGGGTCGGGAGCATGAGCGGTCCGAGGACGGACATGGGGACAGCCCGTCTCCAGCTGCGCTGAGCAGCTGCCCGGAGGACGGGAAGCCTTGCGGGCTGAGCTGCAGGCGGCTCACCTGGGCAGGTAGCGAAGCTGCTGACGGAGGCTGCAGGTGGGGGCATGAGTTAATTTTCCACGTGCGTCCATCGGGCAGCTGTGATGGGGATGGTCTGCAGGCAGGGAGCACCCCAAAACACAAGATCCTCCTGAGCCCCAACTCAGGGAGCTCCAAGTGCTGCACCCACAAAAAATACAGGTGGGGTGCGGGCTCAGGTCCGCATCGGTTTGCACAAGGTCCACACTCACACCGTTAGCCCCAACCAGCTCCCGGAGGCAGCCGTGCACAGCGCTGGGCGCCCCCTTCCCGCCTCCTGCAGCCACAGCACCCCGTTTAGCAGACCCGCCCTCCCTGCCGCCTGGACAAGCCCCCCGCCAGGCCTCCTCATGAATGACTTGACCGCTGAGCTGAGAAGCCAGGGATGACACTAAAGGCTAAAGCGTTTATTGTTTGGGGGACAGAATAAATAAGGGACATGTTCTACGGCTCGCTTTTTAGGGAGGCAGAGATGGACTCCGCCGTGTCTGCGTGGCTGAGACGCCGACCGCTCTCTCCTGTTCTCCTGCTGCCGGATCCGAGTTTGGGCCTCGGAAGCCGAGAGAAACAGCCGACACTTTGCCCGTCTCGGGGCCGTAAATGCAACAGGGTGGTCTAGGCTGCGGGACGTCGTCCGCTGGTTTCTGCAGGGCCAGGGCGGCTCTAGGGGTGCGTCTGCTCTTCCACGCCCACAGCACGGGGGTTCTCAAGTCGGGGTGATCCTGGTGCGTGGGGGCCAGGGGGCTGTTCAGCTCCACAGGCCCAGGACACCCCATGTCAAAGTCACCCCAGCCCCAGATGTCGGTGTGTGAGGCTCCGAAACCTGGCTTAGTATCAGAGGGGCTGTCAGGGAACACTACGTTTCCGCAGGCATCTGGCTGTGTCCACCAGACGGGGGACTTACTGGCGTCCGGTGGGTGGGTGGACACCAGGGCCGCTGCTCCACACCCTGCAGGGCCCAGGACGCCCCAGGGAGAGAGGTGCACCCCCGCGTGGCCACGGTGCTGAGGGGGACCCAGGTGGGTCCCACGGTATCTGGCTTGCATGTGTCTGAGCGATCGGCGGCCGTGTGTGAGCGGGGACTTTGTGTCTCTGCAGTCGCAGCGGTGGCGCTCAGGCCTCACGCTGTTTTGCGAGGCTGTCGTTGCTTAATGCTCCTCGGCTGTCTCTCGCATGTGCATTCTCTCCAGCTGGCACCAACGATGCCCGTTACCGCGTGGACCCCGGGGAAACATCACAGCGCACCAGCCTTTCCGGCCAGCCCCCGCCCCCCATGACATGAATCAGAGCGCAGGAGAGGCACAGGGAATCGAGGAAAAGTGTGACTAAGTTAAACGTGAAAGGAAGCATTCCCTCCACACACACCCTCCATCCCTCAGAAATGTGCAAGAAGCCGCCGTGTGCATGGCTCCAAGAAAGACATAAAACCTGCTTTTTAAGAGAAAAAGACTCTGTGGTGAACAGCTTCTTAAGGATGGAGTGACAGAGGTGAGGCTGACGAAACAGCGTGGCCGATGCTGACATTTGTGGGGCGGAGGGAAGCTGGTGGGGTCCGGTTTCCCCCTAAAGTCTCAGGATGAGCGGCACCCTCAGAGCTCCCCCCCCACCGTGCCCCCCAAGAACGCCTGATTGGCGTCATTCAGAGCTGAGCCCTCTGCGCAGTTGTGCTCTGGAAGCGCGCAGCAAACACGCATGAGGCCCCCATGCTGAACGGGTGACGGAGGCCAGCAGGGAACGGGGCTCGGCGGCCGGGGGAGCCTGTGGCATCTGCAGAGCAGACACAGAGGGACCATGTGGGCAACCAGGGGCGCGGGGCGCAGACAGCCAAGTGTGGCGGGCGGAAGAGCGGCCCCAGAAACGCCCACGTCCTCATCCCCAGGAGCTGTCAATATGTGACCTTATACGTCAGAGGGTCCTTTGCAGATCCAGTCAAATTAGGGTTCCGAAGTGGGGGATGGCCCTGCGTCACCCGGGGGGTCCCCTACGGCCATTGGAAGGGCGCTTATCAGAGGACACTCATACACGAAGTCAGCTGGGGGTGGGCGGGGGCTGGGGACGGCCTCCGTGCAGAAATAACGCCTCAGCTGGGCGCCGGCCTGAGCACGCTGACACAGCGCTCACGTGACAGCAGAGGGGACAACGGGCGCCCGAGGTGAATTGTGCAAACCTCACCGTGCCCGTTGTCCGGAAACGCCCTCCCCTGCCTGCCGTTCCTTTGAGGGCTGCGACCCGGGCCACCATCCGCCCTAGCCGTGCACAGGAAACGTTCACCGCCCTACGGACGGTACGTCTCCAGCTTCCAGGTTAGGGCGACCTGCCCATGCTTTCGGCGTGCGGCCGCCTGTTTCATTTTTGTTGCACATGCCGGGTAGGGGCTGTACATTGAGCCGGCACACGCGTGCGATTGTTTCCCGTAGTGACGGGAAGTAAAACAAACCCGCGTGGCTGCCAAACACAGCCTGTCCGGAGGAAACGGGGTCTGACGCTGAGCTCAGGGGCCGACTCCGGCAGCTCCACGTCTGTGGAGCCAGTGGGCGTCTGGCTCTTTCCGGAGAGATCCGTGCACGCAGGCCTGTGAATATCGGGGGAGCACACGGGCCCTCGCTGCGTCAAGCCACTAACTTTCTGGTCGTGGGTTGCAGCTGCCTCAGGACAAGCACACACCATCTCTCCCCAGCCGAGGCCCCGGGCCAATCAGCGTCGTTCACGGTCAACGGGTGGGACGGTGAATTGTATGTGTCAACTTGAACAGGACATGGGGGGCCCAGGTAGCCGGTGAGACACGATTCCGGGGGTGTCTACGAGGCGGTTGCACGAGGAGATCGCCATTTGAACGGGTGGAATCAGTCAAACTGGGGGCCTGCCCGGTGCGGGTGGGCCTGGTCTAATCAGTTGAAGGCCTCAATGGACGACGAAGGCGGAGGAACGGAGAATTTTTCTCTCCGCTGGAGCTGGGACAGTGGTCTCCCGCCCTCGGTGCCCCTGGGTGTCAGGCCTTGGAACTACACCCCTGGCTTCCCTGGGGGTCCGCTGGGCAGGTGGCAGATTGTGGGGGTTCTCAGCCTCATAGTCACACGAGCCGACTCTTTGTAACAAATCCTCTCTCTCTGATATCTGTCTATCTATCACCTATCTATCTAACATGTTTCTACCATGTATCTATCTATCCAATACAGCCGGGTGAAAGGGCCCCAGGTGCGTGGTGTCGCAGCCTCAGCAGAGACTCCCGCACAAAATATCAGGCCCCTCCTCACCTGCAGGGCGTCTTCTCCCGATGGCAAGACAATTAAGTCAGAAAACTACAACCTGGACAGATGGCTGGATGCCCTCAAAACCGCAGAGGAACTGGGAGGCGTGCGTACACAGGGTGCGGAGGCCAAGCTCAGGGTCGCTGGGTCCCAGAGCAGGAGGCTCGGGCATCCGCTCGCAAAGGCGGGCCCTGGACTCAGGGGGTGGGAACCGGCTTCCACTGTCGCCAACGTTTTCCCAAACGAGACGGCGGACTGGAGGTAAATCTCTGCATTTTCAATCTGGAACGATCCCTCCAATGTGGTCGGCTCAGAGGTGGGGGGTGACCTTGAGCCCGGCCCCCCGCTTTGCCGACAGACGTTGCCTGGTTGGTCTCTTTACTCGCTGCGGCTGATCACGGAACGAGGTGTCTGTACCCACGAGCCGCCGTGTGCAAACGGCACAGCCCTGGAGTCTGCTCGTGACGACGCGGGCGTCACCGTGCCTGCCGGCGGGCTTCCCTCGTAGCCCGGTGAAGAGCCTTCCAGACGGCGGAGGCCTCCTTGTCCCGGGACGCAGGGCTCATGGGCAGGGCAGCAGCTTCCTGGGGGCTGGAAGGCACGGGGCCCCGAATCTGCGGATGCCTGCTTTCCCCCCGAAAATGCCATCACCGGTGCGTGCAAGTCTCCTCCGCTTCCTGCGTGCCCCGGGGGGAAAAAGCAAGACCGTATCTTGGCACATATCGTCCCCAGCGCACAGTGGGACATCAGGCCAGACTGACTCTCCCCTTTGTCTGATCATTAAGCCCTGCTGTGCCCCCGCCGTCTGCACCTGTCAGCGGGAACGTGGCCCCCCGTGTCCCGTCTCAATTTCACTAGCAACTTGGAAGGGCTGCGTCCCTTGCCAGCCCCTGGGGAAAAGTTGCATGGCTGCCACCGTGCGTCGGCCGTATTCCCCCGTTTTCCAGCTACGCATCTTTGATGACAGCACTGAGCCATGAAGGCTCCTTCGAGCTGGCGGAACTCGCTCCGACAAGGACTGCAGCCCAAGGCCGTCACGCTGCGTGTTCATGATTACGGACTCAATTACTGGGGCTGCCCCGGGTCTGAACGGCCTCCGGGGGCCACTTTCCGGTGTCTCGCATCTGTTGGTGGCACATTAAGAACTGGGGAGGCTCCTGTGGCTTTACTAGGCATCTCCCGTGTGCCTGTTCGTCTCCGTAGCGTGGGTCTGCCTCCCTCCCGGCCGGCCGGGACGCTGTGGGTTTCCAGGGCGCCTGTGTCCGGGGTCCCTCCCTGTACCTGTGCGTCCAGGCGAGCAGCGTGCACCGGGGTTGTCCCACACACACGCTGCCGGGGGTCTCTCGGGGGGACCACGTGTGTCCTTAGCTGGAGTCGCGTAAAACACTTACTGCCGCCCAGGACTGAGCTTGGGTTCCCAGCTGTTCTCAAAGGCTGGGGCCATCGTGAGAACAATGTGACAGTTGGGGGTGACAGGGTGTCAGCAGCAGCGATATGTTTACCAAGAACCTGGGAACGGGACCCTGTGTGGAAACGGGGTCTGTGCAGATGGGACTGAGTGAGGGGTCTGAGAGGAGGGTGTCCTGGATCAGGGGGGCCCTGAACCCAATGACAGTGTCCTTATCGGGGACAGAAGAGGAGGGACACAGACACAGAGGGGACGCCACGTGGAGACGGAGGCAGAGATGGGAGGGAGGCGGCCACCCGCCCGGGGACGCCTGGAGCCCCTAGGAGCTGGACGGGGCAGGAGGGACCGTCCCCTGGGGCCTCCGGAGGGAGCGCGGCCCTGGGACAGCGTGGTGGCAGCCTCCTGGCCCCCAGAATGGAGATGGGTGGGTTCCTGTGGGTTTAAGCTGCTCAGTTTTGGACCCTTTGTTGCAACCTCCCAGAAGACACATTGTCTGGGTGGCTGGGTGCCTCTGACGTGAGCTCTGGGGACATGACGCTGAGTGACATCAGCGACACACAGAAGGGCCGACGCTGTGTGAGGCCGCCTCTCATAGGTTGTCCCTGGTGTCATCGAACCCACCGAGACAGGACGTAGATGGTGGTGCCCGGGGCTGCGGGAGAGGGTTGCAGAGTGCGCGTCTCCTGGGGACAGAGTTTCCGTTTGGGGAGCTGACAAAGTCCTGGGGAGGGACAGTGGAGACGGCCTCACAGCTCTCCAGATCTCTTCCAATCTCGGCGCTAAGTTGCACCGCGCAGGTGGGCCCCCGTCTCGCCCGGCACGGCTTCCCGTCCCCGTGAGGCAGGCCTGGCCTGGGTGTGAGCAGAAACGAGACCCGCGCCCTCCAGGAAGTCCCTGCTGCAGCTCCTTGCAACCAGAGCTGGGCAGAACGGGCCAAAACCCCCAGGATCACGGGCGACGGAAACGGCAGACACGTGTGTGCAGGCGGCCTTCCTTGTCACGGCAACGCCGATACACGCACAGCGTCCGGGAAACCAGCCTCCGACTTTCAGAGGCTGCAGCCCGGCGTGGGGGCCAAGCCCTGGGTGAGGGCGGGGACGCGTGGGGCCCCACACGCATTCCCCCCGAGCCCCACATGCAAGCGCCACAGACGCGGGCCGCGCATGTCACCCGCGTGACACACACATGCCGGCCGGCCCCCTGCCTCTACTGTAACCTATTAGCACCTCATCAGGCGCCCGCTCCCCGAGCCGACGGGCGGTCCCCTCCCCGCGTGCACGGAGAGCTCTGTGTCCCATTACCAGCAAATGCAATTTAATAGGTTGGAAGAGGCAAGAGACAGAACGGGCTCATACATCACGCGTGCCAGAAGCAAAGCCGGTCGGGGGCAGCGTGTTTACAGCGCGGGGCTCAGGGCTGTTGGGCTGTACCCCTCAAACGAGATAGGGGGGTACCTGGGAGCATCAAAACCCCCCCTCGGCCGTTCTGTCTCCATCCTGTGTCGGGCAGTTTTGCGTCGACACAACAAGGACGTTTGTCCTCATGACACGTTTATCACTGCAGGGCAGGTCAACAGCGCTTGCCACGTCGGAACAAGCCATGTGGTGCGTGAAAAAGCGAGTAACTGCCATGGAAACAAGGAGAGACACCGCAGGCTGCATGGTGGGGGGCCGGGACCTGTCTGCGTGTTCAATAAGGGGCCGTGGGGACAAGGAGCCGGCGTGCGGCTGGGGAGCCTGCGGGGACGATCTCCACGGGTCGCACGTCTCCAGTTGGCTGGGCCTGGGGCGCCCAGACGCTCAGCCAGGTGTTGTTCTGGGTCTTTCCGGAAGAGATGCGCGTTCGAGTCGGCGATGTGAGTAAAGCAGGCGGCCCTCCCCAGGGCGGGTGGGCCTCGTCTGGTCAGGTGAAGGCCAGGATCGCTCTGAATTCAGAAGAAGGGAGAATTCTCTCTCTTTCTCTCTCTCTCTCTCTCTCTCTCTCCTGCCCTTGGAGTGGGACTGACCCCGTCGGCCCTCCGGGGTCTCCAGGTCACCAACCGCACACCTCAGACGTGTCACCCTCCATGAGCACGTGTACCAGTTACTCATAACACACAGGAGGCAACTACCTGTGTCTGCATCTGCGTCTGACCTACATCCTTAGCTCTGTCCCTAGTTGTATCTGTAACCATTTTTATCTCTCCATCTACATTGTATCCATCTCTGTCCTGTATTTACATTGTATCCATCTCTATCTCTCCATCTACATTGTATCAATCTCTGTCCATGTATTTACATTGTATCCATCTCTATCTCTGTATTTACATTGTATCCATCTCTGTCCTGTATTTACATTGTATCCATCTCTATCTCTGTACCTACATTGTATCTCTCTGCGGCTATCTCTCCATCTACATTGTATCCATTTTTACCTCTCCATCTACATTGTATCCATCTCTGCCCTGTATTTACATTGTATCCATCTCTGTCTCTATCTCCCCATCTACATTGTATCCGTTTTTATCTCTCCACCTACATTGTATCAATCTCCAGCAGTGTATTTACATTGTATCCACCTCTATCTCTGTATCTACTTTGTATCTCTCTGTCTCTATCTCTCCGCCTCCATTGTATCCATCCCCACCTTTATGTCTTTCACTACCATCCAGGTGCTGCTGCGTCTTCCTATAAGGACCCTTGTGATGACGCTGGGCTCACGTGGATAACGGAGGGCCACCTCCCGTCTCAAACTCCTCGCCTTGTCCACATCTGCAAAGTCCCTTTTGCCCTGAAAGGAGACATATGCGTAGGTTCTGGGAGTTAAGGTGTGCACAGCTTTGGGGGACATGGTTCTGCCCCCCCACACACACACACACGGGGGTTAGGGTGGGGACATCTCTGGGGACATGAGTCTGTCCGCCACAGAGGCCAATTGTGTGTCTTTAACATGGGTGGGAATTAAACAGGTGCAGCCCGCGTCAGGCTCCCGAAACAAGGTGACCCAGTGTCGCCCGCTCAGTCTGAGTCTCGTGGACGCCCCTGTCCCTCCCGCACCCTGGGGGGGACGGAAGAAGCCCTGCTTTACTGTCGGGCCCTGCGTTCCTTCCCCGCTGCATCGGTGAGAATGTATTTCCCAAACCGACTGTGCAGAGCGAGGTGACACAGCCTCAGATGTTGGTCCCAGCTGTGGGTCCCCCTCTGCAGCAGACGGGGGTTCCTCACCGCCAGTCACTGCCCACAGAGGACACCACGGCTGCATTCCTGCCTCCCAGAAAGTGACGTGGTCCCTTCAGCAAGGATCTCTGTGACTCCCACGTGTCTGTCCCCAGAGGACGAGAGGGGAGGCCCATGTGCGTGACGCACTGAGAGCTGTGGACTTGACCTTGAAAGGAAGCCCCAGGTTCCAAGAGGCAACCGAACCCATGAGCGTTTCCAGGCAGGACGCGCCTTGCATGCAGAGCGCTGCTGGTTTTCAGGGCCCTCACGTCATTTCGTGGCGTGCTCGTCCCACCTCGGCCAGGTGGGTGCCACCGGAATCGCGTCTTCCTGGGTGAGGAAACGGGGTCGGAGGGGTGAGGGGGCGCAGCGTGGGGGCGCAGAGGTCAAACCTGAGTGGGCTGATCCACCCCCACGCCCTGCGTCTCTTAAGTGTCCTGTCCCACGTCGCCTTTGCGTCACCTAACGTTCCGACGGACTCACGCACTGTTTTTCTTTCTTTTTGACAAGGTGTAACTTCTCAGCGTGAACATTTATGGGGAGCTTGGTCGCCCCCCGCTGTCCTTCCCAGGGGGCTGGGAACGTGGAAGCCATCAGCGTGAGCCCCGCAATGTGGCAGCATGCCGGGGACCCCCAAATGCCTGGCCAGGGGTCCCCAACAAAGAAGGCCCTGCTGGAGAGATCGGGGCACGCAGGGCGGATTCCACAAAGCAGCTATTAACTGCCTTCCGTGTACCAGGCGGGGGGCACCGTCCGTGCCCTGCTCCGAGCGACTCCGATGGGGTAGTCACCGTGACAACGCACCTGCATCACTTCATCCCGCGAACACGCACGGCCTCCAAACGCTGGGGAAGTGGAGACGTGGGGAACGCGGGGGACGCTGAGCGGTCCTCTGTGGCTCTCACGCAAATCTCACACGGCTACCAGAAAAACGTTAAAAAAACAAACGCGGAGCACATGTTGCTGTGTTGTGTGTCGTAGGCAATCTATGTGTAACGTGCACGTCCGTCACAGACGTGCGTATGACAACGAAGACCTGTGTCGAGACATTGACACACCCACCCCAGAGAGATTACTGTCTGTACATGTGCTGTTAATTCTACGTGTGGACTTGGCGGGTGGGCGCCCACGTGTCCGGCCAAACACCCTTCGAGGGGGCCTTTCTGGGTGAGCTCAGAGTCTGAATCAGTGGATTCAACAAAGCAGACGGTCCGCCCCAGCGTGGGTGGGCCTCGTCTAATCAGGTGACGGCCTGGGCAGCATAAAACGGGGGGAGGAAAAAAAGGGGGAATTTGGTCTCGCGGGCTGGCGAGGTCCTTCAGGTGGCGCCTTGGGCTTCTGCCCCTGGATCTGGGACTCGTCCCATCCGCTCCTGGTTGTCAGGCTTTTGGACTCAGAGTGGGACGTACACCGTTGGTCTTTCTTGGGTGTCCAGGCTTCGGCTGAGACATTACAAAGTTTATACACATTAAGTGTGCATGATACATATAGTGCTTTGTATATAACGTCAAGGATACACACATGTACATGGTACGGATGTACACATGCATATATAATATTTATATCTAAGTCTGCGTCTGTCCTCTTACCATCCATCCATCCTTTCTTCTTGTCTGTTGTCTATCTGTCGAAGAAAAGCCAAAACGCAGAGGGTCGGCGTGTGCCGGCGGCGCGTGCCGGCCGCTGGATGGCCCCCTGCATTTGAGGGAAGATGGGGGCCTCCTGGGGTGTCGGTGATGTGTTGCTATCACTTAAACCGGACACATCGCAGAAGAGAAAAAAAAAACACCACGCCCTCGCTCTGGATTCATTTCCACTTTGCGGGGAGCTCTGCTGCCTTCCCGGCCTCGGTCCTCTGGCGAACGCTGCGGTTTTAATGACAAGCGCACAAAAGAAAAGGAAATTAAACCGTGGGCTGTCCCTCCCTGCCCCCCACCCCAGAACATGAACTCAACTGGAGCTCGTAAAAATGATCCAGGCCAGGAACGAGGGCTTTGGTCTCACGGCGAAGGCCGCACGCCAGGGACACACGGTTCTGCTCGGAGCAGCACGACGCCTGCTGCGTAATCAGGGCGCCGTTTTGCTGCTACCTGCTGCCATGTGCCTGTCCCTCAGTCCCAGCAGAAACCGGGGGACCTGCTGGGTGGCGCAGACCCAGTGTCCTTCTTGCTGGCTTGGGGCGCTGTTTGGAATCCGGGGGTGTTTTGTGGCTCCTGTCTGTCCCCCGAGGGGATCGTGCCTGGCCCAGAGCTGTCCCCAGCGGGGCTCTTAGCGCGCTCGTTTACCCAGACGCCCCCGCACACGTGTGTCTGGCCGCAATGACAGCTGTCAGCTCTCAGGTCACAGGGGTACAGGCTGCACGGCACTGTGGTCCCCAAACGTGTCCCCGTCCTAATTCCTAGAACGTGTGACTGTGACCTCCTGTAGCTGAGAGGACTTTGCAGATGGGAGTAAGTGCAGGGTCCTGAGCTGGGAGACGATTCTCGGTGGCACAGGTGGGCCCCCTGTCATGATACACTCGTGCTGTGTGGCATTTCTCGCAGCCGCACGAGGGAACCCAGGCAGGGTCCACGCGCTTATTATGAAGGGCTGGGACGGCTGGGGGGCTTGGGGGCTGCAGCTAGGTCTGAGTTCCTTCCCTCCCCTCCGCTCCTGTCTAAGCATGGGACTGGATTTTTTGCATCTTTCGCCTGTGCAAAATGGATGAAGCCGTGAGCGTGCAGCCTCCGGCCGCCCGGCAGAGGGCACTCCGGGAACACACATCCATCGGGGGCCTGGCTCTGAGCGGCAGGGGCAGACGCAATGCTCTCTCTCAGCTGAAATCAAAGGCATTAAGGCATGTCCCCCGTCCCCAAGCTGCGAAACCTGCCACGTCACCCGTCTCCCGGAGGCCTGAGGCTCTATGGGCAAAACCTGCGAAACGTCGAAAGCCACCCGGAAACTGTGACGCTTCCACCGCCGTGTGGACGTGACACACTTAGGCAGGACCCCGGGCTCAGGCGTCAGCACCCAGGGACGCAGGGCACAGTGACCAGGGGCAGGACCAGGGCCTCTGTGTGGCATCCGGCTGTGTGGACGGGGAGGGCGTCAGGGGGCTCAGTTCTGAATCCTGGAACTGACGGCGGCCACAGCTGCTGCTGACGGAAACCTGTGTCTCTCCCCGAACCGGCCCCTTGATGTGCTGTGTGTGTTCCACGTCCTCCGGCTCCACTGGGTTAGAGACACGGTTTCTGTGCGGCCCCCTTCACGTCCTGTCTCAGCGCCCCACCTGACGGCTCAGCCACCCTCGTATTCAGACGAAAAGCATCCCCAGGGCACGTAAACTTTGCCGCACGAGGGGAAAAGCCCAGATGTGCCTCATCTTAGCAGCTCAGAAAAACCTGTTTTTGTAACAGTTTCCTGGAGAAAAGGAGAGAAGGGAGAAGCAAGACCAAAGCAGGAAAGAAAGAATGAGACAGAGAGAGACAGAGAGAGAAGGAAGGAAGGAACTCAGCGTCCCGGGAACAATGGGGAGTCGTAAAAACTAAGTTAGAAACCAGGGCAGCTTTTATCAGGGCACCGCCGCGCGAAACCCGAGAAGACAAAGTTATGAAGCAAAAACGAAACTGAAAAGTCATAGCAGATGCTGAGCTTCTCAGCAGCTCAGGAAAGAAACGCGAGATCGGATCCAGGAGAGAGAGAGAGACAGAGAGAGGCCAGGAGCTTGCAGACGAGAGGCAGAGGAGGGAAACTCTTCATTTTTATCACCTGATACCCAATCTGCGTATTACCAGCTGCAGCTGCCGTCAGCCGACGCGCTTTGCGCTGCGGAGCGTTGACACGGAGCCGACGGCCCGGCAGCCACGTCCGCACCGGCCCGGCCCGGCACGTCCCCCCATCTGTGGACCAGTCACCGCGCATTTTCAAAGGATGTTTTACGGGTGTCGTTTCGACAGCCCCAGACAAGCTCGCTTTTCTTCGCCGATCCCTGGCGTCGGTGAATCCGTGCTTGCCGGAGAACAGGCCGCGCGTGTGTGTGTGTGTGTCCTGCAGGTTTCCATAAATGCTGAGAGGCTGTATTTTAACTTAACCTGATAGCTATTTAGGTTCCTCAAAGACACAGGACTGCATGTCCTTTTAATTATAGCTGTGTCACCTCCGCTCCCGCGGGAGACAAAGCGGTGTCAGCACTTTGGCTGCACAGCCCTATTTTTAGGGGCTTCTAGCTCAGCGGCTCCAAAGTCGCTGGAGGCTGGAAATTTTCAGCCTGGAAGCCCAAGACGAAATGAAAACGGAGGAAAACGGGGGGAAAAGAAAAAAAACCACAAAACCAAGGCCGTACACAAAGACGCATCGGGTCACTTTCAAGCGAGCGTCAGAGGGACTTTCAACGGCTTTTCTAAGGGAGGGAGGTGACAGTGACGGTCCGGGGCCTGGGGCGCGCTTTCCCACGGCGGCCACCGTTGTGGGAACCGTTGTCGGGAATCGTGTGTCCCGGGCCGCTCGGTGGCAAGGCCGGGTGACACGGCCGTGCCCCTGTGTGGCCGCATCAGCCCACGGATGGGCCCGTTACGGCCGCTTGTTGGGGTCAGCTGTGGGACCACTTGCGACGGCCCATTGGGTCCACATCGGTGAGTTCTGCGTCCACCCTGAGAGGCTGTGTCCAGCGGGTTGAGTTGGTCTGGCCCCGCCCTGGGGTGTTGTGTCCTCAGGGTTCCTGGTTTGAGTCCCCCCGGGGTCCCCCTGGTCGACGGTGAGCCCTCCTGTGTGTCCCATTTGAACACCCACCTCTGACACAGCTGCTCCAGGACCGTCCTGCACCAAAGGGATAGAAATCTACCGTCGCCTCCAGACGAGTCCTTTGTGCCTCTGTCATGATCTGCTTGTCTGTCCCCAGCCCCGCCTTCCGCGTCACCTCGCTGCCAGCCGTCCTGACGCCTTGCGGCGTCTCACATGCACAGGGCGGTGGTGTCCCCCTGTCCTCAGGCACCATTCCAGCTGTGACGCCGGCACCCGTGTCCTCAGCGGCCGAGGGCCACACGCGAGGACACATGAGCTCGCAAACCCAGTCATGGCCCCGCTGCGGCGGACGGCGCGGCTGCGTGGTGAAGGCCGGATTCACGGCCAAGACACGAAGGTGTTGGGGCGCGTCCACGTCAGCCAGGAGGACGGAGTCCGGGGAGCTGGAGGAACAGGGGACATCGGCTCATGCCTGTCGGTTCTGGAAACGCACAGCAGGGCCGTGTCCTTGGGCCTCGCGAGACAGACCGCTGGGCCGGGCAGGTGACACAGGGTTAGGGCCTCACCACGTACGCCCGATAAGCTGGGCGTGTTTTTCACACAGGTGGGCTGGCTGTGGACGCACGACGCCTCCTTGCTGTCTTCCTGGGGACCTCGTGGACAAACACGTGCACGGGACCCCGCACGCCTCTACGCAAAGCAACTTACGCCCCAGGCTTGGAGGTGCGCGTGCCCGGACCCACAGTTCTCCAGCCAGAGTGGGGTCCGTGCGCAGACCCCGCGGAGTTCCCAGCTCACACCCGTGCTGCTGTCCTGCCCGCGGCCGGGCTGCAGGACACGGTCCCCTGCGGCCGCCTCGGTCCTCCCGCCGGCCCTGCTGGTTTGCTTGGGCATCTGTCCGGGGAGACGGCTGCCCACGCACGTCCCCAGGGCCGGGAGCCCACGCAGCGCGTTGCAGACAGAGGCGGATACAGCATTCGCTGTGCTGCACGGTTTCAGGGGCCAAGCCACCGAGGGTTCAGCGCTGCCCCTGTCGTCTCGTCCCAGTCCGTGTTTGCACAGCGACCGCTTCCTGTGGTCAGCATAAGGAGTGACCACAGCCGGGCGTCTCAGAGCCACACACGCTCATCGTGTCACCCCTGGCCGTCCTGGAGGCCAGGAGGCTGCCGCCAAGCTGTCCCAGGGCCACGCGCCCTCCGGAGGCCCCAGGGGACGGTCCCTCCTGCCCCGTCCAGCTCCTGGGGGCTCCAGGCGTCCCCGGGCGGGTGGCCGCCTCCCCCCCATCTCTGCCTCCGTCTCCACGTGGCGTCCCCTCTGTGTCTGTGTCCCTCCTCTTCTGTCCCCGATAAGGACACTGTCATTGGGTTCAGGGCCACAGAGCAGGACTTGGCTCTCGTTTCGGAGCTCGGAGACGCCGCCCCCAGAAGCAGCTCATTCTGCGAAATTAGCAGGATTTGCGTTCACCTGTGAAACAGCATCGCTGCCGTGTAACTGGTTGCAGCCTCTGGAGGCAGTTCCTCCGTTCCGGCTCACGGTCGCCCTCGCCGTTCAGGACGCCTCCCGTCGCCGATGGTCGGGCTGCGTCCACGGAGCGCTTTCGAGGGGGACGTGAAAGCAAACTGGCGTCGGAAGGAGGTTTGACCCTGGCTGGTGGACCCGCAATGCAATACGTGGGCGACGCATTGTAGACCTGCACACCGGAAGCCACACCACTTGATGAACCAGTGTTATTCCAATAATGGAACGATGATAAAAAAAAAAAGCGATTGGTGTTTGTAGGCGTCCCGGGTTCACGCAACGCCGGACGTGGAGCAGGAAGCACCTGTGCTGCCTGACGAGCACGCATCCGGCCGCCTCACGCTGGCCTTCACCCCGGGAAAGAGCCCCCCCATTCCAAACACCCCCTTCCCTCGCCACCCAGCCGGGGCACCCTGCTTTTCCCGCTCACCCATCACGGCATCCTAACTCCCATCAGATGACAGAGCCTGTGGACCAACCCGTGCAAACCTGCTGGGTCGCCCCCCCAAAAGCACCCCGGGCAGGGACTGCGGGAGTCCGGGGTGTGCAGGTAACAGGTGGGTCCCTTGGTTCTCCCCTCCGGTGGGGACGCACGGACGCCGTCCGTCAGTGGCAACCACTGTGTGGACTTAATAAAGCAGCTGCGCTGTTCCCAGGCATGGAGGCTGTTTCGTCCCCGATCAGGTGCACGCGAGGGGCCTGTTTGCTATGGAGGAACTTCATTCTCCGTCTCCCTCTCTCTCTCTGTCCTCCCCCCTCATCCTCGCCTTTAATCGCAGCCTCTGCTTGTTGAGCGTCAAATTGAAATATCCTGAACAGATGTAAAAACACATGTGGGCCTCCCTCCGCAAGCTGTGCGTGCCTTTGTTTCATGTGCTGATGATGGCAGCCTAAAGGAGAGCTTTTTAAAATTTCATCACTATTCAAAAGGATAATTAATACGTACCCGCAGGCTTTGACGACGCCGGGCGCAGTAAGCCATGCTGCAGCCGAGATAATGAGGCCGCGTCCGGCGGGGGGAGCGGGGGAGGACGTACCCCAGACGGACGGCGGAGCCCCCCCCCCCAGAAATGGAAAACGCAGCCAAGGTACCATGTAGGTGGCTTGATCTAATTTTAATTTGTAACACAAGACAATAGATAAGATCGTTTGTTTGTAACCAGCGCAGGCATTTTGTTTACACGAAACCCCCATCGCTGTTGGGCAGATGGTTTTTTTAAAGACTTAATTGAAGTTTTCTCATCTCACCTCTGTCGCAGGCCCCCCCCCATCTATGGGGGACAGACGAGCACGCGGTGCCGGGCCCACGGAGCCGCACGCCTGTCCCCGGACGCCCAGCAGGGTCCCCACGCTGCCGGGTCCTCCTCTGTGTGTGTCACCCTGGGGGGGACGTCCCCTGGGGCCAGTCAGGCCGTGTCCCCACCAGGGGCTGCCTCGCTCCTTCTCGCTGGCAGCCTTCCAGCCTCGCCCCGCGAGGACAGCCCCGCGGAGATGTTTAAAGAGGCATTTCCTCGGCGTGTAACCCGGCGTCGCCGGGGCCGGTTCCCCCCAAAGCAAATGGAGAGTTTTGTTTTCTAAACAGAGCATGCCCCACGCACATACCGCCTTCGGGGTCGGACAGGTGGGCTGGCCGCCTGTCACGTTCGTGCCTCTGCTTGGAAAGGGGGGGGCCTCCCGTGCAAAGGGACACACAGGGCCCCGTGCACGGAGTGGGGTTGCACGGGTCCCCTGCCCCCCGGCAGGTGAGTGGCCCTGTCACTGTCTGCAGCCCACAGGCATCGAGGGGTCCCTAGGAAGCCCGGCTGCAGGGGACCCTCTGAAACAACCTTCTCTCCCTGGAACCACCCAGAGCTGCCCCAGTCCTCCCAGCCCCCCGCTGCGTGACCTTAACAAGTGTCAACCCAACACCCTCAGCCCTGGGCGTCCTCATGTGTAAAAAGGGGACGGTGCCACGCAGCTCACAGGGTTGCAAGGAAGGCGAACCGTGGAAAACGCTTGTGCTGCTCTGACCCCAGCGGGCACACGGCCGTGCTCAGCCGGTGGCCTCAGTCCTAGGAGGATGCACCTCACGACTTCCAGGGACCCCGGAGTCTCTAACCCAAAGACAAACCCTCGGTCACCCGTTCTGTCACCCGTCCCTTACGTCGCGCTGGGTCACGGACTCGCCAAAGGCGTCCTCGTGGTCCAAGCCGTGCTATGTGGCAGCTTTCCAAGCTCAAATGAAACGCACAAGAACTTTAGTTCCAATGTTGGGGCCGGCGACACCCTCCCCGGGCCGCAGAGCCACGAGCGTGGATGGGGGGGGGTCCTACGTCGCGTCCTCACCGCTGACCCCGGTGGCCCAAATCTACAGCCAGACGCAATCTTCTTGGGAGCCCAGCCTGGCCTGGGTCCCTCGGGAGCTGACAGCTCTGTGGGTTCATGAAAATGACATGTTTTCTGGAGATTCCTTGGGGGACGGGCAGGGGGGGCACGGTTTGCACACAGCAGGGTGGCAGGTTGCTCGCGTTCTGTCCTCGGTCCCTCGTTCTGAGACGGGCTGTATCCTTCCCAGCCCAGCCACGTGTGCAAATCCACAGCAGCAGGCTCCGCCAGCGGATGTTGTTTCAACGGCTTGTGTCGATTCATGCGCTCAACACGTTCGCGCCTGTGCATTCAAACAACCTGTATGAACGACAGTTCCCCGGGCCCTCCTTTGTGGGGGGGGCAGCCCCTCCGGTGTCCCTGAGTTTATTTCAGGCGTGAGGGGCGTTGCTGTGACGCTGGATACGGCCAAGCGAGGGACTTGTCGGAAAGTGACCCCCTCAGAGCCCGGTGCTCCCAGAGCCGTTCCTACCCAGGTGACGCCTGTGGCCTCAAGTTCCTCTTTCTGGAAACCTGCTCCCAGCCGGGGGTCTGTGATGGGCTGAGCTGTGTCCCCCACATTCTCAGGTGGGAGCCCGAACCCCCAGGACCTCAGGACACGATTGGACTTGGAGTCGGGCTCCTCGAAGGGGTCACTCGTTACGATGAGCCCTTTGCCTGCACGCGTGCTGTGAATGGCGTGCATACCTGTGTGTGCAGCTCGGTGCAGCTACGCCATGTGCATGTTCATGTATCGACGTGTCTACGCTCTCAGTGTCTCCATACGCGCATGTATCTGTGTCATCTGTATCTACGTCGCGGCTATACCCATGTCATCTACTTATCTATAACACACCGATCACTACATATCTATGCCGTCCATATATCAATGCAGACATAGCTATAGCTACGTAATGTCTGTATCTATTATATACCTATGTCTATATTATCTACATGTAGATCGTGTTTATATCTAGATAGCTATACATCCCCTGTCTATTCCACATCTATATCTACGAGGTCAGACAAGTAAGTTTGCAAACTTGTTGCAACAATGTTGCTGATGTGTTTTGATATCAGAGCGACGATTCATTAGGAATCTACACCAACTGGACACACAGTTCACCGAGTTGACTATTTGGAAGTGCTGAAAAGGCTGCGTGAAAAAGTTAGACGACCTGAACTTTTCGCCCACAATTCATAGTCCAGTTCCTGAAATTCACAGACAACAACGTAAGACTCAGAGGAAACGGCCTGTCTTGCCGTCACGCACGACCGTTTTTGTTTGTTTGTGTTCCAGCGTCCTTGGATGTTTACATTGAAATTGTCTCCACGACTCCTCGAATGATGCATGTTGTTGGAAAGGGGGGGCCAGTGTTGTGTGTCCGTTACAGCCCAGAAAATGGGGGTGGGCCCTGCCTTTTGGGGCTCAGGGTGAGCCTGGGTCAAGCTCCACCTCCCTGATCTCAGAAATACTGTTTCAAATACAAACGTCGACGCCCCTGCCCCTCACCCCCATTCACACAGCCCTAGGTGTCCCGCCCGTCCGCTCATCCTCGGCGTCACCTTGGGGCTGAGTGAGGATGACCCTCCCTGTCTGCTGGCGACAGAAAGGGGCCCACAGTCTCCTGAGTCGGGAAACAGGGTCTCCAAGAAGGAGAGACAACTGGGGGGGCGGTAGGGGACCCAAATGGGAACCCAGGTCCCCTGGCTTCCAGCTGAGCTCGTTTGCTGGCGCCACACTGAGTCCCCCCAACCCCAGGTCCCAGGAACCCAGAGCCCCGGGGACCCCTACTCTTGTCACTCACGTGACACCTGGACACGGCCCCTTTCCCTCCTTGGTCCCCAATGTCCACACGGGGGGAACCATCGCCATGGCGGCCGGGTTGCGAGGGGCTGGTGAGCATCTGCCTTCCGGGCGCCTGTCTGGGAGACCCGAGCTCAGCCCGAGCAGCGGACGCCGGATTCTCACGTCCAACTTCCCAGCAGCTGGTCAGCCCCCCGGCGTCTGGCCCCAGAACCAAGCCTGCAGCCTCGGGCCGCACGTTCGTCCTGCAAAGCCCTGGGGCAGAGGCGCAGGGCTCCGGGGCCCCATCGCCCCCAAACCACACACGTGAGCCCCAGGAAGCTCAGGAGGGGACCGTTGTCCTGTCAGCCACAGAGCCGGCCTCCGCCGATAAGGACCTGACGTCACCCGATGTGGACGGGGCCCTGGGGGTGAGAACAAACCCTGAGAAATAAGAATAAACCCCCCACGCCCTCACCTCTGTCCTCCCATCTCTCTGTGTGTCTGTGTCCCCGCCTCTGTCTGTCTGTCCCTCTGTCTGTTCTCCACAACCCCCCACCTTATGTACGCGTAATATGCATGCACAATACATACAGCTCTTATAGATATTCTTAGCAGCAAAAAGTATCCTCAAACACATAACTGCACACATACAGAAATATCTAAGTCTGCATCAACGCACGCGTGTGCACGTATAGTGTGTATGCACAGCACGTAGGTGCGAGGTAAAGGCGTGCATTATATACCGGCGTTTACACGCATAAAGCACGCAAACACGTGCATTCACGCCCCAACGTGAGTTTTCCTGTGTGTACCCACACGCTTGCACACACACACACACAGACACAGTCACAAAACGTGCACGTGTGCTATGTACACACAGCTGATAAGCACATGTCTTCTTATGCACACACACGTTTGCTACATGCGTGGTGCACACGCACCGCTGTACGTCCCCACACTTACACGTGTGCGAGATTTGTGTGCTCCGTGGACATATGGGACGCCGAGGCATAGAGAACAGCCTCTGCACACGCGATCCCGGTAACTCGCCTGTCTTGCCCTGTCCGTCAAAACACACACACACACATGTCACACGTGCATATGTATAGACACCTCACTGTCTCCCGCTGTGCGCACACGTGGAGTGTGTTACGTCTCCTCCCCTCCTGGCCTGTCCCCACCGCCTGCCGCACCGTCCCCCTGTCTCAGTGGCCCTGGGCTCTGATGACCGACCGACCGGACCGCCCGCCCGTGAGGAGCTAAGCTGAGCTCAGCGCTGGCCCGTGCCTGGTCCCCACCTGCGGCCGGCCGGGAGGCCCTGCCCTGGGAAGCAATTACTGCAGACGCGGGCTGACAGGCGCGTTCCCCACGCGGCCAGGGCCACCGGATCCCCGAGCAGTCTCTGGGCAAATTACCTGCTCGCGCTCACGTGGGCCCCTGAGCAGCTGCTGGCTTCCACCCGGAGACACGGGGCCCCCTCGGTGCCCGGCGTGCGACCGGACCAAGTGGACTCGCTCGCTGCCCGCCCGCTGCCCGCAGAGGACACACCTGGGCAGCGGGGGTGGCTCCCCGCTGCTGCAGGGACACCTGCTGTCACCCCTGTTCACCCCCCTTTGCATTTCTATGGGTTTGCAGGAATGCTCGCATGTCACGCCTGCTGGCTGTCTGCCTGCCTCTGAGGGATCTTTCTTACCCAAGGTGACCAGTGTCCCTCTGACACACTGGACAGCAGGTGACAGGAATTGGGGGCTGCTTGAGGGTCCCCAAAGGCGACCCCAGGAAGGGCCGCAGACACCCCAAGGCAGGAGGCAGGCCCCACTGGCAGGAGGTCTGACTTCACACTTCACCACCCAGAAACACCTTGGTGCTGAAAGGGGACACCAGGAAACCCGGTTTCCCCGGTTTTTAGGGTCTTTGGGATAAATCCTCAAAAGGTGTTTCATTTGCATAATTGCCTTTTATGTAGTTCCCCGAACCCTGTTTGTTTTTACTCTGTCCCTTCAGGAAATCAAGGGGGGGGGGTTCTTGCTTCTGTTGATAGTCGCTGTCTGGGGACTATTTAGCAGATTCAGCGAAGGTGACAGCAATTAAATGAGCCGTTATTCTGACTAATCAGCGACAAAGACCCTTAACATTCCTATGTGTTGTTTTCGGCTTCCCTCCCTACGTCGGGGGTCCATCCGCACACACGGTGTAGGTGCTTCAATGGAGGCTCCCCCCAAATTATGTCTGGGTCCCAGCACCTGGGAACAGGTGTCTGCAAACGGGGTCTGTGCAGATGGGACTGAGTGAGGGTCTGAGAGGAGGTTGTCCTGGATCAGGGGGGCCCTGAATCCAACGACAGTGTCCTTATCGGGGACAGAAGAGGAGGGACACAGACACAGAGGGGACGCCACGTGGAGACGGAGGCAGAGACGGGAGGGAGGCGGCCACCCGCCCGGGGACGCCTGGAGCCCCCAGGAGCTGGACGGGGCAGGAGGGACCGTCCCCTGGGGCCTCCGGAGGGCGCGTGGCCCTGGGACAGCGTGGCTGCAGCCTCCTGGCCTGCAGGACGGGGGCGGGTGGGTTCCTATTGTAAGTGTACTGATTCGAGCTGATTTGAGCTAACCACTATATAATCTATATAATCCGTAGCGGCTGGACCCCAGTGCTGGGGTCACATTTCCACCAGTTCATAGAAAAATATCCTCTTAGAAAGAAAAGCATCTGTTGGAAAACTCGGGCATGACGTCCTCAGGGTTGCGTGCAAGGCAGCAACGGGGCGAATTTTCTTTCTTTCTCTACTTTGGCTTTGCTGTTCAAGTGGATTGAATTTTTTTTAAAAACCAGCGAATATGTTTTGTGTTGCCTTTCGCCCGCATCCGCGGACACGGCCTTCCTGGGGGGCCGTGTCACGAAGGACGCTGAGGACGAGTTCCTGGTGTCACCGACGCTTGTGCATTCGTCACAGGGCGTCCTCGTGACGTGGTAATGGCGACAGGAGCACCCAGGAAGCGCTACGCCCTGTTCCAGCAGACCAGGGGTCCCCCCAAATAAACTTGGGATGAAATGGGAAAACAGCTGCACGTCCCCCCAAATATTCAAGAAGATTAAGGATCGCGAGTCGTCACAATGGGGTCACGCAAGTCGGCCAGCGAGGTCCTGTGGGCTTCGCCTTGTCTGTGTAAATACAGTTATACTGGGACACAGGCTGGCTCCTTTGCAGATGCATCTGTCTGCAGTGGGTTTCGTGCCCCAGGGGCGGACTTTTGTCGTTGTTTCAGAGACGGGGTAGCCCGCAGGCCTAAAAATACTCACGCTCTTAGCTGTGCCCGCCGCGGCCCGGCGTCGTGGCCGCCATGGTGGGCTGCTTGCATGTCCCCGGGGAAAGGGTCTTGCAGAGAAAGCACAGCGAACACCGTGCTGCCCGTAGCCACGTGCGGCCGCCTGCCCGTAATCGCCCCGACCGTCTCCTAAGCCCCCCCAATAAAACAAGAAACCGTCAAAGCTGTGCCTTAAAAGAGAGCGTTGCCCCTCTAACGAGCGGAGGTAGGCGGACGCGCTGCTCGCTTGGAAGCGCTCGCATGAAAATAATGACCGGGCTTGGCGTGGTGTCCCGCCCCTTTTGCTGTGCTTTCTGCAACAAATAACGCTTTTCAGAGCTCTGAGCACAGGGGCGCCGTCTCCCCCAGACTTTGCAAAGCAAGCCTGAAAGTTTGGTCCGCTTACCTTGGGGAAAAAAAGGAGAGAATAAGGACTCGGCTGTCTAAACCTCTGAACGTCGGGGCCTGTGTGTCCCGTTTCAATTTATATCAAGCTTCTGCACCACGCACTTCACAGGCGGCGTGCGCATGACACTCCGCTTTGGCACGGAGTGACACATCAAGGCAGGACACCTGTCCAGGCCACTGAGGTGTCCCTGGGACTTGATCCCGCCGGCCCAGGAGCAGGACAACGCGCGTTGGGGACGGACAGCTGCCTGATTAAAGGTGCTGGAGGAAGCTGCCTGGTTTTGTGCTCCAGTAAGAAACAGGAGGCCATTAAAGTGGAAGACAAGGTGCCCGGGTACACACGGAAGTCGGTGCTGACTTCGCTCAGCAAAGGGGACGTTTGTGTGGGCAGGACGTGGTCGGCCGGCCGAAAGGCGCTTGGGGCAAAGCGAGGAAGCAAAAGAAACCGCACGCTTGGCCCAGCACAGAGTCATTATTTCTAAGTATTCCTTCTTTGGATGGGACCCTTATCCCGCGGGAAACAGTCACCGGCTTGCAGAGTGAATCTCAGGTTTCCTTGGACACACGCACACACACACACACATGCACACACACATGCATGCACATGCACACGCTCGGGGACTGTCCCCCGCCACCCGGCGATGGTCATCCGTTTAGTCGGCCCGCGTCAGCTCGTGCTGCTACGATGAAAAGCCCACCACGTTTCGAGCCGCGGCGCCGACGTGCCTAATGTATGACTGTAATCATTGCGGTGATCCGGAGGAGATACATTGAAATCTATTAGGATGTAATGCAAAACGCTGTAATTAGTTTGCTTTCGAGAAGGAGGTGGGGCGGGGGGAAGACGCCAGCCCACGAGCACCGATTCCCAGGGGACCCTGGCGGGACGTCCCCAGCCTCTGGAAATGCCACCCCGGCTTCCGACCGTGCCGTGAGCACACAGGTTAATTTGTCACCTCCCTTCATTAACTTCATAAACACATCGAGGGTGAAGACGGCAGAACTCCTGAAGCGTTCTCATTAACGTGTGTGTTTAGCAGTTGGGCGCTGGGGTTGCAGGGAGAGGGAAGCAAAAAAAAAAAAAAATGTGTTTGTGGAGAGTCATTACCATGCAAACGAGGAAGCACCAGTGCGTGTGTGCGTGTGCGTGTGTGCCTTTACCGTGCACGGCACAGAACAAGGTACGGCGTGTGCGTGACACAGCAGAGGAAGGGGGGGCCGCGCCGCTAACAAGACCTGCGCGTGCTGCACCCACTATTCCCGGGAGGGCGACACCCCGTCCCGCTGCAATTAAAAAATATATATTTAAACAAGCCGGTAACTGCGATCCCCTATTTACTGTCAAATTAATTCAGCCGCTGAGGACATGCCATCTGTATCAGCGCGGCGAGGGTGTCAGCGTCTCGGGGAGCCCACAGAAGGGAGCACGCTGCGGTGTTTGATGGCTGTGATAATGGGAACAAGGTAACCAATTGCAACAGATATATCATAGATTTCCTCATAATTATCTGACCTGTTACACTGTGTCACTCTGCCGCCAAACACACTGTTTTTTATGTCACAGGCTGTATGGGCACTTTTGGCTTTGATCATCCGCTATTCTGCAGATGTCAGCCTTACTGTATTTTAATTGACTCTGGGGTAGCATTCAAAAAAGCTTCCTTCTCCTCCACTTGCTCTCGCCTGATGAGGCTGACAAGCTGGCATTTACGAGCGTCAGGTCTGCTAGGGAGCCACGTGCGCCCCGCGTCTCCGCGCGGGTGACAAAATGATGTCGGCACATCTCAGGGCGCCTGGCCCCCCGACGTCGCCCGCCGCGACCTGCACACACACAGACACGCACGGGCTGTCTCCCTGCAACTCCCCGAGCCGGTCGGGGTGACGACCCCGAAACCTGAGGGTCCCCCATCCGTGGTGACGACGGGGCGGCAAGGGGTGGGGGCGAAGGTCCCCAGCACACACACAGGGTGACGGCCCCGTGTCCTCCCGCCCGAGACGCCATCTGTCCGCTGAGCCCTCAATCTTCTGCTCATGACACCGCAGGGCGGTAATGAGAAGGCAGGTTCGTGTGGGTTGCGAGGCAAACCCTTCCTTTCCGATGCACGGGCGTCTTAAAAAAAAAAAAGAGAGAGAGATTCTTGTGGTTGGAAAAAAAAAAATGCAGGCTGAGCAGCAACTGGAAACATTTCAACGCGGAGGTCAATTTATTTTGTCTTGACTTTTCGCAGACAGGAAATCTCTGGCCTCCCGCCTGGGAGCACACGGTTGTCAGGCGAGGCTTCCTGCCTCGTTAACCCAGCCTGGCAGGGGGGACGCTGTCTTCATCGGGCCCCTGACAGACGCAGGGGGCCCCCCCACACACGCTGCTCCAGGGACGGCCTCCGCAGCCCTGGCCACCGGCCCGTGTAATTGCCCGTGTTAAAGCCCCCTGTTTTCACGGAAAACCACAGGGAAGGGGCAGCTCGGTGACAGCGGAAGCAGGACATGTCACAGACGTGTTTATCGGGAAGGGGAGTGGGGGGCCTGTCCTTCCAGCCGCGGGCACAGGATGGCTGGTCCTCCCAGCCCCTGAAGGGCCGAACGTCCTAGAATGACTGACGGACAGACTGGCTGAGTGAATGAATGAATGAATGAATGAGTGTGCACATCACCGCACAGCTGCCCAGGCTGTTAGGGGTCATGTTGTTTCGGCTCTGGGCCCCCCAGACACGGGACTGGGTGAAGGTGGGGGGCGCTGCATGGAACGGGCTGGCATCCCAGGGGCGCACCGGCTGGCTTTTCCCTGGCACATCGAGCGTCTTCGTGAGCCTGGGCTCATAAGCGGCAGATGTTGCTTCCTCACCATTCTGCAGGCTGGACGTGCAAGGCCCGCTGCCGCCTGCCGGCCTGGCTCAGAGGTCACCGCCGGCGCGCCCCTCCCGGCGGGGAGAACTCTGGGGTGCCGTCCTGCGCTTTGAAGCACACGGCTTCCGTCGTGAAGCCCGCCCCCCATAACCCCACCTCACCCCGAACACCTCATCCCTCTTACTGTCATCACATTGGGGATTAAGGCTCCCACACGTGACTTTTGGGGGTGCAGCATGCAAACACCCAGCCCACCCTGTGGAGACACCGAGACAGAGCCCCGTTGCGTAAGGCTTGGTTCCCGCAATGCTCTCCGTTTCCCTCCCACGTGGGTGGTGTATTTAGAAGCTAGAATTCAAGGAACTTTGACCGTGGAAAGCTTGCTAACGCGCCCCGAATGTGCCCACGTCGTCATCCCCTGAAACTGTGACCATGTCCCTTTACGTGGCAAAAGGGACACTGCGGATGAGACTGATTTAAGGGACTTCAGATGGGGAGCTGGACTTGGGTCATCTGAGTGGGACCTGGATGTGATCACAACGGGCCTTCTAAGACGGAGGAAGGACAACCGCAGTCAGAGACAGACGGGCGATGACAGACACACACGTCGCAGGAAGAACGAAGACGCTCGGCTGCTGGCTTTGAAAAGGGAGCAGGTGGTCGCAGGTCAAGGAAGCCGCGCAGGTTCTACCAGGTGGAGAAGGCCAGCAACTCAGTCACCTACCCACGGATTTACTCACCTGCCCCCCCCAACACCACCGCACACCCACAGATTCATGCATCCATCCATCCATCATCCATCCATCATCCATCCACCATCCATCCACCATCCATCCATCCATCCACCATCCATCCATCATCAACCCACCATCCATCCATCCATCCACCATCCATCCATCCATCATCCACCCACTATCCATCCATCATCCATCTATCCATCATCCATCAATCATCCACCCACCATCCATCCATCCATCCATCATCCATCCATGCATCCATCCACCATCCATCCATCCATCCATCCATCATCCATCCATCCATCCATCCATCCATCATCCATCCATCCATCCATCCATCATCCATCCATCCATCCATCCATCCATCATCCATCCATCCATCATCCATCCATCTATCATCCATCCACCATCCATCCATCCATCCATCCATCCATCCATCCATCATCCATCCACCATCCATCCATCCATCATCCATCCATCTATCATCCATCCATCATCCATCCATCCATCCATCCATCCATCCATCAACCATCCATCCATCATCCATCCATCCATCCATCATCCATCCATCCATCCATCATCCATCCATCCATCCATCTATCCATCATCCATCCATCCATCCATCCACCGTCCATCCATCTTCCATCCATCCATCCATCATCCCAAGTCACTGGGTCCCATCCCAGCAGGTGCCTCCCACAAGTCCCCCCAAGAGCCCCACCTCCTTACTAGAGCAGGATGTGGGTCCACAACCCTCGTCAGCTCCGAGGGACGGTTCACGCTGTCTCAGGGGTTTACTGCAAGGACCCTGAGAAGCCCGTCGCCACGTCCCGGCGCCTCCGAGGGTGACGTGTCTGGCGGGCTCACCTCCCTTCCCGGGCCACCCACGGGAGGCTGCCGCACGCCTGCCTCCTCAGCACCCCCAGAAACTGCCCTGGGTTTCCCACGATGCCTTGAGGCGAAATTCAAATTACCCTGGAAAACCACCCTGAGTGGGATGCCTGCGTTTGAAGCCTGAGTCAGCTCGCCACGTTACAAAATAAAAAAAAAATAAAAATAAAACCGAAACCAAGGATGAGTTCCTGTAACAGAAAGGCATTCCGTGAGAATTGTGTCATGCAGGATGTGGGTCTCTCATAAAAACCCCGACACCGCTCGTAAAGACGGGAGGAATCCAGTGCCCGGAGGTTTTGTTGCTGATGGAAAAAGAAACACCCAAGACAAGGGAGGACCCAGGACCGGCTCCTTGCCGACAGCGAAACGGGCGTTTCCAGGTGACCCCAAGCGAGGGACGGGAAGGTGGTGACACGAGGAGACGTGGGCACAGTGCAAGCCATCCGAGCATGACCTGAGCGGGCGCCAGCCCTGCCACATGTGGCCGGGGTGACACTCTCCCCACCATCTTTGACGTTCCTTTGACATTTGAATTTTTTAAAAAAATTCTGGTGGAAAAAATTAAAAAGTGTCACATAGCATGTACCACCTGAACCATTTTTTTTTAAAATGTATGCTCCAGTGGTGTTAAGTATATTCCGGGGTTGCACAACCGCCCCCCCCACACCCCCTCCCACATCATCTCCACAACTTTGTCATCGTCCCAACCTGGAGCTCTGTTTCCATTCAATACTCGCCCCGTTTCCTGGGACCCGGCCCCCGGCCCCCACTGTCTACTTTCTGTTTCTGTGGGTTTCACTATGTTCGGCCCCTCTGGTACGTGGAATCACACAGGGTTTGTCCTTTTATGGCTGGTTGGTTTCACTCAGCGTCGTACAGTCCTCGAGGCTCCTGCACGTTGGAGCAGGTGTGTCAATGCTTTGTTCTTTTTCACGGCTGAGTAATATTCCACTGGGTGTCTAGCTAGACCACATTTTCTCTATTCATCCATTTATCCGTCCATCCGTCATCCATCCATCCATCCATCATCCATCCATCCATCCATCATCCATCCATCCATCCATCCATCCATCCACCATCCATCCATCCACCCATCCATCCATCCATCTGTCCATCCACCCACCATCCATCCATCCATCATCCATCCATCCATCATCCATCCATCCATCCATCCATCATCCATCCATCCATCCATCCATCCATCCACCATCCATCCATCCACCCATCCATCCATCCATCTGTCCATCCACCCACCATCCATCCATCCATCATCCATCCATCCATCATCCATCCATCCATCCATCCATCATCCATCCATCCATCCATCCATCAATCATCCATCCATCCATCATCCATCCATCCATCATCCATCCATCCATCATTCATCCATCATTCATCCATCCATCCATCCATCATCCATCTATCCATCCATCCATCCATCATCCATCCATCCATCCATCCATCATCCATCCATCCATCCATCCATCCATCATCCATCCATCCATCCATCAATCATCCATCCATCATCCATCCATCCATCATCCATCCATCCATCATTCATCCATCCATCCATCCATCATCCATCCATCCATCATCCATCTATCATCCATCCATCCATCCATCATCCATCCATCATCCATCCATCATCCATCCATCATTCATCCATCCATCCATCCATCCATCATCCATCCATCCATCATCCATCCATCCATCCATCCATCCATCATCCATCCATCCATCCATCAATCATCCATCCATCATCCATCCATCCATCATCCATCCATCCATCATTCATCCATCCATCCATCCATCATCCATCCATCCATCATCCATCTATCATCCATCCATCCATCCATCATCCATCCATCATCCATCCATCATCCATCCATCATTCATCCATCCATCCATCCATCCATCATCCATCATCCATCATCCATCCATCCATCATCCATCTATCATCCATCCATCCATCCATCATCCATCCATCCATCATCCATCCATCCATCCATCCACCATCCATCCTCCATCCATCATCCATCCATCCATCATCCATCCACTGAAGGACTCGCGGGCTGCCCCCACCCCCTGGCTGTCATGCGTAACGCTGCAGTAAATGTGGGGGTGCAAACACCTTTACAGGGACGCTGCTTCCCTTCTTTGGGGTCGATACCCAGAACTAAGATGGTTGGATCACGTGGTCGTCCGAGTGTAGACTTTTTGTTGGACCGCCATCCTCTTTCTGGTCACGGCTGCCACGTTTCTCATTCCCATCAACAGTGTCAAAAGCCCCCAAGGGGCCACGTCATCCCCAATACGGGTCCTCACCTGCTGGTTTGTGTGCGCTGGCGACCCTCAATTATGTGACGAGGGTTTTCGGGATGAGTTGCTCCACCGTGGACGTAAGCGAAGAGCTGCAGGTTGGAGGCACGTGATATGCATTTGTCCAAGGAGCACACAGGGTCCGGCCACGGGGACGGCACGTGCCGTTTCTTCCGAGAATGGCCCCGCCGCCCTCAGCGAGCCACACCCACACCTCCCTGCTCCTCTGGGCCGTGAGAGAGGTACCCGGGAACGGCATTAGGGTGCAGTGTCTGCCCCAGTCTCCAGTATCTTCAATGCTGACGGGAGGAAGCCAACAGGACAAGGTGAGTCAACACTGTGCCTGCTCCCCGCTGGGGCCGACGCTGTTCACACCCAATCACAGAACCGCCCCACCCCGAGGGACCCCAAAAGCCACCCACAGGGACCTCGGCCCAACACGCTGCATCCTCTTACACGGAACCAGTGTCAGGTCGCCCGTGTCGTCAGCCGACGTTTGCACACATATTTACGAGGCCTGACAATTAGGTTCGTGAACTTGCTGCAAAGATGTCAGAGGGATGATTCATTAGGAATTTGCACCAACTGAACAGACAGCTCACCATGTTTACTCTTTGGAAGTGCTGAAAAGGCTGCGTGAAGAAGTTAGATGACCTGAACTTTTCGCCAACAGTTCATGGCTCTTGCATCACGACAGTGCACCAGCTCACACGGCACTGTCTGTGAGGGAGTTTTTAGCCAGGAAACAAATCACTGTATTGGAACACCCTCCCTACTCACCTGATCTGGACCCCAGTGACTTCTTTCTTTACCCAAAGATAAAGGAAATAGTGAAAGGAAGACATTTGATAACATTCAGGACATCAAGGGTAACAATGACAGCTCTGATGTCCATTCCAGAAAGAGTTCCAAAATTGCTTTGAAGGGTGGACTAGGCGCTGGCGTTGGTACATAGCTTCCCAAGGGGAGGACTTCGAAGGGGACCGTGGTGATATTCAGCAGCGAGGTAGGCGGCACTTTCTCTAGGGTGAGATCATGAATGTAGTTGTCAGACGTCATGCTTGCTATCAGTGAGAGGGTTTTTTTTTATTCTTGGATAAAACCCAGTAGAACGAGAGAGCTGCGTGACGCGGCCGTTTTGTCTCTGAGAGGCTTTCAGGCGCCTCGTGGGTCCCGGCAGCGGGCACTTTTCACCACGACAGGACAGCTGCACAGAAACAGACGTCATTTCTCAGGAGCCACAGAAACGCGGGAGGCTGGCTTGGATGATGTCTCAGAAGAGGACCCTTGTGAGGTGTGCGGTGGCGAGAAAGCTGACGGAAAGCTCCGGCACGTGGAACCGACGCGGAGAAGCACTGCGGGTCCCGGGCTCTGCAGAATTGAGCGTCTCGTCCGTGATGCCAGCCGGCGTGTGTGACGGCCGCTGGCCCGGGAGCGTATGTAGCTATGGCCACACAGCCGTCCGTGCAAAGGACGGTGGGGACTGAGGGCTCCGTCCTCTGTGGAGACACAGAAACATTGACGGTCCCCTGAATTTGACCTCCGCTCTCCTAAATGCCCCGTCAGAGCTGAGTGCACGTCCACGCAACCCGGCGCCTTTCAAAGGTCCACTGGTTCCCAAACAGCCCAGAGCTGGACCCTCCGTTTTACTCCCCCCACAGTGACCACCACGCTTCCTACACGGCCACGTGGCCCCCAGGTCTCTGCCATCCGCTCGCCCGGCCGCTGGCCGAATGCATCCACGCGACATGACACGCGAGGCATGTCTGGCCCCCCAAATTGTCCCCCGCCCCCACGTCAACGTTGCAAATCCCCAGCGTGCATTTGCTGGGGGTGAGGGTTTGAGGCGACACACCTGAAAATGCAAAGAGAGACAAGATGAAATTAACCCTCAGGCCTGTGCATGCAGGGTTGTTACACATTGTTTGCTGTTATTATAGGGGTGTGTTATGGGCTACGCTGGGTCCCCCCAAACCATATGCTGAAGCCTGGACCCCAGGACCTCAGAATGTGACTGTATTTGGAGACAGGTCTGCAAGGAGGGGATTAAGGTGATATGAGGTCACTAGGAGGGTGCTGGTCCAACAGGACTGTGTCCTTATAAGAAGAGGAGGTGAGGACACAGACACACACAGAGGGACGGCCATGTGAGGACACGGGGAGCAGACGGCCGTCTGCACGCCCAGGAGAGAGGCCTCGGCGGGGACCAGCCCTGGGACACTGGATCTCGGACTCCAGCCTCCAGGACCGGGAGGGACGATACGTGTCTGCGGTTGAAGCCGCCCCATCGGGGTTTTTCGTCACGGTGGCGCCCGCAGGCTCACACAGGGTCTGCGTCGCAACTTCCGCTGAGAGTGAGCGCCAACGTCGGCTGAGGCTCCGCGCTCCCAGGGTCCGTGATCCGCGTCACATGCGAACAGGATTTAGTAACTCTCGGCCTTTGGGTCGGACCTGAGACACGTAGAAGACGCGGGTCTGAGACGCACAGGTGAGCTCAGCAGGCCGGAGGGACGCACGCAGGTAGAAGTTGCTCCTTGCTGCTCACACACACAAACCCAGCGCACATGTCACCTCCCACCTTTCTATACGTGCAGATGAAGACACAGCTAGTCACATATGCACAGACCACAGCCGTTACCCCCTAAAAATAACACGACTGCGTGTACACACACGCGCTTCCAGCACAATTCACGGCCCCGGGCAGTGACTGGGGACCGAGGACACTCTGGGGGGCGCTTTGCTTGCTCAGTGTTGTCATCTGCGTCGTCCAAGTGTCGATACATAAATGGTTAGCTTTGAGATGCCCGGTGTGAGCGAGATATTAGATCCCCCGCCTCTTAACCCCTCTTTGAACCCTCGGTAAGGAACGCAGCGAATCAGAGAGAGAAAAGGAGGTGGGGGGAGAGGCCGGTGTGACGATGCCAGCCCCCCTGTGCCCCCTCCGTGTCCCCACCACCGCGTCGCTTCCATCCTCGGCCGTGTGGACAGGAGGCCATGCGGTCGGGGCAGAAACACACGCACGCCACCCCGATCCTTAACAGTTTCACTCAAATTACAAAAGTCACTTGATTAAAGGGTCGGCCCCTCGTAACGGGGACTTCACCGCAGCCGCAGGGCAATTGGAAATGTCACGAGCCTCAAACCTGGCCACGCCTGCAAGGGACCCCTCCCCCGGGCCCAGTCACGTGGCCCCACGTGGCGTGCAGGGGCGGCGGTGACCTCTTAGGGGGGCCTGGCACCCCTCGGCCCAGAGCCCGCCCCCGACGCTCCTAACTCGTATGGACACGAGCAGAGAGCCCAGCAGAGGCGGCCCCGTGGACGGCAGCCGCGCTTGGCTGCAGGAGTTGTCCTCGGGCCGGTGAGCGCTGGCGTCCGACCCCGAAGCCCCATGCGCTCCAGAAAGACAAGGCAGCCGAATCGCAGGCCCCGGGAGGAGCAACTCGCAGGCAGTGGGGGCCGACGTTCTCGTTTCGGACGCGTCGCTTCCCGTCGCCCAGGATGGGCCTGGCAGCTCCCGAGACTCACACGGCAGAAATGTGCTCGCAAACCCATCTCCGGCTGTTCTTTCTGTCCCCGGCCGCGGAGCCATGTCCCCCCAAACCCAGGGTCCCTCCTATACCGTATCGGTGACACGCAAAGCCGTCAGATGCCAAGACCCACCGGCGAGGACGTATTCTTCAAGGCCTCAGAGCACGCCGCCCTTCACGTGGGTTTTTCAGGGCCATTTGCAGCACCCTGAGGTTTGCAAGGTTATTTAGGGCTGGAGAGCGGGGGTCACAAGAGCAGCAGCCCCCCTAATACACAGAGTCCCCGCCCGGTGACAGGTGGCATTTCGTGCACAAAGCGTCCCTTTCCGGCCAACACACAAAGGGAGGAAGGCGGAGACCCGTCCACCAGCTCCTGGCACCTGCCGGTGTAAACGTCACAACACGACCTCTCGCTCTGCCCGGCCCGTCCCCCGAGGGGGACCCACGCTCACGTCCGTGGGACCTTACGGGGTCGGAGTTTTTACGTCGAAATGCCCCGTGTCCTCTTGTAAGCTCTTAGCCTTCCAGGTTCCCCGTTCTGCTTGAATGTTAAAAAACAAACAAAAGTGCCGCCCCCACTTGACGAGGCGTTTAATGAAAACAGGGCCGGGAGAGGGGGCCCCGTGCAGGCAATGTGCTAATCACGACCACATGGCCCCACGTGGCCCGAACCCTTTTTCTAGGACTGTGAACCGGGACCCACAAAAGTGCTCTGTAACTGGCATCATAAGGACTTGATTTCGCTCGGCCGTCACGGGGCCGTTAAGTGGCAGAGAGTGCGGATCACAAGGAAACAGGCACGGCTCGTCCGTGAGCCCCACACCGCCGGGCTGCAAATATCGGGGGACGGGGGGCGCAGGACAAGCTCTGCCCCACCCACCGGCCGCCCAGACCGAGCAGCAAGCCCCAAACACACTCCTAGAAACCCCATCGCGGACCTCAGCTCTGTGCTGGGAAAACCGGGGTCCCCTGTGTGAGCCCGAAGCCAGGCCGAGCAGAGACGGCGGGAAAGGGGCCAAGACTCAGGCCGAGGGGCGTGGGGTGCAGACAGCTGGGTCCCCGAGAAGGACAGACCTGGGAGAGGCCGGTGTCGGTCCCCCACCTGCTAAGACCCGATGGGGACCCAGGAGGTGGGAGACCTGGGCCTCGGTGACTCGTGCAACCCCTGGGTCGGGGGGGGGGGACCTCGAGTCACCGCCAGTGACCTACAGCCGTGGTGGCACACGGGCAGGGAAGTGTCCCCGGGGGCCCAGGAGCCACTGGTGGCCTTTTCCTCCCAGTGTGGTGCCCTCGCTCTGCAGCCGGGGTCTACGGTGTTGTCACAGAGAGACGCACATGACACGTAAGCCACCACCTCCGAGTGCGTGACTCAGGGGCACGTAGCACGTCCCGTTGCTGTGCAGCCACCTCCTCTGTCTGGTTCCAGCACATTCCGTCCCCGTAGGAAACACATCCCCATGACAGTCACCCGTCCCCTCCCCCAGCTCCTGGCAGCACGCACCCCCTTCCTGTCTGTGGACGGGCCTGTCCCGGACGTGTCACGTACACAGAGTCACACGCTTCACTGTTTAGGGAGCTGCCGTAAAGATTCGCACAGCGGCCGTGACATTCCCGTGCGCCCGGCCCGAGCCCAGGGCTCTGATGTGTCCACGTCCTCGCCAGCACTTGTGACGTTTGCCGTTTGCGTCTGTTCGCTCGTCGCTGCTTGGGCTGCAGCCATCTCAGCAGGAGGAGAAAGGTGGCCCTGCTCAGAAGGCAGCTGTGCCCGCGTCAGCGACCCAAAGAGTTACAGGTCGTGCTGGCTGATGACCCGAGCGATGACACGGTGACAGCCGTGCACAGACCTACGGGGACGGCGTCCCCAGCAGAGGCTGTAACCCCAGGGCAGGAAAAGGCTGCAGCGCAAACTCGGAGCTGGTTCCCAGGCAGGTGGGCAGGGACCGCGGGCTCCCGGGGCCACTTTCTGGGGCCCGCTCCCCGCTCCGACTTCCCACAGCCACGCGCGTCCCCGTCCCAGCTGCCATCGCTACCTTCCCACCCGCAGTGCGTGGTCAGGATGGAGGGGTGCCCAGCCGGCGGGGTCTGCAGGCCGGTCGCTGAGGATGCCGGGGCCGGGAAGCGAGGGCGGTGGCTGCAAAACTCTGTGACACCTGACGCGTTCCACGTGCTGTGGGGATTTTAATCCGCTTTCCCTCCAGGGGCCCCCCAAGCTCACTGCACTGGAGGACTTTTAATCCACTGTGTGACGGCGTAACTTACCCACCACACAGCGTGCGCAGCTTATAGATACAGCGAGGGTATCGAAAGGAATACAGACAGCTGTGCAATCGTTATCACTATCCAGATACGGGCTACTTTCCCTGACGTCCCCAAACACACACACACACACACACACACCCCAAATTTCCTCATTCCACTTTGCAGTCAATCCCCTCAGCCCAACCCAGGCCCGCGCAACACTGGCTGGCATTTTTCTAGCGTTGCCTAGAAATGAAATCATACACACTATGTGGGTACGTCCGTTGTCTTGTCGGGTTTTTCCACTCAGTGTAATTATCCCGACCCTCGTTTGTGTTTCCGTGTGTACCAATCGCAGTTGTATTTGATTGCACGGGGACAATACGACAAAATGCTGGACGTTTGGGCTCTTTCCAATTGGCAGCCTCGATAGAGCTGCATTTGTGGACTTCTGGACGAGTCACCGAACGGACGTGTATTTCCTTTTGTCTTGGGCAAATCTCTAGCGGAGCCAAAATCGGGCAGCGCAACACCTAGAGCACATGACGCGTCGTTAACGATGAGAAACCGTCACACTTTGGCCCCAAAACGGCCGCCATTTTGCATTTCCACCCAGCAGCAGGCGGAGGAGGCTCCTGGCCTCTCTGCATCCTGCCAACACCTTGTCGTATCGATGCATTTGATGGTAGCCATCGTCACGGCCAGCGGAGCACTTGTATTACTTACACACACAGTGTTTTATTTATTACTAATTATACTACTAGATACACACGATCAGGCTGTGGCGGGGCCTGGCTGTGCGTTTAATTTGCCTTTCCCTCGTGACGATCGATGCCGCGTGTCTTTCCATCAGCTCGTGTGCCATCCACGTGTGTTTGATGAAGAACCTGCTCACCCCTATTCTTTCTTTGTTTTTATTTTCTTTTTAAAATCGGGTTCTTGGCCACAACGTGTCGTCTTGCAGATGAATGTCTCCTTGGGCCGGCGTGTCGCAAAGATTGTCCCTCAGGTGACTTTTGAAGACCAAAGTTTCATTCTGTGATCAAATCAAATTGGTCGCCTTTTTTTTTTAAGTGGTTGCGCCATCTGTATCTCACCTAAGAAATCGTTGCGTGGCCCAGGGTCACAAGTAGTTTGTTCACACACCTTTTCTCGTAGTTTTACACTTTTAGTTCATCTGTGAGCCATTTTGGGTTGATTTGGGGTCTAGTATGATGTAAGAATTTAAGTTGTTTTATTATTATTATTATTATTATTATTATTATTATTATTATTATTGATATCCAGTTATTTTGGTGCCATTGGGGGAAAACGTTATTGCATTCAGTTTTCACAAATATTCCCTCAGTTGTGATTTTTTTTTTCACTCTTCTTTTACAGGTTAAAGAAAAACAAAGAGATTCAAAGGAATGACTTGCTTGTCCTGGGTCCCGCCTCTAAGACACGGCAGACGGAGGACATCGAGGTAGAAGCATGTGACCCTCGAGTCCCGAAGAAGATGGGGTTTGGGAGGGAAAGTGGGTGTTTGGTGAACTTAGAGCAGCAGGAAGGGCATGGCAAGTGGGCGGAACAGCCTAAGCAAAGGCGCAGAGGCCGCGTACGCAAGATGGGGGTCCCGGGCGGCAGCACGGGCGGCGGGGTGGCCGAGGCCACAGGAAGAGACGTGGCCCGTGAGAAACCCGTCCACGCTTTGTTTGGGACGCCCGCCCCGTCTGCTTCGGATGTCCGTGTTCTCAGGGATATTCTGATGGTAAGAATTGCAAATTTGTATTTAAAACCAAAAAAACGTTGTCAGAGGAGTTTCAGGGGAGCCGCCTGAAGGGAAAGGCTACCGCGCTGAGGTGACGTGGAATAAATGCCTCTAGAAGGGATTGCGGACCCAACTCGCTGCTTCCACCACCCCGGACAACAACAAAACACAACTTGCAAACAGGGTGCGACCCCGGGGAGCGGAGTGGAATGTGTCCCGTGGTGGGAAAACATGACAGGACTCAGGAGAACGCTTCCTGCGTGGAGAGTAACGCACGCCGAAGACGTGGCTTGCACAAGACACGAGTGTGCTGGAGGGTCTTTGGGAAAATGTCCATTCAGGTCCTCGGCCCATTTTTTTTGTTTTAAAGGTTATTAATTAGTAGCAGCAGTGGTATCGAGTTTATGAGTCTGGTATACGTGTTGGAAATGAACCCACTATCAAAAAAAAAACCACGATGAATGTGAACGGCGATGGGTGTACGGTGGGGACATTACAGGCACCGCCACCCAACCCTCCACGTCACCAGGACAAGGCGTCCGAGGAAACAAGACCCTGTGGTCGACAAGCGCCTCTCCAGGTGGCCGAGCTGCAACGCGAGTCCGACGGGAACCCCTGGGAGGTGGCTGACCCTCGATGTCCCGTCCCCTCGGCAAGGAGGGGCCGGGCCGTGCAGGCTGTCGTACCTTTGCCCAACCACCGCACGGTGCCGTGAAATCTCTCCTCGCCCCCGTTTTATAGCATTCTCATAGTTTTAGGGCAATTAAATAAAACATTTACAAGCCCTCCATAAAGAATTTAAAACTCTTGGAAAAGCGCCGGTGAATTAAGCCATACTTTCCTTGGCGGGAAAGGCGTGGAACAGGGGAAATGACTTAATACCGTCCCCGAAACCACCTAGCGAGTTGGCGAGAGGTCCATGAACCTCCGGCGGGGAAGCTGCAGGTTTTGGAGGTTTTCCGGGGGTGCAGCTGGGCTGCGATGGCCGGCCTGGGGAGGACGCGCGGCTGGGCTGCACCCCCAGGGACCGGGTGGTTTCCCAAACGGCGGCAGCGCGGGGCGGGGTTGGGGGCCCACTCATGCCACCGCCTCCGACGTTGGCCGCATCCCAATTCTTTCTTTATTTTAGAAATCTGCCAATGAAATCAGTGTAAAAAGAGTGCCCCACTCTGGTCTCGATGTGCCCGCCAGGAGCCGTCTATAAAAATGCTTACAGTGGGGCAGCTGGTGAGCTCAGGGGTCAGAGCGCAGGCTCATCACACCAAAGTTGCCGGTTCGATCCCCACGTGGGCCACGGAGCTGCGCCCTCCACCACCAGATTGAAGACAGCTGCTTGACTTTGGAGCGGGTGGATCCTGGAAAAACACAATTAAATTTCTTAAAAAAATGCTCACAGCAGCCCAGGTCTAACATAGTAACACTGGGAATAATCTTATATCCACTGACAGGTGGCTGGATCCGCACATCCTGGGGGGGGGGTCTTCACCCAATGGCACAGCCTAAAGGTGTCCAGATGGGACAGGTACCGTCCGGCAGTGGGGTCGGTGGGTTTTCAGTGGGAAGACGGGGTTCAGGAAAATTACACACAGTGTGAAATGCCCCGTCCCGTGAAGCCAGAGACGCGTCACGCAGAGCGGCGAGGTTAAACTGCGTGACAAAGGACACCCAGGAAAATGTGGAGCCTCACAACCTGTGTGGGGGTCACTTTGGGGGTTTTGGGGGGACGCCTCAGGGCTGGACGGCGGCGACACGGTCGGCTTCCATAACTGTCAAAGTCCTAATGTTTTGAATCAAGGGTGGGGTCACAGGTGGTGTCAGGGGTTAAAGGAAAGCCCTAATCAATGAAAAAGCCACGACGCCACGATTGTATCGGCGTCCCCCACGACCCCTGAAAGCTAAACCTGAGATGATATACGTGAACGCAGACGCCAAAGCTCATGGGCCCAGGAGCCCGACTCCAGGTCCAAGCCCCCGAGGACGAATGAAAACCACGACCATAGTAAGATGTGTCTCGGCTCCTGGGACACCTGCTTGGTTAGCAGACATGAAAACATATCCGTTTGATTGTGATGTCACAAAAATCTTTTTTTTTTTTTTTGCCCAAGAGTCTTTGTCTCCCCCAGTACCTTGAGCATCTCAGCCCATTAAAGGCCCACACACGCATTCCTCCAGGCCTTTGCAGACACCGCCCCCTCTGTGTGAAGTGACGTCCCCAAGGCTGCCTGGCAAACTCCTATTCACCCTGCAAAACCCCACTCGCCCGGCCCCTCCTGACTCATCGTGGTCTGCGTGCAGAAATCAGGCAGCGCTCTTCCTCCCGTGTTTTGCTATCGGCCTGGTCCTGAGGGCCACCCCTGGGGCACAACTCGCTCAGGTCCTGTCTCCCACCTGACCCTTAGCTCCAGGGGGACTGCCCACGGTCAGCAGACCACCCAGCGCCAAGAGTACATGAAGCCGCCCGCGCGTGGTCTGCACGTAGAAACGCTTAAAGACGGGAACGTTTTGGGGACAAAAGGCTGTGGAGGAAACGCTGACTGTGAGATTGGTTCATTTCCTGGTGATGGGACACCAGGGCGGCTTCAGTCTCGCCCTCAAAGCGCTTGCCGGCGCGGAAGGAAAGGCAGAAAGAAGTTTTGCCGTTGCCCAAAGTGGTGCAAACACCCCCCTGCTCCAGGCCGGGCCGCACCCTCCCGAAATATCTGGTGACTGTCCAGCGGTCGCAGCAGCCAGACGTGCTTGCTGTCTGGGGGTTCCCCGTTTCTCGGTTGGGTGGAGAATTCTCCAGGAGCCACCCAACGGCTCAGAGGCGACCGTCAGGGGTCCCCTCTGCCCCACTCCCCCCAAAAAAACAACTTCTCAGGCTGTAAATTGGGCAAACATGAAACTGAGCACTCCATCTGTGGTCCCAGCCGGGCACCTCGTTTCGCGCCCCGATTACGTCGTGAGGGGCGTCCGAGCAGGAAACGGACCACTTGAGGGGTTCAGCATGAGCGCACATGAAATGTGTTTCACGTTAGGCTCTTATACGGACTCAGCCGACCCCCCTCGGCGATCCCCTCGCTCACAATTATAACACAAAGGGCTTTCAGGCCCCGGGTGATTTTAAAGTTTAAACACCCGGCCACGGGCCGGCCGAGTGGCGCGATGGTTAAGAACTCGCTTGGGACGCCAGAGGGCCCCGGTTCGGATCCCACATATGAGGGCCAGTGACACTGCCCTCCACAGCTAAGATGCTGAACAACAGCTCAACCTGGAGCTGGGCTGCCTATGAGTCGCCGGCGACGGCATAGGCTGCAGCCCCTGTGGCAGTGGGTTGCCATGGGCTACCGTGTGTGGCCAGCAGCCAGCGTGAGCGGCCAGCAGCCGCAGTGAACGGCCGTCCAGAAGCCGGCGACTGATCTGCCTCGCCCGGGAAGAGCGCAATGATGGTGCCAACTTGGGCCAGTGAAGCAACGTCCTCCACAACTAGACTGAAGAACAAAACGACAGCAACTTGTCTGTTCCCCTTCCCCCAATTCCCCAGCACTGTTCCCATCCCCCCAATTCCCCAATAAAAATCTTTAAAAAAAAAAAGATAAACACCCGGCCACATACATCGTGCCGGTTACGGAAAAACGAGTCACTAACATCACGCCGTCCACACGCATGGAGTCAGCCACGCTTTATAAGAGGCCGCTGTGGCCCGTGTTGGCGTGCTGTTCGCGTTGCATAAGGCACACTGAAAAAAAATAGAATAAAAAAAAAACAACCAGCTGACTTTCTGGGTGGACGCACCAGGGCGGGGAGTGTTTGCTCTCCGAGCAGCAGGCCCGGCCGCGCGGCTGTCCGCGGCCCGCTCGTGTTGTAGTCGCCGCCCCAGAGCAGAAGCTCAGAGGGCACACCGCGTGTGGCCAGGGTTTGGGTTTGGGTCCCACAAAACACACGTGACCCAAAAGGCAGCCTTTTAACCACTTTTGAGTGCAACAGCTCAGCCGCCTTCAGCACATTCACGGTGACGTGCCAACATGACCTCTGTCTAGTTCCAAAATATTGTCCTTCCCAAGGAGAGCCGTCCCCAGGAGCGGTCACCCCCATCCCCTCCCCCAGCCCCTGGCGGCACGCGCCCCCGTCCTGTCTGTGGACTTGGCTGTTCTGGACTCTCCACGTTTGTGCCTCTCGTGCCCAAAAAACCTGGTTGCTCTTCTTTCTTCCTGTGGCGCTAAGATCGGCTAACGGCCGCCCTCAGGCCCGTCCCCAAAGGCAGTGTCAGCGGCACGAGAAAGTCACGGGACCACCGCGGGCCCAGCGTGTGGGCTCCAGGCCTGGACTCTGCCCCTTTCTCTCTGCGGTGCCCAGAGGCGCCACGTCGCCCAGGCCGCTCGCTGGTTTTCTCTTCTTGTCCCCGTAAGGGCCCAGGAGACATCGGAGCGTGAAAGACGCGTCCTCCTGGTGCTTCATGTGCTGCCCACGGAAAACGGCAGGTGACAGCCTCTGATCCCTGGGCGGGAGAAGCCTGGAGAAGCAGGGTCACGGCGCCCCCAGAACCAGCTACACGGGAGCGAGGGGCAAACGGGGGTTGGATGGGGATCAGACCCAAGTTCACCCACGACGCTCTGACGCGGCAAGGGACCCTTGTCCCCTGGCCGTGGGTGTGTCACCACATTGACACCAGTGGCTGAGAGCTCAGGAGACGCATCCACATCAACAAGCGGACGGAGAGCTCAGGCACCACCGGCTGCTCGTGTTGCTGAGGCCGGGCCTCGTGGTCGCAGCGTGGCTGCCGCAGCGCCGGACATCACACCCTCAAAGGAGACTCCCCAAAGGAAGGAAGGAAAGGTGTGGGCGCCAAGGTGTCCCCTGCCTCTCACACAATGTCCCGCGTCTGCAGCTCAAGGACTAAAAACGGGGTTTGTCTGCTGAGACGGGGCCCCCTCAACCAGGAGAGGTTCTGACTAAGGATGGAGAGGGCGGTGTCTTGTGACAGCGACCCAACCACGGGCTTCTGTGCAGGAAAATTCCGGAAGCTTCCTGCGGGGAGTCAGGGACAGGGCGGGGGCAGGGGTGACAACTAATGGCTCTGGAGTCTTCTTTGGGGGGCAGACGAGTGTCCTGCAACGAGAGACAGGTGACGGTGGCACCCATGCAAATAATATACTAAAGTGAGTTGTGACTTTAAAACAGCTGAGATGGTATGTTTTATGGTCTACGAATCTTATTCCGGTTTTTTACTTTTTCACACACAAAGTAGAGTCCTTTACATCCATTCGTAGGGGACGATTTCCTCTTGTAAGTTGCCATGTTTCTCAGACTTAAAAATAATTCCCATTGTGTGCGTTCTGCCTCCGTCCACGAGCTGTTCTTGTTACAACCGGAAAGTTGGACGTTTTCCTGTGACGTGAGCCTGTTGCTCATCGTCCCACGGACACACGTTGTCAAGGGCCGGCAGGCGAGTCCTTGTCTCAGCGGCGTGTGTTTCTGTCCCTGTTGCACAAACGTCACCTCTGCCCCACCCTCCCGTCCCCGGAGCACGAACGTCGGCCTTCGGTATATTCGTGTTTCCGTGTCCCTTTTTGTGCTGTTCACACGCGTTTGCTGTGATGCTTTGATGCGTGAGGAAAAGCGCAGTTCCTGAATTGAGGCCTCAAGGTTTCCTTCTCTTCCCTGTTAATCTGGGGCGTCGGCTCATGTCGTCACTGTTAGGGCCACGTGAACCCCCACGTCGTCTCTGGCCGCCTCCAATAGGCCGTCCCTGGCCCCACGGGCCTGTGCAGCTTAAATGAAGACGGCTACAAGGACGGCGCGTGACAAAGGCAGGCCTGAGTCCTGAGGGGACCTCCATGGCTCGCGGCCGCCACCCCGGAGACGTGCCCCCCGGAGATGTGCCCCCTCGGAGAGGTCCCCCCCGGAGAAGTCCATGGCCTCATTCTCTTACCAACGTTCCTTGCTTGTCACCCCCAGATCGAGAAAGCTGATCAAAGACACCCCCACCCTCCCCGGATGGAAATTCTTGGGGTGAGGGTGTGGCTGCCTCCGCGGAGAGCGGCCGCATTTGGGTGCCAAGGGAAGGTGTGATATCTTCTCGGGGAGCCAAGTGGCCTTGGGGTTCGCGGTTGCAATAGGCCAGCGAAACATGAGCAGCGGTGTTCGCTCCTCAGACCTCCCAGGTCCGGCCTCGGGAAGGCTCCAGGGTGGCCGTGGGGGCCGTGGCGGGCTTGGCCGGGCCGCCCCAAACCCTCGGAGACTTGGCTCCCACAGCAGATCTGACACCTTGCGGACACGGAGGCTGCGCTCAGCCCGTCCGCTCCTCACAGCCCTGGTTTCTGTTCGTGCCTGGAAAGTGGGGTCTGTCGTTGGGGGGCTGATGGCTTTGCAAGGGACATAACCCTCTTAGGGCGCGGAGAATGGGGGGTGACAAGGACCCCGCTGTGGCGTGGCAACCACTTGCGACAGAGGCAGCATGTGCGTGGGACAAAAGCCACCCTTGCTGTCAGCGGGTGAGCTCGCCGGCCAGGCCTGAGATGCAAATCTGCAGAAGCAAACGGGCAAGGGCGGAGGCGTGCGTGACGTCCAGGGCGGCTGGCGTGGCCCCTCTTGGTGGACGGCAGGAAAGACCCCAGTCCCCCCTCCACCGCCAGGCCGGCCAGGCGCGAAGGCAGTGGTTCGGCCGGGGGCGCAGAAGGGCTGAGCCCGGGACGGGAGACGTGGACAGTGAGGAGGTCACGGTCTGGGGAAGTGTTTTCAGCACAGTCGTTTGCAGGCTCCGTGCACGGATGGCACACCAGCAGGAGGCACCCTGCTCCTCACAGCCAGCGGGCTGCTTATCCGTGGGACCCCGAAAACCCACAGCAAAGCCTGTCCCCTCGGCCGTGCCATGCAGCGTGGGGACACCGGGCAGCCGGTCCTCTGCTGGAAGAACGTGTCGGTGACCCTGCCGGCGCTCCGTGTGTGCAGACAGCTGTGACAACAGCTGGGGACGCTGTCTTTGCCCCTCACCCTCAGGCCTGTGGCCTGGACCCCTGGAGTCCTTGGGCCCAAGCGGGGACGTGCCTTTCGGGGCTGGGCCGGACAGTCAGGCCGGGAGCCATGTCCAGCTCGGCCCGGGCTACACACAGAGGCTGGCCCTCCGCCCTTTGTCCCCTGCAGACACCGCAGCTCACCGTCCACCTTTGCCCTGATGGTGGCAAGGGTGAGTAGGCTCCCCACCAGCTCTGGGGACGCGCCCACCCTTGGGGCCGGTGGCCGGCACCGTGAACCGCGCTGCGTGTGTCCGCCAATCCCGTCTCCCCAACGGCACGTCTCCGGCACGTCGTCTCCCAGGACGGCAACGGTTCAGCGACGGGACCCGCGTCTGTACATTGTGAGCTGAGTGTGTGACGCTGTTTTCGCCGCGGGCCATGTGTCCCCGTGACGGAGGACTTCAGCCGTGTGACACCCAGTGCGGCAACAGAAACACATGCAGAATTCGGCCGGCACGCTCTTTGGGAAGCTGCCTCATTCTTCAAGAACCCCCAACATATCATAGTCGCTTCCCCGTATTCCTGTACCGAGTTCCCACCTTGTCACCCACTCCTGTGATAACAGCGTCGCCATGTAATTTCCTGTCACAGCCGCAGTGACCTTGGCTGAGCGTCCCGGGGGTGGCGAGTGGAACGCTTTGGGCGTTTTCTTTTCTTTCCCTGGTTGTTAGAATCCAAACGTCCGGCAAATGGTGGGGGCCCCGTGGTAACTCCTTGCGTGTTACCAGGGGAAGTGTCTGTGCCCAGGAGTATTTGTGTGATTCCTGCGGAGGCTGTGACAAAGGACCACGAAACCAGGGAGCTTAAAACGGCAGGAATTCATGCTTTCGTGTCCTGGAGACCAGGAGCCTGCCACCAAGTTGTCCCAGGGCCACGCTCCCTCCGGAGGCCCCAGGGGACGGTCCCTCCTGCCCCGTCCAGCTCCTGGGGGCGCCAGGCGTCCCCGGGCGAGTGGCTGCCTCCCCCCATCTCTGCCTCCGTCTCCACGTGGCGTCCCCTCTGTGTCTGTGTCCTCTTCCTCTGAGAACACGAGTCCCACTGCAGTAGATTCCAGCATCGTGAGCTCATGTTAAGCTGCTTACGTCTGTGACAGCCCTGCTCCCAAATGAAGTCAGCGCCGCAGGGACGGGGACCCAGTGCAGCCCCGAAACTTGGGGGTCCCTGGAGGACTTAGAAGGCCTCCCGTCTCAGGCTTTCTCATCCGCTGACTTCCTTGTCACAGCAGGCTGCAGGAAGTGCAAACAGAGCCTGGAAAACGCACATGTTTATGACGCGAACGCAGAGGTTACTCCCCCGCGCGCGTCCGGCCAGGACCCTAGACAGAGGATGGAAACAGAAAGCGGAAGCCGGTGTGTCCTCTGCTCCCCGACACACACAGGCTGCACGGCACAGACAGGTGTGACAGGCCTTCGTCATCCCCGGTCTCAGGCGTGGGCTCCGGGGGACGGGACTGCACGGCCTTGGACGAAACGCTGCAGACATGGCCCAGGCACGGCCGGCGGGCTGAGCACGGGAGCTACGCTCGGCGAGTCAAGTCTCCTTGAACCTGTCCTGTGAGTCCGTCGAGCAAACGCGCAAACAAATCATGAAGCAGGATCGTTCTGTGAGCTTCCTGCCCGTCCGTGCTCCGCCCTGTCGCACAGCCTCGGAGAAGCGTCTGTGGATGGCTTTGCACGCGTGCGGGTTGGAAACAGAAGGGCCTCGAGTGTTTGCGTCCAGCTGAAGGTCCTCGTGGGAAGAAAGAAGCGTGGATTGTCCGGAAGGCTGCAACGGGGGCGCGTGGAGGCCTCCAGAATCCAGGGCTGCTTTTTTGCCAGGTTTTTAAAAATAACTATTTATGAGATCACGTGCGTCAACAATCTAAGTGCCTACGAAGCCGTGTAAGGATGCAGACAAGGGGGTACGTGTGCATAGCCCTTCTACATAGTTACCCGTATTTTCTTATACGTATGCTGTCTAAATGCTCTGGGTAAACATTGAAAATATAGATGCTCTGTTTACAGTCTATCTATGTTATATCTATGTATCCTGTATTATGCTTTGTCACTCTCTCTCCATATATATAGATACCGGCGATGACAAAAACACGTATACAAGCGGGCACTTGGGTCCGTGTCGCTCAAGCCGTCATTCGCCGTCATCAGAAGTGTCTGGACGCCGATGGGAACCGCTCTGAGCGCCTCTTGTCACTGCAGACGTCACACGTGACCTGTATTCATCTTCTGTTATCGGTGTCTATTGAGTGTTACAATTCTAACCGTTTTTTCCTCTCTTAAAATGTGCACCCGCTGTATTTCTATCACATGCATAGCGGAGCATCACTCAGCCATAAAACAGAAAGAAACCCCGGCATTTGCAACGACCTGGATGGACCTGGAAGGCGTTGTGCCAAGTGACCTAAGCCCGACACAGAAAGACAAATACTGAAATACCGGGCGGATTCCTTTATACACGGAACCTAAAACAGTCAAACTCATAGAAACAGAGAGTACAGTGGACGTGTCCCGGGGTAGGGGGTGGGGGGACATGGGGGGACATCGGTCCAAACAGACAAGTGTTCAGGGTTGTAAGAGAGCGTTAGGAACGCTGTGTACGGGGGGTCCGGGGGGGGGGACTCTAGGTAACAATCCTGCTTAAAAAAACACCCAGCTGTGTCGGTGATGTCCGAACAACCCAGGGCTGGGCGCCACCCAGAGCTCAGCCTGGTTCCAGCTCAGGGGGCCCGTGGGACACCAGTTCCGTGGCGGCTGGAGTCCCCATGTAAGGTGACAGTCACCCAGACCCAGGGCCTCGGGGCGTCCCGGGAGGGAGCAGGGACATCGGAGCAACTCGTCTCAAAACGCCAGCCTCCCGCCGGCAGTGGCTGGTGACAACGGCGTGAATCTCGGCACGTGGGCGGCCACTTCCTCCCCCGCCATGGATTTCCCTGAAAATGCAAGTGACAGCGGTGACGTTGCATGTTCTTCTGTCACCCTTTTTCCCTTTACTACAGATCGGCGCCGTTAAACACAAGAGTATGTGGCTGAAGTCCCTGGTGAGTCGATAAACGCTTCCTGGTTGGGATTTCAGGGGACACTTTTTATTGGGAAGGCACGTCGGTAAACGTTTTAGGGTGCTCCTTGGGCGACCTGTTTCCTGGAGCCTTCGGAACTTTCTGGTGAGAAATTGTTTCCCGGCGCTTTCGCTTATCCTCGGGTGCTCATGAAATGCAGCCCGGCATTGCCTGTCGTGTCCCCAAAGGATATCGTGTGACCCCCCGAAGCCATCACAGGCCAACGCAACTCAACCCTACAGCACCCTGGACCCAGCCGGCGTCTCTGCGTCCGCGCCCCTCCAACACACCCACGCTTTATTTCCTTCCTATAAACGGTTTATTTCCCGGCGAGATTGATGCGGTTAATATTAGCTTTCAAAATGACAGATTAGCGTCACCAGTTAATCAGGGCGATTAGCAGATAAATATCTGTAATTCGGTCAGCAGAGTAATTTCTTTTCCAATAACGCGATTTACAAATGCAAGCGATTAAGTAATTAGCTTACATCTCCATAGATTACCGGTCCTCCGAGCGCTCCCCGGCACACGCGCCTGCCCGGTCCCCTGGGTAATGGGGGGCAGCGTGGCTTGTCACCCGCACCCTGCGAGATCTGGGGTGCCTTCACCGCCTCCATCTCCCTGCCCCCCATGCACAACCCTACGCGTGCACGGAGCGAAACTTGGGAAACGGAAAGTCCTGGGAAGTCCCCCTTCTCACAGACGTCCCCCACCGCCCGCAGAGGAATGCGAAGGCTGTAGTGTGCAACGCGAGCGGGGGGGGACAAACACGCAGACGCGTCACTGCTCTGAGAAAGAGGCGCTGAAGCTTCCTGAGAGCTGCAACTGGGACCGTCGCTTGTCTGCCCTTGTGTCTCACACGGATGAAGATCCTGACCGAGACGCAAAAGTGAAAACACAGGTGTCATCACGTGACGGGAAGCACGTGGGGACAAAACCGTACTTGCGTCTTTTGCTCACGAGACAGTAGATTTCTACAAGCGGATTGGAAAACTGGCCGTGTCTACCGACGTCGGACGTATACACCCAACTGACAGGCCACCCAACCCTTCCCGTCCGGGGTGTCATGCCCGAGTCGGGGGAACCCACTGTCCATCCGCGTTGCCGTGGGTGAGCACGTTGGGGTGCGTTCGTGTGATGGAAGACTAGGCACCCCTGAAGAAGGGTGTATTGCCACATGCGACAACGTGGGTGATGATCGGGTATCGCAGACGTACGGATGAGTGGGGACACCAGGCACAAGAGGCAGCACCCTGCCCGTCCCCCGTTACGTGAAGGACCAAGACGGGGCCGGAGGCTCCACGGAGATCACAGGAGAACAGGGCTTTACTTGGGGTTGCTGACACTGCCTCAGATGAACATAGGGGTCTCCTGGGGGACCTGTCGTGTTCGATTGCTTGATCCGGGGAGTGTGTACGTGGGGTAGACACTTGTAAAAATTCCCAGAGCCAGTCTGTATATTTTAGAGTGCGTAGGTAGCGTACATCCACTAAGAAAAAGAAAGCCAGGAGAACAGCGAGGTCCCATCAGAGAGGAAAGCAATTAGGATGTCGTAAGAAGGAAGATAAGGACTGACGCCCCACAATCTCCGAAGCTTCCGTTGGGTTCCAGGGGTTCGCCCGAGGACGGTGCCGGAGCAAAGGGAGGCCCCTTTTGGGAGTAAGGCCTGCTACTGGCAGGACAAAATAGCCGTCACGCTCGACGGAATCGTGTCACAGAGAAGCTGTGAAAGACAACCAGTGCTGGGGGGACCCTGTCGTAAAGAGGAGGGGTGTCTGGCGGCCTGTCCGGGGAAGAGGGAGATGGCTTTTCACCCCTCCTTCCGTATTTTTTTTTTTTTAGCTGAGCCATCCTGCTACCTATTGGCAGCTCAGTGGCTGCTCAGCTCGGGCTGGACTCAAACCGCTGTTGCTCAGAGCTCACACTCTTGAGCGAGCTCTTAACCAACTGAGCCACTCGGCCGGCCCTACTCCTTCCGTATTTTTGATTCAATGGCTTCTCCATCTCAGCCGTTGCTGCCAGCTCAGGCCAGTGTAGGGAGGTTGACTCGGGGAATCTAGAACAGCCTGCACACGCGATCAACAAAGTACATTCGCCAGGATGTGGCGTGACAGTGACAGCTGTGAATCCTCTCAACGTAAGTGCCCTTGCAAAGCCACAGCCGTCCGCCTGAGGCGAACTCAGCCACCCAGCTCCCAAGATGCAGGACGCCGTGCCCAGCCCGGCTCTGCCCTGCGTCAGGGACCATGAGCATGCTGGGCCGAGAGGTGAGCGCGGCCGGGGGAGACGTGGGGAGGGCTGCCGTCCTCAGGTTCTCAACCTCGAGGGCCTCGGTGCACAGACGTGACGTAGGCGAGTCTCAAAGCGTTAACCCAACCCGTGTCACGCAGGCTTCTGCAGAGAAACAGAGCTCATAGGATAGATAGAGTGAGAGAGCTGGAGATGATAGATAGATAGATAGATGCATAGATGATAGATAGATGGATAGATAGATAGATAATGATAGATGATAGATAGATGATAGATAGATGGACAGATGATAGATAGATGATTGATAGATAGATAGATAGATAGATAGATAGATAGATAGATAGATAGAAGATAGATAGATAGATGGATAGATGATAGATGATAGATAGATAGATACATAGATACATAGATAGATGATAGATGATAGATGATAGATGATAGATAGATAGATGATAGATGATAGATGATAGATAGATGATAGATAAATAGATAGATAGATGATACATAGATATATGGATAGATGATAGATAGATAGATGATAAATAAATAGATAGATAGATAGATAGATGATAGATAGATGGATAGATGATAGATAGATGATAGATAGATAGATGGATAGATGATAGATAAATATATAGATAGATAGATAGATAGATAGATAGATAGATAGATAGATAGATGATAGATAGATGGATAGATGATAGATGATAAATAGATAGATAGATAGATGATAGATAGATAGATACATAGATAGATAGATGATAGATAGATGGATAGATGATAGATGATAGATGATAGATGATAGATAGATAGATGGATAGATGGATAGATAGATAGATAGATGATAGATGATAGATAGATGATAGATAGATGGAAGATAAATGATAGATGATAGATGATAGATGATAGATAGATAGATGATACATAGAGATGGAGATAAATATAGACTTAAGCATAGAGGTAGACAGATAGATATCTCGAAACAGACTTATTATGGCGGATTGGCTCATACAATCACGGATGCCGAGCAGCCCCACGGTGCGCCGTCTGAAAACTGGAGACCCAGGAGAGCCGGCAGGGTCAGCTCCAGCCCAAACTGGAAGCCCTGCGACCCAGGAGCACTGACATCGAAGGGCAGGAGAAGGTGGACCTCCCAGCTCAAGGAGAGCGCACGCCCGCACTTCCTGCACCTTTGGCTCTAGCCAGGCCCTCACCTGATTAGACGAGGCCCACCTGCCCAGGCGAGGGCCGTCTGCGTGGCCCCGCTCACCGACTCCAGTGCTGAGCCCTGGGGCACACCTAGAAATCACGGTTAACCAGGTACCTGGGCCTCCGTCGGCCACATGGAGGTGACGCACGAAATTCAGCGTCACATAACCCCGTGCTCCGGAGCTAAGCACCCCAAATGAGAGGGAGGTGAGCCTGTAGGAGAATTTCGGTGGAGACCCTCACAGCCCTAGGAAGTGACGGCTCCCCGGATATTACAAGAGGTTGGCTGTTAGACGAGCCACTGCGACGTCTCTGCCTGCACCAGAGGGGACGTGGGGCAAAACCGTGACAGGCAGACACGCCGTGTTGCTGACTGTGCCCTTTGCACCGTCTAGCCGGGCTACAGAGCGTGTCATGACAAAGGTCCCCAACAGACGCACAGATGACAAGAGTGCGGGAGACGCGGGGGAGCGGGACAGATGTGGTGCCGCTCGCTGGGATGCCCAGGGAACGGTCCTTCCTGGGCGTCAAGCCTCCGGGCAGAGATAAGAAGACGCGGCGAGGTGACAGCTCTCCGGGGTTGTGGTACCAGGGCTCCTGTTTCAAAGCCTGGAATGCGACGTGGGAAACCCTGTGTTTTCCAGAAGATCAGAAAACGATTTAACTTGGAGCCCATCCAAACGCGAGCCCGCGCGCTCTTGCTGGAGTGGCGAGGTCCCAGCTCACAGCGGCAGTCGGGGCAGATGTCGGCGGTGACGGGCCGTCACCGATGCCGTTGCTTGAGCATCAGTGGGGACGCGCGTCCGGTGGCCCCGTGTCCGCTGATTAATATGGGCTTCCACGTGCATTCCGAGAGCTCCGTCCCCGAGTGTCTGAGCACCGGCTGCAGTTTCCGTGGTAACCGCCTCGAAGCACATGGAGCCCGGCTGTTCCCCGCCCCTCCGGCTGCCTGTGTAACACGCGGGACAGGCGCTCGGGCGACTCCGCACCTCACCTGTCAGCACCCGCCGCACAGCCGTTTGATCATCCCAGCCGCCCGTCCCGCCAAGACCATTCATTTGCTGATCACAGAATCGTGCTAATTTAGTCAGCTACGGAGATCCTAGGGGAGCCGGACGCCTAGATCTGCCAGTTATCTGATTTTTCATCTCAAAAGTGAACAGACTCGAGTGGTACGGTGTGGAAGGAATTATAGATCTACTTATTTCCAGCAGCCGCGGAGCCCCTCGTGCTCAGGATGACAGGTTGCCCACCATCCCACACTCGAAACACGGCTCTGAGCTGTGCCTCCCGCTCCGGCTGCATGTTTCAATTTCCCAAGGAAGCGACTGCATGAAACATTCTTGTCACGGGCTGAACCGTGTCCCCCCCCCCCCAAATCCATAGGCTGGAGCCCAGGCCCCCAGGACCTCAAGATGGGGCTGTGTTTGGAGACAGGGCTTTAAAGAGGTGACTAAGGTGACATGAGGTCACTAGGTGGGCCCTGATCTAATAGGACTGTGTCCTTATAAGAAGAGGAGGTGAGGACACAGACACACACAGAGGGACGGCCATGTGAGGACACGGGGAGCAGATGGCTGGCTGCACACCCAGGAGAGAGGTTTTGGGGGGGACCAGCCCTGGGACACTGGATCTCGGACTCCAGCCTCCAGGACTCGGAGGGAATAAATGTGTGTTGTGTCAGCCACCTGGTCTGAGGGACCTTGTTATGGCCTCCCTAGCACATGGATACAACCTGAAATTTTTAGATGGGATCTACCATTTGTGAACTGAAAATAACAATATGAGTGGAGTGCATGGCCTCTTTTTAAAAGTCTATGTATGATTTCAATAACTAATAGTAGATTGGGGAGGTGTCTAACCAGTAGGATGGAGGAGTCCACGCCAACGGGACAGGTGTGTCCCAGGAATCCCGTGGCCACCTCAGCCATCCTGTGTGTCCCTTGAGCCAGAACACTCGCCACCGTATTGACCTGGGGAGTGACGCAGACACAGCAGGAAGTGGACGGTGGTGTCTGCTGGTCAATGTGGTTACGGGACAGTCAGTGCTTTGCCTTCCCACTAGGCTGGCCCGTGTGGCTGTACTCACAGCCGGAGACCCAAGAAGAGATGGCCAGTTTCTCCATCAAGTGTGGGCAGGGTCCAAGGAAGTGCTAACACCCCTTCAAGATCAACTTCTGGCCCAGGTGCTGTCAAGATTGATAAAACCCCACCACCACCATCACCACCACCACCTCCATCACCACCACCATCACCATCACCACCATCACCACCATCACCATCACCATCACCATCACCATCATCACCACCATCACCACCACCATCACCATCACCATCACCACCACCATCACCACCATCACCATCACCACCATCACCACCATCACCACCATCACCACCATCACCACCACCACCATCACCACCATCACCACCATCACCATCATCACCATCATCATCACCACCATCACCATCATCACCACCATCACCACCATCACCATCACCACCATCACCACCACCATCACCATCACCACCATCACCACCACCACCTCCATCACCACCACCATCACCACCATCACCACCACCACCATCACCATCACCACCATCACCACCATCACCACCACCATCACCATCATCACCACCACCACCACCATCACCACCACCATCACCATCACCACCATCACCACCACCACCACCATCATCACCACCATCACCATCATCACCACCACCACCACCATCACCACCACCATCACCACCATCACCACCATCACCATCATCACCATCATCACCACCATCACCACCATCACCATCACCACCATCACCACCACCATCACCATCACCACCATCACCACCACCACCTCCATCACCACCACCATCACCACCATCACCACCATCACCACCATCACCATCACCACCATCACCACCATCACCACCATCACCACCACCATCACCATCATCACCACCACCACCACCATCACCACCACCATCACCACCATCACCACCATCACCACCACCACCTCCATCACCACCACCATCACCACCATCACCACCATCACCACCATCACCATCACCACCATCACCACCACCACCACCATCACCATCACCACCATCACCACCATCACCACCACCACCATCACCACCACCATCACCATCACCATCACCACCATCACCCGAACACCCTGTCTCAGTTTGCCTACGCCCTCTGTGCTGTTGAGACAGCCTGCATGGATGGATTGTGTCTTTTCCACCAGTCCTGTCACCTGCTGCGCGTCTGCAGATGGCCTGAGGGTTTCCTGGAACCAGGCAGGAGGGAGTGGAGCTAAGAAGCCCAAGTGGTCGGTGGCTTTGCCTGTGACATGGGAAGATGGGGTCCCAGGGAAGACAGGAGGAGCTAGAAGGTGGCTGACAGGTGCACCGCCCCCTAAGACGCCATCTTTGGATTCGTCTCACCCTGAAAAGTTCCACTCGGACACGGCGCTGGCCACCTGGGAGAGCTACTGAGGAAGAAGATGGTGGCTGGGGCAAGGGCCCGCTCCTGGCTGGCAGCCTACATGGGATCCTGCAGTCCTGAGCACGGGCCACCCCACGGCGGCCCCACAGGCAGCTGTCCTCCACACCTGGTGCCCGGTGGGCGAGGGGGGTGCCCACAAGCCCCCAGCGCCCTCCTGGCCCTGCCCTTCTGCACACGGCACACGTGGCCCCAGGTGCCTCATTCTCACGTCTCTTTATGGGGGTCCTGGGCCTCGGTCTTTCCCGGGCACCCCTGCTGAGACCCCCTTAAGGGGACGAGGGCCCTGGAAGCCCCTTCCTCGGCCCTGAGCCCCCAGCACTGTTGCATCCTGGCCTGTCCCGCTCTCCGGCTGCGTGGCCCCTGGACTCTGAGTGGCTGGAGCCTTTCTGGGGGGGTAGTGGACGACCGCCACGGCTGCACTGGTTCACCTGACCTTTGACCTACGTGCCATCTCACGAGGGAACATGGGACGGGGGACTTGGCACCTTCCCTCCGGCCTCTGGCTCGCGCTGCAGCCGTAGTGATGAAAGGCTGAGCTGAGAGTCACCTTTATTTCGGCTTCTTGTTGCTTTCAGGGGCCTCAGCTGAGCTCCCGACGGAGGGTTACGGTCCTCCGTGATGACCCTCTGTTGCTCTGGACCACGTCGGTCCCCATGAGGCAGGAATGGGGCTCCGTGGACGGCGTTCGGGACGCCAGCAGCAGTTCCTTCCTTGCACCTTGGACGTCAACTTACAGGCTCTCCCAGCTCCTGGGGGACAGCGGCTGGGGGTCCTGCAATTTGACTCACCTGTGACCTTAAGTGCCCCCCACGCTCCGTCGCAGGAGGCTGACCCCACCTGGCACATTTTCAGCTGCGTGACGGACAGCTATGTGACGTGAGCTTGTTACGGGACCATTATCATCCAATTTCATTTCCTTTTACCTCATTGCATTTATTTTATTTAACTTCATGTCATTTATTTCACTTCATTTCATTGATTTCACTTCATTTCATTGAGCTTATTTCATTCCATTTCATTTTATGTGCGAACGTAGGCTGGGGACTGGGCACGCTCGTGTCAGGCAGCTAAGGGACGAAGCCTGGTGACACTGCTCACGGCTGGCACGGCCCGCCCACGCCGGGAGGCCCCACCTCCGACTGCGGAAACGGGGAACGCTGCACCCCGCCTTGCGAGGGCGTGCCCCTGACCTCCCGGACTCAGCTGGAATGACCTTCCCCACGCAAGGCTCTTGCTGGCGGAGAAAGCACATCCAACGCCTGTGTTTGCACCTCTGCCCTCTCACGAGCGGGAAAACATCCTTTCTTGCCGATTTCCAACCGGCCGAAAAGCCCAAGTGGGATTTGAAAGAGCCAAGTCATAAAAGGAAAGGAAAAGGTTGGGGTGAGGATTAGAAAACACGAAACGCTGTTTGGCGGTGTGGCCGTGAGACGCTCCAGGAGGTCTCCAGGGTTCAGCTCTCAAATCTGAAACACGGGGGGCGGAGTCCCCCGTTTTCTGTCTGCCTTGCTTCTAGGCACCTACCTGTCGGGGTGGCCCACGTAGCCCTGGTGCGAGCACGTCCTGAGAAAGCCCAGTGGGACCCCGGGGTGTGACACCAGCTTCGGGCATCTGGGCCCATCCGGGGGGGCAACCCCTGCAGGCGCCCCAAATCTGACGTGCTTTCTGCGTTGCTCCGCGTGACCGCGTGTCCCCGTGGACAATTTCTGCGGGAGAACAACCCAGGGTTTTACCACTGCGTTCCCCTATTTCCACCCAAGCAACTTGGAGTCAGGAGTTCCCTCGGCGCCGTCTGGCTTTCAATAGTCAACGTTCCGTGTCGTAAAACGTGAGGCTGAGCGGCTTCAAAGCCTCCCATTGCATCCCGAGTGGGACGTGGCTTAGAAAAAAAATAAAGACAGAAAACCCCGAGGCCCGGAGGCCGTCAAATTCGCCACGGGAGAGCGTCCATGGGTAGAACCCTTGTCCCGTAAGGTTTGCCATGATCTCCCTCAGAGAAGGGCCGGGCTGCGCGGGCCGGTCCCACACACGGCACCGTTAGTTTTATGATGTCGGGTATCTGTTGGGTTTCGCAGGTCAGGGTTCGACAGGTGGAAAGCTCTGTGGGCACGTGTGTCTGGGATGGCCCGACAATTAACTGGCTTGACGACTGTTCAAAATCCTTCCAACCTCGTCACCTGCCTTGATTCTCAGACACCCGGGGCCGGTGCGGGGACCACAGGACGTGGCTGCCACGCTGGACACACAGCCCTTGAGGCATCACCGCCCGGTCGCCCTGGGGTGGGGGTGCTCCCGGCTCTCGCTTCATCTCCGTATCAATCGACCCATTGTCTCCAGAGCCGGCGATGAAAGGAAGCCTGAGAAGGCGCCCACCCAGAAGCTCGCTGTGCTGTGGAAACCCTGAGCCACATCGTTAAACCGTGACGCCCAAGGCCCGAGCGGTCCCGTTTCCACACGGCTCCCACGCACGGCACCGCACGCTGAGTCATCTTCAGAACAGCCCGTTGTTGCCGGGGGACCGGCCGGGGCCGGGCGGATTCCTGAGTTTTACGGCCCTTCTAGCCGCGCCCGCTCGCTGTGTGGCCTGCCGGGCTGCTGTCTGTCTCCGCGTCCGTCCAGAGGAAAACGGGCCACCGGGCGGGGCCGCCCACCCACCGCTCTGCCTACCTCACAGCCGGGCTGGGTGGGGACAGTAACATCTGCCATCTCAACCCCAACAGCCACACCCCCCTTTTTCTCCCAGATGGGTTGGGGCCCCGCCACATCCCGGACCTTCCAGGGTTCGCCCAGAGTCAGCCGGGCACCCCAATCCTCGTGGTCCCTCCCCCGACCGAAATGCCCCCGGCGTCCCCGCGTCCTTGTCACGCCTCCGAGGAATGCATCTCTGAGCCCGCTCTGAAAGCTCTCCCCAAAATCTGCCCCCTGCCCATTATGGAAGCCTGGACCCCTGAACGTCTGATCACCTCTGAGGAATTGGGGGTTTTGCTCTTTGTCACCAGGCCGACTCTAGGGACACATGGAAACGTCTTGAAGGTCCTGAAAGTTTGAGGCCCCCCCGGCAGAGGCCCCTGAAGTCACATGGATAGAGCAACAGTCGTATCAGCGTCCGAAAAACGATGCGATGCAAGTGGGGAAGTGGGGGTGACGTTAGGGGCATGCATTTGGGGACAACGCCTACGTGACGTGAGACAGAAGGCGCGTGTTGTGTGTTTCCCAAGCGACTTTGTCCCCAGCCACGCGTTTCTGAAACACTTCCTTCTTTTTTTGTGGCACGAGAATAAAGAGCCAGCGTGAACGGTGAAAACTCAGGTGAGCAGACGCAAGGCAAGGAAATCGCAGGCGGAACACGGGACGCGATCGGTATCCAGTTGCCCGAGGGCAGGGAGGGTTCGGTTCAAAAAGGGGGTGCAGATAGCAGCTCCCCGGCCAGCGTGTGGACATTAGAAGCGGGCGTCCCCCCGGTTGTGGGGAAACCGTGAGCAAACCCAGGCACTCAGAGCAAGGCCTGGGTCACACCGCCTGGGGCTCCCACTTGTTTTCCGCCTCTGTCCTCGAAAAAAGGCCCCTGGAAACCATGGGAAGTCGCCAGGCTCGGGATCAGAGAGCAGAATGGTGGCTGCCGGGGGCCGGGGAGGGGAAACGGGGTGCTGGTGCTCCCCGTTATGCAGGATGAGCCTTTTCTGGACCTCGGCCGGCCGTGCAACCTGGCGCCGGCCGCTGATCACGTTGCCCCGTGAGCTTCCAATTTCGTTACGAGGCTAGAACGCAATCTACTTGCCATAAAGGAATATTGCAATTTTACGACCTGCCTTTTTCCCTCAGAGCTATAGGAAACGTATTTTTGAGTGTTTAAATTAAAAGAAAAAAGAAAGGCAAGCCAGAGAATGTGTGGTTTGAACCTAAGAATCGTTTCGCTGGGATCCTGGGGGACGTGAGTGACGTAGTGACGGGTCAGCGTGTCACCGGGGGACGGACGGGGGGACGAGGGGCCGCGGAAGGCGGCACTCACTTGCCTTGTCTTTATTTTTTTGTTTTAATACTTTTTCCCCACCTGGCACCAGACTTATCACCATATTATCGACTCTATTCCCTACACTCCCCCACGGCAGCCTTGTCTTTTCAAAAAGGCAAAATCAGGATTTTCTTCCTGCCTAAGCGACAGCAGAGATCGGTGAGCCACTGTCACCTGCCTTTTCCTGTAAAGGCCGTGTCTTTATAACGAATGTTGATATTTGTTCATCAGGGCATTCTTTTTTTTTTGCATTCATTGTGTTTAAAATCATTGCATTCAAGTAGTATTTGTGTTATGAGGTTTGGGAGCCCCCCCCCTAAAATTTTGTTCCCCTGGCGCCTGCCCCACTGGCCTCACCTTAGCACCAGCCCGGTGAGTGACAACCAGGTCTGCGCACCTCCCGTCCCCAAAAAAGTCAACCTGGAGCGCCCACCTGTGCTGCAGAGCGAGCGTCCCCGTGGGCTGGGGTGGCGGCTGTTTGTGACCAGGGACTCCGGCTGCCATGACGACCGGCCGGACATCGCGCACGGTCGCCCCTAATCAGGCCGCTCGCTGGCTACACGTCGATGCGTCCGATGACGTTTGCACCTGTTCATTGCTTGTTAGCCCGTCTGTCACGCTGTCCCAGGAAGGGTGAGCGGGCGTAGCCCAGGTTTTAAGCGACCAAGTCACGATTTCCACTGGCGCCCGATAAGTGAGTGAGTTAGGAGACCCTCGCTGTCCGTTCACGAACTCAGCGGGGTCGTTGTGGCCGAGGCGTTTCTGAAACATCTTCCCCTCACGGACTTGGCCGTGGAGAACACGGAGGCTGGGCCTCAAAACGCAGCACCGTTTCCGGCAGTGTCTCTGCAGCGGGGACAGCGGCGCAGGTGGGTGGCTTCTCGTAGCATCCCGGGCACAGCGGAAGGACACGCTCAGGGCAAACGCTGGGGGCAACTGAGCCAGGCTCTGCCAGGGGCCATCGGGCTTCCTGAAATCACGCCACGTGCATTCCAGCTGGGAAAACGGGATATGGGAAAGCATCGTGCATGCACATAGATTAAATGACACTGAAGGGGTTTTCTGTCTGTTTTGGGGGGGGGGTCAGATTGCTCATTTTAAAGCTGAAAAGTCCCCGTCGATCTTTGGCTGCCTGCTGCGGGCCCTGATGGACGTGGGACGCCCGCTGCATGCCGCCAGCATCACACAGGCCGGCAGATGGCCGTGGCCACATGCATGCCCTCCGACGCCGTGTCAGGCGTGTGCACCTCGCCTCTGGGCTCCGAGGAACGGAATCCACACGTGAGGATGTGACTGGGCCCTCAGCGAGCACGGGGACGAGCCGTTCCCAGCTGCATACTCCTGAGGCTTCGTGCCTAAGGGAGCGGCGACCGCGGGTCATGGGGGCGACCCCCGAGCCACTCAGCTGCAGCCCTGTCGTGGGAGACGGGGCCCGTGTCCCTGTTCCGCGCCCGCCGGCCCCTCGCTGGCCCCAGGCCGCGGGCTGCAGCAGATGGCACCCTGAGCACGGCGGCCGCCCCTGCAAGGCGCGCTCTGCAAATAGAGACCACATGTGGCACAGCCTTTATCTTAACAAGCACAGGTCCCGATTAACCCGGAATTTGTAGTCCTCCAGAATTAGCTTGATTTAGGTCTGTCTCAACAACTAAGCCAACTTTAAAAATTACATGCAGAGGAGAGAGGCGGGGGCCTGGGGGACGCAGGAGGGGGAAATTCGGAACACATGGCCGGGGCCTTATTTGTCGAGCAGACAGAAACACCCATTAGAATCACAGCGATTTGCCAGACCGGCGGCGACCCTTTGAACGCCGTTCGCGATGGCTGACTTCTGCCCGGCGTGCGTCTCCCCCCCACCGTCCCCGAAGCCGCCCCCCCCAACCCCGCGTTCCCGGGACTGTGTCGCTGGCCCAGCTGGGCAGCCCTGCCCGCTCCGTGGCGGGCAAACGGGGCCGCAGCCCAACGTGTCTGCAGCACAAGGAGAAACCCGAGACCCCGAGCACGTCCACCCAGAGGAGACTGTAGCAGGCGCACAACAGCACGCGTCTGCGGGGACTAGAATAGATACAGACGTTGGGGGGACAGCATCCCCTGGTGATTAAAGATTTTCTGGGAGAATGTAGACCATCAGGGCCCCTCGCCGCTCCGTCCAGCGTTTACGTCCGAGGTGGGTGGACACGCGTGTGGACGGCAGGCTGGTGGTCACCAGTTCCAGGGGGGCTGTCCACCCCCGGGGTGGGGGCCGCACGTCCGGCCCGGTTTCTCGGGGCCCCCACAGGGCACGCTCGGTCACTCTGACGGGAATTCCTGGGGTTCCCTCGGCCCACGCGCCCGGCCCGGCTGTGGGTGCCTTTCCCCCAGCACATGGGGACAAAGGAAACGTTCCCTGAGGGAGATTAATAAAAAACAAACATCTTGTGATGGGATTAAAACATGAAACGTGCCTGCGCTGCACATGCTGGGCTCCGTCTCGGAAATGTGAAAACGGATCAACGGCCCCGTGAACGTTTTGGGGGGGACGGTGGCGGGGGTCGGGGGGGAAAGGGCCCAGCAAGCCAGAGCCTATCATTTCTTGCTTCATAAAGAATTTCATTTAAACCCCGAACCTTTTGATAGGTAATTATAGGCAGGAAGCCAAGCACATATGAATTTTATATTTATGGTCCGTACCGAGGTCACCCTTGAAATTCCAAAAAAAAAAAAAAAAAAGGAAAAGCTGCCTTCAGAAATACGTTGAGTGTGTCGTTTGCAGTTTAATTGCATTTCCTCCCCCTCTGGTGAGGCACGGCCGGCCGGCTACAACAAAACAGAACAGATGTTTCACGGGACAGGTCGGGGCATCCGGGGGGCCGCGCGCACGTCCCCCTCTGCCATCGCCGCCAACGGCACGGCCGGACAGCCAGCCCAGGCGGCCAGGAACGCTGCTCCCGTGACGTCTCGATCGCCTGCCTCCACCTTCTTCTTGTCAAAGTTCACGCACTTGACTGGGGTTCACTAAACGGTTTATTAAAATCGTGGGACGACGAAACGTCCCCGTGCGTATCCATAGGCGTATCTGTGTCCCGATGGCACCTGGGCCGTGTCCACGGCGTGGCCCCCTGTGTGTCCTCAGCTGCCCTGGCCCTTCTCCCCGCACTGCGACGTCGGTCCTTTGAAAGCCGCCCACACGTGTGCCATCCTGTGGAAGCACCACGAACCCAACAGGGCCGGCCACTGCCTGGCACGCGTGGCGTGCACCTTCGCCCCTGCCAGCCCGCGTGGGATCGGCCAGCAAAACTTCCCACCCACGGCTGAAGCTCAAGTGTCAGCAGGGTGGCCTCAGGGACCCCCTGAGCGTCCTGGGTGCATGGGTGTCCGCCCGGTGACAGGTTGTCCTGCTTCTGTCCATCTCGGCGGGCGTGGGACGGAAGGCTTCCTGCGTGGGGCTGGCGGCTCGGAGCCGGATGAAGGGGGACGTGGGCACGGCTCTGTGTGCGCGCTGGCCCGTCCTGTGCGTCCTGCTGCCCTTGGCGGCCACCAGGCCTTTATGTCAGCGTCACGCCTCCTGGAACCCTGCTCCCCTGCCCGGAGCCTGCTGTGCAGACGGCCGCATCCTCAGCCTTCTCAGGCGCCCGTGCGCTCTTGTCACTGACCCGTGTCCAGCCGGCGGTGAGGTTCAGTCGCTTCTCCCAGCACCGTTGGGACCACCGTGCTCCTGCATGCAAACCCACGGCTCCGTTTCAACGTGTGTGTTGTCACTGTGTTTTTAAGAAAAAAATCCTACATTTTTTGTGACTCCTCAATAGGAAATGTCAAACGCGTGGGGCGGGCGGGGGAATGCAACGATTTTAGCGAACGGCGCGTAGCTGTTGCTTGTGTTTTACTCAGCTGAGACGTACTCTCCGGATCGAAGGGCGGGGGGAGCCTTTTTTTAGGGGTTCCCGTGTTTCTACCGAGGGCTTTTACCAAGAGACGGACGGACCCGATCGCAAACCGCCGTCTCCCAAGAAGGCGTTGAGAGAAAAGCAGCAACTTGCGAGACGCAAGCGGGGGTCCCCTTGTTTTTGAAGAAAGTATGTCCGTAATATTTACTGAAGCCGAACATTCTCTTTTGATTACTTGCCATTTTGTCTCCTGCCCTTTGCCTTTTTTTATTGGGGAACGTTATCTTTGATTCGAAACAGCTCTTTCCGTATTAATGGCGGTTTTTTGGGTTTTGTTTTTTTTTTTGGTGAGTAATGTATTTTCCACATGTTTCCTCATGCTCCCTTTAATTTTGTATATATTTTGTGACACACAGAAGTCTTGGGCCTTTTTTTTTTTATGGAACGAATTAGAAAAACCACCTTTGTCACATCATAAACTCTCTGCGTATTTCTTCATTGTCATGGATCTGTCTTTTCACGTGCCAGTTCCTTACAGCTCTCGTTTTTTCTGTGTCTTTATAAAGGGTTTTATTGTCTGCTAATGTATGTTCGTTCTCTCGCTTCACCCCTTTTCAAGAACCGCTTGGAGGCTTTTTTCACCCATTTACTCTTCCAAAAACGTTTTTTGGAATCGTTCTACTGTTTCCAAACCTTAAAAAAAAGGGATAAGGCCCATATTTTCATTTGGGAAATACTGACATATTTACAATATGAAACCTTTACATCCAGGAATGCAACCAGCATCTCCGTTTCAATATTCTTTTATGGGCACAAGTAAAATGTCACCGTTTTTCTTCTCGATAGCTCCAGGACGTTTCTTATAAACTTGATTCGAGGCATTTTACAGTTTGCTGCAAGGACAGCTTTCGACTGCGATATGGTTTGCGTTTTGCGTCCGTTTCTCCTCTTTTCCTTACTATTATTTTTGCAAAACAGTTATTGGCTTCCGCTTGTCTACTTTCGTGTCATCCGTCCTCCACGAAATCCCTTGGTAGCCTCAGGATTGCACGTTTTCTTGTTACGTATCTCCTTGCTGCCGAGACGGCAATGGTTTTGCCAGTGACGGGCACGCACGTGTCTGGCCTCTGAAAATTAGATTTCTTCCTTGTCTACCGTCCCGGCCCGTTGCACCGCCGGGAAGCCACTGAGCCATTTTCACAGTGTGACGACAACCGCTGTCATGATGTGAACCGTTTTCCAACAGCTCAACTCTAAGGGCATAGACCAAGTGCACCTTACATCCCCATTTCACAGGTCCCTTTCTGGATGCCTGTCACCCATTTCTGGTCTAGTAACAGTCACACTACGCGGCCTTTCTCCCCGTACCAGCCCTTCCCGGCGCCTGCGTCCCGGTCCCCGCGTGCATCGATTCCTTACCTCCCAGCCCCATTAACAACCCCAAGGCAGCTCTGGGGATGCTCTGGCCCCGCACGGCACGGCACGGCACAGCCTGCCAGACCCACCGCACACCCCCAAGCGCCTCGAACCTCTCTTGGGAGCTCAACGTTGCCCTCCACCTGTCGTCAGCCCACGTCACCGCCGTTCAGAAAGGCGCGCCATCTGCACAGGTGTGCCCGCCCCCCCCCACGCCCCGTGCCAGCCACAGCACCCGCCGCTGCACGCCGCTTGTCACCGCCACCCGCCTGTACGGCCACCGGACACAAGAACAGCCCTCGGACGGCGCGTGGTGTGCTGCCTCCCAAACTGCTCCCTGAAGGGGACCCGCCGTGGAAGGCGGGGAAACTGAGGCACGCGGCCGCCTGCGTCGGGTCCCACGGTCTCCATCGCGGCTCCGCCACAGAATCGCCGGGGGAGTTTGTGCAAAGACGGACACACCCAGGCGGACGCACGCCAGCCTCCCTGGAGGGGACAGCTGTGGGCGCGCCTCCGAGGCCCAGGCGTCCCCTGTAAGGGGATAAAAACTGCTCCTTCATCTTCTCTGGGTCCCTGGCTGGGCCTGAAAATTCTCCTGAGAAAGGCAGGTGGACAGAAGCAAAGCATATGCGCTCACTGAGTGTCCCTCGCCCGCCACCCGGCAGCCTGGGAAGACACCGGCCTGAGGATTTTCTGCCGGGTTTGAGGCAGCGGGGACGGTGGCAGAGGGACTCAGTATATCAAGGTGCCTCATTTGGGGGGGTGCCCTGCACCCCGTCACCACCGTGGGGCCAGGCTGAGAAGCCGCAGGTTCCAGGAGGCCCCGTCAGGCGCAGCGTGGTCCTATGTTCACCCTGTTCCCCTCAGTGCCTGTGACACAGTGGACACTCAACAAATACGCATCGAACTAAACGGCTCCGTGAAGAGCCAGCTCCCCACTGTCCGCCGTCCTCCGCTCCCGGCCAGCTTGAGTCCCACGAGCGCGGGTTCGCAGAGCTCTCAGCGTGGTTAAAATGCGGACGCACCTGGCCTCCCTCAGGTGAATAATACGCTCGTGGTTTTCACTGGGAAGATGCCACGCGCGGTGAGGGTTTGCAGCGCGTTGGACGGTTTTCCCGGGAACAGGCAGGCACGCGAGACGCCGCACCTTGGAATCTGGGTCCCGGACAGTTTCCTGGCTCCGCGATGATGCGCTTTCGATGGCCCCGTGGGAGCTGATGGGGTGACGGCCGCCAGGTGATCGGAATTCTTTGAAGGCCCATTTGAGTTGCACCAGCTGCGACTGGAAAGGAGGGAAAAAAAAAGGCGTTTAGAGCAAATGACTATCCGAGGTTTCTGATTGTGTGTCAATTATTCTGGAGTCAGGGATGGGCCCGAAATCATTTCTGCAAAGCACGCAGCCCACGTGTGGCCTGTTCCCTGGTTTTTCGGCATCCCCCCGCCCCCCTGCCTGGGCTGGGGGTCCCCTCTGTCACCAAGAAGAAAGGGTACGCAGTGGGGGGGCCATCAGGCTGAGCCCGGGCGACCCACTGCTGCTAAAAGATGCCCACCGCCTGCAAACAGCACTGCTGATATCCAAGCGTCTCTTTTGACACCCCCAAAGCCCCCGGCTGCGGAGTGAAAACTCCGGCCTGGTAACATCGGCCCCTTAGTAAACGCTCTCGGCGGGGAGGGGGGTCTTCTTGGGAAGCAGCTTGGTTTGAATGCAGCTGGGCTCTGCCAGGGTCCCCGGGATGGGAGCCCCGGGCCCAGCACAGCATCGGTGACAGGTCCCCACGCCAAGCAGCAGCGTGTTTGCTGAGGTTGGGGCCTGGGGAACAGGGGGCAGATTTGCATGACAAAGGCCTGGAACAACCGGACCCCCTGCCCAGCTGGCGTCCCGCAGAGTCCCCGTGGCCGGTGCTTTGTGTCCCTCACAATCGCCCTGGGCCCCCGGGGCAGCCGCGGTGTCTTGCTGAAGCCCCGGGGAGCCCCGCCCGGCCGGCCATCCTGCCCCTTCGGTGCTCAGCCCCAGACAAACGGCCACGAGGCTGCCCATTGTTGACGATCCCCCCAAAGACGGGCCACGGGGCCTCCTTGGCGCTGAGGGCATCTGGGCGGCTGGGAATCAGAAGTCTGTGTTTACGGAAAGCAGGACCGTCAGACCTCAGGGTGGGTGCAGGAAAGAAGCGGGCGGGACAGTCGCCAAATCCAGAGCCAGGAAGTAAAGTATTTGTGTATTTCAGTTTCTTTATCTCGTGGACTGACGTCTGGGGCTGGGTGACTGTGTGACGTGCGGCATCCTGGGCCCCGTGGGGCTGAGCAGTGTGTCTGGTCCCCACCCAGCAGACGCCAGGAGCGCCCGCTTCCCCAGGTGACAACCGTCGGAAGCCTGGGGCCAGCCGTGCCCCACCCCAGGGCGGTAAAAGGCTGTCTGCGTGGCGACGGCCGCACTCACGTGCAGTCAAACGTCTGCTCATCAGCTCTGGGCGCGAGCGGGGCCAGGTCCTGGTGGAGCTCTTCCCGTCAACACGGGTGGTGGGAGCGAAAGGCGCGCGTGACGTGCTCTGTGGGCGTCCGGTCCGCTCTGTCGGTGTGCGATCGCCGGGAGGCTGGGCGCTCCCTTCGGGGCAGAGGGCTGCACGTGGCACAGCCTGGAGCGGGAAGTGGGATGCGCCCGGACTACAGGCAGGAGGGGACCCCAGCAGCCCCCAGCGAGCACGACAACCTCCCTGATGTTACTCGCCGCTGAGGCACCAAGGTAAGAAACCCCCTCATTGGCTCAGAGCACGGAAGGGGTCAGCGTGCTCGGACTGGTGCAGTAGGATGTAGGTGACTGTCGTAAAGGGGTTTCATGAGGAGGCCGCCCTGCAAGGTGGGGCTGGTCAGGTAGAAAGTGTGGGCTGTCTGTGATCCCGTCCTGTTCACAGGGGGCCCCCCTCACCTCCATCGGTGCCCTCGGGTGGAGGCCTCTCTCTCTCTCGCGCGCGCTCTCTCTCTCTCTCTCTCTCTCTCTCTCTGTCTTTTGTTTTTAAATCAATTAAAGGCCAGGGAACTATCCGCCGACAAAAACGGCACCCGGGGATATTCTGCAGGGAGGCCGCAGGGAGGCCGACGTCCTGTGGCTGAGAAGCTAGGCCATGAGCTGGTGCAAACATTTGCAAAACAGGATTGTTACCAGGCGCCATGAAAACCCACCGGATTATCAGAAGCATTTATTTTCAGCAACGGATGAGCAGATAAATGCCACGGGCTCCGTCTGTGCACACGGCAGAATATTACTCGGCCAGGAAGAGGACGGAGGCGGTGACACTTGCCACCACGTGCAGGGGCCCTGAGGACACGGTGCATAAAACCACAAGAGCACACGCGATCGCGTTTCAAGGACCTGCGTCGCGCACACACGCAGGTCTCCGAACTCAGCTTAAGAACAGGATTTAGAGAAACCCAAACGCTCAGGAATCGAACCCACGACCGAGGGACCCCCTCTGCGTTGAAGAGAAAACCGTGCAGCAAAACCACGGTGGCTTAGCTCGGGACGGAAGGACGGTGCTGTGCTAACGTGTGTGGGACCCACAGAAGCTGTGGTGATGAAAACACCCCTCGTGACACGCGGCCGTGTCCTCCGAGCGCAGGCCCGGCCTCGTCAGCCCGTGAGCGACGCTGAGCCCAGCAACGGGCACTAAAGGCGTGTCCGTGGGAGGGAGCGAGGCACCCGGGGGTCTATCGCCACGAGCAAGGTCTCCCCCAACAGAGCTTCCTGGGAAAGGCCCTTGTCTAGAACCGGCACACGCCGTTTTGGGCCGTCAAGAAAGGCAAAGCTAGTTTGGGGTGCGTGTTCGGTGTTTTTGTGTGAGACGTGCTCTGGTTTCTGTCACGCCAAAAATGCTGCCGCGGGAGCAACGCACTGTTCCTGGATGCCCCACGGGGAGGTAAACACGGGTGCTTCTTGGTTCAAAGTCCCGACGGGGAACACGGAGACCAGCGCGAAAGGGCGGCTGCACCACAGAGGGACTCGCTCTCGGCTGTGGCCCCAGCTCTGCGCCGGGCCTTCATGTTGGGGGGCTGCAGGGCGATGCCCCCTCGGCGTGCGTGGGGGACCCAGCCTTCGGAAAGGTCCCGGGAAAGCCTTCTCGCCACCCCCGGCCCGTGCAGATGTCCGTTCCAGCCGACATCTGCACGCTTCAACTTGCAGCCCCGAAAACCCTGCCTCCACGTTGACAGGACTCAGCGTGCTCCTCTAATCTCCTAAAATGAGTGTCAACCGATAAGGGGGAAAAAAAAAAACACAGAGCAACCGACCGAGTTCACAGCCGTCGAATCGGAAACATATGGATTAATATTTCGGCAAAATATTCATGAATGAGGAAGCGAGGGGCGTTCTTGGAAAGGAGCGCGGCAGACAGCAGGCAGCAGGAAAATGGTTTTAAGATGTTGCCATGACCTCAGCGTGGCCGGGTGGCCCTGCCTGCTACACCCAGCCCCCCGGACGCGGCGGCGGCCCCCCCTAGCGGCCCTGTCGGTTACACTCAGCAGGTTCCCGCGCGGGGGTCAGCGCAGCGCCCTCACGGTCTCCCCCAGGCCGCAGGACAGGGCCGCCTGCAGGGCGAGGAGCCCACGTCCCGGCCCTGGACACCCAGCCAGGCGGTCACATGCCCCCTCCCCCAGGCCACATGCCCCCCAGGCCACACCCCCAACAGGCCACATGCCCCCCAGGCCACACCCCCAACAGGCCACACGCCCCAACAGGCCACACACACCCCCAGGCCACATGCTCCCACAGGCCACACGCCCCCCCACACAGGCCACACGCCTCCCACCGTGTCCTCAGGTTCTTGTCTGCAACACAGGCCCTGAGACCACCTGCAGCCCCCCTGTGTCCACTACTAATGTCCTACTGTGTGTATCTAATGTCCTACTATGTGCACTATTGATGTCCTACTAATGTACTATTGACGTCCTACTGTGTGCTTAATGTCCTACTATGTGTACTATTGACGTCCTACCATGCATACTATTAATGTCCTACTGTGTGTATTTAATGTCCTACTATGAACACTATTGATGTCCTACTATGTGTACTATTGACGTCTTACTATGTGTACTATTGATGGCCTACTGTGTGTATTTAATGTCCTACTATGTGCACTATTGACATCCTACTAGGCATACTATTGACATCCTACTATGTGCACTGTTGACATCCTGCTATGCGTCTATTGACATCCTACTGTGTGCACTATTGACGTCCTACTATGCGTATATTAAAGTCCGACTACCAATGTTCACCTATGTTTACTATTGTCCTGTTCCTAAGGTTCACACCCTCCTGTTTCCACTATCAATGCTCACCCACCTCCCTGAGAACCCTGGGAGCCTCTGTGGCCAACACGCATGGTCAGAGGTGCCCCGGGCAGGAACCCTGTGAAGGGAAGCGCGGCCTCGGGAGCTGACGCGGGTGGGGGGTCCCACAGGACAGCAGGCTGGTTTCGTGGGCACGTGAGTGGCTCAGGCGGGGCAGGCAGGGGTGGGGGCGGGGGTGGGCTTGGGGTGCTGGGGTGTCCAGGGGGTGACAAGGTGCGGGTGTGGAGGGGGTGTGGGGTGTAGGGGGGACAGCTGAGGGACAGTAAGGGGAGACGAGCAGGGAACAGAGGTGGGGGGTGGGTGTGGGCAGTCGGTGAACGGGGGGTCCGTGTGGGGTTGTGGGGGCCGGCGTGGGCTGGCGGGGGGCGTGGATCTGAGCCCCAGGGGACTGCCAGGTGACCGTGGAAGCAGGTGAGGGGAGGGCCGGTGACAAGGCAGGGGACGCGAGGTCACACCACCCCGGACCGTGTCCCCGCCCCTCACTGGGCAGGCAATTTTCCAAGACTCAGTGCCCAGTGGGGACACCAGCCCCTTCAGCGGGCCCCTCCGTCCCCAGGGGACACCCCATCCCTCCATCCCCAGCCTAGCAGGACCGCGGGGACAGCCCCAGGCCCCTGTCACCACCCCTCACCCCCACCCCGAGACCCGGCAGTTTGCTCAGCATCTCAGCACACACCTTATGCACACCCTGGTCCTCCCTGTCACCGCCACTGCGATGGACGGTCCCCAGTCCCCTGTCACCCGAAGCCTGTGGAGGTCCTTAGGCTCCGCCCCCCTGGCCGCTGCTGGCCGCCTGCTCCCCCTGCACCCCACGGCTGCCTCCACTCGCCAGGCCCCCACTCCCCTCCCGGACCCTGTGCCAAACACCCTTCACTTTGTGGCAGCTCTTTGCTTTTTATGATTTTAATTGGTGCCGGGGCTCAGCAGGGTTACAACCCCCACGCTTATCCTAACGGGACTTTAATAAGACGCCTAAGAGGTTACAGGAGCCTGGGGCTCTATAAATGTTTTAATTCACACAAACCCACCCAAGTATTTACATTTACACCCGCTGTGGTCAGGACGTAAAGTCGGCAGCAGTCTGCGGTGGATTTTTCCACGCCTGCCTCTCCAAGTACCTTGCTGTCTCCTGAAAGCCACCGGCGCCCCCCGTTTGGGTTTGGGTGGAGGGTGGGGGGCGGGCGCTAGCGCAATTCGGAGCTCAGGGACACCGGCCTTTGCGGCCACCGGTTTGGGTTGCCCGCTGGGGACCCCTAGAAAGGAAGCACCGCGTTCCCGGCCCCTCGTCACGTTCAAAGGCCCCTTTCGGAGGAGGGACAGTGGTGACAGGCAGGAGGACGCGCCCTGAGACGTCCGCTCCCACATTCTCAGGTGCCCATCTCCCTGGGGACGGAGGACACGCACACTTGGCTGTGTCCCGTCCGTCATTTGTGGGGCCGCGGGGTGGTGCCACCTGCCCACGGGATGCCCACTTTTACGCCCTGGCACCAATTTCGGGCACACGCCCCGCACATGTCGTGCACAGTCTGCAGACCCAGCATGGGAGCGGGCGCTGTGTCCCCCCAAAGGGGGAAATGGATGTGCCCCGCGTCCCCCCAAAACCAGGGGTTCCCCAAATGCAGAACTTCCCACATGAAACACCTGCCAAGATGTCCTGAGAGCAAGGAAAACGGGGTTCAGAGGCGCCGGGGAGTGGGGCTCGCCACGGGTGCAACTTCACAACTGCGTCTGCTCACCCGGGCAGCAGGGAGGCAGGTGTGTCCCCCAAATCGGAGTGCAGGTCACACACCCTCAGGCAGCCCTTGTCCTGCTGTCCTGGCATATGTCACTGCCCTGCCGATCCGTCTGTCCTGCTGTCACAGGTGGCAGAATTCCCTTCTTTCAAGGCTGAGCCACACCCCACGGCCGATGTGCACCCACGTTTTCTTCACCCTCCGTCTCCAAGGGGCAGCGCAGGGCCCCGTTCCTTCCGTCGTCACATCTGCACGGCGCTGCCCTGGTGTGGCACGTTCTCGGCGTGACGAGCTCGCTTGGCGAGTCAGCCCCTGTCACCTGTGGCTGGCAGGGACGTCCGTCCACAGCCGAGACCTCCTGTGCCCACTACAGGTGTCGCTGACCGCCCGCGTCCATTTAACCACCGGACGTGCACACTGTTCATCGTCCAAGGAGCTCGTTTCTCTGAGTAAACCGTCGGATGTCCAGCCACGGATTCCACTGCAGCACGACCCGGAGACGGACGTGGCCACTCGGCCCTGTTGGGACCCGGTAGACCAGCTCCTTGTCCCGGGAGCTTGTGTGTGACGATGCGAGGTAATGTCCCACTGTGTTAAGCCTGTTGCAACGTGAGCGAACAGTGCTTCCAACACGCAGAAGGTTTACACACGGGAGACGCAGCGATGCTCAGAGCTGTCTCTGGTCAGCTGCCCGGCAGGCGGGGAGGGCACGGCCGAAACCGTGGGGACAGGAGGGGCCGGGCAATGCCTCCCCGAGGTGGCCAGCTCATGCCGCACGGTCCGCACTCAGGGGCCACTGTCCCAGCTTGCCTGGCGGCCAGGGGGTCCCCCACGGTGCACAATTGTCACTTTTATACAGGAAACGTCCCAAGCAACGCAGGGTGACTTGGTCACCTCGTGCCACCTTGTGTCTCTAAGCCGGGCCCCGCTGAACGGCTCCCCACGTGGCTGCTGGACCACAGGTGTCCCCGTCTTGTGACCACGTTTCTCATCGGACACCACTCTTATCATCCTCTCCACAGGCGGTCTCGGGCACCTGAGCCCCTGAGGCCACACACCTGCCCTCCCACGAAACCCGGCCCCGTTTCCCTTTCTCGTCACTATCTCCTCGTGTGCCTGTCACTGGCCGGGGTGGCCGAAAGGACGGGAGCAGACAAACGGACACCGTTTTCGGGTCCAGCCTCTCTGTAAACTACCCATCTCTTCTCCGTGTTTGGCCGCAGGGAAATCCCTCAAAATGAGTGAAGAACCAGGGACATCTCAGTGAGTGAGCTCGTTAGGGCGGCCGTCACATAGTCCCCACACGGGGCGGCTTAAACAACACACGTTTCTCCCTCCCAGGCCTGGAGGCTGGAGTCTGAGATCCAGTGTCCCAGGGCTGGTCCCCCCCGAGGCCTCTCTCCTGGGAGTGCAGACGGCCGTCCGCTCCCCGTGTCCTCACATGGTCGTCCCTCTGTGTGTGTCTGTGTCCTCACCTCCTCTTCTTATAAGGACACAGTCCTAATGGGTCAGGGCCCACCTAGTGACCTCATGTCACCTTAATCCCCTCTTTAAAGCCGCATCTGCAAACACAGCCCTATCCTGAGGTGCTGGGGGTCAGGGCTCCAGCACGTGAGTCTGAAGGGGACACACTGCAGCCTGTGACAACCATGAAGCCACAGCACCTTCCCACTTGTAGGATGCGCTTTCCCTGAAACGCGATGACACGTGTTGGCCACGTGCAGGGACGCGTGGTGGGTACACGGAGGGACCCTGACGGAGGCCAGGCTCAGCGGCGTGTAGCCTGTCCCACGCCTGGGGGGTCAGCAGTGTCCCTGGACGCACCTGCCACCCCAGCCTGCTGGGCGAGGTGACCAGCAAGAGCCCCACGGCGACCGGACACTTGGGGACCTCAGAGTGTCACTGAAGGTGGCGAAGGGGACAGGACGCAGAGGGCTCCGGGTTCAGCAGCTTCTTTGTCCCCACAAAACTCTGCTGGGAGCCGGGCGGCCCTTCTGTCCGGTCAGCCTGGGGACCTTGCAAACCTGTGCGGCAGCTGCAAGCACATGAGACGAGCACCTGTCCTTTTATCACGCAGCCACCTGGGGACCGCTCCGTGCCATTGCTGTCCTGGCCAGCGTGTCCGTCTGCTGCAAACCCACGATGGCCCACGCGTGTGTGTCTCCCGCCTCGGGCTTTGTGCATCCGTCTGGGCAGGAGACGCCGAGAAACCAGCTGTGCAAAAAAAGCCTGGATGTAAATTCTGGACCCAGGGCGGCCGCCGAGCGGGGCGGGTGGACTGTGCCTCCTGCAGTTTGTAGCCTCAGATGACAACTGACAGATGTTGCGGGGGGTGGGCAGGGAGGAAAAAAATCCCCGGAAACTTACAAAAAAAAGAATGCGCGTTCCTTAATCGCAGGCCATCGCAATTGCCATTCGTGTTCTGATTAGCGAGGCCAAAGTAATGGAGTTACCATCCGCGGCGGGGACGCCGCCTGCTCGCTGCCGAGCTTAAACACGTAGGAAATTAACACAGCCTGTGACCCAACAACCAACAATTCATAAATTCATTAGATTAAAACACACACACACACACACACACAGAGAGAAAAACAGACGCACGGCATAGCAACCCGTTTTAATGGGTTTCGTTCCAACGGCTAATTTACATTTCTGTCTGCGCTGGGAAAGATATTACTTCATTAAGATTTCTCTCTCTCTCTCTCTCTCTCTCTCTCTCTCTCTCTCTCTCTCTCGCTCTCTCTCTCTCTCCCTCTAAATGAGAGAGATTTTAATGACTTCGCTTATTTATTGCTTCCATATGTAAGCACTTATCTTTCTTACAAATGGAAATGAGACCCCAAAAATTACCACAAATGGGGCCAGGCCGCCGGGCGCATGTGCGCCCCTTTGGAGGGGGGCCCACCTGCCTCCTGGAATTACCGTCGCCCGGGCGGCCGCCGGGCAGACCCTCTCCCCGGCGGGGCTTTCAAAGTCGCGCTCGTTAAATTTATTTGGGGCCGAGGAGAACGTTCCATCACCGGCTCGGCAAATGAGCCCTGATAATACTAAACATCTGGGCAGCCCCCGCCCTCCTGCCCGCCCCCCCGGGGGACCCCACGCTGCTGCGTTTGACCTCTGCCCCCCGACCCCGCCATTCCCGGGCCGGATTCAGACAAGAAGTCAATTCTGAGAAAGAGCACCTGTTCGCCACGCTGACCTCAGAGCCCGAGCTGCAGGGACCAGGCAGCGGCCCCCCCAAACCCCCGGCACGGCCGGCACAGGTGTTTCCTGCAGGGGGGTCAGGGGGCTTCCCGAGCCATCAGGAAACGGGGGGGGCCCTCGGCTGCCGGCCCGGGTGGCTGACAGCGACTCCATCATCCCGGGGAGGTCGGGACTCATGGAAACCCCAACCTGGAAAAGCAAGGGACGCCCTCCTGGGGTCTCAGCGAGGTGTGAGTGGACGGTGGCCTTCACGGCCGCGACGGTGTCCCCAGGCTTCCCAGGGAAGGCACCCCACATCCCCCAAGACACGTTCTCTGCAGCAGCAACCTGCTCACAGGGCGTCCCGGGGGTGACAGCGGACTTCCCACGGCCCACGGCACGTGTCGCTGAGATCCTGCAAACGGGTTTCACACCAGCGGATGTTTGGCCCTTTCCAGAGACTGCGGGGGGCTGCCCCCATGTGGCGTGACCCCCTCTCGGGCCGATCAGGGCCTTTCCAGCTGCGGCTGGGAACCTGCCTTTCAGACACGGCCTCCTGTTGCCTTCCCGTCGCCTTAGACACGAGGCCCTCGTGGCTCGGTGCCCCCTTGTGCGATGACCCTGCCCACCGGGCGCCCCGAGGTTGCCTTGCTCTGCGGCGACCTGTCTGACACACGGCGGCGAGGTCCCCCTGACTCACTTTTGCCAACAGGTCTGCGGAGGAAAAAGCATGTGCGTAATGTACCTTTTTATGTGTGGGCTGCCCGGGCCGGGATAGGACGGCCCCCCGAAATCCTTCCGTGAGTTTCTCCCTCCACGGTTTCCAAGGTCCCTTGGCAGCATCGGGGTGCAGTGTGGGGGGACCTGGGGCTGTCATCGCCGCTGACTCACCTTCTGGGGACCGTCCCCGCGGCCCCCGGCAGCGGCCTTCCGTGTCCGGCACCCTCAGGTCTTAAACGATGGATTTTGGAGCAGGTGAAAGAAAGACAGGAGGGACAACGGGTGGCCGTGTGTGCGTGTGTGTGTGTGTGTGCACCGCGGGAATTCAGCTGTGACTTGTCACAACCGATTTCTGCCTGGGCCACGGGGCCGCCTTCACCTGCAACGGGCCGTCCGTCTGTCTGGCTCAGACAGGGGTGCTTCCCGGGCCCCGGACCCGAGAGGTCAGCGCCGTGGACTCAGCGGAGACGCTCGTGAATGCCACCCGGTTCTCGGGGTGAGGGGGGGTCAGAAGACGGCTGAGAGACAGGGCAGCCGGCCTGGCGCGGTGACAACACCCCGTCGTCCCGTCCACGGCGCTGGCGGACGGACGCCGACATCTGAAGCCCAGCGTGGGAGCCCCGTCCACACCGGGGCTGATGGGCGGCCGTGCAGCCGTGGCCCTTTCGGGGTTTAACCGATTTGCAGCCGATTGCCAAGATGACTGAGGCGTGGGCCCCGGCCGGCCGCCCGCCGCCCGCTCCCTCCGTTCTGTCACCGTCGCGGCGGCGACCACGAAAGCCCAGTTGCTTCCTCCTTCCCTGTAAGTCATCAGGTCCCATCAGGCAGCCGGTGTGATCCCTGCCAGGCCCGATCTCCGCGGCCGGCGCCTGACGGGCCGCCGTCACTTCCACTTAGCAGTGAGAATGTCAGCGTGTCACAGGGTTTTAAGGCTGGGACTCGGCAGACAACCCTCTCCAATTTCCCGGGCAGCCGCAGGGCCCAGCCGCACCCCCCTCCCCGCGGGAACGGGCCCCCCGCTCCGCACGGCGACTTGATGTGATGGCAGCCTCGCCGCTGCACACACCGCAAGGACATTTTTTCAGAGGACGTCCCCCGGGGACCGCGGGAGGACAATAGCTCCACGGCGTCTCAGAGCCACTGCAGGCTTTTCTATCGGCAAACTCGCAATTAAATGGAAGGCGGATAATGAGTCCTCACATGTCACCGGGCCTCCAAGTGGCTCCTATTTAGGGAAAGACGCCTGCCTGGTTCCTCACGGAGGCGAAGGCCGGCGGCCGGGTGCAGCCCCAACGTCTTGCAGCAGCTCAGCGTGGGGGACGTGGGGCGCGGAGGGGACCCGGGGACAGTGGGGGGCGCGGGCGTCCTGTCCCCGGACGCCACCCAGACTCGGGCTGTCCTGCACGTGCACGTGCTGGACCGGGGACAAGAGACAGCCCTGGTCAGGCCGCCCCGCTCCCGTCCCAGAACACAGACGCAAGCCGCCACCAGGCGTCACTCTGATGGTCCCACGTCCTCCTCCCGCGGTTCACGGGTTTCGGACGCCCGCTGTGTCCCCGGTCTGGGCATCAGCCGGGCAGGGTGTCTTACACGGGTGTCGCCTCGGTCCCCACAGACACGGCGGGCGGCCCGGCCGTGTGGGTCTCGCTGTCGCCCTTGGACACCCGCCCGCTACATCCCTGCAGGAACGTTTCGTCCGCCACTTAGCAAAGTGACAATAGAGACGGCGGCCACGTGCGGTGGTGATGGGCACCCGCACACACACACACACACACAGGGCAGGGGTGCCTCTCCGGTGCATTTTCTCTTCACCTTTTCAGATGCCATCACTCCTGAAATGATGGGAATTTAACCGAATTGTCACTGTTGAGAATTTAAGCAATGCAGTTCCCCACCATCTGTCACCCCCCCAAAAAAATGAGGACGTACGTCACACACCTGCCTGCCTTTCGCTCCCCGACCCCTTCACTTCTAATTAATTTAATTGGAAGGAAGTAAATAGGTTTAAAGGTTTATTTTTTACCCTTGCTTTGTTGTCTGCGTTTCCTTGCCGCATTCTTGCTGCAAAATTGGGCGCGTCCCCCTTTTCCGGGGAAGGGGTCCCTGAGAGTATCGGGGGGAGCTGCGGCTCCATCAGGGGCCAGAGTACGTGGGCCCGACACAGCTTGAGCCCCCACACAAGACGCAGCCAGTGCCACCTGCTGGCCGCCCCCAAAGCAATGGCCGTGCTGACACCCTGCAGGGTCCCCAGCAGAGCCATGGCTCCCCGTTCCAGGAGGGGATCGGCGCACAAACGTCTGCACAAGGAAACACAGTGGCACGTGTGTCCCCTAGGCCTTCTCAGGGCACCCCACGGAGGCAGCCCCGCCGTGATCAGCCGAAGAAAAAGCCTTGGGTTTTGTAAAATGTGGCAAATCTCTGTGCACGAGTTCTCATTCACACACCTGCTTTCCGCACACCTGTCACGGCCCCAGCAGTGGGGCCCCCGCCCGCCCCCAGCAGCCCAGGTGGCAGGCGCAGTGTGCTGTGCAGGGGGGGAAGCTCACCTGCTTTCCGAGCACCCGGATAGACGGCAGGGACGACCCACGGACGGACGACCCACCTGCCACCTTCTCCATCGGCCAAACGCTGGGCTCCGGCATCACAGTTGCAGCCAAACCACTTTGCAGCTCCTAGAAGAGCCACTTTCACTCCAAACAGCAACGGCACATGAGGCCGTTAAAGGAAGTAACGTGTGCAGGGACGTTTTATGAGAAACGGGGGGTCCGGCAGGGCGCGGGGTGCAGCGGTGGCTCCCTCGTCGTGGAAACCCCTGCCCCTCCCCGTGGCGTCCATGTGTCAACGCGGAGCCCCTTGGGGAAGGCACAGGCCGCTCGGCGTGAGAGTCCCGGTGTTGGCACGTAGTAGGTGCTCATGAAACAGCGTCGAGCGCGTCACGGCGAAGCGGGCCAATACAAACGCCTCTGGACTCCGACGAAAACTCCTGTTTGTCCCCGTAGGGGACGTGCTGTGCGTGCCCCAGTTTGTAAAACAAGCTGAGTGTGTTTGTTTGTTGTTTTAAGGAGAAGAACGTTTGGAAATTACCACTGACACAGAATCCGCGTCCCTATAACAAAGTGGGAAAGCAAGATCTAAGGGGAATGCCTCTTTTTAAGGCACCAGGTGGCTGCACACCTGTCATTTATATAAAATGCCATCTTTTCTTTGTGTGTGTTTTTAGCATTGGGGAGCTCGGGGCAACGTGGGCGCTGACCTTACCGGCTGCAACGCGAAGCCGGGGACACGGGGGCGCCTCTGTACGGGCGGGGGACGCGGGCGTGTGTTGGGGGAGAGCTGCCAGGCTGGTCCGCGCTGCACGGTTGGACTCAGAAAGGAGCTGCTGTTCCCAGAGCAAGGTGGCACGTGCTGCGGCGTGTTTTCATCAGAAACCGCGCTCCCTGACACAGTTTGCACAGTTGCCGGTCCCCAGGGCAGCCAGCAGCCCCGGTGGGGGCCGGCGGGGACGCGTCCCCTTCCGCAGCACCGTGTGGATTCCAGATTCGACAGCGTCACCAACCCCAGAGCTCAGACACGGCCCCGGCTGTGCCAGGGGCCACCGGCCAGCCCCACGGGCTTTGAGGAAACACTTTGCGGCCGCCAAGGGACACGTGACCAACAAAGGGCCCCTCGGGCGTTACGTGAGTCTTGCTGGCTGCTGGGAAGTTCTCTACCCCCTCCCCCCCGTGGGCTCTGGGTGGCTGTTTGTGGGGACGTTTGCACGAGGAGTGACATGGAGGCCGGGACAAGCAGGCTTGCCGGCCACGCCACGTCACATCCCCTGGAGATGGGCTCACGTTTGGTGCGTGACGAGCCGTGCACATGCCTCTGCAGCCCCCACGCGTCCTGAATCTGCTTGTCACCTCTCGAGGGCTGTGCAGTGACCCCCAAATTTAATGCCACCTGCCTCTTCACTACGGGTCCTTGTCTGTGCAGGTGGGACCGAGTGAGGGGTCTGAGAGGAGGTTGTCTTGGATCAGGGGGCCCTGAACCCAATGACAGTGTCCTTATCGGGGACAGAAGAGGAGGGACACAGACACAGAGGGGACGCCACGTGGAGACGGAGGCAGAGACAGGAGGGAGGCGGCCACCCGCCCAGGGACGCCCGGAGCCCCCAGGAGCTGGACGGGGCAGGAGGGACCGTCCCCTGGGGCCTCCAGAGGGAGCGTGGCCCTGTGACAGAGTGGTGGCAGCCTCCTGGCCTCCAGGATGGGGGCGGATGTGTCCCTGTAGTTTTAACACTGGGGGCACCTGTTACGGCCGCCCACCGGCCACTCACTCGGCCCAGACACCGTAAACGTCACCGCGGAAGCCCCCGCGCCCTGACCACACAGGTTGGCCCAGGTCTGTTCCTTGCAAAGTGACAACAAAACCTCACGGCTCCCGACCAACTTGCTGCTGTCCCCACAGTGGCATGAGGTTCCGGGCGTCCGGGACAGCCTCATGACCATTAAAAACAAACAAAAAACACAAACCCAGCCTAGATTCTTTAATATCCGCAAATATCAATTACGTCCCGTTAATGATATGTGCCCTGACACAACTGGGTGATACGTATCCCCTTAAAAAGCATGTCTTTCAATCAGGGAAACCGGAGTAGGTCAGACGTTGAAAAAAAAAACTGGGCACATTCGCAAAAAAAAAAAGAAAGAAATGAAAAGCTGGGGCAGTCAATGCGGCAATTACCGGAGTTTTCCAAATTTGTTTTTAAGGAGCCATTAAAAGTGAACTTATTATGTAAAAAAAAAAAAAAGTATACAAGGCAACTCAGCGACCCAGTTTCTTCATCAGCGAGGGCGCAAGGAACGTGCCCGCCCTGGAACAGAAAGAAAAAAATAATAATTTCATCTTTTCTCTTGTCTGATCCAGGTTTGTTTATCAAGCAGTGCAGACCTGGAAAACAATTTTAAACAATAGAAAATAAAGCAAACACTGGTCACATGCACCCAGAAAGCAGAGTTGACATGAAGCGGCAGCCGTTTTCTAGCTTGAAAACGTTTCTCACGACGGGGACCCAACGCGGGCGGGGTCCCCTGTGCGGCTGGCGGAGCCAACGCGGTCACTCACCGCCGTGGGGCTCGTAGGACGGTCCCTTGTCCCAGGTGGGGCACCTGTCACGAGTGGCTCCGTGCACCCTCGTGTTATTACTTCCTGAATCCTTCAACATGTATGTCATTGTCAACTCAAGTTGCACTAAACAGCCTGAGCCACCCCAGCCGAGGACGTGGCACAACAAGCCCTCGTCCTGACGGCCGTCCAGCCCCGCGTGCGGCGGTCAGCTCTGCCCGTGGACACATCTGCACACAGTTCTTATCAAGCTACTTCATGAAAGTCGACATGACGCCTCGTCGGCGGCAACGCAGGGAGTCGGCCCCCGGAAGCCAACACGCGGCCGTGAAAAGAACCCCCCGAAGATCGCCGAGCAGGAAGCGTCCAGGCGACACGCTGAAGCACGGGCCATCCGCAGACTCATTCATGGGGAAACGGCCCTGTCGTTGCAGCCCCAAGGGGCGGCGTTTGCTGACCGTGTTGCGTCCTGTGTGTCACTGATGTGAGAACAATTCACCGTGCAGTCGGCTCTGAATAATCTAATTCTGCGCGAGTATGTGCCAGCCTCAGTGGCACCACCGTAGGAGACACGGCTGGCTTCCTGTCACCCCCAAACTCTGCTCCCTTGTCTCCCTGGAAGCCGGTGCATGTGGAGACCTGACACGGGGACCTGGGCCCACCCCTGCGATAGAAACACCTGAGGCAGCCGCACCCCTGCCGGGAAATGGGGTCTGGGACGTGAGTTTGCCAATTCTCTTTCCGTCCTGTGCAACACACGCAGACACACACACACACACGCACACACGCTCACACATGTGCACACATGCTCACACACACACACGCTCACAGACGCGCTCACACACACACACACACACACTCTCACACATGCACACACATGCTCACACACGGTCACACACATGCACACACATAAACTCACACATGCTCACACACGGTCACACACACGCACACACATACACGCTCACACACGTGCACACACTCTCACACACGCTCACACACACACACATGCTCACAAATGCACACACATGCACACACGCGCACACACACACACATGCTCAGACACACACGCTCACACACACATGCGCTCACACACACATGCGCTCACACACACATAAACTCACACATCCTCACACACGGTCACACACACGCACACACATACACTCTCACACACGTGCACACACTCTAACACACGCTCACACACACACACACGCACACACACACTCACACACATGTGGTTGCCGTGACAAGAGACAAACACCCCCGGCAGCTACGTGTTTCTATTCCCTCTCTTTGGTTTTCTAACATTCAAGCCAAACCAGTAAACTATTTCCATCCTGGAATTCACTGTTTGGTTTCGATTTTTACTGACTATGACGATGGTTCCTCTCCTTTACTTGGGGTGGGGGGGGGAGCGGGTAAAAAAAAAAAACAAAAAAAACGCTTGTACAAATGTAAGTGCCAGAGCCTGCTGCACATTACACGGAGAGGAAGTGACACTTGCTACTTTAAATTTCACTCGCCGCGTTCCAGGCTATTTTTAACTAATTGAGCCCAAATTGTAGCATCGCCCACAGCATGCACGGTTTTCAGGGAACAAAAAGTGCAAACAGAGGCTCTCAGAGCCGTAAAGAGCCCGAATATTTACAGCGTTATCATTATTTAAGGCCACACGGCAGTTCCTTTGCGTTTGAAAACACCCAGGTGCCACTCAGGGACAGACGGCACCAAAGCTCAGCCGCAACCCCACCCACCCACCCCTAAAAAAAAATTACAAGAAAAAGGCAGTTTGCACGTGTGAACTGCTTATGGTCTGCAGACCGTCTCAGAAACAGGTTGTCACTGGGGCGCGCGGCCGAGCGGGGGACACTGACCCAGCCCCGCGGTGAGACTGTTTCATACACGAGACTCCGGGGCCGGCCGAGTGGCTCAGTTGGTTAAGAGCTCGCTCAAGAGTGTGAGCTCTGAGCAACAGCGGTTCGAGTCCGGCCCGAGCTGAGCAGCCGCTGAGCTGCCAACAGGTAGCAGGATGGCTCAGCTAAAAAAAGAAAAACAACTTCATACACGAGACTCCGTTGTCATATGGCTTCCACGGCGCCTGCACACCTCGGAGGCGCGGAGCGGAGACAGACGCACGCACGCGTCTGAATAAAATATGTCCTCAGCCGGGTGGGCCGAGACGGGAGGTAAAGACGCTCAGCCTATCAGCAGGGCCTGACTGCGGCCGGGTTGGCCTCCAAGCAAATGAAACGTTTTGTGTCAGTGAGACCGTCACCTGATTAGACGAGGCCCACCCACGCCGGTGAGCCTGGTGTTTTTTACTCAGTCGACAAACCCGTCGCCCCTGAAGGCACCAGCGAGCCGGGGCTGTTTTTCCAAAGGGGCCCCCTTTCTCCTTTGCTCACGACGAAGTTTCCCCACCTGGCTGCCGCCCCCCGTCCTCCGCTCCTGGCTCCAGCCGGTAGAAGCCATGCGAACAGCTGAGAAAAACAGGGTGTTTTGTCCCCAAACACTCCCAGCGGCCACGCAGGACGTGCGCCATGCCAGCAAGTGTCGCCCAGCCCTGTTTCCTGAGCGTCCCCGTCCCATCCACCCAGGCCCCCCCCACCAGAGGACTCGCTTCAGGTAAACGTGGAGGTGAGGCGGGCGGGGTCCCCGGGACGGGTGGGGGCGAGTGTCCCCAGGCCCACGGGCAGCTGGCTCGACCCCGTGGTATTTTTAAACCCTGCGGGCTGAGAGCTCCGGCTCAGGGTATCGCCGGAATGCCCAGGGCCGTTTCGCGTTTTCCCAGGAAAATTAAACCCTCCTTTCAAGCCAAGCACAGTGCGGAGATGGGGCAGGGTTTTCGGTTAAATGAGCTGTTAAATAATAAGCCCGAGCCCTCTCATTGTTCCCTGAACCCTGTCAAGCAAATTAATTCATTCCGTGATGAGAAACGCTGCTCAGTGGGGGTAGGGGGGGCCCAGGCTCCCAGGGTGGCTGCGTTTCCATCAGGCCGTGACACGGCCCCGGACAACTGTCTCATCAAGACGCCGGGGACGACGCAGGGAAGCCGGGGTCATTATACAGCAACTGTCTGAAAAGTCAAGCCCGGCCGCGTAATCGCTGGTGACTCCGTGTCAGGCCCGGACGCGCTGGCCGGCAGGCTCTGCAGCCCTTCAAGATACACGCACGCTTTGGGCTGTCATTTCGTGCCCGGCGCGGAGGGGACCCGGGCTGGGTGCGCCGGACAGACGGATAGGCAAGCAGGACAGATCATAAGCGCCTTGAAGAGGACACGAGACTGCTGGGGACAGGAATGGCCGAAGGCAGGAGGATGAGATGCCGGACGGGAGATGGACGGTCGGTCAGCGGCCCTGAGCTGTCAGGGGACAGGTGACGGCGCCGTTGAGAGAAGGCCGGTGGCTTTGCGAGGTGACAGCTGGTCGTGGAGCAGCGTGGCAGCCACACGGGGGGGCCCGGGGCCCACGGCAGCCGCCGAGCCCAGCCCCACGCAGACGCACTGCCTGGAAGGTTCCGGAGAGAGCACGGCAGAGGCAGTCACGCACGGGGCAGCTCCACCAGGAACCGGGGCCCCGTTGTGTCCCGACCAAGCCCCTTGTCCTCCCGTCACCCTGTTCCTGCAGGACTCCCCGGCCAGCTCGGCACAGCCCGGCCACGACTCCCGGGGAAGCCAGGACAGGACACACAGGTGCCGCTGCCCCCTTGCAGCCTCGCCGATGGGGGCATCTTCACGACACCCACAGGATGTCCCCTGCGCCCACACGGTCACGTCACACAAGCCCGTGCAGAGGTGGTTCTGATGTCAACCGGCACCACCCCAGTCGTCACCAACAGCGGAGCCCAGGACGCGGCCTGACCGCACTCGCAGGCTGAGCCCGGACGTGCTGGCTTCTCCCCGAGCGGCCTGCGTGGGGTGCAGCCCAACGTGCTGTCTTTCCCGTCGGGCCTCTGTGGGAGCCCTCCCTGCCCCGGTCCCCTCACTTATTTTGTCTACATATGTGTGTGTGTGTGTGTGTGTGTGTGCGTATTTATGTATGTGTGCATGTGTGCAACGGGTGTACGTATGGATGGATGGATGGTGGATGGATGGATGATGGATGGATGGATGGATGGATGGATGGATGGATGATGGATGGATGGATGGATGATGGATGGATGGATGGATAGATGGATGGATGGATGGATGGATGATGGATGATGGATGGATGGATGGATGGATGGAGGGATGATGGATGGGTGGATGATGGATGGTGGATGGATGGATGGATGGATGGATGGATGGATGATGGATGATGGATGGATGGATGGATGGATGGATGGATGATGGATGGATGGATGGATGGTGGATGGATGGATGGTGGATGGATGGATGGATGATGGATGGATGGTGGATGGATGGATGGATGATGGATGGATGGATGGATGATGGATGGATGATGGATGGATGGATGATGGATGGATGGATGATGTATGATGGATGTATGATGGATGGATGGATGGATGGATGATGGATGGATGATGGATGGATGGATGATGGATGGATGGATGGTGGATGCATGGATGGATGGATGGATGGATGGATGGATGGATGGATGGATGGTGGATGATGGATGGATGATGGATGGATGGATGGATGATGGATGGATGGATGGTGGATGGATGGATGGTGGATGGATGGATGGATGATGGATGGATGGATGGATGGATGGATGGATGGTGGATGATGGATGGATGGATGGTAGATGGATGATGGATGGAGGGATGGATGGATGGATGATGGATGGATGATGGATGGATGGATGGATGATGGATGGATGGTGGATGGATGGATGGATGATGGATGGATGGATGGATGGGTGGATGGATGATGGATGGATGGATGGATGATGGATGGATGATGGATGGATGGATGATGGATGGATGGATGATGTATGATGGATGTATGATGGATGGATGGATGGATGGATGATGGATGGATGATGGATGGATGGATGATGGATGGATGGATGGTGGATGCATGGATGGATGGATGGATGGATGGATGGATGGATGGATGGACAATATGTGTTTGCTGAATTGAACAGAGGTCCTCGGCCTGGTTTAGGGCACAGGGCGCCCCGATAGGTCCTGAGCAGCTTGGAGGGGCAGGCGGGCAGCAGAGCCCACACAGGGGAGTCTCCGGACACAGAGGGCGACGTAAACTGAAGCCTGTCCCCTCCCCAACTCGGGGCCCCCAGAGGACGCTGGCCCATCCCCTGTCGTAACCAAGCGGTACTGCTGGACAAGTCGCGCAGTTTGCCTCCGAAACCCCCTTGTTGGAGGGAACTGAGGAGCGTCCAGCGTGTGGACCCACCTCTCAGCGTTTCCACTCTTCCAGCTCGTGGAGGAGGCTGCCGTGAAACCGGCTCCCCACACGCAGTGTCATTTCGGCTCGTCCGCAGGTGGCCCAGGGCTCTCGGGCTGGTCCATCGGACTCGACGCAGAGAGATCAAATTCGCCGCGATCAGCTTGTCTTCTGTCTGATGGAGTCCAGCCTGAAAGCTCTGTGCATTCGAGTTCAAAATGCGAGGTTTCAGCACCCTGCTCTCCCCGGCCCCTTCCGTGGGCGAGGGGTGTATAATTTCCCCGTAATTGGTGATGGGCAGATGTAATTGTAACAATTTCAGATGCTTTCCTGGCCCCGTTTTGCTCTTCCTCCATGCCACGGTGACTACACATCACGTGAAAAATAACTCTGCACATATGGGTCAATCAAGTCTTGGGGGATATTTCAAAGCTTTCCTGCAAGCGCTCGTTTTCGAGAAGAAACTTAATCCCGGACACAACGCTGTCCCTTTCATTTCGGCCGGTATTTATCACTCGCGGCCAGACATTTCTGTGTGAGCTTTTCTGGGGGAAGAAAGACGATTTTATTCATAACGTAGAATTCAATTTCGCCAAATGTTTGGTTCTGGGTTATTCTTTTTTTTAATGTTCTTAAGTTCCTGGGGAAAAACAAACAAACAAACAAAAAAACAACTTGCAGAATGATGATGTTTTTCACAAGCAGTTTTGGAGTTCTAATATATCTAATAACATGAGATCGATCGTGTCAATGCCACACAATGGACGCGAGAAAGGCGAAAAGACCCACATTCTGAGACTAAAGTGAATTTACTCGCGTGTCGGCCCCGGGAGTTTGTCTCCAATCGGCCAGAAGGGTTTCAGGGAGAGAAAATTAACGTGCTGGGTTTTCACGCGGGTGACTTTCTCTGACGTGCTGCAACACACACAATAGTAACGATTTTGGGGGACGTGTGTAAAAACAGCGTTTCACACATGCGTGCATTCCGTGCACACACTGTTTTCACGAACGCGTCTTGTGTGTTTTGGTGGGAACCGTGCTCTGGTTGCACTGGCCTCTGAGCAGATGGTTCTTATTTAGAACATTATATGCAAATACGTGAATTGCTTTTTTCAGTTCTAAATACGCCGGAGAGATATGTGAGGCTTGGGTTTTCTTTCTTTTTATAGGAAAATGAATCTGTGTTCTCATTTGACGAAGATTTGTGTGACCTGAAATTGCCATGTATCAGTTCGGGGGGCGATCCTAGTTCTCGGCAGGGGGTGTGTGGGTCTAAACTTTGGAACAAACAGACCACATTGGGATAGGTTCCCAAGATTTACTGTCTTTTGCCGTGTATTTCTGATAATTGACGAGCCGAGAAGACACACCGTTCCTGAGCAAAGCCCACAGTGGGCATGAGGGGTCCTGCCTGGTTGCGTCCGTTCTATGGGTTTGGACGAATGCATAGCGTCACGTGTCCACAATGACAGGGTCACACAGACCAATTTACTGTCCTGAACCCCCTCTGGGGTCCCCCTGTTCGTCCCTCCTTCCCCCCAACGCCTGGCGACCGCTGGTCGTTTACATGTCGACAGTTTTGCTTTTTCCAGGATGTCATGTAGTTGGAATCTTACCCCACGCAGGCTTCTCAGGTTAGCTTGTTTTTTTTGTCCATATATATAATTTTTTTTATGGGGGAACAGTGTGCTTTTCCAGGACCCATCGGCTCCAAGTCAAGTCGTTGTTTCAATCTGGCGGTGGAGGGTGCAGCTCCCTGGCCCATGTGGGGATCGAACCGGCCACCTTGGTGTCGTGAGCCTGCGCTCCAAGCAGCTGAGCCCTCGACCGACCTCCAGCTGACGCTGCCCATGAATGTAGCCCCGGGCGATTTCAATCCCTCTGCACGCGGGGCTCCTGGCGGGGACCTCGGGGAACAGCGGGCGTGCTCACCTTGGAAGACAGGAGCGCATCTGGGGTTCTCGTGGGAACAGAGACGACCGACTGGCCCGAGTCCCCTTTCCTGTTGGACAGAGCGGCCCTCTGGCCCCCAACACACAGACGCAGGCCGGAGACGGACACCAAGAAACGGAGCCAGCGGCAGCCTGACGGGCCCCGGGCTCCCCTCGGTGACACTCGCTTGCAGCCCTCTTGCGAGCGTGAGCTGAGCGACCGTATTTCATAAATTCCTTATTTGCAATTACATCCATCTTTTCATGCGGTCTTGTTGAGGGAAATGTCCTACACCACCCGTTTCAACGCTCCCTCTCATCTCTTATGTTGGGGGTGGGCGGGGGGTGCGGCTGTCTCATAAATGTCTCCGCGCTCGTCTCATCTAAAAACCGGGGGCCTCACGGGCGCCGTCTCAGGAGCCCCGGCCTCCACGCCCCTGTTTTAAGTGTGTTTCCAGCAGCTCATCAGAGAGCGGAGCTTGTGCGCGCTGCGTGTCCAGCTGCTGAGCTCTCCAGCACAGGCGCCCTTTGGCCGAACGCTTGCCGAGGTGCCGCGTGTGACGGCTCTGCCCCCACAAGGGGGACCGGGTCCCCTTTCCGGATGCGTCCTAACGTGTGCGTCACTCTGTCCTTCGAGGCCTGAACGCTCCCCAGATAACTGTGACCACCCCACTTCCCTACAGACCGATCCAGCACCGAGCACCCCGTCAGCACCCACGGGCCAGCCGCACCCTTGAGGTGGATGCGCGTCTTTGTCCCCAATGGTCACCGCTCTCCACCCAACCCTGCCGCCCGCACACACTGACCACGACGGTCGGCCCGGAACCGTCCACTCTGTCCCCACCCCCTGCCCGCCCGTCACACTCATGCGCTGGCTGCATTTGACCTTGAAAGGTCCAATCAAGGACATCACTGGGCACCGAAACGCGGGCTCCCCACGTTTCCTGATGGGGCGGCTGCTGCCGCTGTCTGTCCCGGCATCTCAGGCACAAACTGCCGACCCCCCGGCTGGATCCCGCCTGGCACCTAATCCCAGAAGCGGCGTGCGTTGAGCGTGTGTGTGTGTGTGTCACCGCGTGGGACTCAGCGGCCACACGTGTCTCCCTGGAAGAGCCTCCTTCCTGGTCTCCATCCAGTCTGGCCCCTTCTCTGCGCGTGTGGACGCCGTCCCCTGCGGGGTGTCCACTGGGAGGACACGAGGTCACACAGAAGCTTTCCCCCTGGACTGGGGACAGTGAGGACCCGGGACAGACACTCACCCTGCAAGTCGTGCTCTCAGGCCTTATATGAAAAGCATGACAGGCGACCCCCTTGAACCCCTTTTCCTCACAGGAACCCAGCCTGCAGTTTCTAGGACACACCCATGTGACCGTCACCCAGTGCCACCAACAGGCTGCCTAACAAAGAACCCCAAAACTCGGTGGCCAACAGGGACAGCTTTGCTCGTCGATGTGTGGCTCACACGCCGCTCGGTGGGCTGGGCTGGACTCCAGGGAGCAGGTTGGCTCAGGTCTGCGTCACGCAGGAACCTGTCACCAGGACGCCCCGGGCCTGTGTCGTGCTCCTCACGTCACCTTTGGGGCCCCGGGCGGAAGGGACAGCCGCTCCCTGGGGCACGTGCTCCTCGAGGTGTTGCGGATGCACCAGGGGACAAGACCAACCACGGAAACGTATTCCAAGTCCACTGACACCCACGGGCCAAAGCCAATCACATTGCTGAGTGCATGAGCTCCCGGTCACTACAACGGGAGGCCCCCCAAAAACAGGTTCATGTCTGACCTCCCGGTATCTGAAAACGGGGTTTGTGCGGATGGGACTGAGTGAAGGATCTGAGAGGAGGCCGTCCTGGATCAGGGGGGACCCTGAACCCCATGACAGTGTCCTTATCGGGGACAGAAGAGGAGGGACACGGACACAGAGGGGACGCCACGTGGAGACGGAGGCAGAGACGGGAGGGAGGCGGCCACCCGCCCGGGGACGCCTGGAGCCCCCAGGAGCTGGACGGGGCAGGAGGGACCGTCCCCTGGGGCCTCCGGAGGGAGCGTGGCCCTGGGACAGCGTGGCGGCAGCCTCCTGGCCTCCAGGACGGGGGAGGATGTGTCCCCGTGGTTTTGAACGCCCCGTTTGGAGGACGTTGTCGCAGCCGCCTGACGACACGAACCCGCTCGCTAACTACACAAGACTGAAAGGTTTGGACCAAAAAGGCCAAACGAACGTCTTTAACTGCTGTTGTCACACAGGTGTTGTTGGCGGCCGTGAAGCCGGGGTTGCGGCTCGTGTCTGTAGTGACCCCCACTTGTCCTCACCTGTGTGTGGGGGGGGTCCCCGGCATGAGCCGCGGAGCCAGGTTCTGCTGAAATAAACCACGTGTGCATCCGAAGTCGTGCAAACCACCCTCCTTGGTGCCAGCGGCCCCCGCACGTGCTGAGCCAGGCCCACGGCGGCCGTCGGGAGCTATTTTCTGCGCATTCGTCTCGCGTGTGATGCAGATACATGTTGATGACCCTGTTATTACTTTCCGCGCAGTCCATGTCCCATTATCTGTCGCGTGGCTTGTCCCTTAAGCGCCACAAGCACGGCCGCTCCGTGGCGAGCCCCCGGTCCACGGCGCCGGCAGCGGGTGATTAAAGGCCTTGCGTGAGCGTCCTGGTTTAATCGAGTGGAGCCGTCGTTTATCACAACCGTGCCGCTCGGCCTACAGAGCCGCCCTCCGTGAGCCGCGCTGATTAAGTGCCGAGGCTTGAGTGCCCCTCCCCGGGTCAGAGGCACGGTTTGCATAATTCAGGAAACCTGTCTGCTCGCGTGGCCGTGCAGGCGTCCTGTGTGCAGAGAGGGCTTCGCGTCCGGGCGGCCCGTGGGACGCAGGCAGTGGCCTCTCCACGTGGGGACGTCGCTGAAAACGGAGCAATTAGTGTGAAGAATCTAATGGGGGTGAGCTGGGACAACGACAACCACGCTGCGTGAAAGATACACAGATGACGGACAGATAGACAGGGCAGATTAGATTAGACTGCACGGAGAGACGATAGGGAATAGGTGACGATGGATGATAGACGGATGGATAGACAGATAATAGGTAGATAGGCAGACAGACAGATAGATAGATAGGTGATAGAGATAGATAGATAGATAGATAGATAGATGATAGATAGATAGATAGATAGATAGATAGATAGATAGATAGATAGATAGAGATAGATAGATAGATAGATAGGTGATAGATAGATAGATGACAGACTGATAGCGTCTGAAAGTAAAGACCTCACAGTCCTTTGAAAACCAGTCACACCCAGAGTAATTTCAGAGGCTGCCCTGCCGTGCGCACAGCAGACTCATACCCGGTTGAAGAAAGCGCCTCTGCGATGCTTGCGGCCCCGGGCAAGAGGGGCTCCTGCAGTGGGGTGCCCGGCACCCCGGTGGCCACGCTGCCCGTCGTGCACCCACGTCAGGCACAGGCAGCGCTCGCTAGGACGTAACTGGCTCTTCCAGGAGCTGCTGGGAGCAGGGAACCCCCGCTGTGTCTGCACCAAACACCCCGTGTCCGTCCTGCCTGCCGCTGCGTGGCCGGGGGTGCCTTGGGCGTGGACCCCGGAACTGAGGGTGGACGTAGCGTGGCCCCACATCGCCCCAGGTGATCCCCCTGCCGGGGGGATTTTGCATTTCCCACCGCTGCAAGGTTAGGCTCTGTGGGTCCGGGGCGTCTCGGTGGGGAGCGAGCACTTCCTCTGGGGGGCCCCCGGGAGCCCCCACCCATGCTGCTCTCTCCGAAAGGCACAGAAAGGGAGCGCCACTTTGGGAAGCATAATTGTCTCCAGTCATCGGGAGAAGGCCGAACAGCCGACAAACAGCGGGGACAGAAGATACCTGTCACCCAGACAACCCACGGGGTGTCTCCCGGCCGGCTGTTTTCCCCGCTTCCGGGGCCGCGGGCGGGGAAGGGTGTGCTGACCACGGCTCGGGCCGCACCGACATGGGGAACGGGGCTCAGCCCGCTGGACCAGCAGAGGGCCTGGCCGGGCTGCGGGGACAATCAGGAACGGCCTGCAGAGGACGGACCAACGACAGCCACGCCTTCCGGACAAGCTCTGCGTCCTCCCTAAGTTTCTGCAGAAACAACCCCACCCGGAATCCCAGGAAGCGTTATCCAAAGGGCATGAACTCTCCGTGGGGTGCCCGGGTCCCCGGGAAGGCTGGGCGGGACGCGGGTGGGCGCCCAGGTGGGTCCCTGCGGGGCCCCCTTCAGTGTCCGCGCGCTCCTTGTCGCAGTCGCCGGGCACGTTGTGCGCAGGTGGCTTGCAGCTCGGCGCCCCCCCAGGAATTGCCCTCAGGCGCGTGGACCTGCCTCGGGGTCTGCGCTCCCGTCGGGAAAGGTAGCGAGTCAGCGAGTCCCAGTGACTTCCCACGAGCAGCCGGGATTTACCCCTCAGGCGCGCGACAGGCACAAAGGTTTCATGGAAAGAGCCCACGTCTCCCCCACCCCCCGCCCCCCAATTCCCACAACCAATCACATCTGCGGGTCAGTCGGAGCGGGGCTGGTGCAGCTCGGGCTCAATTGCAGCCAGATGAAGGCTTCTCGTGTGAGCCTTAATTACGGACAACCTCACCCTGGAAACGCTCCCCTTGACCCGGGGACACCGTTCAAAACTAGAATTCAAATGAGCACTCCCAAAATGCTAATCGGTGCTGCACCTCCCCCCGAAAAAAAAATGTTCGCACAAGTCCTCGGAGACCCCGGGACGACCGCGTTTCTTATGCGCCTGAATTCCTTCTGCACCATCTTTTATTTAAACCACGTTGCACTGGCTCCGTGCTTGCATGTCCCCCCCCACCCCTTCTATGGACACCCTGGGAACAGGTCCTCCATCCACTGGGGGTCCAATGCTCGTAAAACGGAAAGGCCCTGCAAACAATATCGGGAAAGAAAGAAAGAAAACGGCGGCGGAGTGCTGTGAAGGCCACGCTGCCTTCTCCCCAGATAAAGCCTTGGACAACCCAGCCCAAGAAAGGCTGCCGGGAAGCCACTTCGAAAAGCACGATCGTGAGGCCTGGTGGCAGAGAGGACATGGCCAGGTCCGCGGTGACGCCATATCCGCGGGTCCCTGAAACCTGAGCGGAGGGGTGAAGGGCGGAAACCCAGCAGAGCCATGCACCATAAAGCCCACGACGGCCTCCACGTGGCCACGTTCACACGTCCTCAGTTTGGGTTTTGTTTGGATGAAACAAGTCACGGGGACGGCGGCCCGGCTGGACGGGCACCGGCTCATTTTGCAAGATGCCCCGTCCAGGAGGACATCCCGCATGTTGACACAACGCGGCCTGGCTTCATTAGGACTTTGCAGCCGGTCGGCACGGCCTTGTGGCGACGTGGGGCACCTGGTTGGGAACCTCTGTTTGAGGGGAAGTCCTGGACATCGTGCAGGGTGACCACAGAAAAAGACCTCCCCCTGCCGGCATGAAAAAGAGAAACCAGATGGTCACACAGGACGTGAAGGCCCAGCGCCAGTGGACAGATGGATGGCGATGACCTCTCGGTGGGACAGTGCTTGGACTGCAGCAGCGGAACGCATGGTTTGGACACAGCTGGACAGACGGTGTTTCAACCCAAAGTGTGGCCAGAAAGACTGGTGGGGATGCACGGGCCAAGCTTGGGGACATCATCCGACTGCCATCCATGGCCGTGTGCCGTCCGACGGGCCGTGCGTGGTGCGCATGACAGAAGGTCACCGCAGGAGGCTCCTGTCTGGGTGCATGGACTCAGGTCCCCAGCTCTCCTGGGACCATGCAGTGTCACCTCCTCGTGTCTCTGGCCCACGGGGACACCGTGCCCAGAGGCCGATGTAAACGCAGCATTTATCTGGTCAGCATAGATGGACAGGAGTCAGCACAGACTCGTTCTGGCTTTGGGTCCCCATGGGGCCTTTCTGGGGACCTTCAAGTCTCACCCAGGTGGAGACACTAAACAGATGGAGTTTCTGACACGGGCAGCGAGACACGGGGTGGAGCTGTGCCTTCTGGGAGGAACCTCGTGCAGGTGACAGCCGTCTGCACACAGCATCCCTCTGCTGTTTCGGGGTCTTCTTCACGGCCACTGACCCTTGTACATGGGGTCGAACTCACGTAAGTCACCTTAGTAAGGTTGGGTGCTGATGACCGTCTCTGCCAACACTCGCTTTCCTCCTTGGTTGGCTGGTGACGCAATTGAAGCCCAGATGCCACCAGCCACGTGGCCTGGACCACGTGGCCTGGCAGGATTTCTGCAAGTGTGTGGGGCGTCGTTTCGTCAATGCCTCCATCCACAGGCAAACGGAAGGGAAGAAAGTCGCTCACGTGGATACGACAATTAAGTTTGCGAACTTGTTGCAACGATGCTGCTCACCTTTCTTGATATCAGAGGGATTATTCGTTATGAATTTCTACCAACTGGACAAACAGTTCACCAAGTTCACTATTTGGAAGTGCTGAAAAGGCTGCATGAAAAAGTTAGACGACCTGAACTTTTCGCCAACAGTTCATGGCTCTTGCATCACGACAATGCACCAGCTCACACGCACTGTCTGTGAGGGAGTTTTTAGCCAGGAAACAAATAACTGTATTGGAACACCCTCCCTACTCACCTGATCTGGCCCCAATGACTTCTTTCTTTATCGGAAGAGAAAGGAAATATTGAAAGAAAGACATTTTGATGACATTCAGGACATCAAGGGTAATGCGACAACAGCTCTGATGGTTATTCCAGAAAAAGAGTTCCAAAATGGCTTTGAAGGGTGGACTAGGCGCTGGCATCGGTGCATAGCTTCCCAAGGGGAGGACTTCGAAGGTGACCGTGGTGACATTCAGCAATGAGGTATGCAGCACTTTTTCTAGGAGAAGTTTGCAAACTTAATTGCCTGAAACCTTCCATCAAGTGGAAGTCAAGCAGGTGAGGGGTGCCTGTACCCCTCACCCCGTCATGGGCAAGACCACTTTGTGCCCGTGTCACCGATACAAGTTGCACTGAGCCCACATCATGCTCTGAGGTCACTCACGTCTGTTGACTGGAAATTCTCAATCCTTTTCCGGAGACGAGCGCCGTGTTTCCATTCGCCGTTGGCTGTTTGAGCTGGATTCCCTGTCCTCTGCCTTCCTTTAACCCCCGCCCCCCCTCAAGCTCTCTTAGTGGAAATCCAGCGCTGAAAGGCGGACCTGGTGCCCCTGGCGCCCTCGGTGTTAAATCACCCATTTCAACACCGCGTCGCGTGTCTGGAGACCCATATGTCAACAGCGTCCTCTTAGGGACCCCGGGAGTGAGTGAAATCCGTCTTCAACCCTGAGACGTTCCACCTGAACCTCCAACATGCTCGTCACCCGATAGGCTCAGGACAAACTCTCAGGGTCTCCGATGACAGACAGCCGCGGCGGCCACCGTGTGCCTGGCCACCGTCATTCTACGGGGATGCGCACGCGAGCGGTGGAGCCACGGACGCTCTCGGCTCGGACGAAAGGACGAGAGCCCTGAGGTGGGTCCCGGGTCTCCCTGAAGGTGGGGCGACACACACGCCCGCATGTGCGGGTCGGACGGGAGGGGGCGGGTGGGCCTCGTCTAATCAGGTGGCGGCAGGGACAGGTGGGCCTCGTCTAATCAGGTGGCGGTCGGGGAGGGTGGGCCTCGTCTAATCAGGTGGCGGCCGGGGAGGGTGGGCCTCGTCTAATCAGGTGGCGGCCGGGGAGGGTGGGCCTCGTCTAATCAGGTGGCGGCAGGGAGAGGGTGGGCCTCGTCTAATCAGGTGGCGGCCGGGAGAGGGTGGGCCTCGTCTAATCAGGTGGCGGCCGGGGAGGGTGGGCCTCGTCTAATCAGGTGGCGGCCGGGGTGGGTGGGCCTCGTCTAATCAGGTGGAGGCCGGACCAGCGCGCGCAGGCGGGGAAGGTGGGTGCCACACGCGTCCTGGTCGTGTCCACTGCGACCGCCACCCTGTCCTGCCCCCAGCTGCCCTGGCTCCCGGGACTTCCAGCTGCTCCCGTCAGTGTGAAAACCCAGCACCCGGGTCCCCGCGGAGCCGACACCAGTGTGCACGGTGCTCAGGGCTCAGGCTCTGCAGCCCGGCCTTGAAGGCTGGACGTGCGGTTGGCGAAGGTGGGCTGAGTGCCGCCGACCTCCGTGATTTACTCCCGCGGCTCCGAGCTCCCGAAATGACGTTTCCAGCCGTGTTTTGACGTTTGGAAGCCGGGCCGCCATCGCAGCTGGGGTGTGAGCGTGTGGCTTTTCCTTCAGGACGCGGGAGGGACGGCCGTCCCAGGTCGGGGGGGGGGGGGCGCTGGTCGCTCGTGACCCCAGGGCTGGAGTCCTGCTCGGCCCAGAGCATCGAGTCACACGCAAACGTCATTACGGGGAGAGTGTTTCTCTCAGATGCGAACTGACATCCTGGTGGTAAAGTGGGTCACCTCAATGTGGGCGGTGACACCTGTCAGCGGGTGCGTGCGTTTGGGTTGTAGCCAGTGGGGGGACGACCCCTATTGACATCTGCTGGGTGGGGACCAGGGACGCGGCTCAGCCCCACGGGGCCCAGGACACCCCACGTCACACCGCCACCCAGCCCCAGACGTCAGGGGTGCGATGCTCAGAGACCCCAAGTTAGCACGAGACAATCTATCAATCATCTATCGTCTATCTGTCAGTCATCTATCAGTCACTCAGCTATTGTCCCTCCCTGGGCATCATGGTCACCCTGTACCACGTGCCTGCGTCTCCCTGTTTTTCGGGGCTGCCTGCTCTCCCCTTTGCATGTGTTTTGGGGGCGCACCTCTAAGGCAGCCGTGCACACTGCAAGCGTTGAGCAAACACATCTGCCGGCATCCCAACTGCCAAGCACAGCCGCAGTGTCGCCCCTCCCCCCTGCCTGACCCCCCCGAGATTGATGGTAGTTCGGCCGGCAGCCCATAAATTCCTGGGTGTCCTAGCGACATTTCTGGCTGGAGGCTTGGGGACAGGCAGGCCGGGGAGAACCCCCTACACCGTACGCCCTGCAGGGGCACCGGGGCCGGGGGTGCCAGGGGGAGGGGACCCCGCGGGCCATCTGGTGCAGGGGCCGGCTCACGGCCGACCTGCGGTGTCTTGACATCTTAGCCCCTGGTCTCCGGCACGTCGCTGCCTCCTGGCCCGCGCTTTGCTCGTCTCATTACGTGAATTTATTTCCCCGCTTTGTAGTCGGCGGAGCCCGTGCCCTAACTGTTTCTTCCATGTGTTGTAAATCTGTCTGCCATTCGGTAAAGCATGATGTGAAACCCTGCAATTTCCTCTCCTAGCATCACGCCGGGCCGGCGGGGCGAGTGTTGAAATAAAATGAAGCATGTTTGCACCCCCTGATCCCCCCCCTGCCCCCATGCCAGCCCCCTTTCATTTGCGGCAGGAATTTTTAATATTCGGGCCATACCCTCCGCATGAGGTCATCTGGGGAGCTAATTGGAACCGTGGTCTGGGGGGCCTGACCGGCTGCCTCGCAGCTGGCTCCCCGCCACGGCCGGCCCCCCATCTCAAAGACTATAATTCCGTCATGCCTCATCTGGCTTTATGCACTCCTCCGTAGCCGGCACGCAGGCGTTTGCTGAGGTTTCCGTGGCGATGGGCCGGCCACGCGTGGCCCCTGACAGGGCAGAGCCACGCAACCCGCGGCGGCCCTCTCGGTGCCGTCTCCGTGGGGTCCCCCGCTTCAAACAAACACGCCCGCCTGTGTCCCTGTCACCTGAGACCGTGTCCCAATCTCAGCCAGAGCCTCTCAGTTCTCAGCTTTGCTTTCAACAAACTTGCAACTTGGAGCAGGACTGTTGTGCAAATCCTGGCTTTGCTTCTCCGCAGGTGGGGTTTCAGGCGGGCAGCAGTGGGGACATCCTGACGCTGGACAGCTGTGTGTCGTTGCTGTGACATGCAGGCGTCACCGGGGACCCCGCGTCGTCACGGAGAGCTCCGCCTTCACGGCTCAGGCTGCCTGAACGGCCACAGTGACACAGACACCCCCCGTCCACCTGCCGTGTCACCGTCAAGCCGGTGACGTGGGTCACGGAAGGCGGGTGGCCCCTGCCTGCGGGGACAGGGTGCGGAGGTCTGGAGAGGCAGCGTCTGACCGCCCATGGCTCTCCCTGCAAACACGTCCCCGGTGGCAGCGGCCCAGCCACACCTGGTGACAGCTGTCTCCGCTGGCTGAGGGTCCCCACGGGTTTCTCTCTGCTTTTCTGGGACCTGCTGGCCTTGTGGCACTCAAGGCATCACGTGGCTTCTCGGGGTTTGCGTGTTCTGCCCAGTACACACCCCCCACACACACACCCACCTGCACGCACAGGCGGGAGGCCCATCCAGCTGGGACCTCACACCCCCAGGTTCCCAGGGAGGCCAGAGGCAAATCCCGCGGTCCCCTCGAGATAGAGCAGACAGAATTATGACAAATTGCATAAATATGTCCAAATTGTCGGGGTGACGTCATGCGCGCGGCCCCCGGAGCCGGCACAACGTCTGCCTCAGCGGAAGGTCGGCCCAGGACTCACTCTGAATTCAATTGAGGCAATTACATTCAATTTGCTTACATTTATCACGGAGCGGAGCCCTTGGTGGGACGCAATCCCGTTAACCGGTTTCTTGCCCCGGGACCGGACTCCAGGGCGCCCCCGGGGTGGGGGGGCGGGACACAGGGGGCCCTGAGTGTCCCCCAGGGGCGTCGGGGACCCTGTTTTGCGTTTTGAGGTCCTGGGGCTGCTCTGGGAACCCGGAGGGCCCGGGGAACGTCCCCAAACCAGCAAGGCGTCGTGCGCGCTTGGAAAATGACCGCTGGCCTCTGGGGACGGACGTGGTTGCGGAAACACAGCAGCAAAGGGGCCAGGAGGCCGCCCCCCCCCCGGGACACACGCGTTTCGGAGGCTGCGTGTGGCTCCACCCCGTGTCTCAGAGGGCCACCCCGGGGTGGCGGCTTTTCCCAACAGCTCCCCGGCGTGACCGTGACGGTGGTGCCACGGGTGGCAACGCCCGGCTGTGCTGCGCGCTCCCTGCGCACTGGGCTGCACTCAGGTCCTCACCGATGGTCCCCGGGGGTCCCCCGAGCAGCCATCCCCCTTTACCCCGGTCAGACGAAGAGGGGGCCGCTTGGAGACCCTCCGTGATGTGCAGTGAGTACAGGGGGACAGAGGGGCCCCCCCAGGTCAGCCTGGCATCAGAGAGCCGGTGAGGAACCCGTGACCGCGGCCCCTCACAAGCACCAACTCCCCTGACCGGAAACAGCTTAACGCCTTAAAAGGAACAGGGGGCCTTAGGTGCAGCAAAACTGCTTGGGCGCTGGGTCCCCCAGGCCATTATCGCCCCGAGTTCAGCTTCTGGCTCCTGCGGGGAAGGCCTTTCATCCCCGGTGAGAAGGGGGGACGGCCCTGGATCTGCCCTGGGGTCCTGGGTTCTGACGGCCACAGCGTCACAGCCGCTCGCCTGATGGAGGAGACATGTCTTTGGACCGTGAGACCATCACCCTGGCACCCCGTCACCTGTGAAGCAGGTGAGCCCTCTGCTCATCACGTGGGACCCAGGATGAGCTGCCCAGGTCTGTGAGTTCGGGCTCGCTGCCGCGGGGAGCGATGCGTGGGCTGTAGGACTTTCCTGGGTCCCGGGCGATTGGGGGTGGGGGGGGCCGCAGCGGGAGTGACAGACCCGCAGCCTGAGCTGTGGGGTCCCTGCCTCACGTCCCCTTCCTGCTGCCTCGTCAGCCTCGGGACCCACTGCCCCACCCCTGACATGCGGGCCCTCAACTGCCACGTGTCTCCGAGAGGCCCCTACAGACACCACGGGCACTGGGGGTGCCGCCCCCGGGCTCCCTGTTCAGAGGCGCATGCAGGAACGTGGGATATAGGCAGGTCCCCCTCCCCAGGCCATTTAACTGTCGCAGTGTGTGAGCGTCCTGGGGCGGCCGTGACAGTGGCCACAACCCAGGGGCTTAAACAACACTAATGTATCCTGTTTTCCTCCCCCAACCCCGTCCTGGAGGCCAGGAGGCTGACACCACGCTGTCCCAGGGCCGCGCTCCCTCCGGAGGCCCCAGGGGACGGTCCCTCCTGCCCCGTCCAGCTCCTGGGGGCTCCAGGCGGCCCCGGGCAGGTGGCCACCTCCCTCCCGTCTCTGCCTCCGTCTCCACGGGGCGTCCCCTCTGTGTCTGTGTCCCTCTTCTGTCCCTGATAAGGACACTGTCACTGGGTTCAGGGCCCCCCTGATCCAGGACAACCTCATCTCAGATCCTTCACTCAGTCCCATCCGCACAGACCCCGTTTGCAGACAAGCTCTTTTCCCAGATCCATGAATTTGGACACACGCGCACCTTTCAGAGCCTGGACAGGGCAGGTGAGGGTGTCCCGGAAACCCGCCGCTCGGAACAACAGAAACTGGCGACCTGTATGTGCTGCGTCCTGCGGTGGCTAAAACATGAAAAGCCACGTGTATTTTCAAAATAAACAGAAAACACAAACGCCCTTCGAATCATTTCCTGCAAAATAACCAAACATCGTAGGCAGGCTAAACAGGATGCATCCTTTTATGATTATCTATGTATCTATCTACCTGTCTATACATCCATGTATCTATGTAACTATGTATCTACCTACCTATCGTCTATATCTGATTATCATCCATCCATCCATCCATCCATCATCTATCAACCAATCAATATTTCTATTCGTATATCCACGCATCCGTCTGCCGTGCATCACGTATCATTTTTCTGTCTCTCGTCTCTGTGTGTCTATCGTACGTGTCTACCGGTATCTACTTATCTGTATCATCTATTTAATCTAATTTATATCTACCTATTTATGTATCTCGTATATGTTTCTCTCTCCACACACACAGACACACAGACACACACAGACGCACAGACACACACACACACTCACAGACATAATTGTTTTCACAAGGGCCCGGGGCGCACGTCTGATTCCCCCCTTCACTCGGCCGCCCATTATCTGCAGCGCCAACGCCGCCAAACAAGCAGAAGCCCTTTAAACACTTCAGAGCCCTTTGAACGTGTGTTTTGCTAAGCGGAGCCCCGTGGCCCCCTCGGATGTCAGCGTCCGCAGCCCAGCGTCGGACGCAGCCCGATGAGTTGTGGAAACAGGTGGCCGCCCCTTCAGATCAAACGCTCGGAAAGCGTCAACGTCTGTGCTCGCTGCCGCCCTCCATACGAAAGGTCAGCTCGCGGGGCCGCCAAAACGCACTTGTATATGTTTCATTGTTTGGACAAGAAATTGAGAACAGGTTCGGCCTGGGACCGAAGCATTTCGAAGTTTATTTTTGAACAGGGGTTTATTAAATTAAAAAAAAAAAAAGAACGTAGAGAGGAGTCGCAAAGTGGTCGGGTGTCTCCGCTGCTTTGCAACTCGATCCCTTCAGTGCAGAGAAAGCTGGAGCCTGTCGCTTTCTCATCAGCGGCAGACGCTAAGTGGTCGTCAGCGTTGCTTTTAGGGGCGCCTTGAAAGGGGCTGTGAAAACGCGCGTCCTCGGGGCTGTCCCTCACTCACTTGGTCCCCTGCACGCAGCCCCGTGCACACGCTTCCCACGCTGATGTATGAAGGACGTGGGTGCAGGGTCCCCCGGGCAGCTGCCCACCCCGCAGAGGGAAGGATGCCTCTGACTCTGCCAGCGATGCCTGGCCCGGCTTCTCGGGTGGGAACCCCGAACCCTGGTGCAGGGCTGTGACAGCCTCTGACACCAAAGCCACCGGTCGCCGCCGATCCGCGTGCCCAGGTCGGGGGGACTGGAGCAGATGAATAGACATTCCCCCCCCCCCAAAAAAAGAAGCACAGATAAGCAGGAAACACATGCAAAGATGTCAACCTCCACCGTCATCAGGGAGAAAACTACCAAGAGACCCCGCTTGGCACCCTTTCCGGAAAGCTGGTATCCAGGGCAACGCAGAAGAAAGCGACAGATGCGAAGAACCTGGACGCCGCGGGTGGGGGCATAGAGGCCGCGGCAGCTGTAGGACGTGGCTCCTCAAAACAGTCAAAACGGAGCCACCCTCTGACCTCTGGGTCCGTATTCAGAGGAAATGACATCAAGAGAGAGATTTGCGCCCCCACCGTCACCGCTGCACGTCCCCAGCTGCCACAAGGTGGGAGGGACACAGGTGTCCCCTGATGGCTGAGTGGACACGTACAGCGTGGCCCGTGGGACGATGGACCATCACTCAGCCTTGCAAAGGGAGGGCGTTCTGTCACCTGTCACCTGCTACAATGTCACGGGATAATCTCAAGGACGTGACACTGAGCCCAAGAAGGCAATGACCAGGACCAGTCCTGCGGACGCCTACGAGGTCCCCACGGGAGTCCCATTCCCAGAGACGGGACGTAGATGGTGGTGTCGGGAGCTGGGGGCGGAGGGCGGGGACGTAGGGTCTGGTGGGGACACACGTTCAGTTTGGGGCGATGAGAAAGTGCCGGAGACGAAGGCGGGGACGGTGGCACCGCCACGAGACGGTGCTTAGTGCCCCTGAGCTGTGCAGCTAACACGGGTGAGAACGGTAACATTTTATGGTGTATTTTATAGTGTGTTGTATAGTTTTCTGGTGTGTTGTATTGTTTTTTAAAAATCGCCATACAGTCGAGCTGAAGACGCGGTGAGTGCATGTGTCCGGGTCTGAAACATTTCCTGCAGACGGCATGTCGACCTCTTGGGCCACCGCAGAGATGGGGGTCCCAGGGTGGGGTCACCGCCCCTACTGTCAGATTTCAGCCTCAGAAGGAGGAACAGCCACAGCAGGACTGCGCCCCGGGGACTTGGGGGTCAGCTTGTTACGCAGCACAGACTCCCCTGTGCCGGCTGATACGTAAATCAGCACATAGGAGTTGATGAACACACGAGGGAAAGGACGCGCTGACTGACTGAACCACCTGACCTGGGAGCGCTGACACCGTGTCTGTGCGTGTGCATGTGTCCGTGTGCATGCATGTGTGCATCTGTGCGTGTGTGCCTGTGTGCGTGCATGTGTGCATCTGTGTGTGTGCGTGTGTGTGCGTGTGTGTCCGTGTGTGCATCTGTGTGTGCATGCATGTGGGTCCGTGTGTGAGCATGTGCATCTGTCTGTGCGTGCATGTGTGTCCGTGTGCGTGTGTGTGTGTATCTGTGTGTGTGTGCGCGCGAGGGGTCACAGTCATTGGGTCCCCAGGGCACTGGCACTCCTCCATGTCATGGTGACGGTGACGGTGACGGTGACGGTGGCAGACGCCTGGTCCATTTCCCAGTCTGGCTTTTTTTTTTACCCGATGCTGGAATTGCTGAGACAGAAGCTCAGACCACTTGGCATGTTGATTTGTCCGTCGGCCAGTGTCCCCCGCCCCATCCAGCAGCACCACCCCCCCTGCATCCGGGTCCCCTCCCCCTTCTCTGTACCCCGTGTCCCATCCTTGTGTCACCCGCCCTCCCGGTTCAGGAAGCCTGCAGCTGTTGGCACGCTGCCACGGACCCTCCCCCACAGGGACAGGGGCCCCCGAAACCAGCTGCGTGACTGCTGTCAGTCCCGGGGCACAGCATTCGCTGCCCGCGCCTCCGTCTGCGCCCTGCAGGACGCCACGCAGCTCCCCGCAATCCGCGCGCGGCGATCAGCTCAGAAAACCGCCCCCCATGCAGGCGCAGCGTGCAGGACCCCTGGTGACGGCCGGGCCACGGGCCACCCCGAGGTTACCGTCTGGAGGCAACTAGACTCCGGGGGCCTCGCTGCTGCGGAGCCCGGGCAGCTGCGTGCACGCCTGGCCCCAAGTGGTGCTGGGACGTGGCCGGTGGCCCCGGGCCGGGGGTCAGGGTCACTGGCCGTGCGCTGTTGCCATTTCAGGGACGGTGGGCTGTCCTGTCCCGGGGGTGCTGTAACCCCTGCACCCCTGTCACCCCTGTCCTTGTGTCCTGCTGAGCCTGCATCTCCGGCTGGGCCCGCTGGGTCAGGGCCAAGGAAGCTCCCCACCCGCACCCGCTGGCCTGTCCTGAGCAAGCGGACGACTTGGCAAAAGGCTGTGCCTGACCGCTGACCAGAGCAGGACAAAGAAGGGGCCGGTGTCCGGGGCGAGGGGGGCCCATCCCTGCACCCCTCCCGGCCGGACACCCTAGTCACGAATTCGCCTTTCTGCAGCTACCATGGCACCGCTGCTTTTAAAGCGGACAGATGCGTGTGCACAAGCGCGGAGGGCAGACGTGCACGTGGACACACCTACGCTGGGAAAGAAACACAGCGGAAAAACAAGAAAAAATAAAAAACGTTTAAAACTATGACAAGCAGCTGTTTTCAGGGACCCTTCTCAGAGGCAATTGCAGTTCAGTGATATCACGGGACTAAGGTTTTTGTGCGGTTTTTTTTTGCAGGAAAAGCATAATTCTGTACAAAACCATGTTTTTATTGTCGGCCTAGGATACCGTGGCTTCCTACTTGGGTGAATCGGGTTGGGGACCCCCCACCCCCCATCCAGGTTGGAAGCCTGGAACCTTCTACCGTTTCCTGAGGATGGCGGGCTGCGTTTATAACCTGGGGCCTCAGAAACTGAAGCCAAAGGAACCGGATCGCAAGGGCCACCACAGCGCATTTGATTGCAAGTACGTGAAGCGTCCTGAACACACACAGACGCCCAGAGAACGCAGATTGGGGGGCACCAGGAATGACGGCTCATCAATCTCTCCGGGGATGATGAAAACATTCCCAAAAGAGAGATGACGGTTGTACGGCCCTGAATGCTCTAAACGACACCGAATCATCCGCTCCGGGGAACACGGGGAATTGTACGTTATGTGTATTTTACCGCCATTCACGCAAGAAGTCACGGGCTGACGCCAAGTCCACACAGCTACATTTTTACCCAGGACGTGGCCAGGGGTCCTTTTCACCATCGTCCGCCCCAAAGGCAGGACAGGCCTCGGTTTCCTCGTGCAATTATGTTTGCGAGGACTTTTGGGGAAAAAGACAGCTGCGTCCAATGTGGGGGTGAGGGGTGGGGAAATCCCACAACAGGGCTGAACACACGCAAACTCCCCCAGAAAGCTGCGACCGTCTTCCCTTTGCAGAGTCTTCCCAGATGCATCCCCAAAGCAGAGACGCCCCCATTTGGGGGGCCCGGGTTGCTGTACCCATGTTGGATAACACTCACCTCCCAGGTGGGACGTATCTCTGCCCTCTGGCCGCCCAGGGACACGGTTTACTGTCTAGTTTCTGTCGACTGCCTCGCACGCAGCCGCGGTGAGAGAGAAATGAGTTTATGTGAAATTTCTTTGACAACAGAACGGGCAGCCCGGGCACTTGATAAACGTGTGCAAGTCTGGGCACCTGGGAAACGGCTGCTTTGAAGAATGAATGGATCACCGGGGACTAGAAACGAAGGACGGCTCAGGCCCCCGGGAGCGGGGACACGGTGCTGAAAATGTCCCCGTAAACGACCACCAGGGCTGGCGGGGACGTGGGGGACGTGGTCCTGAAAGGCATGGACGTTGGGGCCACATTTTCTGTATCCGTTCACAGGTTGATGGACTCGAGCGGTTCCCTTGTTTTAGCTGCTTCCTGTGCGTCTCAGAATTCAAGTGGGGTTGATTCTGTGTCCAGGGTTCTTACTACAGAAAAAAAAAAGAAAAATAAAAAGCAAGCCACACAAAATCCACAAAAGGACACGAGTCAGCTTGGGCGGGGTGGGTATGTCTGTTCTCTCCATGGTGGGGTGCCGGTATCTTGGGCGTTTGCGCACGTCCAAATTCATCCAACGGTACACGTGCGGTGTGTGCCGCCTTCGTGTGGGAGTGACAGCCTCCTCCGTCTGCTTTTTAAAACACTCAGTGTGAAATTTCAGGCCTGACCGCGGGCGTTGCGTGGCCGGCCTGATGGAAAGCTGCCCCCCCACCCCATGCACAGCCGGCTTCGTGCGGGGCGGTGGGCAGTGTGTCCAGCTGTGGGGGGGCTGCAGCGAGGGCGCAGGCCCCGCAGGGAGTCGCGCTCTTCAGTGGTTAATTGGCTCTGCTGAGCTCCTGACGAGGACCATGATCGGTGTCAATATCATCACCACTGTGAATACAAGTATCAATATCAACGTCAGTATCGTTCTCAATTTCCGCCTCAGTTACCGGAATTATTAGCATCAGTGTCGGCACCACAGTGAGTATCCGTGCCCGTCAGCGTTAGCATCAGTTACCAGCATCACCCTCAGTACCAATACCAGCACCAGCACCGATATCGGTGTGAGTCAATGTCGGCATCAGTATCAATACCACACGAACACAGGGATCCGTATCAGGTCAATCAGTGTCAGCTTTCGTTGCAGTTTTATTAGTGTCAGCGCCACGCTCAGGGTGAGCGTCAGGCGCCAGCGTCACCATCAGTATCAGCCCGAGGTCCGGACCCTCAGTGAAACACCCCATGCGCACCCGTGGCGTGTATACGACGCCGAGACCCCGGTGCCTATGGGACAACTAAGTGACCTTATCACATCGGTGCTTTCTGCGAGACGTCCGAGCCCTAGAAGTCCTTGCAAACGCCCGGTGTGGGCAGCGCAGAACGGACTGTCCTTTCGAAAAACCACCTGACGTGTTGAAAGCAAAGGCGGCTTCTCGAGGCTCCGGAGAGGAGCCCGTGTGTCAATCGCTCGTGGAGATCGGCGGGTGCAACTCGCGGACAAGCAGGCATCCCAGACTCCGGCTCGGTGGGCCGTACGGACCCCCCAAAAGGAAAACATTTATTCTCCGCGTTTAAATCATTATTAAACGAGGCATAGCTCACGAGCACAATAGGCCCCAGATGTAAACCATTATATTACCGTGGAATCGAAGCGTTTCCGCATCTCCACTCCCAGCCATCAGGGAGGCATTGGCTTTGAAATCGTCACATCCAGGCTCCGTCCTTCCCGGGGCCGGGGACGGACTGCGGTTGGTGGACGTGGTCCCCGAGGGCAGCGAGGTGGGCACGCGGCCTCGCTGTGGGTTCCTGCCGGGACGCAAGGGGACGGCCTGGCCACCGGCCTGACGGCGGTGTCGCTCCACCACCCGCATCTACAAACAGTCCTGTTTCCTGCCGATGCCAAAAGCACAAGGAATGTTTGCACAAGGAAACACCCCGAAATGTGTGCAGCCGGCCAGAGGGCAGGGTTCTCATTTCCGCCTTTCCGAGGCGGACACTTAGGTCCTTGGGGGTTTTCAGAGGCAACCAACGTCCCCACGCCCGAACCCACTTACCCGAATGCTCTCTGCACCAAAAGAACAAAGTCAACGCTATCCCTCTGCTTTTAAAAATTTTTTTATTATTTTTTTTCTGGAGATGGGTTATCATTGACTAGGGTTTTGGGAACGGAATCGCAAATGCGTGCTCTCCCATTGTCTGCTGCCATCACAACAGCTTAAGGGGGATTCAATTACAACCCAAGTATCTGTAAGGCGAGTCTCTCAAATCTCAGTCGAAAGGGCCGTTTACATGTCCGCACGCCGTTGGCAAGCTTTAATGATTGTATGGATTTACGGGTGTTCCTGTGAGGAAATGTGATGGCAGTCACCGATTCTGAAATTGATCTAGGAAAAACAACAACAACATTGAAATAAGAAAAAAAGCTTTTCTACGTAAATTCGCTGACGGAAGGCCTGCCTTGCAAGCGGGAGACACAGCCAAAAACAGAAGAAGAAATAAGAATGACAATAAACACCCCATGGCTCTCGAGCGACCATCTGCTGACGGACAAATAATGAAAATTCAGAGACTGGTGGACGGACGGACAGACGAGGGACTGTATGGGCGGTGTGGTCAGGACGCTGCCTGGCGGGCATGACGGGGTCTCTCAGGACACGTCCGTGGGTCAGGAGGAAGTCCTTGTCCTAATCCCCGTGTGGCGCACAGAATCGTGTCCCCAAAGACGTCCCTCTCCTAGTCCCCACAACCTGTGGCCATGCTGCCTTAAGGGACTTGGAAGATGGGATTAAAATAAGGACTTTTAGTGGACAGATGATTGCAGTTTTGGGGAGCGTCACCCTGAAACGTGTGTCCGGCGACCAGGCTGAGAGGTTGAGGGTGCTGGCATGAGCGTGAGTTGGAAGTTGAGAGGGACAGGTCGGAGGCAAAGCTGGGGTCTCGGGTGGGTGGTTCGAGCCCCAGATCTGTCTGAGGTCCCCCAGACGGGCAGAGAGCTCAGCCTGATGTGACATGTCCCCCAGGCACCAGCTCTGTCCCTTCTCACGCGTCCTGCACACGGGTCCCCAGGGGACAGCTCTAAAACGTCGACATGCCCGGTCCCCGAACATGGGTTGCTCTCCACTGTCTGCAGAGAAGAGCTCACGCGTGTTACGACAGCGTGTGACGTCTTTCACGCATGCACACGTGGAAGGATCCGGCCCCCTGGCCTGTCCCTCCAACAGCCCAATCTAGGACCCCGTCACCGCTGTGGCCGTGGGTGACGCCCGCCCGGCCTCCCGGAGGAAAGCCGTCGGCGGTGACGAAGGCCGGCCTGCGACCCCGAGACACACGGAAGGCTGAGAGGGTGACAGCGACTCTCAGGGAACTCCCTGAGAAGCGACTGCCTCTCGTGGGGTCCCTTGCCGCCATACGTGGCTGTGGGACATAGTCTGGGCCTGAACAAAGGACACGGAAATGTCTTACGGTGACACACGTCCCCTGTAGCGTCTTCAGCACTAAGAATGAGTTCTTCTCTCTCCGTTCCCTGCTGCCTGGGATGCAGACACGAGGGCTGGAGCCCGTGCAGCTCCGTTGGGCTGTGAGTAGGAAGTCACGAGCCGGTCGTGCTGGGACAACAGCACATGGTGGGTGCCTGACAGCTGAGGCCTCCATCCCGGCCCTGGACTCTCCTAGCGGAACAGGAAGAAATAACTTCCACCCCATGTGAATGTTAATTCTTTGGTTTCAGCAAGTTTGGTTAAACCAAACCAAAAATTTAATTTAGTATATATATATATGCTATATCTCAAATATTATATATATTAAAAACATATAATTCTATAATATTTATATTATTATATAAATATAATATATAACAATTATATAATGATGTTTATATAAATATATAATAATTATATATGTTTATGTTATTATATAAATATAATATATAACAGTTATATAATGTTTATATAAATATATAATAATTATATATGTTTATGTTATTATATAAATATAATATATAACAGTTATATAATGTTTATATAAATATATAATAATTATATATGTTTATGTTATTATATAAATATAATATATAACAGTTATATAATGTTTATATAAATATATAATAATTATATATGTTTATGTTATTATATAAATATAATATATAACAGTTATATAATGTTTATATAAATATATAATAATTATATATGTTTATGTTATTATATAAATATAATATATAACAGTTATATAATGTTTATATAAATATATAATAATTATATATGTTTATGTTATTATATAAATATAATATATAACAGTTATATAATTTTATATAAATATATAATAATTATATATGTTTATGTTATTATATAAATATAATATATAACAGTTATATAATTTTATATAAATATATATAATAATTTTATATATTTATATTATTATATAAATATAACATATAACAATTATATAATGTTTATATAAATATATATAATAATTATATAATATTTATGTATTTATTAAATTATAATTATACATCATATATATTTATTTATATTTATATATGTGTATATATATATATATAAATTCGTGTGTGTGTGTAATACTGTGTCTGATTCACCCCCGAGCTCCTGGAACCTCACCGTTCGCCTGATACGGACGAACTTCTAACCTGAATGGCCGTTTCCTTGTCAGGGTTCCTACGGTGTTTGGCAAAATGTCCGCAGAGTACATATTCTCACCGTTTGCATTTGCAACATAAACACTCTTATTTCTTGGAAGGGAGTAAGTGGGGCTTTCACAAGATCCTTGGTTTGTGTTTTTCTTACGTCAGCAACAGCAGCTCAGGCCAAGGACCAGTTCCTGGTCCTGAGCGTTTTCAGGCGAAAGCTTTCGTGTCCCCAAGGCTTCCCGGCCCGGTTGCTCCCGCCTCAGTCTCCTGTCCCTGGAATAATCTCCAGATGACATCACTTTCATCCCCCGCACCTCACTCAAAATCCTGCCATGTCTTTCCTTTACGTAGAGCCAACGTGGGGAAAAATTTAGTGTGAACACACCACACACACACACACACACACACACACACACACGAAGTCTGACAATTAAGTTCATGACCTCACTCTACAAAAAGTGCTCCACACCTCATTGCTGAATGTCACTATGGTCACTTTTGAAGTCCTCCCTCTGGGAAGCTATGCACCGACGCCAGTGCCTAGTCCACCCTTCACAGCAATTCTGGAACTCTTTCTGGAATGGCCATCAGAGCTGTCATCGTATTATCCTAGATGTCCCGAATGTCATCAAAATTACTTCCTTTCAATATTTCCTTTATCTTTGGGTAAAGAAAGAAGTCACTGGGGGCCAGGTTAGGTGAGTAGGGAGGGTGTTCCAATACAGTGATTTGTTTACTGGCTAAAAACTCCCTCACAGACAGTGCCGTGTGAGCTGGTGCATTGTCGTGATGCAAGAGCCATGAATTGTTGGTGAAAAGTTCAGGTCATCTAACTTTTTCACGCAGCCTTTTCAGCATTTCCAAATAGTAAACTCGGTGAACTGTTTGTCCAGTTGGTACAAATTCATAATGAAACATCCCTCTGATATCAAAAAAGGTTAGCAGCATTGTTGCAACAAGTTTGCAAACTTAATTGTCAGGCTTTGTGTGAGAGAGAGTGTGTGTGTGTGTGTGTGTGTGTGTGTGTGTGTGTGTGTGTGTGTAATATTGTGTCTGAAACGAAAAACTTCAAGCATCTTTTTTTTTTTGCATGAAAACACACCCACAGATTCACTGGACAACTATTTACTGAGCACCTACTATGGGCAACGTCAGACATCTTTAACTCCACACAGCCCTTGGGTCCAAGCGAGCAGAGGAGACCTCACGTCCCTTTTGTCCATTGCCCTCCCTGCTGAGGTTGGCGACTCCCCCGAGCTAACCCATAACCCAAGACGTGTTTTCCTCCCTCGCTCCCAAGCGCGTTTCGTGTGACGGTCCAGGCCCGCCATGGTGTGACCCAGCCTGGCTTGCCCACGGCCTTCGACAGAGACCAAGTCCCCGCTGGGCCCACGTGTTCGTTTCAGAGCTGAATTGCACGAGCCAGTGAAACACAGAGTTGGCGGCTTGGTCCGAAATGCCCCGAGGGACAGTGAAGCAGGAACGTGTCCGGGGCTGGTGGCCTCGTCCTGCTCCCAGCGCAGCTGCCTGAGGGGGTGACCGGCGGCCCCTGCCCCCGTCCCACCCGCCACCGCCTGGTGCAGACGCGTTGAGAAGGATTCATAGTTACAGCTCACCGACGGGGGGGGGGGGGGTTCCCCAAAACAAACGGGCCGCGACACGCTGTACGCAGAACGCGGGTAGAAAACCGAGGTGTTCCAGGGCAGGCCACACGCTCCTTCCTGTGCTCCAGCCACTCCCACGAATTCAGAGTTCCTGCTTGAAAAGCACAGGTGGAAAAAACACACGCGTGTTAATTGGTGCCGCTTTCACACTCTTATCCATCCTTTCTTCCGTAAACACCTGCCGAGGGGCCCAAACCGGGGGTGCGGCGATGACGCTATAACCTGTTCCCCTAAATACACCTGTTGGCGGTTGGACAGTAATGAGGCGCCCTGGGGACCCCCCGGTTTCCACCCACAAACCCCTGGGCCTGTGCCTCCCACGGAGCCGGTTCGGCTTTTTCCAATGACAGTGTCCTTCACGTCCGCGCTGCTCCTATGCGGGACGGGCCTCCGCCATCTCAGGCTGCGGTGACAAAGCAGCCCGGACGGGGCAGCTGACACGACGTGTTTTTATGGATCGCGGTCTGCAAACCACACGTCCAAGATCAAGGCTCTGCGGGGTCTTCCGTGCGGGGTTCGCAGCCTGTCCCCCGCTTGCGGCGTCCTCACGTGGTCAGAAAGAGGTGTGGTGGCCCAGGTTCCTGTTAGGAGGACACGGGTCCCATCGCGGGCCCCAGCGTCCTGTCCTCCACCCTAACCCTCTCCCCAACACCCCGATCCCCTCACACCACCCCAATGGGGCTCAGGGCTTCCACACGGGCCTTTGAGGGGGGGACACCCACATTCTGTCCCTAACAGGGTGGGGTAATTCTTATTCTGGGGTCCGTCCTGGGCCCTGACGGGTGTTGGGCAGCAGCTTGGTCTGCACCCACTAAACGCCAATAGTCTCCCCCAATCGCCCCCCGTTGTCACAACCAAATATGTGTCCAGACACGTGCAAACGTCCCCTGCGGGGCCACAGCCCTGTGGCCAAGTTTAAGGGTGACCAGGCTCTACCTCTGTGCTCCTTGCAGTCGACAGAAAGGGCTCAGGACAGAAGCAGGATTGAGGGGCTCTGCCCATCACCCCCACTTTCTTTCCCACAGCGCAATGTGAGAAGACAAAGAAAGGCAGACGCAGCCCGGCCTCGGGGTCACCTCAGGGTGCCGGGAACCCCACAGATGTCAACACACACGGGAGGGTCAGCAATGCGTCCCCGGAGGGAGGCAGGCATCCCCCGACCCCGCGCTGGGCGAGGACACCCCGTGGGAACACGTCGCCAGCATCCTGCTTTGGCAACGACAGCTCGGGTGGTGGCGTCTGCCTGAAATGACAGGTTTCTTCCTGAGAAGGGCTTTGCCGGTGTTGTGACGACTTCACGGTGGGTGTTTCCCCCGCGTCCGTCTGCGTGTGGGGCGGCTCCCCACGCGCCCAGAAGCCACACAGGTGACCGGGTCTGACCCCCCCACCGCAGGGTCTATACAGGCTACGGCGACGTCCCCAACGCGGGCGTGGGTTTGGGGCTCCGTCACCGCGCGTCATGTGGATTCCCAAGGGGACAGGCAGCCTCGGGGCCGCGGCCTGCGGGGTGACGTGCGTGGGGTTTGTTTTTCTCCCGCCCGTCTCCCGGGAGCTCCCCGCCTTCACTCTGTTACTTCCAGATTAAAGAGCATTGTTGCTAATTAACGCTGTTCTCCTTGTCGGTGGGCAGCCTGGCTGGCTTTGAAGTCCCCGCGCCGTGTTTTGGGAATTCCGCTCGCTGCTGGAGCCGACACCGTTTTGGACGGGGGAGCCCGTCCGTCTCGGCCGTGCTGTCATGTTCCGTGATGGGGAGCGTGTCCACGCGCTCGGGGCGCCCCTCAAAGGGCTGTTCTCTGAGAACGTCTCCTGTGGGGTCGCTGGGACCGGCTTCCCGACGCTGAGGTCTGTGACCCCACGTAGAGTGATGGCCTCGCCACCCCCCAGCGTTGTTAACGAGCTCGTTCATGGAAAGGGGGTGACACCCAGCATCCCAGGGGCGCCTCATGGGGAGGCTGCAGCAAAGCCCACCCACTGGGCAGGCGGCTTCTCGTGCTGCTCACGCAGGTGGACATCACAGGTCAGACACACACACCTTTCCATCCGCAGGGGGCCCCCAGCTGCCGTGGGATGCACATGACAGGGCCCAGGCGGCATAATGGCCCCCAAATTCATGTCCACCCAGGACCTCAGAACGGGGCCTTGTCTAGAAACGGGGTCAGTGCAGGTGGGACTGAGTGAGGGGTCTGAGAGGAGGGCGTCCTGGATCAGGGGGGCCCTGACCCCAACGACAGTGTCCTTATCAGGGACAGAAGAGGAGGGACACAGACACAGAGGGGACGCCACGTGGAGACGGAGGCAGAGACGGGAGGGAGGCGGCCACCCGCCCGGGGACGCCTGGAGCCCCCAGGAGCTGGACGGGGCAGGAGGGACCGTCCCCTGGGGCCTCCGGAGGGCGCGCGGCCCTGGGACAGCTTGGTGTCTCCAAATAAAGTCCCATTCGGAGGCACTGGGGGACTTCAACCCACCAATGTCGATGGGACACCATGCACCCCCCTCACGCATGTTGCAAGCTGCCGGTGCTGGGGCGCTGGCCTTGTCCTGGCCCCTGTCGGTCCCCCTGGCAGGACTCAGAAGCGTCTCAGCCAGCAAGCGAGAACACGAACCCGCCGGCAGCCGCCACGTGTGTGCCACTTTCCGCCCCACGAAAGCGCTTTTTAATTCGAAAGCTGTGTAGCCTGTCCGCCCCACCCACAACCTGTCAGCCAGAACACCCCAATTTTGTGGGCAGCACACACGGCGCACACTTTCCTTGTCGGCCTCGTGTGGGTTCCTCTGCCCGGCCCGGGTCGCCTCGCAGACGCAATGCTCCGTCCTCCCCTCGGAAGGGGAATTCGAGGAGCCTTTCCCCGTCTACACCCCCAACAAAAATAACACCAGCGAAAACGTGACGGATGCAACTGAAAGCCACGCTGAGGGCAAAACGCGTCCTTTACAGACACGCAGCTAGACGTGGACGCTGCCCACGTGCAAAGCCGCCCCCGGAAGCAATCAAAAAAGAGCCGCAAAAACGCCCACAAATTTGCGGGGATTAAACCATAGAAATGAGCTCAGAAGAAACCAAGAGGGGACTAGAGGCTCCGCCTGCCATGGCAGCGTCAAACGACCCATGACTTGGGGACAGACACACAGACAGAAATCAGAGAACGGAGCAGTGATTAATGTCGGGAATAAAACGTGAGGATTGAGTCAAGTTCCCTAAGAGGGCGTGACGGGGACCTGCGCGTGTTCAGACTGCAAACTCGAGGCTGAGTGAACACGTTTCCAAAAACACACGATTTACCGACACTGACTCCCAAAGAAACAGAAAACAGATACGCTCTGATAGCCGCACAAGAGGTTGAATGTGTGACTACCCCCGTTTATACAGAGAAATCTAGGCCCAAATGTGGTCCCCTGGGCATTCTACCCAGTGGCTACGAAGAAGAAGAAAAATGCCAATCTTACTAAAGATTGTTCTAACGTCCCCGAGATTAGGAACCGAGGAACCCCAAGGCCAAGCGCCTCGTGGACACGGGCAGAAAAACGAGACATAACATACGAGCGAGATAAACACGGCGACCGGCCGTGCCAAGACCGGGTTCTTCTAGGAACGAACACGCGTGTCGCGACGCGGGCGGTCGCCTTGACAGAGTTCCCGCGAGACGCCCGGTAACCGTCGCCATGGAAGCGGAAACAGGGCTGGTAAAAATGTCAGGTTCCCTTCGTGACATCGACGGGCAGATCCGTGAGCGGGTGACACGCGACACAGAAAGGGTTTTCCTGACTCGGAGAAGAACCGGGTGGAAAGGGTTTGCAGCCCTTGTCACATGCGGACACTGTCCCCCTGACACCGGCCGCTGGGCCACGTCTGCATCACGGGCGACCGCAGGCCCCCCGGCAAACACAAAAACGTTCTATAAATAAGCAAAAAGCGTAAGAATGTGCCCATCGGAAGACAAGCAACAAAAGTGCCCTTCTGCACGGGGCACACGCAGACGGACGCCCACGTTTAAGGCTTACAGGCCGGGGGTGACGACGGGTCGGCGCGCGCTGGCCACCCAGCGCTGATTTGTGACCCTCCACCCAACAGCGTCAACGTCTCACATTGAAGACAACAGCCTAACCAGGTTCTCGCGGCGTCCGGACGGACAGACAACTGCAGGGAAGGATGCCGGTGGCGGTGAGCCTGCAGGGGGAACCCCTCATGGCCAGCCTGCCCCGCGCCCCTGTCTGCACGTCCACTCGCGTTAGTCCGTGTCCCCCTGAAGCCTGCGTGCGCCCCGCCAGCCCCGGTGGGGGCGCTGAGCCTCGCCGGAGGCCCGTCCACCTGCCGATGGCTCGAGGCGCCTGCAGGTGACGCCGGGCTGGCGGCATCCGAGACGCGTGGGCAGCTCCCGGCTGCCGGGAAGCTCCCGTGTGGACCCGCGCGGGGCGGTGACAGCGTGACAAGCCCGGTCCCGGGTGGTCGGAGCTCGGCTACAGCCCCACCTGCAGTGACGCCGGGGTCCCACCGCCCTGGTGACCCAGGCACGGTTTCGCCAACTCACCAAAGAGGACGGACACCCAGGCCCGGCTGCGAGTGGGGTTCAGGGTGAGGCCCCCATGAAGGGACCACCCGTGTCCTCCACGTCCAGGGCCCCCCGCCGTCTCCCGATGGACAGGATGGGGCGTCTTCGCCATCCAGACGCAGCCTTATGTCACTGCCTTCCCCCCAACCCGGGATGTTCTCGGGGACGCGGGGTGCGGGAATTCCCGCCTTCCCCTGTCGCTGGCTCATTCGGGGTGCCGTCACCTATTGTCCCCCAGGCCGGTCCGACCTGCCCGACAGCCCTTCTGCTCCAGGGTCCCCGGGGTCGGCTCAGGAGGGTCCCTGCTGCTGTGAGCAGCCGTCTGTCCCGTGTCACCCGTACACGGTCCCTCTAACAGCCCAGGGGGACCCTCCCGCGCGGCCAGCCCGACACCCCCCACAGAGGTGAGCCGGTCCCCTCCAAATAAAGCCGTGTCACCGGGAGCATGCCACGTAAAGACCTGTCGCTGTTCGTTCTGAACACGGGAGGTTAATGATAAATATCACCTTTGTTTTCTAATTTTTTTACCGAGTTGATTTAAATACCCCTGACAGCCCCAATCCAATCTTCCCATCCAAGCTGACAAGCGTGACATGCGTCTCTGCATACAAGCTCTCAATTATGCATAATCCAATGTTTTCTCGGGTTTTAATTGAATCACTCGTCTCAAACTTGTTATTTTTAATTTGCAACATTTGATTTCTGACACCGGCCCCTCGCTGTCATAAATTATGCAGGCGGGCGCCTTTAGTTGTGCGGGTGATTAAAAAAAACTAATTAGGCATGATTAAAAAAAAAAAAGAAAAGAAAAGGGGAAAAAAAAAACACCCTAAAACAGGGACCTCTTAACGACGTGCGTGTTGCCTCGTGCAGGGGGCTGCTTTCCGCGGGAACGGCCTCGTTTTCGTACTCGGAGACGGCGCCCCGTTTCGTACAATGTGATTGATTCTGACAGAAATGAGAGAAGATGTAGGCTTGGGTTCCCCCTTCCTGAATCTATACCAGAAATTGCATTACACGGCCCGTTGATGTACACTTCTCGCACAGCTCATTGACGGTAATTTTCTTAAGTGGGCAGGAAAGCGAAAATGAAGCGAACGGAACGGAATCCAGCGTTTTCTTTGGCACGCGGGGCGCGGGGTCGGCCCAGGGCTGCGGGCCCCCCGGGGACGACAATTGGAGTTACGACCCTTTGAGGCTGCGGCTAATGACACGGAGCCGCTCGGGGGGGCGGGGGACGGGCGCTGGCAGTGCGCGGCCAGGCCTGCAGCCAGCACTTGGGGGACCGGGGGCCTCAGGGGCTGGTGACGTGGGCTGTGTGTCACCCGGAGACCGAGGAGGCGCGGGGACGGACCCCAGGCTGGCATCCACGCACGGCCGCTGCGTTTCCTTGGACTCGCCCGCCGCACCCAGAAGGAACCCCGTTTCCTTCTCCATCTGTCTCTTTGCACCTCCGGCCGCCAGTAAAACACGGTCCCTTCCCCACTGTCTGGTGACACGACGCTCCCATCGGGCAGAGGTGTCACGGCTCAGAGGCGTCCCCTCCGTGGTCACCCTGAGCTGCACACAGTCCTGCAGGCGCTTGGGAGGCACATACAGAAAAAGGGGGGGCGTCCGTAGCAAGCGCTTTGGAGACTGTGCAAGGCTTCGTGCACGGCCTGAATGACAAGGGTGTGTCCCCGTCCCCAGACCAGCGAGGGGGCCGGGGACCCTCCGTGGTGTCAGCGGGGCATCCCTGTCCTTTCTCCCACGTGCTGCCCACTCCGGCGGCTGCAGCATCCCGAGAAAACCACACAGTTTGGCGACAAGCTACGTGGGTCAGACACGCGGCGTGACAGCCCCGGGGACCTTCGGTTCTCATAGGAAGCAATTCCACGGGCAAATGCAGCCGACTGTTCACGACGGACAAAAACAAGACAGTTCTCGGGGCCGTGGATCCTACAGTCCCCTGCTCCTTGGGGGGCAGGCAGGGGAAAAGCAAAGCCAACGTGGCATGGAGTTCCTGTCCCCCAGAGACACCCCAAATATGTAGAGACTATTACTTGCTGCATTCGGGTCCTTGTAGCCGTTTCCTAGATCTGGCTCAAATTGTGGGGGGTGGTCCCTGTCTTTTGGGGGGATGTTTTCTTCACCTTAAACCTCCCTGTGCGTAGCTCACACCCCAAAACAAAGCAAGGTGAGTGCAGGAGACGCCAGGGTGCCCTCGCCCCGTCGTCCGGTGCAATTTTAGGTCCCATGCCAGCCTCTGCACGTGCGACCTTGCCGCCTGGAAACACGTCACGCAGACGGTCCTACACCTGGATTTAGTTTGTTCCCCAGAAAACACTGGGCACTCGTTTTTACAGCGTCACCAGCGACCAGCAACGAGGGCCAGGCGGGGCTCCAGTGGCTCCCACATCAGTTTTCGGGCGACGGGCTCTTGATGCTGAAGGGTGTGACGGGCACGCCGGCGAGTCCTGAGCTTGTCTGTTTGACAGGTTGGCTCCGTCCCGTGGGGGACGCGCTCCTCGTCGGCGGGTCGGCTCCCCGCGCCTTGGAAGACGCCCCCTCTTGTGTGCAAGGCACGCCCGCCACACCTGCGTGGACACCAGCGTCCCACCTGGGTTGGCTCGTGCCAGGTCCCCTTCCCCGTGCGCCCTGCCCACGCCTTCCAAAAAGAAGAAACACGGGCCTAAACACAACGCTGTCCACGCTACTTTAAAAAAAAAAAAAAGATCAGACGTGTCCTGTGTTCTTCAGTTACGCATCTATGTGCTTGGACTTGGTCCCCAGAGGGACACGTCGATGTCCTAATTCCGGGCACCTGGGAACGGGGTCTGTACAGATGGGACTGAGTGAGGGATCTGAGAAGAGGTCGTCCTGGATCAGGGGGGCCCTGAACCCCATGACTGTGTCCTTATCGGGGACAGAAGAGGAGGGACACAGACACAGAGGGGACGCCACGTGGAGACGGAGGCAGAGACGGGGGGAGGTGGTCACCCGCCCAGGGACGCCTGGAGCCCCCAGGAGCTGGACGGGGCAGGAGGGACCGTCCCCTGCAGAGGTTCAGTGTCTGAGAATGAGAGAGTCTCAATTTCATGCCCGGCCATCATTCCTTGGAGACACGGCAAGGATTAGAATATACATATTTCATGCAAAAATCAGGTTTTTAAAAAAAAAAAAAAAGAAAAAAAAAACCCAAAAATGGCTCTTATTTATGAGTGGAGACACTGAGACCCAAGGCGGCACCTTCGTGCGTGTGCCAAGGCCATGAAAATGCAATGACCTCCAGAAATTCACACAGCCCTCTCTGGGGACATTGTTACAGGCTCATAAAAAGTCAAATTGCCGTTACTTGAGCTCCCAAATAATTTATACGTATCGTTTGTCTCGGCGTCCTGGCGTTTGCCCGCCGAGCTGACCACCGACCCGCACGCTGTGAGGGCTGCAGCCCGGAAGGGACAGCGAGAAAATCAGAGTCCGGACGCCCGGACGCCGGGTACCAGGGCCGCCGCCTTGCCCGGGGACAACGCAGCCATCGTCGGGTGGGTCCACGCCGGCCGGGGTGACGAGCGTGGCTTCTCCCCCGTTTGGTTCGTTTTCTGAGTCTTGCCACCTGCGCTGGAGCGAGACGCGGAGTTGATTTTGCTGAGGACCCCCCCGCACCCCCGGGCCACGGAGAAGGGACGCAGGGGGCAGGTCGGCAACAGTGCGAGGCATTCATGGCTCCGGGACGCCACGGGCTCCGGGGCGGGAGGAGGGGGCGCATGACGGCTTTATGACATTTACAAGTGTTGACCCAGCTCTTAACGGCAGGTAATAAAACCCACGCTAATTAGGGGCTATAACGCCGAGCCCCGTCCTGCTGGACTCCCCACGATCCGGGGTGAGCCGATGACAGCCAACCGGAGGCCATGTTCAGACAGACGCCCCCCCTTTAGCAAGGTCCTGGCCCGGCTCAAACCCCCACTCCATCCCCGGCCTTTTCCCTTTGATTCACGCACCCACCACGGCGGGAAACGGGGCCACAAATATTGCAGCAGCCAAAACGCCCGGCCAAAGCTATATCCCCTCCGAGGAGGAGGGAACGCAACTGCGACACAATGAAGGAGAAGAAAAAAATGGCCCAAAACGGCGTTTCCTGCAGCCCTGAGGCGCGGCCTTTCTTGCCCGTGAAACATCTGATCTCAGAGGACAAGCGGGGTGGCGCGTTCGGGGCCCCAATTCTGTGTGCGTGTGCAGCCCCGACCCCCAACGCGCGTCCTTCTGAACCCCGACAGCAGGTCCTCTGCTCCAGGAGGGAGGTTCCTGCAAACCGTCCCCGAGCCGAGCTCCTCTGTCATAGTCACATGGCGCCCAGGCCTGCTGAACACGATTTTCTCTCCCAGACGTTTTCCCCCCTTCGTGCAATATCGCCCTGGCTTTCACCTCTCGGCGTTGAAGAGCCTCGTTTCCAGCAGGGAGCACCGATCTCCGTGACGGCCGAGTCCCCAGGAAGGCTCAGCCGCCTGTCCTGAGAGGTGTCGCCCGTGGGCGACGGAGCTGCCGACGGCCACGCTGTGGGTCGCTCCCACCCCGCAAGACGCCCCTGCGACGTGTTGGTTTCGTGACGTGGGTTTCTGCAGAGCTCCTTGCCCGTCAGGTCGTTGGGGTCCCCGCCCTGTGTCTGAACCCCCAAATTCTGGCCCCTGTGTCGGGCTGCGTCCCCTGCACACACACCCCCAGTGTGAAGCTCAGAGGCCGGTTTCCCTTCCTGGCGGGGACGAGGGACAGTGGCCAGACGAGGACCCACACGCTGTGTCTGGACGCTTGGGGACCCCTCCCCAGTACCGCCCGAGCAGCTGTCCCCGCACGCGGCTGCCATCCCCCTGGAGAAGCTCAGGGCGGCCTCGTCTCCAGGGACATGACAGGCGCAGGAAAGCCCGTCCTTCCTGCCGAATTTTCCGGGACCCGCCCGCCCCGTTACCCGCATCCACCCGTTGTTCAGACGGACTTTTCCATCCTTCCCTGCTCTTCGCTGTGTTGCCAGATCCCAGGCTGTGTCGCTGGCAGCACCACACAGGAGACGGCGTTAACGTCTTCCCCGGGCCACCGCGAAACGCAAACACATTGGCTCTGAATGAGGCGTTTTCAGGTTTATTACACTTCCTTTGGCTTTCGGGCCACACAGGAATGGCGAACTCAAGACGCAAAAAAAAAAAAAAAAAAGAAAGAAAAAAAATTTGAGCGTTTCCATTGCCTCCTTTGCGTCCCTCATTCCTTTCCCTGCCTTAAAAACCATGAAGCAAAACACATAAAAGGTCGGTTTCTTTTCGACTTGAGACGCACGTCTGCGTGGCTCGGGCCGGAACGCAAACCCCACGGTCACCAAGGAGCGTGGTTGCTTTGCTGGAAAAGGAGAGAAACGAAGCCACGGGAGGGACGCCAGCGTCACCATCTCATGAATAATCGCCCGAGACGCGCTTCCTGGGGGGAGGGCTCATTTGGTGTAAAAGTCCGCAAAACAGCTGACGACCAACGTTGCAAACAAGCAACAGGCCGACGCTGTTCACGGGAGCTTGCTGGACACAGAAAGGAAGCGTGGGGCCTGCCCCCAGCCCTGGCTGCACCCCGAAACCCTCCGGCTTGGGCAGCTCGGCACCTGCACCCCACACACGCCCCTTGGGAACTGGGCTGACGGGGTGGGGGGCTGGACGGATAAACACGATCCCACCAGGGATGGAGGCGCCTGTGTGAACGCAGAGCCTAAAACGTGCCTGGGAGCAGCCCTCAGGAAGCACCCACACGCTACCCGGGGGTCATCCAGGCAGGGTTCCCGCGTGTGTGCCGGTTACAAAGCCGGCCTGCGGGCGTGGCGTCCTGCTCCCTGTCCCCGGGGTCCCCGCAGCGCGCGCCCCGCTTGGATGGCGACCGTGCTGCCGAGTTCCAGGCGACGTCACGGCCCCAGGCGGCCTCCGCACAGGCGGGAAAGTCGGCCTGAGACGCAGCATCAGGAGACGGCCGCCCCCCAAAGGCCGGGAAAGGTGGGGTCCGACTTTGCCACGAGGACACCAACGCTCCTTTTGCAGAGAAGCGGGTGACCGTCGCCCAGGAAGGGTCTCCGAGGCGGCCTGTCTGTCACTCAGCACCCCTGCAGGCCCCTGGCCCCGTGTGCGTGTGCGTGTGAGTGTGTGTGAGTCGTCAACGTGTTTCCTGTGACGAACAAGTGGTCACAGGGCTCATTTCCTAGTCACACCAGGAAGCCTGGGGCCTCGCAACGTGGACATGATGGTGCTGACATTCCACGGCGGGTCGGGGCAGCTACGTGTGCCAGGCTGGGGGGGCTCCATGTGCCAGGTGGGGAGCTCCGTGCACCAGGCGGGGGTCTCCGTGCACCAGGCGGGGAGCTCCATGTGCCAGGCAGGGTGGCTCCGTGTGCCAAGCAGGGTGGCTCCATGTGCCAGGCGGGGGTCTCCGTGTGCCAGGTGGGGGTCTCCGTGCACCAGGCGGGGGTCTCCGTGCACCAGGCGGGGGTCTCCGTGTGCTAAGCAGGGTGGCTCCGTGTGCCAAGCAGGGTGGCTCCATGTGCCAGGCGGGGGTCTCCGTGCACCAGGCAGGGAGCTCCATGTGCCAGGCAGGGTGGCTCCGTGTGCCAAGCAGGGTGGCTCCATGTGCCAGGCGGGGGTCTCCGTGCACCAGGCAGGGAGCTCCATGTGCCAGGCAGGGTGGCTCCGTGTGCCAAGCAGGGTGGCTCCATGTGCCAGGCGGGGGTCTCCGTGTGCCAGGTGGGGGTCTCCGTGCACCAGGCGGGGGTCTCCGTGTGCTAAGCAGGGGGGCTCCGTGCACCGGGCGGGGGTCTCCATGTGCCAGGCAGGGTGGCTCCGTGTGCCCGGTGGAGTCCGCCTGTGATTGCTGGGGCCTGACCCCACGGATGTACCCACATGTTGTCATGGCTTCTGGCACGTTGTGACTCGCCCCACTTCCTGACGGGGGGTGTGAGACAGCCTTTTTCGTGTTGTGGGACTTATGCAAGCTCCCACGTAAACAGTCGGGAGCGAGGACGTGAGAAGCGCAGCTTAGGGTTCGGGAGAACAGCTCGTGGGGGCCGGTGGAAAGGGGGGATTGGGGACCGGGCTTTGCTCACGTGGGGCCTCCGACCGAGGGGGTGGCCCGGCCCGGGGACGTGCTGGCTGGTGGGGTTCCAGGCCCGTGTTCCCCGGAGGAGGCCGCATCCTGCCGCCCGCACACGTTGCTTTTCCCTGTGACCCGGGTCTGCACCCCGATCTGCAGGCTCCTCCGTCAAGGCCCAGAAAACCGCTGCTTCCTCCGGCCCTGTTTCCAGCCGGGCTTACGGGCACCGTTCTGGAATATTCCCTGAGGCTGAGAAACTTCGCAGACGGCCCCGCCTCCTGGGACAAGCCGGCAATAGTTAGGATATACTTTTTACTTAAAAAAAAAAGTTTTGTTGTTTTTCAATTTGAAATCTGAATTTACCTGGGCCCCCTGGGGACACGTGGGCACTAAACGTTTCCCCGTTTTCCTGACGCTGAGACCCGCCCGGGCACCGTGGATGTGACTGGGCCTGTGGGGGGTCCTCAGGGTGTATTTGGGGAAAGAAAAACATCACGTCATTCGCTTCCTGTTTTTTTTTTTGTTTTTTTTCACTCAATGTCAACGTTTTTTTTTAAATCATTCCGGAAAAAAACCCCAATATACCCGAGACTTTGAACACACCGGGAAATGGAGCCCAGGGTCCCCCCAAATAGAAGACACACAAACAGAGTCGGGGACTGTCCACTCACAGGGTCCCAGGATTAGGACAGTTAAGGGGTTTCTGACAAAGAGCAACGCAGACATTTTAGGACATTGGTCTAACTGGGGTCAGAGGAAGGTGGGTCCCCTCCAAGCTGTGCCTGCCCCACAGGAGCGCGAACCCCATAAGTATGACCGCAGATTGCAAGGCCGGGCACCCACGCCCCCCAAAAAATATTCACGTCCGACGGAAACACCACCTCCAAACATTTCTTCCAGTGTGGCTGGTAAGTGAGACACAATTAAACTCTTTCCCTCCTCACGTCAACTCCGTGTTTCTGAAAGAATTTCCACTTTCATTTCCAACACAGAGGAAGGCCGGGCTGGGGCGCCCGGTGCTGCCGCACACTCGGGGCGGGTTTCTGACCCCCCCACGCCGCTCTTGGGGGCTGGTTTCCCCCTTGGACGCCGCGTGCAGCTCACCACCCGCGACCCCATGCTGACAAAGGAGCCCCCATGAAGCGATTCCCCACTTATCTGGGTGCACAGCGGCCGGCCGTTGCCTCGTCGCAAGCTTCGGTTTAAAACCGGGCCCGATCGCCACAGGCCGACCGCCTTGCCTCGGGACGATATTTCAAATACGAACGCGGCCCGAGACTGACACGCAGTAATTATTTTATGGGTCATCCGCGATGGTGGCCTCGGGTTGTAGCCGAGAAAGCCAGGCCATGAGCTCCCTGGGAATTAGAGTGAAATTAAAAAAAAAAAATCAGTATTTTGCGTAAATGACCCCGTCTCTTTTCCTCCCTGAAACCCGAGAGCCCGCTTCATCGCCGCCTGTACATTAATTGATTTTATCCTCTGTACAGGTTTTATTTTTTTTCCTGCTTAGAAGGCGGGTTAATACGTGGACTGCCTCGATGTTGTAATTCAAGGGGTCGCGCAAACGGGCGACAGTTGCTGTGCCAGGGACACATCAGGGCACGCCTCCCTCCCCAGAAGCCGCCAGAAAAATTCAAAAGGCAGGAATGCAATATTTACAACGTCTTTGCGTTACGGCCCCACAAACAAACCCAGGAAACAAACCCAGCTCTGCCTATTCGAGTTCATAAAACGCATAATGCATCATTGTTTTTGTGGTTTTTTAATTCAGAAAGCTGTGGACGATTATGTTTAAGGGGTGGCTGTGACTTTGCACAACCCATCCCCACGCACACATCCGTACCGATCGGGAGGAGAGAGTCTTAAGCAATAATACTTTCTTATTATTATAAAGAATTCATAATAATAACACCTTATTATTACAATAATAAACGTGTGTACGAGGGCCCGTTTCTGATCGCCGTGCAGGGTCCGGAAATGAACTGTTTTTTGAAACGTCAGGGGGAAACGGCTGGGATGTTCCCCTCCAACGCTGGCCTCTAAAAGTTGCAATTTTTTTCTTAATGTGTTTAAGACTCGCTGCTGAAATAAGACATCGTCTCGCTTTTCCTCGCGAACCGAGGGGGCTGCTTGGCCCTGGCGGCCGGTGCCCAAGCTGCCGAGGAGAGTGTCTGACTCACGGGGAAAGTCGGCCTGTGTCCCCGGGCTGCAGAAGTGTGTCTGGGGAGCAGCCCGGCCTGTCCTCCGCGGCTATAATTTATACTCAGCGATTCCGCTAAGCTTTGGAAAGCCTGACGAAGAAACACATTTATTATTTTTTTTTAAATAAAAGAGTTTGCTTTGAGAGGCACTGGGGTGTGGTTTTCCTCCGTCCCACGGCGGCCCCAGCCCCAGCCTGTCCTGTCCCACGGGAAACGCGCGGCCTGCAGACGACAGCTTCTCTGTGAGCACCTGTGTCCAGGTAACCGACTCCGATCTGGGGGGACCATCCTGCTCTCACCGTGACAGCCCCCCATTCTCGCCCCTCGAGCCGCGCCGTGAATGCCAGCATGCCTGCTTGGGCCCGCGTGGGGGTGACCCCAGGAGCCCTGCCCGACCCCCGATCCTGTGATGCCAATAACATCGTGCGGTTTCACTTCTAAACGCGTGTCCACTGCGTGGATGGGAAACCAGGAATGCAGCCCCTCGGCAGACAGCGCTGAGCGTGGGCATTATAATTCCGTATTTTATATAAAAATAGGCCCCCAGGAGCCCCCGTCCCCTCCTACCGCTCACACACGCCTCCTGGAATGACAGAGGAACGTGTCACGACACGTTTCTTTGGTGTTTGCACATGTTACTTGGCGTTGTTCCCTCTCGCTGGGGGTGCGTGTATTTCGGAAAAGTCCCTGTGGTTTTCCAGGGCGGCCGGAAGGCGAGTCTACGCAGGCCCGTCCTGCTTTGAGCTCCAGTGGGGGGCAAACCTGAGGCCCGTCTCCCTGCCTCCCAGGGCCTGGGTCCCCCGTGGCTGAAGGCTCCCTGCTGATGTCCCTGAAAAGCTGAGCTGCAAAGTCACACACACGTGAGGGGTGTGCAGGTTATGTCTGCACCTTCTGAGCCATCGGAGGCGAGTGTGTTTGTGCATGTGTGTTTGTGCATGTGTGTTTGTGCATGTGTGTGCAAGTGTGTGCTGGTGTGTGCACGCGTGTGCTGGTATGTGTACATGTGCGTGCATGTGTGTGCATGCATTTGCGTGTGTGTGCGCTTGCGTGCTGATGTGTGTGCATGTGTGTGCATGTGTGTGCTGATGTGTGTGTGCAAGTGTGTGCTGGTGTGTGTGCGTGCTGGTGTGTATACATGTGTGTGCATGTGTGTGTGCATGTGTGTGCTGATATGTGTGTGTGCAAGTGTGTGCCAATGCTGGTGTGCATGTGTGTGCCCTGCTGTGTGTGTGCTCTGCCTGGCGTGGCCGTGTGCCCACGTGTCTCTGTGCATCTGTGCGCCTGGGCTCAGGTGCTATCCTGTGTCCCCAGGCCTCCTCCAAATGCCTTAAAGCAACGCAGCTGGATGCGTGGCCCCTTCCTGTGACACCCGGGGCCGCGGTCCCTCCTGGCTCATGTCACTTCACCGCATCTCATCTCAGCCACAGCCCCGCTTTCTGCCTCCAAGTGTCTTAACCGCCACCTGGTCTCTGCTGAGAGTGGAGAGGGCGAAACGGGCCTTTTGGAAACGAGCGAGTCTTTGCAAACGGCCGAGGGCTGGGTGGGGACACGTGAGCCCGGCCCCCAGGCCGGCCGTCCGCGCGCGTCCGGAGCGGCTCCTAATCCGGGCCCCTCACAGGCGTCGCTCATCGTAACGATGTTTGTCTACGATAAGGTCTTGCGACCTCCTGGCGCGCGGGAATCAATGAGGAGTTCGTAAAGCGACGTCCACGCCTCCCCGTGTCAGGGCCGCGCCGCAATGATTTATAGGCCTCCCCACCCCACGGAATCATTTAAAGGAGATTAGATTCGGGGGACAATCCCTTCTAATATGACAAGCTGATGGAGGCTGACAGGTAACTAGGTTACGCGGGGAGGCAAGGAAGTTCAAGAAATTCTGATTAAATTAAAATATTAATGGCACCGCTGGGAGCCGACGGTGGAACCGCGTTAGGGTGACTTGGGCAGGAGGACCGGCCGAGACGCAGACACGGAGACCCTATGCCGTGGAGGGAGCGTGCGGGTGCGGGCGCGCTCTCACCTCCCCCGGGCTCGGCAACGAAAAGCGAGCTGTGGGGTCCTTGCCTCTTTCTCACCACGTCCGGGGGACCACCCAGCTGCAGGGCCGGGGACACAGCTGCCTGCAGACCCCCCCACAGCTCCCAGACCCCCTCACCCCTCCCAGTGCCTCTGTGCATTGCCCACAGTTAAAGGGACATCTAACGCAACATACAAATCGTCCCCTGCTGCTCTGTCACGATGGCACCGCCGTCACCGCCGGGCTTTGCTCGCTCTGCGGGAACTCGTCGTGTGTTTTTACTAATTTTTCCCTTTGCAAGTGAAGAGCCCTGCCCGGGCCGCAGGGACCCGACTTTCGTGGGCAGCATCTTATGTTATCGGTGTATATTGAGCATTACGATTTTAATACAGGTTCCCTTTCTTAAAAGGTGTGGACATTTTGGGGGGCACCCTCTGTGTCTAGTGTTATACGTATAATAAATGTAAAACTATACACGGTAAAGCTTCCGAGTGATTTCTCCTAATTAAGAAAAAACGACCTGAAGCCCAGGAGGGTGGAACGACATAAAGACCACACGCGGCACAGTTATCGTCCCCCTCACCCTCCACTGGAGACAGCACCCCTCTGGCCTCCTGGTCTTGTGCCCGTCACAGTTCTCCTATCCCACACGCCATCTTCTGAACAGAGTTTTCTTTTAAAAAATTGTATCTTGCTCTATATTGTTTTTCTGAACTCAGTAAAGGCAGATTTTCATTTTATATAAAGGCGTACGCTTTATGAGGGATGGAGACACAGGCACAGACCTGTCTTAGCGACAGAGGGATTGAGAACCGCACGCAGACGTGGACACACGCTCCCCCCCACCAAGAACAGCCTGCAGGGCCCGCAGGGCTCCTGTGGAAATTCCTAAACGACAGAAACACGGCGAGGGAATAAAAAACTTGCCTTGGTCCGTCCCTGTGGGGGGCCGTGGGGACGCAGCCCCGCACGCCCGGCGGAGACGCGGGGATGAAAGCCGCCCGCTGGGAACGGCCCCACTCAGGCTCTGAGGTCCAGGCGGTCGGAGCCCAGCAAACGCGGCTGTGCTGCCGGGTGTCTCGCCGGCGAAGCCGGAGCCGAGTGTCTGTGGACACAGGCGGGGCCCTTGTGTTGATGGTTCAGAAGAATCCACGGCTTCCTGGGGCTGGCGGGGAGGTCGCTCCTGGCGGCATCGCAGGGATTTTAAAGCCAGGCAGTCACTGCGCTCCACACGGGTCCCGGCGGCCGTGACGGCTCGAGGACAACAAACAAACAAACAATTTCCAATGCAAATAAAATTAAAAAGCCTGTGTTTCCACAGCTCAAAACTTGCATGCCTCATGTGTACAGAACGTGTCTCTCTGAAACCCCTGCGACATTTCGTGCCCACGATTTGTTCGAGACGCATGAATTCCCAGGCTGCGTTGTCCCGTTTTTCTGGTCCCTCCGTCTTGTGCTTTGTAATCGGAGTTTGTGGGAGGAAGAACGCGTTTTTTATTTTGTTTTCTTTTTTTTTTTTTTTTTTGGTCTGTTTGGGAAAGATATTCAGATTTCTGGAATACTTTATGTGTGTGTGCCTTTAAGAATTGTTTATAGCCTAAATCAAAACGGAATTTGTTACCAGCCAGGAGACAAATGTGTGTGTGTGTGTGTGTGTGTGTGTGTGTGTGTTACACACTCTCACACACGTCCATTTAGATGGGACTAAGGGAGCTGAGAAAGCTTTCTAAACAAGAAACGCAGAGGTGACCCCGGCCGACTTCGGACGCTGAGCCTGGGCCTGTCCTGCAGCCTCACCGCCGGCCCCTCGCCCGTCCACACGGCCCACAGTCGTGGTGGCCACTCCCTGGAAACCCCGGCCCCCAGTTCCCCAGGACGCTCCATACAGGGCAGCTCAGGCCCCAGGCTTGTCCGTTCCCCGAGACGGCCAAATGCCACGTCCATCCAGGGAGCGCGAGGTCCAAGGACGATGAATTGTGCTTTGCATCCCGGTGCTGACCGATGTGGCAGGCTCGGCCGCTGTGAGGGCGGGACCCACGGACAGGGGTTACCGGGGTGTCGGGAGGCACAGCTCAGGGCGACGCCGTCAGCAGACGGCAGCGTGTGGCCGGCGGGGCCTCGGTGTCCGTGCGATGGGCCACCGTGCGTGCAGGACCACAGGGCCCTGCCGTCCCCAGAGCTGGCCCCGGCCGCTCTCACGTGAAGCTGGACTGAGACAAACCTGTGCTTCCTGGCGGGACGGAACAGGGGTGCCCTCGGAGGTGGGCCCCAAAGCCGGGAGGAGCAGTGACTTTCTCAGGTGGGAGCCGCGGCCGGGGACCCTCCGGCTGGGCAGCAGGAAAAAAGCCCTTAAGCGGAGACCCCACAGGCCAGCCGTGCCGCCCACCTGGGGGCCTCCGAGTTCAGTCCATCTGCCCGGCTGCCCTCACCCCCGGAAGCCCCGTGTCCCAAGCCCTTCAGAGCCGCAGACGCCCCGATGACACCCAGGCCTCCTCCCAGGCCCCTTGAGCCTCTCTTTGTTGACAAAGGCTGCCCCCAGCTAGGGTCAGACCCCCGCCCCTCCCACGGGGGTCGCTGCTCGGCTGAGGGTGCCGTGTGCACCAGGCCGTCCGTGCCAGGAACTCAGACAGGAGCCCACGGGGGCGTTTAATGGGCTCACTTCTGGAGCTCACATGCTGAGGACACCAGGTCTCAGCAGGAGACACGGGCCTCCCGGCGACCTGGCTACAGGATGGACCCAGGGGCTGAGCCGGCCGGCCGGACAGACGGATGGATGGATAGATGCCGGGTCACCCCCAAGCAGGGCTGCCCATTGTCCCCGTCCAGCAGGGGCCTGAAAGCCGGCCTTGTGCACACGGCAGGAAATGCCCGCCGTTCCCTAAAACCAGCTCGTCCTAATGCGGCTAATTACCGAGGGAACGGGGCTCCCGGCTCCCAGTGGCATATTAAAGCCCCAGCGTGGAAATAAACATATTACCATGTTATTAATGCTTATTGTTGAAATATGAATGCCCAAAACCCTATGACGGGGCGCGCTGTGCAAATTGCAAACACGCGGAGACGTTTAATAAGGTGGTAGCATTGCCCGGTGCGGGGGTTTTTGTTTGTCTGCCCCCCCCCACCCCTCGTTTTCAATATAATCTACATTAAGCTATAAAAAACCGTTACCTTTAGCAATTTTTAAAACCATCTTTCATCGCGGGGAGCCTAAGTCACAGCCCAGCAGGAAAATTACAAGCGCCAACGGTATCGAAGCCGTTGCTTCCTGTCCGTGGTCCAATCGGACCCCAGCGAGACTCACAGCGGACGTCGTGGAGACCCGGCCGGCGGGCCAGCGACGGCCCCTGGGAACGTCAGGAAGTGGGTTTTCGCGAGAGGCCTGAACCCTCCCGGCTGCTGCCTTCCGATGGCCATTGTCTTTGCCCTGGAAGAAGCCACCAAACACCTGCCACTGTCCCTTTTGAGGATGAGACGTCAGGAAGAAAACGGGGGCCGTGCCCGACAGATACGTCTTCGTGCCGGCTTTTGTCTGAGTGACATCACAGCCTGTCTTCCCGACGCCAGGCAGTGGCCTTTCTCGTCAAGGTCACCCCGACATGCATGGACTGAGCGTGGGCCGTGAGCCGCTGTTTAAAGGGGACCCGGGGCAAACAGTGGTGATCAGCTGGGCATCCACCGGGGTGAGGGAAAAAGCTCAAACTATCTTACGCTTTACCCAAAATTTAACTAAATCATCCATTGTAGACTTGAATGAAAAACTGTGAAACTTCTAGGAAAAAGAGTACAAACATAGTATAAAATATTCGGGTTCGTGGGCCGGGCTGAAGGGTGTCAGACTGGACCCGAAAAACATGACCCATAAAAGGGAAAAAAACCAAACAAACAAAAAAAGATCAACTGGGCTTGGTCAAGAGACCCGGTTCAAACGGAATGAGACAAAGTTGCAAAGGAGGAAAAGTTTGCAAGCTACATAGTAACAAACGAGCTGTATCTAGAACGCAGAGAATCCTGAAAACTCAGGGGTAGTAAAAAAATTAAATTAAATTAAATTAAAACTGGTCACGTGATTCGTCATTATGGAAATTCCATGTGAAGCCAGAACCAGCCATCACGCAGGCCTGTCGAAACGCGACATTGTGATGAGACTAGAGGTGAGGATTTTGGGGGACCTGGGGGCGGGCAAAAGCCACTCGCAAAACCAGGGGGGCAGTTTGTTTAGGAAATAAAATAAAACCCATGTGCCTGTGAGAACACACAGCAGTGGCTCTGCTGGGCAATTCATTCCCAGGAAAACAAAGACTTTAATTCACACACAACTTGCGCGCCGACGTCCGCAGCCCAAATGGCAAGACGTTGTCCTTTTTCGTGGCTGAGTAATATTCCACCGTCTGTCCGTACGTGGCAGCTTTTCCTCATCCAGCCACCTGTCTGTGGGCTGTTTCTGTGTCTTGGGTACTGTAACTGCTGCTGCCGGGAACAGACATATGGACACTAGAACACTGTATCTTCAGCGTAATTGAAAAACAAAACATTATTTAAAGAAAAAAAAAACAAGGAATGACTATGTCAGCGTGAACTGTCAGCCCTGCATATGTTCCCAGTGTCTTCGGAGACACGGCCGTGGTGGACATTCACGCAGCGGCGTGTGCCAGGGTCACCACGGGTCACCGCCCTCCGTACGTCGTGCCCTGGGACGCCCGTGACCCGGGTACAAACCTACCCGCCGCGTTGCTGCCAGCGTGTGGCTTTGCTTTGTCCCCGATGCGCCAGGCCCGGTTTACCTCCTGCATCTGAGCAGGTCTGAATGGTGGAGGCCCCGTGCGTGCCAAACACTGTCCCGTGCCGTTCCCGCCCTGGCCGTGACAAACAGGCGAGGACGATGGGCCCCTGCGAGCCTTCGTCACGCGCCCAGCTCTGTGCACTGCAGTGAACTGCTGTTTCCTTCTTGCCGAGACCTTTGCACGTCTGAGCTCAGGGAGGGATGTGCCGGGACCTTCCCCGTGTCTGCGGAATACACAGCGGGCTTCTCTGCAAAGGACTGAACGCGCTGAATGTTTAATTGCCTCTTGGCGGAGCGGAAACACTCCCCCAATGAACAGCCCGTGAGGTTGGCTGTTTTTTAAAAGTTTTCTTTCAGAGATCCGTAGGAATATCTGACGGGGATGCGTTTCTGATTTCAGAATGAACCCTGAATCGGGTCTCTTCACCCTTTTACCTGACGATTATTCCTTAAAACGACGCGTGGATTTTTTTCAATACCGTGCCAGTCAAGACACCCCCACCATCGTCCGTCTGTGTCCAGATGGGTCCAGTCACATCCAAACAGGCGGCACATTTTGACGGTGGCTTTCAGACTCTTTTCTGCAAAAGAGGCATTATTGTCACAGCCACACGTCACACAGCGTGGCGTGGATTTTTTCCCCTTCCGTGAGCTGTTTTAAATGCTTCACGTAGGTCCCAGGTATTATGTTATTATAGCTCCAGCTGCAGCTGATTGCAAAGAAGCAGATATTTGTCGCAAAGAGGTGGGGGGCGGGATAAGATGGTTGTAATGATATGTTTCCGTTGAGGGACATCTGGGGGCCCCCCACCTGCCTGGGCCGCGGAGCTGCGCATGGTCGTGAGCCACAGAGCCAGCCAGCAAGCCCCCAGAAACCACAGAGCCAGGGACGGCAGCCCTGACCCCACGCGCACTGTGGACGTGGCCCTGAAACGGCCCTCACACCCACTCGGTAATGGCGAAGACGCACGTGCACCAGCATGGAACCCCAAACAGCAAGAGTGGTGGCCGGAAAATGGGGTCCTTGCGAACACCCTGTCCCCAAATCTTTTGTCCCTGAGAGGCAGGAGGCTCACGCACTCCTGGCCTGGCCTGGCCGCTGCCGAGTGCAAGCTGCTGCCAAGTAGGGGGGCCTCCCGACCCAGTGTCCACACACACGGGGGCCACTGTGGGAGCTGGCCTTTGGGGACACCAGACAGTCGTCACAGTTATGGGGGGGCAGGAGCCTGATCGGAGGTGTTCACTTGCCCTCCCTCTCCACACCTGGTGGCTCAGAAATAGGGAGCCGCACAAGACGGCAACAGCAGAGCAATGCAGGTGGCCCTGTGACAGGCGCTGTCCCCTGCAGGGCACGCTTCTCTCTGCATTTACCTCATTCGTGACCTGCAGCTGCCACGCCAGCCGTGGGACCAGACGGCCGACCGGCCTCAAGGCCTGGCGGAGCTCGTCGCCTGGCGTCACTAGCGCTGCTCACAGCTGCCACCGTCTGCCCCGGGTCTGCAGCACGTTCTCCGACAGGAAGGACCTCAGCGCTCAGGCCAGCACCCCAGCGGGGCTCGGGGACGTGGCCTGGGCCCCGGGTCCCCCTGCTCAGTAAAGAGCCTCGTCGACACGCATGGAACCCAGGCCGGCAGAGCGGACTTGTGCACAAATGAATGAATGAATGAGTGAATGAGTGAAGGGGTCTGAGGGCGTCCAGACGTCCAGCCCTCAACCGCTACGAGCCCCAGACCCCCACCACCCAGGGGAGCGGACGCTGAGAACAGGCACGCTGAACGTGTGTGAACGCTGCGTGACTATAAGAAACACGGCGCTGTGTCGGATGGAGCGTGGATGCTGAAAATAAAAAATAAATAAATAAAAGAGAGAGAAAAAAACCTGCATCCTTGCTGCCCCACCTCCCTTGTCCTCACTTCCAAATGCCAGCGTTGAAGGATTTGCAAGGTGCACAGGCACATAAAGCACATTTTTTTTTCACCCAGTATCCTTCACCCACACGCGTGGCCACGGCAGGCAGTTTGGGTTGGCTGGAAAACGCAGGCGCTGCCTGGAGGGGTTTTCCAGACAAGTTCCCTCACGGAAGAATAACTTCATTCATGACGCGTCTTGGGCCTTTTTCTTCTCCCCTTTTGTTTCTTCTTATTCTTCGCACCTGGAACGCAGACGTGATGGCAGGAGCTACAGCAGCCGCCGTGCAGCGAGGCACAAGGGAAAGCGGGTTCTGGGCACATCAGGTCACGTCTCTGAGCCCCCGTACCGGCCCCGGGCCACCTCCCTTCAGGCCTCCGGTTACCTGAGAGAGAGAGAGGGTTCCAGGGATCTGGGGTTTGATGTTTCGGGGACACGCCGGTTACCCGGGTGCAGGGATGCACAGAAGCTGATTGTAGGGATGTGGCTCAAACAGGGAGAGGGAGAGAGAGAGAGAGAGAGAGAGAGAGAGAGAAAGGCAGTGAGAGGGTTGATGTGAAACACAGCCGCAGTTTCCGAAACGAACACACGCACTCTTGGGGGCGGTTTACATGTTTAAAGACTCATGTTTAATCATCATAAAAGTATTTCAGAGAAACAGTGGACTCGGCCAGAAGGGAACCATGGGGAGCGCCCCGCGACGGTGGGCCCTGCGACCACGGGACGGGGCTGTCATCTGTCAGCTCACCTGCCTGAAATATGCGATTCCGAGGAAAAGGGCCCAGAAGAAGACAGGAGCTTGGAGCACCGTCAGCGGAGATGGAAAAAAGATTAACGGAGAGGGCAGAGGCAGGCGGGGCCCCATGCACAGTGCACCCCACGAGGGGGGTGGGGGTGCGGAGGAACCTCCTGCAGCCTCGCACCGCTGACCCTTACACGGCACTTGCAGTGCGTCTGTTTTTTCGTTTTGCATGATCTAATCGAAATCGAAAACCCATCACTTAGCGTGATTTTTTTTTTCTGAACTCTGAAAGGGATTCTGCTGGCGTCATCCGCAAACGTGAAACCCAGTCGAACCTACCTCCGTGGGGAGCTCCATTTCACGTCCCACACAGACGCCAAGTAAGTTGTTTCTTTTTATTATTATTATTATTATTATTATTATTATTATTATTATTCTTTCACGCTCCCAGTGTCTTACGCTTTTAGTTCTACCTAAGACAGGGGGGAAAATTTTTTTTTTTAAAAACCTGTCGTGTCGACACCTTCCTTTCTCTTTCGCTCCAAAGCACTTCATTTTTCAGCTTCTCAAATACACGGAACAGACGGAGATATTTCCTGGGTCAGTCTCCCATCTGCGCGCGAACCCTCATTCTTGGTGTCTGATTACTAAGTCCTGCCAAACCTCCGTCGTTTGGAGCTAAAATAAAGTGTCAGCTCGTGCCAGGCAGCTGGGAGGTCAGCGGAGGGGGCACTGTTAATTTTTCTTCACACAACAAGGCAACGGCGGTCTCCGTGTGTAAAACTGGGGTGCTTTTGATCATGTAGGGTCTGGTACGCTTTTCTCTAATAAAAGTTTGTTGTGTGTGTGTGTGTGTTGTGTTTTTTTTTTAAAGCCCTCATGATACCATTTTCTTGCCAAAAACAGGAGCCAGATTTTTATGCATCTGTGACGGGGTTGTGCTCAGATGCGTGACGGAAATCGCCAGATGACATTTCTAAAGGCCTCGTGAAATATGGGGTCCGTGTTATTAGAACAAGGCGGTTCCTCAGGCTGAAATTATAATTTGACTCTTAAACTCTTTTCTTTCCGTTTTTGGGGGTTGTTGTTTTTTTTCTTTTTTTCTTTTTTTTTTTTTTTTTTTTATGCTTACCCATTATTTTCTGCACCGAGTGTTCGTTTTCGCTCAAAAGGGAGTTTCTGGGAAAGTCTCAGCAATCCATTCATCTATTTTTGAGCTCTGCAACCATGGGGAAAATTAAGGGTTGATCCACATTAAGACATTTTTCAGATGCCTTTCGGAGGTCTTGGTCAGGCCTGTATTTTAAAAATGCAGACACGCCGCAGAGAGAGTGTGGGATGAAAAGTCCTGGCTTCTCCCTCCCTCTCTGTCTCTCCAGTGACGCTGATTAAACATCGACCACGTACAAGGCACCGAGGACGAGGCATCCGAGGGAAAATGTGTCACCTCCCCTCAAAATCAACACTTAATAGAAGTTAGGCGAAGCGCGCGGCCTTTCAAAAACATCTGTTTGAAAGCACAGGGTGGGTGAGGCCGAGGCGGTCCAAGCAGAAAGGGGGAAACGTGGCGCGAGCGTCTTCTGAGACAGCTTTCACGCCTCTTACCTTTAAACTAAAGTCTATTTCATCCCAGGCCCGTGCGTGAGTGTAAAAAGATACAATTATAAAGATAAGGGTGTGTCTCTACATATGTGCATGGGAACACGTTTTCCACATGTAACGCACGTGAAATCTGTGTAAATAGAGAATTCATACAAATAACTACAATATACGGGCAGATCTAAAATCTAAATCAAATAGGTGTAAGTAGACCCACAACGTACACATATATAAGGTGTGTATTTAAAATAGACACAAACCGATACAGAAATCTCTATGAATCTATATAAATCTAGCGTGTGTATACACACTAATCTACATACATCTTCATGCAAGAGATAAATATCCCTAAATGGAAATCTGCATAAAAATATAATTTGCATGCATAGGCTTAAACTCTAAAAAGGATACACACATGTATACAAATATATAAGCTATATGTAAAATCAATAGATATCATAAGCCTAATACTGAGGGTGCCAAAAAAATGCATATGCATTTTAAGAAAGGAAAAACCTGTATTAAAATGACGCTGATGGGAACCGCTCTGAGCACCTCTTGTCATTGCAGACGTCACACGTGGCTTGTAGTCCCCTTTGATTATCGGTATATATGGAGTATGACCATTTTAATACAGTTTTTTCCTTTCCTAAAACGTGTCTACATTTTTTGGCACCCTCTGTAGCTATGTATCTACGTAAAGATACGTGTGTGTATATAAAAGATACATAGGTGCATGTATTTCCATAAATGCGTGTGGGTGTAACGTGTACGGATAGGTTTACAGCCTGGACAATCCACAGAAACAGATACGCGTGTCCTATGCGTGTGACAGACGGCCGGAGGCGCAGAAACAGGGCCGCACAGCAGGATTTGTGATGCATCCGTCGCTGCGCCTTCCACCGAACCATGACGGGCTGAGTCGGCACCGAGAAGAAGCTGGCGGCAGGGACCTGGGGACGCGTGGCTCCGAGGGTTTGAACGTCCCGCGCGGTCAGGTGGCTGAGGTCTGAGGGGCCGAAGGGACACGTGGTGACGAGTGGCTAACACAGTGTTGGGTCCAAAAACAAAAGCAAAACGAATGCAGTCACTGTGTGAGGTGATGGATGTGTGAACCAGCCAGGTGGGGAGGCCTCCCCCCGTGTGCGTGTTGGGACGACGTTCAAATCACCGGGGCGTACAGCTCCAGCACCTCGCAGCTTTGCCTGTCACTGATGCCTCAATAAGGTGGATATTTTCAGAAATCAGAAGCAGAGGCCGCTCGGAAGTGGCCCCATTCTGCAGGTCGCCGGAGCCCCGAGGCTGTGTGGGGAGGGGGGACAGTGGAGAAGGGGACTCCCGCCGCAACCCAGGCTCCCGGCACCCCGCGAGTGGCCTGTGGACCTCACCTGCCCCTTGCCTGGCACTGCCCGCCCCCCCGTTCCCAGAAGGCCCTGTGAACGCAGAGGCAGGCGTGGACAGGATGCAGCAACACGCACAGAATGCCTGGGGTTTCTGGCAGCCCCCCCGAAAAAAAACTGGGAGAGACGCCTGGAACAGACTGTCCCTCAGAAACCCCAGGGGGACCCCTCCCAGCCGACACCTTGGTTTCAGACTCCAGAGCGCTGACGCAAGAAACGTGTGTCAAGCTGCCCAGTTTGGGGGGCTTTGTTGTGGCCGCCGGGGCAAACGCATCCGTGGCTCCGTCACCAACCAACACCCTTACGATTTTAAGTGCAAAACCCGAGGCAGGGTGTGCAGACACCAAAGAACGTGTGTCTCCATTTCGTGTGGGAAGCAGAACATGCCCAAATCCAACGGGTCACCACCTTCGGGGGCGGAAAGAAAGCAGCGGAATTCGTTCTCCGCTAGCAACGTGCAGTCAGGCAAAACCCTCGGCAGGGGTGCAGCGTGGACACACTGCCTGTGGGAGAAACGACTTTGTGCTTAAATCAAAGTGCAGGTGGGCGGACGGCCACGGCCACGGACCAGCGGTGTCACGGACTCACAGTCCCCTCCAGGGTCAGCGAGGACCCACGCCTCAAGGAAAACAAAGCCAGAGCCCGGGAAATAAACCTAGGATCCAAAAATTAAACCACATTCCAGAAAATAAACCAGAATCCAGAAAATAAAGCCAGAATCCAGAAAATAAAACCACACCCCAGAAAACAGACCAGAATCCAGAAAACAAAACCGGTGTCCAGAAAATAAAGTCAGAATCCAGACAATAAAACCACACTCTAGAAAATAAACCAGAATCCAGAAAATAAACAGATTCCAGAAAGTAAAGTCAGAACACAGAAAATAAGCCAGAATCCAGAAGACGAAGTCAGCGTGCAGAAATGAACGGCGGTTATGGCGTGGCCACCGCTGTCCCTGCACCGTCCCCCTAAGGGGCCCCAGGCCACCTGCTCAGCTAGGCGATGGAACCAGCCATTCCCGGGGACACAGGGACCCAGACGAGAGCAGATGTCACCACCCAGCTCGAGAGGCAGAGAAGAGCTTTTTCAAATACCTCCTTCCTAAGCCCCTCTTGACGGACGGTTGCAAAAACAAAAAAGAAAAAAACAGGCGATTTCCCCACCTGGAAACGGCCATGGTGTCGTGTCAGCCGGGAAGACCGCCCCCCTTTTCTGCGAGGCCTCGTTTGGTGGGAAGCCCTCTGCCTGGCCGGCCACCCCGGACCGCGTCCTGCCAAATTCCAAACGAGCCCTCACTTTACATTCGGAATGTAAGGCCCTTGGGGTCTTCCCAGAATAAATGCGCGCTTTAAACACACACACAAAAAAAAAAAAGGAAAGAAAAGTGGTGTGATTATTCTGGACTTCACTTCTGGATTGTCAAAAAAAAAAAAAAAACCACGAAAGTCTAACCTTTCAAATTTTCTTTCTTTCTTTTTTTTTTTGGACTGCACTTGGACGGGGAGGCTTTGCGTGTGTTGCATTGTTTAAAATAATGGTTCTACTTCCTTTGGGGACAAATTATGTCTAACGTGGGGCTTGAGAGGAAGGCAATATTGCACAATCACTCATTTTACAAGGAATTCGCCCAGCGTCTGCCCGGGAAGATGAGGCCATTGTTTCCGCTGGAGACACTCTGGGGCCCCCAACAAGATGCATTTTAAATTGTGAACGGATTCCTTCGGCGCGGCCGGTGGTGCGGACAGAAAGCTGGCCCACGCCCCGACCAATGCCCGCCTCGCAGGCGCCCAGGTTTAGGAGACGCCCTTGAGGTCCTGAACCCCAACCTCTGAGCTGCGCCTGGGACCCGAGTTCGGTTTTCTCTGAGTGGGAGTCTCGGCTGGGCTTGCATACGCCCTGTGACGGGAGTCTCACCCCCTTACGGAGGAGCCTCCCACGCTTGGGGTTCACACGCCCGTTCTTGGCTGCGGAGCTGATGTTGGTCCCCCAGGGGGGCTCTCATCCCGTCTGTCAGCCGATGCAACGACTCTTGCAAGCGGCCGACTTTCAAATATTTGAAAGCAAACCTCACATCCTAACTCCTCACCGCCTGGGACAGTTTTAGTCTCTGGGCTGAAAACAAGTGTCCTTTTCTCAGTCTACTTTAATGCCGTGTGTGTTTGCATTTTTTAAATTTTATTTTATTTAGTGATTTATTTTTTTGCTGCTTTTTTGCTTGTGCTGTTGCTGTTTTAAAACGGCCCCAGAGCGAAGCAGGTGTCCCCAAGCACAGAAAGGCTGCCGCGTGCCTTACGGGGAAAGAGGGGGTGTCAGGTAAGCTGTGCTCGGCCACCGTCCTGCAGCCGCTGGCTGTGAGTTCCCGGTTGGTGACTCAGCAGCGTGCACCCGTCAGGTGCTTGGAAGGAGAAAAACACAAAACGCAAGGGTGCCGTTGGACCGGTTATGGGAGACGTTGCAGCAGAGGCTCATGAGAACCTGTCCCTACTTCCCGTGGGAGCGACGGGCCCGTGTCCGCTGAATCGTGCACCGTGGACACTTTAGAACACCACAAATTATGACAATGCTATTATGCACATGGTAACACGCCACCGCCCCCCCCAAAAAAATAGCATAGTGAAGTTATATTAGCATCAAAGTAGAGCTTAATAAAAATAAGCACACAGTAAAGATAAAGGGGAAAAAACAGTTTCATGACAAAAGGCTCCATTCGCCAAGGATATAAAACGGTTATAAACATGTACGCAGCCGAACACAGCCACGCCTGAAAACACACGAAGCAAAACGTGGTTGACGCAGAAATAAACCAACGCCCAGCTTTTGTCGGATGCTTTTAACGCCCTTTCTTAGGAGGAAACAAAACAAGTGCGTCACACTGGGGGCAGGTTTGCGACTTCAGTTTTGTTCAGATCTGGTCCTCTGACTGATTGGGACTCGTAGGGGGGGCTTAGAAACCTAAGCTCAAAGAAATACCAGGAATTCATGAACTCAGTAGTAAAAAGACAGGGGAAATCAACACAGCCAAAACGGGGTGCACAGGAGACAGGTAAAAATCAGAGACCCCTGAAAAAACTCAACAAGGAAAAAAAAGTGAGAGAGATGGAAAAGCCACATCAGGAGGAGTCTATGGCGTCTGCCTGTCGATCTTATACACCAGGGTGGGGGCGGAAGGAGGGCAAAAATTGTGCACAAGGGGACACTTGGGTCCACGTGGCTCAAGCTGTAGTTCGCCGTCATCAGAAGTGTCTGGACGCTGATGGGAACCACTGTGAGCACCTCTTGTCATTGCAGACGTCACACGGGACTTGTAGTCATCTTTCGTTGTCGGTGTATATGCAGTATGACAATCTTAATACAGTTTTTTCCTTCCTTAAAATGTGCATACATTTTTGGGGGTCACCCTCTGTCTATGGAAAATGAAGACTATTATAAACAACTTGATGCCCCCCAAATTAAAATCTTAGATAACACGGACAACCTCTTAGACGTGAAAAGAGGAACGGAGGACACATGCCGTGAATTTCAAAATTTTCCCCACACGGAAATGGCCGGGTTCTGATCCCTTTGCTAGGAAATGTAACAAACAATTAAGGAAGGAAAAAAAAAACGCCTCCAATGTGACGCATACCAGGCGGAACGCTCCCCGAAGCCATTTTTACGAGGCCGCGCCTAAGAAGGAATTTGGAAAAAGCAACATTATGGGCCCATCTCACTCGTGGACAGAGGTGCAGGCGGCCACACCACACATGAGAACACTCAACCTAGAAATAGCTGTTTTAAAAGAAAGAAAAAAGGATCCTAAAGAAACAGCAAGTTAGGTTTTTCTTCCAGCCTCTCTGGACGCAGGACGAAAACGGCGGCGTGGCTTTGGGACCCGCTGCCCCTCAGCCTTGCAAATGGCCGTTTTCAGGAAACACGCAGCTCTGCCCATTTCAAATCCAAATTTCAGGGCATCCGATGGTGGGGAGGTTGGCGGTGGGTGGGGAGGGCGGGCAGCAGGCTGCAAAATAACGCCAATAAAAGCGAGTCGTGGCTGTGGCCAGCCTAATGAGAAATACTGCTGACCCTCCGACAGCATGGGGTTTTGGGGTGCTGACCCTCCCCCACGCTGTGAAAAATCCACATACCACGTTTGACTCTCCCTGATCTTGACCCCTCGTCGCCTGCTGCCGGCCAGACGCCTCACTGGTCACATAAATGGCTGGCGGACCCCGATTCCATGTGCTGTACGCGTGGCACCCCGTGGCGTCCCATTACAGTGAGTGACCTCGAGGAAAGGAAATGCAATGAGGAAAAGGACTCGGAAGAGAAAACGCCATGACAGCGCCGATCGGAAAACGCGCGTGTGTGTGTGTGTGTGTGTGTGTGTGTGTGTGTGTGTGTGTGTGTCACCGGGCCCGTTGCAGGGTCAGCCGCACAAAAATGACCCATCGCATCTTCGCGTCCACCGTCGTCCGGCTGTGTGGCCTGGAAAGCCGTGTCGTCACCATGGGTCCTGCCGAGGACACTGCACGCGGGCGGGGCCCTGCTCCTGTCACCCGGGTCCAGGGGAGCGGGTGACGCGCGTGCCCCAGAGCCGACTCCCACGCGTGGGGTCCTGCCCAGGTGCGGCTCACTTGCTCCATGTTACAAGCGACGTGTCCACGCTGCAGGCTGTGGGGGACCCGGTGGCCATGTCGGGCTCCACCTGACTCCAGGGTGCCTCGTGTTGACGGTCGGCTGGGGACATTGGAAGGACGGGGTGTCGTGCTGACAGGGGTTGGGGCCTCCTGCCAGTCCCTGGCACTGATTTTCAAACTTGACAACGACGGGGACACTCGCGTTAGAAGGGGGGCCCCTCCCACGGCCCTGCAGGCCTGAGCCCCCCGACAACCAGTTACACTGGGACGGCGAGGGGCCGGCCACATGTCAGCGGCTTGTTTGGGAAAGTGAGGGACAGGAAGCCAGTCGGCCATGAACCTGCAGGGGTCCACTGTGGACTCTGACTCGTCATCGGGCGCCATCTAACAGGCCCCACCGCCGAACGGGGTCAGTGTCTGCGAGAGCCCGCTGCCTCTGTGTCCCCCGTCCTGACGGCGGAGGTGCAGACAGAGCTGGCACGGGCCCAGCAACCTCCACACGCCCCTGCTGACCGCTGTGCGCCCGGCCACTGAGGGGCCCCGTGGGCGAGCCCCAGAAACCCGAAGGCAGCATCACGGACCCTGCAAGGTGCCTGCAAGTGCCGCGTGGCCCTGAGGACAGGCCTTGCCTCCCATGTCTGCGGTGACGGTGCCACCGGGGGGGGGGGGGGGTCTCTGTCACTCCCACACGGTGAAGCCGCACGTGAAGCTATTGCGACCCTCACCCACCCACCTGGGGGGCTGAGAGACTGTCGCGGGCACACGGTCTCCTGGCGGCGGTGACGCTCGTATTATGAGCTCCCTCCTGGGGGGGGGGGGGGAGACCAAAAACACCCGCGCACAGAGCCATGCGACAGGTTAGAAAGGCCACTAATTACATGTCAGGCTTGACAGACGGAAATTATGAAATTTAAAATCTCCGCGGACCTCTTTGTCATCGTGAAATTAGAAACCGGGGCCGCGGGGAGCGCCGTAATGGATTGGAGGGTCGTGGGGGGGGCAGCTCTCTGTGCATCCAGATAAAACGCGGGGTTCAGATCCACCAGGGCGGGCAGGGACGGGCCGGGGGTCCGGCTCGCATTCAAACCGCATGCACAACGCCCTCCCGAGTCCCCACTGCGTCCACTCGGGCACGTGGCCCACCGGGGAGCCGTGACACGGGTTTGGGCGCATGAGCGCGGCTGGGGGTGTACGGATGTGGGTCACCAAGGGGCCGCCAGCTCCCCCGTACTCAGGACGGGCCTGGAAGGGGGGCTCATTAGATGCCAGTTTAAAGGAAACAGGTCACACCGGCCCCCACGCCCACAACCAACAGCGCGAGTGATGGCACTGACCACCCAGGCTTGTTGAACGTCTCGCGAGGCCGTGGAAAATACCGCCCTGGTGGGACGAAGGCGGCTCCATGCGGGGACGGCAGCCGGCTTGCAGCCAGCGGGCCTCACGGACGTGGACTGGGGTGGGGACGGCTGTGCGCACCCCCGGCTAGGTCCACTTCCTTTCTGCGGAATTTAAACAACGTTACACGGTTTCACAGATGCCCAGTTTGTCCCCTACAAGGCAGCCACCAAACCATCGCCATCCCAAAGACGACACGAATCGTCTTGGATTACCGCCACCCTGAGGGGCTTTACCGTGACTCCATCACAGCTGCGAAGACCCGATTTTCAAATGAGGCCCCACTCGCGGGCACCCGGAGTGAAGACGTCGCCGCACCGCTTAGGGGGACACAGCCGGGCACGTCGCCCCCTCTGCCAGCGCGTCCTAGCTACGGAGGACACTCAAGGTGTCCAAACACAGGCCAGTGCCAGGGTCTCAGGGACCCGAGAGCGGCCCTGGACGTCAGGCAGGACTTGGATTTAGGGAATTGTGTGAAAATAGGGGATACGAGTGTCCTAGAGGATTTGCGTGTCGTTCCGTGTACGTGTCCTTAAGATGATTGGTAATTGAGGACACGGCAGGACAACGGTGACACCCGAGACCCTCCACGTGAACGAGAGGGTCCGACGCGCGCCACGCTCCGTCAGGCCGCCCGGAAGCCTCACCACTGGGCTCTGTATCGACAGGAAAAGGGACACGGGGACGCCCGCGCGAATGTCAGCCCCAGTCCGGCCGTCACTGTCACCGGCAGAGATGTCACTACATCCTCATGCGAGGGGGACTCTGAGGAAGACACACGCGCATCTCAACAAGGCCCCCGTCCCCATCACGGCCAGGACAAGGGCCTGGGTTTAGATGCACGACGTCCCCTGGGTCTCGGAGAGCAGGAAGCGTCTGCGCCCAGCACCGTGTGGGCTGCTGGCCCTGCCCAGGACACCCCCACCCGGGCTCCGGATCCACGGGAAGGCGCCCCAATAAGCAGGTGGCCCATGGGACAGAGGGGCACAAAGGAGGGACAGTCCTCGCCCTGCATGGCTCACCTGCTGGCTCTCGGCCACAACCAGGGGACAAGGGGACCTCAGAAGGGGACACAGACCTGAGGGCTGGCACACCCCCCAGCACAGGCGGGATAGGTGGGGCCTCCGTTGGTGTCACGCGAGGCCCCCTCTGCCTGTCCCCGGGAACCTGAGCCACACACAGCTCTGAGCGTGGCACGAAGGAACCACATCACCCCAGCCTGGCCTTCAGACCACAGACCTCAGGGTCACCCCCACGGAGCCTCGGACCTGAGACCTCGGGGCCACCCCCACTGACCCTAGCCCAGAATAAGTCAGGCCACCTGAGGATGGCAGCCAGCACTGTAGGTAGACGTGTCCGTCAGCACCTCGCAAAGGGCCAGCGGTGTGTGGAGTGGGAACCCAGGCGGCTCTCGGATTCCCTAAACAGTGTGCCCAGACGCGATCGCAAGGAGCTGCCCCGTGTCGCCTCCGAGCCTGACGTTAGGGGGTCTCGCTGTGAGCGGCGAGAGGAAAGGGGTCCCAGGCTGAGCCCAGCGGGCGGTGAGCGTGGTGGGGCCGTGGGACTGGGACGAGGGCCCCCCGGAGGCGCGTGCTCACACTCGTGCACCGGGAAGGACCACCTGTGTCTACCTCGGAACTGCCGGCTCTCAAGCGCACCAGGACCTCGGCCAGGACCCTCGTGTTACGGCTGAGAAAACGGAGGCATTGAGCAGCCCCGTCCTTCTCAGCCAGGGCTGCCGAGGTCCACCGTGCTGGTCCGGGCTCCGCCGAAGACCACGGCACCCGCTGGGGGCCCTGGGGACACGTGCAAGCCCACAGCAGCCTGCACAGGACGCGCCTCACCTGTGTAGAGCAGGTGTGGCTCTCAGAGGCCCCGCCTTCTCCAGGATGAGGAGAACCGGCCGCGTTGACTGCTCTCCTGAGAACCAAGACACAATCAGTAGAAACAGAGGAGAAACATCGCAGCCCCTGGGCCACCATCCCTGGCACCTGAGAACCAGGTGGGACCAGCAGGAGTGAGGCCACCGTCCACTCCCTTCAGGAGGCCTGCAGCTCAGGCCTCCGTCGGTCGTGCACCGGAGTCCTTTATGAAACAAATGACAACCTCTGGTGGACACAGGACACCCCTGAGCCGATGGAAAGTTTCTTTCAAAGAAAGCACGTACAACGGGGCCAGCTGCCTTCAAGGAGAGCGAGCAATAAAGGGTCTTGCAAACCCTTTTAGATTTTGTGGTTCTAGGGCCTCAACGTATGCCTCCATCTTTCCTCCGTGGGTGACGCTGTCTTGATTTGGGACACTGGCCCTGGGGAGCCGTCACAAGGAGAGAGAACGCCTGTAGGTCGGATAAAGGATGGGCCTGCCAGGTGGCGTGCTGGATCCGTAGGCAACGCAGCCAGCGTGCAAGGCAGCAGCCACGGTTCAGGTGGCAGCTGGATGGACGCTTTAGTTTGCAGGCCCCCGCCCACTCCTCTCAACAGTTTGCCCATATTACCGGAATCGCTATAGGATCTGTGGTCAGCTGAAAAACAGCCTCCAGAGACATGCAGGTCCTCATCTCCAGAGCCCGTGAATATGTACAAAAAGGATGCTTTGAGGTGTGATTAGGTTAAGATCTTCAGATGGGAGAACACAGGATCGGTTTGTCTCCCGGAGTCTCCAGAAGGAACACAGTCCTGCTGCCGGCCGGGAGAGACGGATTCCCCACAGCGTGGCTTCCGCACCGTGCGGCATAAAAAAATAGATCCGCCTGTTGTTTCCAGGGGCCCTGTCTGCACTGAGTTGTCACAGCAGCTGCCGGGAGCTCACACGCGCCCACGACGCAGCCCTGAGCCGTGAGCTGTCTGCAAGCTGGCGACAACGTGTCCGGGGCACATCTGTGGACGCTGTCCCCTGCAGGATGGGTGCCTCCCGCCCCCGACACAGGCCCTTGTGCAGAGCTGGGAGGTCCGCTCCTGCAGGGAAACCTGGTCCCTTCCAGGCGGGACTGAAAGTTCCCACAGGTAACACTGTCCCCCCCTGTGCCACGCGCCCTCCCAGCACCCCCGGCAGCCCCTCCTTTGGTGCCTGAGTGCCTCGGACGGTTCAAGGCCCTGCAAAAAAACAAGGTGTCAGTTTATTAGAGAAGGGGTCAGCTTCCGCAGCAGCTTGCAATAAAGAAATTAGCAAACCAGGAGCTGCAATTCCACACAAACCCTCCAAAACGAAGAGGATTTAAAGTGACAAGATCCAATTAAATTTAATTACCCAAGCTGTATTTTCATTTTAACTGACACTTTTTATTAAGAAGCCGCCTGCACTCAAGCCAGCAACCCCGACCAAATTGCATCCTGGTAACACAGTTATCTTATGCAAAAACCGCAGTATCTAATTTTCCCAAACTAAATTAGGCACAGGGGGGTTTGTCAAAGGGTTTCTTTGTTTGGGGCTGCGAGTGCTCTCCGTGCGCTGCTGTCCTGGTCCCCGGAACCCTCGGTGTCCCCCCCAGTGGGCCGTCTTCCGGGGGAGCCTGGCAGGGGGACTGTCACCTGTCACCTCGCCGCCGGCAAGAACAGGGGACCTTCCACGCTTTTGTCCCCGAAATCGTTTCCTTCCTAGGAAACTGGAGGGTTTCATGCACACTCTCTCCACCCGCGGCTGGGAAACCCGTTTCCACGCAAACTCTCGCCACCGCGCTGCTTGTCACTTTGAGCGACACTAGCGTGGCTTTCCCAGTGGCAGCTGACGTTAGGGGTCCGTGACGGGTTGGGGAGGTTTGCAGCGTGCGGGGACAGGCCATGTACCGGGTGGGACTGCCGTGTCCCCGCAGGACGCAGGTGGCGAGGAGCGTGACACATGGGCCCTGGCAGGTCACTCAGGGCTGCTGCCGTCACCGGCAGGTCACTCCCGGCACTGCCCCGGCTTTACGCTCTGAGAGGTGGCAGCCTCACGCACTCAGCGTGGAAACAATTGTGCTTTAGGTGAGTGAGACACCGTGTGTCATCGGGTCGTCACGGCCCACTGTGAGTCCCAGGCGTGACGGTCACCGTGGGCTCCACCGTCGGGGACAGAAAACGAGAAAACGCTGGGAGGTGAGTCCTCCGTCACCCGCTCAGGGTCCCCGACGAGCGGGGACTTTAAGTGGGGATGCCGTCACTAGGCGTACAGCGTCCCGTGATGAGGACAACGGGGCTGGTTGGGGACCCTGGTGGCACTGGGGGGCGTCTGGGCTGCTGTGTGAGTGTCCTGGGGTCGCTGCAGCAAACGACCAGACCCCGGAGCGTCACACTCGGGATCCGGCCCCTGTGGGTCCCGGACACCAGGAGCCTGAGCCCCAGGTGCTGGCAGGGCCTCCCCACTTTTCTGGGGACGCTGTGAACGCCTTCCCGTCACGTGCAGGGTGGGGCCGAGGGGGACCAGTCACGACAGGTTTCGGCTTCGCACGCGTTGGTGTGAGAGGCGGAATTCCAGTTCGTCTCACTCCGGTAGCACCATTCACAGCTTCGTGGCACGAACAGAACGCACCCGCCAAGTCCCAGCCACATGTAGAGGTAACACCGCGGCAGTGTCACCAGGCCGTGCTGCACAGTGACAGTGACCTACGGGTCGTGTCCGGCGACAGAAGACAGGAAACCGTTGGGTCGCGGGCCGGACGAAGAGGGACGCCGCCTCCTTGTCAAACACCTGACCCGGGAACCTTCCACAGGGAGGTGACAGGGGCGGGCAGGGGACATCGGCCATGTGCACGTGGTGACGCTCATGCCGTCCCAGCGACCGGCCCTCGGACGGCACCACCTGCACCACCTGGGGAGGCCGCCCACAAACGGGACGTAATTGCATCAGTTAAAAAAAAAAAGCGAACGGTGATGCCCAAAGGGGACGGGGGCCGGTGAACCCACTCTGCAAACACGAGGTGCGTCTCCGTCAGCCGGTCAAAGACAGAAAGCGCGTGACACCGGACAGAGGCGACTCGAAGAGCCCAGCGGTGTCCACGGGGACGTGTTGCTGAGACGGCAGAGGTGTCCCGCCACCCACTCGCTGGTGGCAACGTGCGGATCCCAGCCAAGGGGACGGCCCCCCAGTCACTGCACGTGCGAGACGGATGGCAGGACACACAATGGACAGATGAACATACCCTTCCTTGTCACGGCCAAGGAGACCAAGACTAGAGATTGTGGGGGGCACACACCAAGGCGGGGTCCCTCCCGCCAGGTGGGGCACCATCTGGGCAGATAGGCCAGCATGGCTGCTGGGGGGCCCGCTGTGGGCTGCAGTGGACACGTGATCTTGGACAGCTGTGCCCAGGTTCGCTGGGAGGACAGACGCAGGGCAGAGCCAGCCCAGGCACAGGGGGTCCTTGTCCCCGTTCCTGGGGACCCACCGTGACAGGACAAGAGACAAGAGGAAGGCACAGCCTTCCATCAGAGGGGACATTCCGTGCAGTGGATGAACGTACATGGACACGTCATCGCCGCCTAAAGTCACACTTTGCATCAGGGTTCCCGCTTGGTGGCGTTGCAGGCTCTGTGGGCTTCGCCGTCGGCATGATGACACATGTGCCCCATGACGGAGTCACACACAGTGGCTCACGGCCCTAACACCCCACTGAGCTGCCCCGTTCGTCCCCGTTCCCAGCCCCTGGCGACCACAGACCTTTCACAGTCACGATGCTTTTCTGTCTCGCAGAGTGCCCTAGAGTTGGGGTCACACTGTGCGTCCTGCTCAGGCTGGCTGCTGTCACCGAGTCACACGCATCTCAGGGTCCCATGTGACTTTTCGTTTCTATTGTAACCTGTTTCAGGCGCCCAGCTCAGCGGCATCAAGCACTCTCCCACGGTCGTGTAACCATCTCCCCAGGTATCTCTGATATTTGTTTTTATCTCGGAAACCTGCGGCTGTGTGCCCGCCCCGCCCCCGGCCCCGGGCACCCCCGTCTGTCCGTCCCTGGGAGTCAGACCCGTCCGGGGACCTCACATGAGCGAAACGATGGAAAATGTCTTTCTGTTCCTGGCCGATGTCGCTCGGCATCGTGTCGTAAACGGAGGTGAGTGAGGGACGCTCACCTCCTTTCTAAGGCTGCGTGACGTCCCGCTGGGGGACGGACGGCGTCCTGTCTCTCCCGTCACCCTCCACAGCCACTCGGGGGGCGCCCACACCCTCAGTCCCAGGAACCAGGCCGTCGTGAACGTGGGGGGCCAGTGTCTCACTTTTTCAGCATTGATGCCCCGATGGCGTGGGCTTGCCAGGTGGCTGGGTACCAATGTTCCCGTGTCTGAGGAAGCGTCACCCTGTTCCCATGACGTCCACCCCTGTGTTGGCGGTGAGTTTGCACGAGGGCTTGTGCTGAGGATGTGCAGACAGAGACACGGAGACGGAAATGACGTGGAGCATGAGACATTTTGTGTTTTGAAACTTGCCTTTGGATGTTTCCAAGGTTCCCTTGTCTCTGGGACGCTGTCACGCCCGCCCAGCGGCCTCCCAAACCCGCCCTGTGTGCAAACGCGAGATGGTGACGTCTGCGCCTCCTGGTTGGCGACAGCTGTCACCCCCTCCCTCCATTCAGGCCTCACGCCAGCCCCGTGAGACGGCACCATGAAAAGCAGTTCAGGGTCACACCGGTGGCTGGCAGGGGTGCCATGCGTGGCACGGACCAGTCCACGCTGGCTCCTGGGCAGACGCAGCCCCCCATCTCCGCTCCATCCTGCGTGAGCCGATGGGGAGTGCGTCTTTGCTTCTCCATCCTCTCCTGCATCCTGGACACCCTGCATTTGGGGACCTCATGGGGGCTGGGCTGACCTCGTCCACCAGTGTCTCCGTCCACGGTCCACACTTCCCTCCTGGGGACGTGTGACCCATAGGGACACGGCTGGGGGCGGGAGTGGGCATGGTGATGGCTGGGTCACCCTCCCGGCTGGGTCTCCCCAGCATGGCTCCTGTCAGGACGCACTGCCCTGAGCTCTCTGCCTTCCAGAGCTGGTCCCTCTCCTGGTCCCGTCTTGCCTGGAGGGGTCCCTGCTCCCCGCCTGCCCACCCCGGGCACGTCACCAGCCCTGGCTGCTTGGCAGACACCACCGTGTGCCTGGCAGGCGCTATGAGAACAGTGTGGCCGCAGCTAAGGGACGGGGGTGCCCACCCCTTTGCTTCTTGCGAATCATGGGCTGAACCATCAAGAGAGGATGAAAAGGCCCTTAAACAGTAGATTATCGGTTTCCTTCCTTAGCAAGACTGGGGGCGTTGTCCCTGGACGGTGCAACCAGCTTTATGGGACGTCCTGGGTCTCCACTGAGAGTGTGGTATCCAGTTGGCGCTCAATAAATCTTCGGCCATGGCATCCAGTTGGCGCTCAATAAATGCTCGGACATGGTATCCAGCCGGCGCTCAATAAATGCTCGACCATGGTATCCAGCTGGCGCTCAATAAATGCTTGACCTTGAACCTTTCAGGAGCCAGGCTTCCTCCTTCACAGCGGCCCCTTCAGAGTCTGCGGACTTGGGGTTTGCTCCCCACAGGGGCTGCCCCGGGAGACCACGCCCAGGACCGAGTCAGGCGCCCCTGTCCAGACCCAGGAGGCGCCCTGGGCGGGCTCGCAGCCTTCCGGAATGTCCCTGCCACGCACGGGGACGCAGCAGTCACCCCGGCCTCCGCCAGCTCAGGGCTGCTGAGGGGATTAGCCAGATTTTGTTTGAAAAGGTCCCTGACCCTGTCCTGGGGACGTTCTCAAAAATAAATAACGTACAAATCGGGTCTGATTGGGAACACCTGTTATCAATACAGCCCCTCTGTTCCTACCCAGGGGCGGGGGAATGAAAATCCAAACAGGGCTCGGGGAGCTGGTCACTGTGTCAAGCCACTTATGGAGGGACCGGGTCCCCCCCGTCCACGCCGGGGACGCTTGGAGGCCTTTGCCCCAACCCGTGGACGCCACGCGGGTTTGGGGGAAAACCCGGCAAACTGCTGAGCCCTGCGCGGGGAGGTGATGGATGGGAGGCCTGGAAAGCAACGCGCGTGAACCTCGCCGGGGCGACCGCGGGACGCGCCGTGTCATATTATTGATGGCTTCTGAGTTTCCATTTTAATAAAATAAATGGAGATACCTGCGGATAATGACGCTGTTCAATATTTATGAAGTGCCTCTTTAGAATAAATTCAGAAATTCGGTATTAATCATTACAACCATTACACTCGGAAACTGCATAAATAACAAACGGAAACACCATTCTCTCTCTCTCTTGCTCTCTCTCTCTCTTTTTTTTTTTTTTTTTGAAAAACCCATAATGAAAAGCAGCTGAGGACCCAATTTCATTTTTGAGGAATTCATCCTCCTGGGTTGGATTTATTGTGATTCTGAAGAGGCTGTTCTCGGCGTAGCCGGGGCCCAAAATCGAGGTGTGATGTGAATGAGGACCTTTTTTTTTTTTTTTTTTATTTGAGGCAAGAAAAGCAGTTTGGGCATTTTTTTACCCCCTCCCCGGCCCCACCACCTTCCGGTGTGGAAGGGGGACGCTTGTCTTGCGAGGCTGGGGGGCCCGCTTCTGCTCGACCCAGGAATCGGGTCTGAACAGGAAAAACACGGCTCCCACCCCCAGGGCTCCAGGGCGAAGAGCGGGGACAACACAGGGGTTTGCGTGTTTTAACACAACACGTCCGGGTGGCCTTGGGGGAGCCTGTCATGCAGGACGGTCCCGGCAACCTGGTGGCCGGCTGTCACCACGGGGTGCGCCAGGCTGAGTTACGGGCACCCCGTGGGCGCTGGCCCAACGGGCAGTGGGCTCTGCCCTGGTCCCATCTCCGCTCACTCGGCCCCAGTGCGGCTGTCCTGGGGCGGCTGTGACGCATGACCACCATCTGGGGGCTTCCAACTGCACACACGCATCCGCCCCCGTCCTGCAGGCCAGGAGGCTGCCGCCAAGCTGTCCCAGGGCCGCGCTCCCTCCGGAGGCCCCAGGGGACGGTCCCTCCTGCCCCGTCCAGCTCCTGGGGGCTCCAGGCGTCCCCGGGCGGGTGGCCACCTTCCCCCATCTCTGCCTCCGTCTCCACGTGGCGTCCCCTCTGTGTCTGTGTCCCTCCTCTTCTGTCCCTGATAAGGACACTGTCGTTGGGTTCAGGGCCCCCCTGACCGAGGACGCCGTCCTCTCAGATCCCTCACTCAGTCCCATCTGCACAGACCCCGTTTGCAGACAAGGTCCCGTTGGCAGGTTCCGGGGATCAGGACGAAGACGTGTGTTGTTAGGGGGACCTTACGGCACCGAGGACACCCAGCGACCACAATCCTGGGGTTCCCCGGAGCCAGCGCTTTCCTGGGCGGCCTCTCCCTGTGGCCGAACGCACTTCACATGCCCGCTCCTCCAGCTGGCCCGGCCCCGTGTCCATGGGAACCGCGTGTGACCAATTGCCCATCTCGTGAGCGCCGGACCTGGCACGTTAGCGGCGACCCCTGTCCACGCAGCACGAGGCTCGTGTCTGCAACGTGTATACAGCTACTCGCGTTTTGCCAGTTGTGTTACTTGTGGGAGAAGGTTTTCCCCAGGATGAAGCCAATCCACTCCGGACACAGAGCCTGCAGGGGCCACACCACAGTCCGGTCAGTGTCACCATCATCAGCTATCACAGCAGAGGCCCACACAGGACGCTGAGGACAGGGCGGGCATGTCACGTCTGTGCACAGGCACCGCTCCCCTGGGACAGGTGGGAAGCCACACGCAAGGGTGTCAGGTGTCTGGGAAGAAAGACGTCCTCAGGTTCACCCCGTGGGGATTCGGCTTGAGGGGGAGGTTTGACCTGGGGCAGGTGCACTGAGGAATTTTGAGCCGGACAGATGGCGACACTGTGACGTAGGGTGGGGCTTGGAGCCACGCCTGCAGTGACTTACGCTGGGACCTTAAGTCACATGGACCCCAATGACGTCTGGAGTGTCTGGAAACTGAGGTCAGCCACGTGCACGGCCAGGCGGGTTTACGCGGTCTGACAATTAAGTTCATGAGCTCATCCTAGAAAAAGTGTTGCCTGTCTCATTGCTGAATGTCACTACGGTCACCTTCGCAGCACTCCCCTTGGGAAGCTATACACTGACGCGAGCGCCTAGTCCACCCTTCAAAGCAAGTTTGGAACTCTTTTTCTGGAATGGCTATCAGAGCTGCTGTCATATTACACTTCATGTCCTGAATGTCATCAAAGTGTCTTCCTCCCAATATTTCCTTGATCTTTGGGTAGAGAAAGAAGTCACTGGGGGCAAGATCAGGGGAGTAGGGAGGGTGTCCCAATACAGTTATTTGTTTCCTGGCTAAAAACTCCCTCACAGACAGTGCCGTGTGAGCTGGTGCATTGTCGTGATGCAAGAGCCATGAACTGTTGGCGAAACATTCAGGTTGTCTAACTTTTTCACGCAGCCTTTTCAGCACTTCCAAATAGTCAACTTGGTTAATAACTATGTCCATTGGGTACAAACTCATAATGAATCCTCCCTCTGATATGAAAAGTGGTCAGCAACGTCGTTGCAACAAATTCACAAACTCGATTGTCAGACCGTGTGTGTGCCGGAGACACAGAACACCCTGCCCACCAAGGGCCTGGGGGCTCCCGTGGGGGCCACACTTTGTGCGAGCGGTCACACATCGCTGCCACGACGGTGACCCAGCCTCCGTGCACCGGGAGAGGACCCCCTGACGGTCCCTCCTGGGGCCCCTTCACGTCCCTTTTCCCTTCGCTGCCTGTGGCCCATGTCCTTTTCCTCTAATTACCTGAACCACGAGTGTGACACCTTCCAGGGAGCCTGTCAGTCCTCATAGTCACTTATCAAGCCTGATGGTGGGCACGGGGACCCCCCAAAGTTTGCTGTCTTGTTCGGCTGCAACCCTTTCTGTCCTGTTCTAGGAGAGGAAGGTCCACTCGGGATCCGGACCAGCTGCTCGGCATAGGGGCGGTGACACGCCGGGCTCCTTGGTCTGCTGGTGTCTCCTGGGTTTGGGGTGCAGGTCCTGTAAGACACCCTAGGATGCAGAAAGTATGAGCCATGCAGCCATCCGCCTGCTCAGACAGCATTTGTGGAGCGTCTGCTGGGCGCCAGGCGCTGGCCTGCCCTGTCCGTGCGCAGCCGTGAGCCAGCACACCAGGGACTGCCATCGGGTGAACGAAACACGGACACGTGAGCCGGGCAGACGCCAGGCAGTGCTGGGCACTGTGGGGAAGGCAGACCGAAACACGGACACGGGCCAAAGGGCCCCGTTCTGTCATCGGCGCCTCGGAAAGCCACGGAGGAGGTTAGGCCAGGGAGGGCCTGCTTGGCCTGCAGTGGGCGTGTGGGTGATACTCTGGGCACCGGGTCCCCAGGGCTCTGGGCAGCCAGGCAGCTACCAGCACTGGACACAGGTGGGGACACAGCCTGGGGCACAGGCCACTCTGTTCACTGAGGAATGCTTTTCTCACTCGGCGCTGGGTGTGGGTAAGCGTGCAGGTGCGTGTGTGGGTACGCGTGCAGGTGCGTGTGTGGGTAAGCATACAGGTGCATGTGTGGGTAAGCATGCAGGTGTGTGGGTACGCGTGCAGGTGTGTGTGTGTAAGCGTGCAGGTGTGTGTGTGTTTAAGCATGCAGGTGCGTGTGTGTGTAAGCATGCAAGTGTGTGTGTAAGTGTGCAGGTGCGTGTGTGGGTAAGCATGCAGGTGTGTGTGTGTAAGCGTGCAGCTACGTGTGTGGGTAAGCATGCAGGTGCGTGTGTGCATATGCATGCAGGTGCGTGTGTGGGTAAGCGTGCAGGTGCGTGTGTTGGTAAGTGTGCAGGTGCGTGTTTGTGTACAGGTGCGTGTGTGGGTAAGCGTGCAGGTGCGTGTGTGCGTACGCGTGCAGGTGCATGTGTGGGTAAGTGTGCAGGTGCATGTGTGGGTAAGCGTGCAGCTGCGTGTTTGTGTGTGCGTATGTGTGCAGGTGTATGTGTGGGTACGCATGCAGGTGCGTGTGTGGGTAAGCGTGCAGGTGCATGTGTGTAAGTGTGCAGGTGCGTGTGTGGGTAAGCGTGCAGGTGCGTGTGTGCGTACGCGTGCAGGTGCATGTGTGGGTAAGTGTGCAGGTGCATGTGTGGGTAAGCGTGCAGCTGCGTGTTTGTGTGTGCGTATGTGTGCAGGTGTATGTGTGGGTACGCATGCAGGTGCGTGTGTGCGTATGCGTGCAGGTGCGTGTGTGGGTACGCGTGCAGCTGCGTGTTTGTGTGTGCAGGTACGTGTGTGCATATGCGTGCAGGTATATGTGTGGGTAAGCGTGCAGGTGCGTGTGTGTAAGCGTGCAGGTGTGTGTGTGTGTAAGCGTGCAGCTGCGTGTTTGTGTGTGCAGGTGTGTGTGTGCGTATGCGTGCAGGTGCGTGTGTGGGTATGCGTGCAGGTGCGTGTGTGGGTAAGCGTGCAGGTGCGTGTGTGTGTAAGCATGTAGCTGCGTGTGTGGGTACGCGTGCAGGTGCATGTGTGTGGCCGTGTCCTCGTGTGTAAGCATGTGAGTGCATGCATCTGTTTGTGTGCCCCGTGTCGCTGCTCTCGCACGCTTAGCAGAACCCGCCGCACACTGAGGAGGGAAACTGCAGGCTGAGCAGACCCCAGCACCCCGACACCCCAGCCTGTGCGCACACTGGCCCCAGTGACCCGGGCCACACACGCAATGGGTCTGGACAGCCCGCCCCTGAGCTCAGATGCAAGCCGTCCTTGCTGACGCCCCTAAGTATGCAGATGGGGGGCTCCCAGGGATGGAAAGGCTGGGGCCAGAGACCCCACTTTGCACTTCAGGGGTCCCCAAATCACCTGCTTTCCCCCCAGGCCTGGTGGTGCAGCCAGCGACCCGGGTGTGGGGGGGCCCCATGCTCATTTGACGCCCCACCTCCACTCCCCACAGCGAGCTGCCCTGTAAAGCGCTCCCAGTCACTTCCCTGAGTCCGTTGTGCGTGGGGACCCCATCCAGCAGCTACACTCGCTGCCAACAACCCACATGCTCAGCGTCATCTCCACGCTGTCAGGCAGCCTGAGAGGAGTCTTCCTCCGCCCCAGTGAGGTGGGGGCGCTGTTACTTGGGGCCGGAGTGGGGTTCCCTGAACCCCGTGACCTCCCGGGACTGCAGTGGGAGCTGACCCCCAGCAGTGACCCCGCCTGCGCCTGAACGCAGGCCCCTCGACAGGGCAGGGGTGGGGGAGGGGAAGGGGTGACAGGGCAGAAATGGGGTGATCCTTTGCTCCCCGGGGCTGCTGTGGGAAGTGATCCCGGGTCAGTGACCCCGCCTGTGCCTACACACGGTTACCCCAGACTGGGGGTGGCGGGGGGGGACACAGAGGGTGGGGGAGTGGCTGACAACGGCGGGGACCCCCCCACAAAGCCCCCACCTTAGGTCCCAGTGCAGATCTCCCCGCGCCCAATTAATTCCCGCGTGCTCCCCAAATTCAATTAGATGGGGACCCCGTGTAAGCGAGCCAGCGCCCGACAGCCCATCTTGACAAATTGCCGTGCTTAGCGCGGCCGCCCGGGCGGGGTGTTGAGTCTTGTTAATCTTCCCACTAATTCTCAATTACGGTAAAATGAAGCCATAAATCACACAGACAGGGGATCGATGCAAACGTGGTTCCCCGCGTGATTGGCAGCCTCCCCAAAGGTTTCCAGTAAGTTGGTTTAAGGTGATGGGTCCTCCGAAGGGGGGGTGTGACTGGGAGGGTCGGGGCGGGTGGCGGCCCCGCGCGGGGTTGGGGGACCGCGGCCCGGCCTTGGGGGACACACCAGAGGGACAGCGCCAATTTCAGCCCATCAGACATCCAATTCCTCTCCTTTTCACACCTGCTGTAGCAAATGAGAAACAAATTAAATTTCACGGCACTATCTCCACAGAAACCATTTAAATTTTTCATGGAAACTAAATTGTCCCCAGACAAATAGCCCCCCATTCTATGAAAATATACTGCAGCGCTGGGGACAGAAATAAATTTGTGTCACTGCGGATATGCCTTTCTCTGTAATGTCATTCAGCGCGGCGGCGGATAAATGAGGCGCCACCTCCGTGACGCGCTGGGCCTTGGGGGGGGGCGGACGGGGACCGGCCGCGGGTCCCCCCTCCACGCCTGGCAACATCACCCTCTCCTGTTATTAATTTGCAGCCGGGTCTTACATTCATGAGGCCGAGATTGAAATGTAAATGAGACGCACGCAAGAAAAAAATAAAAAGTCCCCGGCCCACAGTGTCAGACACTCAGGAGGGACATGAAAATACTTATCACTCGGAGAGATTAGCGGCCCCCGGCATCAATCACCCAGCCGGGGACGATGAATAAAATCGCGGGCGGGCGGGCGGGCTGGCGCGGGGAGCACGTGACCGAGGGAGGCAAGGCACACGCTGCTACCTGTTGTCGGGGACCCAGAGGTGGCTGTCAGCACCTCTTGTCTGCGCTGTTTAAACTGGGCCCATGTGCACGTGTGCATGTGCGCGTGTATGTGTGTGTGCGTGTGTGTTCTCCATTCATCTCTTCCTGCAGCGCACCCCCCATGGTTCCTGCACCCCGTGGCCCGTTTGCCGCTGTGCTGGGGACAGATGGGGACGCGAGCAGGCGTGCCTCTCGGGCGTCCATGAGGCCCAGGGCCACACACCTCTCCCGTCCGTCCCCTGTGGCTCCGTAATGACTTCCTGTGCTCACTGGGCGTCTCTGCTCAAAAGCAAACAAGGGACGCAGGGCGGTCCGACCTCACGTCAGGACGGGTTGGGGTTCCTTGAAGGAGGGGCCCAGGTTCCTGCTGAAGGGGCCTCCCCCTGAGAAGAGCCACACACGTCCTGTCCCCGGGGCCGCGTGTCCCCGTGTAAGGTCAGCGCCAGCCAGCCACGGCCACAGAGCAGAGGCCTGATTTGGGGTTTGTGCCCTGGGGCTGCTGTGGGTTTGGGGGAATAGCAGCTGCATTAGGAGCCTGGGGGCCCCTGTGAGTCCAGTGCCTCAGCCTGTGCCCAGGCACGTGTCCCCACGGCCGGGTCCCCACTGTCCTGCTGGGCGGGGGGGGGGGGGGGTGGCAGGGAGTTGGGCTCAGACACCCCCACGCGGCCCACGTCCCTGTCGGGCGTCTGTTTCCCTGTCCTCCCACCCTCAGGCCCACCTGCTCCTGCTGCCCTGCCGGCGGCAGGACGGGTCCCCGCCGGACACGCACACGCACACACGCACATGCACACACGCACACACACATGCACACACGCGCACACATGTGCACACACGCACATGCGCACACACACACAAACACATGCACACGTGCGCGCGCACATGCACACACACGCGCACATGCACACAAACACATGCATACACACATGCACACACGCGCGCGCACACACATGCACACACACACATGCACATGCACGCACACACGTGCACGGACCACGGCGCCAGGCCGGGCCGCCCTCCGCCAGCCTCCCCACTCTCCCATTGTCTTCACTCCCCGTGTCTCCAAATATCTTTTTAATTGCTCATCAAATGGATAGTTATTGTATCATAAAATCTTCAAAGCCGTTCCCCAGTCCCATGCAGTTGTGCAGACGAACCCTTATCGGATGATGTATCACAATGGATTATGCTAATCGGCTGCCTAATGGCCCGGCTGGCGGGCGGGCGCTCACCCTGGGAGCGAGCCAGCGAGCGTGAAAACCCACCAGCCCCTCCGAGGGACGGACGGACCGTCGGACGGACGAGGGGGAGGGCTTTCTGCGCCCGGAACGCGCACGGCCCTCACGACAGGGCTGCTAAATTATGACGGACGCCCCGAAGACTACAGAAACACTCCCTTTAATTATTTATACCCTGCTCACAACTAGCTCACGGCTAATTGTTTCAGGGAAGGGTGACGAGTCCGAGCCTGGCTGGGGGAGCAGGAGCTGGAGCGTCCCCCGATCCCGGCACCGGCCGGCGGGACCGGCCCCCGAGCCTCGTCCAGCGGGGAGGGCCGCAGGCCCGGCCTCCGTGTCCCCCGCTGCACGAAAGCTCAGCTCCTGATTTTCCCACAAAGGCTCACGGTGACCACAGGGGCTGGCTGAGTGTCGGGGAGACGTCACGCTGCGGAGCTCAGAGTCCTTCGGAGGCACGTGCGTACGCTGCCCGTCGTCCCCAAACGCGCCGCGTGGCTTCCCCTGTGTGGGTTCACACCCAGCACCACTCCGGATAAACACACGACGCTGTGAGCATTTCACGGGCTGGGGGGGCCCACGGCCTAACTGCGCTGCTCCCCGTCCTGAACCCCGCCCCGGCCTTCCTCCCTGGTGGCGCTCACCCCAAACCAAACCCGAAATTTTCAGCCAAGCCCGCTGCACTGTCCTTCTCCAGACCTCACCGTTTCGATGGCCTCCTAGCCTTTCCCTGGGTGAGGGACGGACCCCCGTTCCAGGACAGAAGACACGGCCAGGCGTCTATCGCTCACACACGCGCACAGGCTGAGCTACTGGCACCCCGTGGGCACTGGCGTCCCCTCTGTGTCTGTGTCCCTCCTCTTCTGTCCCCGATAAGGACACTGTCATTGGGCTCAGGGCCCCCCTGATCCAGGACGCCCTCCTCTCAGACCCCTCACTCAGTCCCATCTGCACAGACCCCGTTTCCACACAGGGCCCTCCCCCGGGTTCTGGGGCGCTGTGACGTGAACACCTATTTTGGGGACACCCCTTAGCTCCCAACAGTTTGCATCCTCTTATTTTTGTGAACGTGGGTGTTAGCTGGCTGCACCCGCTGCTTCTGTTAGTCGTCTTCCCTGAGGCAAGAACCTAGAACCTCAGGGTCCCGGGGAAAAGCTGAGAGCCAGAAGCGCGGCCCCACTGTGCGCTGACACGCTCTCTCTCGGGTCCGGGGAGCCGGCTCTAAAGGTCGTCCGCCTGGAAGGTGTGCGGTGGCCGTTAGCACGTCGAGGGGGACCATCCACGTGCCAGGAAGCTGTGCACCCCTCGTGGGACACAGGGGTCCCCGGAAGACAGTGGGGCCAGCCGCTCACCTGAGGAAGGCGCCAAGGTGCCCGCAGGACTGAGCAGCCTGGCTCTGCCTCAACGGACACCTGAGCCGCACCTGGGACGCCAGCTAGGAGGACGGCAGGTAGACGGGGACAAAGAAGCCGTCGCAGGAATTCCATGCACTTAGCAGAAGAGTGGACACGTCGCCCCAGCCAACACGTGCAGCCCCCGAGGGCGCGCGCTTACCCAGCACAGGCCCAGGCCTGGGTGCCAGCCGCCACGGCCCCCAGGCCACCCGCCCCGCTTTCTCGGCGTGCGTCGGGCAGGACGACAACGCCCCTTTCCCGCTGCCCTCACCTGTGTCTGCAGGATGTCGTCTGCTGAGGTCTCAGGTGGAAACCTCCCAGAAGGGTCAGCACCTGCCGAGCCGGTGCGTCCAGCCGGCGGCGGCCCCAGGAACCCCCTGGGCTGGTGCTCGTACGCGCGATTCGCGCAGTCGGACATCCGCGGGGACGCTGTGACCAGCTCCTAGGTGACGGCGCCTCGTGACCTGCAGCTCGTGACCATCTCTTGTGACAGGTGGCGGGTGACAGGCGCGTGCATCACTTGGGGCCGGGCCGCTAGGAGGCAGGGGCTGGGACGGGCACGACTCTGGGCCCGGAGATGTGCCTGTCACCAAACACGCCACAGCTCAACGCTGACGGACAGACGTGGGGCAGGAGCGTGACAAAGGGGACGCGTCCTCCCGCTGGCCCCCGGCCGACCCTCCTGTGTCCCGGCGTCAGCCTCGGCCACCCCGTCCGTGCCCGTCCTCCCCCCCGGGCCCCGCACGCCCTACGGGAATCGTGGGCGGTCGCCTGGACGGCCGTGAGGGCCAGTGAGGGACGAAACAGAAGCTCACACAAAACGTCCCCCAGAGGACACCTGTTGAGTTTTTGGGGACCCCCCCAACAAAAGCTGAGTAGGTGAGAAAGGGCCCTGGGTGTTGCGGGCAGGGGGTGAGGGTGCATTGAATGTGTCCACCTGACGGGGGTCCCAGGAGTCAGGCCAGTCGTGGTTCTGGGGGCGCCTGGGAGGGTGTTTGGGGGTGACAGCAGCACGTGATCCAGGGATCCGCGTTGGGCAGACGGCCTCCCCGGGGCGGTGGGCCTCGTCTCGTCAGGCGAGGGGGCGGCCGTGAGACGTGGTCCCCCCTCCGACGGCTGCTTCCCGGGGACGCCAGGCTCCTCCCCCCTGCACGGGCCGTCCCTTCTGTCCAACATGCGTCTGTCTGTCTGTCTGTGCATCTACGTATCTATCTATGTGCCTATTATCTATAGTATTTACCTATCTCCATCTGTATCATCTATATAATGCATCTTTCAACAATTTCTCATCTCCCTGTCATCTATCTGTCTGTCTGTCTATATCTATCGTGTATCTGTCTGTCTGTCTACCTGTTTATCCGTACATCTATCAATCAAACCTGTCATCTACACGTTACCTGTTTATCACCTCCATCCACCCATCTATTGATAGCCATCCATTGTCTAGCTACCTGTGTGTCTATCTGTCTGTCTACCTACCTGTCCATCCGTCAACGCCATCGGCTCAGCTTCTCGGGGAGCCCTGACTGATACCACGGCGTTTCCCACTTGGGCCCCTAAGCGGAGTCCCCCATCAGCCCCCCGTGAGGAGACGGACACGGTGTCCCCTGGGAACCCTGAAAGCGTGACTAACAGGTGCAGCCAGCTTCCCGGGGCGCCGTCAGCCCCCCGATTTACTCCACCTGGTGTGAAACAGCACAGCCCTGCACCCCCCCATCCACACGGAGCCCCCCACGCCGGCCGCACAGGCGAGTTGCTACCCCCACACACACATCGCAGTGCCCGGCCCGCTGGCCTCTCTGTTTTCCCCGCTTTTCTCAGACTCGTCACCCTCGGCCAAAAACTTCTAATGGCGTTTGCTCATCCCGCAACCTGCTCCCAAAACCTAAAACCGTCTCATCAAAGGAACGGCGCGCGCACAGCGGGGCTTTCCCCCTTTCGTTGAATGGTTTGGTAACAATCCCCGGATTAAGACGCAAAAGCACGGCGATAATAAAAACCGATTGCAGAGTGGCTCTTAATGATGGAAAAACTGCTTCATAAATATTGAAATAGGTGCTTATTTGCGATGGCCTGGTTTTCTATACTTGGACACACTCCAAACACAATTAGTGGGTGATTCATCTGTTTTCTAAACTTTCTGTTCATGAGTCTTTTGATGCAAGTTTATCTCCACGAAGATCATACAGAGGCGGGCGGGGGGGGCAGGAAAGTGTAACACGGGTCCCCCCGTGAATAGGAGGAAGGAAAAGGAAAACGGACTCATCATGTTCACGCAGCGGGACTGTGTTTTCCTGGGGCAGCTGTGACATCAGCGTGTCACCCTCCGTCCGGAGACATCGGGGCGGCTGAGTCGGCCACACGGTGACCCCGCTGCCCGCGTTCTGGTCGTGCAAAACGCAAGACGCACGGTGAAGGGTGCGGGGGGCGACCGGCGGCCTCTGTGCAAATGGGGTCACTGCAGATGGGACCGAGTGAGGGGTCTGAGCAGCGGCCGTGCTGCCCGGAGCTGGTCCCCGGGGTCCCCTAAGGTCCCACAGAGCCCCAGGCGGGGACAAGGGGAGACGGCGTCCTCCCAGGCCCCGGGGGAGCCCCAACCTCACAGGGCGGGGGGCCTGCTCGGTGATGAGGGCCCCGTGCTGTCTCCCCACATGTCGGGCGGGAGTGGCCACGGTGTCACATCCTCCCCTTTGCTCCGGGCGAGGGGCGGCCACGGCCACGTGTGTCTACGTCCAGAATGGTGGCCAGTGATCGGGGAGACACCCTGCGCCGTCCCAGCCACAGGCCGGGGCCCCTAAGACGCTTGCGGTTTTCATGCCTTCGTCCGTGGGTGCCTTAGGGTCCCTCTCGGTCCCCCGGCCCCCGACCCCGAGGATTCAGGCTGAAGATGAGGACAAGAAGCCCGTCCACGGACATCCCCCCGCGTGCCGGTCACCGAGCAAGCCAGCCCGACTGCCCGGCGGGTCCCAGGATCTGAGACAGCCGTTCCCCTGGGGCAGAGCTGGACGCTGACCACAGCGACCGCAGCCACCTCTGAGGGGCCAGACGGACAAATCGGAGCCGTCGAGCCCAGTGCACCCCGGCGGTCGGCGGGCTCTGTGACCACGTCCACCCGGCCACGACGCGGGGGATGGGAAGAGACGCCCTCGCCGTGCTGAGCGGGGACCTTCCCGGCTCCGGCCGGGCCTCTGCGCCTCAGGCACAGGCGCCGGCCGGCCGGGGAGCCGTAGCCCCAACAGGTTTACGATGCCCCTAATTGAAGGGGACATCTCCGCGACCTCTGACCCATCTCCTGCTGCCAAGGTGCCCGGGACGCGGGCGGCCGGCTAGTTATTTAGTACGTGCGAGGCGCTGGCCTGGGCGCTGCCTCCATGTGAAAACAGTTAGCGGCCGGCCAAGGGCCCACCCCTCCACTTTGCAGAAACGGGGAAATTAAGTTTCGCGCGGCACCGCCGGGGGACGGCGGCGAATTACCCTGCAAACAGACTCCTCATTGATTCGGAAGAAAGCTCTCGTCCCATATGTAACAACGATAACCTTTTAGAGGGTTTGCAAAACAGCTCTGACACCCCATTAAAAGGCAAATGATTTTTCTCCCCCCCTCTCCGCCCAAGAGAAAGAAACTTTGAGAGCATAGAAGGCTATTAATAAATAATGGGGCTCTTAAAAAAAAAAAAAAACGAAAAAAGTCTTGGAGAGGCTGACCTGCCAGCGAGGCCATAAACCGTGTGTGTGTGTGTGTGTGTGTGTGAGCGGGCAGAGTGAGGGCCGGGGCTGAACGGCGAAAGCTTTTATTCGCTGCACAAAAGATATTTTATTGAACGTCACGTCGTAACTGGACGTTTCAAAGAATAGGGGGGAGGGAAAAGAATGACATTTTGCTGGGTGTGTAATACTGACAAGAAAGAAAAGAAACCAAAAAGTGACAACCCAACACACCGCTGTGTCTGCCGGAAACGCTCACAGCCACGTAGACAAATGTTGAGAAATGTCCCCGCTTCCAACCTCCGCCGGCCGGGCTCTCCACTCGTTTTGTTCTGCGGGAAGGTGGTCGGATGTTTAAACGGCAGAAGGCGGGTGCGTGTCCGTGTTTGGAGCAGACGAAGCCACCAAACGTGACAAGGACAGACGCTGGCACGCTCGGCGGCAGGGGGACCTGTGTTTGCTGCCATCAGGTATTCATAGGCGACGGTGTCTCCGGGACGACGGGGGCCCCCATGAAACTTTAATGGGCTGAACGCCACCCGCGGAACAGGGAGGGGCCTTTGGGGTCCGGGAGACGCTTGTGACACCTCGATGGCCCCGGAATAATGATGAGCCGGTGAGCACAAGTCACACGCAGCCCTCCCGAGACGCGTGCATGTCAACCGCGGGGGGACAGGGAGCATCCCATGTTTATTCATGACGCGTGACTTCGCTGACGTGCGTCCCCGAAAGGGCTCCGAGGCGCGAGGGTCCAAGCTCGCGTGCCCGGTGGAGAGTGTCCGGGTGGAGCTGGCCCCGCGGCTGTCCCCACCCGCGCAAGGGCCCGTCCGGCCGTGTCTCCAACCCGCCGGGCGTGTTTCTCCCTCCTCACCTCCGTTCTGCTGCTCCAGCTGCACAATCAGATTCAATACTCGCAGTTGCTCTCCACCGAACCAAGTGCGGGTGAAGACGTGGAGACGCCGGCTCACGGGTGGGGCTGTCCCGTGAGGCAGCCTCTCGGGAACACAGCCTGCTGGTCCCTGAAAAAGCCACACGTAGGACAGCCGCGTGGCACGGCAGCTCCGTGCACGGCTCACGCACGGAAGGGCTGAGACAGAAATGACAACAGGATCCTTGCACCGCTGTGCTCACAGCAGCACCGGCCACAATCACTTACAGGTGACATTTGCCTACAAGCCCGCCCGCGGGTGACGGATACACAGAACGGAGTCCGGCCTCGCCGTGGAATACTACGCAGCCCTGAAAAGGGGAGACGCTCTGAGACCGGCTACGACGTGCAGGGACCTGGAAGACACGACGGTCACAGAAGGACAAACACTGTGTGATTCCACTCACGTGACTCACCTAAGACAGGCAAATGCACAGACAGGAAGGAACGCGGGGTTGGCAGGGGCTGACGGAGGGGACAGCGAGTGACTGCTAAATGCACAGACGGGGTCTCACAATCAAGTTTGCGAGCTTGTTGCAGCGATGCTGCTGACCTTTTTGTTGATAGCAGAGAGGTTATTCAGGATGAGTTTGTACCAGCTGGGCAAACAGTGAACCAAGTTTACTATTCGGAAGTGCTGAAAAGGCTGCGTGAAAAAGTTAGACGACCTGAGCTTTTCGCCAACAATTCATGGCTCTTGCATCACAACAATGCACCGGCTCACACGGCACTGTCTGTGAGGGAGTTTTTAGCCAGTAAACAAATAACTGTATTGGAACACCCTCCCTACTCACCTGATCTGGCCCCCAGTGACTTCTTTCTTTACCCGAAGATAAAGGAAATATTGAAAGGAGGACATTTGGATGACATTCAGGACACCGAGGGCAATACGACGACAGCTCTGATGGCCACTCCAGAAAAAGAGTTCCCAAATTGCTTTGAAGGGTGGACTAGGCATTGGCGTCGGTGCATAGCTTCCCAAGGGGAGGACTTCGAAGGTGACCGTGGTGACATTCAGCAGCGAGGTAGGCGGCACTTTTTCTAGGAGGAGTTCGCAAACTTAACTGTCAGGCCTCAAAGTTTCTGTTTGGGTTTCTGAAAACGTTTGCAAAGAAGACCTTGGTGGCACAACACTGTGGATGTACGAATGCCACTGGAGGATGCACGTAAACCAAGTGAACATGCCAAACGTAACAATTAGATATACGTTACCACCATTAAAAAAAAAGAAAGAGCTGAAAAAAAAAAAAGTAGCCCAAATCAGCAGCAAATAAAATCTGCTGCACGTACGCCTGACATGGAGTTCATTCTATGCAGAGGAGCCCAACCCCACCCCAGAGCTGCAGGCCTAACAGCGGCCACAAAAGGGCCCCCAGGAACACCCACCCTCCCCTGCCCCTCGCCCCCCATGTTTGTCCTGCAAAGGGACCTGGGGTGGCTGAAAAGTTCTCGCCTTTTTGTCCTGGGAAGCGGCTGAAAGACCCAGCCAGCGCCCGTTTCTAAGCAACGGATTTGTTTCCCTTTGTGTGGGGACTTTTCCATCGGCCCCCACGAGGAAATGCTGCCCTTCTGACAAATAATTAAGCAAGAGACCCTTGAGTCTATAACAATAAAGCGTTCCTGAAAGGCCCTTCAGATCAGGGGCGGACAAGCTTTCTGTGCACGGGGCGGGAAAGCCAATGTTTTCAGCTCTGTCGTCTGCACGGCGTCTGCTGCAACCGCTCAACCCTTCGATGTAGCAGGAAAGCGGCCACCAGCTCTATGTGAGCCAATGTGCACGGCCCGTGAGCCGATAAAACTTTATTGAAAACAGCAAGTCGAGGGCCGCAAGGGCCAGGCGTGGTGCTTTGCGGGCCCCTGGTGTAGAGACTGTGTTTTCAGCGCCCACAGCGGCCCCCACCTATGGGGCCACCCCCAAATTCTACTTCTGACCCCCACGTCCGTCCTTCAGCTCTGCGTCCCCCCAGCGCTGGCAGCGAACCGGCCTGTTCTCGGGGTAGCAGTTCAGCAAATGCTTATCCCACACCTAGTTCCCCTTAACCATGTAATCACCTCCCCCACCGCCCCTCTTTTTCTGCTGCAGAAACACCTCATTGTTTTTAATCAACTCAAATCTGGGAGTTACAACCTATGACATGTGCGCCCGCGTGATGTCCTGCCTCGTTGTTCCGGGCTAAAAATATCGCAGCCGCCCCTGTTTGACAACGAGGTCCGGTAATGACAAATAATGATGTTTCCTGGGACACCCTCCAAGGGGCCCTAATTGCACCCGGTTAATTTTAGACGCTAAAGACCGAACACAGAGTGTCACGCTCAACGTGGCGGTGCCGGCCTGGACTCTGGGACGTGAGACGCAGGAGTGGAGACCCCCGAAATGTCCCCCTCTTCACCTGTGGACGCCCCTCTCGAGTTTGCTGGGAACCTAAAACAGCTCTTCAAGAAACAAAACCAATTGCAAACACGTGTCCCTCTCGCAATACCAGCGAGAGCGCGCCTCTCACGGGCACAGCTCTGGGAGACACGTTTTTCTCCCCACGACAAGCTCACGACACTCGTCACCTCGCTGGGCACCTGTGACCCTCACGGCCGTCTAGGGGTTTAAGCCTCAGCAACAGCCAGCACCCCTCGCCAGCCAGAACGGATGCCAACAGCTACTTTAATGCTCATGAGGTAAAAAAACCTACCTCGTTTTAAAAAAAAAAAAAAACAAGGCCTCCATAATTCAATTCTTTGTCACAAACTTCTCTTTTGTCATTTGTTGTCACTGAGCGAGCCCTGAATTTTCCGATGTCACCCACGCCAGGCGAAGCTCCGTCGTGGACTCTCGTAAATGCGTGGCCAGGGGACACACAAGTCTAAGGACAAGGGGGGTGGCCCCCGCGGGTGGACCTGGCCGGACGCACACGGAGAGCTGTCCCCACTGGCTGGCCGAGCGGGTCACCCGACTGTCCATCACCGAGACGAAGGCGAGAGAGACGGAACCAGGAAAGCCATCGCTGTGCGTCCCACTCCAAGAGCAGGACAAAATGAGGTGTCCCAGCTCGAACAGCGAGGCAGGAACAGCGGACGGGGGGGCCGACTTCCTCTATTTGCGTACGCCAGCCGTCAACTGCTTAGACGAGGCCCACCGCGGGGGGGGGGCAACCTGCTTTGCTCAGGGCACGGATTCGCGTGCTCGTCTCAGCCAGAAACACGCCCCCCCCCCAGACCCGCCTGCAACCCTGTGTCGTCCAGGCCCCCGGGGCCCGTCTGGTGGACACAGCGCGGATCCTGAGGATTGTGAGACGGACGGGCTGCCATGGGCCTGGGCACGCGGCGTCCTCCACGCCCGCTCGGACCTGAGTCGCCTCCCCGAGACCTGGCTGGGGCGGGGTCTCGCGGTGAGTTCTTGTTCTAACCCCGCCTGGGGCTGGGTGCACAGCGTCTCGCTCTCTCACACACGTACCCCAACATCAAGAGCCCTCGGGCACCCCGTCCACGTGTCCCGAGCACGTCCCCCTGCTCCCGACCCCGCTTTTCCTGTCCGAGTCCAGGCTTTGCAACACCTTCCCCGACATCGATTTACCTGGCGGGGCTCCGGGCTCGGGGACAAGCCTCGGCGGGAATTAACGAGGAAATGGCTCTACAATCAGTGGTTTGTTTCTCCTTGGGGGGCGGGGGTTTAGGGGGAACAAAAGCACTAAATTAAACCCACAGGGTCTGCTTTCGTTTTCTTTATTAGTGTGCAGCCAATAGACTCTTTATTTTGCAAAATATATCGATCGGAGGCTGACGCCTGGATAATGGGCTCCTCTAGTCTGTTACGAGGATTAAATTATTAGCAATCAATGCAGCCCCTCGCCGTGATGGAGAACGTGGGATGTGTAAACGGACGTGTAGCCCCCCGCCGCCCGCGTCCATTGCTTTCAAGGAGGTGACCCTTGCGTGTACGTCCAGCGCAGGAGGACAGGAGAGGCAGGAGACAGAGCAACCCCAGAAAGAGCCCCCCATAGGCAGGCCTCCGCCCCACGGCGACACCCCTCAGATGCTGGGTTCCCAGAGGCCCTCCGTCACGGTCACTGCCTGGGCCCCTCTGCGGCGGGGCTGCCTCAAGCCCATCTTGGCACAAGTCCTCCTGTGTCCCCTTTGTGTCACCCCACCGTGTCCCCTGGGCGAACATCTACAGAGCCCACCAGGGAGGGACCCTCAGCCAGGAGCCAGAAACGTGAAATCCAACGCCGTTGAGCTGGGGACACGGACCCAGCACCGCGCGTGTCAGAGGTGGCCCCTGAGAGCACGGGGTCCTCTGCCTGTGGGGACCGGGGTCACCAGAATTGGGGCCGGTCTGGACGAGGAAGCGGCCGCGGTCTGGGAGGCAGCCCTCAGCTAGCAGCTGGGTCACCGTCAGCTGAGCCAGTTTACTGAGCACCTACTACGCTGGGGCAGTGGCGAGGCCAGCTGAGCTCCGCGGGCAGCGTCTGGGACGGTGGACACCTGAGACCTGGGGCTTGTGAGCAAATGTGGTGACAACCGCCGAGGGAGCTGCCCAGAGGTGAGCGAGTTTGAAGGGCTCCCGGGCAGCAGAGGGTCAGGACCCCCGGGGCCCCGTGGCCTGCAGTTTCTGCCTGGCTGCCATGGACTCGCCAGTGGGGTCCATTGGGGGACAGGGCGGTCCCGGGAGATGCGGACACGGCCAGCACTGAGGCCCAAGCAAGGGGGCTTCAGGCGGCACAGGGTTACGTCGGGCAGCGTGGGGACCCTCCCGGGGAGCGCCCAGCCCTGGGCACACGGCCCGGGGAACCTGCTCTGTTCCCACCCAGGGTGACGAGCAAAGGCTGTCGACGTCCGGGGAGCATGTGCTGCTCCTGCAGACGCCGAGCTCAGAGCCCCTGGTCTGGGTTAAGCCGCTTCTCTGCACCGTCCAGCAGGGCCGGCACCCACGCCCCAGCGGCTATGAGGGGTCCAGGAACCGACAAAGCGACACGTACGTCCTCACAGATGCCCCGCGACCCTCAGGCGTTGCGTGCGGCCCCCGCCTGCCCGAGAGTCCCCCACGGGAACCTGCCGAGGCCGGCACCCCTGGCAACTGTCCCTCCCGTGCGGACGCTGCCTGGCCCACTTGGGAGCAAAACAGCAGCAGCAGACAACTGAAAAGGCATCGGTCAGATATTCATGCCCAGATGAGCAACCTGACGGGTCAGAGCGGGCCGTGCACCACCGGTCCCCCGCCCCCCACAGTCCCCAGCGGGGCAGCCAGGGAGCGTCTGAGTCCCCTCGGGACCGACGGCTGCATGTCTGTCCATCCCAGCCCTGACTCAGGCCATGCGATTCATCCCCCTTAAGTTTTTTCTCCTCCATCGCGGGCCGGGGCTGGTCTGTCTTCAATAGAGCTAATTATCAGAAAATGCACTTTGCAATCAGCCCCCTCTCTGCAGCCCCTGCCGTTATCCCACGGAGCCGGCCAGCTGTTCACCCAGGGACGGCTCACTTGTCCGCCCCCCCCCGAACATGGGGAAGAAAGCACATGAAAGTAATTTTGTGCTCAACTGTCTACGAGGAATTAGGCTGCGATGGAAAGGGGTCTTTCATGCGTCCGTTCGGCACGAGGTACGCGGAGTAATTACGCGCAATCGTCGCCGTCCGTAAGATGCACCTCATGCATTTTACATGGGGCCCCCCGTTATTAGCATAACCTGAGTACCAGGCCCCCACGGGCCCGCTGTCTTCCTTTTCATGTAACGGGCTGAAATTCCCCAGGAATATCATAATTTGAAAACAGGGGCGATGGTGATTCGTTTCAGCTGTAATTTGTTACGTTTCCATCTTCTTTGTTACTTGCCTGGTAAAGACCCCGGCTGGTGGGGGCTCCCCGCGAAACCCCCCTCCACCCCACTGCACACACACAGACAAGTGTCTCTCCCCCCCTTCCCGGCGAGGGGTTCATTAATATGCAAGAGGGGTCTTGCAGCCAACACCACATGTCAGACACACAGGCCGAATCCGTTCATCTTATTAATTAGGGGGTCGGGAAGACGGCCCCAGGGGGGAGGGGCAAAGGAGTCAGATCGGCCCCAGGCCGTGCAGCCCCCTCGTTTGCAAAGATGGCACGCTTGTTTACGCTGGTTCTGCTCCGACCTTCCAGGGGCGGGGGCCTCACGAGACCTGGATGCAGCTTGTCCTCTATGACTTTCATCACCTGGTCCATGCACGGCACCCCACAGGCTGCCTGGTGCCGGCCAGACGTTAGGGGCTCTGCCTCAATCCGGCGTGACAAGCACGAGGCTTTGGGGACTGTCAGGGGCCTGAGGAGACATGAACGGAATGATTTTTGCAATATGCCTGAGCTGTGTTATTGGCCCTGGTTCATGCTGGCCATGCGGCCCCCTCCTTCCGTTCAGGTCTGAACACCCCCATACGTGGGCGTTTCCCCAAGGTGCCCCCACATTTCTTGCCCCAATGTGGCCATGGAGAGCCGACCAGAGACGTCCGGGGTGTTGAGATGTTGCTGAGAAGAGATGACATCAACCCAAATGCCCAGCGGCGGGTCAATGGATGTGGGAAGCATGGCGGATCCACAAAATGGAATATTACATAGCCATGAAAAGGGGTGAAGCCCTGGCAACGTGCTTGGGTCCCTTGCAACCCCACACCCGACAGCTCTCAGAGGCGCGTCCTTCCTCCCACCTGCAGGGCAGGCTGGCCCAGGAGAAGTGTCCGCCGGGAATTTCTCCGCATCCAGCCGAGCCACAGGTCCGGGGTCCAGCGTGACCCCTTGGTCAGGGTGTCAGCAGAACCCCAGACTTCTGGCCGGGCTCAGAATATGAGCACTGCAGGTTGTCTGTGGGGTCCCACCTTTCCTGCCAGCGAACCTCATTACCCTCAGAGCAAAGCCACCGAAAATGCTCTGGTCATGGGAAGCTTGGGGACTCAAAGTCTCGGTGTCCCCACTGGAATCCCTCCCCTAATTACTCCTGCGTCACCAGACGAGGGCTGGGCTTGAGGGGCGCCCAGGCTTGGCCGAGCAGATGGCTCTGCCTCGCCCCAGAATCACAGCCTCTCACTGTCTTATACGTGTGGGAGGCCAGCGGTCAGTCTAGCGCCCTTCCCAGCACGACACGTGAAGGGGAACAGAGGTGCCACCGCAAAACATGCCACTTTAGCAGAAGGCTTATTTAGAGCGGAAGGTAGCTGTGTACCCTCCCTCAGCTGCCTAAAAGCAGTGCATACAATTCCCATGTCAAGGACTCCTGCTCGTGACTCTCATCAGTGGAGAGGTCACTGACTTGAGTCTGCAGAACACACCTCACCAACTCACCCTTATAATCCAGTAGAGTCCTTATATAGTGACTTTCCCACAATTCGCTGCTTCTAGAAACCCAGCCCTGTTCCCCTGTCCACTTACTTCTCCACAAATTCATCCCCCATTGTTAAAATGGCATGTCAGCCTCTTTGGGTCTTCACTCCCTTTTCTGCGAGACCCTCTGTACATACATCGTAAACCTCTTCTCCTGTTAATTGCGCGTGTGAATCCATTTAATTCGCAGGCCCCTGTCCCTGGACCTAAGAGGTTAGGGGAGCGGGGTCAGTACCATGGGGATCGACGCCTATGTCAGGGAGCTGGACGCAGCTTGAAGGCAGTTTCCATGCCCCTGACCCCTGCGGGGTGGGGGGCACAGGCTGGGACCGGGAGGGACAGCAGGATAAGAGACCACATCCACAGATCTCAGCGGTATCGGGTCACGTCTTTCCCTGTGAAGAGTACTGTATGCACGTCCTCGCTTAGACACGAGAGGTTCCCACTTATATCAAAGAGGAGAAACACAGCCATCTCCCACCTAGAGCCCCCGACAAACACACAGCACTGTGACCTCAGCGTGGGTCCTTTGCGACCTGCGGTGTCCACGCTCCACCTGGAGCCAACGGCTTCCTCCGAGGCTGTTCTGGCCGCTCCCTGCTCCAGGCAGCACCACGGTGCCGGGTGTGAAAAACGACCTGGGGTTATATAGGAGCCCCCAGAACCCAAAGTGAGAGGCCCAGTTTCCTGGTAAAGCACACACACCCCTCACAGGGGCCGCCGTGCTGGCAAACAGTATCACAGCGTCACGGCGTGGGGCCCCGCGATCTCCTCCAAAACTCACGCTCTGTGTAGACAACACCCTGTGCGCGTACCCCGTTTGCTGCGACCTGGGCCACACACAAGATGTCCCCAAACCTCTTTCGTTCCCCTTCAGAATATACGCCTGGCAAGGGACCGCCAGCAGCCACCCAAAGAGAAAAGAACTGACTTTTCCTTCCCAGACACACGAGCGAGGGTGGGACCTCAGGTCTGAAGGACGGCAGTGCCTTGTTGTGAAGCGTCCCCACCTCGCCAGCCTCATGACCGTCCCTGGTGCCTTCCCCACGATTGGGCAGGAAAACGCTCCTCTCAGCGGACGTGACGTCCTCAGCGACCGAGCTTTCCACCCAGAGCTGGGGCTGCTCGGGTCACCGGGCCGCGGCCACCGCGGGGTGAGGTGACGTCGCTTATTTTGACCTTGTGACACATAACCTCTTGCGTGGCCTCGAATGACGATGACAAGGAACGGCCGCTGGCCTCGTCATTACAGGGTTGGTCGGCATCCAGGCTTTTCTTCTCGTTTGTTCTGCCGAAGTGGTCAAGAGGCCTAAGTCCTTAATGGCTGCAAAGGGAGGAAAAAAAATAAACCGGGGAAAGTCGATTGTTTCAGACAGTGCCACCCTCCCGGCCGCCTGGCTAATTGCAGTGGCCCACGGTGTCCCAGAGGACAGTGAGGTCAGGGCTTTACTGTTTTTATTTCATCGGCGTTGCGTTTGTGTTTTGCTTTTTGGGTTTTGTTGGGGTTTTTTTTTTCCCCTCCCTTAGGATTCTAACGTTATGGCCAAGCGTGTCTCAGCGACCAGGGATTTTGTTCACAAGGCGACGTGAAGCTGACGAGAGAAGGTGTCTCTCGCAGGAGGCAGCTGGGAGGCACTTGGTGAACAGGCTACGTTCAGGGAAGCTGCCACTCACGAGAAGGGAGGCTCGTCCACCTGCCGCTGCAGGAAAAGCCATCCTGGCCCCCTGACGTGGCTGTCTAACCTTGTGTCTGCAGCTCCACAGGGTGAAAACCATCTATAGTTCCACCTTCTTCCAAATGCAATAGAGTCTCCTTTGAAACACAGTAGAGTGGCCCATGGGGGCGCAAGCAGCCACGGACTCACAAGAGTTTGTGGAGCGGAGAGGACAACGTGGACGTGCCACCGTCACGCAGGACATGCCCCACAGCCCGTCAGCCACCCTCCAACCCGGCCGTGGTCGGCGACTCCTCTCCGTGTCATCGAGCTTGGATTTCAATCAAACGTGTCAGTCACGTGGCTCGGGTGAGTTTCTGTTTGTTTGTTTGTTTGTTTGTTGTTTGTTTGTTTGCAGGGGACCCATGAGGTTCAGGCCACCTGGTTTGAGGCAGTTTTAGCTTCATCAGCCTGACTCTGGGTGGTGAGCACACAATGTGATATCTAGGTGACGTATTCCAGGATTGGACACCTGAAACGTCTGTAACTTTGCTAACCATTGTCACCCTGATAAACTTTCATTTAAAAAAAGGGGGGGGGGGGAGTTACGCATGGCCGGGACACATACATCTCAGAGAAACAATTACCAGCAAAGAGTTGATTTTTGAGAGAAATAAATTGAGGATCCCAAATAGTTACAAAGTGAACTATGTCAGTGATGTGCATGGATCTGGCCCGAAACGAACGGCACTTTTTAAAAAGAGCAAAGACTTCAGCGCAGGTATTTCAAGTTCATGTTTACTTGGGACAAGAGACTTGAGCCCCCGGCCACAGCGCCCGTTATAAGTAGATGTAACAAAACATAGTCTTGTGATTTCGATAGAAACACACAGAAGTCGCAGAGAAAAGCTGTGACACCGGGTGACGTTTGTGCTTTGGCAAAAAAAGAAAAAAAAAACTGCACTCAACTATTTTTCAAACGTTTTGTTCTTGGCAAAGCCCATTTTTCCCCCTAAGTTGTGCTTTCCTTCATTTTTAAGCCCACGAGCATTTCCAGGGACACGTAACCCCTGTGTCAGAAGCACCTGAACCCACTCACGACGAATAAAGCGGGCGCTTAGATCGCGCAGGCGTTCGTGGTAGCCAGTTAATAAACCATGTGGGGAAATTCAGCCGGTTCCCAAACAGCACGTGCGCACGAGGCGGGGAACACGGAGCAGCACTGCGGTGCCGCCACAGCTGACAGATGCGTCACGGGGCCGGCCAGCGTGAAGTCTGGCCAATCGGTCAGCTCGCTCGTCCATCGGCAGCCAGGCTGCATCCATAACACACGCTGGGGTCACAAGTGTGACACAGGGAGCCACAAGCTCTGCTTCCTCAATTAAGTGGCACAAAGGCAGAGACCAGAGGGGATGGTGACCGCTGAGCCTGTAGCTGCTGCAGGAAACGCTCGGCTCCATCTGCACGCCGGCCACGCGGCCGCCTGCCTCTGTGATCCATGCGAGTACTGCCTGAGCTCCAACAAAAGGCCACACGCGCAGTCAGCCAAGAGTTCCACACACAGTCAGCTTATAGAATCACACACAGTCAGCCCACAGAGCCACACAGTCAGCCCACAGCTCCACACACAGTCAGCTTACAGCATCACACACAGTCAGCCCACAGCTCCACACACAGTCAGCTTATAGAATCACACACAGTCAGCCCACAGAGCCACACAGTCAGCTTACAACATCACACACAGTCAGCCCACAGAGCCACACAGTCAGCCCACAGCTCCACACACAGTCAGCTTACAGAATCACACACAGTCAGCCCACAGAGCCACACAGTCAGCTCACAGCTCCACACACAGTCAGCTTACAGCATCACACACAGTCAGCCCACAGTGCCCCCCACACACAGAGCCACACACACAGTCAGCCCACAGCTCCACACACAGTCAGCTTACAGCATCACACACAGTCAGCCCACAGTCAGAGCGCAGGGAAATGGGTCAGAGATCCGTATCCTTTTTCCGGACCATTTGTTCGTTTGTTTGTTTTAAGATGTTTATGAAAATGTAACTAACACACAATGTAATAGCATACTTTTTGGCTAACTCTATAAGATTACCGACCTGAGGGAGAGAGAAAACGGTTCAGCTATAAATACAGGAATTTTAGAGCATGCATTTTAATACAAGGACAGGTTATAAACCCCCCAAAAAACACAGGCTGGGTCCCAGGGACCCCCTAACGCCGTCCCTGTTACAAAAGCACAGGTGAGAACATTCAATTTCATTTCCGAATCCGTGCGGGAAGGTCGGCCCAGCCCCTGGCGAGGGCGCCCTGCGTGGAGCCCGTGCCTACTGCACGAGACATAAATTGAGCCACGTCTGCTCAGACACCCTGCCACCGCCTGGCTTTCAGCACTGGGTCCGACGCATCTATCAGCCCGATAAGGGGTCCCCTGGGACCCCGTAATGTGTAAACAGCAGAACAAATGGCCCTTTAGTCTTCAGGCTTGACGTGCGCTTTTAATGTAATAAATGGCACTGGGGGTCCCGGGGGGCCCTCTGCTGCCCCCCGCATGCCCTCACCCACGACGACTCCCACATAAAGCCCCTGCCCACGCTTTGCTTTCCTCCCTGTGCCCCCACTGGCCCGAGCAAGGCACGTTCATATTGGGGGCACCGCTGGTGACGTGTGAACGTGCGGAGAGCACGCGTGCCAGGATGCTGACGGCTGCGCCCCAAAGGGGAGCTGGTGCTGCCTGCGACCTGGGAACCCTACACCCTGATAATGGGGCCACCCCTCGTGCCCGCGTTATGCCAGCGTGGCCCAGCTCAGAAAAACGGGGGGGACACGGGCTGGAGGACGTGCCCAAAGCCGCACAGATATGAGCCTGGTGCCGTCCCCCAATCTCCTCTATGATGCACCCCCGGCCCCGGGGCTGTGCCTGACCTCTGACCTCAGCCCCCGCCCCCACACTGTCCCCAAACCCCAGGCTGTTTGCACCTGCTTGTCCTCAGTAACGCTGTCCCCAGGCCTGGCCTCCGTTCCGTCATTCGGCGCCAAACCCCACTGTGTTCCCCTGAGCACACACCCCCGGACCCCCCACCCCGGCCGTGCACGCTGCCCGAAACGGTCCCCTTTGCACACGGGGTCACCTCTCCATCGTCTGCCTTCCCTGCTGCAATGCATGCTGCTTTCCCTCCGTCACTGTCCGGCCGGACAGTTTGAAACAGTCTTCGCGTGCACGACCCAGGTGCTAACCTCCTGCCCCCTCATACATCCCTGTGGGACGTGGTGACGCCAGGAGTGGGGGCCTCCAGGAAAGGGATGGGGGCCCTTACAGAAGGGACCCCACCAAGCCCCGTCGTCCCTTCCTCCACGTGAAGACACCGCAGACGCCACCGTCGTGACCCAGGAAGCAGCCTCAGGGGCCCCCGAGTCTGTGGGTGCCGCCCTCACCGACATGCAGCCTCCAGGACGGTCAGACATAAGTGTGTGTGTGTGCAAGCCGCCCCGTCTGTGGGATCTGCCACGCGTGCAAACTGGGCGTTCTGCTCACCACGGTCCCCGCCTCCCGGGGGACGGCCGGCACGCGTGTTGGAGACATGCCGCTGTTCACGCGATGCCTCGTTTTCGCAGCAACTCGCTGGGGGCGGCCGCGGCACATTCGAAACATGGATTTTCCACGATTGTGTCAGTTTTCTTCTGACCCACAGCCGTGACCTAAGGGCTGTGTTGTCTGAGCCGCTCACGAGCACGTCACCTGGTCAGAGCACGTTGCGTATTCCGCGGGAAGCCGCGTCTCAGGGTTTGTGCGAAGGCTTGTCACGGCCCGTGTGTGTGTCTCTGTCACCGGTTCGGCCTCTGCGTGTGGCTGTCGGTTCGCCTGGGGATAAGCGTTACCACGTGCAGCGCGGTGTTGGCAACCCGCGCTCCTCTCACAGGGCGTGCGGAAAACCTCCTCAGGTTGGTTTCTTTTTTTCCCCCCTTAAAACACACCGCTTTTGTCTGCAGCCAGCAGAAGAAATAAAGGCTTTCAGAAACGGCCAGAAGCATTGAAAGAGGGTGACCATCAGGCAAGCGTCCCGCTAAAAACCCCTCGCCTGCTGCCACCTGCATCCACGTCCCTCTGCCCGGCGTCCCCACCGGTCACGCCCTGGGGCTCAGCTAAGCGAGCAGGGCTGGTCCTGCTCTGGAAAGCGTGCAGCCTGCACCCCCCCAATGCTGCGTGTCCCTCTGTCACACAGCACCTTCGGCCAGGGGCGCCGTCCAGCAGCCGGCAAGACGCAGGGCGGACAACACAGGGGCGGCCGAGCCCACTGCAGGGCGGCCCCCTCGTCGAGGACCTGAAGGACAGACCTGGCCCATCGGCCCTGCTGTTTCGCCAGACCCACTGGGAGTCCCACGGGCGGGACGGACGGACGGTGGACCCAAAGGGAGCCGCTGCCCATGAAGCCACAGGCAGCCCCGTGAGGTCTCCGGCCACTCATGGTCCCTGCAGCTCCTACCAATTCCGGAGATTTCACTCCAAGAAGGACGGACAGACGGAGGGAGACAGAGAGAGAAAGAGAGAGAGAGAGAGAGAGAGAGAGAGAGAGAGAGAGAGGACATACTCAGTGTGGGGAGGGCTCAAGGCCCCCTCGGTTCATATTGTCACATCCTCGGAAGACAAGATGGATTCTGTAAGTGGCTTATGGAAATTAGTCCTTGGCCTACAAGACATAAATCTTAATATTGCCATGATTTACCCCAAGCCTGCTCCTATTAACGCTGCGTAAATTAGAGCCGTGAGTGCCATTTGCGTGGCCATTAGCGGAGCGCGGTCGCACACGGCCCCTCCCTTCTCCCTCGGCCGCCCCTTGGTGGACGTCCGTCCTCGGCCACCCCCGGCCACCCTTCCTTCCGCCCGTCAGGCCACCAACCCGCTGACCACACTGCGCCGGCACGGGTCCCCGGCCCGCACGGCGGCCTGACGGCCTCACGGACCGCGTCTGGCGGTGTCGAGGGGGAGAACACGAATCCATTATGTATGATGGCAACCAGAGTGTCTCATCGTGCCTCCATTTGAAACCCGTGTCCCGTAGGCTCTCCAGCCATTTGCTGAATGTCATTAATCCGAGCTCGAAATTCTGAAATGGATTCTGGATGAATTTACACCTTCACAATAAAGTGTGTGTGTGTGTGTGTGTGTGTGTGTGTGTGTGTGTGTGTGTGGCGGGGGACAGACACGGGGGATGGAGGCTGTGGCCGTGTTGGAGAGGACAGTGTGGGCGGGCGCCCGGGGACGCCTTCCTTTTCTGGGTCCCTGCCCCGTTTCTCTGAGACCCCCAGTGCAGATAACCCAGAATTCTGCACCCACCCACTCGCTGACAAAGGACGTGACAGGAACAGGGGGCTTGGAGCCTCACCATGGATGTACAGCCGGGGCTGGTCCTGGATTCCCGGCGCCCCAACACCCACTGGGCACGGGCGCCAGCACCCAGCAGTGCACACACTCTGCCCTCCGGTGTTTCTGCTTCCTGCTTGTGCATTGGCGGTGTTGCCTTTGGGTAGGTTCTAGCGTTAGGGTGACAGTCACCACCTTCATCGTGTGCCCTCCTGAATGTGTGTGTCTCCCCAAAACCCATGTACTGAAACCCTAGCCCACCCCCCAAGGTGATGGTATTAGAAGGTAGGCCCTTTGGGAGGTGATTGGGTCATGTGAGCTGTCGTGAACCCTCTTAGGTTCCGTGCCGGGGGCCTGCAAATTAAACTGACAACAGACAAATGAATGGGTTTAGCGCCCTTTGTAAAAGTGGCCCCACAGAGCTCCCTCACGGCTTCCTCCAGGTGAAGACACACTGCAAAGACACCATGATGAAACAGGCAGAGGGCCCTCATCAGACCCAGAATCAGCTGGCACCTTGATCTTGGACTTCCAGCCTTCAGAACCGTGAGAAATAAATGTCTAGTGTGCCACACCCTCCAGTCTATGGTGATCTGTGATGGACTGAGATCCCCTCCCCCCCATTTTTGGAGGGTCTGCTGAGCTATCTGATGACTTGGTTTCCATTTGTAAGCTTTCCGGCTTTTTCCGCCACGTGCAGAACTAATTTTATTTTCTGACCACTTTTCACCACACCCTAGGCTGCCTAGACAATGTCAGCCAATGGTTTATTTCCAAATGATTGTTTTAACCCATGAGGTGTGACGCTGTGTGTCATAGAGTCGGTCCCTTTCCTCTGTCACCGTGTCCCTCCTGTACGCCCTCTGTCGGCGTTCTGTTGGTGCAGCCGACCTGCGAACAACACAGTTTGAACCCCACAGGCCCACTTTTACATGCAGTGGTTTTTTTTAACACCTACGGCAAACGCGTCTGCTCTTCCTTATAACTTTCTGAGCCATGTTTCTGCAGCTCACTTTATAGCAAGACAACAGTACAAACACATACAAGATGTGAGATATGTGTTTATCGGCTGTTTCCCGAATCGGCGAGGCGTCCGGTCAGCAGGAGGCGGTTAGCAGATAAGATCGGGGGCAGTCAAATTTACATGCGGTTTTTCCATGGCACGGGGGTCGGCTGGGATCGTTTTTTTGAAAGCCCCTGGAAACATGTTCTCAGTGGATAAAAATCTTGTCGCTCTGCGTCCAAGACACGCTGACAATGAGATGTGACTTTCACGATGACTTCATCTCATCCCCACACTGTGCATGGCGTGCCCGGTGACGTCTTGTGTCTCCCCGGGCCATCGGCCAGCCGCCTCTGTGCCACAAAACCGTCCCCTCCACGCACTGATGTCACGTCCCTTTTCCCGTGACTGTCCCTTCCACGAGCAGAGTTACGGAGGAGCCTCGTTAACCCAAGACAAATGGCACAGTGCATCGCGCCCTCCGAGTGCCAAATGTTTAAAACAAAAGAAGAAGAATTATACAAAAAAGGAAATAGCATTAGCAACGATTTTCCGATGAAATGAGCTACTCCTCTGAGGCAAAGGGGACGGAGGAACGGATTCACACGTTGGTCCCCGGCCCTAAAAGCCACACACGCGGCTCAGCTGAAACGGACTCTGTCCCCGGTTCTGTGAGGTGTGGGGACGGCCACCCTCCCCCGGCTGCACCGAAGCCAGGGAGCTTTGTCATCGGCCCGAGAGCCTGAGCTCCGTGACGGGGACGTGGTGGCCGACACAGGACCAGGTGGGCTCCCAGCAGGACCGACACTGTGGTTTGCAAAGGGCTTTTATTTCATTGACATAAAAGTCACATGACTTATAACTCGCCATTCGCCATTTTAAAGTGACCAAGTCAGCGGCATTTAGCGCACTCACCACGGGGTGTCACCAACACCTCCCCCAGCTGCAACACATTTCGTCACCCCGGAAAGGACCCCGTGCCACCCACCACCACTGCCCGTTTCATGGCTGGGCACGTGCCCCACGGAATGGGACGCAGCCGGTCACCCAGACCCCTGCACATGGCGTCACCCACAACAGCAGGAAGTGGTAGCAACGCAGCTGTTTGTCCAGCCGTGCGGCGGAATGACCCGCAGCCGTAAGAAGGAATGCAGCTCTGACACAGGACGTCATGCGTGTCAGGGTTTCCCCTGAAGGTTTTTTCGGTCCTTGGATCTCAATCCACCTGAGGTCCATGTTTTCCTGCTTTTCATCCCGGCCGGTCCCCCCACCCACAGGCTCCTCTTGTGGGGACCGCGAACAGCTTCCTTGTCTGGGGGCTGGCAGGAGGCCGAGGGCACAAGGACACGCACACACACCCAGACACGCAGACAGACACACCTGCCCCCCAGCGCACCTATCATGTCCCAAGTACACCAAGGGTCCCGGGGGTCATCGCATCAGAGGAGGGAGACGCTGTACATATCACTTTCTGAAAGGGAGCCAAACGCACAATAAAAAAAAATTAAAAAAAATAAATAAAAAAAAAACACCTGTTTGCGCTGCAGTCCTTCACCTGATCGCACGAGGCCCACCCACCCCGGTTAGGGCTTTTCTCAAAGCCCGCCCGTTCAAACGTCAATCACACTGGGATGGTCACTTGACAGGAGCCTGGCGTTTGCTCACGTAGCTGGGTGGCCCAACCCACCAGGTGACAGTAAAATGAACCCTCCCGCAGGACCGCTCTGTGTTGGAGGCCAAAGGCCCGCAGCTTAATTGCTCAGAGCGAAGGCAGCGCGTCTCCACACTGTCCTCCCCACTCAGACGAGGAACGGCCCACCTCGCCTGGCGTTGGGCACCCTCTGGGGGGGGGGGCTCCCACAGGATCCCCTCAAAGCTCCACACCCTGGTGGGGGGCGTGCCGTGCTCTCATCATGCAGAGGGGACACGCGCTGCCGTGCCACTGCCCCCAAGGTCATCAACCTGACCTCCAGGGACGCCCCGAAGGGACTCCGGTGCCCGGAACCCCAACCTCAGCCACTGGCCACGCACAGCTCAACCCACGTCCGCACCGCCGGCCTGGTGGGGGGCGGCTGCTGCTCGAACCCCGAGAGCCCCTGAGAGCGGCGCTCGCCGTAAATCAGCCAGCTTGGGCAGTTCCACATGAAAAATGTCAAACGCTCCTCATCACCTCGTCCGCAGGAGCGTGGTTGCCACTCACAGGTGGGGGGCGGGGGGGCAGCAGGGGGGGCGGCTGGCTGTGCCTCCATTCGCCCCAACGCCGTGCCAGCTTGCTGCTCGTCCCTGAAAGGAAGTTGTCCGCTGCATGGCTGCGACTTGGCCCCCAGCGCCTGACATATTCCGATTAGGAACCATTTGCGCTTGTACACGATTTATTGTAAATAATCCCTCTTGTAATAGTCACGGCTCCATAACTCACGGCCCCGAGGCAAGCCAGGTCCTTAGCAATGACATTACACCCTCGATGACTTCCCGGAATTTACCACGGACGCCTCTTGTTCAGAATGCATAACGCATGTAAAAAGGTCCCGGCGCCATTTGTCAACCCTGTTCTCTCTCTCTCTCTTTTTTTTTTTTAATTTACTTTTTTTCCCCCCTTTTTCCTGTGGCTTTATCGGTTTTGAATAAAATCATGTGCCGCCTGCTTCGTTAAAATCTTGACCAGCGAGCTAACCGTGGTGGCTCGGTGGGAAATGGGGGGCCAGGAGGAAATGGGGAGCCCTGTAAGCATTTGCAGACCCCGGAAGGCCCTGCAGGGGTAACAGGGGCGCCAGCCTGAATTCGGGGTGGGCGACGGGGCGAGGGCTGGTGGGACGGTCGAGCGGAGGGCTTGCAGCCGGGTCCTTGGGGGCACAAGCATGGTTGGCTGGACTGAGTCTCTCCTGCCTTCTCCGCGTCCAGAGCCAGAGGACCCGCCGGCCACAGCTGTGCCCGCAGCTCCGTGCTGCCCAGGACGCCCTTGGCTATTAGACACAATGACATACGTCCCTATGTCTGTGTCACACCTTATTTTGGGCATGTAACCAAGAAAGGACCAAGATCACCCCGAAACAGAGGACTCCCCCCCACATTCGACCCACGCCACTGTCCACAGCGAACGGGCCCCTTCACCGTGTGGCCTGCAGCTCCCGGGGTGTCCCGGCTGGAGTGGCGTCGTCCCCAACGGAAGAGCAACCCCTACGCCCCAGGGCTTCAGAAAGGGACCTTACGTGGAAAAAGCGTGAGTGAGTCGTGCCGTGCACTCCCTGTGTTTCCGACGCTCTGACTTCTCGGGGTGTTGCTCACCCCGGAAGCCTCGCCAGTTCCCAGGCACAGTCAGCATGGCGTACGTGTCGTAGGCAAACCTCCCCCTGCAGCGTCCACATCCCGGTAACCGACTCTCAGCCTGCGGGCAACAGCTCCCCACCTGCACCCGCACACCCTGCGCTTATGTCCCCTGAGCAACAGGGCCTGGCCTGGAAGACAGTCGGGGCTGTGCACAGGCCCACGCGTCAGCTCGGACGGAAGACTTGTCTTTCCTTACACAAAACAGCCCCCGGCGGGCAGCATCCGCCCTCCGTGACGGGTGGCTGGGGACCGTCCTAGCTGAGAAACGCCCGTCAGCGTTGGCTTTTCACACAGGCTCTCACTCGACCTTCAGGTTTGGCCGAGGACGCGCAGAGGCCCCCCTCACAGCGTCACGGTCCCCGAGCTTTGGTGGCAAAGACACGGAGAGCGTGTTGCTGCCTGTCCCTCAGCGGCCCACGGGAGCGGTCCGTGGAGACACGCGGGAACCCAGGACCTGCCGCCTTGCCGTGGCGTCTCCAGGGTTTCCAGCGGCCGAGCAGAGCAAAGCGTGTGGACGAACCCCTGTCTTAAGATCTGGATATAGAAGGAACCGCCGTTCCATCTTTTTCCCCAGAACTGAGCCACTTAACTAAGCCCAGCTGCAAAACTGTCTCATCTCGTGCTCCGGGAAAAAGGGGGTGCATTTAGGTGGACCCCTTCCCCTTCCTTAGCCCTGCCACAGGGTTGAAGGTTTGCATCACGAAAGGGCCACCTTCCCTCTCTCCCTCCCCCCCCAGAAAAAAGCATTTTATGTACATCAAGCTGATGCTGGTTGCAAAGTGGCAAAACACACCACCTTCGCCGTTATGTTCGTCGCAGGGACACCGCAGGTGACCGTCCCTCCGTGGCGTGTCTCAGGGCGGGAGCGGCTGCCGTACAGCCGACCCAATTCACCTTGGCCTTCATCAAACCCCGTCCTTTGAAAGGCAGAGGCACCACGCTGTACGGACACGGAAGGATTAATGAGATCCTGACCCTCTGTAAATGAGGGACGCATGGTTTGGGGCTGTGAGCCTTCTCTCGCCGTTATTAGCAGTCGTTTTTAATCAGGGGAAACAACATCTTTGCCCCCCGCGTGTCTACCTGAGACCCCCGCTCACCGCAGGGCCCGCGGGCTGCTGGGGACGATTTGTCAGGCCGTCACTGAGGACTGTTCTGTCCTCGGCCTGCGAGAGCGGGGGGCGAGAAGGGGGGGACCGTCCTTCCTGCAAACGGAGGATGAGCTCAGAGAGGGGGGCTTAGCAGCTGCATTTCGCACCTAAAAACACCAGGGAAAGACAGCTCACCAGGCCGAAAAGTGCATGACAAAGATGTGGGGGTGAGGAACACCGGTCTTGTGTCCGTGAGGCAGGGAGCTGACGGCAAACTCTCTGTCTGGGGGAAACGTTGGGACAGCCGGAGGGGACGTCAGGCTCCCTTGTCCTGATCAGGAAAGTTCGGGGCTCAGGGCCGGGGACTCACTTCCTAACGGACCCACCGTGGGCCCCGGCCCGGCTCGGAGACCCTCCGCCGAGCGCACCCACACCTGGGCCCCTCCTGCGTCTCCCCCTTAAGCCACCTGGGGACACTGCACGTCACCACATGGACATTTACGACCTCAGGGTCACCACTAGTTCACGTCCTCTCCCCAAGTGCCCCAGGGGGGGCCTAGAAATCAGCCGAGTGAGGTTGTCCCGTCACGCCACTCCGGCTGTGACTCTGGGGACACCCGTGGCTCTTTGCAAACACCCACTTGTTTTCAAAAGCACGGGGACAGGGACTCCGTGGGGAGGAGTTTCGGTGACGTTCATGAAAAGCCGGAGAACAACAAGGGGCCCCCAAGTTAACACAAAGCCTGATTGTGCGGGACCCGGGGGGTGATTTTCGCCAAGAGCTGTGAGAGTGATCGGGGCGCCCTGACCGTGGTTTGGGGGTCACCCAGGACAGAGGAGGGGCCCTGCCCCCTTCTACCACCTTCTTACCCAATGTTTTGCAGTTATTAAGTGAAAGGCAGAGAAATACCCACTGCGCCCATCCCCAGAAGCTGTGTGTGTGTCTCTCTCTCACACACACACACACACACATCGTGTTGTGGGGTACGTGCCCCCATCTTGCCAGAGGTGGAGTATCTTCAGGTTCCCACCGACACGGAAACAGCAGTGCCGTGTCACGTGAGTCACAGGGTAACAAGCCAGCCCCCCGCCCGGCAGGGGCTCTGATGTCCTCACGTCCCCCGCTGTCCAGTCCCTTCCACAGAAACAGTGATGGATGCAAACACAGCCTCAGATCTTTCTTAGCCCACCCTTAGGAGACCCAGAGCCGGCCTGCACCCCTAACCCTGTGCACCGGGCCACAAAGCTGGAAGCCAGCCTTGTCTGTTACCTTCACCCAAAAATACCTGGTCCCACGTCCAACGAGGAAACCCCCCAGTTACAAACAGGGCAGCCACCAGGGAGGCCAGGGTCAAACCATCTATTATCCGGGAGTTGAAGGCCATGGTCGAGGACGATGACACGGGCACGTCCATGAATTACACTGCCGTCTGCAAAGGCACCAAGTCCAGGACGGGCCCTGAAAGCAGCGGGCACCCCGGGGGCCAGTGACCCCGCAGACGCCTCGCTCGGCAACGTAATCGGTGTCCGGGGAGGAAGAGAGAAGGCTCACCCTGTGAGAGAGTTACAGAGCCTCTCCTGTTCTGTCCGGAGGCCAACGCGGGAGGCCCCCGGAGTCCCTCTTAATCACTGACTTTCTCTTGGTTCATTAAGCGCTAATTGGTGCTGAAGAAGAAAAACGGGGGACGTTTGTACAAAATGATGGTTCCACGCAATGCAATTAGGCCTCAGTCCGCCGAGGGTCCCGTGTCCTGCCCCCACCCTCCGCCCCCGGTCGCGGCACTTTGTCGGGCTCTGCGCTCTAAGGACGCACAGAACGGGCGAGGCACATTCATAGAAACCCACCTACGACATCTGCATCCGTCCGTAAATAAGGGAGGTTGATTTTTTTCAGTCCACCGAATACTTCGAATGGCCCACGGGAGCAGCGATCCCTGGAAGGCCCCGTGCGTTGTGTTTCAGTCTCGAAATCTCAGCCGTGATGGGCAGGCAGAGAACAGGCGACGGGCATGGCAGTGGAACCGTCCCACGTTGGGACACCATCACGGTGGGCGCACGTCGTTACGGATTTGTCAACGCACGTGGGTCGGATTGTAGGACCCCAAGAGAGAACCTGGTGAAACAGGGGCTTTCGTCGGTGACAATGTAACGAGGCTTTTGCAACAATGTAGCAAAGATTTTTGTCAGCAGCAAGGCTTTTGCAACAATGTGTCGAGGCCTCTGTCAGTAACGATGTATCCATACCGGCTCAGCGACTGTAACAAAATGTGTCCTATTCACACCTGAGATCCACAAGGAAACCCTGAAGCTGTGAGGAGGACAGACCCTGCCCAGGAACGCCGCACTCTCTCCCTCACTTTCCCCCGTGAACCTCACACTGCGCCAAAAAAGCAAAGCCTCTTAATTTTTTTAAAAGGGGGGGAAATTTCCAACTGTGAGAAGTGTTGCACTTACGTATAAAAGGTGCGCTAAGTAGAATAAATCCCCAATAAATGTTTGTTAACTGAAGGAGCAGGATTTATCGCTCCCCAGCACCCCACTTATTAGAACTTTTACAAGGCCCAGGGCTGTGTTTCTCTGCCAAGCGACCAAGCCAGGTGGCCGCGCGCTGCCGGCCAAACGCAGCCTCCGTGCCTCCCCACGCGGGCGCCCGCCCTGACGGCTCGCCTAATGTTTCACTGGGATGAGGTGGAAAGCAGGTAACGTCGCCAGGCCCGTGCTTCAAAGGCCCCCAGAAACCCCCGCTCTCTCCAGACCACGTTGTAAGCATGTGAACGTCTTTAAGCCGTTTAGAGCTCCCCTCCCCGCTGCCTTCCCCGTATATCCATGGTGTCTCGTCTGCATTTCACGATGGGACAGGGGAAGTGCAAACACGTGTTTGTGTGAAAGGGGACGGTTCAGAGAAAGCCTTCCATGCATTTCCTGGTAACGGACCAGGACTCCCTACAGGAGCAAAGGCCCCACCCGGCACTTTCACGTTATTGCCATTTAGAAAAAAAGTTGCATCCACGACCGACCACCTCGGGCGGCTGCAAACTGCCATGCTGCCCAAATCCACAACCCCAGGCAGCCCCGCGTGGGCACGAAACCCTGGTGACTAACAGGCCAGGCCCACGAGGCCGTGCTTGGTCGCTCGCCAGTGGAAGTGCAATCATATTTATATACACAGAGGGTGCAAACACATTGCACGCACGTTTTGAGAAAGAAAAACTGTGTTAAAATTGTCATACTCAATATATACCAATAACAAAAGATGAATACAAGTCCCATGTGACGTCTGCAATGACAAGAGGTGCTCAGAGGGGTTCCCATCAGCGTCAAGACACTTCTAAGGACGGCGAACCACCGCTTGAGCAACGCTGACCCAAGTCTTCACTTGTCTACATTTTTGGGGTGCCCCCGGTATGCGGGACTGGCTCAGAGTCCACAGAGTTGAGGCCCCCGCAGATGGCATCGCGTCGCAGCTACAGTTCAACACCAGAGCTGCTGTCAGGGGGCCCCACAGCACCGTGTCAGGGGCCTGTCCGTCCATCGCCCCCAAACAGGCAGCCGCCGCCTGACCCCTCGGGAACCGTCGGAGAATTAAACTTCATAAGCAATACACCGCGGTCCTGGGCGACGCGTTCGCGGGAGGAATTGTGCAATTCATCTTGCTTTCCTGACGCGTGAGGAGGCTGAGACTTTGAATAAAACTCATTTCATTAGGGCAGCTTGTTATGCAGGGACGATCCATCCTTGGCTGACGCCCATTCTCTGGGAGCTGTGACAGCCTCCGGCGGGCGCGGACGCGTCCAGGGGCTGTGGGGACACGGTCAGTGACAGTCTCGGAAACGCATCGGCCAACGTCCAGCAGTGACAGACAACGGCCACGCCGGCCCCCAGCCTCCGCACGGAGCCAAGCGTTGTCACCGGTAACGTGACCTGCACGGTGTGGTCTGCAAACCTCCCAAATGCAGCGCGTTGTTGTCACACGCCCCCGTCTGACCCTGCAGGCCACCGTGTCCCACGGACACTAAAGGGACCGGTCTTGCAACAAGCAGGGGGGCGGAACGTGCACCAAGGACGTGGGGAGGTTGACGCGGACGGCTTTGCGTGACGACAACCCGCGCGTGAGGGCTGCGGCCCCCGCCCCGTCCTCAAGCGGGAAAGACCCAGGGCTCTCGTCCACAGGGGCCCCTGCGGTGTGAATTTACAATTGCTGAAGGAACTAGCATGTACACACTTTGTAAATCAAGTGCCTACTGCCCAACGTGGGACGCTTTCCCAAACACCTCGGTAATGAATGAAATCCAGCGTGGAACAGAACCGGGGCAAGAAAAAAATTTACAGCCTCTATGTTTCAAGAGAAAGAAAAAAACGTCCCCGGGATCTCTCAGCCACAACGTCTGGGGGTCCTGGGAGGAGGGCCCCATGTTGCAACAGGTCCAGCAAGAGTCACGCCCCCCACGGGCCCTGCTGCCCCGGGTGGGGGCGGCCGAGAAAAGTGGGGTGACCACAGCTCTGTCCCCCAAGCCACCGCCCCTTCTCTGGGGCTGTCACAGGGAGGGTGCCTCACAGCAGCGTGTGTGCATGTGCATGTGCGTGTGCATGTGTGCATGCACATGTGTGTGCGTGCATGTGTGCGCGCGCATGCATGTGAGTGTGTGAGAGCATGTGTGTGTGTGTGTGTGCATGTGTGTGCACGTGTGTGTGTGTGTGTGTGTGTGTGTGTGTGTGTGTGTGTGTGTGGCTTTGGCATAAATCTCAGTGGAAACCTGGCTTCCGACCAGAGGGAGCGTGAAGGCCTTTGCTCCCACCCCCGCCAGGGGCCTGTGGGAGGCTGGGCTCTGAATGGCCCACGGCCGTGACCCCAAAGGCACCAACCACAGCCGTCTTTGCAGCAGGTCAGCCACTGCCCACACGGCACAGGCAGCCCGGGTCCCGCGGCCAACGTTCCTGTCCCCCGTCCCCCTGCCACCCTCCCCTGTGCAGATGGCCTCTCCTCCCTGTAAACTGGCCTCCCCTCCAAGCCAGTCCCTACGCTGATCCTGAGCGAGTGTCCGAAACAAAAACCTGACTGTGCAGCCGCTGCCCAGAGCCCTGCTTTGCGCCCCACCCTGTGACCCAGGACAAAGTCCACCCCCAGCATGGTCACCGCCCTGCTCACGCCCCTGTCGACCTCCTCTGCCACCTTTTCTCAGGGCGCCTGTTGCTCCACGTCCGTCCACACACCTCCCCCAGGAAGCCCCTCAGGGTTGCCGGCCCCGCCTGTGGTCAGCCCGTCCGTTTCCAGCTGCAGGTCTGTGTTTTCCCAGCCACATCAGGCTGCAGTGGCCGTGGCTCCTAGGGGGACTGAGGGGACCCTGACCTAAGGGACAGCCACTTCCCACAAAGGATGCTGACCGCCCCGCCTCTCCGTCAGCCCCCCAAAGTTTCCCGAGCACCTACTAGGTGGCTGACCGGAATGAGGGTGGTGTGAGTCACGTTGGGGCCTGGAGGACAAGATCCTCACGCCAGCCGGCGGCACCTGGCTGTCTGTCCCCCGTGTTTTCCACGCGGGGTGGGTTTCCATGGCAACTTGCATTTTTGCTTTTCTCCCCAAACTGCCGGGAGGGAACCGGGGACTCAGAAGTGCGGTCCCTTCCACAAACCTCAGTGCAGCCCACACAACCGCGACCTCGCGGGTCCCGAGAGAAAGAGGCGGCCGCCCTGCCCAAGCACGTCCCTCGGTGGCCACCCCTGTGTCCTTGGAGAGTTGAGCCGTGTCCCCGTCGAACACCGACCGGCTTGGTGGCTGTGCCGCCTGTGCGGTGACACAGGACACACACTGCATGCACCCCATGGTTGGTGTGACGCTCTGCTGCCCGCACCTTGAAAGCCTTCCTCCGTCTGCTACAACAGGACCCTCTTTGGCACTTTGCCCTGCGCCCCCAAAGTCACACCGCCACCCCGGCCACTGAAGGGTCGTGTCCCCCCAATTCATAGGTTCGCACCTGCCCCCCACGGTGATGGCAACGCAGGGGGGACCTTGGGGACATGATGAGGCCCTGAGGTGGGGTCCCCGTCACAGAGGCCTCGGGGACGTTCCTGGTCCCTTGCACCCCATCAGGACATGACAGAAAGCCTCTGTCTATTCACCAGAAACAGTGTCCTCACCAGACCGGCCCCAGCTGTCACCCTGACCGGGGACTTCCAGCGTCCAGGGCTGGGACAAGCAGACGTGTGCTGTACGAGCCCCATGTAGGGCGCTTTGTCACAGCGCCCCGATGACAACCGCAATGGCCGTACTGACACGAGGGAAGCGTGCAGCTGAGCCCTGTCCTCCAGCTGGTCACAGCTGTCCCCGTGGGTCTCCTCAGCCAGACGCGTGACCCCTGTCCACGGATGACCGGGGCTGGCGTGCTCCCGCTCAGGCCCCCATGTGGACACCGAGACTCGTGCACGAATCTCCCCGCACGTCCACGTGCCCGGCCAGACCTCTCGGGAAGAGGCTGGCACGCCCCACACATGTCTGCCTGCGTTGCTCCCCAGGCCGCCATCTGCAAACGCACGTGGCTGCCTCGGTTTCCCCGGGGACGTCGGGGGCGGCGGGCACCTCCTACCTTGCAAAGCGTGCACGGTGCCGTGCCAGCAGCCAAGCAGAGCCGGGGTCCTGCACACACACACACACACACACACACACACACACACGTGTTCACGGGAAGCAGGAAATATTAACTGCAAACAATGACACCCCTGTTAAGCGGTAATTGGCGCTAGAAACCGGGGCGGCAGAGCCGTCCACCCCCTAATGCAGAGTGACAGCTGTGTATTTTTCCCCTTTCCATTGTCCACCCAGGGAGAGGGCCCACGGCTGTTTAAAGCCGTCGCGAACACTGTTTATCATGTTTGACGGCTGGTGCTGCAGACAGGCGCTTGGCTTACGGTGCTGCCGCGGTCGGCCCGGCTAATGCACTGGCCTTTCACCTTTGCAAATGGGAGAGTGCGTTTCTCCCCCTGCTCTCGGGCAGCCCCCGGCCGGCGAGCGTGAATGTGATAGTCTCTCGGAGGCGTCTTATAAATGCGTGCACACATGGCCCGATCTCCCGCCGAAACCGCCCGTGTTTCCCTTGGAGGAGTCCCAGCGCCGGCCGAGCGGAGCCGTGTGGGCCCAGGAACGGGGGAGGCCCGCGACCCGCGGACGACTTGCGTGTCGGAACCGAGCCCCACCGGGGAGGTTTACCCCGGGGCCTGCACCGCCGTGGTGCCCAGCCGCCCTCAGCGTCACCCTTCCCGGGCGTCACTCCGCCTGGCCCCTCGGCGGGTCCACCCCCTCTCCACGAGCCCGGCCGGCTGCACGCCCCGATTGCCCACCTGGTCACTCCTCAAAGGCCAGCCGACTCTCAGGAAGCCCCCAGTGTCACGCCCCCACACACACACGGCCTGCGGAGACGTCCCACTGGGACTGCCCCACACACGGCCCCCGGGGCAGAGGTCCCCCTGCAAACGCCTTGCCCCACTCTGTCCTGCGGCTGCCCCCTCTCCGTCCCGTCCCACGTGCAGGCTGAGCCCAGTTTTGCAGGATGGTGGCCCTCAGGCTGCAGCGGGCCACAGGGGCAGTCCACGCCGGCCACACCGACGGCGTCGGAGCCATCCTGCCACGGACCCACCATGTCCCAAGGACGGCCACGGCGGGGTGATGGGGACACACCCGTATTTGTGTGACAAACCAGCACAAAGCCGCGAGCGTCTTCAAGTCGCCGCCACGGACCGTCTCGCCGCTGCTCTGGGTCAGCAGTCGGACAGAGCTGGGACCTCTGAGCACTGTCCCCGCGGGGCGGCCACGCTCGCTCCGGCTGCTGGCAGAATTCGGTCTTTTTGGTCGCAGGACGGAGGTCCCTGCTGCCTCGCTGGCTGCAGCCTGGGAACGTCTTCCTCACAGCCGGGCCGTGTGGAGTCTCTTTAGTTGGGGCACAAACAGCGTTTGGGACCCGCAGAGGTGTAGCAGTGACAGGGAGCGGCCCTGTGACGCGTTCCGAGACGGCAAAGCGCGTGGCCATCGCACCCCTGCCCGGCTGGCTTACCGCGTCTCCCCGGACGGCCCGCGGCCACCCAGAGTCACAGACACGGAGCAGGGCTTCCCGTGTCAACCCCTCCTTCCGGTACATTCCGGCCCAGATGTGAGGCTGTCCCTGTCGGGGACAGATGGCCGTGGGACGCGGCCGGGTCAGCAGAAAACTGCATGACACGCAGTGTCACCCCAGGAGAACGGTGGGGTCTGAGAAGCCCAGAGCCTCAGGGTCCTTCCCGCCAAGCTCTGAACTGTCCCCAAGCCCTCCGTCCACGTCCCCCTTTGTGTGTTCTCCTGTCCACCTGAGCCAACGTCTAGCCCCAAACAGGCTGCCGTCCCCCCGGGGCCTCAGGCGGCACCTGCTCCAACTCCCCCAGCCCCCCGCTTCTGTTTTGGGGGGCCTCATGTAGCACAGCCGACGAGCCCCCGGGACGGCCTGAGTGGCCCCACGCTGGACACAGCCACGCAAACCGGGGACAGTCCCGTCGTGGGCCATCCACGCCCGGCGGCAGGTGACAGACCGCAAGCTCGTCACAGGGGCAGCTGAGCCCAGAGCAGCAGGGGGTTGCCTCTTTGTGACAGAATTTATGCAGAAGAAAAACCCTGCAGAGGCCACATCCCCGCGTCCCCTGCCTTGGGGCCACGTCCCCCGGCCCCGGTCACCGTTCCCCGTTCCTTTTTCCTTCTGCCTTTTTTTTCATACGTCGCTAAGGCATCTTCCCAAAGACGTGAGCCGGCTCAGCACGAGAACCCCTAAAATACAGCTGTGACATAGGGACGCAGGCGCAGGCGGGGTCCACACGCTCAGGGAACAACGTGCATCGGGGTGACGGTGTGCATGTTGGCTTCCTGGCAGCCACGGCGAAAAGGGAAAGTCGCCGTCCATCCCGTGAGCAGACACGGGCAACCTGTGTGTCCCTGGAGGACGTTTTCCGGCTGCTGCCTCCAAGGGTTACAGTGGGTTGAATGGTGTCCCCCCGAAACCACGGCGGCCCAGGTCCCAACGACAGGTGGCCTCGTGAGAAGAGGGACATTTGCACCCAGTGACACACAGGGACAAAGCAGAGATCGGGGTGACGTGTGACGAGAATGGGGCGCGTGCATTGGAGGGCCCTTTGCTGCAGCCGCCACGGGGAGCCCGGCCTGACGACGCCTCGATGGCGGGCGTGTGGCCTCCAGGGCCGGGGGACAGCAGCCTCCGGTACGTTGACGGTACCGGCCTGGGTCCTGCCGGGAACCCCCCACGCAGAGCGCTGCCCACCTCAAAGGTGGCCCATGCGCAGGACAAGCCTGTGACTTCTGGTGAACGCGAACGACAAACGCAGCCACCTCGGACGTGCACGGCGGAGCTCGCTTAACCCCGAGACCTCGCGTGGGGGCGGGACGCGGGGTCCCTCCTATGGGCGCCCCACCTTCATGACCTCATGCACCCTGACCCCCCCAACGCCCCAACTTCTCCTTGCAGCCTCCCACCGGGGTCAGGGCTCCCCCGTATGACCACGGGGGACACACACAGTCCGTCTATAGCAGTGACGCCCCAGATTGGTGGACCACCCCCTCGGGGGGTCCCCTGAGAATGACAAGCAGGTGGGTAGACTGGGGCCATTGCAGCCACACAGGCTCCCTTCCTGGAGGTGCCCCCTGGATGCAGGTGAGACGAAAGGTACACCCAGGATACAGGGCACGTTCCTTCTGTGTCACCTGGCCCCTCAGGCCTGCCTGTGTCTGACGTCCCTTGTCCCTGGGCGCTCAGCTACTGGGTTCTGCTTTGCGTCCAGCCACGTCCGCCGTGTCCCCGAGGCAGCCTGGGTTTGCTGCCGCTGACCCGCCAGACACTGTCCCTTACATTCCGCCCCCCCATGGCTCCCACACCATAGACAGCTGAGAAAAGTGTCACCCTGCGACCCCAGCCCGTGGGTTGTGCCCCTGTGACGGTCAGTGGAGTGCCCACCCGAATGGCCACCGGGGGCCTGGAACGAACATTACTTCTGGGCGTGACTGTGGGGGCTCCCCTGGGTGGGTGGGCCGCATCTAATCAGTTGAAGGCCGGATACAAGAAAACGTGGAAAAAGAAGGCGTTTGCCCCTTTTTTTGTCCCTGGCTCACTGTTGCACCGGCCGTGAGTCTTGTCCTGCTGTCCTTGGACCAGCACGTGCATCGTCATCCCCCCCCCCCCCCCCCCCCCCCGGTTCTCCGGGCTTCAAACGCAGCACCAACCCGCCAGCCGCGGTCCAGGGTCCCCGCCTTGTGGACATCGGACCCTGGGACCGAGTTCTCGGCCTCCGTGGCCGCACGAGCCGATCCCTCACCCCAGATCCGTCTCTCTCGAAACGCAGGTACAGAGGTCGGTTTGACCATCGGGGATCGAGGAACACGTCCCCTGGCGCCGGCGCCCCCTCAGCAAGGACGCGGCCGTCCTGTCACCTGCGTCCCATCAGCCCCCACAGCCGCCCAGAGACCGCCAGCCTCCCTCCCGAGCTGGACGAACGGTCGGCCCGCCGCCCCGACGAGGAGCTTTGTCTGATCAGGACGTGCGTCTCCGTCTCCCCGGGGTCCACCCTCCATCATGTGTCCCCTGCTGTCTGCCGTGTCCCCATCCCTGTCACACACACACACACACCCCCGCACGGCCCTCAGCTGTGAGGAGTGAGGCAGCCGACGGGACGGGGGAGGAGAGGCGACACGCTGGCAGCCTGACAGGACCCCCCCCTCCCCGCTCTGCCCTGGTGGCATCAGCTATTTCGCCCCCAAACTGGGCGGGACAGAAAGCACCTCTCAGCGGGGTTGTGAGGACGCGACCTGTGGATGCATCACGGGCCGTCGGCACACGCTCGGAGCTCAGTCACGTCTCAGCGCTCGCTGCTCAGATGTGGCTTTCTCACGCCCCCCCAAACCCCCCCAAATTTGTCTGGATGCTCTGTTTTCATCTCCTCATGGATGCAGCTCTGAGTCCCTCTCCTGTTTGCTCCCCGACCCTTGAGGCCCGGTTTCCACCCTTAGCAGCAGCACGAGGCTCCATCCTGGGGACCCCGCTGGTCCCCAAGCCCAGCCAGGGGCAGCGTGACTGGGGCACGGCGTCGCCCCACACAGCGTGCTCCCCCCAACACTGCACCAAGCCCTCAAATACCCCAGGAGCACGGGTTTGTGTTCCTCGGCCCATCACACTGTCCCCCCAATAAGTCACGTCACCACGTGTGTCCCCGCCTCGTCCTCTCAAATGCCTCCATCTTCGCACACGTGTGGCACCTCCAGGCACTGACACGCGTGCACAGCGTTTGACGGGAGCAAGACTTGTTCCCCCAAACGGCCGCTGGTCACCTCTCTCCTGTCCCTTGAAAGGCCGGCTCTGCTGCGGGGGCTCCAGCTGCCTTGTCACACGGCCCCCCGGGCACCGTCCCCAGGCAGCGACCCCCTCACATCCCACCTGCGTCCGGATGAGTGACGATCCCATAAAGCGCTTTGAACCCGGACCTCTGTTCCGGGGAAGACCCCCCAAGACAGATGGGCGCTCGCGACAGCGACACTATTAACACGATTCATTTTGCCACGCGGTGTCAGCGTCCGCCAATGGCCTGTAATTGGCTATCAAGCAGAGGAAGAAAAAAGACGGCAGCCCGTGTCCTGTTATTGTGCTATTGATTTTCGGTGCTCGCGGGTCCTCGCGTCGCTGCGTGTGTGTCACGGGCGTGAGGAGGCGGCCAGACGTGGCCGAGCGTGCGCCATGCCTGTGGGGGCCGTGGTGGGGCGCGCATGCCCGGGGTCACCCGTGCCCGGCCCGTGTGTCCTCATGGATGATGCTGTCTGTGGCGTCACCACCCCACGGATGTCGTGGGCGTGCTCACGGGTCATAAATGCAGGGGACACCTGACAATGAGCCTCGGACCACGTGAAGCCATCGCGCTTCCATAACGTGTCTGTTGTGTACAAGCCACGGGGCGGGAGAGCGAGGTGCGGATAGCTCGTCCGTCGCACGACTGCTTGACGTCCCCGGTGACTTCCCACGTGGTATCCACCCCTCTGGGACGCCACATTGGAGATTCCACCCACAACTGGGACCACAAGGCGGGTGGGTCTCCCAAGGTTTCCTTTAAAACAGTGTGTGTTTGGACATGTGGACTCTACTTCAACAAAAAACTTTAAAAACGTGTGTGTACGGACGTGTCACATTTCCCCTAAAACACACACACACACAGCGAGCTCGCTTCCTGGACAGGGCTGCACCCCAGTGGTGCGTTTCCCTGCTGCCCACCACCCACACCTCCTCCTAGAAGCCCCCCTGGCTTGCCGCTGTCCGAGCTCGGAGCTGTTGGAGGACGTCCCTCCCGGACGTCCGGCTCTGGAGATTTACCGGTCCCCGGAGAGGCCCGTGCAGATGTCCTGTAAAACCCGCGCAGGGCTTTGATCTTCCATAACGCGGCTCCCCAGTTATTCAAACCCCGGGTTATTTATTATAAAGCATAAAGAGGCCCCTTTCCGTGTTACGTGCGCACCCGCCGTCCGCTCCGCGGCTCGGCGAGGCTGGTGGGCAAAGGCCACCATTTGTTTCCACTTTCCATACAAGGATTAGGCACAAGCTGTCCGTCGATGGAGCGCGCGCTGTTCGGCGAGACTGCAATGCAGGCCGGGCCGTCTTTCCTTGTGACCTGCACGCGTCCGGCCGGGGTTGGGGGGCCGGAAGATGGGAACCAGCGGGGGACAGCTCCCAGGCTCGCGGCGTGTCCCCCATGACCTGCTGGTGCAGCGGGGGGGACCCCACGGCTCTTTGTCACCAGGCTGGGGGACAGCCCCAGGCCCGGGCCATGTTTGCTTTGTATTTAGAGGGAAAAGTTCAAAGGAACCCCTGTAATTGTGTGCTTTTGTTTCCCTCCCGTGTTTCATCCGTTATAACCAATACTTAATGAATTTTTATTAGAAAGGCATGGCGATGCTTATGAGGTTGGGGTTTTTTTTGTGTGTTGTGTTTTTTTGTTGGGTTTTTTTTGTTGTTTTTTTTGCTTCTGAACCAGGAGGGGAGCGTGTTTCCCCTGGCGGGAGGGTCTCTGCTTTTTTAATATCAGGTCTGCGCTCAGGTTCAGTCTGGAATCCAACGCCAACAAGGGGACAGACCAGGAAAGGAAATTGGGGCGAGGTCAGGAGCCCCCTTTGAAGGGAGGGCAGGAACCCCCATGACCCCACACACCCCCACATTCCCCCACAGTCCCCACACCATCTCCGCCTCCTGCATCAGGACCTCCTGCACTGGAAGGTAGCCGCAACCTGAGCGCCCAGCGACGAGCAAAGCTGTGTTTCTCCCAAAACGAACTCGCTTGCACGCGGCCTGACACTTTTTCCCGCAGGGACATCAAGAGGCAAACAGCCCAGGCGGCTGCAAAGCTCCAGGGAGACCCAGAAACCGGTCAAGTTCAAGGAGCGAGCGGCCTGGGGGCCCTCACCCAGCACCTCCCAGGCGGGGATGGGGAGCCCCTTCTGAGGGGACAGGGGGCTCCCCACTCCAGGCTGAACCAGGACCCTGACGTTTCCTGCTGCTGTTCCCAGGCGGAGGGCACAGCGCCCGGGACAAGGCTCTGCCCGCCGGGCACCAAGAAGGCTCCTTGTGTGCGAGCGCCTTGGCCCGTGGGGTGACACCCTTCCTGAGCGGGACACCCACTGTCACCCAGGGCCAGCGCAGCCCAGGGCCGGCGACGTTTGTTGAACGACTGCCACGGGGTCTGCCTGTGTGTGACCCACGGGCCATCCGCCCAAAGCTCTAATGGAAAGCAATGCCGTCCGTGCAGGTGGCCTGAACCCTGTGTGGCTTAGCTGTCACCACGGGACACAGGGACAGCAGGGGAAATAGGCGGACAACTCAGGTAACCCTGAGTCCGGGAGCTGCTCTGCCCGGTGGGGGGGTCTGTCACTGCCAGCGATGGACGTCCTCCCCTGTCCAGGGGGTCAGCAGGCCCACCCTCCTCAGCCCAGGGATCCCCCACGCAGCCTTTGAACCCAGACACCATGAAAGACGGCCCCATGCCACCAACTGCCACCTGGTCCGCACGCCTGAGAGCCTTGCGTGGACCACGGAGCCCCAGGCGCAGACAAAGCATGCACCCCAGTACCGCGAGGGCTGGACGGTCCACTCAGCCCCTCCCCAGCTGCCCCCACTAAATCCTGCCTCCAGCCCCCTGGGAACACTCAGCTTTGTCCCCTGGGCCACAGGGGGGGCCTCCCGGTCCGGAAGCCACGTGTACAGGAGCCTCAGCCGGCTCTGCCTGCCCCGGCCCACCTCTCTACCTGCAGATTCGCGACACACTCAACAGGACGCCCAAAGGTGCAGCACGAGACGTAGGTGACCTGTGGGGGCCGTGCCCTCCCTGAGACGTACGGTCCTGGCACCCAGGCGCCTTCGCGTCCTGCAGCAACACGGCCGGGCAGACGCGTTCCGAGTCCCTCAGGCCGGACCCAGTGCCGGCTGTGCACCTGTGAGCGGGGGGCCTGGCCCACGTGTGGCCGCCAAGCTCCAGGGGCCCTCTGCACCCCGTTACCGTGTTCATGCTTCTTTCGTCTCTCTGAAGCCCCGTTTCCTGAATTTCTAGAGCCCGAGAACCCTGACGTTGACCGAGCACGTCCTCACTGAGCCTCACGGGACACCCGGTGGGCACCACTCTCACCCAGCACGGGCCCCCCAGCAGGGCACGCAGCCACCCGCCCGCCCTGTGGGCTCCCGCCCTGCCACCCCTCACGTGGCCCCTTGGTCTCGGTCACACCACAGACCTTCATGTCACTCATCGTTGGTTTAGTGTCTATGGACCTAGACGATCCCCAAGGCCGCCACTCAACACTTGCCTGGGGGCTGCTTTCAGGGGACTGGAGGGGGGCCGATGTCGGCAACAACGGAGGGGAGCGAGTACTCAGCGACTTGCAGAATTCACTCACCCACATGCATGCACGCGTGTGAACACACGCGTGCATGCACACGTGCACACACATTAACACATGTGTGTGCACAAACACACATGCACGCATGCACGCATATGAGCACACGTGCGTGGACATTAACACACGTGTGTGCACAAACACACATGCATGCGTGCACACATATGAGCACACGTGCCTAGACATTAACACACGTGTGTGCACAAACACACATGCAGGCTCACGCAAACACACGTGTAGTCACGCGTGCACACACACGCACATCACTGGTTTTGAGCTATGATCTTCAATCAAGCTTTTTGGTTTTCAATTCCATTCACTCTTTGCAAAGTCAGTTTTCCTGAAACACCCACCGAGGAAGGCGGGCTCTGACCTTGAACCTCAAAAGCCCTTGGGGGGGTGCAGGCTCCCCTGGTTTTTGGACCAGCTCACATCTTCTCTCATGTACCCTCCTGTTCGCAATTCCAAAAGTCGAGGAGAAAGCGCTCGGGTGCAAAACGAAGAAGTTAGGAGCTCCTGTCGCCCAAAGCGTGTGAAAAACTGTCAGAGGCCCGAGACGAACCCAGAACGGGGCCGCCCGTCGGGCCGCCTGCTCTGCACAGGAAGCTTTTCAATGTTCGGTTCTCAACTCCCACCATCTTTGCAATAAAATCACAAACCCCAGGGGACGGTCCTTCCTGCCCCGTCCAGCTCCTGGGGGCTCCAGGCGTCCCCGGGCGGGTGGCCGCCTCCCTCCCGTCTCTGCCTCCGTCTCCACGTGGCGTCCCCTCTGTGTCTGTGTCCCTCCTCTTCTGTCCCCGATAAGGACACTGTCATTGGGTTCAGGGCTGACGACATGGCAAACGCCTGTTCAGCTGGTGACATCTGCCTCTGTCCAGCCTCGCCGTAGCCGGGCACTTGCCGCAGGGGTCCCTCAGTCCAAAATAATAATAATAATTAGTTCCCATGCGTGTGCCCGAGTCCCCACCAGGACACGCCATCACTGCTGAGCTGTGGGCCGGGAACGCCCACTTTGCTCGATGTCCCACTCACATGAAGGCGCCTTTTGAAATGGACCCTGTTTTTTGCCGCGTAGACTTTGCCTGTCAAAGGACAAGTGTTGGCGTCGGCTCGCACATGAAAACATGGTCAGCATCATAAGCCAATAGAGAAATGGGTCATCAAACCCCCCGTGAGACTTCACATCACCAGCACGGACATCAGCAAACAGGTAGACACCACCAAACATCGCTCAAGGGTCCAAGTATTGCAGACACACTGGGGGTCCGTACACGGTTTCCGGGGAGGAAACGGGGACACTCCGACAAGTAAGTCCATGAACTTGTTGCAACGATGCTGCTAACTTTTTTTGATATCAGAGGTATGATTCATTATGAATTTGTACCAACTGAACAGACAGTTCACCAACTTTACTATTTGGAAGTGCTTAAAAGTCTGGGGGAAAAAGTTAGATGAAGACGGCCTGAACTTTTCGCCAACAGTTCATGGCTCTTGCATCACGACAATGCACCAGCTCACACGGCACTGTCTGTCAGGGAGTGTTTAGCCAGTAAACAAATAACTGTATTGGAACACCCTCCCTACTCCCCTGATCTGGCCCCCAATGACTTCTTTCTTTACCTGAAGATAAAGGAAATAGTGAAAGGAAGACATTTGGATGACATTCAGGACATCAAGGGTAATACGACGACAGCTCTGATGGCCATTCCAGAAAAAGAGTTCCAAAATGGCTTTGAAGGTGGACTAGGCGCTGGCGTCAGTTTATAGCTTCCCAAGGGGAGGACTTCGAAGGTGACCGCAGTGACATTCAGCAGCGAGGTAAGCAGCACTTTTTCTAGGAGGAGCTCGCAAAACTAATTGTCAGACCTTGTAGACCCAAGAGAACTGAAAACAGGTGCCCACACATAAACGTGTGCACGTGAGCACGACCCACGATAGCCAAAAAGTCAGAAGAGCCCGCTGTCCCTGAGCTGACGGACGGATAGAGAACGGGGTCCGTCCACGCCGCGGAGTATTACTCGGCCGTGCAAAGGAGGGACGCCCTGCTATGTGCTGGGGTGCAGTGGCAGCTTGAACACGTCGTGCTATGTGAAAGAAGCCCCCCAAAAAAAGAACAAACACGGAAGGCCTCATTCCACAGGATTCCATTTCTGTGGGAAATCCAGAAGAAGGAAACGTACAGAAAGCAGATGAGAGGCGGACTGGAACGAAAGGGGGCTTTGCGAGCGAGAGCTTAATGCGTCTCTTTTTACAGCGACGAGAACATTCCGGAATTGAATCGCGCTGACGGTTGCAAAAACAGTGTGACTTGAGCAAACACCGCGGAGCTGTACGCTGTAAGAGGACGCATTTTAGGGGACGTGCATTACGGAGCGATAAAGAAACAACAACAAAAAAATCAGTGTCAGAAGCTTTTCGAAGATGATGCGGCCCTTGCTGGCCGACCCTACAATTAATTGGGTCATTAGAGCACGTCAGCGCCCGGCTGTCCAAAACCACTCAGCTATCGCAGGAAACGCCTCTCACGTTTCCGCATCCATATCCAGAAACGGGATACGCCCGGCAGCGAGGCCGTGCGGCGCAGTCTGTGGACAGATGGATTCTGCCTGCCGGCCCCGACAGACCTAAGCCTTGTGTCACCACGCGGGGACGTGGACACCGCCGCCCCGATGTCAGGCGTCGCCCCGGCCTGCCAGCACCCGTCCGCCTGGATGTTGACAAGAGACACGCAATGTGCGTCATGTCACGCGTTTGGGAACCTGTTCGTCGCAGCCACACACACGAGAGGGACCCTGCTGGCCCCCGACGGAGACGCGTCACGTCGTGTCTGTGAAAAGCGTTCCCCAGGGGAGTACAAAGCGACCACGTGCGTTGTGGGCCGAGGTGTTGTCACCGTCAGGTCACCGCCTGGGGACCCCACCTGGCCCTTCTCCTTGGCGGGCAAATCACAGTCTCAGCTAATTTCTTCGTCACGGTGGGGCAGGCGGGTTTCCCTGTCACCCACACCCTTTCCCGGGGGTGACAGCTCCCGGCCAGACCCCCCACGTTTCTTAGAGCCGGGACATAACATCTCCAGAATATGTCACTTGTCACCTGTCCCCCTGTAACCTCTGTGACACTCAGCCCAGGTCAGGGTGACAAGGCCCAGGGCGACAGCTGCAGGCTTGGTGACCCAGGGTCATCGGCACATGCCTGCCCGCACGGGGGTGGGGGGGCACCCCAAGAAACAAGGTCGCTGTGAAAACCTGAAAGAGAATCCTCAAACACACCTCAGTCCTAACGCCTGGGGCCTTTAAAGGGGGGCCTTGTCTGCAAACGGGGTCTGTGCGGATGTGACTGAGTGAGGGGTCTGAGAGGAGGCCGTCCTGGATCAGGGGGGCCCTGACCCCAACGACAGTGTCCTTATCGGGGACAGAAGAGGAGGGACACAGACACAGAGGGGACGCCACGTGGAGACGGAGGCAGAGACGGGAGGGAGGCAGCCACCCGCCCGGGGACGCCTGGAGCCCCCAGGAGCTGGACGGGGCAGGATGGACCGTCCCCTGGGGCCTCCGGAGGGAGCGCGGCCCTGGGACAGCTTGGTGGCAGCCTCCTGGCCCCCAGGACGAAGGAGGATGGATCCCTGTGGCTCTAAGCCCGTGACCTTTGGTAATTAATTGTGGCCGCCCCAGGACACCCCCCCAGCGAGCGTCCCAGGAGAAAGCGGACCAGCTTGGGCTGCATGTCAGCTCCAGGCACCAGCCCCACATCCTGTCAGACGCCTTCCCCCGGTTTCTGTGTCGGAAGAGACGACGGGGTTTGCCACGCGGTGGCTGGCCGCGCACGGAGCTGCAGCTGGCGCCGTCTGTACAGGCTCTGGCCAGGGTGACGTGTCAGCTCCGAGCGCAGCCTTCACGGTAGATCCCTACGTGGTTGCTGGCTTACTGTTCGGGCTCGGACGGGGCTTGTCAAGGGCATCTGGAAATGCTTGGCCATGTACAGTGTATGAGCACCAACAATCACTATTCGGCACGCACCCTGGGGGCCCACGGGGACACGCCGGGGGTGGGGGGTGGCCAGCACGCGAGGCCCGTCGTACCCCCGGCAGCGAGGCGGCGAGGGGGTCCCCTGCCATGCGCCAAGACCTGTGCCCCAGATGGACGCCTCTCTGAGACCCTTGCTTTCTCCTCCTCGGGGCAGCAGGAACGACACACCTTCCGCCGGTTCCCTAGGAAATGACCCACACGGCCAAATATGCGCTGAAACAGTCGAACAAGAATGCACGCGCGCGCCCAAGCCAGCTGCATGCTCGGGGACTTTTGAATTTCTCGTTGCACAAGGAAAATTCCAGTCATTGCAGCCGCCGGGCGGGCGGGCGGGCAAGGAGTGGGCGCCGTGAGCTTTCCACGCCTGTCGCGTGGCGCCTGGGAGGTCGGCAGGCAGAGGGGGTCCGGGGGCCGTAAAAGGCTTCTGCCCGGTTCTGCCTCCCGTGGTGGGAGGGTGGCCGTGAGCCGGCGGACGGAGGCGGTCGTAAGTATGTACGTGGCATGCAGGAACCGTGTTCGTAGGTCAGCCACACACACACACACACACACACACACACACACACACGCACACGCTCAAACGGCATCATTCAAAAAGAAAAAGAGAACACCGAAGCGCTCACACAGCTACAGGAAAGTCCTCTCTGGCCGTGGCTACCGTGATGGGACGTCCGTGACAGAAACACGCACCACCCCTTCCAGCCCGGGACGGCCCCACCGCGCCAGGCTGGCCGCCCCTCGCGTTCCCTGGGCGAGCGAGCGCGTTTTGATCTGCACGTGTGGTCTCCGCCTTCAGACGTTGGGGTTCCCCCTCCGATACCTGCAAAGGAGACCACCTGGGCAAGCGGAAACTTGCCGGGTAATTGCTGTGGTCGGTACCCCGGACGGCCGTCCCAAGGAATTTCCACCGCCCAGCTTTGCTAGTGAAATAAATCAGCCCGAGCACATGTGGTCACACCCCATTTCACGTCCTGCACACACAGCACAATTAGCAGGGGCTGAAAGCGGCTTGCCCGTGTGTGTGTGTGTGTGAGAGAGAATGTTGTGCTTTCTCCAACCGTCGTCACACGCTTTTGCGTTTCGGGGATGGATCACAGCTCGTCCGGGAAAGGGCACATTTGTGGGTGTTTGGGTCACAGCACCGCGCTGTCGGAATCTGTGTGCAGCTCCTATGCCGTCAGCCGTTATGACAAAACGCGGCACGGCAATGCTTTCAAGTCAATTTGCAACAAGCACACGCCTTCCGGAAGCATCGGCACCCGTGGCGGATGACGGGTGGCCCTTCTGGTCTCGGGGGGGGGGGGAGGGTGCAGACTGCCCCGCACAGCACCCGGGCCCCACAAAGGCACGTGCCGCTCCTGGTGACGAGCTCTGATCCTAAAACTCTGGGCCGAGACGGAGGCGTCTGCTGGGTCTGCAGGCCCCATCTCCACCGGGGGCCAGGGGGACACCAATGTGCCCCCAGAATTACAGGACCCGTGCGCCACCGTGAGCCTCGGACACTTGCCTGCACCACCGGCCAGAAAGCGCGTGACCTGAGCCTGTGGCCTGATCGGCACAGAGTTACCCTGTGTCCCCTCCATTGCTCTCTGGCATCTGAGCGACAGGTCCCCACTCTCTCTGAACCCCGTTTCTATGAAAGTCTGCAAAGACGTCTGGAGTCGGCCGTTGGCGTTGTCGGTTCACAGGGAGCATGGAGAGGCACCCCTGAGAATGGGCTCTTTTTGGGGTGCTGGGCACGTAAATGCAGAGAGGCACCGACAGCTGAAGGAAAAACTAAGAATCCCTGCGTGCTAACGTGCAGGCTGAAAAGGCCACGTTTTGGGGTTTTGCTGCCTGCGTTCGCCCACGGGTCCCTGTGTTCTGACCACTGGATGTGAAAAACAGGGTTCTCAGGATACGTGTGCAGGGGGCCGACGGACACGCGTCCCGGACAGTCTGCGGATTCGAGAGCCGGTCCTGGGAGGCGCGTCTCATAAAAACACCTAGCTCCATTCTTCCCAAAGGCGCGTCCCTGTGTGCAAGTTAAAAATCACTGAAAAGGAACAGGAACAGCGTGTTCTCGGCCGAGGGAGGTTTGCAGCAGAAGCCACGTGAAAATCTGAAAGGAATTCGGGGCGGACAGACCTAGTTTTCGGGCCCCAGTCAGCCCCGCACGCCCTGCAGAGCAGCTGGAGCTGATGCGAAAAGAATCGGCCGCGATTGGGGACAAAGTGGCTGTTTCCCGGGGACGGGGAGTTTCAGTTACACAGTGTTGAGCGATGTGACTGGACTTGACGCACGAAGCGACACACTGAGGGTAACTTTACAGTCAGTCACCGCGCGGGTTACATGTTCATGTTGGCCACACAGGGACACCACACGTACCAGAGTTGCCGGCCTGTGTCCCCAAAGTGCAGTGCACTCAGGAGGCCAGCGAGGGACGTGGCCGTGATGGCCAGAAACCCCTCCAAGGCCGCTGTGGGGCCACCCAGGGCTGGCGGGGCTGTGTTCACACGGCGACCCCGGTCCCCTCGCCGACACCTGGCACGTATCGCCCTGCAGGACACGAGCAGGCTTGGGGCCCCGGCATGGACCCGGTGGGTGGCACCGAGTCACCCAAAGAAAGCACATCTGCAGCTGGACCTCAGCAGCAAAGAACGTCCTCAGTCCTGGCCGAGAAGGTCTCAGGAGTGACCACCAGCAAGGCCGGCAGGCCCCACAGGGGGCCCCAGGTGGCACCCGGCACCCGGGGACAGTGCCACCTGCCACGGGCTCACCCTCGTGACGGAAGAGGACCCCAGCTCCCCCACTGCAGGGCCAGCGTCCCTCTGGCGGCGTCATCCGTCCCGGGGCCACCCCCCCACCCCCACACTGTTTCCCCACATGTGGTTTTGATCGGAGCCGGGCAGCCCTCGGAGCAGCGAAACCAGGTCATTAAGTCCCCTTGACACAAGCAGATACAAAGCACATGCCAGAAACGGTCTCGTTTTTAAAAGTGGACTTTTTTTCCATTTATTCTTTCGTTTTCTTTTTTTTCCTTTTTTTTTTTTTTTCCAAAAATGACTCAGCCATGGTCGTAACGCCATTGTGGATAATCCGTACACGGTCCGGAAAAAAAAAAAGAAAGAAAATTAAAATTAAAAACTGGACACCGGAGCCGTTGGGCTTGTCACACGTGAACCCCCACCCTCACCCCAAACTCTGAGTTGATTGAAAAGAGGGGTGTTTGCCTGTCCCTGTCCCCCTGTCTTCTGGGAGGACACGGGCCCACGGGCGAAACGCGGGCGGGGACGGTTCAGTGAGGGGACGGTCCCGGGAGCGGCCAGAGGGAGGGAGGCCTGGGCCCTGGGGGGGGAGACACGGGGCGCCCCCGGGAATCGCGCCCACACACGGCGCTGTGGGCTCCCGCACAAAACGCTATTTTCAGCCGGCGGCTGACTGGCGATTTTTCCAATCGGACCTCCCCCCACCCCCCGGGGGAGCAGTCGGGGGGGGGGGGGGGGGAGAGGTGAGAATTTTTTTTAACACTTGAATACAAATATTTATAAGTTTATTTATATCTCCGTTTTACAAGGTGTACATTCATACTATATGGTTTGACAAAATACACTTTGTAACTAGAACTACACGGTGGGGGGGGCATGGCCAGCGTGGCCAGGAACACCTCGGGCTGGCTTCTCCCCACAACAGCAGAGGGGCACGCATCGTAAGACCCTGGGTTTTGGGGGGGTGGGGGGAAGGTGGTGCGATTCCGTCTCGTTTGGGCAATCCCTGAAAACATCTCAAGCTGCAGGCGCACCTTGTGTGCGAAACCCAAGCGCCGCCGTGTGCCGTAAATCATCCTGCCTGGCCATAAACGGGGGGCAGGAAAGGGAGTGGGGAGGAAAAGCAACAGTCTTAAAAAATATAAAAATAAATGCAAGGCAGTGTCAAATTTACACTCAACATAATTAAAATAGCACATATTATGCACTTCCAACCACGCCCCCCCCAAAAAAAAACAAAATAAAAATAAATAACACACCCACGTGCATCCAATAGCAAGAATCGGGGGCGCACGCCCCCCCCCACACCCCCGTCCGATGGGACCGCGACACGCAGGGCGGGGGCCGGCTCTACAAAACCATCGCCTTTCAATAAATAGCGCCTTTAGGAAGCTTGGACACAGGACACTCGTGACATTCCTGAACCGGTGTCTCATTAAATATCAAATTCCCGTAAAACATTTATACATTGCATCCACTTCACACGGGTATTGGAAAAAGAAAAAAAAAAAGAAAGAAAATCCCAGCAGAGTCCTAAGTTAATTTTTCATAAATTAGGCACCAGTTTTTCTGTTTGTTTGTTTTTTCTTCTCTTTCTTGTTACACGTGGAAACTTGTCAACTGAAAACTCAAGTCGTCGCCCGGCCCCAGCCTACCACACTCGGAGCAAACAGGGAGCAAAGTGTCTCAAAAACGTTTGTCCTTGTCATCGGCCTAGCGTGTGCCCTGCGTCCCCGCTGAGCACAAGTGTCGGGGGGCCCTGGTCCTTGGAGAAGGAAGGGTACACCGCCGGCAGCTCAGGGTGGGAGCAGCGAAAGCCGGGGTCTTCCTCCCATCTTCACGGGGGTGGAGGGGCGGCCGTGTGCTCAGACCCCGGCGTTGCAGGGACACCGGCCGCTTCCTGTATAAACGGGCAGATGTCCCCACCCTGCCCAGGCCACACGCGTCCGTGGCTGAGGACAGCGGCCAGCCCACGGCCGAAAGTGAGTCCCCGGCGAAAAAGCCACAGGGCGAGGCCCTACCGACCGTGACAATAAGAGGACACCCCAGTCCCCTGCAGACGGCCTGGTCTTCTGACACTCAGCAGCTCTGCTGGGACGCCTGAGACACACACTCCGTCAAACACACCCCATTCTAACACCCGGCATGTTCCCAGACCCTCCCCGGCGACACGGTCTGTGGGTGTTTTGCAACCACGTGACAGAAGCCAGGAAGAGGCGAGCGTGTGAGGAAAAGATCGAACGGCAACAACTCCACAGAGAAAGAACCGAGGTTTGCTGAACGCCGTGACTCCCGACCTGACGGTTCCCCTCGGCCCAGGTCTCGGGCAGGAAACAGCGGCCCCGGCTCAGGCCGGCTGCAGACCAGAGCTCCGACCTCCGTGGGCATGAAAACCTGCGAGACAAGCGGCCGGCCGCCCAGCCCACGTGAGACCGACCCGCAGGCCAGCTGTCACCACACGGCCGGCCTGCCTGCCTGCCACGGCGTCCCGGGACGCCCTCCCCGATTGGTATCCTAGGTGCTCCCCCTCCACGTAGCCAGCACTCCGGCCAAAATGCTTTCAGGGGTGACTGGTTCCAGCAGCCCAAACACGGCTGTCCGCCCCGTGAGGTTAACTCCTCCCGACCTCAGTGGGGGGAAAAGCACGCGCCCTTCTCGCAGCTGCGTGTCCACCGAGGTGAGCGTGCCGCCCCGGCTGCAGAGGTGCTTCCCGGGCCACCGAGACCCATATGCAGCCCATCCAAAGCCCCCCGACACACACACGCACGCACACACACACACACATGCACACGCAGCCTGAAAAGGGACAGAGCTGGGTGGTCAGGCCTGAGCACGACACAGGCCCACACGCGCCCTCACGGCCCGCCTGGGACAGCTGGGGGGACCAGGGGCTCAGCGAGGCACCCCACATGCAGGCCTGCAGGCTCACCCACACTTTGCTCCCCGGAAGCAAAGCCACCCGTCGGCACAGCCCTGCCGCTGACGCCTGGGCATGTGTTCGGTTTTGGGGGGTCCAGCTACACCTGACTCACTTTCCATTTAAAGAAACCAAGAAGGACCAGGCGACCCCGCCATCCAGCAGGCCTGGGGGTTACCAGCCTCAGCTGACACCGGGCAGCTCTCTCTGAAAAGCAGCTTCTGCCAGGACCAAGCCTCGGGTGGGCGTCTGTGCTCACATGTACGAGGTGGGTTTTCTTCTGGGGACCGGGTGGTGACACGGGGCTACGTGTACACAGAAATATCACACACTTTTTGGGGGGGGATAGGGGTATCCACATTTCACCTGCCACTTCAGCCGAGTGTTAAAATTTAGGATAACTGCAGCGAGTCGAAAGGATTCAAAATGCATTTTCTTTTTCTTTTCCTTTTTTTTTTTTTTGCATTAAAGGAGAATTCCAGCTTACATAGTGGACCTTTTTTTTTTTTTATTCACAGCTGTTTAAAAGCAAAACTGCACGTACGAGGCAACCCTCTAAAGCCATTAACGTCTGACACAAAAAAAGTTGCAAGTGATTTAAGCGCACGAACCCTGCTTTCTTCATGTCTCTGTCACTTTAGAGCTTTACTAAAATTTCAACCTCCCCCCACACACACACCCCCCCCCTCCAAAAAAAAAAAAGCTGAAGGGGCCTTTTGATTTGTATAAAGTTTCACATGATACAAATGAGACACGTCCAAATACATCTATGTTTCAGCTCCCAGAAAAGGTAGAAAGAGTTCCCTTTCACAGAAGGAAATTTTTTTTTCCACCTTTGAGAAATGTACCGACACCGGGGGTAAGGGGAGAACACGGCCGATGCGAAACGTGTTACAGAAAGACGGAAACCTCCTTTGGAAAGAGGGTGACCCACTGAGCTTCAGTGAACGCACCCCGGATGGCCGGTTAGCGGCTGGCACAAGGACAGGGGACACGCTCGCTTCCCCGCTGGACAGGCCGGGGTGACTAAGGAGCAAACCCACAGGCTGCCCCCCAGGTGGACACGCCCAGCACGGCAACACTCCCCCCAAACCCTCAGGGCCCAGGCAAAGCTCGTCACCCCAAACTCAGGGGCATAGCTGGGGCCCCTGCCCGTTGGGTGACGTCATGTCGAGTGACTTTGCCCTCCCATGCCAGCTGCCGCTTCCTGATGCCAAGAACCGAAGGAGACGAGGAAAAAAACACAAAAAAACACACACAAAAAAAAAAGGAAGAAAAGAAAGAAACGCTGGAACTGCCCACGTCCGTCTATAAAACATGATCTTAAGACTTCACTGCCCAGAGGACTCGCCTGGCTCTTCCCGTCCCAGAAACAGCTCAGCCACCGGCGTCACATCCTGGCACCCCGGCCCAGGCCACGCACCTCGCTTGCATCATACCCACAGCACCCTGCCCACCACCCATGGGCAGCGGGCCCCAGCCGGGCAGACCTTTGGCATGTGGAAGGGGGCGACCCCCCCCCCCAAAGTCCGAGGCCGACAGGTCAAGAGCGCCCGGCTGTTCTCTTTTAAAATCTATCCTATGTACAGTATTGCACTTGACTGCGTTTCACGAAAGTTTATGCTGCCTCCGCTGTGCGCCCGACACCCACGCGCCCCTGGGTGCCCGTGCGTGTCACTGGCGTCTGAATTCGGTAAAACAGCCAAAAAACAAACCAACCAAAACCATGTCCGTTGGGGGGGGGGGGGAATCCAAGACTGGAAAAGTTATAAAGTCAGCCTGTTCTGCGGCCCAAGGAGCCCTAACCTCGGTGCTTTGGGGCCCAACGTGGCCATGAGGACCATGCCCACGAGTCAGGTCCCCCGCAGAAGGGTCACGACTTGCAGGGTTCAGGTCCCCCCTCACCCCCACCTCGGCTCAGGTGCGGTTATTGCTGCCTTTGGGGGCGGGGACGGGCGACGACGCGCAGGGCCCCTGCCCCCGGGGGGGCCCCCGCCGGCCACGCTGAAATCCACACGGGTGGTCGTGCAGTTCCTCGGGCGCAAGCCAGTTCACGGCGGTGAACACGATCGTGGGAGGCCCGCGCGTGGCGTCGCGGGCGCAGGGCGGGTGGCAGGCCGCATGCACAGGGTGGCGGAGGACGAGCTGCGCCCGGAGCCCGAGGACGCGCGGACGGCACAGCGTGTCCAGAGCTGGCCCGGGAGTCCCGAGCGTCCCCCGCGCCCCGCTCCGCGCGGGGCCGGCCGGCTCGTGCGTCCCGGGACGCGCCCCGCTCCGGCCAGCCGGGGGGCCCCTGGGGCTGCGGGGCGTCCGTGCGGCTGTCGGGGGGCGCGGGCGGGGGCGCGGGCCGGGGCGGGTCAGAGCCCCAGGGCCTCGGCGTGCTTGCGCGCCTTCAGCCGCAGGTCGGCGATGCTGGAGTTTTTACTGTTGCTCTTGGCGGCGGCGGCCACGACGGCGGCGGCCGAGGCGGACTCGGCCAGCGAGGCGATGGGCAGCCCGAAGGGCGGCGGCGGGAACATCAGGTAGGGCGCGTGCGCCGCCAGGTGCGGGTGCAGGTGCGGGTGCGCGTGCGCCACGCCTTCCAGCTGCAGCTGCGCCTGGACCTGCGAGGGGGACCCCACACCGTGCGTTAGTTAGGCCACGGCGCACGCAGGGCGCTCTCCCACCCCGGGGAGGGGGGACCCCAAGGGTGTCTTGTCTCCCGTGGTGCCATCCCCCGCCTGGGGACCACCGCCCACTCCCCTCTTCCCACTCGGGAAGGCGGGAGCTGTCCCCTGGACACCGCGTCCAGCTGGGGTCACCGGCCGCCTAGGACAGAGCCAGGCCTGGGGCAGCCGGACAGATCCGTGCGCCCACCCCCGCTGGTGACGCCTACCCTCCTGTCCTCTCAAGCCTCGGGGTGTCTACAGCAGGCACCCCTCTTAACCAGAGCCCCGGTTTCTCTAACCTTTGACGCGTCCCAAGCTCAGGGCTGGGCTTTGGTTGAGGCGCCCCCTTGAACCCCCTCCCAGGGACGTCCCGGGCATGCGGGATTAGCCAAGTCTGCGGATTCCAGGGCTAATTTCATCAGGGCCTGGTGGCTGACCCCATGTCGAGACAGCTGTTCCTAAGGGCCCACCCCCCGCCCTGCAGAAGGGGAGCTGGGAGGGGCCCAGGCAAGGGGGGGTCTGAGCTCCAAGGGTGCAAATCACTGCCCTCCCCCTCTGCACACGGGCGGACCTGGAAACCCAGGACACCCTGAGTGTGAAAGCACACAGCTGTCTGTGTACCCCTCCCATCCACCCCCCCCCACACACACACACACCCTAACTGACCAGCGGAGGCCCAGGCCAGACCCACCGGACCCTGTGCCCCTCAGCAAACACCGGTCCAAATATAAACCCGGGCCTGCCCTTTGGAACAAAACACCTGCGTGTGGTGGCCACCCCTGTGCGCTGCTCTGGGCGCCCCTGCTCCGCCAGCGCGCACACTCCCACGCCCCTACGTGGGGGCCCCAACGGGGGCGCCGCCGGGTCCCCAGCTGAAGCAAGGTGGGGCGCAGGTGGGCGCTGCGCTTTCGCACTGGGGACCCGGCACCCCCCACCATCCAGCCGCTGCTCTTGGGGAGCCGGGCTCGGCCTTTGGGACACTGGGACTTTGCAGCTGTCCTGCAACCCCTTGGCCACCTCGTGGCCACGCAGGACACCCCGCGCTCTGGGCGCTCTGAGCTGTGTTCAGAGGTGGGCAGGACGCCCCCAGTTCTGAGGTGTGGGGCGGGGCCAGGCGCAGGGGGGCTCAGACACCTCCGGCCGTGGCCCTCAGCCGTTAGGGCGGGCACCCCCTCACCCCCCGCCCCCCCAGGCTCCAGGCCCCAGGCGGCAAGCGGGTGGGTGGTTCCTGGGTAGGTGGGATTTTTTTTCCCCTCCGATTTTTGTAAAGCTGCGTTTGGGTTTATGACCCGGCCCTCCTGAAGGTGACTCTTGGAGTTTTACGGCGTGACTTTAACGCGTGCCAACGGGTCTATAAATGTTGTCTTGTAAAAGCGGCCTCCTTTCTTCCGCGGAGGCGGGCGGAGCTGGGAACTGGGGGACCCGGAGAGGCGGGGCCTTGCGCGCGCGCGCGCGGCTCCGCAGGAAGGAAAACGGGCTACCTGTTGGAAAGGCATCCGCAGGGCGCCCATGTTCACGTAGGGCGCCACCCTGCAGGCGTCCAGGTGGCTGGCGGTGCCCAGGATGACGCCTGCAAGGGAAGACAAGGGGCGTGAGCGCCGCCGCGCCCCGCCCCGCACCTCGCGGCCGCCCCCGCGCGCCCCGCACCCACCTTTATGCATCTGGTTCTCTTGTTTGCGGCACTTGGCCCTCCGGTTCTGGAACCAAACCTGGGGTGGAAACAGACAGACACGCGCGGCCCGCTGAGCCCTGCGGGGCCTCGAGAGCCAGGGCTGCGTTTCCCCACCCCACCCCAAATCCCCCGCCCTCTCCCCGCAAAGCTGGACGGCGCGTTCGGGCCTCAGAGCGCCTAGGGCGCCGCCCCAGGAGGGCCCCGGCCAGAAGAGCACCCCCCTTGCCCTAGCTCGTCCCCTCCCACCGCACCCCAGTCCCGCGGAACTGTCTCGCCAGGGCTGAGGACCGCCAAGCTCACTTCTGAGCGCGCCCCGTCCCCTAAGCAAGGCAGAAGCTCCACAGCCACACGTTTAAAGAGGAAAAAGCTGGTGCGGGGATGGCGCGTGGACTGGAGAACTTGTCATGGTTCTGGTGGGCATCGCCCGTCCACCCCGCAGAACCTGACCTCCCACCTTCGGACTTTAGCTGCCAAGGAGGCGGGCGCACAGGTGGAGAAACCAGCTCAGAACGCAGCCGGCCCCCACTCCCCCCAGGAGCGTGGAACGCCCTGAGCCCAGAAAGTTCCCTGCTTTCCTCATCCTCCGTGGAGGCCTGGCGGGTCCCAGTGACTATGGCAGAGTCGTCCTTGATCCAGGAAGACACACACACACACACACACACACACACACACACACACACACAACGCCGGCTTTGCACTGCGGGTGCTCTGCCTTAGGAGCTCCAAATCTTGGGGTGCCTAACCCAGGGTTGGGGCGGGAAAGGGACGCGGGACCCCAGCCTGGCCCTGCCGAATTCAGAAGCCTAAGGTTGATTGGGGTACAAAGGCGCCTTGTCCCCTAGGCCCTGGCCCCACCAGCATTCTCTCAGGTCCCCCACGGTGCCAGGTACCCCTGGGCCTGGAACACCGTGGGCCTTAGGCGTCGCTGAGGAAATCCAGAGGTACCCCCACACGCACCCCCAATGTTGCTAGCCGCTTAATTTTTGGCTAACGGGCTTCCACGCTCACCCTGTTGCCGCCATGGCGTCCCTGCCCACGCTGCATACTTGGCACAAAGAAAGCTCTCCCGTCGCCCACTCGAACCCCACCTCACCCCCACTCGCACCCCGCGGGCGCGCAGGGGAACCTCTGCGAACCCGGGAGGCTGGAAGTCCCCTGGAGTCTGAGAAACCTGAACTTTTCCGTCCCAGACTCTTCAGAAACAGTTTCCCGTCCAGGGCTCAGCCCTATCGGCCCTCCGGCCACAATTAGCTTTCCAGAACATTGGAGAAAGCTCATCCCGCCCGGCTGCAGGGAGGCAGGAAAACTTTTTCTGTGTTCCCGTGGAAAGTCATTCCAAAAAAATCTGTCTCTCTCTCTCTCTCTCTCTCTCTCTCTCTCTCTCTCTCTCTCTCTCTCTCTCTCACACACACACACACACACACACACACACACACACACACACACACACCCTGCGAACTGAAAGTCACACATCTTGACTCCTTTTCCAAAACGTGCGCTCCTGGTCCCCCCTCGCCGAGGCCTCGACCTTTTCGGAGCGTCCTGGGCACCTCCCTGTCCTTGGGGTCCAGCACCCCGTTCTCGGGCCAGACGCGCCAGAGCCCCTGCCACACACACACACACACACACACACACACACACACCTCCAACTCCTCCTGGAAGCACATTTTTCAAAGACAGAATCGTATTGAAATCTGGAAAGCTCGACTCACTTCCCCTTCCTCGGCGGAAAGGGGGGCGCGTGAGGCCAGGTTATGAAGAACAAAAGTGATGGATTAGCCTCCGCGTTAAGCGAAAATAAATCAGTCTTGGGGTGATGCGCGATCAATTCCAATTAGTCCTGAATATGCTAAGTAAAGCGCCGTACACTGCTTTGGACAGTTATTTCTTCATTAAGAACCAGCCACTGATTTCTTTCACAAATGCCCCCGTAATCTCATTTGCTTTTGATTTCCATTAGAGGCAGTGAATAATGACATTTAATTTAGCTCTGCGCCATAAACCCAAAGATATTTGTTGTAATTAAATTACCGCCTGCTCCTCGCCGTGGTCTCATAACTTTCGATTATAACCCTGACAGCTGGGTGACGGGGAGGTTGGAACGCAGCACTAAAAATAAAAGGTTAATAAGGCCCGGTTTCAGAGGCGCCTCAATTTATTTACAGCAAATTTCCACACGAAATTGAAACCCTATCCTTGAAGAACACGGGACAGGCTGCACCGAAAAAGATTACCGGGAGGTTCAGAGACAGGATGGGGACACAGTGCATGTCCAATCCCCCCCTTTCTCTCTTTTTTATTTTAAATTTATTTCTTTCCCCAGCCCGGCCCTGACTCATGCACACACACACACACACACACACACACACACACACACACACACACACAAACTACATGTTTTAACTAATTGATTTTTACGAGCACTTGCTGCCCTGGTCCCCATGTGCACTCCCGTTTCTTCCCCGTGGCCAGCATCGTGGCTTGTAACCCGTGTGTATTTTTATTATTATTTGCAGCCGTTACATTTTTAATTCGCCTCTGGATCGATAGCCACTCAGGTTCCCTGAGCACCACCACCATCGTCTCACACACACACACACACACACACACACACACCCTTTCGTTTTAGGGCTTCCTGACGCTCTGCGGCCACCCAAGAACCAATTTCCCAGGCCCTCGGTGGGTCCTGCTAAGGTGTGTGCCTCAGTAATAGACTGCTGAACGAAAGAGTGCGCAATTCAATTACAAGTAATTTATTTTTATAGAAACAGTACATCAAGGCCTGAGAGATATTACCGATCCCGGGCAGAAAGACACTGGGAGATGACATCCAAGTTGATGTCCCCTCCAGCAAAAGTTTAATCTTTTCATTAATTTATACGGTGCAGCCCAATCCATCTTCCCGAGAAGGCTGGCCAGTGAGAAAAGCCACCTTCGGCCGGCAGCGCGCCTGCCCTGCTTGCCTGGCTGCAGCCACAGCTGCGCAAACGGACCCGGCTGGGAAAAGGGTCCCCGGGGCTGCTGTGCCTGTTGTCCCCCACTCACTCCCTGCCACCCTCCTATGCGGGAAGGTCCTGGGAAACTCCGAGAAGGTCTGAACAGACCCCCGGGAAGCGGTGCATTGCATCTTCAGCCAGCGACGCACGGAAAAAAAATGGAAGAGGCTTGGAAGCCCAAACATACCCAGACATTGTCTTCCCATGGACGGTTTCGTAAAAACGCGACCTATGCAACACATGCGTGTGGTTTCGTTTCCAGAAAACGACATCCCGGGACAGTCCCGTTGGAAGGCGGCGACCCGACAACCACTAGGAGAGTCGTGGCTTGGAAACCCCTCGCTCGTCACGGCCCCCTCCCAGGCGGACCATCTCTCCTTCCGCTTATTGCAAAACCAGCCCCCGCAGCCCGGCGTCCTAACCTGCAGTCCTGCTTGCCATGGCCCCGCTGTCTTGCTGGGAACCGTGAGAACGCACGGGAAGGCCCAGGGTCCAGGCCCGACCTCCCAGGCGGGGTCTGCAGTTCCTGGAGGAAGCGACTTGCCAGCGGATCTGCGGTTGTACCCTCCCCCAGCAACCCGTTAATCCGCGGAACTGCACGTTCCCCGCCGCGCGCGAGCAAGGCCGCCTGAGCGCCCCTCCGCGCACGTGCTGCGCACACCCAGGGCGCCCGCAGACAGTGGCTCGCCAGATGGGGCATCAGGAATTCATGCGCCCGCGCCCTCCCCCAACCCCCGCCCCGAGCCCCGCGCGCCCGGGCTAATCCGGCCCCGCGCGGGCTGCAGCCGCCCTCATCCAGTTGCGAGGGGGTGCGAGCGCCCCCCTACACCCTCGCCCCTCGCCTCCCCACCTCTCTGCTCCCTGCAGTGGAGGGAGGCGGATGGAGAGGCAGCGGGGAGAGGAGGGTGGTGCCAAAGCCGCGGACGCGAGGGGCAAGTGTGGGCCCGAGCCTGACAGCCCGGAGGCCAAGGGCGAGCCGGTCAGCCAGGGCACGCGCGCGCCCTTCGTGCCAGCCGCGCGGCCCCACGCGCCAGGCCCCGGGGCGGCTCCGCAAGGCCCGGCTCCGGCCAGCTCCCAGCGCCCCCGCGCTCCGGGGAGGGCCCGGCCCGCGGTCCTACCTGCACGCGCGCCTCCGACAGCCCCAGGCGCTGGCTGAGCTCCTCCCGCATGAAGGCGTCGGGGTAGTGCGTCTCGTCGAAGAGCCGCTCCAGCTCGTTCAGCTGCTCCAGCGTGAAGTTGGTGCGGCTGCGTCGCTGCTTCAGCTTGGTCTGCCCGTCCTCGTCCTCGGACTTCACGTCCTCGCGTTTCTCCTTGCATTCGTAGATACCTGCGGGGCGGGCCGAGGGCGCAGCGCTGAGGCCCCGGCGCCCTCCGCCCGCCCCGACCCCGCGCGCCCTGCGCCCTGCGCCGGGGACCGCTGGCCCCGCGGGGGACGCCTTGGCGCGGCCTGCTGAAAACCTAAGCGCACGCGTGCGGTGCCGGGGGCCTCGGCACCCAGGGCGGCCCGACGCAAGGGCTGCGTCAAGTCGGTAAAACAAACTCCAGGGGAAGCCACGCTCTTGGGGGACCCCCGGGCACTGGCGGCGCCTGGCTTCTTGGCCTAACCTCCCAGGAGCTCCCTTCGTGTCTGGTGACCTATGGACACAGCCTCAGCGAGCCTGAAGGCAGAATCCCCCAAGCGTCCGTCCCAAGGGTGCCGGGCGGGCCGGCCGGAGCCTCCCTCCCGAAGCCAGAGCTGGGTGCGCGGCCCCCACCCTGGCCTCCGTCTCCATGCGCACCAGCCCCGCGGCTTCCTGGTTTGCTGCGCTCTCTCTCTCTCACACAGATCCACACGCGGTCGGGCGCACGCCCCACCAGGGTGCCAAGAGGGGCACTTTCTTGCATCCAAAAATTAGGCCAGCGACTGTATCTGCTGGGGGCGTGGGAGGGGGCGCGCATCAGGCCATCAGGTCACCAGTGTGGGGGGCTCTGACCCAGGAACCTCTCCTCCATGCTTGCAAACACAGCCCCTCGGCCAAGCTCAGGGGTTTAAAATAAAACGCGGCCCGTCACCCCGAGGCTGGTGAGAAGCTCTCCTCTGTGCCCCCCGTGTTCCCTCTGGTCTTTCTCCCAGCACAGGGCCGCTGAGCACCGCCACGGAGCACCTCTGCGCCCTAATTAGCTGTCTCCTGGATGTGAGGCACAGCGGCCTGGGGTTCCAGCAGCGCGCTGCAGTCTGGAAGCAGCGTGAAGGCCTGAGAAGTTAGCCCGGAAACTTTGAACGGGGAGCAGCCAACGCCTCAGCGGGGAGAAGGGAGAACCTGAGGGCGACTCGCCCTGCTACCGGCTGGGGTCCCTGAGGGGGGACAGCAGAAGCCAAGTCCTCACTCTGCCTGACAGTCTCCCCTTAAGAGTCCTCAGTGCTGGACACTGACCCCCAGCCTGTGTTTTAAATTCCCCCACACAAAGCAGTGCCTTTCCCAAAGCGCCACGATTCCTCCCAACTGGAAGTCCCGTCCTGCAGGCTGCCGGGGAAGGTCCCCGCGTCATGTCCCTCGAGTCTCAACCCCAGGGGCTGATCCCAGCTGCGAAGCTGGCCTTCACAGTCCTTGGGAGCCCCTGGCAAGCTTTGCAGAGCCCACGGCCTCCTGCTGGGTTTCCCCCGGAGCCCAAGGGCCTCCCATCCCGGGTCTCGCTGCCCTCCTGCAAATGCCACCCCGGAGGGGTCTGCGCAGCCAGCCCAGGAGGAAGGCGCGCTGGGGAGGTGTCTGTCCCTTCCTTCTGCTTGTTGTGCTGTCCTACTTTGCTCACTTCCCAAAGGCCTCCATGGTTGTCTAGTTTTCCTCTTTCTTCCCAGAGGCCCTTGTCCAGGGTTCCTCTGGCGTGGCTGCCCCCGCGGAGAGGACGCGGGCTGGAGCAGGGAGCTAAGTGTCTAGGAAGGGCCGTGGGGACCTGCGGGGAGCTCGGGGTGCCAGCCACCGGGCGCTGTAAACCTCTGAAATGCAATGTCAGCCCTGAGCAGTGGGCCAGCACCATCAAAGCAAACACTCTGTGAATTACAGAGCCAGGTGCGAGAGACCCGCCCCAGGCAAGGCCAGCTGGCCGGGCAGCCAGCGGTCAGGGGCTGAGGGCCGCCTCTGCCAGCTTCCGGCTCCCACAAGGTCAAGGCCTCGGGGTGCCTGGGTCGTGTCCGCGCGCACACAGGCCCGTGTGAGAGACCTCAGCCACCACAGTGGAGGGTCCAGAGAAGCAGGAGACAGGGGCTTTCTGGAGAAGTGGGGGGCGGGGGGCAACCTCATGGGGAAATCACCCCGGCCTCTCTCCGCGATGCACGAAGCGAAACGGGACCCGGAGCAGCGAGCAACCCTCCCTATTTCCTGTCTTTGTAATGAAAACTAGACACTCGTGGCAGTTTCAAACGGGTGCGCCCTGGGGGAGGGGGGAAGAAAAAAGAAAAAAAAGAAACCTAGCCGCTTTCATGGCTCTGATTTATCACTGCCAGTTGCCCCGCGTGTACAGAGGTGCCCCCAACGTGGGGACCACCCCTGCCCAGCTGGGAGAGCCGTCCTCAACGTTCCCCTGTCTCCACACACACACACTCAGCAACAGGACGAACCGCAGGGGACTTTCGTGGAAGAGCGAAGCGAAGGGGGCCCCGGACGAGCCTGGCGGCCGCGAGTGGACTGCACGGGGACAGCCCGGAGGAGGGCCCGCCACGTGCGCGCGGCCACGAGCTTCCCCGGGCCCCTCACGCCACGTCCAGACCCTGGCCACGTGCGGGCGCAGGAGTGGTTTTAATTTGCAGGCCGGCGTCAGCCGAGATCCAATCTCTCAAGGTTCAAGGGGAAAGTTTTCCCCGAAGAGAAAACTGCGCAGAGTTACGGGAGGCGGAAGAGGCGGCCGCGCGTTCCCTGCCCGGCCCGGGGCCGGCGGTGGGCGCTGGGAGACGTGCGTGAGCATCGCTGCGCTGCGCGCGTGGGAGGCTATGGAGACGCAGCAGCCAGGCAGCCAGGCAGGCGCGCAGCCAGCGGCCCCACCGCCGACCTCGGGCACAGCCCCCCGGATCGACCCCAAGCCGGGAAAGTTGGCGCTGCGGCGCCCAGGGCCGCCGCGCGGGGGGGAAGCGAGTCCGCGGGCAGCGCGCGCGGCCCCGGCCCCGCCTGGCTCCCCGTTTCCTCCTCGCTTCCTGGCGGAAAGGCTGGCGATGCACTCACTCCGGCACGGCCTTCCCGTCCGAGCCGCGGCCGCGCGTTCCGAGCGCGGGGTGGAACCGAGAGCGAGCCGCCGCGGCCCCCCGGCCTCGGCGCGCACAGGGCGAGGGGCAGGCCCGCCAGGCTCCGCGGCGCGCGGGCTTACCTTCCGCGGCCCTCCCGCCGCCGAAGTCCTTCAGCTTGTCCTTGTCGTTGTCCACGTGCTCCTTGAACAAATGCACGGGGCAGTGGCCGCCGCCCTCCGTAATGTCCTGGAGGCTGGATTCCGAGCTCCCCAGCTCCCGGGAGCGCGCCAGTCCGCTCTCCAAAACTTCCCGGTACGTGATCGAGTCCTTCTTGCCGCTGCCGCCGCCGACGACTCCTCCTCCGCCGCTGCTGTCCTTGCTCTTCTGGTCAAAAGATTTGGATACAAAAGCCGTGAGCTCCTCCATGGCTGCGCGCGGGGGTCCGCGGGGCGCGGCGGGGCTGGCCGGGAGCCGGGCTGGGGGTCCGCACGCGTCCCCGCGCGGAGAGGACGGTCCGTGTGAGGGCAGGTCCCTGCCGCCGTTATTTATGCCTTTCAATTTGAGATCTCACTATTTATACGCGGCCACCTCCGCCCAACCCCCCGCGCCCGCTGTCTGCAGCAATTACGGCTCCCTGCTCGGCGGCGGCGGGCGCACGCAGAGACGCGCTGTCTCCCCCACCTCCAGTCCGGCAATTGGCTTTCTTCTCATTTCATCACTGTTGGGCGTCTGTGCACCTTGGTGTGGAGAGGGAACGACCGGATTTTTTGGGGGGAAAGGGAGGAGACGGAGAGGGCGCGCGGGGGCGCGCGGGGGCGCGCGCGCGCGGGCGGGCGCAGACGCCAGCGCCCCCCAAACAGGTATCCGCATGGCCTCGTCCGCGGCTGGCGGAAACGAAAGAAAGTCGAGGAGGAGTTTCGGGACGGCGAGGAGGGGTCCCCGCCGGCCTCGGGAGCAGCGCGGCCCCCTTCGCCCGGAATCTCTCCGGGCGGGAGGAGCCCCGCGCGCGGCGGCGCGGGCACGGCGGGGACGCGCCATCGCCCACAGGCATCGGCTGCGAGTTGGAGACGCGGGCGGATGCGGGGCCGGACCCGCCGGCGCTGCGCGCGGCGTGATTGGGGGGACACAGCTCCAGGACCCCGAAAGCGAGGCGATGGGGCCCGGCTCGACCCCAACGCGGACGCCGGAGCCTCGGAGACGGCGGCGGCAGCGAGAAGCGAGAAGCGAGCGGCCGGCAGACCTCGCTGGGCCGAGGCCGCGGAGGCCGGAGCGCGGCGGTCCCGACGCGGAGATGCCCGCGCGTCCCCGGAACCACTGGTTGGTAAACAGCGCTGCGCTGGGCACCGGCTCGGCCCGACCGATACCCGCCGTCTTTAGACCCTTGTGTCCACCTGGGGTCTAGCATGTTTATTGGGGGGCACGGACATCTATGTGGGTACTTTGGGGGGCCGTGTCACGGTTTCCCCCCCCCCACACCGGTTCCTCTCCGATGCGCTTCGGAGAAGCTGCTTTCCCCGGATCGCGATACGAAATTCACGGGACGATCTCGGGCGCCGAGCTGGCCCTCCTCGCCGCGAAACCGCATCTGCAAATAAAGTTGCCTGTTCCCTTTCCCCCTCTGTTTTCTGCGCGACCCCTCCTCGCCTCCCACCCGCGCCCCACCCCCACCCACCCCCCACCCCGCGAGGGGGCCGGGACCAGGCTTTGGGGGAGGTGGGCGCCGTGGTGTTTGGAGAGCTCGGTGCGGCGTTTTCTGCAGTTGGAGCGTCTGCTGCTCGGAGCCCAGGATCGGGCCACGCGGGGCGCGTCCCGGCGTCGTGTCCAGCGAACGGCTCCTCCGAACTCCGGGGGCCTGGGGTCGGCGTCAGGAAGGGGGGCTTCCTCCAGCTGGGGAGGGGGTGTCGTGGCCGAGACGCGGGGAGAAGAGGCGGACACCCGCGCTCCCCCTGTGCCGCGTCTCCCCGCTTGTCAGCCTCCGGGGTTCTCGCCTCTGCGCCCTCCACCCTTTCCTCCCGGAGCGCAGCGCCCGCGCCTCCCCGCGCGGGTCGAGGCTGCCTGCCCCGCGCGCGCCGGTCGGAGCTGGGGGATTTGGGGATTTGGGGGCCCGCTTGTCGCTCCGACTTGAAAAGCGAAAGGAAAGGCGAAGAAGCCCCGGCCAGCTCACAAGCAGGGCTTTGTCACCGCGGCCCTCTAATCAAAGTGGAGACGCGTGGCTATCACACAGAATTACAAATAGCCCCTCATGCATTATGCACGCGGCCCGCTGTGGGGGAGGAGAGGGGCGCCGGGGGCGCGCGCCCCGAGTGGGGGTGCGCAGCAGCTGCGGGGTGCAGGCGCCGGGCAGCCCGGGAGGTGACAGTCGTAGCCCCGCCGAGGCCACCCCCTGCCCTTGCCACCGCACGCCCCACGGAGCACCTGCCCCTCCCCAGTGGGGTCTGGGGACCCCGCTGGCAAGTGAACCAACGTCTCCATGCCGGAGGCTGCAGGCGTGAGGAAGGGAGGCGACAGAAGGGGGAGGGGACGGGGAGGACGGGGCTCTGGGCCACCCTGACTTTCTGAGGTCCTCAGAGGCAGCTTAACTTTTTCCTCTCCTCGTTTCTATCTGCCTCCCCCCCAATCTCCCTACTCCTCCAGCCTCGTGGGGAGGTCATGTCGCCAGGGACCTGCTAGTGAACCCCAAGCTGCTGCCCAGCCACCCCCTGCTGCAAAGCCCCCTGGCCCTCCTGTGTAACTCAGGGCCGGGGCCTTCCCTGGGGTCCCCTAGGCTGTGAGGCCTCAGGTGCCCCCGGCATCCAGCCCAGACCCCCATGCAGGGCTGCCCCCCACCTCAGAGCTCCGACTTCACCTCAACTCCAGAGGGCACCTGGCTACAGCAGGGAGCTGGCCGCCTGCCTCCCGGAATCTCCCCCACGGCCACCAGATGGGACCGTGGACGTTCAAGGCCCTTCAGTGTGAGGGAGAATGAGAGACCCCCTCCTTCCACTGTGGCCCCCATTTTAATTCCCAGCGCTGATGAATGGCTTTGAAATAAGCCACCCTGGAGGAGACGGGGGCCTCTGCAGCCTCGAAGGCCTCACTTCTGGCACTCGGGAAGGGCACCTTTTCCCCACATCAAACTTTCTCTGGATGGTGAAGAAAGCGGTGACCTCCCCGTCTCCAGTTTTTGGGGACCGAGGAGCATGTGTGTGTGGGTGGGTGGGTGGGGCCTGAACCCCTCCCCTCCCTGACCAGGAGCACACAAGTCTCCCTCGCTAACTTGGAATGCCTAGTATTCGTGTTTCTATGTTTGCCTAAGCAGAGACTATCTATCACATATTTTTGCTAAGTCACTAGGCTGTCCCAGGCCGCAGGGTGCGTACACTATGAAATGGTATATTTACATTGCCTCTGGGGGACCCCAGGTGGAAGGGGAAGGCGCAGACACCGCCCCCCCTCCAGGCTGACCCAGTGGTCACCTAGAGATGACTCCCCCAGAGAGAAGAGGACACGGAGAACAGAGCTGGACACCATGTTAAAATCTCCTCAGGCCTGCGGAGCATGTGGGCGCTCTGGTGTCTGCACTGCGTTTTGCGAAGCCTGCAAGACGACACGGGTTTCGGGAAAGTTAGTTTGTGGATGGAAACGAAAGCAAATCTGCTTCCTCAAAACACCAGCAACAAAAAAGGAGTCAGTATGTGGATGCAGAGCGGGTTGGGGGGAGAGCGAAAGTAAGGGGTCCGGTTTCTGGAAGAAAGGGGGGGCATTGCAAGTGTCCCCGATAGCTCTGCACGCTCCCTACAGCTCAGGCCGGTTCTGGGTTCATGTCCGTCTGGGAGTCGTTATGCCACTAATTTCCCACGTCCCAGAACTCTGGCCGCTCCCACCCTCACCGTCTCGTTTGTATTCCAACTGGGACGTTGCAGAGAGCAAATGTAATAAAAAGAAATAAAAACGCAGGAGACCTCGTCCTGGGGACGAAGAAAGGGTCCTGAGCTCATACAATCCGGAAACCTCCCATCTTGGCTCAGGGGCATCTTCCCTGAGTCCCTGGGACAGCCCCCCCTCCCACACTGGGCAAGGCCTGAAGAGCTGGAGGTGAGGCTCACAGTGTCCCCAGCTGGAGGTGCCCCCCCTCAACCCCCAGCCCGAGTTCATCCAGCGACAGTCCTCAGGGCCAGGCCAGCAGGCTCCCATCGGTCCCTGGGGACCCAGGAGAGCCAGACAGCCCGGGCACGCGGGTCCTGAGAAGCCGGCAATGGCTAAGCCGGCCGCCCGGCCTGCGGTTCCAACAGACAGGGCCGGCGCTGCTGGTGGCGCTGGCTTCCCCCATCTGCACAGAAGGGGGTACGTCCAGGCTTCTGTATCCGCCAGGGACCTGTGCCTGACAGGCTCTCCGGCTACCCTGGCTGTCCAGGCTGTTCTGCAGTGCAGCCCGGGCTCCCCGGAAACCGAGTACCAGGAGCTGCCAACAGCGCTGACCCCCGGCGACCTCGGTCCCACGGCCCAACGGGGCAGGTGGGAGGCAGACCCCACGGGCAGACTTAGGAAGGGAAGTGGACGTGCACACGGGCGTTTTCGATTTTATAAAATAATCTAACGTTCTGTATATGAATCAGCTGCATTTTAATGAATGGGACCTACTGCTAATCTCTCTCTCTCTCTCTCTCTCTCTCTCTCTCTCTCTCTCTCTCTCTCTCTCTCTCTCTCTCTCTCTTTCAAAGCCAAGGGAAGCCATGCAATGAATATTCACATATTTAATATTTGGTTTCTCGAATCCCTAAAATGTATGGCTGGGGTTGGGAGAGTTCCTTTCGAGCCCTGAGAAATCAAGCTGCTGCTGAGACGAATGTACTTATTTTAAATCAAATTTCTTGGCCGGAGCTCTGGGCCTGCACCCGTCCGGGAGGGCAGGGGTCACCCGTCCAGGGCCTGTCCCCACAGGCGCCCCCAGGCCCCACCCCGCTAGGGTCATCTTAGGGTCTCCAGAAACACAGGGGGCAAATTTCAAGGCATGCCTGATCCGCCGGGCCCCCTGTCTCGGCCTGTAATCCCAAAGACAATTTCTATTAATACGAAGAAAAGAAGGGGCGTTAATGGTTTTCGCTGACGCGCAAGCCTTTTAAACAACAATCCAGCCCTCCCCGCCCATTAAATATTTATCCGTATCGATCAGAGGGTCAGGGCTGTGCTGACGTCTTAACACATCGCGGAGACGGGCCCCTTTCCGTCCGCCTCCTTTCCAATTTAAAAACCTGCCTTTGCAGCCTGCACCCCGCCTCGGACCCAGGCTGTTCATTGATTTACGCAAACACGCGCGTTCCAAGTGGGAAGCTAATAGAGTCTCATGACAGTGGGCTGCGTGTTAATCCACGCGTGAATGGATGGGATTGATCCTGCAGGCAACTGGGGCACCCAGGACGTCCACGCAGGGCCATGGGGGGTGGGGGGGGGCGGGCAGTGAGCTCCGCTGTCCCCCGGCGCCCGGCCTCTGGGCTGCCAAGGGCCCGCCCAGAAAATGTTAGCCGATTTCTGTTTCATTTCTTCTTGCTTTCGCTACAAATCCCAGGATTTATGGGGAGATGGGGGGGGGCTGCGGGGGGAGGGTCTGTAAAACAGCCATCGCTGCAAAAAAAAAAAATATATATATATGCATTTTTAAACTCTATTTTGTAGGAAGGAACGTTGTTTGCTTTCTGTGGAATTCGCTCTCTCTCTCCCTTTTCCCCCCCGCGCTCAGTACTTTGCAACATATGGTGGACATTAAAACTCACTCCTTTCAGATCGAATCCCAGGCCCCTTACTTTATGTTTTATTGAAGAAAAACATTATTTTTTCAGGGAGCAAAGCAGCCTGCCGAGGAGGGGTCGTCTTCGGGAGACCACGGCTAACCCAACCGTTGGGAAGGCTCCCCCCGCAATGAAACGCGCCAGGCGCTGGGCAGCGCGCAGTTTCTGGGTAATTAACGTCCCGGGGAATCCATCCGAGGGGTGTGCTTTGGTTTTACTCTCCTTTCTGGCACCGGGCCTCCGAGAGGACGCGGAAGCAGCGGAAACAGCGAGTCCTACCTTCTTCCTGCCGGCGCCCCCCACCCCGGGTTGCCCCAGTTTTAACGCGCAGGTCACCCCCAAGAGCTGTGGAAACAGCTCCGTCCCCACAGCGGCTCACAATCTGTCCCGTTTCCCAGTGCAAATGAAAGGGGCAGATACACCCACGCCCGCAGCCCGCGCGCCAGCCCGGGTTTCCTGGGGACGGCGGCGCGGACCGTGCGCCCTAGGCGTCCGGGGCGCTGTCCCCACCGGCCGAGCTGGACCCGCGTATCCGGGTGGTCAGCGCCGCACACAAGGCACCTCGTCCACCTGCCCAAAGCTTGCAGGGGGCTCCACAAACTACGATCCCCCCCTTCGCACACACACCCCCATCCAAAGAAGGCGAATGGCTGCGCGCGAGGAACCGGGACACCGGACGCTCTCTGCAATCTGGCTGATCCCCCTTGAGCCATCCAGTTCCAGGGGCGCCATGGCTACCGAAAGCGCGTCCGCCCACCCCCCCTCTCCCGCAGGAGGCAGGCACGAATTCACCGGCCAATTTCTGCAGAAAAGACGCCCCCCCCCCCCCAATCCTCCGCTTCCGGGAGCTGCCCTGCAGCCCAGCACCCCGGTAGGCAGCAGGCCCAAGTGCATGCGTCAAGGGAACCTTCCGGAAAGACAGCTTGTCTGCGAGCGGGGACGCCCCTAATCTACCCATCCCGGAACCCCGGGCCCCAGGGGTCCCTGGGCAGCCTCCTGGGCTCACCAGAATTGCATTCTGTGAGGGTCACAGCCCGGCCCCCCAGGTCACTGTCAGGCCGCCGCTGCACCCCATTTCCCGCCCGTGGGCCACCCTCCAAGGGCCGCCCATCCCCCATGGGTGGGCTCTTTGCTCACGGCCCTGGTGCTGACTCTCTCCAGGGGTCCATCCGCCCCACCCCACTAATGACAGGGTTGCTTGTGGGGGCCCGGGGTGGGGGGTGCCCCTGCCTTGCTCACACTGGGTCACTTGCACGGCTGTGGCCTGGAAACCGGGGGATGGCCTAACACGGGGTGTCTGGAGGCCGAGGCCAGAGTGGGGCAAAGTCAGGAGCAGGAACGGCATAGACTCGGGGGGCTGGGGCGTCGGGGCGCCGCTCGGCTAATTGGGGCGCGAAGGGGCAGGCCCAGGACCCAGTGCGGAGGCGGGGCCCCGGGGCAAAGGGGGAGGGCCGCTCCGGGCGCGGTGTTTCCACCCGCAGCTCAGCCTCCTGGCCTGAGGCGAAGCTCGGGGCGAGAGGGCTGCTCGGCCCGCTGGACACCCGCCAGGAGCCCCCCTCGGCGCCCCGCTGCGCACCCCCTCCGCTCTGCTGACCGCGCGGGGGGGCGCACGCCGGTGGGGGAGGGCGCAGCACCCCTCTTCCTGGCCTGGTCGCCAGGGGCAGCCTGCAGGGAGCTGGGGGGACGCTGTCCTGCCCTGGACGACGCCCCTGCACAGAAGAAGACACCAGGCTTTTTTCCCCACGTGAGTCCGTCTGCGCCCCACGATGCGGGGGGAGGCCTGGGGGACGAGGGAAGGGGAACCGCACCCACAAAGGGCCCGTGGCCCCTCCCAGCATGCCCTGGGCTCACTTCACTCATTCATTCATTCATTCATTCGTTCATTCACCCACCTGACCCCCCAAAGGCAGACCCCTGCCCAGCGAACACAAGCCCGCACCTCTTGAGGACCCAGGTTCCCCAGTTTGCCTTTGCTCTGACAGTGGGGGGGCCATGTCTCAAGGGCTGGAGGAACCTGGGCAGGAAACACTCCCCCCAATACACACACTTCGATTCTGAAATGCTCTGTGCTCCCCCGGAGGCCTGGGTTTGAGCAAGGGTTAAAAGGGCAGCGTTAGGGGTTGGAAGTGAGGAGGGACTTCTGGGGGGATGGGGTGAGGGGGGGTGTTAATTTGGGCATGTCTGTGGAGGCCTCGGGGGTCTCGGGGGGCAGCCAGGCTGGGTTGGGTCCCCTGAGGTCCCTCTGGCTGGCCTGATTGTAGCCTCTGGCATGGGAAGGGTTCTCCTGTGTGTGCAGGTTGGGGGATGGGGGGGGGGGGGGTTAGGACGCCCCCAAGGCCACAGAAAAGCTGGTGAAAGAGAACAGGGCTGAGAGGCCAGGACAGCCCCCTCGGTTATCCGCCCCCCCTTCCCGGAGGGGTTCAAGGTTGCCCACACTGGCGCACGGCCCCCTTGAGCTCCCTGGGCGGAGGGCAACGTGGGCTCTGCAGGCAGAACCCCGTATCGGGACAACACTGCAGCCTTCATTCTGCACTCACTGTGGCCCCACGATACCTTCTCCACCAGCAGGGCCCGTGGCGTCAGAGCCACCGTGGGAAACAGGTCCCAGCTGGACAGAGAAGCGGGCAGCTTCCAGCTGACCAGCGCGCCCAGCGTGGCTCCGGGGCCGCCCCTGGGACCCGGCCTGCCCTGAGAAGGACCCGTGGAGTTGTCACCAAGCGCTTCTTGACCCCTGGGGCCGGCGGAGCTGAGGTCCCCAGAGACCGCTGTCATCCCTGGCCCCTGTGGTTACGTTTCCTTCTGGGGCAAACGGGACTGTGCCGATGTGACTAACTGGGGGACCCTGCGATGGGGAGGTGACCTGGGTTAGCCACGTGGGTCCAATGTGACCCTACAGGCCCGTGCCAGGCAGAAGAACACAGACTGAGGTCACATGTGTGACACGGACTCGACCTGCCGTCACTGGAGGGGCCTCGGGGAATCTCGGGGAACGTAGGTGACTCCCCAGGAGCAAGGCCAGCTCTGCCAACAGCCAGCGAGGAAGCGACGTCAGTCCTACAACCCAAGGAAACGCCCGCCCCAACCTGAGCCAGCTGGGAAGAAAATATTCCTCAGAGCCCCTGAGAACAGGCCACCGTGGTCGACGCCTTGATCTTGGCCGTGGGGGGACCCTGAGCAGAGGACACAGCTGAGCCACCCCCAGGGCGCCCAGATCTCTGACCCAACACAGCCCGTGAGACATTAAATGGCTCGTATTTGAAGCCATCACATTTGGGACGCTTTGTACCCGTGATGCTCACAGTTTGTGGGGACACACAGATAATAAACAGATACTCCAAGCAAAGCGTCGGCTAGAATTTCATGTGGAAAGACGCACGCTGAACGGCGAGGCGTCCAAGTGGCGAGGCCGGGGACGCTACGTAGACCGGGGGTCAGGGAAGGGGACGCTTGGCGCAGAAACGGGGGGACGTGAGGGAGCCGGTGATGAGGCCACGTGAGGAAGGGACAGTCCCAGCAGATGAAACAAGCACAGGGCAGGAGGGTGACACAACTCTGTCCTGGTGACAAGGGACAAGGACAGCAAGCCAGGGGCAGGCTGCAAAAGTGAGCGGAGGAGGGTGTCACAAGGCACAGGCTTGGACCCGCCAGGGCGTGAGGACAAGCCGTGGAGGATTGGGGTGGGAGGTCCCCTGGGCTTTCACAGCCCCCCTTGGGGTGCTGAGGGCAGCAAGGCTGCACGTAGGGAGCCCCCAGGCAGGAGGCAAGTGCTGACGTTCAGGGCGGCAGGGCGAGGCACCCACAGCTTTACGCCAACGAGCTCAACACGATGACGTAATCCGTTGAAAGCCCTACGTGACCCAAGCTGACGCGAGAAAGGAAACAGAACACGCCGCTAGCCCCGCAGATGTAATGACGACACGGGGGCGGCCGTGAGTAGCCTGACCACAAGCGGCCCCGTGAAGCCGGCCGACTCAGGAAATCGCACATCCGAGAACGGATGGCCCGTCCTCCACACACTCTCCTGGCAACAGCGGGACCTACAGAGCTCCCTTCACTCTGACCCCAAAACCAGCGACAGACAGGAACGTCCCGGGCTGGCGTCTGCTGTGAGCACAGACCTAGAAACCCTTACCACACACAACACGGGGCGGTCGGAAAAGCCGGGGTGCATTCTTACAACCGAAAACCATACACAAAAAAATACGTCTTGACTTTTCCGACGACCCAACAGGAACAGATTGCGTTCGGTCGTTCGTACAGAGCAGGACTCACCCGCCGTGACCAAGACGGGCTTTTTCCAAAAGTGCGAGGTTGGGTTGACGTTGGAAAGTCAGCCAGGCCCCCGACACGTTCCCAGAAGGAAAGAGGAAAGCAATACGAGCTCCTGAGCAGATGCAGGAGAATTGGGGGTGCGGGGGTCCTGAGTCACGTGCGTGTGACACGCCAGGGGCTCCCCCTGTGGCTTGCGGAGACTGCGCCAGACCAGGGGCAAACGGGCCTCACCTCCGACCTTCTCCAGCCCTTTCTGTCCCCTCCCGTGGCCAACGTTTCGAAGCCCTCGGACCCATCCCACCTTTTCCTGTGTCCCCCACACCCGCACGCCATTCCACAAAGCCCCTATCACCCCTGCTGCAGACGTGTCCCCCGCAGGCGCGTGCGGGGGTCCCCTGGCTCAAAAGCGTGCTCGCCGCGTGCACCTCAGACCCCAAATATCGCAAGAGGAAAAGTGTGCTGATGGCCTCCATGTCCAAAGGGGTCCTTTTTGTGGCTTCTGCACGTTGTCCCCGCCCAACCAGCTAGCGTTTTTGTCCCTTGACGGGTGACAGCATTGAGCCCACACAGTCTCATGCTACGAGCAACAGGTGCCCTGGGGACACGGGTTTGGCCTGGGGTGTCTTCCTACTTCCAAGCCTGACGACCGGGGAGTCCCGTGAAGGGCCTGGCGTGCGGTCAGCAGAGGGACGGCAGCAGCGGCTCAGGGTGGGCGCCGAACCGGCGGCTTCGAGAACGTCGGCGTGGCGCTGGACCCTGGGCATTGAGTGTGTCCACAGGGCCGTCCCCTCAAAGCACATCCCGCCGTGTCCTCGAAGGCAGAGCCCGCTGGGTCTTCTGTCACCGTTCGCAGGTCCCTCCCGACGGCGTTTGTTTCCGGCCGCGTCGAGGAAGGTCGGGGGCGGCCTGGTCACAGGGACCAGAGGCCCCACCTCGGCAGCACCGGCAGGCACGCCGTGTGTCCTGAGCGACAGGCCGCCTCCATCCGTCCTTCCGTCCTTCCGCCCCGGCCGTGAGGCCTTCCTGACCCCTCCCGTCTGTGCGTCTTTCTCAGGGGACACGGCAGAGACACCGTGCGCTCGTGTTCCCGCGTCAGGCGCCCCATGTGTGTGCGCGGGAGTCGTCCTGTCGCCAGCCTGGGCTCAACCCACCTCCAGAGATGAGAGACGATGGACAGACAGATGGATGATAGACAGACGGACAGATAGATGATAGATGGATGGACAGACATAGATAGGTAATAACAGATTATAGATGATAGATATTAGAGATGATGATAAACAAATATAATTCATTAATAGATATAATAGGGGATAGACAGGCAGACAGCTGTGAGACAGAGATGATAGTTGTAGATAAATGATAGATGATTGATAGATGCCGGATAAGAGATAATGTTGATAGATGATAGACGGATGATAGACGATAGGTAAATCGCTAGATACATAGATAGACGATTCACAGTAGATAAATAATAGATAATGCTGGCATGATAGATGATAGCTAGACCGACAGATAGATGATAGGTAAATAGATATATAGATGATGATAAATTGATCAATAGATGATAGATACTAGATTGATAGATGACGACACATACAACGCAATTGATCAGCATACGTAATAAGTAGATGACAGATATGAGAGCTGATAGAGTCGATGGATATTCTCTTATGAAAAGGCACCGCTGACGTCTGGGGCTGGGCGACGCTGTGACGTGGGGCGTCTGGGCCCTGAGGGGTACGGAGCAGTGTCCCTGGTGTCCACCCAGCAGACGCCAGGAGCAGCCCGTGCCCACAGGTGACCACAAACAAAGTCTGCCGACGTCACCAAATGTCCCCTGGGGACAGGCTGGAACGTCCGTTGGGGACGCGCAGTGCTGCCCACTCCTGGCGTTGACTACTCTCCTCAGAGGCGACGGCGCCCGCGGTGCAGTGAGCTCCCTGTGTCTCGGGGGGCACGCCCCTGGGAGCTGCCCAGGCGTCCCCTCCACGCCTGAGAACAGCCCCCACGGGACCCCGAGAATCCTGCCCGCTTCCCAGGAGCAAACGATGAATCTCCCGTGAGTGACGCGGCTTGAGCGAGAGGGACGCCCCCGGAGAGGCGACAGGACCTAGAAGCCGGGTCCCCTGTGTCTGCCCAACTTCCAGGAGGTGTCCTGCCACGTTGGGGGGTGCAGTGAGGCTGAGAGAGGGGTGTTCAAGGAAGATAAACGCGTTAGGACGCCCACATCACGACGGGTGTCGGGGACGAGCGGCCAGACGCCCGCCTGCCCGTCTAAGGGCCACCTTGTCCCCCGGTAAACAGCCCCTGGGTCCCCGAACGCTCTTGGACCCGACCCGGGAATACGCGGGGCCATGTGCTGACGGACGGACGGACGCACAGCCTCCCGCAGAACAAGTGCCCCTGAGAGCAGACAGAGCCCCCGCCCCATGCGAAGACCTGCCTTCTGCCGCCTGCCGCTCCGAAAGCTTCCAAAACAAGCCCTTGAAGACGAATCTATTTTTGTTTGCCTCTGAGATTCTGCTGAGAAAGTGCCACAGGCAGACAGCCAGGCTGCACACGCCGCCTGCGTGACAACACGAGGCAGGCGCTGTCGTGAAGACGGGTAATTGCTGCAGCTTCCTCGCCTTCGTTGCGGGGGGCTGCTTGGCAGGCGGGCTGGGGTTCCGACGGCGTCCCCCCCCCCCCCGTGACACCTGACGTGACAGTTCCTGCACGGCCACGCGTTCCCCTGCCTCGTCGGCGCTCGCGCACGCTGGCAGAAAGGGGCTGCCCCGTGGGCAGGGTCCCCACGGCTGTCCTCGGCCATCTGTCCCACGTCCCCACGTCCCCAGCCTCCTCTTGCTCTGCAGGGGCCTGGCGTGGGGACAGGGACGCACCCCGAAACCCCCTACGCGTCGCCTTCGGAGAGAAAAAAGGGAAGCTCGTAATCCGGGGAACGAAGGAAGACCGTGATGCTTCAAGGGCGTTGAAAATTCTTTGTATGGGGACAGAGCCTGGTGTCCCCAGGGAGAGGGGACAGCCCCAGGGCGTTCCACGTGCCTCCCGGCGACCTCCAAGGACGGCGCCAGACGGGGCTGTTTTTGGAGGCGCTTACGAAAGCACCCTCAGACTCAAGGCAAACAGATTTTCGTCGAAGCGAGCACGCTTTTCTTTGAAGGCTCACACACGTAACCCCTAAACACGTGTGGATATACAGAGAACCGCCTTCCGCCATGAATTCAAAACAGGCGCCCGCACACAAGCCCCCCACATGTCTGTGGGTTCTCGGTTTTGTGTGAGTGTGGGTTTCCGTGGCCCCCCCGCCACAGCTGTGTGCATCCGTTGCTTGCGGAGCCTGCTTTCTTGGACCTGGGAAGGGGTCACGGGGCCCCTGGGGTACGGCGTCCCTTACCTGGCAGGCTCTCGTAAACGCGTGCTGCTAATGGGGTGATTACCGGCTCCCCGGGTGGGTAGGCCCCGGAGCATGAGGTGCTGGGGGCCTTACGGACAAGGCGATTTTATGCGTTAAGCAGGGGGTCAAGGCCACGTGGCCAGGGCCGTGTCCAGGCCGGTCTCGGGCGCTGCAGCTGCCCTTCTGGGCAGGACCGGCCCCCCAAGCTCTTTGCATTCGGGCCCTGAGCGGGCCGGGCAAAGCCTTTCCAGAAACACACAAAGCGCCCGCAGAAGACACCGGTCCACCCAGCGGACGGTTCCAGAAACCCTCGGAAGCCGGGGCTCACGAGAGCTCAGTGCCTGCAGACACGCTCCCTTCCCGCTAGTTAAATTTAACCAGCCTACAGCCTCTTGGGGAAAATATTGTAAATGAGACAAAAATAGCGTGGATCCTTAATTTGTCTTTTTTTTTTTCCCCCTTTCTCTCTCGGTTCCACGCCCCGGTTCCTTTCGGCGCCGGAAACATCTGTAAGATTGAAAACCTATTTGCACGAAGCCGAGTTCCTAGGCTCCCTCGGGTGACACCCCAAACATTTCAGGGGTGACGGATGGAAAGCGAAGAGACAGAGCATCAAGCCGCGTGCCGAGCTCCTGTGTTGTCTCCGGGTTTTTGAACCATTCTCCCTGACAGTTGAAGAATTTAACTAATGATCCCGGGGAAATGATGTGAAGCGTTATTTAAATACCCGGAAAAATCTATGCTGACCCTCAGCCAATACCCATTTACCCAAATTAAAGGCAATGAGGAATCAGAGGCTGTCAGGGACAGAATGGGCTGCGAGTCTGGAAAGTCACCTGTGATGTCTTCCTGAGGGGTGTAACCTGGGGACAGCGGCGTGCCAGGTGAGGGACAGGCCCCCACGTGGGCGCCCCTGGCCTACTCGGGGGTCCTTGGGGGTTGTTAGGACACGGCAGCGTTCGCCAGCGAGGCGGAAGGCTGGGCCTCCGTCCAAAACACCGAGCCGGGACAAAGGACCGGGCTCAAAAGGACGGCGTGTGGACAAGCATATCAGACAGGCGTTTTCAGGAACGAAATGGGGCCCCAGGGGAGGCATCCCGAACACGGGGGCTGCTGGCTGTGCAGCGTCTGAGAACGGGCACGCGCTTTGGGTCCCTAGCAGCCTACACACGTCCGCAGGGCTCCAAGGACAATTTCTGCAACGCTGGGGGTGACGCCTGCGGACGCCGGCGGACGCCGGGCCCCACCTGTGGCCGTGGGAGCTGCAGCCCCACCACTGAGCACACGCTGAAGGCCTTACGGAGTCTGTGGCTCGGGAACTGGGTGTCGCACAGGCCGCCGTCAAGGCACCAGCAGGGCCACGGGCTCACGTGCAGGCGCCCGCGGGGCAGGCTACTCTCCTGAGGTCACAGCACTGACACCCCATCGCTTTGTCGCATCCGACGGGTTAGACGTGAGACGCTGGGCCCGGCCCATCCTCAAGGAAACGAGATAACACACGCGTGACAACACCAGGAAACGCGATGCTCGGGGACCACCCCAAAACAGAGCTGCGCCGTGAGGACCCAGCGCCGAACCCCGACAGCTCAGACGACAGCCGCGGGGAGCCAGGTGTGACGCGGCCTGCAGCCAGAGCTCACGGCAGCAGCCTCTGGCTCACCTTCACGAGAGCACGTGGACGGATGTGTCACGAAACACGGGTGTGGCTCGCCGCTTTGCCCACCTGCCTACTCCAGGGCCGGCCGAGTGGCTCAGCTGGTTAAGAGCTCGCTCAAGAGTTTGAGCTCTGAGCAACAGCAGTTCGAGTCCCGGCCCGAGCTGAGTTGCTGCTGAGCTGCCAACAGGCGGCAGGATGGCTCAGCTTAAAAAAAGAAGAAAGAAAACCAGACTCAGAGAGCTGACCACACGTGTACAAGGCCACCTGATCACACTTCGAGTCCACAGGGGTTGGACGTTGAGTCAACGTTTACACTTAGGATTAAAGAAGAAGCCGAAAATAACAAAACGTGGATGTGGCCTCCATCCCCGCGTTACACTTTCATGCCGTGTTAACACGGAGAGGCCACGGGACGTGCGGTGGGGGTGGGACCGGCACACGTTGGGGACGATAACCGCCTTAGCAGCACACGTCCAGCCCAGTAACCGAAGGGCTCTGAGAAGGAGCGGGACCCCACGAAGCCCGCCACGCTGCCCATGGGGTGTCCCCCAGGAGACGGGGCGCGCTGATGACCACGTGACAAGTGACAGCAAGGCGAGGCTCCCCCGCTCATGTTTTCCCGTCTTTCTTGTCGCCGCGTTAACCTCCCCTTGAAATTGTCTGTCGCCTGTTCCCATGGACGGTTTACGTTTCAGGGTCTCTGCCTCTTCTCTTACAGCAGGTCTAGGGGGGCATCGTCCCCCCGGCATAGGACTCGCCCGTTTTCAGGGTGCAGGGCTGTGGGTCTCGGTACACCCCGGTGCTGTCCAACCCATCATCACAGCCGGCCTCCCATCACGTGTCAGCACCCCTCAAAGAAACTCCATGCCCTCAGCCCCCCACTTCCCACCCACCGCCCATTCCCCCTCACCCCCAGTTCTAATCAGCCACGAATCCGGTCGCTGTCTGCACAGATTTGCACATTCTGGGCGCTCCGTACGCACGGCATCCTAAGACACGTGGCCTCGCTTCCCCCTTTTAATTGAGAACACAGAGAAATCCCAGCCATTAAGCACCTTGGTGAATAACGTTTGCCCTTATTCTATCATATCCAACAAAGCTCTACCTATCAATTAAAAACGGAGAATTGCAGAAATGTGACGAACGCTGTGCCCTGGAGGGAACTGAGCCGGTTCTCTGTCAGATCCGGGGAAGATTTCCAAAAGTCCAGGATGGGGGCCCCTGGCGCCTGCAGCGTTCGGGTTTTTAATGGCTGTCCTCCGTACGCCTGGGCTCCGTCTTACTCCTGTGCTTAACTCTTTCTGAGTGTTTTCCAAGCAGGCGCGCCTTGCAGGGGGGTCCCACGCCCCCATCCCTCCAAGGGCCCCCTTCACGCCCGGAAACCCTCGGAAATCAAGGGCGCTGTGCTTGTCCGAGGCAGCGTGACAACAGAGTTTTTCTGGAATTCAGGTGTTTCTTTTGACCTGAGTTCTCTGGGGACGTGCTCATCCGGCCGGCTAACGTGAGTTTGCAATCCCGACAGAACCCCCATGAGCCATAATCCCCGGGGAATATCGAGGCCACTGAGGGCAATTAATGAGTGTGGGTCCTTTGGGGGAGCTTAAAATGGGCTTCGAGGTGGGGGTGGGTCAGGCAGAGAAAACTGTTTGACTGGGAGCCATTCTCCCCCACACACACACACACACACACACCCCTAAAGTTTGTGCGTTTCAGCTGCGCTTAGGGGCGTTCATTCAGGTAGCTCTCTCGGGACAACGGGAAGCATCTTCGTTTGCCTCGTGGGACCAGGGTTGTCACCGGTGGCGTCTCCCAGGAAATCCATCGTCACCGCCCCGTCTGCCTCAAAGCGCGTCCCCCAGGAACACTCCCCTGGCCTCCGCGTCTACACAAAATACCGAGGGTAGGGCGACTTTTCCGACAGAAACGGGGGAGATGTCCGCCCACAAACGGACCGCCACGAGGCAGAGCCAAAGCACAGACAGATATTTACAGAATAAAGGGACCCGAGCCCAATAATGGAAGGACCAGGGTCTTCCCAAAAAAACCTTCAAACGGGGGCAGATGGCCAGTCCCAAATGTCACCACCAAGAATTTGTTTACGTACCAAGAATTATTACTTTTTTATGTAATTGAGGTATCTTTGCTTTATTTTATTTTACATTATATTATATTATATTATATTATATTATTGTTTTATTTTGTATTATATTATATATTATTGTTTGTATTATATATATCATTGTTTTGTATTACATTGTTTATAATATTCTATTATACTACATTACATTACATTACATTGTATTATATTACATTACATTACATTACATTACATTACATTGACTTATTTCAGAAACACAATAGCTTTGCACGCAGGCTTAGCCATTATTCACGTCTCCCCCTAAGGCATCCGTCTTTAGGACACACGCCTGGTGCCCACGCAAACCGGCGAAAACACGTGAGCTTCCGTTTTGCAGTATCTGCTCCACCGCGGTCTGCGTTTGCCAAGCTGGTTTCTGCAAAAGGCCTCCCCGCATCGCGAGATGCAAGAGCAACCTGAGGGCTGAACGGAGCCACAGACCAACGTGGACCGTGCTTTGCTCTTGGCCGAGCAGTCTGCGTCCCAGAGGCCTCGCCGGTTCCCCGCTTCGCTGGCGAGCCCGCCCCCCACGGGCGGGGAGTGGATCTCGCCGTGAGGACGTCCTCCAGGGAGCAGGGCCGTGCTAACATGGGGGGCAGGGGGTACAGTGCAGGCTTGTCCTGTCCGGGGATGCAGGCCACATTTAGGGGAACCCCGGGCTGAGGATTTGCACTCATGACCGCCTACGTGACGGTGACACCCAGCAGGCTCCCTCTCTCAGAACGCATGCACCAAGGACCCTCTGCCAAACCCCAAAAAATGACAGAGTGCCTTTTCCCTGCAGGCCCACGGCTGTAATGTCTGCCTCTCATGACACACACATGACAGTAGCTGGCGTACGTATTCTCACTAAAAAGCAGATACAAACAGACGGAAACAGGAGCTTATTGTGACAGGCGATAAGCGGCACGCAGCAGAGACGGACATCCAGGGGAACGCCTTGAGAGGGTTTGGGGTCCCCTAAATGGGGGACGTCGGGGTCTCCCCAACGTGGCTGCTCAGCAGAGCCAAGTGTCTGTGAAGTAAACGGAGGCCACGCTTTCGCACGTTGCGTGGTTTTGTGTGGTTTCTTCTTACTGCTTTTCAGAAGCTCTTTCTATCGGGTGGCTCTTCAGCCGTGGGCTTTCACGCCACGGTCCCGTGTGCTCCCCGGGGGCTGCTCCCCTTCTCACTCGCTTTACCCTACAGTTTGCTGTGACATCTCTAACCGTTTTGCACAGTGCAATCGGCTGTGCTTCTTGGCCGGTCAGGAAGGATGTTTGCATTCCGATGATAAAAACAGCCTCCAACGTACTTTTGTCGCAGGTTTGGGGGTTTCTCGTCATTTCGGTTCGTATTCCATTGAGGGTCTTTCCACGTGAGTTGAACTGGTGATCTTACTTAACTTGACCCCCTCCCCCAGAAATAATGGAACCATCAAGCCAGCACCGTGCCTTAGCCATTCTCCCCCCCCGACCCGCCACCGGACCCCCCAGCAAAGCCACCCTTGCCAAGCAGAGACTCCGTTTCCAAGCGAGCCTTTCCCCAATTTGTCTGTTCTGTGCATGAGTTTTCCCGAGGACAATCATCCATAGGAAATCATGGTGTCACGTCGATGGGTTTTTCGAGCCGATGGACATTGCCGAAACCGTCCCCCAACTCCGTACAAATTCACTTTCTCGCCTTCAGTGGTGGCTCAACCACTGTCCCCTTTCCTGTCGCCGCTGAACAGGGCTGCTTCAATTTTCTGCAAATGGGCGATAGCCTCTGTCTTTAAGCACAGCCACGGGGGTGGGCGGGTCACATTATTCAGGCCAAAGAAAGGCAGTGTCTGTGTCACAGATCCGTGTGCTTTAAGGTGAGCCAGAGTGTGGGTGCCGGGTCCGGGGGCCTGCTGCTAACGGCACTTCCAGCCCCCAAATCATGGGAGTCGGGCGGGTTTGGGGAGCCCCCTCCCTCTGGACCCGCTTCCAGCCACACGTGGCCGTTTGCAGAGCAGTGATGCTTTTCCGAAAACCTGCAGCCTGGCACAAACGTTGAGACGCATCCAGGACCCGAGTCTGAGGGGTTGGGAGGGGGAAAAAAACCGAGGCTCAGAGTCACCTGTCAGCAGCGTGTCTGTTACAGGTGAGCGTCTTAGCTAATGATTTGCACACTCGTGTCAGCGAGGCGTCTTTTTTTCTCCCCCCAGCGAGCAAACTCTTCAGGAAAGAGAGGCAACAAATGATGGAACGGGCTATTCCTGGTGCCCTAACCCAGGCCCGGACGGGCTTTCGGCCTCTTTTGTGGCGTCAGCAAAGGGTTGGAGAGATGAGGACCCCTTGGCAGCAGGCACCTACGCAGGCCAGTCCATCCCGCAGGGAAAGAGAAGGGAGCAGGACCTGCCTGGGACCACGCTGCTTTTAGGGCGCAAACCTGTCTCCCCACCACCTGCTTCGGACTTGTCGATGAAACAGACACAACCCCAACCCTGGCTTCACACTTTATTTCGGGGTGAGCCCGCCAAAAACCCACACGAGGGAGTTCAAAAATAAAAAGGTTCCCCCGCCTCCCCCCCAAAAAATAATCATAATACAAAATAAAAAACTTCATTGAGATAATCATAAAACTATTTCTCCTAGTCTCACTACAGCTGTGGGGCACGTTGCCATGGAAACCGCTTTTCCTGGCCGCTTCTCTCCAGCCAGGGGTCTCCGATGGACCGTCACTGCCTGCGCACAGCCAGCCCCGCGCACAGAACGCCTCGCACATCAGCCGCGTCTCCTGAAATGTGTCAGAAAACATTATCAAGAGGGGAACGCCGGCCGGTGCGGATCCCCATAAATTTATAGATAATCAGGTCCTCAGCGGCCGCCGAAGGGCGGGCGGGGTGGGGGGGGCCGTGCTGAGAGGTCAGCGACCCCCGGAGGGGGAGGCAGCGATGCCGACAGTCCCGGGGCCACCTGGGGTGTCCGAGGCTTTGACCCGGGCACGGCTGGTGTCTGAATGGAGTCACCCCTCTTTCGCATCCGTTACAGTGTATCGGTGACAGTCTGCTGGCGTGCATTTTGTTACAGCGGCTGGAAATATTGCTACGTTTCCTGTAATCTGTTTCTTTAACTGTCTCCCTTCCTGGAAGAATCTAGGACTGCTGATGAGATATAATTAGCATGTCCCACCTGCAGGAGGTGGCGCGCAGTTCCGTCAAGGGCTGGGGCTAGGCATTTAGGAAACAGAAACACAAAGACTCCCTCTTACAGGCTCTTCCCTCCTGGAAATAATGTAACAAAACAATGGGTGTCAGCACATGTGTTCCGAGTTTCCCAGGAAGCGCTTTCCTCCGTGCGGTTCCCACGGAGCCCGTGGTGTCGATAGGACACAAAAGCCACAGGTGTAATTAAAAGGGACTTCGTAGAACAAAAGGGTTCCCGGCTGGCACCAGGCTGTCGCCCCGAGAGGAAAGCACCTCCGTGTCCGAGAAGCATTTCCAACAGATGTCCCGGCTGTAAAATGAAAGCTCACACACAAACAGGGGTCGCCCCAGGAAAGACACTGCCCACGCGAGGAATCGCCCCAGAAGCCAGTCACCCTCCCACCCTCACCCCCCCACGTTGCAGCAATTGTGGGGCTCGGGCCTTTGTGGGATGTGGCCCTGCGGCCTGACGCGCCGGGGTGCTTTCGGGGGGCACGTTATGATCTCGGTTCCAGCAAGATCCCGAAAGCAATGCCAGCCGACATGTCCCTTTGTTTCCACCCCGGGGGCACGCCCGGCGAACGGGGTTTCAGGGTCTGAGGGCCTGACCCTGTGGTGGCTGAGGCACTGAGTGGCCGCCCGCAGCCGTCACCAGGATGGGCTTTCAAGTGACAGGTGTGTTCCAGGCACGTTGGGAGCCATATTCAGAACCCAAATCTGGAGCTCAGCAGCCAAGGCAGCTGTTTCGTGTTGTGGTTTCCGTGTCGTGCGGACCTGCGGCTCTCGGCCTGGGGAGACGGACCAGGGGTGGCGGGACCGGGCAGCGTGTGTCATCGGCATCCGGGGGCTTTTCCAAACAGACGCCCGTGCCCACCCCGGCCACCTTCCCCGCCTGGCTCCAGGCTGGCCCGGGGTCCCACATGGGCAGAGGGCCCCCCACGGAAAGAAGACGCAGCAACGAGGAAAGACATGCCTCGTCCCACGTGAAGACATGCTGCCGCATGTCACTCAAATAATGTGTAGACACAGTGCAGCCTCGGGTGAGATTAATTGTCGACCTCGCTGGGGACGTGAAGCCAGCGTGTGCAGCCAGGAGACCCCGACAACAGGACTGACACAATGCCCAGCCCACTGAGTAAGAGGATAAAAGTAAATCCGGTGAGCTATCAGATAAATATGGCAACATACACTATAAATAAGGTAAGATAAAATAGCGTATACTAAGATACCATGTACGCATAGTAAGATATGCAGTTAGATACCCTATAACTGTAATAAGATACCATATAAATATTGACGCATAGTAAGATACCCTATGTAGTTTGATACCTTATAACTGTAATAAGATACCATATAAATATTGTAAGATGCCACATATGTGTAAAAAGATACAATATAAATAGAGTAAGATGCCACATATAGTTAAGATACAATATAAAGATGGTGAGATACAATATAAACATAGAAAGATACAATGTAAGTAGTAAACTCTAATATAAACATGGTAAGATATATATATATACACATATATATATGTATATATATAGTAAGCTATAATATACATATAGGGACATGTAACGTGGCAGAATATAATAAGATATGATACAATGTAACACACAAAACTATAATTTTAGGGCACACGACAGTGTGAATGAGAGCTTTTTGGTAAGGGTGCAAAAACAGGCAACTTGGCCCAAACGTGGATAAGACTTCCGTGATTTTTATACGAGGAAGTGAACATTTTGTGGCCTCCACGGGAAGACGGATCAGTTAACAACCCGTCGTGACTGAGAATGTCAGAGAAAAAACGCTGGGCCCACCCCTCTCTCAGTCCTTACCCCAAAATAATTCCAGATGAAAAAAAAAAAAAAAAGAAAAGAATTAAACTTGAAAGAATTACAGATGAAACCATGCAAGAACCACAAAAAACAAAGGAACATTTTTATAACCTCCGAGCCGAAAAGGCTTTCTAAAGACGACACAAAAGCCAGAAGCCCTCTGCAACACAATGAAACGGCCGTCGGTCACATGGGAAAACCGTTTACAAGACACGCAAACAGAGTGATAATTCTCCTGACGTACAAAGGGTTCCTGCAGTTTAAAGGGGGGGGGAAAAATCAGGTCAAAAAAAAAAAAGAGTGACAAAACATGAAAACCAACGGTTTTAAGAAACAAATGTTTGTGAAAACCACGCAAAGGGAGCTCCACCATCATCCTGAAAGCCTGGAAAACACAATTTTGGAAACAACAGCCTGAGAGGAAAGGCCCCTTTTTGCGTGTCAGGTTGTTAGGGACGGGGGGTGGGGTGTGGGACCCCAACCTCGGGCCATGTTCAGCGTTGAGAAGAGCGGGGGTTGGCCCAGCGTCCCCGGAGGCAGGTCTGGGCACAGCTAACGCTCTGGACTGTTTGATCCCGTGATTTCCTTACTCTTCCTCTGCAGATGCAGGACCCCCAGCCACACGTCCTCACACCCCCACGGTGACACGGGTGACAGTGCTGGACACGGAAGCTCGCTCCCTGTGCATCCGAGGAGCGGGCGAATCTCTGCGATGTGTTTACACGCGGAAGACCACCCTGCCCCCAAAAAGGACGCAGCAGAGCCGTGAGCGGTGGGCTGGACAGTGTCCAGGGAGGGTGGCTCGGTGACAAAAGCAATTGGCATGACTGTCTGTTTCCACGAAGCCCGTTCAGGGACAGTGCGGGCCGCACGGGCCCAGGCTGTCTGCACAGAGCAACACTTTCTCCCTCTGCCCCGTCCTCTTCTTCTCAATGGAACCGCCCACGGCCCCCCCCCCAGCTCCAGTGGGGTGTGGGGTCCCCCCTCCACGGCCCCAATGGAGACCGCTGTGTTTCTGTGCATCGATCTGCCCTCCCACCCTGCTCCCCTGTGGGTTTTTGGGGGACACTGGAGGCCCCATGAAAACCCACAGCCCAGCAACAGGCCCCCGTGAGCTCCTAAAACGCTGACAACACGGGGCGCGTCACAGCACAACCAGGTCTTCAGACACAGGCGGCTGTGCCATGCGCACGCCCTGCTTTGCTCTGGGTCGGGTGCGGACACCAAATTTCTGTGATTCTCTGATTTTGCAAGAATGCCGTTTCAGAGCTAAAAGGGGAGGGGTGGTTGGCCTGCGTGCCCCTGCACGGGTGTCCTGGGGGGGCTGCGATAAACGATGACAATCCAGGGACCTTAGCACCACAGGCACTCATCCTCCCCCGTCCTGGAGACCAGGAGTGTGACATCCAGGTGTCCCAGGGCCACGCGCTCCCTCCGGAGGCCCCAGGGGACGGTCCCTCCTGCCCCGTCCAGCTCCTGGGGGCTCCAGGCGTCCCTGGGCGGGTGGCCGCCTCCCTCCCGTCTCTGCCTCCGTCTCCACGTGGCGTCCCCTCTGTGTCTGTGTCCCTCCTCTTCTGTCCCTGAGAAGGACTCTGTCATTGGAATCAGGGCCCCCCTGATCCAGGACAACCTCCTCTCAGATCCTCACTCAGTCCCACCTGCACAGGCTGCGTTTCCAAACAGTCAGCAGTGCCTGAGGTCAGGACACTGACACATCTTTTCTGTTTTGATGGGGACACAACTCGGCTTGGCGGCCCCCTCAGGACCGCATGGGGCTTTGTCATCAGAGGGGCTTGTGGGAAGCACAACGTGGACCCTGAGACCCCTGTGGCCCCCATGCAGATCGAGCTGCCGGCGTTTCCCGCTGACACGGACGCTTCTCCGCATGCGTCCTGTGCTGTCGGCGGTTTTTCTCAGTGGAAACCGGCCACGTGACGGAATATTCGCAGCCACAGCTAAACCCTCCATCTATTTGATGAACGCCTTCAGACGTCTGCTTTTATCAAATCATTTTAGGCTTTTCCTTCAAAGTTCTTATTTCTGAAGCTTCACCTTGGAGCCAGCAGCACAGCAGCCACGACGTCCCCCACGTGGCAGGGTAGGGCCACCGGCTTTGGGTGGGTTCCTCTCGGTCCTCAGGCAGTGGACGTCCATCCACGAGGAGGCCATCTGTCCCCGGCTGGATGTGGCCCGGGCCGCCTGGTGACACAGCCGGTGCTGATGGCTGAGGAGAGGCCGGGGGCTGCAGGCGTTTGTCACCCTGAGGTCACACCTGCAAAGAAAGTGTCTGCCGAGCAGGAGATGCCCGGTCTGAGCCACCGGAGGACGCACGCTTTTCTGTTTTCCTTCCCCTCTCACCTCCCCGATGACCGAGGTCGCCAGGAAACCCATGTCTGGGGACAAGTGCCTCTACGTCGAAAGGGAAGGAAACAAAGCAAAAACCAAAAGAAGCAAAAAATGAAAAGAAAAAAGAGAGAGAGAGAGAAAGAAAGAAAGAAGCAGCAAAATGCACAGTGTGTACCTCCCTACCGAGCACGCTCTGGGCAATCGGCACGAAACCAGCGAGAACCCCCCCAGACTGAGACACACCAGCCCACAGAGCTGCCTAATTCCTGGCATATTTGCACACGATGCTCTTCTGCCTGCCAAGGGTGGGCAGCTGGGCACAAGGGCCGGAGCTCCCCTGAGACCCACAGGCGGCTCCCCTGGGCGGTGCCGTCGGCGCACATCGGCCCAGGTCCCCCCGTGTCAGTCCCCGTGGGCCCCGTGCCCGGCCTGGCCCTTCCTGACCCCGTGGCCTGTGAGCTTTCCTCTCTCGTAAGCGCCCGCTGCTCGGGGTCCATGATGGAAACCCCGTCACTTTCGGGGACCCCCGACCACCGTCGTCCCTCAGGTCACAGTGAGGGCAGGCACCCCACGGGCTTTTGCACAGGAGGCGCCGGCCCCTCCATCGGTGTCGTGAGTGAACAAAGTCACGGAAAATGTCCCTGGGAACCAGGCAAGCGTGTGGGGGCAGGAAGCAGGCTGGGGGGGCTCGGGCGGAACCGGGGCCTGGCCCTCCGCTCACGGGTAGTCGCATAACACGGTGCCCGTGCTCGGCGCCACCGAAGGGTCCCCTGTGAAACGTGGGCTTTAACGGGCTGCGCATTGAACCTCAATTAGGGAAAATAAAAATAAGTGATTTTCAAGACACGGAAAATTGGGGGAGACAGCGAGACCATCCGTGGCTGCCAGAGGTTAGGGGAGCGCGAGGGGCGGGCGGGGGCGCGCAGAGGGTTGAGGGCACGGAAGCCACTCGGCGTGACCCGTCCTGGTGGACACATGTCATCGCCCATTTGTCCAGACCCACAGAGCCGGCAGCCCCAGGACGCGCCGCGTGCGCCGGCAGGTTGACTCAGTAATGAGGTATCGGCTCACGGTTGTCACAAACCCGGCCCCAAAGCAGGGCAGGGGCGCAGGGGGGCTGAGGGCGGGGTGCTGAGCGGGGCCCCCCAAAACGCCTGAGCTCCCTGCTCGCTGTTTCATAAACCTAAAACTGCTCAGGGGGGAAAAAGGAAAAAAAGTCTAATTTTTTTACAAACAGAGACAAAACCAAGCCACGCAGGGGCGGCCAGGGTTTCCGACGGCATCGGCCCCTGGCAGCTGCCGACCTGACACTTAGGGTGACCCAGGACCCCCGCTTTGGGCCCTGAAGGCTCCTGATCCCAGACGACGCCTCAGAGCGGGACCGGCGGGGGGCGGGGGTGCCGCCCCGGGTAGCGAGCGACCTTCTTACCCCAGCTGCCCACAAAGGGCCGAAACTGGCCATAGGGTTTGTGCCGGCGACAAGGAGGGACGGTGTGTCCCGCAAACGCCGGCGTCTGCCGGGTGCGCTCACGGCCACGGCCGCGTCCTGCCCGATCTCCCTGACTTCCCCAGAGCTGTTCCCTCCTCGGAGACGCATGGATCTCATTAAGCACAGTTTAAGGGGAAAAAAAAGAGAAGGAGTTGGCTCTCGGTGTATTCGTAATGTCACAGAAAATTGTATGTGGGGCAGCGCCGTCTGCACGGCGCGCAAATCTGCATCCCAGAAGAGGGTCACGTCCGGAGCTGGGAGCCGGAGGGAAATCGAATCGGACAGTGTCCACCTCTGCCGGGCGGGCGCCCTCCCCAATTAGAGGCCTCGAGGGCCGGCCCTCAGCACAGGAAGTGCTAATGGCAGGAGACAGGGGTCCTGGGGGAGGGGCCTGCCGGGGCCAGGTGTGCGCCCCGCAATTACCCACGTGGGGAGCGGGGCTTGTGCATGACCACGGGGAGGGTGGGGGTGCAGGGAGCAGGCGGGGGCCCCCACCCCAGGGAGGGAGGCCTGCAGAGGTCCCCGCAGGCCTGGAGCTCGTGGGGTCGGCGGCCCGAGCTCCCCCAGGGCCTGGCCAGGTGGGGTGCGGGCGGGGGCGCTGGGCCCGGGCCATCTGGCTGCAGGGGGGGCTGTAGGGGGGCTGCAGGCCGGCAGAGTGGCTGGGGGGCGTCTTTGGGGAAAGACAGACATACTTGCACATGCTCTCAGCCTAGAAACTCGTGCTGCCCTAATTAGGGTGACACAGGCGTGGGGGTGGGGGCGGCCTGGTTTCTGTCCGTCCGCCGTTCCGTGTTGACGAGGACGCGGACAGGGCGGCTTCCTGCTGTTCTCTCTCCCTCCTCGGTGAACACGTGGAGGGACACGGGGCGTCCCCGGGGGTGACCTGCGCCCACGCCGCTCGCTGGGCTTGGCCGCCTCGGCCGTCCCAGGACACAGCACGGCCCGAGGCACAAACCCCACGCGCCCCACACGCCCCACGCGCCCCACGGGGTCCCTGCGTCAAGCTGATGGCGCTCGTGGCGAACGTGCGAGGGCCACGCAGGACGCACGGGGACGTCACCGCCTGGCGTGACAGGGGCTTTCTCCTCAAGGTGCGAAACGTGCGCATCAAGCGAAGCATCCCCTTCCTTCCAACACCCCCACTTTCTCGCTCTCGTCCTGTGGTGCAAACTGGCTTCCAGCACTCAGCGACCTACAGAGAGGAGCCGTCCTTGGTTACAACAAACCCCAAAATTCCCCCTCAGAGAGTGGGGCAACCAGAAAGAAAGAGAGACGCCCCCGTCTTTGTCCTCAGCTCCCTGCCCAGACCCCCAAAACGGGCCCCAGTAGCGTCCCCCACGGGGCTTAAGCAACAGAAATGCACTTGTCACAGCTCAGGAGGCTGGGGGCCTGAAAGCAAGGTGTCACCGTGTGGGGCTGTGGCGACAACCCCTTCCTGGCCCGTCCACGGCCACCTTGTCCCTGTGTCCCCACGTGATGGAGAGAGAGGACCCTGGTGTCAACCCCCCCATAATTACATGGATCCCATCGTGGGCCCCCCCCTGCATGACGTCCCCTCGCCCGAATACCCCCCACAGGCAGGAGGGACCGTCCCCTGGGGCCCCCGGAGGGAGCGTGGCCCTGGGACACGTGGTGGCCGCCTGTTGGCCTCCAGGGCGGGGTCGCGTGGGTTCCTGTCGTTTGAAGCCCCCGGTTTGCGGTCATTGTTAGGACGGCCACACAGTCCTAGGAGCTCTGTGCTGACGTCCTGGGCCCAGAGCTGTCTGTCCGTCTCCTTCGCACATGCCGAGACGGGCACCTGCCCTCTGAGCACAGGCGGACACGTGGTGGCCGCGACCCGGGCCTGGGGACAGGGACACGTGAGTCCTGGACCCACACGGGCCCCACGGCCACCTGCATGGGACCGAAACTGCAGACAGGCTGAGGTCGGTGGGACTCGGGAGTGTCATTGTGTCCCTTTTACAAGGAAGTCACCCTGTCACCTTCACGCGCCCTGCTCCAGAGCGGAGATTTGGGCTTTCGTAGCTTTGGGAAAGGACCCGTGGCAGCGACGTGCCCTGGAGCTGTCCCCGGGTGTGTGGCCGTGCAGCTGTGCTGTGTCCCCTCCCCCTGGGTGGCCGTGGGGACTCTCTGTGTCTTATCTCATTGTGACTCTCCCTGGGCTACCCGGCCCCCGGCCCCCCTGAGGCCCCGTGGGCACAGCCGAACCCCACAGGCCTTTTCTTGAGCCCCCACCACGAGGCGGGGTCCGCTCTGGGCACTGGGGACAGGCTTCCGAGGAAAGGGACCCAGGCCTGCGCCCTGAGGAGCTCGCTTAGCTGAGGGAGTGGAGACGGGGACAGAGGAATGCGTCGCTAATGACAGTGTGTCGGGAGAAAAGCCAGCAAGCGTGCAGGGTCAGCGGGTGGGGACGTCCTGTTCACCCAGGCGGCCAGCAGACAGCGTCGCCGGGCAGAGAGCCCTCCGGGTGGGCGACAGCTCGTGCAAAGGCCCTGAGGCAGCGACGTGCTTCGCTTATCCAAGGATGAGCACGGAGGCTGCGATTGGGTGAGCCAAGGATTGGGATTGGGGTGAGGGGAAGAGGTCAGGGGCAGTGACGTCCCCGAGGGCCCTGGAGCCAGGACACAGCCTGGGCGTCAGTCCTGCTAGTCCATCACCCAGGACGTGGGCACGGGGTCCGATCACGGGTGTCACAAGGGCCAGCTGCTCGGTGTCCCTGGGAGCCACCGCCCGGCCCAGCCGGCGCTGTGTGTCAGGGGGACAGCGGGCACGGCTGGCTGCACCCCAGGAGGCTGCCAGCCAGGCCTCCCTCCCTGTCCTCCGTGGTCCCCAGCCCCTCATGGGAAAGGACCCCATGCGCTGTCTATGTCACCTCCCGTCTCAGAGAAGCCGAGCCTCTCAGGTCGGCCGTCGTGGCAACGCCCACAGTTATCGGTCATCGCCTCTCAGGCTCGCGCGGTGGCCTCACCCGCTGGGCGCGTGTTTCTCTCCGCTAGTTAGGGACTCCGTGTGCGTGTGCATGTGCGTGTCTGCACACGCGTGCTGGCGCGCACACGCGGCATTTCTCCTATTCCTGATGCTGCAAAGCGTTTGGCACGTTTGTTTCTTCTGCTATTTCATGAATCATAATTTGTCTCCTTTGCTTTCTCCCCCCGTTTACCGATAGCCATCATCGATCACCTGTTGATCATCTATCTATTTATCTATCACCTATCTATAGACCTGTCTACCTCGACACGCATGCACCTATGAGCCTGCCTGCCTCCGTCTGTGCGTCTGTCCCTCTGTCCCGACGCCGTCACATGCAGCCCTTAGGCCGTATCACCTGTTAAGTAAGTTGGACGCATTTGCCTCCCTCACTAACAAAGGACGCAGCCGACTGCTCCGTCTGGCTCGCCACCGACCGTCCGGGTGGGGGCACCCCTTTCACACGTGCGCTGCCCGGGGTGCCTTGTGGCCTGAACGCCGCCCCCCTCGCCCCGGCGCCCCGGCCCCAGGCCCACGTCCGTCCCCAGGCAGGTGTGAGCCGGACCTGCTGAGGACCAGGGGGACGCCGCTGGGTTTCGTGGTCTCAGGCGTGTGTTTGCAGGTCGTCTGGCTGCACTGCAAGAGCCCGGCTGCCGGGCGCTCACCTGCGGACAGGGTCCTGCCTCGGTCCCCTGGTCTCCACGGCGACCGGAGGCCGGCACAGGACCCGCCGTGGACTTGCTGCCCGTGGGACCGGCTGGGACGTCGCCCCCTGCGGGGCCAGCCACGCGCCTGCGGGAGGCTCCCCGAGCCGCCCTGTGTGACCCCAGCAGTTAAAACCAGGGCGTCTCCGCAGGCCCCGGCCCCTGATGTGCGGATTCCCCAGCAGCTGTGCCGCCGCCGACGTGCGGGGACCCAGCGTTTGCAGCCCCCACTCCGGGAAAAGCTGTCCCACACGTTTTGTCACCCGTGTGGACCACGGGCTCTGGCCGGGGAACACGACACGTCAGGTGCCGAGGCGCTGGGCCTGTCAGGGAGGTGACAGCCACGTCCCGCTCTGCTCAGGAACCCGCTTGTCACTCATCCGGCTGTGACGTGCCATGCCGGCTTGTCCCTTACGCGCGTGTTGCCGGCAGACCCGTAACGACACCGGGACTCGTCCCCCCGCCGGTGAACACGCACCGTTCCCCTTACGTCAGTGGAGAGGAGCTCTGACACCCCAACTGACCCGCAGACCCCAGGCCCCGGCCCATCCAGCGTGACAGTCCCCCACGGGCTCTCAAATCACACCAGTTCAAACCTCAGGTGACTCAGCTCCCCAGGGGACACTCACCCGTGTCTGGGGACATTTTTAGGTGTCACAGGAGGTGGAAGGGGACGTGGCCCCCAGTGCCCAGGACGTTCCCACAGCAAAGAACTGAGCGGCTGCAGGCGTCCATCGTGGCACGAAGGACAAACGCGTAACTCAGGCGCCGGGGGAACAGACAGAGTCGCCCGGCTCTTGCCGGGGCCCACGTGCCGGCCTGTGTCACCGCGCTGGCCCGGTGTGTCATCCCCCTGCCACTCCCCCGCCTCTCCACGGCGTCCTCACGACCCCCCCTTACAGACAGGAAGTGCCGGCAGAAACGCTCGGAGGCACCTGTTTAAAGGAGCTTTGTAAACCTCAGCAAGGATCTGGATGGCTCGCTGCACAATGGTTTATTTATTTGGCTAAACCGTGTTCTTTTCGTAAGAACGCTGCCACGCGGCAGAACCATCAAAGGCCTGCTTTCCACCCGAGCCCACAGGGACGCCCGGGCACGGACGGTGGGGCTCAGGCCAAGCGCATTCGAAAGCAAATGCATGCGTCTCCCGCGGGCGATGCGGAGAACGGGTGTCGGTTAAAACAGTTCAACAGCGGAGGTTTTGGAGATATCCGTCCCCTGAGGGATGCGGAAAGAAGGCTTCTGTTCTTGGGGCGCAATGTAAAACACGGGTCCCCTGGCCTCGTCTCCAGAGCTTGTGTGCCAGCGGGCTGGGGGTCGGGCTGGGGAATCTGTATTTTTCGTTGCTTTTTGTATTTTGCTTTTCTATTATCCTGAAGTACAATTGACGTTGTGTGTGCTTGTGGCGTGCAGGTTTAGGGATCTTCACACATGTTGAGATACGTGTCAACGGCGTCACATTTAGGACACAGGCCAGTGCCGTCGCCCCGCACACCCCGAGTCTCCCTCCTGCTATCTCTTTGTGGGCACATGCCCCACCCCGCCCCTGGGGGTCGACGTTGTAAATCCGCAGCCCAAGCCGATTCCTCTGCAGGTAAACGAATGCTGCAAAGGTTTTCCGTCTCAGAAAGTCTCAAGACCAAACCGCCTGCAGGGCCTGTTGGCCGATGTGACTCCCGACGAGCCCTTGAGCACGTCTGCGCGTCACTCCTTTTGTGGCGAAACACACGGAACGCTTACCCTGCAAAGTGGTCGTGAAGAAACAGGGACGGCTAAGCAAACTGCTGGCACCCAGTGGGCGTTCGCTAGATAATATCCAGGGTTAAGAAACCTGCTCTTTTAAATACCACAAAAGAATATACATTAAAAAAAAGCTTCCATTTTCTGCTCTGACCCAGAGGGGAATAACAGGGATCGCATTTATTCTCCTGCTCGAAACGCAAAAGGAAAGGAGGATATACAGAAACCCAGGGCCGTGAGGGCTTTCGGCATCGGGTAACAAAAGACGGGGACCCCCAAGACACGGGACACCGGTGGGGTGGGCCACATGACAGCCCAGCGCACGGCCGTGGGAGATTCCTCAGGTCACGTCACAGGCGGGGACCCAGCTGGTGCCGGGCAGACGTCCCGAGTTCGGAGGCAGAGCCGGAGGCGAGAAAGCCACGGAGAGAGACAGGCCGAGGCAGCGGCCTCCTGGGGACCGGAGAATTCCTCGGAGAAGGACCCTCACGTGCCGCTGAGGAAGCTCTCCAAGGTCAGGGCAGGAAGCAAGTGCACGGAGCGCAGGACACGGTGACTGGGACTCCCTCCGACCCCAGAAGCACCTGTTCCCGCCTCCGAGATGGGAGCCCTGGTGCTGCCCGGGGCACTGCGGACGGACGGACGGCTGTGAGCGGAGTCTGGTCGTTGCGGCAGCTTCAACCAACCAGCTCCATGTCACAGGCTGGCCTGGTCCCTCCCAACACAACGTAAAAGCAGGACCTGGACCGAAAGGATCCAAGTGCTTCCAAGGGGCCTCGCTGCGCCCCAGGACTAAGCGAAACAGAAATCCTTACAGGAGGACGAAACTGTCCCACAGCCAAGAAGGGAAAACTGAAGACGGCTGGTGTCCCGCCCAGAAACACCCGGCACGAGACACAGAACCGATACGGCCCACACCGAGGAGAAACACCAGTGCCTGTAAACCGGTCCCGGGTTGGCCGACAGGTGAGAAAACACGGACACGATAACAGCTCTTACGACTATATCCCATTGAGATTAAAAGGGTCGAAAAGCACGGAGGAAGACTCGACATGCTCGGCACAGACGAAAATTACAATGGCGGCGATGAGAAACATGGGGTTGTTGGAAAAATGATGACTTTTTTTTATTTTTCGTCGCCAAAGTGTGTCATGACTTTCCCGACAACCCGATATGCTGGGCGGGGTCAGATACCGCAGAAGACAAGGTTAGGTCGTGTGGAAACGGCGAAAGAGACGCCATCCAAAAGGGAACACGGAGAGAAAAATGACCTTCAAGATGAAAAGGGCATCAGTGAACGGGGTGTCACCTCGTCACGGCCACACACATGTGCGCCCCCACAGGAGGTGCGGGTCTCAAACTTAACCTCCTTTCTGTTCCACAGCTACCCCAGAAATGACGCCTTCTGACCCTCATTTAACGGGTGAATGGAGTCACCATAAAAAACAAGATGATGTGCAATATTTGGGATGCAATACACGAAAAATTACTTGTCATGCACCTGACTTCGAAATTTCACAGGATAGTTTTCTCTGCAAAATCTTGCGGCCCTAGAAGTGGGGTGATGGGGCCGCACCTATAATGGAAGTAATTGTCCCAAGCTCGTGGCACACGGGATGGGGGACCAGCCCGGGTCTGTGTGAGTCCAGTGTCCCTGCTCCGATGCCCTCAAGTCCCGTCTCCCAGGCGGTCAGCACCTCCCCCTGCAGCCCCCAGGCTGCTCTGTTGTGTCTGAGTCCACGTCCCCAAGTGGGTTATACGTTCAAGTGACGGCAAACCCAAGTCTGCACTCTTGTTGACGTTCCCAATGACAGGCATCAGGTACTGCTGGGCGGGTGGATGGAGGGATGGATGGACAGATGGACGGACGGATGGATGGATGATGGATGGATGGTGGATGGATGATGGATGGATGGATGATGGATGGATGAATGGTGGATGGTGGATGGAGGATGGATGGATGGATGGATGGATGGATGGATGGATGGATGATGCATGGATGGATGATGGATGGATGATGGATGATGGATGGATGGATGGATGGATGGATGGTGGATGGATGATGGATGATGGATGGATGATGGATGGATGATGCATGGATGATGGATGGATGGATGATGGATGGATGAATGGTGGATGGTGGATGGATGATGGATGGATGGATGGTGGATGGATGATGGATGATGGATGGTGGATGGTGGATGGATGGATGATGGATGGATGATGGATGGATGGATGGATGGATGGATGATGGATGGATGGATGATGGATGGATGATGGATGGATGATGGATGGATGGATGGTGGATGGATGATGGATGATGGATGGATGGATGGATGGATGGTGGATGGATGGATGGATGATGGATGGATGGATGGATGGATGATGGATGGATGATGGATGATGAATGGATGGATGGATGGATGGTGGATGGATGATGGATGATGGATGGATGGATGGATGGATGGATGATGGATGGATGATGGATGATGGATGGATGCATGATGGATGATGGATGGTGGATGGTGGATGGATGGATGATGGATGGATGATGGATGGATGGATGGATGGATGATGGATGGATGGATGATGGATGGATGAATGGTGGATGGTGGATGGATGGATATGTATAGTAGCAGAATATGTCACCCCAAAACATATCACTTTGGCTAAGGACGATTTTGAGCTGAGGGCAGCTGAGAAGAAGCCGCACAAGGAACCTGCCCGCACCCCCTATTGTCTTACGAGGAATCGGCTCTATTGTTTCAGCTCGTCAGAAACACCATCACTGAAGGCGCCCTCACACACGTCGCCGCTCACGCAGAACGCAGCGCACGTAACTCCTGTTCACTGAGCAGTAACGCGATGGACCCATTTTGCAGGGAGCTTGTTTAAGAAAGTGAGGCTACGTTGGTTTATAAGTGTCTCAGTTTTAGGCGCACAACACTATAGCCCGACATCTGGGCGGGGGCGCTGAGCGGCAACGTTCCCGTCCGTCACCACACGGTGACCCCGCTGCCCGTCTCTCCCTCCCCCACCCCGTCCCGTCTGCCAACCAGCAACCTGTTCTCCGCACCGGTGAGTTTCTTTTGGCTTCGTTCGTTTGTTCTTTTGATCCCACATATACATGAGATCCTACGGTATTTGCGTCCCTCCATCTGACGTATCTCACTCAGCATAAAGCCCTCTAGGTCCACCTGTGTTGTCGCAAATGGCAAGGTTTTACTCTTTTTCATGGCCGAGTAATATTCCCTTGTGTGTGTGTGTATGTGTATATATATATATATACACATACACACACACAGTATTGGGGTAAACGTATCTTTTTGAAGTCGTGTTTTCATATCCTTCCAAGAAATACCCAGGCGTGGAACTGCTGCGTCATCAGGTCGCTGTACGTTTGAGTTGTTTGAGCTCTTTGCATGTTTTGGGTGTCGGCCCCTTAGGATTTGCAAATACCTCTGCCCCGTTCAGCAGGCTGCCTTTGTGTTCGGCTGGGGGTGTCCTTGGCGGAGCACAAGCTTTTTAGTTGGACGTGGCGTGCCTCGCGTGCGTGTTTGGTTTTGTGTATTTTTCTTCCTTTGGAGGCGGAGCCGTGAAATCCAGTCCACGGCTGATGCCCGGGCGCCTCGCACGTGCGTGTGTGCGTTTCACGGCGTCGGGTCTTACACTCCGGTGTCTCGTTCTCGTGCCGACAAGCTCACCGCACGCCTCGTTGTCACAGTCTGTCTTCTCGCCAGATGCTGTTTTCCGATGTCCTCAGTCGAAAACTGGACCCCCTCCCCCCCCAAGAAAAAGCCAGGAGCCAAGCCATTAACGGGGAAAGCGTTGTCTTCATCTTCCACTATAAGCGTAGCGAGGAGGGCTGGTCGCGCACGAGCCCGAGGTCATATTCTGAAAGCTCTGTCTTGTCCCCCGGGAGGGGACTTGGCCCAGGGAGGCCTGCGGTGCCTTCGTCCCGGGAGACCAAGCAAGGAGCCATGTCAGGCCGATTTTCCTCTCTGCAAAAACAGATGGGGCCCCGGAGACGCGGTGCAGGGTGGCGTGAGTGTGTTTCCTGCCCCCTTAACACATCGTGTGCGTGCATGTGCGTGTGTGCGTGTGTGTGTGTGTGTGTGTGTGTGTGTGTGTGTTACAGATAAATTAAAGCTCCCCGCGATCGGACTATTGGACTCCAAAGATAATGGATGACGCTGACATGGAAATTACATCAGGAACAGGATGTCTCCTCCATAAAGCCTCATTAATTAGGATCTCATAAATTCATAATTTGGGCGGAAATTTATCTTCTTGTTGATGACGCAGGGAAAGACTTTCTCAGTTAATAGTGTAACGACTTCAGGGGAGACGTTGGAACGGCTTAAGAAAGCCAGGCTTTCAATAGCTGTTCAGGAACAATTTTTTTTTTAATGTCTAAAAATATGGGATGCATTATAATTGTCTATCAAATGATCCGATTACCTAGCCCAACGCTATTCATCATAATTCTGGAAGTGGTTCATATTATTTGCATAGAAAGTAAGCGCATTTTTATAATATTGTCACGCCTGTCTGCTCAGTCAGTAGTTCCTGTTTCATGAACCGCGTGAAAATTAGACGACAGCGAATTTTAGCAAAGGGCAGCGAGCTTGTTTACAAAATTCTGTTTTAGGGACCCTGCCCGTCCCCGGTTTGAAGCCGTTTTGCCTCTCGGCCGAGACGTGTGGCAGCCGCTGGATCGGGCCAGAGGCTGCGGGTTCGAGCTGTGGCTTCGCCGACGTCTGTTTTTTCTGATGGGAGCCGACGGTTAATGTCCCCGCAGGGATTTCGTCATGTGTCACATAAAAACGCAGGCGGAAAACAGAACTTCAAAGTCCTCTAATGGAATTCACAATATTGTGACGGCAGCTTTTTTCTTTTTTCTTTTTTTTCGTACCTGGTAAATACAGACGTGTGAGCGTGGGTGTGGGGGCGGGTGGAGATTTGACGGGTTTTCTATGTGGGTGTGAGTCTGTTTCTTTAAAGCAAGGTGACGTGCGGTGCTGTGACGTTGTTATTTTTATAGCGCGGCAGCGGGCGCGTGTTGGCAGCGTCGTGGGGTTCCGTGTCCCTGGTCTGTGTTCCCCAACTTCTTTCTCGTAGGGACAGACCTGGAAGCCCATCAGGTTAAAGGGGGAGCTTCGTGTTTGTGCATCTGGCTGAGTGCCGAGGGCAGCGCCTCCGAAATGTGCGCGGACAGGCGGCCGCCTCTGCATAGCGAGCTGACCCTTTCCCGCACACACGCGCGGCCGTTCGCGTCTTGTCCACTTCAGTCGGCTGATCACAGCCGGGCAGCTGAGCTTCTGGGTGGGGGGCGCTCAGTGCGGCTCCACGTCGGTTCTTGCTGGGACCTGGGCTCAGAGGGCAGCAGCTGTGCTCTTCGTAACCGTCCAGCTGGTAAACCAACCACCGATAAATAAACAGCATCTTTATTCAAGAAAACCCCGGGGCCCTGGGCCTGCTGGTGCGTCCTGCCTGCACCTCCCCAGGCGCTGAGGGGTTCTTAGCTGCGTGCTTGGCAGGAAGGAGGACACACGGGCCACTGCCTTTTGGGGCACGGGTGACAGAGCTGCGTTCGGGAACCTGTGTCATCTTTTCCACTCGCCTGCAACCTGCAGACGGGATCGTGTCTGGACATAGAGTCTGTGCAGATGGGACCAAGTGACGGGTCTGAGAGGAGGACGTCCTGGGTCAGTGTCCTTATCAGGGACAGAAGAGGAGGGACACAGACACAGAGGGGACGCCACGTGGAGACGGAGGCAGAGATGGGAGGGAGGCGGCCACCCGCCCAGGGACGCCCGGAGCCCCCAGGAGCTGGACGGGGCAGGAGGGACCGTCCCCTGGGGCCTCCGGAGGGCGCGTGGCCCTGGGACAGCGTGGTGGCAGCCTCCTGGCCTCCAGGACGGGGGAAGGTGGATCCCTGTGGGTTTAAGCCACCATGTTTGTGGTCCCTTGTCAGAGCCGCCCCAGGAGTCCGTGCAGCCAGGACTGGAACAAGGCGGCAAGCTCTGCTCTGAGGCTGTCACTGCCCGCAGGCCGCTGAGTCTGGGGGCTCCCCGAGAGGCACCCTCATCCCGGGGAGGGACTCAGATCCCTGGTGGTGGGAGCCCCTCCAGTCCCTGTCCGCCCGGCAGGGTTGAAGACAGAGTCTGCATGAAGCCGCCACTTGTAAACCCTTCTGTAAAGTGGGTACGGGGGCGCAGGGGGCGGCACAGCTCCCTGGAGGTGCTGTGGGGGTTCCACGTGAGGAGCAACTTGGGGGCGGACAGCGGTCACCTTTGGCCGGAGCAAGGAGAGGTGTGTGAACCCGTTGGGGCTGCCACGAGAAATGCTTAAACAACACACATTTATTCCCTCCCGGTCCTGGAGGCTGGAGTCCGAGATCCAGTGTCCCAGGGCTGGTCCCCCCCGAGGCCTCTCTCCTGGGCGTGCAGACGGCCGTCTGCTCCCCGTGTCCTCACATGGCCGTCCCTCTGTGTGTGCCTGTGTCCCCCTGAAACGGAAGCCTCTGTCGGTAAGAACCGCTCACAGGAGCCGTTTACCAGCAGCCCAGGCGCCTGCGAGGAAAAACGCCTGCTCAGGTCCAAACAGCTTGTCACAGGCTGTTGGACGTGGGAGCGGGGACCACGCCGTGCAAAGGGTGTTTGCACCGGGGAACAGCACTGGCTCCGTGGGACCCGGGACAGGATTTGAACCCACGCAGGACGGAGAGAAGGAGGCGACCCCCATGCGATTAAACGCGGTGGTGCCCCCCCACACCCCCACCCCCGGCGGGGCAGGGCACGGGTGAGGCGAAGCTTAAGCCAATATTAGCAAGGAAAATAAAAGGGGGCACCGCAAGGCCCAGGGGTGCAGTGCCGCGGCCCACGGGTGTTTAGCTACCAAGCGGGGAGAGGCTAATTGCGTGAACGCGGCTAATTATGTGTGCAGAGCCTCTCGCCGGCACACACACACACACACACACACACACACACACACCCCGTAACTAATAAGAAATCAATTAGTTAATGAAGTGGCCATTACATGCACCGCGCGTCGTAGCCGGGGTGGCTCTAATGTCTCCCCGGCCCCCGTTTATGATCCTGCCTAATTGCCAGGACCATATGGGGCACCCAGATTTCAGCGCGTCTGATGAAACACCGTTATATGATAGCTGGCATTCTTGGAAGAGCTCAGCAGAGCCCGCTTCCCAATTATTTTTAATTGCCAGACACTCTCACACGCGCGGGCCCCGCCGCCAGCGCCTGAGAGCCCCGCGCTGTCACGTCTGCACACACACAGCTTGTGTGTGTGTGTGTGTGTGTTTCCTCGCTCGCAGCCCGGGAACGGCAGCGGCGGGGGCCCATGGGCGGGGCGGGGGCAGGCACGACCCCGAAGCTCTCGAACACGGTGCCCGGCGGGAACCGCTTCCCTCAGGCCTCTGGTGGCGTCCACGGAGCCCACCGTCCCCCCGTCCTGCGTCCCCAGCACCAGCGCCGAGGTGGCCCGTGGGACGCAGCTGGCACCGTGGGTGCTGCACAGCCGAGACGGGGAGGGCACTGCAGAAATGCCCCCCCCCACACACATACACACATGTGCCCGTGGCCACCCCACCGCGCCAGGGTCCAGGCCACGTGCACCCGTCGCGTTATGAAGTGGCTTAGGAGAGCAGACGTCTGCAAGTGACACGTTGTCACTTCTGCAAACTGAGCGCGTGACCCTGCCTCCTGTCCTCGTCCTGGCAACTGGCAGCACATGAGACGCCGAGCGCCTGGGCCGCCCTGAGTGTGACACGCACGCAGGGCTGTGTTGCGTCTCCATCAGGGAGCTCAGGTCTCCGAGGGGACCGTCTCACGTCGCCTCCCGATACACCCCGGTGGCTGAGCGAGAGAGCGTCCTGCCCGCCTCTGCCGCCCGGCGGCCCGTGTGCCACCACACGGTGACACTTGGGACGGCTCCTTAAAAAAAAAAAGCAAACGTAGATAATGTATTCTGTTGCTTTTACGTTGGCATGACTTGCAAATTAAATTAGTTAATCCGGCACCCCCCACCTCAGGAAATCTGCCGCCAGCAGCTGCCAGGGGTGCCGGCGTCAGGAGGAGGGAGATGCGATGTGACGTGTGGTTCATGAAATAAACAAACCCGGCCCGGATAACAGCATTAGGTAGAAAGGCCCATCAATTCTCGTCCATTTAGCTCCCGTAAGGAGAAGTGACACTTGTCCCTTAGCCTCATAAAAGGACGGCACGGGAGAACAAAAGTGCAGAGCGCGGCGTTGGCGCCACCGGGCGCCGCCGTGGAAATCGGGGAGCGCTGATGTGTATTCATGAGGAAGTTTGGGCCCAAGGCAACTGCAAGTCAATATGGCGACTGACAAGGCGACCGGGGGGGCGGCGCGCGGGCCCGGGCTTCTCACTTTGGGGTTTCTCCCTGCTGCCCAGGAGGAGACGTGAGGGGACCCGCCCCCCAAGGACGCCTGGATGTTTTCCACGCAGTGCACTGCTTTGCACGGGTTTGGGGGCTGGCTGGGAAAGCGGGGACGTGCTGAGCCATCCGCAATCAGCTGGCTCATGTCCTCCTTTGCAGGTGACGTGAGAGCCTGGTGGTGGCTCCTGACTTTCTCTGCGGTTCTCGACCCAAAGCAGAAAGACACAAACTCGGGTCCTCGTGGGGTTCAGCCCCCGGGCACAAAGGCCACCTGGCAAGCGTGCGGTGACAGGGACATGGAGACAATCTGCACACGGGGCCTCCTCTCGGCTGCGAGACTCCACAGGGGACGTGCAGGACTGTCCCCGGCGGCATACATGGCGGCGACGGCTGCGTGGCTTCACTGGGCGATGCGACTCTTTCTTTCGTGCCAAGAGCCCGTGTGCTCAGCCTGCCCGAGCCGGCACCCGGCACCAACGACGCGGCCTCCTCCACAGGGACCAAGCCCGGAATTACGGCAGGTCCGGGACTCCCCGAGCGAGGGTCTCCTCGGTGCTGAAATGCGTTTCACACACGCATCTTGCTTTGTCATGCGAATGGCTCGGGCGTAAACGTGCCAGCTGTCTCGCGTGGACACGGAAGACTTTATATGCTCTCCTGTGTTTTATGTGTTTTCAGTGCACCGTCTTTCGGCCTCTCAAGGCTGTGAACCCCAGGTGTGGACAGAGGCGAGGAGGTTTGCTCAACGGGCTGATGTGACAGTGGGGTCACCCAGGGCTCTGGGGGCAACAGGGGCTGACTCTGCTGGGCACCCCGTCTTCCCCTTTACTTCCGTCCTGTCAGTGCTGCTGAGGCGGCCGCGTCCTCTCAGCCACAGAGCAGGACGGGAGGGGGGACGGGTGGATGGGGGATGGATGGATGGATGGATGGATGGATGGATGATGGATGGATGGATGGATGGATGGATGGATGGATGGATGATGGATGATGGATGGATGATGGATGGATGGATGATGGATGGATGGATGGATGGATGATGGATGGATAGATGATGGATGGATGGATGGATGGATGATGGATGGATGATGAATGGATGGATGATGGATGATGGATGGATGATGGATGGATGGATGGATGGATGGATAGATGATGGATGGATGGATGATGGATGATGGATGGATGATGGATGGATGGATGGATGGATGGATAGATGATGGATGGATGGATGGATGGATGGATGGATGATGGATGGATGATGAATGGATGGATGATGGATGATGGATGGATGGTGGATGGATGGATAGATGATGGATGGATGGATGGATAGACGGATGGATGGATGGATGATGGTGGATGGTGGATGGATGGATGGTGGATGGATGATGGATGGATGGATGGATAGATGATGGATGGATGGTGGATGGATGGATAGATGATGGATGGATGGATGGATGGATGGATGATGGATGGATGGTGGATGGATGGATAGATGGATGGATGATGGATGGTGGATGGATGGATGATGGATGGAAGCATGATGGATGGATGGATGGAGGATGGATAAGTAGATGGGTAGATGCTGCAGGGATGGATAGACAGGTAAGGATCTGCGTGTTCAGATGCTAAGCCTACTTGGTTTTATAAAGGCTGGCTTCCTCCGCAAATGTCGCTATCACCACCCCGAAAGCCCATGTGGCCTTCTCTGTGGAGAAATAGGGCAATCTATTTTTAAATGATACAAAGGTTAAGTGTGTGTTTTCTCATGCAGGGAATTTTTAAAGAGGAGGGAAAACTCTCCTTTCCTTATTTGTCGTTATAAGTAGGGTAAGTATTTTCTCTTAAGAAGCTTCTATTTTCTTTGCCTGAGGAAACAAACAGGGTGGGTTGAAATGTGTGCAGGAAGCTAATCAGCTGGCGCAGCTGGAGAAAGCTCTGTGTCAGCGGAAGATAAACTTGGACACGAGTAAAAGTGGGAGCGTTCGCTCGGTGACCCAGGCTGGCTGTGGCCGTGGAGGGACATGCGCGCATGAGAGTGAAAAAGCGACATTGGGCTGGTCAGTGCCACCTCGGGTTCATGTCGCGCATTCGCGCTGCTCACCTGGCTGTAGGGCTAGGTGAACGCGCACTTTCCTGGGGGCGGGAAACAGCCTCCCAGGAACCCAGCTGAGTGGAATCACGTAAATCCCAGCGTCAGCCCCCAAAACCCGGACAAGGAAAGGACGCCAGCATCCACCCCAGCACTGTCTAGGTTTTGACATTTGGACTCAAATTTAAGACTCGACGCTATTAGTCATTGAGGCCGTTAAAGCCACGAAAGACCACGTCACCATCACAAAGGCGGCCGTCGTTTTTGAAAAGAGGTGTCGTCACGTGTTTGCGAGGACGTGGGGAGACAGGGGCCTTGTCGACGGTCGGGAACGTCGCACAGTGTGGCCACTTTGGAAGGCGTGCTGGCAGTGCCTTAAAAAGCTCAACGTCCTGTTACCGTCTAACCGCGCAATTCCGTTCCACCCCCAAAGGACGTGATTCTCCGAGGGGACTGCACACATACACCCCCCACACGGCGGGGTGCGGCTTTTCCTAGAAGCCTTGTGTGTGGTGGCCCCGAAGCGGGGAGGACCCAAATGTCTGGGGACAGGTGAGAGGACAGAGGAGACGGGGACCCGTGCCTCCACACGGCGGAATATTATGCAGCCATGAAAAGGAGGCAGGCGCCTCAACAATATTATTCTCAGAAAGAAGCCCGACGCAAGAGGCCATAGAGGGTGTGATTCTATCTGCACGAATTGGCCACACAAGAGAAATCTATACAAAGTACCTCAGCGGTTGCCCAGGGCTGGGAGGGGGACGGAGGGGAGCAGAGAAAGTCAGCGAAATGATGGCAAAACGATGGGCCGTTTCTTGTCGGGGGCTGACGGGAATGATCCGGAATTAGGTTGTGGGGATGGCTGCACAAGTTTGCAAATTTACATCCCACGGTACCTTCGAAAGGGGCGAGTTTCACGGGATGTACATACACTGTACCCTCCTAAATGTGTCTTAAAAATCAACGTGTAAATTTTTGGTGTTTTGTTTGTTTGTTTGTTTGCTTCTTTTTTTGATTTCTCTGTGTCTCTTTCACAATTTGGGGGTACATTCCTTTTCGTCTGTGGTGACCCAGCAGTGTCCCCGTCACAGAGTCGAAACGGCTTTATTTTTCCGTAGAGATTCCAGGAGACCTGGAAGTGTCTCCTGGATGGAGACAAAGGCTGGACCCCCAGGGAGACTGGCAAAGTGGCCCTGGGATCCTCCAAACAGTGTCACCTTCCCCGACTTGCCACTGCCTTTTTTTACTCAAGTGCCCTTTTGTAGAGAGAGTCCCGTGAACGTACACACAGAACTATCTTTTCCCGCTCTGGTCTGGGACAAACATTTGATCGTTGTTCCAAAGATAAAGACACAGGTCATTTTTGTCCCGATTTGCCCAAATTCAAGACCCTCAGAGGCTGCGGCCAGTTGTGGGAGGAACTGCGTGAACGTGAGTACATTCACGTCGCTGTGCAGCCATCACCGCCGTCCTCTCCAAAGGTTTTCATCGTCCCAAACTGACACTCGGTCCCCAGGAAACACTAAGCCCCCCGCCCCCAACCCCGGCACCTCCATCCTGCTTCCTGTCGCTGTGAACGTGACTCCGCTGGGGACCTCCTGCCCCTGAAACCACGCAGCGTTTGGTCTTCTGTGGCTGACTGATGTCCCGCACCATCACGTCCACCCAGGGTGTTGCAGGTGTCCGAGGTCCCCTGCTTTTCACGGCTGCATACTATTCCACGGTATGACGGGGTCATGTTTTGCGTATCTGTCCATCCACCCACGGACACTTGGGTCGCTTCCAGCATTTGACGACGGTGAATAATGCTAAATAGCTTCGTTTGCAGTGAGATGTTGTAATCCCCGACCCCCATGTGGATGCTGTTAGGAGCTGGAAGGATGATACTGGATGATATTGGAAGGTGATCAGGTCATCGGGGCAGTCATAATGCCTCTTAGGTTCAGTGCCGGAGGCCTGCAAATTAAACTAGCGAAAGATAGATTAATGGGATTTGTGCCTTAGAAGAGGAGCCCGAGAGAGCTCCTTCACCCCTCCCACCATGAGAGGACGCGGCAAAAACCTCCTGAAGATACAGTGAGTAGACGGCCACCAAATCTGCACCTTGATGTCAGACTTCCAGCCTCCAGGAGCATGGGGGACACACGTTACTGATAAGTCACCCAGTCTGTGGGATTGTGTTATAGGCCCCGAACGGACTAAGGCAAAGACATTCGTATGAGGCATGACGTGCAAAGGGCTGAGGCCTTGCAGAAGCCACGGCAATGCCAATGCCCGCTGGGGTAAGGCTGTCTCCCCTTCACAGCCACAAAAAACGCCAAGTTACTTTCCTCTAGATGCACAGGCCCCTGGTAAGACCGGCCGGTGCCAACACGCACGAGCAAGTGGCCCAAGTGTCCAGTTCCTCCATCTCGCTCGCTCTGCACAGTCAGGTTCCCAGAGGTGGTGTCCACAGCCCAGGCACGTGCCCGGCCACGCGGTCGGTCCTGGAGGGGTGAGCCTGTCCTGGGCATGGGATGCAGACAAGCCGGGCGGTGCCACCGCTCAGGGCCCCGCCTCCTGGGGGTGCAGCCCCCTTTCGTGGAAGATGAAGACCCCGTTTGCTTCCGCCCCTGACTGCTTCATCCCTAACGGGACTTTCTGACAGCAGGTGCCAGGTGTGATTAGGGGGTCCTGCGGGGCTCCCCCACCCTCCCCGTCATGGCACCGACGGCTTCCCAGGCAGCCCAGCCCTCCCAGGCCCAGTCCCCGCTCCCAGCCGGTGACAGTGACGCTGCGTAAGGAAAAGAAGCTGCCTGTGACTGTCGGTGACAAAAGCGAAGGTGACACATTTCCATAACGGGCGACGCATCTCGCTTTTCAGCCTCTCAGCAGCAGGCAGCGGTGACACCCCCCAACCCCGCCACCACCCTTCTCGGCCCAGCGCACGTTTCATTCCCCGTGAACCGGCGGGTGGCGGGTGACAAGACAGGCTGGCGAGCTCAGCTCAGGGGAGCAGCGGGCTGCCTGCCAAGTCAGGGCACCCCGGCCAGCACCCCACGCGACCAGCAGCACTCCCTCCTGCACCCCAGTTACGCTGCAGCTTCCCCTCGTCCCCTCAGGCCACTCGATACCCGTGTCCAGCAGGAATCCGTCCCCACGCGGGCGGGCGGCCTGGCACCCTGCACACCGGCTGAGCCTGAGAAAAGCCACTTTCCGTAGGAAAGGGACATGCGGACGGGACCTGCCCACGACCCCTTGTAGAATAAACGCCACCGCGGGTGCTGGTTTCGGAACAGGTCCCCGTGAGGCGGGCGCCCGTGTGACAGCCTCCAGGGTCCCGGCTGACAGACACGCCAGCGCGTGTCGGGCTGGGGACACGAGCGTGGAACGCCAGGCCTAGCCTGGCCCTCGCAGGGCTGGAGGCCTACCAGGCGTCACCCCAGCCCGCGCCCGGCCAGACGTGTCACTGCCGATGGGCGACCGTGCTCGCGTCAGCCACGGCGTCTTCGGAGCAGGGGACACCCCAGCGCGTGCTCCGGCCTGTGCCCGGCTGTGGGCTGCTGCGTGTCTGCACATTGCGATTTCCTTGCACCAAAACGCAGGGGGCTGCCTGCCACCAGCCGCCAGCAGGGCTTGTCCTGGGCGGGGAGGTCACGGAGGCACGTTGCTTTCCCCGTGCCACGCGCCTCCGGTCTCCTTTCTGAAAATGACGCGCCGTGCTGCGTGTATACCAATGACTTCCAAAACTGTCTGTTTCCCCCAATATCTGGCCAGCGATGACACACTGCCACCGCGTGGCACTGGGCTGTGGCCCGAGGGCCTGACGGGGACGGAGCGGACGCCACATCGGCTCAAGTTCCACGGGGAAGAGACCCCCCACGGACGGTCTCTGAAGGTTTAGGCGTGTGGGACCACGTGATGGCGGAAGTGGGGTGATTTCGCTGTGACACGAGGGTGACACCACCTGCATTCCTGTCCCCACCCCATCTCCCCACCCCACAGCTGCGGGTCCCCCTGGGGGGCTCAGCCACTCCAGGCATCACCCCGCCTGGTTTCTGTCACCAGGAAGTGAGGGTGAAGCTGCCAGGAGGTGAGGGGGAAGCCACCAGGAAGTGAGGGGGAAGCCAGCAGGAAGTGAGGAGGAAGCCACCAGGAAGTGAGGGGAAGCCACCAGGAAGTGAGGGGAAGCCAGCAGGAAGTGAGGGGGAGCCAGCAGGAAGTGAGGGGGAAGCCAGCAGGAAGTGAGGGGGAAGCCACCAGGAAGTGAGGGGAGAGCCACCAGGAGGTGAGGGGGAGCCCTAAGCCAGTGTGTTGAGCCAAGACCCGTGCACGGCCCATTCCCCCGTCCCCATCGCCGAGTCCCCCCTCGACCGGGACAAGCCCAGCCGTCCACCGGCTTCCTCGTTCCCGTCACCTCTAATTCTCAACATAGGTGTCCAGGTACCAGCTCCCTGCCTGAGGGTCCATCTCCCCAAGTCCCCCAGACACTGGAGGTTCTCCATGAATTCTCGTGTGCAAAGCAGGGCTCATCCTGCACCCCACAATGCCCCCGTCTCCTGCCCCCAGGACCCCCCAGCGCCTGTGACCGCCACTCACATCTGCTAAACATGACTGCCCTGGGGAGGCTGTGACAGTGACCACAAACCGGGGTCCTTAAAACCACAGGGACCCATCCTTCCCCGTCCTGGAGGCCAGGAGGCTGCCGCCAAGATGTCCCAGGGCCACGCTCCCTCCGGAGGCCCCAGGGGACGGTCCCCCCTGCCCTGTCCAACTCCTGGGGGCTCCAGGCGTCCCCGGGCGGGTGGCTGCCTCCCCCCGTCTCTGCCTCCGTCTCCACGTGGCGTCCCCTCTGTGTCTGTGTCCCTCCTCTTCTGTCCCCGATAAGGACACTGTCATTGGGCTCAGGGCCCCCCTGATCCAGGACGCCCTCCTCTCAGATCCTCGCTCAGTCCCATCTGCACAGACCCCATTTGCAAGTTGCGTGCGATCAGCCTGTAAATGGACATCAGGCCCCAAAGTGTCCCGAACACTGATCAGGTGACGATGGCACCCTTGACACTTGGTGGCAGAGGTGTCCGTCCTGCCACGCACCTCCCCTGGAAACTGTGTCCAGGTACCTAGTTCTGCAAACATGTGTTCACCTGCTGAGGGCTGTAACGCGTGTGTGACGAGTGTTTTTGGAGCACGTTTGGCCCAGTGTGGGGCATTTGTAACCCGAGACAGCCTTGCCGGCAGCTGCCCACAGTGTCCCCACGGGTTCACCTCGTCGCCGGGCAATCCACAGAGACGACCCCCGTTAGTTGCTGCATCTGTACAAACCCATTCTTGACAATTGCAGAGACGCCCACATGGGGGGCGGCAGGGAAAGCGGCACAGACCTCAGCGGCTGGGCCTCAGCACGAGGGACCCCAGAAAGTCTGGGACCCCCACCCCCGTGCCTGGGACCCACGGCACAATTCCTTCTTAAGGATGTTTACCCTACGCTCTGAGGTCCTCAGTCCTTGTCACCATCAGAGGACAGAGCCGTCAGCAGCAGCGATGGGACACTTCCCCTCCAGGTGGGAGGGTGCCTGCAAGGTTAACTCCGCAGGACAGAAGGGGCGCCAGTGGCACGTGGGGGACGCGGGCAGCCCTAAACGCTCCGTGTCATCTAAACTTTAACGTCGCCCTCTCTGAAACCGTAAACACGCTGGCAATGTTTTCACGGTGACAAAGCCCCACGAGACAGACTGGAGGTCACCAGCACGTTATTCAAGGGGCTGCACGTCTGGGTTTGAACGATGCCTTTATAGTTGCTGAAACCGTGGGCCCCTGAACGGCCCAGGCCAGGACGCGGCACGTCGTGAGCCGGTGTCTGCCTCCATCCCCACGGCGACCCTCAAATGTCCCCGAGTCCCGTCGCCGAGTGTCCGTTCCATGGAAAGAGCCGTGCCCATCGGAAGCTGCACATGTTTCTACGGAACCAGAGGAAACTCAAATTACCTTCACTCGCCTCCTCGCCCAAGGTTTTCCATTTTCGCGTGTCCTTCACTTAAAACAATCACCTATTTTATTTCATTGCTGCAGCTATCTTCTTTTGTCTAACCTTAGCCTGCAGACCTGGCCCAGACTGAACTGTTTTCTTTTATGAACCTATCATCCCAACTAAAGGAAGCTACCAGAGAATTCTGTATCACGTTTCAGAAAACGACGTGAGGGGGAAAAGAAACATCTCTCGTTGCTCGGAACTGTGACCCCTCTGCTGACAGAATGTTGCGGGCTTTCGCTCCCTCTTTGATGTATTTTTAAATTACATTCAAGCCAGCCAAAGAATGCAGAGACACAGAGAGATTTAATGGCCGTCCCTCCCTGGCCCAGACGCCAACCCCGTCTCCTCAGGGCGGAGAGTTTTCTTCCTCGGCCTCGGTGCCCATTCCCACAGGCGGCAGCACAAATGCGCCAAGGTCCCTACAGCGACATAGACGGAGCTTTCTTTTTTTCACAATCCCAGTCCGTGTTCCCTCTGTGGTTTTAGTTTCGCTACGACCGATTGTATCCATAAAGGCTCGGGGATGCTGACGGCTAACGCGGTGACAACGCCCGACTCCATGAGCTGGGCCTGTTTGGCAACTTGCAACCATTGACTTCCTCCCGCCTGACTCGGGACTCGATTTTCATGCAGGGTCTCCGGCTTTCCCGTTCCTGGGATCCACGCTCACGTAGCTTGGTTGCTGTTTCCCCTCTCGCAGATTTTAAACCCGGAGCCAACGTGGCTGCGTGTGTGGGGCTTTGCACTGCGGCTCTCTGTTGTTCAAGCCAACGGTTGAAAAAAAATTTTTTTAAACTCGTTGGAGGCGTTGGGCCCTCCCTTCACCCCATCTTCCCCTCCCAGCCTGCCAGCAGCAGAGCCTGAATTGCAAGCACTTGGATGCGGACCCAGATGGGGGGACCATCCTAGTCACCCCCCCACCCAGGCCCAGTGGGCAGACCCGCCCCTGCAGCCCGCCGTGGAGGGGGGGACAGCGTCCGGCTGGTGGAATGGAACCGTTGGGCTGAATTCAAAGGTCTCGGGCTGGAAGGAATGCGCCAGCTCAGAACTGGGGCAGGAACGCGGCCCGCGGTCGGCGAGGACAGCGCGGACGCCCAGTGGCCGCGAGACCCGGGCTCCCCGAGCCTGGCCTGCAAAACACACAGCGCAGAACTATGCGTCCCGGGGGGCCCCGGCCTTTCCGGTGGGTTCCCAGCCCAGACAGGAGGGCGCTGAGGCCGGAGGGGGGCCGGACTCCCTCCCGCCGAGGGACGTGGACACGGCCGGCTGCCCTGCGGCCGGGAGCTGGCCGTTCCGCCCTGTGAGCTGCACCCCGCCGCCTCCATCCGTGGGGGGGTCCTGTTCCGCGTTCGCCGCTCCCACTCGCTCCGTGCACAAAACCGTTAGGCGAGGGGCGCGGGGGAACGCCACAAATCAGCAGGGTAATTGGTGCCACCCGGCGGCGCCGGGGGCCTCCCCCCCATTCATTTTCTTGGCACAAAGTGTATTCGTTTTAAGGAATTCATTTAGTTTTAATTTGCTGGGAGCTAAATTAAAGAAAAGCCAGAAAAGGAAGCCGAAACAGGCAAGCTGACGGTGAGGGGTACGGGCCTCGGGACAAACCCTCAACTTTCCCCGGGACCCACGCATCATAAATTTGGAGCCGGCCCTCCAGCGAAGAGAGGGGGGCGCCTGGGTTGCCGGCCTCCCACCCACAGACCCAGGGCCCGTCCCCCACCGCCGGCGTGGCTGCGTCACGGGGAGATTTATAACAGCCGCACGTGGAGGTGGGTCTTGTTACCGACACTTGCTTCTTGGGGCCGTGCACGATGAAACGCAGTTATTATAATTGCCCTGAACCCTTGCAAAGAAACAAGCTCGCGTTATGTGCCACCCACGGCTTGCTGTCAATGGCTTCGCTTGTCTGCAAGCTCACCTGCAGTTGGGAGCAACGGAGGTTTCCCGGGCTTGGACGCGGCCCCGGGCCGTCCACCACGTTCAGGGAGCCCCCAGCACCCCTGCTGGGGTGTGGCACGGCTCTGAGAGCCCAGACAATGTCTCGCCTGACCGCCCACGTCAGAAACCCCCAAATGCCAGCTGCTGGCGCGGGAGGAAAAGTCAGGTGTAGAAAGTCGGACCCAAGCCTCTGAAGAATGCTGCTGGGTTTTTGCCAACAGATGGGGAAGCAGCTAGGAGTCATGCCTGCGCTCAGTTTCAGGCTGGGGGCTCCGAATCCGGGGACACGGAGCAGGGGTGTGCAGCCTCCCGTATTTACTTGTCGTGGAGGGTGCGTCCGAGGAGGCCCGACCAGCGACAGGCACGCCGGCACCCCCACAGCAATGCACACTGAGACGGTGTTGGTGGCGCCCCAACCCAAGGGCAGGGGTGCAGCTCCCCGAGACCCCTCTCTGCAGGGCCTTTCCCTCCGGCCCTGGCCCAGGCCAGGCACGCTCACGTGCACGAGTGGACGTGGGATATTTCCAGGACCCTAGACCGTGAGGGAAGGTGACCCGGGCTGGAGAGTCTCACCACCTCCCTCGGTTCCTCCAGCCTCATGAGATCTGGAAACTGCCTGTTACCCCAAAGCTCCAGTGAGACCCTGCTCCCCTTGGGGTGCCCCCGACTCCCAGAACAATGCAAAGCTGTCACCTTCACGTCCCCCGCCAGGAAACACCTTCCCAGAGTGGCTCCCCGCTCCGGATGGACGTAACAGTTTACCCCAAAACTGCCATGAGAGCAATTTTGGGAACCTTAGGTGTTTGCAAAGCAGTTGGAGCAGTTTTGTTTTTTTTTTAAATCAAAGCAATCGTCATCTTTTACGTGTTCCACTGTGCGCAAATACGTAGGAATAAAAACGCCGAAATCCACTCAGCCTTGCGAGGGCTCTTCAGAAGCGTATCAGGTTTGACTGCCTCCCGCGTTGCTGCCGAGAAGCCCCGAGGACACTTCTCCTGGGCAGGTGACCGCAGAACTGGAAATCCAAACCCTCCACCGACCCGCCAGCTTACGGGGTTCCTATGTGTCGGTCATTTGAGGCCGGCCCCTGAGGATACACAGGTGGAGCGTGAGCGTGCCGGGCGGGGATCGCGCCATGGGAAACTTCCAAGCCTCTCCCACGGTTCCAGGGGGGCATTTCTCCCCGGGCGGCGCGTTCGTGTGTCTCATCTTGTCCAGCTGCCTATGGGGGTGAGTGGGGCGTCCATCGCTTCTCCTGAGGTCCATTTTCCTAGTGTCTGGGGACCCCGTCAGGCGCACAGCCCGTGCCTTCGTGTTACCCCCGTCCTCCTGACGGTGAGTCCTTCTGCCAAGCTTCACGTCTGCTCGGCCTGTTCTGCACCTCAAGGCACCTGGAGGACCCCCTGCTCCGGCATCTCTGCATCGGGGGAGCCGGTCCCGTGGCTCCGTAATCGACCCCCCTTGCTGAATCGAGGTCATTTATTCTTCTGCAGACTCGGTCCAGTTCGTCCGCACCTGGCTGTCCTCCTGGCAGAACCCTACAGCACGAGGACACCCCACATGCCCCCGTCAACCAGCACGCTGCATCTGCCTTCGAGCTAACGACACAGAGGTAACGGGGGGTCTTCCAGGCCAGAGCTGTGTTTTAAGGGCACCGATGGCTCCTTTTAGGCCTGAGCTTGCTGCTCTGCACACAGTAGGTCCAGGGCACCCACGCCTCCCCTCCCGTCGGGTCATTGTCCTTGTCCCTGAGACACACACAGTCTTCAGACACATTTGCTCTCGGGCCGTTCGGGGACACGTCGGTACGTTCACATCTGACAGACTTGTCTCTGAAGTTTTATGAGCCACAGAAACACAGTTTCTGGCTCGTGTAAGTGTTGCTAGTTTAAAATATATTTTCCCACTATGAGCCAGAGCTTCTTAGACAAATGGGTGATTTCAGGGCTGAGACGAGGGTGATTTCGGGTGCAGCTGAGCCTGGAGACCGCGGAGCAAGGGACCCGAGACAAACAGGCCATGTCAACGGCCGAGGACCCGGCTGGACGGGGACCCCACGGCCAGCTGGGGACACGCGAGTAGCCAACACAGAAGGAACCACGTCACTCCTTATAACACACTGAAACGGTTAAAAACTAACCCTTGGATCCGGCACGACCCTCAAAAAAAGGGAGCAGGAAAAAATATGTCACCCCTGGTGACTGATTATCCCGCCTCCTGACTCGGAGAATTAAAGGGAAAGCGTGACACGTGTGTATTCCCCCTTCTTAGAACTGAATTTGTCCCCAGTCGATTTGGGGGGTGGAGAGGACTGGTCCTCAGAGAAGAGCACCAGTTGATACAAGTAAAAGAAATAGAATTGCAAACCACCATTTTCCAATCACCAGTGAAACACGGCTTCCGGCGACCACCGTCAGGGGACCCCTCAACCAACTTGTGTTGGGGACAAGCAGTCTTCGCAGCCAGTGTCACCGTCAGGTCCCGTGCTGGTTGAAAATGGGAAAAACACCCCTTTTTGACAGGGAGAACCAGCCATCATCACCCAGCACTCACGGACCCACAGCCTGACGACCAACTGTGGGACCATCCAATGGGCCACCCACGGCATCTCCTGGACGGAAATGTCTCCCTAAAATCTCATCGTGTCCGCACCCCACGCTTCCTTTCCCAGGAAATGCTTTCCAGGGTGCAGGTCAAACACTCATGCAACAAAACGGTCGGCCAAATCCAGGATTCGGACCTTCGGCAAGCCAGCCGGCCCAGACCCCTCAGGACATCAGCGCAACCAGGACGAGAAAAGTGAGCAAACCCCCGAGATCTGAGTGGCAAGGTGCTGTGGGGGGAAAGTGGCATTTGTACAACTCACGGAGACCTCCGTGTGAAAAGACATCTTTATTTTTAGTGCATGTATTACTTTTATAGAAATAGCGCATTGTGTATACAGCAAGCCCTCACCCAACAGGAGGTCAAAAGGTTCTGTGCGTTTCAGCGAAACGTCGTTGGACAAAGCCACTCACGGGAGGTAGGTTCTTACGGCGTCTCCTCCACGCGCTCATGAAACAACGTCATTCGAGGGCCGGCTGTCACGTCAATGCATGCGCTTACTGTGTATGTGTTTAACTCCTTTACAAGCTACATGAATCATACATAGACACACATGTATGCGAGACTCGCACGCACCCACGTATCCGCTGTGGCAGACTGTTCATCAGTGAAACTCGGAGATGCGGTCACAGGTGCCCGTCTGAGTGTTTGCACACACCTGAGGTGCGCGCACGCGTGGCCGTTCCGGTGTTTTTCCACAATAAAAAATTTAAAGGGCAAAAGAACCACAGACAAGCGTGGTGTTCGCCGAGGCCGACGTGGAAACAGGAGCGGCCCTTGCACACTCATCAAGGGCCAGAGAGAGGAAACCAGAATGGGGCAGAGAACAGGTGGGGTGCACTGGGGTCCCACCTGCGTGAGCCCCACCTGGGTGCCCGGGACCACTTGTCAGAGGACCCTGCCTCGAATCCAACCCGTGTCATTCCCAGCCCAGTTCATGTCAAAACTATTTTTTTTCCCTTAATTTAATTTAATTTTCATTTCTGCCCTCAGAGCAGCTGGCAACAGCTGGTCCCATTGAGTGTGCAAACCCTCAGGACTGTTATTAAATTTCCCCTCAGCTGGTGCTTGGGGATTTCTCAGGAGGCCGCATGCAAATCACGCCGATTGGTATGCAAACGCGTGCCCGGCCCCTCCAGGCCGCACACACCTGGACAGGCCCGGGGCGGAGGCCCCGCGTCCCTGCCCTGGTCTCTGCAGAGCGAGCCCCCAAGTCCCCGGTGGGGAGGGCGGCGCTAATCATCCCATTTGAGGAGGGGGCAGTGGAAAAGCGGCACACCCCCGGCACGAGGCTGCCGGAGACACATGCTGCTTTTAAAAAAATGCAAATCAAAACACGGCGACAGAGCGCCGGTGACAGAGGCAGGCTCTTACTAGAAACGTCCTCAGAGAGAGGACCCGGGGAACTTAGCCCCCCAACGTGGCAGCGGGCTCAGGAGAGAGAGCCGCCGTCCCCCGCTCCCCAAGTCCAACGGGACCCACCAACAGCAAGCAAGGCCACGAGGAGAACCAGCCACGTTCAGAGGGGACGGCTGCGGAGGGCAGACGGCCGCAGAACTGGACGTGCATCTGTGCAAACTGCAACGCGGCGTGGACGCCCGAAAAGCAGCCAAGGGCCTTTCTCCGTCCTGCCTTGTCTCGCGTGTTTGTTGTCACAGACACTGGCCGTGGGGGGTGGGGGGGTAAGAGGGTGAATAACAAGATGCAAACGCAGACACTGGCGTCGAAAGGGTCCGCAGACATGGGGTCACCTGACCCCCGGGGAAGGCGCCGAACCAACGTCTCCTCAGAGGACGCCCCAGAAAAGCCAGTGACAGGTGCTGGCACCGAAGCCGTGTCACCGGGTGCCACATCCCTGGAGGAACTGGGTGACGCTGCGCCTCGTAGGAACCCGGCCGGGCACAGCATCCCTGTAGCGATGTCAGGACTGTCCCCCATGTCTGCAGGGCTGAGACGAGGCCACGTTTGTGGGGTGCAACACGGCAGGAGACAGTCTTCTCTGGGCGGGGGAAAACAAACGCCTGAAAGCCTGTCTTCCTTTATGTATGTTTTTTGAGGAACGCTGCATTTGGACGACCTGCGTACCCACGAGCGTCGTGAAACGCCTGGCCCTTCGAAACGGTTACGCATCCTTCTCATGAGGAGCAAAGCACGCCTGGTCCCCCCTCCCGGCGAGCGGGGACCCTCGGCAAGGTTCGGGGGCCCCGCCGGCGTGCCTACGGCAACACTCCAGCTGATTTCCCAAATATCTGGGGAAGCCAGCGAGCCAGCCGACCCTCAACGGAGAGGAAGTGTGGAATTTCTCTGCCTGCCCCCTCCTGGTGCGATTTCTTGTCCGGGGTCATTTGCGTGTCCCCCCCACACACACCCCCAGCTCCGCCTCACCAGCTCTGGTCTTTTGTAAGCGGAGCTGCGGTCGGCTCTGGGTAACCTGTTATCCATCAGAGTGACGCAGAGCCGGCCTCAGCCAGCGGGACAATATTCCATTGTTTGAGGGGTTTCCTCCGTCCTCTGTGCAGATATCGGACAAAAGTCACGATGAGCAAAGCGTGTGGGCCCCTCCCCGGGCCGGGAGGCGCACGTGTGCTGGGACAAAGGACGCACAGACGTGGCGGGAGGGACACGGACGGGACACAGGCAGGCGTGTCCCGTGGCCCCGTGACGCTGGCCCCACGTCCCCCGCCGCCCTCCGCACACCCAGCCAGCCCCCAGCACTGTGTCCCCAGCACGGTCACCTCCCGACAGAGACAGCAGCGGCCTGCCCACCTCGGGAGCCGACAGCCCGCCGGCGTGCGCTTGGACCTACTTCCGAGAGCCGCTTTCTGATGCGTGGAGCTGCCGGATACACCGGGGCTGCCACACGGCCCCCCTGGCCTGTCAGGGCCGCGGGGTGGACGGCACACAGAACAAAAGGTGGACGCCCGGACCGGCCGCAGACACGGCTCCGTTTTTCTCCGTCCGGCTTCTGTGCACGCCCCGGGCTGGGCGGGCCGGGGGGGTTGCAGCCTGCTCTGTGCAGGGGGGGCCTCCGACGGGTGACCCGCCGCCTCCCGGGGGCAGGTGACGTCTGGCTCGTCCTAGGCGTGTCCCCAGCTTTGCAGCAGGAAGGCTGCGTGCGTCACGGCGGCACAAACCACGTCCCACGGTCGAGGTGCACGTCACCCACCCAGAACGGGGCTCCCTGACGGGCGCTTCCCTTCTGTTCACATGAACTGGGGGCGCAGGTGTCTGGCCGCAGGCGTGCCCGCCGGCTGTGGGGCCCCCGCCTGTGTCTCGTCGGGCATGGTCTGCACCCCACCCGACCCCAGAGCTGGGTGACGACGCAGGCGGTGAGGCCTTGGGTGGCCTGGTGTGTCTGTCACTCCCTGAGCACCGTGCCGTCAGGGCCCCTGCACGTGGTGGCGAGTGTCACCGCCCCCCCTTCCTGGCTGAGTAATATTCCGCCGTGTGGACCGACGGATCCCGTTCTGTGCATTCGCGTGTCCGCTGTCGGACTCTTGGTTTGTTTCTGCCTTTCGGCTGCTGTGAATTCAGCAGCCTCGCAAGGGTGCTCGCCGCCCAGACTCCCAGCCGCCGGGGGCTCTGGGTCCCGCTCGTCAGGATGACACGCGCCCTGTGCTGTCCCCAGGAGCCTGGGAGACCCGACCCCTCGGAGCGGCCTCAGGCTCAGAGAAGCTGATATTTGCGCTCTCCATCAACATCTTATTCGATTTCGTGTTTGACCTTAAAGTGCAGCACAGGGACTACAGTCCATGTGGTCACAACAGCGTACAGAGCCAGGCGGGGACTAGACTTATCGGGGGGGGGTCACTGTGTAACTTCTATACATGTCTAAGCACCACGCTGTACACCTGACACTAATATAAAACAACACCGAATGCCAAGTGTAACCAAAAAATAAATAATTTTTTTTTAAAAAAAGCAAAGCAAACCAAATAAATAAAACACATCTTTTCTAAGAAAGCTCCTGCAGCGTGCGCCCCAGCAACACGGAGACGGAGGGCAGGGCGGAGGGAGGCTGCCGTCCGTCCAGCCTGACGGCCACGTGGGCTCACGTGGGACTCCCCGAGGTGAGCGTGGGGCCCGGGACCAGCAACGACACCTGCAGGGCCCTCATTGTCCCAAATAAACACGTTGATCAGCAACAGCTGTGTGCCCGGAATCATTTAGAATCACGCGCACCTGGGCCCAGCGACAGGCATAGAGTTTGTGGAGGGAATTCGGGGTGGAGAAGGGCGGGGGCTTGCCGCTTTTTAGGACGAAATGGGTAGCATTTGTAACACGATGCAGCCGTAAAGGAAACCTGACTGTCGATACGCCTCGGGCAAACCTGCAGACAAGGCCGCTGGCGGGTGGGGTGACTCGGGAGCCAAGCCCTGAAGGCTGCCTGCGGTACGGCTGCCGCCCCAGAGGTTTCCAAAACATTATCGTCACGCAAAAACGGGCAAGGCGTCCCATCCCGCTGCATTTCTGAAGACTGCACGTGCGTTCACAACAACCTCCATCCAATCAGTAAATAAACAGCCTGTTTTCTGTTTTGCTTGCCCGTGATTTGCCGCCTTTGTTATGTTGGGGGTACTGGCCGCCTACACCCGCGTTGTTCAGAGTTTTTCTCATAAAAGCGTTGACTTTTGTCAAATGCTTTTCCTGCATCTGTTGAGAGGACGCTGTGATTTTTTTATCCCTGGTTTTGCGAGGGTGATGTATCCTGTTGATGGCTTTCTGTGGGGATGTCTCCGTTCAAATGGACACATGAATGGTCAGTGCCAGGCGGGGTTCACCCACAAAGTCTTCGCGGAGGAGGCGGCCGTCTTCTGCAATTTTATGCCCTAAAAACAAGATTAAGAGGACAGTGGTGACAAATGGGCTGCTATTTTATGGAGACCTGGCCCCGGTGACGCTGGCCTTAAAATAAAGCCCTGGGGTGGTGGGGAGGGCATGGGATTAGCTCCCGGGAGGCTGCCCTTGGAGATGCCATTCGTTTATTTATTCATTCCTTCCACAAACATTCCTGCGACGCCTACTACGCGCCAGGCACTGTTGTGTGTGTGGAAAAGGTATCAGTGAAGGAAGCAAGTCACAAATGCTGACACTATGCCGCTTCCATTCTAACCAGGGAGACAATCAACAGATGCGGTGACAAATACGAGGTTGGAGAATTAAGTTTGCGGACTTTCCACTGTGCGCTTGCATGGCGGAAACGTTCGCGAACTTAATTGTCCGGGCTTTCGTACGGCGTGTCGGAGGGGGCTGGCAGCCGTGGATATACTAAAACGGGGCAGGGGCAGAAAGTGCCCGCCTTGGCGGGGGGGGTGGGGGGGTTCTTGTCGGGAAAGGTGACACTGAGCCGTGACCGGAAAGTGGAACAGGGCAGAGCCCTGCGGATGTCTGCGGACAAGCGTTCTAGGCGGAAGGCACAGCCAGTGCAAAGGCCCTGGGGCAGTGAGGCTGTCCAGTGACAGTGCGGGAGAACTGGCCTCCCGGGTCACAGGGAATGTGGGCTTTGACTGGATAGACTCGCTATGCCACCTGCTGTCACGAGGGGCAACATTCGCTCACCTCGGCGGCTTTGATCGGAAGAAGGAAACGAAATGGGTCCAGCAAAACCTTTTTCCGCCCACAACGTTTGCACTGGCCCAGCTGACCCCGTTCGCCAGCAGCCAGAGATCCCCTCATGGATAGAAGGGGGCAGCAGCAAATTTCAGCTGACTTCCGTCACCTCCTCTTTCTTTAATGAATAGGCTCTGTTTGTTGGAGCAGTTTGGGGGTCACAGAAAAGCTGAGCAGGGCACGCGGAGTCCCCATGTAACCCCTCACGCTCCTGTGGTTCATCGGTTACATTATCCACCAACACGATACGTTGTGATTCACTGAACTCTGCAGCTGACATGAGGGCTGACGCTCGGTGGTGTCCTTTCCATGAGTTTGGACACACGAATGACACCATGCACCCACCACACAGGGTCACACACAGGGTCCCGTCCAGCCGCGCGGCGCCTCCGGTGAGGCTGGCCTGAGCTACGTGGGAGAGACGCTTTACGGCCGCCGGCGTTCCGGGTCATCGCAGCCGGCGGGGCACGCAGCCTGGCTGTCACGTCACAGCCGAATCGTGCTTGGATGTGGCCCCATGTCCCGCGTCCGTCGCTCCCAATACCGGCCCCCTACCCTTCCTCCCGACAGTTTTTAACAAACCACAGAAATATTTGTAAACATATCAGCCCACCATCAAGGACAATGTCGGGTGCTTTTAAATTGGCAGGAAAACCCTCTGTTGTGTGGGGCATTCAAAGGAGTTTTCCTTGTGGAATGATGGTGGAACAGGGCCTCACTGTCGCATGTCGGCCAGCGCCCGTGTTTCTCTTAACGCCACGGTGTCCTGACAGCTGGCTGCCCAGGCATGGCCGGGCCCCACGGTCACACTGGGGCAGGGGACATGTTCTTGGCAGGACCGTCGCAGGAATGAGAAGGCTCTTGCAGGTTGGCGCTTACAGATACTTGAGATTTTTTTTTGCAATGAATGCAAACAAACAAAAAAAAAGGACTGAAAATATGATGCAAATAATATTCGTTCACCTGAGGGTGACGGAAACACAGCCAGCGGCCACGGGGAGCGTTGTAAGGTGACGGTGGACCCTGCGAGCGCTCAGCATCCTTCAGGGATAAACTCAGCCACCGGCCGCCTGAGTCCCCAGCGGTGTCAGCTGCTGGGATCGTCCGTGGCGCCGGGCACGCGCCCCCTAAAGGAAGACGAAACCCTACGTGACATCTGCACCCGCGGAGCACACACAGCCCCTTCCTACCCACCTTGCAGCCCTGAGACGCCTGGTGCCCAAAACTGCAGGAACCTCCGTTTCCCGGCTCAGCGTGTCTGGTTCCTATCGGCCAACGTCGTGGAAGCAAAATCCTCCAAAGCCCAACGGTAAATGCATGTGTTAAAACATGTGTGTGCGTGTGCATGTGTGTGTGCATGTGTGTGTGCGCAGTGTATCCAGGCAGCCGCTGACAGCACTCTCCGCAGCGCCTGAGAGGTGCCGGCGGCCAGGGAGCCGTCCGTTCGCAGGCCCCGGCTCCCCGGCGGTGATAAAGTGCGAGTTCGCGGCCCGAGCATATGATATCACTTACGTGGGCATGAAAGCAATCGGCTTTAATATCAGATGTTGTCTGCAAGGAATGTCGGGTCACCAGAGGGCACGGTCAGGCTGGCTTTTACCAAAAAAGTAAAAAAAAAAAAAAATTTACAAAAAAGGAGGAGGGTGAGGTGTGTAAGCTGGAAGTTTTCTATCTTTTCTCCAGTAACAGAACATGGCTGGAGAGTCATCTGGAAACACCGTACGGAAAAGGACCGACCGCTCACACACGCGTGCACACGCTCACACACACATGCACATGCTCACACACACATGCACACGCACACATGCATGCACACATGCTCACACATGCACACACACTCCCCCACACACATGCACACACGCACACGCTCTCACACACATGCACGCGCACACGCACGCACACACATGCATGCACACGCGCTCACACACACGCACACGAGATGGTCCCGGCTTGCGGCTCACATAGAAGCCAGCGTTTGACGGCGCCGAGGGCATCCAGCCCCCGTCACGCGCACACGAGAAAGTCGAACGTGGCGAGGAAGGAACGGGGCCGCGCAGCCGGCTCGCTGCGTGTGTGTGTGTCTGCACGGCCGGCGCACGTGCGGAAAACGCACAAAACGGAAGCGCACGGGACTGGACACGGTCGACAGCGGGACAGTGCCTGCGCCCGGGGGCCCCTCCCTGCAGGGTCCCTGCCGACATCCACACGCGCCTCGGTCCCCACCAAAGGGCTGCCGTCCTCACATGTGGGGTCTGCCTTCCTTGGTTTCTCTTTTTTTCTTTTCTTTTTTTCCCGTAAATCATTGGAGCGTCCTCAAAACACATCCCTCCGTTTTGCCCGTTTCGGAGTCACGCTGCGTGTGCCCTGGCGCAGAACGGCCTGGACACGAGGTCTGAGGGCTCCTGCTCGGTGTTCGCTGCGTGTCCGGGGAAAACGCACGGCGTGGACTCACTCACACCGCGTGGGACCCTAAATGTGTGTGTTTGGGGCTCTCCCGCGATGGCCTGCTCTCCAACCCCAGCTGGGAGCCCAGTGATTTAACTTGATTCTGACGCTCTACCTGGTGTCACCCAGGACCCCCCAGGTGAAGGGCGTGGCCCCACGGGACGGCCCCACTTCAGACACCAGTCTCAGGTCCCAGGCCGTCACCCGGGCTTCTCACCGACCAGCTATAAATTCAGGGGGTTCCCACAACCCCCCAGATTCTCTAATGGGCTAGGACAGTTCACAGGTCTCACGGAAGCACCTACACTTACCGATTTCCTAAGGGATGTGCAGAGAATAGTTACCAGTTTCCTAAGGGACGTGCAGAGGACAGAGGGACAGTCCGGTGAAGAGGTTACACCGGGCGAGGAGGCAGGGTCCCAGGGCAGGGGCTCTGTCCCTGGGGAGCGGGGGTGCGTCACCCTCCTGGCACGTGGCCGTGTGCAAACCCGGATTCTCTGAACCTGGCACCTCAGGGATGTCTGTGGCGGCTTCGTCACGAGGACGCGACGGTCATCAGCTCAGCCCCCAGCCCCTGACCTGCCCAGAAAGTCACATGCGTCTCACTGTGGCTGGGCCTCCTGGTGACCGCCCACCCAGAGTCATGTCACTGGGACAACAGACACTCCTGACCCCCAGGAAATGCCAGGGAACTGAGGACCCTGTGTCAGGAGCCGGGTCAGAGACGGAAACTTAGCAGCTGCAGACACCTGTGCTGGTGTCACACCGTGTGTACTGTCACCGCCACTCGGTCTTGCCTTACGAGCATGCGGCACAAGCCTGCCACCCGTTGTCACGTGCAGGGAGGCTTGGGGACGTCGTGAACGGGGCTGCACACGTGTCCCTGTCACCCACCCTTTCTGCCCCTGCGGCGCGGTGTCCGCCCTGTGACGTGCAGCGCTGGGCACCCCGGTGGCCCCGCGTGGCCACAGCGAGCTGCCGCGGTTACGTCACTGCGTCGGCCGGGGGCACCGGGTCGGGGTTTCTGCAGCTCTGCTCACGGGGGCCTCTCGTGTCATCTCCTGAGCCGCCCTTGACGTTCCTGTGACATTGGCCCCGTAAAATGGGTCCCCAGGCGCCCCGTCCTTTCCTGCGCGAGGGAAGCGTTTGCATAGAATCGGGATTGCTTTTTCTTGCCTGTTTGCCAGAAGCCGGCGGTGAATGTGATGAGGCCCGAAGTTTGCTCTCAGAGAGTAATGATGAGTAATGACGACGGGTGCGATGTATTTCATGATTAAAGGGTAACTCAGGGCTCCTACTGTTTCTGCAGTCAGCTTCGGTTAAGTCCCGCTTTTCTGTTCTGTGTCCTTTTCACTTCCATGCTCTAATTTATGGGCACGCGCTGTTCACGGCGGGCTCTTGTGATATTTTTAGTTTATGGCACATTTGAAACGCGGGCCTTCTCTGCGCTTGGCCCGTCTCCCCCTTAAAGCCCTGTCGGGGCGTCGCGGCTCCATGATCAACGCGGCACACATGTGGGATGCGCCCCCCAGAGAGGCTGTAGGTGCCTGTGTCGGCGACAACAGGCTGAGCTTGGGTGACACGGGGACACGACGCGCGGTGACACACGCCCCAGGCAGCAGGACAAGCCCGGCATGAGCCCGCTGACCCCGGCGTGGGGTTTGTGCACGTGCTTTTCCTCGCTCCGCTCCTGGCTGACCGCTGCTTTCGTCCCTGGCGTCTCTCTGGCCGCCTCTGAGACACCCCTGGGATCCGTCCTCGGGGGGACCCCGGCCCCCTTTCAGGGCTTAAGGACGGGGCCTCCCTGCGGCCGCCCAGGACTGCAGCCGCCCTCCTGGCCGTCCTGGCTCGTGTGACTTTGCTGACCATCAGCGTGGTCACCCCGAGTGGGCCGCACACCCGCCCGGTCCCAGGACGCCCCCGTCTGCACCCTCCGTCACCTCACCACGCATCTCAGCCTCAGCTGCCCCTGAGACCGTGTCACGCCGTCACTCAGCCGTCCCCCCACGTGCTGACCTCCCTGACACCTCCTCAGACGGTTTCCAAATGCTCGCCCGCGTCCCCGAGTTCCCTGTGCCGCTCGCTGTGTGAAGAGCTGGACACGGCAGGCGGCTTTTGCACCAGGAAGCGGTGACTCACGCGCGCCCCAAAGGCGTACGCGGCCGTGAGTGTCCACTCAACACGCGCTCGTAGCCTCTCGTGGGCGCAACGTCATGGCCGGGGCCGCCCGTCCCCACGGGGAACAGGACACACGCGCCTCCACCCGTTGGATCCCGCGCCTGGCGGCGGGCGTGTGACAGCCGTGAGCAAGCGGGTGGTTACACAGCGGGACAGAGGCGCCCACGGGAGGCGGGGTGCAGGGACTCGCCCTCACCGGGGTCACCACGGCCTTCCTAATCCCGTGCGTCCGGCCGCCCTGGGCCCACACGGATCGGCACGGGTGGCCCGTGAGCCGCAGTGCAGGTCCGGCTCAAGGGCGACGTGAGTTGTGACTCCAGGTGGCCCTCGAAGGGTGACGGAAATGTTGGGGCTCCGGCCGGCACGCGTTCGCAGGGCTGTCTCGGGGGCTCGGGTGGGCAGGAGGGCGTGTTTGCCCAGGTGGGGAGCGCTCAGGCGCGATTAGGGGGACGGCGGGGGGACAAAAAGATAGATGATAGACAGACAGACAGACACATAGACAGATAGGTGATGGATAGGAAGTTGGGAGTAGATGGATAATAGATAAGGTTGGTAGATGATAAGTGCACAGATAGATGATCGATAGATGATACAGATCCTCTCTCTCCCTCTCTCAATCCGTCTCTGAGCCTCATAACCGCCCCCCACGACACCCCAAAGGGCAGAACCGACTGGGAGCCCCCCGCCCGCCGGCCCCAGGCCCTGGCACGCTGTGCACGGAAGTAGTAACGGGCGTCAGGCTCCCTGGGGGCCTGAGGGGGCAGCTCGGAGGCCACCGGGGTGAGTGACGCTGCGGCTGTCCAGGCCGCCCACGCCCGCCTGTCCCCAAGCACAGCAGGAACCCCCACCCCGAGCCCACACCCCGAGCTCCGTCACCGCCGGCCTGCGCTTCTGCAGAGCAAACCAGCATGCGACGTCGGAGCGGCGACGGGACCGGGGCGGCTGGGCCGGGGGCGCCCTGCCCTTGTCGTGCGTGTTGGGGGCCAGGCTCCCTCGGTGCCAACCCTGGGGGGGTCCCACGTGGGCCAGGAAACCGCGACCAGGGCGCCGGCCCGGACCCGCCTCGGTGCCGACGTCCCCGAGGGCCGTGTTCCGAAAAATCGCACCTCAACTCCGTCCGTCTCCCTGGCGTTGAGTTCAAAGCTGCCTTTTGAAGATGACAGAACTGGGGAGAGACGACACCGCCCCCGTCCGACCGGCGGGAAACAGGGGTCACCGTCCTTACACGCGACCGCGCCCCAGGCAGCAGCCCGTGCCCGGGGCCACGAAGCCCCAGGCCCTTCCCGGTCACGCCGTGTCCCCACCGGGCTGCCGCTCATGCAGGCGTCACAGCCACACGCGAAGGCGGACGCCGGGGTGAGGACCGCGGGCACGCACGGTGGGCTTTGACAGGCCGCACGGGAGTCACGCACACCTGCCCCCCAAGAAGCCCGGACGAACAGTTTCCTGACATCCAGTGGCACGTGGGGGGCCGACCACGTGGCCTATCTATCTCCTTCCTGACGTCCTGCCGTGAGCAAAGGAGACGGGGGGGCTGCCTTCTGCTCCCCTGTATTTCTCCCCAGGCCTAGGGGAGCTTGGGGGACCAAGGACAGGTGCGGCGTGGCCCCCCAGTTTGGGGCTGGCAGCCACTGGGGGGCAGCGCCGGCCTCACCCCCTCCCATCTGGCCAAACGCTGACAACGGGGCGTCTTTGAGGCGGCTCGGGAAGCTCTACCCGTTCTCCCGGGGTGGACGCCCCTCACTCTGGGGACAGTCACCGAGCTCCCGCCCCTGCAGTTGCGCGTGTTTCATTCGGAAACGCCACGTTGCCATCACAACGGGGAGGAGACCCGTTCCCCCGTGACGCCCGTGGTGGGTTTTGTGTTTTTTTCTTCCCTTTTCTGCACACGAAAAATAAAAATTTAAAAAGCTGACATGTTTGTTTTTTTAATACAGGGCGTAACTTAATTAATTAACTCTGCGCCCCAGAATATAAAATAGATTGGCGGCCGCTGAAAGTGTTCTGATTGATTTTTTTTTTCCCTCCCTTTTTGCACAATGCAGTTGCATAATTTATCCCTATGGTTAATTTATGTAGCACCTCTCTTCGGAGACACTCAGAACGCCTCTCCAACTTTGGTGTCTTATTAAACATTCATCATCGCCCTTGGAGGAAGGGAAGAGGCAAATATTATGACATTATCAAACAATCTCCCCATAAAAATCTATAATTGGAATAAAAAGCAATTTCAGGGAGCAAAAAGCAATGCCCGCGCAAGGTAGCCGTGAGATAATGCGATGCTACGCGGTGCTGACGTTCAGCACAATTGCGCTGGGGAGGACGCGGGTGCGACCTGTGCCCCGAGCCGCGACCCCGACGCCCGGACCTGCCCCCTCCGGGCAGCGGGGTGCACATGGGGGTCCTTCCCGGCTGCCTTGTGCCCCCCACGAAAGGCCGGAGGAGCAGAGACAAGGATGGCACCGCCCCCCTGCACGTCAGAGAAAACCGTGGTGCCCGGTGGCACCTGGCACACACAGGGCTCACACGTGCTCAGGCCCCAAATGTCCCCACGGGGCTGCTGCAGCCCTCGGCCTCCAGGGGACGGTGACGTTGTCCGGTCCCCGAGCGTTCCCAGAAGGAGCTCGGCGCTATCTCCTCATCCCTGCAAACCCCGAGGGCCTCGTGCAGGCGAGGGCGGCGGGCACACCCAGCGTCCGTCCGTCCCTCTCCAGGCACCAAGCTGTCAGGGCTGCTGTGGGGACGCCGCCGAGGGGGACGGAGCCCTGGGCCAGGGAGGAGCTTCGTCCCCAAGGCTGCAGACCGGGCAGGACAGCGTCCATGTGGTACGGACACCCCGGCTTCCCTGTTCCCCCGTGAGGCCGACACCCACGGGAGCCCCACGGGCGTGAGGCCGGTGGAGCCCGCAGGCGGCTCCCCTGGGAGACGACGGCAGGAGAGGAGGCCGCGGTCCGTGTCGCCTGCCTGGCATGGCGGGCACCCCGGGGGCTCTCTGCCCACATGTGCACCCTGTAACGGGCACGTCCCTTCCACTCTCCCCACGACCGAGGACCTGAATTACAGTCACCCCGAGCCCTCGCCTTCACCCAAGCCCCACCCACCCCCCAGCCAGGGGTGCCTCCCACGGGCCCTCACCCCCAAAACACTCGGTGGGCAGGTGAAGCTGGAAACCCACCCAGCAGGCGCAACATGGCTATTTCCCGGGCTGGCGTGTCCCCCAGGCCCTGGAGGACGTCGGGGTGCAGCAGGCAGGGGTCTCAGGCTTCCAGCCCAGGGACGAAGCCCATCCCCACGCGCCCACATTGTCACTCGCTGCAGAGTCGGACGTGTCTGTGTGTGATGGGGGGCGAGCCCCGTTGTTCCGGGGACACGCCTCCAGGAACCCCTGTGCCTCACGGAGCCCTGGGGCCAAGCGGGCATCCGACGTCCAACGTCCGTTCTTTTTATGCGCACACGGGTCACTGCCAGCCCGCCTGAGCGTCAAAACCTGGGTGACCCCAAAATCAGCACCCACGGTGCTTTCACTGCCGCTGGGCACGTGCACACAGCAGCGAGAAGGCGAGTCCCCCGCCATGCGCGTCCCCTCAGGCTGCCTTCTCGCTCCAGCGCAGACCTTACTCAGATGTCCCTTCCTGGCCGGCACAGTGCCCTGGTTCCACATTTTTATGCTCTTTAGGGGACAGGTTTTGGTTTAGTCCAATTCCCGTCTGCCTCCCTGTACGAAGGACCCATGTGGGCAAAGCACAAGGATGTTTGCAGCTCAAAACACTGAACATAGGGCCGGCCGAGTGGCGCGATGGTTAAGAGCTCGCTTGGGATGCCAGAGGGCCCTGGTTCGGATCCCACATGTGAGGGCCAGTGACACTGCCCTCCACAGCTAAGATGCTGAACAACAGCTCAACCTGGAGCTGGGCTGCCGTGAGTTGCCGGCGACGGCGTAGGCTGCAGCCCCTGCTGCAGTGGGTTGCCATGGGCTACCGTGTGTGGCCAGCAGCCAGCGTGAGCGGCCAGCAGCCGCAGTGAGCGGCCGTCCAGAAGCCGGTGACTGATCTGCCTCGCCCGGGAAGAGCGCAATGATGGTGCCAACTTGGGCCAGTGAAGCAGCGTCCTCCACAACTAGATTGAAGAACAAAATGACAGCAACTTGTCTGTTCCCCTTCCCCCAATTCCCCAGCACTGTTCCCATTCCCCCAATTACCCAATAAAAATCTTTAAAAAAAAAAAAAAAAAAAAAAAAAAAAACACTGAACATACCTGCCAAGTCCCCCCCGTACATCACGGGGCCTGTGCCCGAGGCCGGGGCCGTCTGTGGGGACGTCATCCTGGCCACCCCACGGGGAGGAGGGCGGGGACGGCTTTGTGAGGTGAGGCTCGCCTGGCCTGGACGGACAGGCGGAGCGCCTCGAGCACGGACAGGCTCCGTCTTGCTGGAGCGGTCACGTTGGTGCCGCTGGGACCTCGCACGTGGGCCTCTTTGTGACGCTGGCTTAGACCTGGGGCCCCCACCCCGGGGCACGCTCCCCGTTTTGTTCGAACACCTCCGTCTGGAGACGCTGCGTTGTCGGGAGGGTCCCACAGAAGGAACGTCTCCAACCGCCTGGAGGTCGGGCACTGGAAGCGGGGTGCCTGGCGGGCAATTTCTGAGCCCTCCCGCCTGTCAGTAGAGGGTATGGGACCAGCAGCCTCGGACTGACAGGCCAGCGCCGACGCCAGGAAGCCAGTACCCGGCTGCCGTCCGAGGAACCCTGCGGCCGGGGTGTCTGTGAACTTGGCCCCCGAGTGTCCAGAGCGCCCAGCCGTGTGTAGGTGGAGCGCACAGCCCGCCCACCCCGTTTGCGACACCAATCGGCCGGCTGTGCGCTCCCGCCTGTCACACCGCAGCTCCGCTCCCAGTGGGGGTCCCCTGGCTTTGATGGGCAGCCACGCAGAAAGCTGCCTACATCCCCACGCAGCTATTAACAGGCTGCGGTCACGGCGTCATCACGGCCCGCGTCTCCCGGGGCCCGGCCGAGCGTGGCGGCTGCCGCCTGCAGCCCCCACACGGGGCGACATGAACCCACTCGGCAGTGGCCCGTGCGGGGACGGCCACGGCTGCACGTCGGGCCTCTTTTGGGCGCCCACGCAACGCGGGCCCGCTAACGGGGCCGTCCTCCTGCTGCTGCTGCCAAGCGGTGACTCACGGACGCAGTGCCATCAAGGCGGAGGGGGCACACGTGTGGCCCTGCAGAGAACGCCAGCAGCACAGGAAGCGACTGCCCCCGGCAGACCCCGAAGTGGGTGTGTGAGTGTGTGTCTGTCTGTCTGGGGGTGTGTACCTGCTCATCGACCCTGATAAGACCCCGACACTGTCACGGTCCCCTGGACACACGGATGTAACGGCTATTTCATGCACAGGACTGTCACCTCTTCTTTGCCAACACAACCCTGTCACCCTGATCCTGTAGGACCGACACCTGTGACAAAGCCAAGCGCGGAACCAGAGTTTCTCCAGGACTCGACTCACGGGACATGTCTTCTCCAGGACATGGGACGCACGGGCCACATGTTCTCCAGGACACGGGACCCACAGGTCACAGCTTCTCCGGGACACGTCCCACGGGCCACACCTTCTCCGGGACACTGTGGGACACCCACCCTGGTGGCCGCTCCTTTGCACGTCCGTGGCGTTTCCTTCTCCTCACCACACTCTCTGCCTCCTTCCTTTCCCAGGTTCAATGAAATCAGCTGTGAAGCAGGACCCTTGAGGGGCCCCGTCCCCCGCCCGGACACCCATGCAGGCGCCCTGCTGCAGCCCCAGCTCCCTGAGAAAGTGGGGGGCCCTGCACCCACGGGCCTTCTCCCTCTCGCTTTGGCTGTGTGCTGAGTCATCGGGTGACACCCTCTGATTCCCTGTGTGCACCGGCACCGGCACCGGGAGGGAGCCATCGGCTTTACGACGTTGTCACGGGCTGAGCGAGACGGCGCAGGTCGGATGAGTCAACAGCTTAGGGCTGAACAGAGGGTCCCGTCTGCCTCACAAAGACTCGCTGCCGCCGCTGCCCGGCGGGGCCTGAGCACCACCGGCTCCATCCCTCCCGGCCAGCTCCCCACACACGCGCGGGATTGGCAGCTGATCCCAGTCGCCTTTGGCCCCCGCGGTCAGATGGCTCCGGGGAGCAGCGGAGAAGTCAAGCACAATGCCAGGCCGCCGACAGGCCGCCGTCTCCCGGTGGCTCCAAGGCCCGGCGTGCCAACCCAGGCGCCGGCGCCCAGGGCTTCGGGGACCGGATTTGCACCCGGGGACCGCCGTTCTTGGTCGGATTAAGGGGATTAAACGCCATTAAACGACCGTCCTCCGACGCGGCGAGGCCGTCTTGCCGTCCTCGCCGGGCTCTGCGAGGGACCCGGTGGCCACAAAGGGGAGCCTTAGCATGACAAAAGGCCTGCATGTTCGCCCCTCCGCAAATGGCATCGAATTGGCCGGGGCATTGTTGGAACGCCAACACGGGCCTCCCGGTCGGATTTTTTTTTTCTTTTCCTCTTTCTTTCTTTCTTTCTTTCTTTCTTTTTTTTTTTTTTAATTTTCCCATTCGGAGCTCAAGGTGTCATATTAATTATTTAAATCTTGGGGAGATTTCAGCCGCTTCCTCCGAGGCCCTGCTCCGTGCCAGAAGGCCCCAAATCTCGCATTCGCTTTTCTTAATTAGAGCTGAGACGAGAACTTTGATCTCCGGGAACAGACTCGCCAGCGAGGAAAAGGGAGGAAAAGTTCCCGCGTGACTTTTCCCCCCCGTGGTGACCTCGCTTCTGCGCCGGCTGGCATTGCACCCGGACACGCTGTCACGTCCCGCGTGCCGGGGACCGTGAGACACCTTGAGTGTGGGAGGCATTTAAACAGCTTGAAAGGCCGGCCGCTGCGATGGTTCAATGCCAGGCGGGGCGGCCCCCGGTTCCCCGTGAGCCCGGTGGCGCTGCATTTATGTGTTTTCGGGGCAGCGGCTGGGTTTGTGGGCCCAGGAGCGCCCAGCCACTGCTGTCAGATCTCACAGGCTCCACCGCCGGGATTGATGTTGCTCGTTAAGCAGCGTGTTTCCCAAACGGCGGGCGGGCACCGGCGACACACAAGGCCCGTGTTCGTCCTCAAGACGTTCCCGGGCAGCGTTCCCCCAGCGAGGCCGCTGTCACCGCCCGCGACGGCAGCTCAGATCCACGCGGGTCACCTCCGAGGGCGCGCCTTGTTAAAATGCCTGCTCATTTACACTCTCCTCGCCGAGGGGACACGGCCATCTGGAGTGACCGTGCGAGCGAAGGACAGCCCCTCACTCAAACGCCACCGACACGCGCAACCCCGAGGTTGTGACGTTGGGGTGTGCGGGGACCCCAGCGCACTGGGAGGCTTCGGGTTCTCTTCTTCTATTTTTGAAGCCTGCAGATTTGAGCGTGGGTTTCCTGCCTGTGAAATAATTGGCAGTTACAGCTGTTAAGATAATGAGCGTCTCTCTGTGTCAGGTGCCCCAGCAGCCGAGGAAGGGTGGTCCCGCCCAGCCTGGGGGTCCCAGGGGACGCGGGTCAGGAGTTCCTCGTGTCGGGGGCCCAGGGCTCCGTGTGGGGACCCGCGACACCTGCTTTGGGAACCTTCGGAGCCTCCGCTGGAGACAGGTCATGCTGTCGCTGTGACGGCCGACAGGCGTTAGCGGCTGCTGTTGCTTCAACAAACATGTTCTCCGGTCCCAGGGGGGACGTTGAACCAGGCGCCTGACACCCCCCCGGAAACGGCCCACGCAGGCGGGAAGACAAAGGTGGGAGCCGGGCTGTGGGCTCGACCCAGAGAAAAACCTCTGACACTCGGACCCCCGCACCAACCCTGTGAGGGTCCGGCTCACATGCAGGGTGTGGGGTCAGGACGCCCCGTGTGCGGACAGGGCGCTGAGGGTCTCGCATCCCCAGGCAGCTCCCACATGCGGGAAGCGGCTGGCCCCCAAAGCCCCGCTCCGATATGCAAGGACTTTGATCGGGGGCCCCCCAAGTGCCTGTTTGTGTGCGTCAGGTTTTGCTGACACTCGGCCATGCTCAGTCACTCATTCACTCATTCATTCGTTCACCCACCTGTCTCCTGTGACTGCGTTTTCCCAACGGTCACGTCCCCTCATCCGCGGTTTCAGCCACCCCGCGGTCAGCCTCGGGCTGAAATCGCTCAACGGAAAATTCCAGAAATAAACAATTTGCAAGTTTTAAATTGCTCGCCGCTCTGAGTAGCGGGATGGAGTCTCACGCCGTCCCGCCTGGGACGTGAATTCTCCGTTTGTCTGGTGTCTCCTGTCCATCGGGCACTCAGTGGCCGTCTCGGTGACGAGAGCGAGCGAGAGAGAGAGAGAGAGAGAGAGAGAGAGACAGAGGCCAACAGCATAACTTTTATTCCAGTCTATTGTTGTAATGGTTCCATTTTATTACTGTGATTCTCACAATTCACCTTCACCACCGGTACCTGTGAATAGGGAGGGAACACGTAGCTAACACGGGGTTTCGTAGTTTCCGCGGGCTCAGCGTCCCCCTGGGGAACGTGGACCGTGTCACCCGTGGACAAGCGGGGACGATGGGCTGCGTACGGCCCGGTCGAGTAGCTGTGGGTGGCAGAGCACATGCGACCCATAAAACTGAAAACACGCGCCGTCGGGCCCTTCACAGAATCCGCGTGCCGCCCTCTGCCTTGTCGGCCAGCGACCCCTCTTCCCGGCGGCGAGCGTTTGGGACGAGAAGCCCCGGTTCACACACTGGGGTCTTGGCGCCTGGCCAGCGAGGAAAGCGGAACAGGACGCGTGGCCTGGTGACACATGGGCACAGTAACACTTAGCACACATTCGGCGTGGTTTACCTCATTGCCACGCACGTCAGACACTAGACAAACCGCTGTCTAGTGCACGCCACATGCGAGGGCAGACAATTAAGTTTGTGAACTCATCCTAGAGAAAGTGCTGCATCCCTCATTGCTGAATGTCACTACAGTCACCTTCGAAGTCCTCCCCTTGGGAAGCTATGCACCGACGCCAGCGCCTAGTCCACCCTTCAGAGCAATTTTGGAACTCTTTTTCTGGAATGGCCATCAGAGCTGTGGTTGATTACCCTTGATGTCCTGAATGTCATCCAAATGTCTTCCTTTCAATATTTCCTTTCTCTTCAGGTAAAGAAAGAAGTCATTGGGGGCCAGATCAGGTGAGTAGGGAGAGTGTTCCAATACAGTGATTTGTTTCCTGGCTAAAAACTCCCTCACAGACAGAGCCGTGTGAGCTGGTGCATTGTCGGGATGCAAGAGTCATGAATTGTTGGGGAACAGTTCAGGTCGTCTAACGTTTTCACGCAGCCTTTCAGCACTTCCAAATAGTCAACTTGGTTCACTGTGTGTCCAATTGGGGCAAATTCATAATGAATCATCCCTCTGATATCAGAAAAGGTGAGCAATATTATTGCAGCAAGTTCACAAACTTAATTGTCAGGCCTGGCACGTGCACGCGCCTGTGAGGCAGGCAAGTCAGGACCGACCAGCCCATGTAACCAAGCAGCAGGTTGACGTGCGGAGAAGCTACGGGCCGCGTGCGGGGTGCCAGAGAGCAAACCCACAGGTGGGCGTGGACGAGCCTGCGTGCCAGGGACGCCCTCAGAACCGGTACCGAGCACAGAACTCAGCAGGAACCAACCCCCGCCCCCCGTGACGTCCTGGGGGACGGCTGCCGGGACCGCCAAGCTCACAGATGGCTGCTCGGTCCAGCCCAACCCTTGGGGGTGAATCGACAGCACGTGCTGAGGAAACTAGCTGACATCCCCAGTGCGGTTCCCCAAAACCCACAGAGCAGCAGGCAGCTGTGTGCGGGCTTTCCAGACGGCCGCCCCCGAGCACCGACGAGCCAGGCGGTTCACGCACCTGCCAGGGCGGGAGCCGTGCGCCTGGTCACAGCGTCTGAGCCCCGTGCCCACAGGACACACGTGGCCACGGCCTCCGCTAAGCGCCAGCGTCTCACTCGGTCATCTCAGAGGAACAGCCGTCCTGGACACCACGCAGAAGCAAGGTGCACTTCAAACCCTGGTGCGTTTCTGGAGCCAAGACGGGGCGAAGGGAACAGGTAGGTTTGGAAACTTTAGGGGAAAGGGTGCCAATATTTTCCATCCAGAGTTTCGAACGTGTCTGAGAGCCCCACACGTCCCCGTCTGTCGTCCCCTGACAGTTGGGCTCTGTCATCCTACAAGCACACGCGGCGTGTGTCCCTTTATCGTGGGTGTGTGACATGTCACCCAGGGGGACTAAACAAGAGGAGGTTGCAGGCCGCGTGCGCCCAGATGGGTTGGGGACCAGCACGGAGACCCCCCCCAGCAAGTCCACAGCTGCACACCGTCACGTCCCATCTAAGATCTCAGCGAGAATAGCAAGGCCAAGGGGGACACTCGGGACCGACCAGCACCTGTGACGTTGGTCCTGCTCAGGGCGACTGTGCAAGAGACACCGTCCCATTGTCTCCGACGTTGCATGGGGCACCCGTGTCCCCGGGCGCGGGGGGGAAAGCGGGTTTCCCCGTGATTGCCGGCGCCGTGTCCTGCCCCGCGTCTCCGGGCGGACATCCGTAATTACCCCTTTCCTGCAGAGCACGCTGTCGCCACTGGAGTTTCCGTCTAAGGCATTAGCAACTGAATGGGGAGCCTTCGTGCTGTATATCATTTTAATCTTTCATGTGCGAGGACGCCAGATGGTGCACTATTATTACAAGCTCTGCCTCAAAAAAGCCCGAACTTTCTCTCAGAGGATTTGTAAGATGATGGGGGGAAAAAAAAAGTGGGGCCAAGGGATGGGGCAGCCTTTCCTACCACAAAACAGGCTGCGTTTCCATCCTGCCCATCTTCCGCGGGCAGTAATTTCCCCGTAATTACCCTGCCTGGTAAATGAATAGGTGGATGAGACAAATCACGAACACGGCATTGAAAGTTCCCAGCCACGCGATTGTTTTCTTCCTTTTTTTTTTTTTTTTAAGAGAATGGCATCGCTAAGTCAAGTTGTCAGAGCTGGCGTGCGGCCCTCAGCCATCGCTGGGCCCATTTATCAGAACACGCGGCCGTCACGTTCACGAACGTGACGGGGAGTCATCCGAATACTTACTGCACAGCGTCCGAGGTGCCCCGGTCGGCACGGCATCTGTCAGACGCCCCGTGTCATCGAGGTCGTTTCAGGCCTGGCAGGGAGCCTCTCCCCTCAATTACACAAACCCACGGCCTCTGTCAACATGCTTTTAAAAATTTTTTTAAAAAAAGGTCCTATCCTCAAAACCCCGGTTAAAATGCATACGCAGGTTCCCAGGGCAGGCCGTGAAAGGACGGGGTGGGGTCTCCCCCCGGCGGTGCCTGACATGGGCCCCACCTTCGGCCTGCGGGCCTCGCCGGCACTCAGCTCCCGCCCCGTGGGGAGAAGGTGTCCCTTACGTCACGCGGGCCTGTGCCACTGGGTCCCCAGCGGGCACCCTGGGAACCGATCGGCAGGACGGTGGCGAATACCTTGACCTCAGGTGTAGGTTTCACGTTGATAGAAACGGACATTTATGAGGGGGACAGGATCACAGCGGCCAGCCCATGAGCGTCCTTCTGTGCATCGGCTGCACCCCCTTCTCAGGGGGCACCAGGCACGGGGCGGGGCGGGGGTGGGGGGCCGAACAGCCCCCCCAAACCTGCGACTCCAATCTCCCTGCAAACCGCACGCTCTTTTCTTGGTAAGAAGCCTGCGTGTTGACAGCATGTTTGTAAAACCGCGTAGCTTGATTCACCTGCAGGCGTGGTCGCTGTGTCTCCGCCCCGGGAACCCACTCAGGGGCCGGGCCCTGTGCCCCCGTGACCACACCCTGGGACACACAGGCTGGCGCCGGGGGACAGGCCAGGCCCTGTGCTCCAAGGCCTGGTGGGCAGGACACACAGACACACTTCGGGGTGGGGGGGCCCCTGCGTGGCCCCGCAGGCATAGGACGGGGCTGCCGAGCCAAGACCTCCCACTGGATGAGGTGGGACTCCTCGGAAGGACCTGGGAGACCCCCAAACACGTCCACTGCCAGGAAATAATTACAAAAAGCCGTCCCGATAGCAGACGCAGAAAGCGTTGGGTCGCACGTGCTCTTAGAGGTGCGTGTGCTCACCGCTGTAGAAGCGGATAATCATCACCCCGGAGCAGCCCGCGGAGGCGCCCCTTCCGGTTCTAAAGCCAGCACAACTGGGGTGCCGGAAGTCAGCCCATGGGACATGGAGGGAAACACAGCTCGACAGGCCGGGCACGGCCCCCCGGTTCACGCAGCCCCGTGCGTGTCAGCAGCAGTCGTTGCCGCAGAGCTGCAGTGAGCAGTGTCGGAGCCATCGTCACCCCGATGGGCCGCCCGTGAGTTCCCGGGACAACCGGGAAGGTGAGGTCACTGTGCCAACACCCTGAGTGAGTGTGGAGCTGGCTCTGCCCCAGTCCGGCTGGCGGAGGAGAACACGGTCCCCCCAGGACCCCCCCAGACTCCTGCCAGCCACACTGTGACGCCGCCCCTGTTGCTCTGAGCTGCCACATCTGCGGTGACGCGTTACAGGGCAGCCCACGGCGACTGTGACGTTGTCCCTAAAGCCTTGTCGTCTTCTCCCATGAAGGCCTCACCCAGATTCGGTCCCGCGATTGCATCGTGAAACAGGAGGTCATCGTCACACCACATGGGGACCCGGGAATAAGTGACAGGGATTTCCTGGGAGAAGGAAACACGCCGTGTCCAGGTGACGACGGCACACGGCTCATAAAAACCCGAGAGAATGAGCCGCAGGAACGTTGGGCTCCGTCAGCAAACCGGGCAAGAGCGTCTGACACAAAATAACTCCCCCAAACTCAGCAGGTCTCGGCCGGTTGCAAAACAGCCAAGGAGGCGACGCCACTTACGGTAGCAACAGAAACACAGAATGCTTGTAAGTTTGCTCCGCTGGGTAAGTGTGGGGGCCGTAAGCAAGTTTTACTGACAGACGAGACGAAAACGACACTATGAATCTGTGGAGACAGACTGCGTTCTTGGAAAGGGAATCGGAATCGTATGAAGACGTCAATTCTTTAATAATTAACGTTTAAGTTTAACGTGGTTCCAATTACATCCAAATACATTTCTTTTTAACTTTGGCAAAATCCATCGAAAGCTCATCTGGAAAATAAATTTTGTAAGAATTGCTAAGAAATCTTTTTTTTTTTTTTTTGTAATGCCAGATCAATGATGAAAGACTTATCCATTCAAAGAGTCAAACATTTTATTTTAAAGCTACAATGATTAAGACAGTATGGAATTAGAGTAACAATTAACAGATGGGGGGAAAACAGGTCGTTTAAAACAGGCCTCAGTATCCACGAACGCTTTAAAGACGAGTAAATTATTAAAAAACCAACAAAGAAAGACATGATTATTCAACAAATCATGTCAGGGCAAGTCGCTAATTACTTGGAAAGAAATGAGTCACGGCCTCATTTCAGATCAAAAACCACCGTCAATTCCAAGTATATTAAAGTGCTAAACACAAAAATGAAATAATAAAAGATAGATGAACGTGGAGATGAGTATTAAACCTCCTCACTAAGAAGGACTTTCCAAAAATAAAAACAGTACACGAAATCATAGGGGCAAAACTGGCCCATGTCACGACGTGCCCATTTAAAACTCTTTAGGTCTAAAAACTGCAAACGGTATTAAATAGCATAAAAGAAGCTAGAAAATGTTTGTAAAATATATGAAGGACAGCGGGCTCCTGTCCTTAATATGTAAAAAGCGCTCCCAAATCAATGTGAATGGCAACTATTTATCGAATGCTTCCTGTGCGTTAAAACCTTCTGCGGCACACTTTCCCTATGAGCTCTCGTTTAAATGTCGTTTGAAAACCCTGCGTGATGTGCTAAAACACTGGGAGACGGAGAATTTAAAAGAGCCCATCGAACCATCGGAGTCCCAGAGCGAGCCAGGTGGGGTTCGGGGCTCGAACTCGTGTCCGAGTGAGTCCAAAGCTCCCTCACTGTTACCCTCACCCCAAACACACACTCGACGCGCACGCAGTCGTCGTAGCCAAATGCAGGAGAGAAACACACAAGGCCGATTTGTTTTCTCTTCCGTATGGTTGTCGCCACCTGTGACGATGGGGGGGTCGCTGGTGTAACAGAAAAGTCGCCCCGCCTTCCCCCGCCGGCAGGATGGCCACGCGCCCGGCGCGGACCCTCTCCCTCCGTGAGTCTGCAACGCGGAGCCGCCCTGAAGCAGACGTCAGCACCCAACCCTGGTCGCTCACAAGCAGCCGGAGCCGTCAGGCGTGACCCGCGGGCCCCGACCTCCCGGATGCCACGTGCTTTTCCCGAGGAAGCGTGGGCATGAGGGCCGGGCGGCCAGGTCACCCCTGCAGGGAGGGGCAGGTCACGGCCCAGCAAAGGCCGCCACGGCGTCCCGCCCCCAATGTGACAGAAACGCGAGTTTTCCCTTCGCAAACCACACCCGCCAGGCCATGTCCCTGGGGGAGACGCACCTAAGCATCGGCCTCCTGCATCTAAAGATACACGTGCGTGGGCCGGCCGAGTGGCGCGATGGTTAAGAACTGGCTTGGGATGCCAGAGGGCCCCGGTTCGGATCCCACATGAGGACCAGTGACACTGCCCTCTACAGCTAAGATGCTGAACAACAGCTCAGCCTGGAGCTGGGCTGCCGTGAGTCGCCGGCGACGGCGTAGGCTGCAGCCCCTGTGGCAGTGGGTTGCCATGGGCTACCGTGTGTAGCCAGCAGCCAGCGTGAGCAGCCAGCAGCCGCAGTGAGCGGCCGTCCAGAAGCCGGCGACTGATGTGCCTCGCCCGGGAAGAGCGCGATGATGGTGCCAACTTGGGCCAGTGAAGCAACGTCCTCCACAACTAGACTGAAGAACAAAACGACAGCAACTTGTCGGTTCCCCTTCCCCGATTCCCCAGCGCTGTTCCCATCCCCCAATTCCCCAATAAAAATCTTTAAAAAAAAAAAAAAAAAAGATACACGTGCACGTGCCCAGGTCTGCTGCTGACGTGTGGAGGTGAAACGCTCCACAGAGTTCGACGTGAGTGACTTTACGGACGTTTGTATGGGACGGCTACCTGGTCTGACAATTAAGGTCACGAGCTTCCTGCAATGATGCTGCTCACCTTTTTTAGGTATCAGAGGGAGGATTCGTTACGCATTTGCACCCACTGGACACACAGGTGACCACGTTTACCACTTGGAAGTGCTGAACAGGCTGCGTGAAAAAGTTAGACGACCTGAACGTTTCGCCAAAAGTTCATGGCTCTTGCATCACGACAATGCACCAGCTCACACGGCACTGTCTGTGAGGGAGCTTTTAGCCAGTAAACAAATAACTGTATTGGAACACCCTCCCTACTCACCTGATCTGGCCCCCAGTGACTTCTTTCTTTACTCGAAGATAAAGGAAATATTGACAGGAAGACATTTTGATGACATTCAGGGCATCAAGGGTAATACGACGACAGCTCTGATGGCCATTCCAGAAAAAGAGTTCCAAAATTGCTGTGAAGGGTGGACCAGGCACTGGCGTCGGTGCATAGCTTCCCAAGGGGAGCTTAGTGACATTCAGCAGTGAGGGATGTGGCACTTTTCCTAGGAGGAGTTCGCAAGCTTACCTGTCAGGCCTCGCATGCATGTGTGTATACATGTGTGTACATATGCACACAACACACCTATATGCAACGTCTATCTATAACATCTGCACACAGTGTCTCTATGTAATACCTAAATACAGTGTCTACATGTTTGCATACATGTGTGCCTGTGATATTTACATACAACGTCTACGTAAGTGTCTCTGTAAACATCTGTCTCTACGCAACGTCTCTGGACACGTCTGCACAGATGCGGGAGTGAACTAGACACTGACACACACACACACACACACACACGACTGAAATGCACTTGGCCGCTGCTGCTAAAGCCAGTTTCACGGAGGACAACACGCGTGCAGGTCTCCTCTGAGCGCCACGTCCCACGCCAGGGAAAGGACGCGGAGCCAGGCGTTGGGCCTCCACCTGCCCCTGCGGATGCTGCAGCCAACGGCCTGGGCTCCCCGGCCCAGCCGGCCGCACGTGGGCTCCGAGGGCCTGCGACCACCCGCGGCTCCAAGACGGAGGCCTCACCGAATTTGTTTTCCTCTAAATAAGTGACAGCATGTGCGGTGCGTACCCCCCGCCCCCCCCCATATAACTGATGGCCTGCCTTATGGAGCACAAAAACGTGCGTTACCGGCCCTGAGAGAAAACCGCAAACGTCGATGGGTGTCTCCGGGATAGATAGGACTGGAGCGTCGTCATTTCGCCCAAGTTTTGTCCCCCAATCACCTCGAAAGCACACACAAAAAAAAGGGAGAAAACTTGCGTTGTCTGCCTTCATCTCCGTGTTACTTTGTCTGCCGGGCTGCTTTGCATTTCAAGACATTTCCACTCACCTTGCGTTCCCGGCTCAAAAAGAAACAATAAGTTTAATCTTTTCACTTGACAATGATGTATGGTTCTGCGGGAAACCGCTTCTCAGGTATTATCATTAAAAAGCCTCCTTTTCCGCCCGCTTGGAATCTGTGGACACCTCACACGTTCGGCGCGGCCCTGGGCTCCTCTCCGGGAGCCGGCGGCACCTGTGGGGCCCAGGGAAGGCGACACCCCCAGAGGCCGGGTCCTCGCTCTCCCCACAAACGGTGCCCAGTCGTCCCCGGGCCGGCTTCCGAGGCCACGGACGGCGGGCACTCAGGCCCCTCTGCCCAGAGGACATCTTCCTGGTTAGGAAACGTGCGGAACGCTGCCTCCTAAACACCTGCTTTCAATTAGGATTCCTTTCTCTTTTTTCTTTCTCTCTCTCTCTCTTTTTTTTCCTGCCTTTGCAGCTAGCTACTTAATAGAATCTATGCAGACAGCGGGGAGAGGCAGGGTTGGGACGTTGACGAGGGTGCTAGGAGCCTCCAAACACACACGGGTGGGCCCCGGTGGAAGGGTGCCCGTGCCCGTCTCCAGGCCGGCGCGCCCCAACGCGGAACCAGTGTCGGGGCCCCGAGTCTGCGCCCCCCACACACGTCCTTCTCGCTGTCTCTCTGGACAGCCCCGAGTCACACGGGCCTTTTCAAGCGCGGAAACTAAACAGCCACCGGGTCCCCCGTCTGCACCGGGCGGGTCCTGGCCGTTGGCGTCACCGCCGGGCCGAACGCCGGCCGCCCCGTCAGCACGGCCAGCTGACTCCCGTGTGGAGAGGACGTATTTCTAAATACATCAGTTTTCTGTATTGTTTCATGTTTTCTAGATTTCCTAGACAGATCCGTTAACAGTCAGAGTACAAGGCGGCTTCTTCGCGCGTTCACGGCAGCACACGTTGCAACAACCACCTTTCTGCTTGGAAACCTCGCACCCCCTGCCGCGCTCCCGACGGCCCGGCCTGCACGCCTGGGGTCCAGGCGTCGTAGAGAAAAAGCCGGGGAAGTGGACCCCGAGTCGGTATCCCCCTCAGCGACCTCCTCCCGCGTCCCGAGAGACACAACACCCCTTGGTGCCCTGTTTGGAAAGGACGTGGGGACTGTCCCACGTGCGTCCGATCGTCCAGTCGGAGACGCTGGACTCGGCTCGGGGGCGAAACCCCACTGCAGCTCCTCCGTGAGGGGGCGCTTGGCCACCCCCGCCCGGCCAGGCTCCCGACTCGGAGCACGTTACCCCTCGCGTCCCCCAACCCGTCTCTGGGGCGGCTGATTTCTGGGCATCCTCACCGCCCCGCGGGGCAGCCGTCGGACCCCCCGCTGCCACTGTCCCGTCCCTCGTTCCCCACGGAGCCCCGGCCTGGGTGGCATGCCTGCACCCGCTGCTCTTTGTCACGTGCCGGGAAGGCGGCTGCCCGTGTGTCCTCCTTCCCGGGTGCCTCGTACGTAACCCTGTTTGTGCCCCGACACCCCCTTTCCGTACTCGGGAGCCCGGCACCGCCAGGGAGGGAAGCTCTCGGAGGCGCTGCAGCAGTTGGCACTGGGGCTGCGGTGTCAGCGAGCCGGCCGGAGAATTTACCCACCGAACCGGGACGCTGGAGACCAGCGCGTCTCAGCTGCTGTGTGGCTCGTGTGGGGCCAGCACTCCTCAGACACCTTTCAATGTCCTTTTCCTAACCGCCTCCCCGTGAAATGTCGACATCCCAAAGCCACCGTGTCCCCGTGTGTGCACGGTCTGTCTCCCCGCAGTTCAGCCTTAAAAAAGCTGAGACGCTGTCATCACTTCCCCCCCCCCCCCCCCCCGGACGACGGAGGACGCATTTCTGCCCCTGGAGCTGATACCAGGCCCCTTGGGAAGACGTTGCCATGAAATACAGAACGAGAAACGTATGGAAACCGCCACAGGTGCTTTGTGACCTGGCACCGCAGGAAACAGTGAGACCCCCAGACGTGGCGAACGGGGGAGACCTGACTCAGCGAAGGACTTGGGTTTCGGGCCCGTCCCCCAGGCAGCGAGCGGACAGCTGGTGGCCTGAGGAGGCAAAGTGTCACGGCACAGGGACGGCTCTGCAACACACACACACACGTGCCCGGCTGTCCAACAAGGGACATAAAGCCCCACGAGGGGAAGTGAGGGTGCGCTAGGCGTGGGGAGCTTGCGAAATGGGGGTGGTCCCGCGCTGCAGGGACGGAGAGGGGTCCCAGCCATGCCACCGCTGAGGACACGATGGGTCGTGGCGGCCCGAGGCGCGGGCGGAGTCCGTGTACAGGAGAGTCGCCGGCAGGGACGATGGAGGCTGTCCTGGGCCCCAAGCCGGAGACGGACGGGCTCGCAGCTCCACGCTCCCCGTGGGGCCACTTGGTCCCTGCGTTTCCTTTTTGCAAAAGTCCACCATCCATCCGCTAAGACGGCGGGACTCTCCCGCTCAGCACAAGCCCAGGGCTGGAGGGAAAGACACGGAGACCGGAGGAACGTCATGAATGACAGCTCGTCACCGGTAATGCCAGGAAATCGGCCATTCGTCATAATTAATGGGTTATTAGCGGGCATTAAAGCTCCCTGTAATCAGAGAGCGCATTGCGATTTTGCCTCATTGAAAAATGGGTCTGGGAGAGCGTCGCCGGGCTCCACGCGTCCCCCACCCCCAGCGCCCACACCCCCCTCCACCACCGCTGTCTTCCTCCCGGGGACGGAGCGTCCGCCCCCACGGCGGGTCACCTTTGGGGGAAGAGATGAAATTTCAGCAGACACAGGAAAACACCGAAATGAAAAATAATCACGCAAATAATTAGAAACAGGATAAAGAAAAGGGGGCCCGACCACAAATCAAACACACAAACATCAGTGAAAAGTCGAAGCGTACGGAGAAAAGGCAGCCGGCGGGGGGATTCCGACGTGGAGCCGCACGGAGGGCCGTCCCCGAGATGGTGGGGACGGGGGTGAGACGGTTCCCTCCGAGGACCCCCCCAAGAGAGCAGCAACGGGGTTGGGGGGGCTCTCATTCTCCACCTGGGACATCAAAAGTGCAGGACTTCAAAGCGCCTTTGCAAGGCGGCCTCTAATTGTCAGATGCAAAATTAAGAATTGTTGCACAGAGTTCCCAGAAAGGCAGATCAGGGGGGGCCCAACAGGGGGCTCGGCTACGTCGGCACAAGGAGCCTCACTGACGGGCAAACGAAGAAAGGAGGTGAGGTCGCTCCGGACGTGGGGTATTCATCGGCCCCGAAAAGGAGGGGACAGTGACACGCGCTCATCAGGACACGGTGCTCAGCAGGTCGGCGTCGGGGTGACAGTCGGTCACCGGGTAACGTGCACAGTCCGTGGCACTTAGCGCCGTCACGGCGTTGAGTCAGCAGCACTTCTGTCTGTCTGCTTGCATAACTTTCTGTCCCTCTGGGAGACGCGTCCCCAGGACCGGTCACCCCGTCCGCTCCCCCAGCCCCCGGCAGCACGCGCCCCCTTCCTGTCTGTGGACGGGCCTGTCCTGCCCATTTCACGTGAATGGAGGCACACGCGGGGTGGCCCCGGGTGCCCGGCGTCTGTCCCTCAGACTCACAGGTTTGAGGTTCAAGCACATTGGAGCCCCGGATGTGGGAGGGGGACAAGCTGCCCAAAGACACCCCTGGGAACAGAGACGGGGTCTCCGGGGGCCCGGAGGGTGGCGGGCCCAGGAGAAGGGCCAGGCCCCCTGCTGCCGCCTGACTGCCCGCCTGTGACGGACACACATCCAAACTCACAGCCCTCGGAAGCGTCAGGTCAGCGGGAGGAAGGACGCCAGGCGTGCGTGTGTCCGAAGACGTGCAAAGGTCCTGGGGTGAGTGTGCACGGCAGCGACGCCCGGGGCTGCGCAGAGCGAGTGGGGCCCCGGCCGGCTTGTCAAAGGGCCTTGTCGGGGGGCCCTGGGCTTCGAGGACGTAAACAGAGCGGCTGTGGCTCCCAGGCTGGGGTCCCCGGACGCTGCCCCCCCACCAGGGCTCGGCCGAAGCCCCACCCGGGATGTGCCGCTGTTTCCCGTCTGTCTTCTCCACAGAATAATGCAGCCCCCACCTCCCTCTGCACCCCCACAGCAGTCCCCACCATCACCACACACACTGCTGATTTGGGTCGAGGTTAATTGTAGATAATAACAAGGCAGAGCGGGCTTTCCACGCCGGGCAGCGTGGGGCCCCAGCACCCCGGGGCGGCCGCCCCTCGCAAGGGGGAGGCCATGGGCTACCCGCAGGTGGAAATGCAGCCCGATGCCGCCCTCCGTCCGGGCGTCCCTCGCGGGCGTTTCGGGGGGCCCGGGGCCCCCGCCGAGGGCTCTGTGCTCCTGGCTTCCAGGCGAATCAGCGCCTCGGGGGAAACCGTCTCCCTGTCTGACACTCAGGCACTTACTTGCCCGACTGACTCTGGTCACCGGTGACTGATTGTGGCCGGCGGTGCGGGTGGGGGTGGGGGCACCCGGCCTGGATTTGGAAGCCCCCCCTTCCTGGCTCCCACAGGTCCCCTGGGGGGGGGAACCCTCATCCATCGTTTTTGTCCCCTCCGTGCCACCAGCATGTAAACAAAAGCATCGTGTGCGCGTTGCCAGCTCCGCGGTTTGCAGTGTCCTTTCTGCAGCTGGGTCTGGAGTGCGTGCTAACCCTTCATTATTCAGGACGGACTGCCTCTCCTTTTTTTTTTTTGCCTTTCTGCCCCTTTTCTTCCTAAAATGACAGTCGGGGCTGTTAAGCATAATAATTGTTCCTGAGTGGGTCTGGCTTATGGTCCCTCTTGATTTTGCCTCGGAGGCAGGCTCCTGACTCCGCGGAGGTCAGGGGTCGCCTGCTAAATCATGCATCCCCACAATCCCTCGTGACGGATGCGGTTGACAAGCTGGTGCTAATGATTAAACCAACGTGCATTAAACTCCGGCGCTAAATTGCTATTACTTGAGTGATGGATTACACGTCTAATGAGCAGATCATTGCCACAAGTGACCTTGTGGGCTCAAAGAGGGTTGTAATAGAGCCAACATCCCTCACACGTGCCGTGTCACCGCACCCCCGACACAGCCGCGGGTGTGCACGTGTGCGCGCGCGTGTGTGTGTGCGCGTGTGCGTGCGTTTTCTCGGGGTCTCGTCCCTTATGCGTTCAGCTGCTCGTTGGAACAGCCACTCTAATTGGATCAGCCAGCTGAGATGCACCCCTAATTAGGGTATTTTAATACGCATGAAATAAAAATGGCCCATGAATAATATATGCCCGGATAAACTCGGGGTCCCGCGTGTGTCCTCCTCACCCACGGCGGGCCGAGAGTCAGGGCCTGGGAGGCAGTGGCGTGTCCCCAGCCAGCGGCCCACGGCTGCTCCGGGCAGGACACGGGGTGGGCTCGGCGGCCAGTTCCCTGCAAAGGGGTGTGGGCTTCCGTTGGCCCGGAAGGACCCCCGTTGCCACTCAACCTGGAAATGACAGAGGGTTCAGGGCGGGGCCCCCAGCAGCAAGAAGAGCGAAATGAGGCCGACCACGGCTCGGGGAGGGGTGGGGGGTCCCCACGGGGCCTGAGACGCAGGGTGGCAGTTGGTCAGCCGGGTCACGGTTCGCTCCGGAACCAGGGTGCCCCCGACGGAACCCACTTGGGTCTTCAGTTCCTCCGAGGCTCGGACGTGCCCCCCACACACGGCCGGGCCAGCCTGGGACGGGGGGGCCACGGAACGCAGCAGAGCTCAGGACGCGTGGATTCAGCCGCGTGGGGCGGCTGATGACACGTCCCAACCAAGAGCGACGTTGGGTCCCCGAGCAGGAGAAGCCACGGTCTTGCTGGCACCAACCACCTTCGGGTTCAAGCAAACAGACAGGCTCTGGGGCGACGCACGCCCTCCCCTGGGCACCGTGTCCCCGAGGCCCCTCCGTGTTACAGCAAATGTCACTCTGCTCTGCGTGTCAGGGCTGCTCGATATTCCACGGTGTGGACGGACCTCCGTGCGCTGGTGGACGCCGGGGCGTTTCCACGTTTTGGCGATTGTGAGCTCGGCTGACTCTTAAGGGCGGGAGAGCTCAGGTCGTCATCGTCACACGCCCTGAGGTGTCTTCCCCAGCAGGGCTTCCAGTGCCTCCGGGAGAACTGGGGTGGCCCTGAGGGGACACCCTCGGACCCGGCACCCCAGCCCCACTGGCCCCAAAGCCCATCCAGAGGACGGGCCGAGGCACTCGCAGCCTGAAGGGACCCGCCGCTCGGCCTGGTCCCCGGTGGCTCCCGCCCGGCCGTGCCGGCCCCACGCGCGTCACCGCTGCGTCACCAAGCACACCGCTTCCTCGCGGGGCCGGTCACTGTGTGGCCCGCCCTCCGGTAGCAGCGTAGCCAGCACAGAAAACAGGCTTTTCACGCACGAGAGGCTTCGATTCGCGGAGAAACTGCACGTATATATTTGTGTCAGCTTATTGGATTACCATTGAAATAATTTTATAATTATATTTGTGAAACATTAATAGCTGTAAATTGTACGTGAAATTACATAGCCACGTACGAGGGCATCGTGTAAAAGTATACAGAGCTATATATAAATTATGCAGCTTTATATAAATGTTAATTGTATAATTATATACATCCACCCATAAATTGGGTGTGTGTGTGTGTGTGTACATTTAGTACAATTGGACGCACACGCACAGCATGTAGGATTTGCCTCCCGTGGGTTAAAAGAAACAGCCTGTGACGACGTGTCCGTGTGAACGCTGAGAGAAAGGGCCGCCGCTGCGGTGTCAGCCGTGGTGGCCGGCGATTTCCGCGTGGGTCCCTGTGTCCCCGACACGTCCGGCGGCGTCTGCGTGCTCCGTGACGTGATGGTAGCAGAGCCCTTAGTCGTTGCTCTGAGGCAGCCCCTGCAAGTGGACGGAGGGGGAGCGATACGTGGGGACCACAGACGGTCCAGGTGTCTGTCTAAGGCAGGTGTGTGCACGGGAAGGACTCACGGAGAGGACCGAGGGCACGAGGCGGTGAGCTGGCGGAGCCCGTGGCGTGGTCGCCCGTAAGTGGCTGGAAGCCTGGACCTGGGTGTCAGGACAGAGGGCCCCCCGCGGCGACAGACTGGGGCGTCCTTTATCTACACACGCTGAGGCGTTGGCCAGCGAGCGCAGGGGGAAGCCGCCGGTGACAGCAGCCACGGGGCTGCCCAGGGGACCCCGATGACCCATGATCGTGCAGGGGATGGAGGGGTTCGCCCTGGGCGGGAGGGAGAACAGGGACACCAGGGGGAGGTGGAGTTCAAGGACGGGCCTGCAGCAGTGACGGTGCCACACGACGTTGGCCAGACTTGGGGGGCCCTGTGCAGCGAGGCTGAGGACTACGTGCGCAGCAGGTCCAAACGGGGGGCCACAGACGGGAGATACTGAGCAGGACTCGTGCCTCGGGGGAGCTTAGCCGTGCCGGGACACACACGTAGCTTTTCGCTGGAAACCCTCCCGCCCACCGTGGCCCCCGGGGCACCCTCCACGCTCCTGGGTCACAGCGGAGACCTCTCACCATGGCCTGGCAGCATGCACCCCAAAAGACATGCCCACCTGGGGCCTCTGAGTGGGACCTTGTACATGAAAAGGGTGGCTGCAGACGTAATTAGGGATGAGACGAGTCCTCCTAGGTCAGAGTGGGTCCTACGGCCAGTGACAAGTGTCCTTGTGGAGGGACACAGACACAGAGGGGACGCCACGTGGAGACGGAGGCAGAAATGGGGGGAGGTGGCCACCCGCCCAGGGACGCCTGGAGCCCCCAGGAGCTGGACGGGGCAGGAGGGACCGTCCCCTGGGGCCTCCGGAGGGAGCGCGGCCCTGGGACAGCGTGGTGGCAGCCTCCTGGCCTCCAGGACGGGGACGGGTGGGTCCCTGTGGGTTGAAGCTCCTGCGTTGGCACCTTATTCCCACCACGTCTCTGTGAACGTGGCTCGCAGCCGTCCCCGGGCTCCCCGGCCCCCCCAAACCTCCCCCTGCACACACACCCCTTCTTCACCTGCCTGTCCCTTACGCTGCCTTTAACGACCAACCCCAAAGTCACTGTTCTGCACCGACTGCCTGTGTGTCCCCAAAATGCAAACGTGGCAGCCCTCACCCCGTGGGTGGCAGACGAGGTGGGGGCTTGGGGGGGGGGGATTCGGGTTGGCCAAGGTCCTGAGGGTGGGACCCCAATAATGGGAGCAGGGTGCTTATAAGGGGGATTCCCCATCCCCGCCCCCACCTGTGAGATGGGGAACCCCAAACCCTACACCCACTCTTACCTCCTGAGGTGGCACCACCGAAACGAGACTCGGTGGAGAGGCCAGAGGCCCCCCCTCACGGTGTCCGTCGCGCCCTCAGGAGCCGTCTCCTGGGGCTGAGTCTCTGCTCTGCCGAATCCCAGGTAGGACCTGAATTGGAAACGCTCCATCTGGGGGGACCTTCCCGGAGTCCGGAGGACCTGCTGTGTTGGGGACAGGGGTGAGGGGACGGATGCGGGGACCTTCCTGGTTCACGACGTCTCCAACCCCTTCGCCGGGAGAGAAAAAGCCCGGTGCTCATGCTGCACGTGGAAAACAGCTCCCCATTACGTGAGGCTCCGACAGTCACTGCGGGGCCGGCCGTCGGTGACGACGTGGGCGCAGCTGCCCGGCGGGCCGGGGGCGCCTCCGACAGGCCTGGTCCCCTGCACCCCAAGCTCCCGGTGGCCGGAGAGAGACGTCCGGCGGACACGGGCCGGCTGCGGTGTCGCCCGGCCCCTCCTCATCTCTGGGTAAACAGCTTCTGACACGTTTTCAATATGATTCCATTAGAACAAGTGGGTCGTGATTGATATCCTAATACCCAGGCCACGCAAGCCATCCATCACGGGAAGTGTATTAATTATTCAATGTAGCTCTCTAATGCAAGAATCAATGTTGGGAATGAAGAAAAGGAACTCCGCGCTCCCAGCAGACCCCAACGACATAATAAAAAAGGAATACTAAATAATCACGGCCTGTAATCATCGGCTTAATAAAATCCATTTATTTAGCTGTCAGGGGCATGACGCTGCTTCATTTGAAAAAAGGATAATTGAATATATTTTTGAGTCATTTTTTTGGGGGGGAGAGGGGGCGGAAAGGGGACCGTGACAAACTGACTCGCGTGTTTTAAAGGAGTCGTTACCTCTGAAAGGTGCGACTGACAGGTCCGCAGCTGAGACGCAGAACAAGGGGACCGCGGGACGGGGGCCGTCGGTCGTCAGGGCGGAGACGTCGTGGGGCCCTCGGCCGAGAGGCCGACACCAGCGGGGCGCCCGCTCAGGGGCCCTGAAGCCCCTGTGACCTCACGGACCAGACGGCGTTGGAGCCGCCCTGGGACGCGGTTTGGATCCTGGCCCTTGTGTTGAACAAGCTTTTGTTTGTTTGTCGCTTCGGACAAGGTAGGCCTTGGCCCACGCCACCCCAGGGCGGGCTGTTGGCTGTGAGTTTCGGGGCTGCTCCATTCACTGCCATTGTTTTTAATGTCACGTAAGGCATGCGTGGGGAAAACACGCCCTCCTCCCTTGTCTCCGACGGGCCGTGTGTGCTGCGAACATGGGACGGCGCCTGTCCCACAAACAGCGCCTGGGAAAAGGTCGTGCGGTCGCTGTATTAGGCTCACGCGAGAGCGTGAAGAGCCGCGTGGGAAGCCTGCTTTCCAAGGGGCGCCTCGGCCCTAAGCGGGGAGCAGCGACACCCCACGTGCGGGCCGCCCTGCACGGTTGCTCAGGTTGCGCACTGCACACTCCGGGCACCGCGACCCTCGTGGGCAGTCCCGGCGCCGCCGGGCCGGCAGTGGTGCAGTTTATGGAGCCTGATGGGCACGGCCCGGACAGACAGCCTTCCCCGAAAACACGGAACCGCCAGCAGAGCCTGGCCCTGTGCAGGCATGAGGTGGCAGGACAGCCCACCATCTCAGGGTCTCCTAGGTGTGTGCGCCTCCCTGTTCCTGGGGCCTGGGGGCACCGTGCCTTACACCCCACAAGGGACGTCGCAGGCACAATCACGGGAGGGACCTTGAGATGGGGAGGCAGATGGTGCTGGGTCACCGCGGCGGGGCCGTGTAATCGCATGAGCCGTGAACAGCAGACACGTGTCTGCAGCTTCCGCGCCCCGTTTGGCAGAAGAACACAGACACGTCGCACGCACGGGAGGGACGCGGCCCGCCGAGGGGCAGGTGGCCAGCAGGACAGGGGACGTGGGGACCGTTCTGCGACCCCCGGGGCCTGCATTCGGCCAACACCCTCAGGCCCCCCAGCCTGGCTGGAGTGGGGCCACCCCGGGCCCAGCGGGGAGCTGTCGGCAGCACCAACAAAGGGGCCGAAACACGTCGTGAGATTTGGAGTTCTCTGTCTGGAACCCGCCTTCGGAAAACAATATTTAAAGCAAAGAGGGAAGGAAAGTGACGCACTTTCTCCCCCGTGGCTTTCGGCCTCGCAGGCCAGGTTGGCCTGGAGTATCCCAGGGGACCCCCGAAAGCGAAGGGTGCTTGGGGGGCATGGAGTCTGCGCTAGAAACAGGATTAGCTTTGGTTGTGTTTCTGCTTTTTTTTCCCCCTCAGTGGTGGACATGGAAACACAAATATATTGGGCTGTCGGAAAAGTCATGACGCATTTTTGCAACGAAACACATAAGAGAAACTACGTCATGACTTTTCCGACAGCCCGATAGCTCATGAGGGACTTTGCAGCCGCACCCAAAATCTCTGAAGCAGGAGGCAGTGTCCCTCCCCGTGCGGAGGGTGGACAACAGGCCACGGCCCAACGAAGGCCTGACCAGGGGGCTGGCCAGCCGTCCCCACACCCCTGATTCTCACAGCTGGGTCCTGGCATTTTTCTGTTTTCTAAAGTGCCCCGATTTGGGTCAGAAAATATGACACAAGGCTACGATTGGATGAGTTCTCCGTGCTTAAGGAAGAAAAAAAAAACACCTCTCAAAACCCCATGTTTGTAATAATCAGTGATGGATGCATTTCAACACGCTGTGGGGAAAAGTGTGTTTCAGGCAATTTATAACAAAACTGTCAAATCCTCCTGCGAGACGGCTGCAGAATACCGAGGAGGGGACCTCGCAGCAGCATTGGAGCCGGGAAACTGTCCCCGCCACTGTTTTCATGTGAAGCAAAGTAAAACAAAAATACTCCTCCCAATAATCATCCTCATAGGCGACCGACAGCGTAATTGCAAGGCGACCTGTTTGGTGTTTGCTTTCGTGTTTCCCGGCTCGCGGCCCCACCGGTTGATTACATCGTGGTTCAAGAAGTCAGGCGCGCCGCCGTCCAATTATCTGCTCCCTCGTTCACCCGACACAGAACAGGTGTCCGCGAGGTGCGTGACGAGCCGGGAAAACACAGCCCGTCCGTCGCTTTGCTGAAACGGTAAGTGTCTGCAGCGTGACTACGGACCAGGCGCTCGCGGCGGAGGGGCAGGCCGGTTTCGTGTCAGGCACGGGTTTCAAGAACTCGGGGCGAGACATCGCTGTGTCGCTGCGTTTCCGTAGCAGGCGGTGATCCCGGGAGCCCCCGCGTTCGGGGCCTGCTCAGAGCTCCCCGTAAGCTCGGGGTTGTGAGCGTGCAAACGCGTTAGCGCTGCCGCTGGCATGATTTATTTTATCTCCAAAAAAAAATCGAGCCTTTCGACATTGTTCGCCGGACGTGTGAAGAGCAACAGAGCTGCTGGGTGACAGCGGCAGCCAATGTCACGCACCTCCTCCATCCGCCAACTCCTGTGTACAGGGCATCCTCGGGGTCGTGCTTTCTGGGAGCAGGAAACGGAGCAGGGGACTCCCCTGCCCCCCGACGGCCTTGATGGGCAGAGCCCCAAGTGTCACCCGTGGTCCGGGCTGCTCCGCTGTCACCACTCGTCTGCCGTCTCTCTGGCCGCGGCTGGAAACTCACTGCTGCGTCTTCTAAAGCGGGTGTGCTGTTCATCAGTCACATCACAGGCGTCACATACGTCACACGGAACACGTACGTTACAGCCGGCCTTGAGCCACGTGGGGTCAGGGGCACTGACCCCCCCCCCATCCCCGTGCAGTGAAAAATCCACGTATAATCTGTGAGTCCCCGCAAAACGTCCGTGCTGAGAGCCTGCAGCTGGCCGGAGGCCTCACCGGTCACGTCAACAGCCGATGGGCACACGTTTTGTGTGTTGTTTATAATTATAATACACACGGTTTTCTTACAACACAGGGAGCTCGGGAAAAGAAAACGTGGTTAAGAAAGTCCTAAGGAAAAACACACTTGCAGCCTTTACGGAAACAACTCGGCGTACAGGTGGGCCGTGGGGTGCAAACCCGTGTCGTTCGAGGTCAACGACACCCCACTGCGGACCCACCAGAAACCTTTCTATTTCGCTGGCCTGCGTGCGGATCATGTCACCTTCCGAGCTGTGTCGGCGTCCGGCGCACGCGGCTGTTTCTGGCGGAATTCCCGCCCCCAGGGCCCCTCTGAACGACCCGCTCACAGAGCCAAGCCCCACCAGGTCCCCCCACCGAGCGACAGGTTAGGGTCCTCCCCTAGGGGTGCGTCAGCCTCGGTTTACCCGCTTCCGGCGTGCATGGGGGCCACGTCCTTTTTACTCCCGGTGATGTGAAAGCCATACGGGGAAATCCAGGGAGACCGTCGTCACACGGAATTCATCCTTTTGACCATTTTCAAGTTGAACCGTGTTCTAACACTGAGCACATTCACAGCGTTGTGTGACTCCCTTACTCCAGAGCAGGCTGTCCCCCAGGAGAGCCGTCCCCAGGAGCGGTCACCCTATCCTCTTCCCCAGCCCCCGGCAGCACGCGCCCCCTTCCTGTCTGTGGACGGGCCTGTCCTGGACGTGTCACGTAAATGGAGTCACACGCTGGGTGGCCGTGTCCCCAGGGTCCCTCCACGCTGTCATCAGTGTCACAGCCCGCCTCCTCTTCCTGGCCGAGTGACACCCCCCTGCATGGATGGACCCCGTTTTTTATCCGTCCGTCCATCGTGCACGGACAGTTGGGCCGCCTGCCCCTGTGTCCACTGCGACCAGTCCTGCTGAGCACACGCGGTCACAGGCGTTTGTCTGCGTCCCCGAGTTCGGTGGCTTCCGCATGTTTACGTGCGCTCCTAGCAGGGGCTTGCTGGCCCTTATGCAAACTCTGAGCTGAGCTCTTCGGGGAGCCCCGGGGCCCCTGTGACCCCCAGGGCCGGTGTCTTCGACAGCCCCCGGAGGCTGGCGTGGGGCCAGGACAGAAAGGAGGGCTGAGGAGCAGGTCTCGGGGGGACCCCTCCTCGCACAGGGTGGGGGGGACAGCAGGAAGCCCAGGGGTGCGTCTGAGGGCCTCGCAGGCAGCCCATCCCGGCCTCTCTCCAGCTCACACACACTCATTCCGCAGAGCTCACACTGGGGGTGAATTCCTAGCGCCTGGGGCGGAGGAGGGGGGCCCCTCTTTCTGCCAGGTTTCACAGAGAGCCAAAAAGCGAGGTCCAGGGAAATATCCTCCGTCTTGAATTTCTGGCCAAGGATGGGGGGGGCGGACCACCCACAGAGCAGGCCTCCGGGTTCCAGGGAGCCCCTGGGAGCTTCGCTCAGACACGGCGGCATTCCCACGCGCCGCCCCGTTTTACTTCTCATGGCCTGACTTCCCACCCACACCCAGGCCCTGGGGGGCCCTCAAGACCCCAGGACCAGCAAGAGTGGGGGAGAAAGCCAGCCCCAAAGCTGCCAGGGGCGCGGCACCCAGAAACAGACTCGGGGGGCTGACCCTGCCCAGCACGGCCGCGTCCCCAGGCTGAAGTCCACCCGCAGGTCCCAGCGCCCCTCGGGGACCCGGAGCTTGGCCAATCCCGTGACACCTCGGCCTCTCCCTCCCTCGCCAAAACGAAACTGCTGGGAGCGGCACGACGGCGTCCATCTGAATCTCAGGTATTTGAAGAACATATTGTTTATTAGAACGAATGACCGCTATTTGTGGGAAGAGCCAACACTATTTTTAGATGACAGAATTGAGGACGGAATCATAGACCATAGGGCTCGACGTGGAGTGCCTATGCTCATCCATGCCCCACTGTACACACACACACACACTCACACACACACACGTACACACATGCAAAAAACATGTGCACGCACACGCACACGCACACACACGCAAAACACACACACATGCACACACACATACTCGCACATACATGCACACACACATACTTGCACGCACACACACACACACACATGCACACACACACACTCACACACACACACAGTCCAGGGTGTTTCTGTCAATCTCACGACGCTCCAATGAGACTGTGAGAAACGTGAAAGTTACGTGATCGTATCTGACAGTTCTTGGCAGCTGGGCAGCCGAGCCCTGGAAAAGCTCTCTCTCTCCCGATCCAAGATTGAATTTGGACTGAAACACAGGGCTCATTTAAGCAGCAATTAAAGCGCCTTATAGACCGGAGGAGAATGAAATGATTAATGCAAAGAGTCTTGTTTAATGGGGATATTAAGTAAACTGCTGGTTAAAACGCCCATATATCATCCGTGGGCCCCTAATTGGCTTCCTGTTTCTCCGGCATGTGGCATTTTCAGGAGGCATTACGTCCTTTTAGTGCGACCATTGCAAAGGCAATAAATCAAGCCCGTGGATTTTAGCTAATTTTGATGGAGGCTAAATTGAAGCCATCACCTGCTCGAGGGCTCGCCATCCCAGTTCATGACGACTTCCAAGACGCGGACAGTCGCACGTGGAAGGCAACGCCGGCCCCTGGCCGGCCACGGCCGCCGGACAACCAGGCGGAGCTGGCCGAGCTCCGGGCCCAGGGGACGTCCCCTCGCGTCCTCCCCACACGCTGCCCCCCGCCACCGCCGGGACCTACGGGGGAGCGTGGCTGCACCCCATCATGGGCCCAGCACCACCATGGCCCTCACTCCGCTCTGACCCAGGGGTGCGCCCTGCACAGCGGGCACACGCCGGCTGAACACGCGCCTCATACAGTGACGGGCTGAGCTGTGTCCCCCCACGTTCACAGCCCTCACCCCCAGCACCTCAGGATGGGGCTGTGTTTGCAGATGGGGCTTTAAAGAGGGGATTAAGGTGACATGAGGTCACTAGGTGGGCCCTGACCCATTAGAACTGTGTCCTTATAAGAAGAGGAGGTGAGGACACAGGCACACACAGAGGGACGGCCATGTGAGGACACGGGGAGCAGACGGCCATCTGCACGCCCAGGAGAGAGGCCTCGGGGGGGACCAGCCCTGGGACACCCGGATCTCGGACTCCAGTCTCCAGGCCTGGGGACAACACGTGTCTGCGGTTTAAGCCGCCCTGGCAGACTCACTCACACACCTAAGTGTCTTCACTCTCCAAGTGCTATCAAACTCTTTAAAAATCCCTGACGCACACTCGAAACCCGAGTCTGTAAACATTTTTGTTCCAAATCCCCGTAAGCACCTAGCCACGCGCTGTCGGATCTGAATGACACGAGTTAAAACACGGTACATTAATTTTGTGTGTAATTCTGTGGCTCAGGCCGTTCCGTCAATCAGGCTGGCTCATGTCAGTGTTTCCTGAACGCGCGAGGCGTCTCCGTCGTCCCCCCGCACTGAGATCCTTGCTGACCCTGAGGATAAGTCACAGTCGAGGCCAACGGACGGAAAACGGGACAGAATGACCTGGAGAGCCAGTGGCACCGTGAGGAGGGGATTTTAAAGAGGGTTTTAAAAGAGGGCCTTTCAGACCGGGAGGTTTGGGGACACACACCTGAGAGCACACACCTGTGAGTGGATATGGGCGGTGTGCTCACAGCAGCAGGAACCACCAGTGCAAAGGTCCTGGGGTAGGAAATGCTTGGCCGGAGCTGAGAGACCGCAGAGCATCGAAGGGCAGAAGGCGAGGCCCCGAGAGGTGGCCGGACACACGTTCTGCAGGGTGACGCAGTGTCTCGTCGCACTGGACAGGCCCTGAGTTCTGCTTCGAGTTGAGAGGACCTAACAGAGCGACCTGCAGGGGCGCTGGCGGGAGCTGGGACGCAAGGGAAGGCCAATGCCGCAGCGCGGGGACCCGGCGTTGCCCTGCCACCATCGCTCGCCGGCTCGCGTGACGTCTGCCCACAACGATCTTTTTCTCAGCCCCCTTCCAAGTGCACAGACTGTGGTTCAAACAGGATGAATGTTGTGGCTGGCATGGGCTTCTCGGGCGTTGCTGGGACTTCTTGGTGTAAACAGTGTTCCCTGCGTTTGCTGGTTTGTGTCCCGCCCCCCAAAAAAGTGACACCTCAGCCACCCCTTTCCTCCCCACACGGAAAGCACAGGCACCCACGCTCGTGCACACACCACAGTCACACACCCAGGAAGCACATGTCACACAGTCACGCGCACAACACACAGGACACACACGCACCAAAGGACCCAAGCACACACATACATGTGCGTGCAATGTGTGTGAGAATGTCTGTGTGTGCGCACAGGTGTGCACAGCGTGTGACTCTGTGAAGCGTTTCATCTCCACACGTCAGCTGAATATCCGGGCACGTGCACGCGTATCTTTAGATGCAGGAGGTTGATTTTTAGGTGCGTTTCCCTCAGGGACATGGCCTGGCCACTTTGGTTTGCACATTTCTGTCACTTTTGAGGGCAGGAAGGTGTGGTGGCCTTTGCTGGGCTGTGACCTGCCCCTCCCTGCCGTGCTCGATGTGTGTGCCTTTATAGACCTGCGTCCACACACACACAAAGCGCCCACGCATCTATATGTGACGTCTGCGAGGTCTGACAATTAAGTTCGCAAACTCATTGCAACGATGCTGCTCACCTTTTCTGAAATCAGAGGGATGATTCATTATGAATTTGTACCAACTGGACAAGCAGTTCACCAAGTTTACTCTTTGGAAGTGCTGAAAAGGCTGCATGAAAAAGTTAGACGACCTGAACTTTTCGCCAACAATTCATGGCTCTTGCATCAGGACAATGCACCAGCTCACACGGCACTGTCTGTGAGGGAGTTTTTAGCCAGGAAACAAATAACTGTATTGGGACACCCTCCCTACTCACCTGATCTGGCCCCCAGTGACTTCTTTCTTTACCCGAAGATAAAGGAAATATTGAAAGGAAGACATCTGGGTGCCATTCAAGACATGAAGGGTAATATGATGACAGCTCTGATGGCCACTCCAGAAAAAGAGTTCCAAAATTGCTTTGAAGGGTGGACTAGGCGCTGGCATCAGAGCATAGCTTCCCAAGGGGAGTGCTGCGAAGGTGACCGTGATATTCAGCAATGAGGGATGCAGCACTTTTTCTAGGGTGAGTTCGCAAACTTAATTGTCAGACCTCGTCCAAGCTGGAGCAGGACGAACAACGACCTTGACCTCACAACGTGCTAGAACACTTGTTCCATCGAGCGCAGGCAGCAGCTGTGCTGCCAGGGGGCCGTTTCCCCAGAGCCGCGCTTTTCTGAGTCATGCACGAGGCTCCTCGAGTATCAAAGGGCTGAGATCATACAGAGCGAGGTCTCTGACCACAGGACAATTAAGCTAGAAATCAATTTTTAAAAACGATATGAAGACAACTCCCCAAATGTCTGGAAATTAAGCAACATACTTCTAAAGGACCCAAGAGTCAAAAAGAAAGGATTACAGTGATAATCAGAAAATAACTTGAAGAGAATGGTTCTGATAACACAACAGGTCGGAACATATGGTTTGCAGCAAACGCTGTGTTGGAGGGAAATTGCTGGTCTTAAATTTATATTTTAGAAAGGAAGAAAAGCTGAAACCCGATGATCTAAGAGCTCATCTTAATCGGTTAGGAAACAAGAACAAACTAAACCCAAAGAACACAGAAGAAAGGGGAGAATGAGGAGCAGAAATTAATAAAATACAAAACCGGAATAGCATGGAGTCCACACAGCCAAACGTTGGTTGAATAAAAAAAAAAAAACTAATACAATTTATAAACGCTGGAGACGACTACTTTTTTAAAAAAGAGAAGACACAGATCAACAGTATTGGGGGTTTTACAACTGGAGGGGGGCTTTGCTGCAAATATTAACACTAGGATTATGCCAATAGATTTGAAAACGTAGGTGACGTGGACAAATCCTGAGAAAAAGGCAACATCTCAAGGCTCATGCAAGACATGGACAATTTGATGGGTTCCATATCTGCAACATGGAAAGCGAATTCCTATATATTTTTTTAAACGTCTCACAAAATAGGCAAGCCCAGATGGGCGCTCCCCAGGGAATTCTGCCAAAGATGTAAGGAAGGGGAAAAAAAAACACCGATCTTACCCAGAAAAAGAGGAAACGGTCCTCATCCTGGGGAGCCAGAACCTTCCAAAACGATGCTACGGCCGCAAGGCAGCCAGGAGAAGGCCGACGCCAACGCCCCGACGACGACGGAGGCAGGAACGCAGCCCACGGGTCCCCAGGGCCCCGCACGCAGAGCCAGGGCCCAGAAACCCTGCCCGTCGGTGAGAAGAGCACGCCCGCCGCCCACGAGCCGCGATGGGTCCGGGTCCTGCTCCTGCCTGAGCCTGATTCTGACGCAGCCGGGAAGCCACACGCAGAAGGACCCTCTGACGGAACTGCAATGACGAGGGTTAAGGTATCACTGTGTCATCACCACTCTGTCCTATCACGTCTAGTACTTAGGGCCCTTTAAATTGCATTTTAAATCACGGGCCTGTACGTTTTGAGGGTGTTGCCACCTCAGAGGGTCTTGGGCTGCCTGTCCCCGGGATGGGCATCAGTTTGCTGGCGTTTTCCCCAAAGTGCCGTGTCCTCCCGAGACGAGAGGTCTCCGAATCTCCTGGAAATGGACGCGGCGGTCAGAGCCTGGGAACCACCGCCCTCCTGCCTCCCCCGAGGCCGCACCCCGTCTTTCCAGGAGAATCGGGGCTGCGCTCTGGGCGTGGAAGGGTCCAGGCACCCAACCCCGCGTCGCAAGAGGCTTTCACAGGTTCAACTCCAATCCCACGTGCGAAGCCCCCGCCAGCCCCGCGGGGCCCCCCCCAGGGAGCCTGACGTCCCGATTAATACCGAGGGACAGGAAAAACTCGGGCTGCAGTGATCCTGGCTCGCCGGCTGCTAAACGGCGGTTAAAGCGGGGTGAGGGGGGGACCCCTCGGAAGATGAATAAACACACAGGGTCGCAGACGCCACGTGCGGTGGGCACTTGTCATATTTCATAACACTTGTGGTCTGCGAGCAGCTGCAGCTTATTAGGATGCCGGCGCTGTCGGGGAGCGTGAAGGGGTGTCTTTATACGCGGCACGTGACACACGGCCAGGCACAGGAAGCGGGACCCCGGGCCTGGAAGCCAGGCGGCGACGGGGACACCGGTGTGTGTCGTGCTGCTGGCACTGGCACTGTCAGAGCCCTGCTGCCCGTCGCCGCTGTGAGAGAGCCGGCCTTGCCTGCAGGGCGCAGCAGTGAGCCCCGCGGGGTGCCCACGGAGGGTCCCCAACCCGGCTGCTCCCCTACATGTGCGGTCTGGACCCGCAGCTGCCAGCTTCTTCTCAGATGGAAGGCGTAGGGTGTGGGACTGTCCCCCCAGAAGACGTGTCCACGTCCTGACCGCCAGAATCTCTGAACAGGACCGGATCTGGAAACGGGGTCTGTGAGATGGGACTGAGTGAGGATCTGAGAAGAGGTCGTCCTGGATCAGGGGGGCCCTGACCCCAACGACAGTGTCCTTATCAGGGACAGAAGAGGAGGGACACAGACACAGAGGGGACGCCACGTGGAGACGGAGGCAGAGACGGGAGGGAGGCGGCCACCCGCCCAGGGACGCCCGGAGCCCCCAGGAGCTGGACGGGGCAGGAGGGACCGTCCCCTGGGGCCTCCGGAGGGAGCGCGGCCCTGGGACAGCGTGGCAGCAGCCTCCTGGCCTCCAGGACGGGGGAGGATGTGTCCCTGTGGCTTTAAGCCCCCAGCCTGTGGTGACTGTCACAGCCGCCCGAGGAGACTCACACACCGGGGTGCACAGGGAGCCCCGTCCATGTGCTCAGCGCCCTGTAAGTCCCTCTGCCTCTGCTGCTAACGTGGTGCCCCCGTCCCCACGACCAGGGTGGCAGCCGCCTGACCCTACAGGCAGCCCAGGGTCCAGCGTTGATGTCCCTGGGGAGCGAGAGACGCGGCCGTCACCCGGCGCTTGGCAGCAGGAATCGGGCTGTGAAGGCCGCCCTCCCAGGTGGCCCAGAACGTGACGCAGGAGAAAGCTCGCGCTGGCTGCACAGGGCTGGGGGCACGTGTTTCTGTGTGTGTTGGGGGGTGCGTACGTGTCAGCTCAGCGCTGCGGGCCAGGAGGTGGACGGCGGTGATGGCGTGGGCGTCTGTGGCTGTCCACACGGCACACGGCGCACTTTAAATGGCTGGACGGCACGCTGTGGGAGTCCCAGCTCAATAAACCCATTGAAAACCATTCCTGGCACAGCGGTGGGCCGTGCCACAGCAGGCGGCGGGCCGGTTTGCCCGCTCGCCCCAGGACACGGGAGGCGTCCTCAGCGTCGGCGCCATGGTGCTTGCTGCCGCCCGCGAACATCCCCGAGCCCTGAGCCCTGAGTGAGTGTTGAAGGAAGGAGGGTGTCAGGCCCAGCGTCGCGGCAAAGGCCCCTCAGAGGGAGCGGATAACAGCCAACGGGCCGCGATGGGCCACCTTTGCTATTTCCATAGCACGTCTGCCTTTCCGTGTCGCCCCCCCACCCCGCCGCGTTTGTCCCCAAGGCCCCAAGTCATCACAAAACGCCCATGCCAGGAAATGACATTAGGGTTTGGGGGGGTTGGGCACAGTGAGCGTGCTGCTCATCCGGGCCTTAGCCTGTCCCCAACGTGCGTAAAAGTGGGCCAAACGAGCCAGAAACATCACGCCCGACTGAGGACCAGCTGACGCCTCGTGCGTCGAAGGATTCAAACACTAAACAACGCCTCAGAAATAGGGGGACGACATCGTTTTAACGTGCAAGCCGCTGCCTCTGCGACGGTGACGTAAATGGTCAGAAGACCCAAAAAAGAAAAAAACCCACCCGGCCTGTGACACTCATGGTCACTATCAGTAGCCGACCGTCAGCGTCACCCTGAAACCCACCTTCCTTGGAAGCCGCCGGGTTTGCTGAGGGCTCTTCCTGCTGGGGAGGGGGGTTCCCTGCCGCCAGCGTCCTCCCCCGGCCGGGAGGGCGAATGGGTGGCCGTCCCACTGTCCCCCGTGCTCCTCGCCCCTACACCCCCCCCCAAAATGCACACATTCCACGGCATCTTCCTTATTATTCATATTTCTAGTTACCACACTGACCTCCTTCTGAAGCTCAGGCATCATTAATGGGGGGGGGGTTCCTAAGGAAATATCCTGAGCTGTAGCTCCCCCCAAATAAAATAAAATCGAGTGCGTGACCGATGACAACCGGGTCTCCACGTGAGCCCAAGGGGAGCAGCAGTCGGCATCCCCGAGCAAGGCCGACGTTAAAACGGCGTCGCTGAGGGAAGTATGCATCTCGCCCCTCGTGGAAATCCATCGGGGTGCAGGAGGGACGGGCGACATGGGGGCGCCCGTGACCCACCATGTGCACGGCGGGGAGCCGGCGTCCGCGGTCCCAGCATCCAGGGCCGGAGACGGCCCGTGTGTCACTCCCCGTAAATCATCTCCTGCTCCCCCGAAAGGAATTAAAGAGCAGGTAGAAAAATAAACGTTTCCTGCCACACACATGTTCACTCTCGACAGGCAAACCCCCTAAAGCTAAGAGGGGCGGAAGGGCAAGGGTGCAGGGCCAGGCGGAGCGGCTGGGGTCATGTGTGTGCCAAGGGGGCCGCGGTTTCCTCTAGGAAAGGGGGACCCAATGAGGGCAGCCGGCACATGCGGGCACCCGCCCACCCCCCACACACACACACACACAGTCATACGCATGACACACACTGACACACATGCAGTCACACACGGTACATGCTGAAACACACAGTCATATGTATGGCACATGCTGACACACATGCAGTCATATGCATGACACACACAGTCATATGCACAGCACACGCTGACACACATGCAGTCATATGCACAGTACATGCTGACACACAGTCGTACAAATGGCACATGCTGACACACACACAGTCATATGCATGACACACACAGTCATATGCACAGCACACGCTGACACACATGCAGTCATATGCATGACACACGTGGACACAGTCATACGAACGGCACATGCTGACACACAGTCATATGCATGACAGACGCTGACACACACACAGTCGTACACACGGCACACGCAGCCCCTCATATACAGACACAGACACACAGACACAAACAAGGCCATACACACGTGCACTCACACACGTACACTCACACACACACACACTCACATGTACACATGTGCACAAGCTCAGACACACACAGCCCCGCACACGCAGACACACGCTCACACCCCATGGGAGGATGCCGGCCTGCCTTTCCCGCAAACACCTGACAAGTTGGTGGAGCAAACAATGTGGGTGACTGTGTCTTTGGGGGGGGGCCGCGAGGCAGAGCTGCAGGCTGCCGTGCCATCGTGTCATCCCGGCGCCCACCGCGCGCCCCCCGCCGTGAGCGCCGGGTCGCAGTGATTAGCGCCTCGCAGGAAATGAGGGTGACGGGCTGGGGTGCAGGGCGGCAGGCCGGCGGGGTGGGGGGGCGCCCCGGGGAGCAGGGGCCTGTGGGGGGCGCGCGCGGGGGCGACGCCGGGCTGGATGACGGCGCCCCCCCTTGCCCCCCCCGCGCCCCGCGCCGTGAGCGTGTGGGTCCATCGCGGGCATAATGTGTCATAATTTGGCCTCCGAATCTGACAGCCCCGGCTGAGTCGGGCATTAAATCATCGCCCAGAGGGATTCTGAGCCTGGCAATTTCTGCTGGTGGGCTGTCATCTCTTCCCACACACTACCTATCACTTTTGACATGATTGGATCAAAATTAGTCAGTGCATTTAGATGTAAATTAGAGACATCCAAGAATACTAATCAGCAGAGAAATGCAGCCCCGTGTAATTGACACGGCAACAGCTTCCTTCCACAGGCCGCCTCGTCCCGCGGCTTATTAACACCCTGATAACGAAAGGCGCGTATCAAAAAAGTGAGGAAACTTTTTTGAGGGGCATATTTAACTCAAGCCTTAAATCCCAAATAAGTCTGTAATGTTAGCTCATCCTGCAGTTAGAGCTACCAAACGGCTGCAGCACAGAGAGACGTGACCGGCCGCCCGCCCGCCCGCCGAGCGCGTCAGCCCGGCGTGTCGCTCCCTTCACAGGCGGCAGCCCTCGCTCTGCCGCCCCCCCGACCCCCGGACGCCTCCGAAGCTGGGATTCTCCTCCACGTGGGAAACCCGGCTCCCACGGCCGGGCTCCGTCCACCCTCACGGGCTCGGCCGGGCCTCTCGGGCGGCCCCTCTTCCCGCCCGAACGCACACTCAGCCCCCCAGAAAAGCTGCCGGCCCCCGCGGTGCGTTCCCCAAAAAGCCCCTTGTCCCAGGTTTCTCAGCGTCTCCTAAGGCGTCCGGCGGCTTCCGGGGGTGAATGGGGACGACCTGCCCCAGCTCGGCCGGGCCCACCAACGTCCTGAGCACCGGGGCACAGAGGGACCCCGAAACAACGCAGCCCCGGCCAGTCACAACGAGGCTTCGGGACGCGGCTGACAATGTTTGGGCCTTCTACAATAATGTCATAACACAATGATATGAAGCGGTGAATAACAACGGCACTGTAAGAATTACGCTATCTTACGTTGCCTGTAACTGGACGAACGGATGGACAGATGGATGATAGGTGACAGAAAAACGATAGATAGGCGACAGAGAGATAAGAGAGAGAGAGAAATGATTGTTCAATGATAGGTGATGAATTAATCGATGGATGATAGATAAATGAGATAAGATATGAGATAGACAGATGATTGATAGGTGATAGATGATAGATAGGTGACAGGTGACAGACAGACAGACAGCTGTAGGCATAGACAGAGGCAGAGACGATGGAGATAAGTGACCAAACACACAACAGCTTTCAGCACGTCGCTCGATGCGACTGACCCTCGGGCTGTGGACACGGGAGCGGTTCTCCCGGGGCCGGGGGTGCGCGTGGACGGAGGGGTCCCGCCCCACTGGAGACCAAGCACCACGACGGGCACCTCCGCTGCGCCGTGGGGTCCGCGGGCTTAAATTAAATCAGGTGACGGGTGCTTATGTAGCTGTCACCTGCGTTTAGGGCAGCGCCCCCGACACGTGGAATTGTAATGAGACATCGGAGCGGTGACGGCCCCGTGTCGGGGCCGCGCAGGAAGAGCGGGCTGGAGGGGTCCCCCGGGGGTGTCGGCCGAGGGGAAAGCAAACCGCTGTGCGTGACCGGCTGGGGGAGGCCCGGGCGGGGGACCCCGGGACGAGGTGACGGCTGCCCGCCGAGCCGCACGTCCGTAAGGAGAAGCCGTGTGCGTCTCCCCTCCTGGCCTGAGGGTCAGGGGTGCACGCACGTGATGGGCGTCTGCGGGGACCGAGGTGACGCTCGTCGTCCCGCAAGCGGCCCATCCAGGCTTGTCCCCGGCGAAAGTGTCCCTGAAACAAGCCCAGCAGTGCGGGCTTTCTTCTCGTCCCTCTCCTCAAAGCCCCACCCAGCGCATCGGAGGGGGGCGCCCGGGGTCCCCGTCGGCACCAGGCCCCACACACGGCCACACGGATAAGCAGCACCCGGCTGGCTGCCCCCGTGGGCACCCCAATAGCTCAGGTTCCCCAGCAACAGAGGCCTCAAAGCGATGGGTTTTGCACCCCACGGGGTCTGTACCCCCTTATCAGCCAGTCCCCTGTTTTCCCGCCACCAGAAGAGGCACCAGACCCAGTCCGCTTCCCTCCATGTAGCCTGTGCCCGTGACCCGGAAGCCACCAAGGACCCTGTTCGTGTGCTTTGCGGAGTCTGCTCTGCACGTTCCGGACGCCGCAGAGAAAACTCATTTCTCTCTCGGGCTCGACCCACGTCCCGGGGCCACGTCCCGGCCCTCACGGGACGGAAAGCAAAGCCGTGTCTGCTTTCCGGGAGGGAGACTGTGCGTCCTGTCCCCAGCTTCATGGGTGGAGGCACAGAAGCTACCGCGGGCTTCGGGGGGCAGCGTGTGTGTGGGGGGGGGGTGCGGAGGGGACGCTGACGCTCCCACCGCAGGGCACAGGCGGCTGGCAGCACCAAATCCCCAGCCGGAGCCCTGAGCGCCCGGCCGTCCGCCGACGCCTCCCGGCGAGTGTCACTGGGCCCCCGGCCTCCAAGCACGCTCTGCAGCCCGTCGTGTGCTGGGACTGCAGCCCTTGTCCCCCCGATGGCAGGGCCGCGTGGATGAGCGCGGATGAGGGCGGGAGCCCTGAGATGCTTCTGGAAATCGGACACAGGACCACGTGGCGAAGTGTCTGTCCCCAACCGGCGGCCGCCACCTGGCAATCACCACAGCGGTTGCTTTTGCTGTCCTCATCACTTACGCGTCCTGCGTAGCTGAGGTGGGGTGCAGGGGGTCCCCCCGAGTCTCTGTCGACCTGGAACCTGAGACCGGGACCTGGCGTGGGCACAGGGTGCTCGCAGGTGTAATCGGTTATGGTGGGGTGGGCGTACGTCCCGTCCATGACCGGGGTCCCTGCAGGAAGGACGAAGGACGGATGCACAGACACAGGGACAGCAGGCCGTGGGCGCGGAGGCAGAGGCTGCAGACGAGACGGGTGTCTGCACGCGACGGCCCCCAGGGCCCCCAGGGGCTGGAGCGATGTGGGGTATTTATCAATTATACCACATAGTAGATGATAGATAGATGGATAGATAGATAGATAGACAGACAGACAGCCTCTCATGCTAGCTGCAGGGTCTGTCACGTGATATTCGGGGCTGGGTGACTCTGACGTGGGCCGTCCTGGCCCCGTGGGGCTGAGCGGCCCCCTGGTCCCCACCCACCGGACGCCAGGAGCACCCCCCTCCCCGTGAGGACAACCAAAACTGTCCCCAGACATTGCCGGTTGTCCCCTGGGGGCGGAATCGTGCCTGGTTCTGGGTCACCTCACAGGAACCCCCGTTTGCAAGGGTCCGTGACGCTGGCAGGGCCAGTTGTTCGGTGCAAATGCATTTCGCTCCCACTCTGCACTGAGAATCTCCCTAAGTTGATACCTGTGCCCACAGAGTCCTCTGCTGGCTGAACCCCTGGACTAAAATCTTCAGCACAAAGAGTCTTTTTTTCCACGGGGTCTTTGCACCAAACCTGAGCGCGCCCCACCGAGGTGCCCGGCCCTTTGTGGCTGCGGGAGCCCCAGACAACGGCCCTCGTGGATTCCTGGGGTCCCAGGCGGCGGGGGGCAGCTGGGAGCCGCAGGGGGAAGAATTACAGGCAACAGACGGCAGCACCTTGCAGCCCAAAGAACCAGCCAGAGCAGAATTAACAAATACGGGCTCACGTCACAGCATGCAGCACTCAGGTCGGTCACGAAGAAGAACTTCCCTGTGAGCGACCGCTGGGTGACAAAGGCCCCGAGCCGGAGGGAGGCGAGCGGGAAGCCGGCACCACCGTGGGCTCAGCGCGGGCGAGACAGGACGACGGACCCGGCTGTGACCCCGTGTCCCGCCTTCGCCACCTTCACACCTGCACTTGCTCACCTGAGAAAAGGGTGAAACAGACACGGCCTCCTGCACGTGGCACCCAGTTTGGAGCGTGACGGTTCGCGGAACGGACGCCCAAAGCGACGCCTTCGCTGGTGAACCGGGCACCGGGCGCCTGCATGTGGAGGCACGGGGGGGTCCTGCTCGCACAAAGCGCAGCGCGAGGCCCTCCCCCGAAAATTTCAATGGTCTACTTCTCCATTATCCATTTCTCCTGGGGAGGACGTCATCGTGCTGCTAAAAGTGCAACAGACGCCACCTCCCGTCTACCACCACCTTGCTGTCTGCCGGCGCCGAGGGGGGTCGGGCCCCGGTGGTTCCTGCAGCCGGGAGGCTGGGACCCGAGCCGGACGCCCCTGAGAGGCTGCTCAGCCGCCGGAGTCTCCCCAGGCCCGCGCGGAGCTCAGCGGGGTGCAGTCACCCGGGCAGGCTTACAGCCAGGAAGGGCCACCAGCTGGGACTCGCGACGTCATCTCCAAAAGACGCTGCCCCAAGCGCCACAGGGACACGCCGGCCCCGCCGAGGTGGTCAGCTCAGCCCTGCGGGGCCCGAGTCCCCCCCGGGACCAGGAATCCTGCGTCCTGGGAACGCAGCAGACGCCTGGGGCGCAGCACACACACGCGGCGCTGCGTTTTCACACCCACGGAGCTGATTTTGTTAACAGTCATTATGCTAATGTAAACACTTAAAACCTGTCACCGCTCCCAGGAACGCGCAGTTTGGCACGTTTAATTCCTTCCACCGGAAAATGTGACAATTACGGGCTTCACGTGGGAATCCGCGCGTCAAAACAATGGCAGGCGTGCGGTAATCACCATCTCCGGGCCGGCGATCACCCTCGGTTTGTGTAGAAGGTTTTGCCGCACACCACGGGGTTTGCTGCCGTCACGTGCCCGTCTCCCAGACACTCGGCCTCCGACAGTTGTGCAAAGCCCGTCCCCAGCGCAGCCGACTGTCACGCGGCACCGTGCTGTGAGGAGCGGTGACTCAGCTTAGGGGGGGGGGGTGACCCTGCAGGTTTGACGTCACCCCTTCTGGTCCAAAGGTCAGCATCGCAAGCCCCTCCGAGGGACGCGTGCCAGGCGCTCGGGTCACGTGTCCTGATTCACTGAGTGGCTTGGCGTGAGGCACCAAAGCGCCACTCGTGTCCAAGTTATACCTCCTGTTAGCTTCCCGTTTTTATCTCGCGGCTTCACAGCACACAGCTGTCACTGCCAAGCGTTTCGCCTGGAAAGACATCTTGTTTGTTTTTCTCAGACCCGTAGGAAAAGGCCGGCAGGACCCTTAGGTGCGATGTGGACTGAAAGGAAACGGTCCCACCAGCACGTCAGGACAGCCAAGGCCGGGTCAGGGCTGTGGGGGGCAGGCTGTCCCCAGACGTCCCCGTCCGCAGCCCCAGAGCCCACAGGCGGCACGTGCCACCTTGCAGAGCCAGACGGGCTTTGCCGATGCGACTCCAGGTCCCGGACGCCTCGCGTGCAGCTGGGTCGTGAACACGGTCACAGGAGGGAGGCCGACCGGAGATGGGACGTGAAGACGGAGCCCGAGGCCGGAGTGACGCGGCCCAGCCATGGAGGCGGCCGAGGACCGTGGGGGCCGCCAGAAGCTGTGTTGACACCTTGATTGGAGCCCCCTGGGGGCCCCTTTCAGACTCCCGGCCTGCAGACCTGGACGTGAATAAATACGCGTGTGTGGTTGTCAGCCACCCCGTCGGAGGCAACGTCCCCGCAGCCACAGGACACGCGTGCACGAGGGGTGAGGCGCGACCCCCACAGCAGTGACCTCACCCATCCCCGCGGCAGCCCCGCGACGAGGGCGCCTTGGACGTCGCGCCCGTTGACCGACGGGGAAACTGAGGTACAGAGAGCTTAGCCGGCTGGCCTCGGGCCACCTCGCTGGGACTGGCGCCCGGCTAGGTCACCGGGTGGCTGCCCTGACGGCCCTCAGCGGCCGCTCGAGCACGAAATCCACTCCAAGCATATTGATCGGCTCAGTGAGAAACACCTTTAATGTCCAGAGTGCAAGGCGCCGTCCGACAGTGACAGGCAGCCATCCGGGCTGGTGACGCCGCCCGCGACCCAGCAGGGCAGGCCGAGGTCCCCTGCCGACACCGCCCGCGGAAAGCCACCTTTGACCACAATTAAGATCGGCGCGAGCAGGGCTCAGCTCCGCGGACGTGGGGCAGGTGCCCACGCGAAGCGTTTGATCTCTCCTCGCCGGCGCCTCTGGGCGACTCCATAAAACACACCTCTGCACTGCTGTCCCTTGTGTGACGTCTTATTTCCGCTTTGAAGTGGGACTGTCTGAAAGCGAGCGGCTGCGGAAGCTTTTCGGGCAAGTCCTGGGCTTCTCGCGGGGACCCCCCGTCGTGGAAACCCACGGACGGGTCCCCCACTGAAATAGGACGCTGCTGCCTCCGGACGTTAATTCCTACATAGTCTCCCCCCGTCCCCGGCCTGCTCCCCGTCTCACAGCACCTCCAGCCAACACCCGGGTCCTTCTGTCCCCACCTAACAGACATCACGTCTTCTCCAGGGAGCGACCTCAGCCTTGGGGTCACCCTTTCACTGCCAACTGCCCCGCAGCCGAGCAGCCCCCGTGCAGCACGCGTGCCCCCCTGCGCGCCACGACCCGGGTGTGGGTTTCCTGCCGCGGCCACCGATGCATAAAGCACCTGGGGCTGGACGCTCGTCCTGACTTTTGGGGGAATGGGCTGAGGTGTGTCCCCACCCCCAGCGGCACTGGGAAACTCGCCCGTCAAAGCCGTAATCCCCAGGACCTGCGCACGTGGCCTTATTGGGAGATTAGGGTCGTTACAGGGACCATCCGTGCAGATGAGGCCCAACGGGAACCGGGGGCGGGGGTGCCCTGATCCAACGCGGCTGGTGTTCTTATAAGAAGGGGAACCTGGAAAACGAGGCGGACGTGCGAAGACGGGTGCGGAGGTGGGGACGGTGCCTCTACGGGCCAAGGACCAACCAGGATGGCGGCGAACGGCAGAAGCTGCAGACGGGCCTGGAGCAGCCCCTCCCTGAGCCTCCGAGGAAGCAGCCCTGACCTGACGCCTGGTCTCCGGAGGCGAGGACGTTCGCCTGAGGTGTTGCACCCATGCGCGTGCGGTCCCCGGGGACAGCAGCCCAGAGAGCTCGCACAGGAGGGCCAGCAGCCGCCCAGCTCGGGAGGCACCACGGCCGGCCGTCCGAGGGGACGTGACCCCGGAACCAACAAGGTGACGGCGGACGGGCCCAAGATGCGGCAAAGGGTGGACGCCAGCAGGAGTCCTGCGAGGCCCGTTCCCACGGCCTCAGCACGAGTCCACTCACGCCGACCAGGTCCCCGGAAAGGGTTGGCGGTGACTAAAAATCCAAGATATGAAAACGCCGTCCCCTCAGAAGCGTGGGCACCTGTGTTCCCAGCGGCCAAACGGCAGAAACGACCCAAATACCCATCAACGGACGAACGGGCAAACTCGGGGGGTCCAACCACACCGGGGAATATTACGCGGCCAGGAAGAGGAGGGAGGCGGTGACACTCGTCATCACGTGAAGGGACCCTGAGGACACGGTGCCCAGGGAGTGACAGACACACCAGGCCGCCCAGCGTGTGACTCCGTGTACGTGACACGTCCAGGACAGGCCCGTCCACAGACAGGAAGGGGGTGTGTGATTGTCAGGGGTTAGGGGAGGGGACGGGGGTGACCGCTCATGGGGACGGGTCTCCTACTGGGGACATGACAACGTCCTCGAACTAGTTAGAGACGGTGCTTACGCCCCATTGTGAATCTACTCAGTGCCATTCAGTTGTTCGCTTTAAAATGGTTGATTGTCTGTGTCATAAAAGCAGAAAAGAATAAATAAGAAACCACCCCACACTGACGTGAGCGGCTGGGACGAAGCCGTGATGGAGGAACCCGGCTGTTTGTCCCTTCTGAGCCGGCCCCGGGCGTCTGCCGTCCCCAAAGATGGACGTTGCAGTGGCTCCGTGTGACAATTTCTGCCAACCGTACCGAAGTGCAAAAGGGCTTGTGACACGGAGTCCCGTGCCCGAGCCGAACAGGGGAGCCGCTGGTTTCAAGTGCAGGACAAACAAAAGGGCCTTTGGAGTACAAAGCCGGGGTCGCCCGCTGCCGTGCCAACGCTGCCAACGATGAATGAATGAGGGGAGACGGCCGGCGGCTGGCGGGATATGAAAGGAGCGCGGAATATCGCCCAAGACGACGGCCGTGCCTCGGGCATCAATATTTCACCAGGCGCCCGACCTCCCCGGACTACAAATGAGCGGTAATCAGCTCTCGGGGGGCTGTGCCTCCTTGCTCACTCAGACCCCAACCCAGCACCGTTTTCCTGAAACAGATTCTAAACATTCCCGATCTGACCCGCGCCCCCTCAGCCCAGAACCCCCTTTCTGCCTGGAAAGGAGGTTTTCCACCAAACCAAACGACGGGGGGGGGGGAAGCCCACGCCTCCCCCCGAACTCGCCCCCGGCTCCCTCTCCTGAGGGCAGCGCGCCCGGGCGACGGGGTCAGTCTGTCCTTGGGCGACAGCCTGTCCGAGCGTCCGTCTGCCCCGAGTCGGGCGCAGGGCGTCCGCTCATTACAGACACCTGCCCAGGCTCCCGACCCGAGCGCTCACGTCCTCAGGGCGCTGCCCTGGCCTGACCTCTTCCCGACGCTGACAAAACCTCTCCTTTCGCCCGGAAAGTGTTCAAGCTCCGTCTCAGGCTGGGAACATTGAAGCAAATTGGATGAGCCACGTTTGACTCATACGGCTCTGAAAAATTAATGCGGTTCTGACTTCTGTGAAGCGTGTCCAAACTTTTCCTGCTCATCACGCGGAAAAGGGCCAGCCTCGCCGAGCTCCAACTTTCTCTTCCCTGGCTCAGCGGGGGGAGGTCTGGTTGGGGGTGTTTTTCTGCTTGGCTTTTTTTTGTTTTGTTTTGCTCGGTTTGGTGCAGCCAGTTTAGGGGTCATCGCACGGAGAGTCGGAAGGTGCTCCGAGTCCCGGAGGGAAGGTGGGCGGGCACCGTGGCCCTGGTGTCTTCTCCTAGTGGCATTAGTGACAGTTTATCGGGACCTGGGGGACAGCTGCTAGCAGGTGTGTGAGGTTCCGTTGCCCGAATGACTCCCCCGTTTGGACCCGTGATGGTTCACAAGTCAGGCCGTAACTCATCCCAAGGGGCAGGTCCAAAACTTAGCAGAACGGTCATAGTTTCCTCAACGCCCTATGAATTCCTGGTTGGAAAACGGGTGACATGTCGTCTTCTCTGCAGATTTAAAAGAAAGGTGCTTCCCAACGTGGCTTGAGGACAGTGGGGGAAACAGACATCGTCCCTTGAAAGTCAAAGCTAGTGAATGAATGGTTGAATGAGTGAACGAATGAGTGCACGACAGGCTGAGAACACTCGAACCGACACGACAAACGCTAAGTGACTAAATCAGTGGGGAACTTCTGGTGGTGCTGACCGTGCGTCGGGGACGGCCTGTTGTCCCCTTAGCTGCACGAGAAGACATTCCTACAACACAGAGATTTCAAAAGGCAGAAACGAAGGCGCAGACAAAGAAACCCCAGGCAGCTGGAGACAACAGGACGACAAAGGTTAAGATGGTGATAAAAGGCAAAAGGGAATCTACGCAAAAGGCATTAAACTGGACAAGGGACACTTCTAATGCTAAAAGCTGCACAATCACAATCAAGATATCACAGCCGGGACAATCTCCGTGGCAAATAAGTCAGAGGCCCCCTGTGTCTTCTCAGACCAGGATATGCAGGGAGACATGGGAACCCAGTAATCATAAGAGACTGTGACACACCACTCAGGGTACGAGACACGACCAGGGGCCAAACAGCCGGGATCTACAAAGGCTAAACGCCTGACACGGGTCTACGAAAATAAGTTTGAATGTTTACATGGAGTGAATAGCGTCTTAGGCAAACATAATGTTCAAAAGTTAACGCCAGAAGAGATTTAAACGTGCAAAAACACCAGCTTCTACAAAGCAGGTACATAAAATCATCAAGGAACGACCGGACCCAAAGCACTCGGGTTGTGTGGCTTCCACGAGAAATCCCGCCGAGCCCAGCGGGCAGACACGCCCAGGACCCCGTAAGTTCCTCCAGGACGCTAAAAACAAAGCAAACGTCCCAAAGCCTTTTATGAGGCAAGTATGTCAATTAAGTTTAAGCTTGATAAAGGTAGCGAACTAGATAAAGATACCAGTAAATTACATCCCACAATCACTGATAGATAGTAACAAAAAACCCTTAAAAAATAACCTTGGCAATCAGTCCCAAGACCACATTAGGAAAATAAAACACCGGACAGCTCCAAGGTGGCAGAGCACATCAACGCGGTGCCTGCGTCCTTCCGTGAGCACAACAGTCTTATAACTAAACTGTAGGACAATGAACCTGGGGACCCGCCTGCAGCCTGGCTGCACAGAAGCTTTCTAACTAAGGACATAAAGCAGCAGCCACGTGGGGACTGGTAGGAACGAGGGGTGGAGACGCAGAACGGGCCCCACACCTGCGTGTGGTGGATGAGAACCAGGTGGGACAGCTCGGCCAGAGGTTCCCCTGGAGGAGCGACGGACCCAGCGCCCCGCCGGCCTCCCCAGCCCGGAGCACTGCTGCTGAGAAGAGGGGCCCCCACAACATCTGGCTGGAAAACAGTGGGGGTCCCCACCTTTCGGGTGGGACGGAGGCGGCGGGAAACCCAGGCATCCTCGTAAACGGCCGGCACAGACCCGCTCGCAGGCACTCACCGTGGGCTCCAGTGGAGAGGCAGTGACTCGGGGGGACAAGGAGACATCTGGGGGGGCAGGCTGAGGTGCATGGGTTCCAGGCGAGGGCTGGGGACAGTCGCCTTTTTCCCTGTGAGGAGGTTTCCTCCCGGGCAGCCGCCGTGTTTCCTGTGCTGAGCCCGCCCCCCACGCTTGCTTACGGCCAAATCTGAGACTGATTGGCCTGGTGAGCTCCGCTGCTCCGCCCTGCTGGCAGCTGGCGCCCCGTCCCTCCCAAATCCCCCAAGGCCACAGGTGCCGTCTCAGGAGCCACACTCTAGCTGGAAAACTATCTGAGTCCCCAGGCCCCAGGTGGGCGGCACTGGCCTTGGTGTGCTCTGAGGCTTTTGCTGAGCAGTTCCAGGCTCGGCACTGGCACCAAACCAGAGTCTACATGAACCTGGTGACCACAGCTCTTCCCACTCTAGTGACTCCCTGAGGATTTATCTCAGGCTGAACCTTAAGGGAGCTGGCATGTGGCAGCAGGACTCGGGGGGCCCTGGCGTTTTGCGGAGCTACCCCAGGCCGTGCCGGGGGCAGCCGTCCTCGGTTCACAGCGTGGCCTCTCACAAGTGACTGCAGGTCCAGCACAGGCAGCAAACAACCACAGGTCACTTTGTATCCTACCAGGGAGCCCCCCGGCCGGTCATAGGCAGTGGGTGACCTGGGCCTGCACCGGAGCCCCTCCCAAGAGGCCCAGAACCAACGCACTTGGAGGCTGACTGCAGACGACAGCAGAGCAATGCCCTCTTAGCCCCACAAGCAGTTCACACAAAGGGTGGCCTCACAGGCACCAGGGCCCACTGGGGCGAATCCCACTCTGTGGGGTAAGCTGCCTGCACAGCAGCCTGTAAGCTGTGGACGTGGCCAAAGTCCCCAGCCAGTCAGCCTGAGGGTCAGTCCCACCCACTGACCTGCCAGCAGCAACCAAGGCTCAAGTATAACAAGAGGGGACACACAAGCCACACGGGGACCCTCCTAGAGCACCCAGTGCAGGTGACCAGGGAGCCTGTGCCAAGGCCTCACAGGGCACCTACTACATAGGGCCACCCGGCCAAGTCTGGGAGACGGAACAGATCTACTTAACACATAGAAACAAACGGAGAGGCATCCAACATGAGGAAACCAAGAAATGCAGCCCAAATGAAAGAACAGGAGAAAACTCCAGAAAAAGAACTGAACAGAATGGAGGCAAGCAACCTGCCAGAGACAGAGTTCAACTTGTTATAAGCATGCTCAAGGAACCTAGTGAGAACTTCAACAAAGAGATTGCAAGCATAAAAAAGGACACAGAAATCATAAAAAAGAACCAATCAGAAATGAAGAACACAATAACTGACATGAAGAACGCACTAACAGGAATCACCCGCAGACCAGGTGAGGCGGAGGGTGGAATCAGTGGTTCGGAAGACAAGGTAGCAGAAAACACCAATTGGAGCAGCCAAAGGAAAACACAATTTTTAAAAAAGTTTAAGAGGCTGCTGGGGCAACATCAAGCACAACAACATTCGCATCGTAGGGTTAGGAGAAGGGGAAGAGACAGAGCAAGGGATGGAGAACCTAGTTGAAGAAATGATGACTGAGAACTTCCCTAATCGGGCGAAGAAAATAGACGTACAAGTCCAGGAAGTGCAGAGAGTCCCAAACAGGATGAACCCAAACAGGCCCACATGAAGACACATTATAATTAAAATGCCAGAGGAGAAAGACAGAGAGAGAATCCTAAAAGCAGCAAGAGAAAGGCAACTAGTAACTTGTATGGGAGCTCCTGTAAGATTATCAGTTAGTTCCTCAACAGAAGCTTTGCAGGCCAGAGAGATTGGCACAAAACACTCGACACGATGAAAAGCAGGGACCTACAACCAAAGTAGGGTGCTCTACCCAGCAGGGCTGTCACTGAGCGTCGAAGGGCAGATAACGAGCCTCCCAGACGAGAAAAAGCTGAAGGAGTTCATCACCACCAAACCGGTGTTACATGGTATCTTACAGGGACTTGCTGAAGACACAAAAAGGATCAGAATTATGAATACTAAAATGGCAATAGCTACCTATCTTTCAACAATGACTTTCAATGTAAGTGGATTAAATGCACCACTCGGAAGACAGAGGCGGGCAGCACGGGTAAGAAAACAAGACTCTGACACATGCTGCCGACAAGAGACGCCCTTCAGACCCGAAAGTACACACACAGACAGAAAGTAAAGGGACGGGAAAAGACATTGCATGAACACGGAAACAAAGAAAAGAATCAGGGGTAGCAATGCGTACGCCAGGCCCAACAGGCCTCAATACACAATGAGTGAGAACACCTCCTTTGGAGAAAATGCCGTAAGATAAAATAGTAAGAAGATGAAATACTCGGGAACACATCAACAAGACAAGACTGAAAACCGACACGGAATGAAATGACACAACACTCCTTAAGGAAACAAAAGTAAAATCGGACAAACAGAAAGACGCCCCTTATTCTTGAGGGCACCCCCACATCCTCCAATGTTAGTTGTCCCTATGTTAACATGCACGTTTCGTGTGACCCCAGTAAAAGCCACAACAAGCTATTTTCTGCCCAGAGTTAACACGTGTCATTGGATCCGTGCTGTTGGTGCCTGCGGACAGAGCAGGGACTCGAACACAAGGCCGGAACATGAAGCCACCGCACAGGGAAAGCCGGCATCTCAAATCGCTGACACACATTCCAATACGTGCGGAAAGATGCCAGGGGCCCCCGTTCTGATGCCGTACACAAATAATTGATCAGAGACCTACGTGGGGTTTTTTTTTAATGAAACGGTTCAAGTGAGAGTAGACGGAAAGGGATGCATTCCCATGTAATCTGTGTGTAGAGAAAGGCTTGCTCCTGATGACGCCAAAGCTAGAAGCAAGTTAAAAAAAAAAAAAGGACTAACAAATTTCACAACATAAAAATATTTTCAGTCTAGTTGACCGAAAGAAAAAAAAAACAGCATAAGTGACGTGAAAGGCAAAACAGAAACAGAGGAAAAGGTGTTTGCAGCCTATATCACAGAAAAATGGCTGATATTCCCACTATAATAAGGTTTTGCTGAAGGAGGGGAAAGATTTGCTTTTAATTCTGTAAAAACTGGGAAAATTACAGACAAATCAGGAAGATTATAACATAAAAATAGTTCTTAAATGTTTGAGCGCACACTTTTGGGGACCAGTAAGGCCTGGGCTGGAACCCCGTCTACGACTGTGGGAAAGTCACCAACCCCACCTGCCTTGCCAGGCGGGAACATGGGGATTTAGAAATCAAGACAACGGGGGGAGATTTTTTAAATCACCAACATGCACAAAAGCATTTGTGTTACAATTTCTCCTTTTTTCAAATTTTTGCTTTATATATTTTTTATTTTCATCATGAAAAATTAATTAGTAGGTTTCGCCTCCTGGGCCATTGTAAAGCCCGCCATAGGAAAAAAAAAGAAAAGAAAGAAAAAAAACAACAGGAAATTAGAAAAATTCCACCCTTCTCTGCCATGGAAAGCACGAAAACCTGACAGCGTCAGGACCTTTTATACGGGAAAACGCCAGAATTAAAATTCTGAGCTCGAGCCGGGAGGACCAAAGGGAAAACGCCCTGAAGCGTTTATCTCTTCATTCGCAGGAATAATGACTTGTTGTCGGAGACATATGTATGGTGTGCCTGCGTCACGTGGGTGTCCACAGACGCACGTCAATCACGGGCAGGCCCCGCGAGTCTCCCGTGTCACGCGTCGCTCAGCGGAGCCTTCAACACACAAGCGGACAAGTGCGGTGGTGACTTCCGAGGGCGCCTCCGAGGTCACGGCTGGCCTGCGGTTGGGCTGGACGGACAGTCAGTCAGTGGCTGTAGCTGTTCCGGGCCCATAGTGGCCAAAGGAACACGACATGTGTGTGCCAGCGAGCGGGTGGCTTGCGGTTCCGTCCCAGGAGCAGGGCTTTGGGGACAGAAGGGGAAATCCTGGCCCAGCAGAGCCAGCCGGGGGCTCCCTGGTCCCACCGTCAGTTCCATGTCAGTTCCGGGGGCCCTGGAGTGAGTCTGTGTGTGTGTGTGTGCAGGTGAGTGTATGCGTGGGGTGTTCATATATGTGTGGGGCTCTGTGTGCACGTGGCGTGTGTATGCATGGGGGTATGTGTATGTGCGTGGCTGTGAGGGTGTACGCACGGAGGCGTGTGTGCATGCATGCATGCGTGTGGGTATGCAGGTGTGAGCTGCGTGTGTGTGCACAGGCGTGCAGAGCGGTGGGGGGGTGTCCCTACGTGGGCGTGTTGCATGGACGTGCACACGTGGGTGTGAGTGTGAGTATAGAGGGGAGTGTGCGTGCGTGTGGCTGGGTGGTGCTCACGGGGGGCACACAGCTGCCCAGGCGTCTGCACCTTTACACCTGGTATACCCCATTGGGTCAGGGCACCCCCACCAGATCCGGGCACCCCCCAGGTCCGGGAACCCCTGCCTGGTCGAGCATCTCTGTCCCCTTCCTGTCCCCAGGGCAGTCACTGACACCCAGGTGTGCTGACTCCCCCGTGACTGTCAATATTTGTTCTCCCCGCTCCCCGGGGTGCCAGCCTCTCCGTGCAAACCAGCAGGCGGCCCCGGCACAGGCTCCCTCCTCCACGAGCCTCCGCACTGTCTGTGGGACCCTCCTGGCCGCCACGTGCCGCTCCACATCCCAGACCCGGCACCGACGTGACCCCGACAGCCCCGGCCGGTGTCAGCGACCCGGGGTCGCCAGGCGGCACCCCTGACGCTGCCCTGCTCCCCGCGCCTCCCTTCTGGGCGCCCACGTCTCTGCTCTCCGGAACAAATAGGATTTCTGATTGAACATCGCTGTGTTTGCCGGTTCTGTGGTCTTCCCCTATCTCGTCCCACGTTGCTCAGGCTTTGTGGTTAAATTATGTATTAAGGTCAATGTCAAAACAGAGCAGATCTGTAACCTACAGGGAGCTGGCTTTTATTCGTGATTAGGGGGAAGTGTGGGCTGCCTGTCAGCCAGCCCGGTGAGCGCAGCGTGGGGGCGGCCACTCAGCGGGGACTCTACAAAGGCAGGCGTCCCCGGTCGGCCGCCGATGGGCCCCGCTAGCCCGCCCGCCTCCCCTGAAAGCCCGCTCGCCGGGGCCTCCATCTGAGAGCTGTCAGCCGCACCTACGGAGCCGTGTCATAAATCAAACGCAAAGGGTGTACGCTGGGGAGTGCGGGATGTCATGTACCCGCTTGTAGTTTGAGATCTTCTAAAGGAAAACCGTGTCAGAATAAGGAAGACTGGGAGGAAAGTGGGGTTGTTTTTTTTTTTCCCTTTTTCCTTAAAAAAAAAAAAAATTGCTTGAAATGACGGGCTGTAAACTTTCTGGAAAAACTTGCCGACTTGCGTGTAGCGAGCTGGCTTCCGCCCGCTGTAAATAAATCAGGGGGTGCTGGGGCACGGGGCGGGGGACGAAATGGGGGGCTGTATTCATTGTGCTTCTGGCGTTTGCTTCTTGTTTGCACGAGTTCATCTGGAAGCCACGGGTCCTTCTCCCGCAAGGACAGCCGTTTCAAGGCCCAGAGACAACAGGCCATGCATTGGGGTCCCCAGCATTTGCAGGGTGTGTGTTCCAGACGCCGAGAAGCCCTGGCCCACGGCTCTTTCTGCACCTTCATTTCTGCCCCGTCCCCCCAAAATTCACCTGTGCTGAGGGGAAAAAGGTACCACGATGCTTTGTCCAAGCTCCAGTCTTTTTTCTGACGGCGTGAGCTTTTGGGGAAAATGGGACCCTTCAGAGCAGCATCTAAATTGCTTGCTCATCAGAGAGAGCGTGGGTGTTGGTGGTGTGGGCACACGAAGACACCCCTGGTTTACAGTGTGCTGCTCCCCACGTGGCCATTCTGGGGCCCCGAGGGCCTCCCGTTTGAAGAAGGGCAGGGGGCGCAGTGATGGGCAGTTGGGGTGCTGGGGGCATCTCCCCTCAGCACGTCTGTGAAAGCTGCACGAGGCTGCGAGCCAGGCGGGGAGCACGGTTTGGAAAAGCAGGGCACGGCATCGGTGATGCCACAGCCCGCTGCTTCCCTTGTCCCTCGTCCACCGATACAGGGAGAGCTATCCCCGCCGTGACCCCCAAGTCCGCCCTGTCCGGCAACAGTGTGATGGGCACAAGACCAATGCGCACGGTGTGTCGTATCGCAGCCCCGACAGGAAGTAAGCGTGTGGTACAACGTACACCATTATAAATGTGTGCGACGTATGTACACACACATACAGCTGACCCCTGAACAGCGTGCATGCGTGGGTCTGGGTGGGGCTGGCTGGTGCGCACGGCGGGGACACACCTGCCCAAGCATCCCCACCTTTCCACCCAGAGCACCCCGCCAGGTCTCGGCATCACCCACCGGCTCTGGGCATCACCCACCGGGTCCCGGCATCGCCCACCAGGTCCCAGCATCACCCACTGGTAGCGCTGACCCCGCTCAGCCAAAAACCCACATACAACTTTGACTCCTCAAAAACGCAAGTCCTAAGAGCGCCCTGATGGCTGGAACCCCGAGCGATCCCATTAACAGCCGGCGCGCTCAGGTTTCACTCGCCATGAGCATTGCAGACGGTGTTCTTACGACGACGTCAACTCGGGGAAAGAAGCCGTGATTAAGACAACTGTAAGGAAGAGAAGAAACGCATTGACAGCGTTTATTGGAAAGTAGTTAGAAATGGCCCACGCGGTGCAAGCCACGTTGTTCAAGGGCTGGACAGTCGAAGGGGCGTTTTGTTTTACGTAAAATGAGAAAAGTTCCGTAATCTCTCGGAAACAGAAGCCCAGCACGCGCGTCTGTTCAGGACAGACGGGCCGAGGTGGGCCCGTGGGAGCCACCTGACGGCTGACAATGTTCTGTTTGTTGACCCGCGTGGTCGTCACGAGATGGCGTGTGGAGAAAACCGCCCACTGGAGCCCGGCGACCCTGGTGCCTCACCCGACGTGCGTTCTCGTCCGTGGAAATCCGTCCTCTTGCAGAGCGATACTTGGTACCCTTGCAGAAGGCGGCCTCCGTCCTCTGCTTGGTTTTGTTTTATCCCATGTTTCCACTGCTGGTCTCGGTGCCGTGAGTGGGTTCCACGGCCCACCAGTGGGTCGGGACACGTGGATTGGAAACGTGGGTGTCAGCGATGGCCTTGGGGGGGACACGTACAGCACGGGTCCTGCCTGACAGGACCCCACGGCCCAGAGGGAAGAGGAAGATTCAGGAGCAGCCGGGTCGGGGCAGAACCGGCGGTGAGATGGCCCCTCCCAGTGGCCGGGGGCGGTGGGGGCGCGTGGTCCCGTCTCCCCTCAGTCCTACTGTTTCCTGCAGCGACGCTGCAATTCAAGGTGGTCCTTGCTGAGTGAAAGACAATTTTCCATCCATCGATAACGTGATGAAAATAACAATACTAAAGTAAACTCATCTTTCACAGATATTCACAGAGCTATCGACAGACAACGTGGTTCGACGCATTGGTTTCTTTTACAAGGTGCCAAATGGGAAAGAAAAGGAAAGGGGGGAAAAAACAGCGAGTCCGTGCTGGGAATGGGGGCAGGACAGATGGGAAGGTAAAAACGGTCGGGAATTGTGGGAACCGGGGGAGAGTGTGTATGTGGGTCCTGACATGCTTCTCTGTAGCCGTGCGTGTTTGAAAACGACTGTCTGGATTCTGGGGCCACCAGGCTGGGGCCTTAAGTGACAGACATTTGTCCCTCCCGGTCCTGGAGGCTGGAGTCCGAGATCCGGGTGTCCCAGGGCTGGTCCCCCCGAGGCCTCTCTCCTGGGCGTGCAGACGGCCGTCTGCTCCCCGTGTCCTCACGTGGCCGTCCCTCTGTGTGTGTCTGTGTCCTCACCTCCTCGTCTTATGAGGACACAGTCCTGTTGGACCAGGGCCCACCCTAGTGACCTCATGTCACCTTAGTCACCCATCTGCAAACACAGCCGCATTCTGAGGTCCTGGGATCAGAAGTCCAATGTATGAATTTGTGGGGGACACAATTCAAACCATAATAACATCCATAGTTTAAAATATAATGCAACTGTCCTTGAAGGGTGAGTAAAATCTGACAGATGGACACAGCTGGGGGTCACGCAGGGTTAACGGCAGCGTCCCGTTTTTGTGCGTTGCCCCCGGGACCCAGAGGACGTCTATGGGGTGCCAGGGGGGGCCCACATCCCTTCCAGGTCCCACTTCCAGGGAACGCACCTCCTGCTCCCGAAATGTGAGCTCCACGGAGTGATGGCCTCGACAGTGGGGTTCCCGTGACCCGTCCCACCTTCCAGGGGGAGACGCCCACAGCCTCCATCGTCCCGGCGTGGGACGCGGCGTGGGTCCTCGGTGGGGTGTGACAAGGGTGCCCGGGTGTGCATGGCCATCCAGCATCCGGAGGGCCAGTGGGGAGCAGATGTGAACCCCAGCGTCACACACCCCCTCCCGGGAACGTGAAACCAGCAGGACCCAGGAACACGGTGCAGCCGACAGGCCACCCTCACCGCCTTCGCCAGCTCACTTTGCCGCGCACATTCCTTCCGGAACCACCACACTAGTCCCCCCAGTCCTCACCCCCATCGTGCTCTCTGGAAACTCAGCAGCGCTGCTGTCCCCCTGAGCGTCAGGCCACCTGTTTCTAGGGGGCTGTGAGTGTATAGCAGCCCCTCCCTTCCTGACAATCATTCTGAGTCTGGGGGCCCGACGACCACAGACCCGGGTCCCGCGGCTGGCGGCCACCACAGCTCCCTTGGAGACGCACAAAGCGGCCCCGGGACCCGCCGGCCGCCCCAGGCTGCCTGCCTGAGCACCGGGCACCCCGGGCACAACCGCCTTCCCCGCAGAGGAGCTGGCCCAGAGCGAGCCTGTGCCTGCGGCCGGCCTGGCTCGGGGACCGTGGGCCCCCGTCTCTGCTTATCCGACGGCCACGCTGCGGAATGCCAACCGGCAGGAATTACCAGGACACCCCCCCACCGGGGACGTTTGCTGATGGACTCCCGTGCTGGCCCCCGGGGCCCCTGGAGCTGCACCCCACGCAGACGCCAGCTCCCGGTCCCACTGTGGCCCAGGCAGGACGCGGGTGGCCCAGGACGCCTGATCCCCGCCCCTCGGAGCACACAGGCCGAGGTGTGCACGTGCCCCGTCAGCCTGTCCCAGGACGAGGACGGGCCTCGGGGGTCTGGGGGGGGCCCTCACACGCCACCCCCGCTGCGTGTCCCAGGCGCCCTGACCACGCCGTGGAAGCTGGTTTCCGTTTCCTACGCCGCTCCCCTGCACGACTGACCTCCATGACCTCAGCCGGTGGCCCGCAGCCTGATTTCTAGCCCCGGCAGACCAGACCGTGCAGGCTGGGCCCACGCGCACCCCCCTCCCCGAAGCCAGTGGGTCCCTGGTTGCGGCCCGATTGTCCCTCACGTGACCCAGGATGCAGTGTGCACCCAGCAAACAGCCCGGACCCACCTCCCGGGTGGGGGGGGCAGGAGGGGACTGCAGGCATCGTGCCCCTTGCCCCCCAACCCCTTCTGGAAAATGTCCAAGGAAAACTGCCATTATCAGATATTTGACACACAAATGCGTGTTCCTGCTCGGAGTGGGCTGGACGGAGAGCTGCCCCCCCACACACAGATCGACCCTAATTTATTTATCTTAAGGCAGGCGAGGCCCTGTAATTTCATGAGAAAGGCCCCCCATCAAAGCCGCACCTTATGCAGAGGTAATTAACAGAAAGCGTGTTGAATTAAAGATGTGAGTCCTGACACGGTGGCAGGGGGTACGGGCCTTGGTCTCCAGGGCCCGCATTACGCCTGAAACAGACCAATTAACACCGCGTGTCTTCTTTAATCTTCGCTTTAATTAAGGTTTCTTCACGTTTTTAAAGTTATTTTCCTCCTCACCGGCCCTGCGAGTGTCAGCCGGCACATCAAAGGCCCGGCCCCAACACGGCAGGTAAGCTCATTTGCACACAGGCCTGGGGGGGCGGGCAGCTCAGGGCGGGGGGGCCGCCGTCTGTGGGTTCAGGGGACAGGGGACAGGAGACAGGGGACAGCGGCTGGCGGAGGACGGGCCGTTTAGTCCCAAGTTCCCACCAGGAAGCGGTGGTGGGTGAGGCCGGGCAGGCGGGGACCCCAGGCGGGCAGCCTGGGGGGGAGGGTCCTTCCTTTCCTCTCTATCGGGACAAGTCAGGCTGTCTGTCCAGGGAGCAGCTGATGGCCAGAAGGACCCGGGGATGGGTGACATCAAGGTGACCCCGGGCCACGCTCCCTCCCGGGGATGGTCCCTCCTGCCCCGTCCAGCTCCTGGGGGCTCCAGGCGTCCCTGGGCGGGTGGCCGCCTCCCTCCCATCTCTGCCTCCGTCTCCACGTGGCGTCCCCTCTGTGTCTGTGTCCCTCCTCTTCTGTCCCCGATAAGGACACTGTCGTTGGGTTCAGGGCACCCCGACCCAGGACGCCCTCCTCTCAGATCCTCACTCAGTCCCATCTGCACAGACCCCGTTTCCATATAAAGGCCTGTTGACAGATTCCAAGTGAACGTGAGTTTGGGGGCACCCCAGTCACCCCACCGCATGGGCTTAGCCCTCTGCAAGGGAAACCACTGGTTTTCACGTCACAACACAGGATAAGCTCAGGGTGGTGTTTCAGAGGCCACCGCGCGTGTCACCGTGAAGCAGCAGCCACGGTCTCGTGAGGGACGCAGGTGCTGCCCGGTGGGAAAGGTGTTCAAACTCCCCACCCTGTCCCGCTCCGAGGGCCCCAGGCCGTGCTCCTACGTCCAGGCCCCAGAAGTGACAGCACCGACGGGAACACCGGCGCACACGACACGTGTCCATCGCCACACAACCCCCGACCGTCGTCGGCGGAAACAGCACAGCAGGCCCCCCGGCGCGTGAACGGGGTCCGTGGAGTATCGCGCAGCCCTGAGACGGAGGGGGCGCCGACACTCGCCGCCACGCGCAGGGGCCTTGCACACGCAGGGCGCAGGGACACACATCCGTCACCCGAGGACGACAGAGCGACAGTGGCGGAGGAACAGGTGACGATGGCAGTGCTTACACGCCTGCAGAATTCGAATCCAAGGCTGCTTTGGAAATAAAGACGCCAAGACGGAGCCGGCTCTCCTTCCCTTTGGTGGCTTTCAAAGTGGCTGAAATGTGACACGAGGAACGAAGGGAGACAGGCCGTGTCACCCGGGCTGGCGGGGTGAGGCCACCTGCCCTCACCCGGGAGCCACACCTGCAGCGTCGTCACAGGCCCGTCGGCCGCGCCCGGGACGCGCACATGTTCTGTGCGGCGCTAAACCACAGAGCGCCAGGGCTGCAGCAATCGCACGTCTGGGTAAAAAGCCCAAAATTAAGCGTTCTGCGTATGTGCACGCAAAAACGTGTACGCGAGAGGACAAACGCTGTTGGAATGCACTTATCTGGGGTCCCCAGGCGAGCCGGGAAGGAGATGGTGGTGGCGGGGACTGGGGGAGAGAACAGGGCAGAGTGTCGCACGGGGACCGAGCCTCCGTTTGGGGCCATGAGGAAACCCTGGGGACGATGGGGCGACGGTTACACAACGGTGTGTGTCCTCAACGCGGCTGACCCGTGCCCTTCAAAACGTTCCAAAGAGCAATTTTATATTATGGGTATTTTATCACAACGCCATGACAAGCAACCCTGGGCAGGGCTGTGCCCGCCGCGCACGGTTAGGCAGCTGGGGATTTAAAAGTCCCCCCCCCCCCGAGTGGATAGGACAGGGGCTGCCGCCCAGACGATGTCACCACTCACGTCCCCCCTTTCCGCACCCCGCTGCCTCCGTCCCTCGCTCACACGCAGCCCTGCGGCCCAGCCCACGACACGACCGATCGATCCAGCGATGACCCGGGAACTGGGGTTCGGTGATCGTGCCCACGGAGGGTCCGCCTGGCCCCGGCTGAATCCGGAATCGGGGGCCGTGACCACACACAGAGGGGACAGGCGTCCCGGTCCCAGGGGGCAGGTGGCCTTGAACGTACCTGAGGTTAAGGTGCAACCACCACAGGGCCTCTTGTGAGGCAAACGCCAACGGGCTGTCGGCAGGCAAACGCCTCTGATCGTTTTCCTGAGCTTTTCTTAAACTGTGGCAAAACGTACGTAACGTGTCATGCAGCATCTAAAGCATCGTAAGGGGACATCTCGGCGGCAGAAAGGACAGTCACGTTGTTGTGTAGCCACCCCCACCGTCCGTCTCCAGCACTTGGTCATCGTCCCAGACTGCAGGTCTGTCCCCATGAGACACGAAGTCCCCTCCCTGTCCCTGCCCCTCACGCCCACCGTCCCGTGGACCTGGCCCCTCCGGGGACCCCACAGACGTGGGATCGCACAGTGTTTGTCCTTCTGTGTCTGGCTGACGTCATTGAGCGTGTGTCCTGCAGGCGCTCACAGGTGACAGCCGGTGGCAGACACCCCTTCCTCTTCACGGCTGCGTAAGAGTCCGCGGCGTGTCTGGGCCACGTGTGTATCCGCCGGACACTGGCGTGCGCCCCGCTCAGGGGACGGGCCGCCCAGCAGCAGGGGTCAGCGCGGGAGGGCGGCCGCCAGCCCTGGGTCCCCTCGGTGTTAGTGTGACACCGAGGTCACCGTGAAAGCCCGCCCGCCCCCGTGGAGAAGTCAGCAACGCAGCCAGAGGATAAGGGCTTATGGGGGGACGCTGCAGGGCTTCTGATGTCAGTCCCCAGCTGCACCCCGTTAGGAACTGGGGACGAGTGGGGGAGGGGTCGGTGCTGACGAGGAATGAAGTTCAAAAGCAGAGCAACGCAGCCGCCTCGTTCAACACGCGGAGGGCGGGTGTTGGGGGGCAGGCACCCGCCGCCACCGGCGAGATGGGGGGACGAAAAGTGGTGAAGAAAGTCCTCGGGAGCCGGCCGGGCGTTTCCGTGGGTTGCACTGCCACCGTGTGGGGGCTTGGGGAACGGCGCCCATGGTCGTGTCACCCTGGACGCGCGGCCCAGGGCCCCGCGGGGACCTGTGTGGGAGACAACGGCCCAGCTGTAATTTCGGGGTGACTGGACTGGGCAGCGCAGGCCGCGTGGGCGCTGTGTGTTCAGATTCGGTGGTTTTCTCGGGTTCAGCGCGGTCCTGCTTTCAGGAGATGGTGATGCTGAGCCATCGGAGCGATTTTCAAGGGGGTCAGAAAAGAGGTGTGTGTACGCAGACATATACAGATGCGCGCGTGCACATGTGTGCACATACAATGCACACGTGTATAGATGACAGACACGTGACAGAGGCAGGGACACAGGGATGGAGGGCGCTTTCTGTCCAGATCCTTGTGCACCTGCAGCCCCCGCACCCCGGGGGCCCCATCTCCCCATGTCTGCCTCACTCCCGTGTCCCGTGTCCCCGAGGAGATGTCCCCAGGCGAGCCTGCACCCAGGAGCCCACAGTCCCTCCGCCGCACACGCTCTCCCAGCCCCTCCAGCCCTCCCTGGGGGTCCCCGGGGGCAGCAGAGGGTCTCAGGCCTCCGTCCACACCGGGGCCATCGTCACTGTCACTAAGGTGACGTCTGGCAGGGTGACGGCCATTGAAATGCTTGCCAGTTCGGCAGGGATGGGGCTGAAGCCACCTCCTCTCATCTCAAGGTCACGGTGACCCTGGGCCCCTGTCAGCCAGACGACCTGCCTCCACCCCCACGACTGCCGTGGGGGTAAACTGAGTCACAGCCGAGGGAACTCAGAGCCAAAGCCTGCCGTCCTTGGGGCACCTCCGTGGGTGTGCAGGGCACCCCTGGGGGTCGCTGCCACCCAGCACCAAGGGACTGTGCGCCGGACGCCTGAGAGCCAGTCCGTGAGGGACACGGGGACAAGGGCAGACCCAGCCCACTCAGGGTTTTATCCACAGTGCAGCGAACTCGCCAGCATGACGGCCACCAGGCCAGAGCCACCCACACACCTGGGCACACAGCTGGGCCCATCTGCAGAGAAAGGAGGCAGTTTGGGGGCTCCTCGGTGAGCTAAACAGTCTCCATATGACCCAGCGAGTCGGCTCCGAGGATGTCCCCGAAAGCACTGGAAACGGGGACTCCGACGGAAGCTTGTTCGTGACAGCATCACTCATTCAACATCTCCAAACGTGGGAACAGCCCGAGTGCCCATCAACGGGTGAACAATAGATCCACAGAGCGGGGTCCGTCCGCACCGTGGAGTTTACATGGCCCTGAAAAGGAGGGGCCGTGACACTTGCCACCAGGTGCAGGGACCCTGAGGACACGGTGCTCAGGGAGTGACAGACACACAAGGCCACCCAGTGTGTGACTCCGTGTACATGAAACGTCCAGGAGAGGCCCGTCCACAGACAGGAAGGGGGTTTGTGGGTGTCCAGGGCTGAGGGAGGGGAAGACGGGGTTGGTGGAGGGGCACCTCGGAAGACGGAGGCTGGGTCCCACGTTCCCCCAGGCTTCCACTCGGGGGGGCCCACCACCCGCAGAGAACCCTAAACAGCCTCCAGAAGCCCGAATCTGGGTCCACGCGCCCCGAGTACGTCAGAGGGAGGGGGTTGGTCTGGGCTGACAACACCTACTTTCCTTTGTCCTGTTAATAAGACCCGAGCTCCCCACCCAGCCTGCAAGCCCCCCCGCTGCCCCCCCCCCACCGCCATGACCTGGTCCCTCATGCCCCGTAACCCGCCCGGGAGTGTCCCCTTGGCTGTCGACCCGCCCTGACGTCCCTCGGGTCTCAGAACGCACCCAGCTGTTTCCCAGCTCAGAGTCTTTGCACATGCTGATCCCTGTGCCCAGGTGCTGTTCCCTGCACATGCACGGCCACCCTTGCAGTTTCCGTGTCGGTGTCAACGCGGTACCGTCCTCACTGGGGTCTCCACGACCGGCCCAAGTTCCCCTCCTCACGCTCACCTTTCTCACAGCCCGCGGGTTCAGGCCCCTCAAGGAATCCCCCGTGAGAGGCAGCTCCATAGTATTTTGTCTGTCTGTCTGTTCCCTTCCTGTCTGTCCCCTGTCACCTCCGTCATAGATGTTAAACCAGCATTATGAGGACCACTCAGCAGGGGCTGGACCACGAGGCGCAGCGCACAGGAGAGGAGCGTTTTCGGGGCGACTCCCCCGTCCCACGACCACTGCCAGCCTGTCTTCCTCCGTCGCCTCCGAGGCCACGTGATAAGTCTTCCATCTTCCGCCAGAGCTGCAGCCTGCGAGGCCAGCCCCCTGCCCGTGGGAGCCAGCAGCCACCTACGTGGTGTGGCTCCGGGGACACCAGGACAGTCCCCCCTCTCCCAGCCCTGCCACAGGGGCCTGCAAAGCCGTGCTTTGTTCTTCAGGGGACATTAAAGGCAGCTGTCAAAACACACGTCTTCTCTGGGCAGCAGCACGCGGTGACGTGGGCTCCTGATAAAGCCTCTGCCCATGGGCTTGATCAGGACTCCCAGCCGGGCCGGGCACCGGGACGAGAATGTCCCCGAGGTCCCCGAGATCCCAGGCACCAGGACAGGGAGACAGCGCTGCAGGAGGCAGGCGGGGGTTTGCAGAGCGAAAGCCCCCCCCTCAGGCCACCAGCGGGGGACCCCCAGCCTGACCCAGGGTTGGGTGCCGCTGGGGGCGGGGGGGGGGGGGCCTGCATCTCCTGCAGTCAACTTGCCTGCCCCTCAGGAGACGCGCCTCGCAAAGGACAGCTCCGTGAATGCCTCGTGGATCCAGGCCTTAAACACGAACCCTAAAACTCCGAGGAGACACACGAGGGTGTCTGGGACCCGGGAAGCTTCCAATGTCCAAGGGCACCAGCTTAGTGTTTGGTAAATCTGGTGACACTCAATGTTTAGGTGCTCAGAAGCCAAGGGAGACCACAAGGCAAGTAGTAGACTGGGGAGTTGGTTTTTTTTCTTTTAGCAAAGCGTATGGTAGAAAAAGTGAGAAAATGAGTTTCTCTGGGTGTTTGCCAGTGGAAAAAATACAATTCATTAAAAAATAAGGGAAGGGCCGGCCAAGTGGCGCGATAGTTAAGAGCTGGCTTGGGACGCCAGAGGGCCCCGGTTCGGATCCCACATATGAGGGCCAGTGACACTGCCCTCCACAGCTAAGATGCTGAACAACAGCTCAACCTGGAGCTGGGCTGCCGTGAGTGGCCGGCGACGGCGTAGGCTGTAGCCCCTGCTGCAGTGGGTTGCCATGGGCTACCGTGTGTAGCCAGCAGCCAGCGTGAGCGGCCAGCAGCCGCAGTGAGCGGCCGTCCAGAAGCCAGTGACTGATCTGCCTCGCCCGGGAAGAGCGCAATGATGGTGCCAACTTGGGCCAGTGAAGCAACGTCCTCCACAACTAGACTGAAGAACAAAACGACAGCAACTTGTCTGTTCCCCTTCCCCAATCCCCCAGCACTGTTCCCATCCCCCCAATTCCCTAATAAAAATCTTTTTAAAAAATTAAAATAAAAAAATAAAATAAATAAAAATAAGGGAATATTTAACCTCCCCTCGTGGTCCCAAAATATACAAAGTAAAGCAACACAGAATCCTGTTAGAGAACTAACTGTGTCCCCAAAAATGATATTTGTCCACGTCCTGACCCCCAGAGCCTGGGAATGACCCTTAGCTGGAAACAGGGCCTGTGTAGATGGGACTGAGTGAGGGATCTGAGAGGAGGGCGTCCTGGATTAGGGGGGCCCTGACCCCAACGACAGTGTCCTTATCAGGGACAGAAGAGGAGGGACACAGACACAGAGGGGACGCCACGTGGAGACGGAGGCAGAGATAGGGGGGAGGCGGCCACCCGCCCAGGGACGCCTGGAGCCCCCAGGAGCTGGACGGGGCAGGAGGGACCGTCCCCTGGGGCCTCCGGAGGGAGCGCGGCCCTGGGACAGCATGGTGGCAGCCTCCTGGCCTCCAGGACGGGGGAAGACACGTGTCTGCGGTTTTAAGCCCCCGGCCTGTGTGACAGCCGCCCCGGGAAGCTCACACAAGCCCGTTTTCAATCACCAAGCTGGTGGGCATTAGGGAAACGATGAGCTAGCGCTGCAGCCTTCTGGGAAAGTACTTTGGCGTTGGGCATCAAAGACCAGAACGTTCATCCTGTCGCTCCCAAGTCATAAATCAGAGCCGTGCCCCGGGCTCCGTGCGTGGGCACCTTCCCTCACAGCAATTTCTCCTGTTGAGTTTGGAAACGAGCAGAACGCTCCACATGGAGGAAACGGTGGGAACGGCCGAAGAAGAACCGCGCTGTGAAATATTACCCTCGCTCTGAAATGGAGAGGCCGTTTTCTGTGGTTCTTAGCGGCAAGGAAAATACTCATCACAGGCTTACAGCGGAAAAGTGCTGCGTACAGAAGCACCGCGGCCCCCCACCCCCAGTGCACGGTGACACCCCCAACTTAAAAGAAAGCGTGCGTTTGCGATGTGTTCCTCGGGCGAGTGATTAATGTGGGTTTCGACATCACGGCTTAGGGAACAAACAGGAAACAGAAGGAAACACACCTGGGTGCTGAGGTTCCTGTTGCCTTTATGTGTTTCAACATGGTCTCCGCATTTTTTTTCCCCCTTTATTGTCTTCCAGAATTTTCTACAGGGAGCCTGCCCAGATCACGGTGCCCATCAGAAGGGAGTGCCTTGTGATTTTTAAAAACCAAGACAAGCTTTCTTTCTATTCTTTTATGTCTATTTTATGTATCGACGAGACCTGACAGTTAAGTTCACGAACTCCTCTTAGAAAAAGTGCTGAATCCCTCATTGCTGAATGTCACCACGGTCACCTTCGAAGTCCTCCCCTTGGGAAGCTATGCACCGACGCCAACGCCTAGTCCACCCTTCAGAGCAATTTGGGAACTCTTTTTCTGGAATGGCCATCAGAGCTGTCATCGTATTACCCTTGATGTCCTGAGTGTCATCCAAATGTCTTCCTTTCAATATTTCCTTTATCTTCTGGTAAAGGAAGAAGTCACTGGGGGCCAGATCAGATGAGTAGGGAGGGTGTTCCAATACAGCTATTTGTTTACTGGCTAAAAACTCCCTCAGACAGAGCCGTGTAAGCTGGTGTATTGTCGTGATGCAAGAGATCAGGTCATCTAACTTTTTCACGCAGCCTTTTTAGCACTTTCGAATAGTCAACTTGCTTCACTGTTTGTCCAGTTGGTACAAATTCCTAATGAATAATCCCTCTGATATAAAAAAAAAAAAGGTTACCAACATCGTTGCAACAAGTTTGCAAATGTAGTTGTCAGGGTCTTTATTGTATCGTTTTGTTGACATGCAGTAGGTTTGCGACTTTATGCCAGTTTCAGCTGCCTTTCTGTCTTTGTCCTGACCAAGGTGAGACACGTCTCTGCCCCTGAACCGTGTCATCTCCCTTTGCAGGGAAAAAAGCCATAAATCCCGACGTGGGCAGTTCCGGGGCAGTCAGCCGAGCCCCGAGGGCCACGATCAGGGTGACCCGCTGAGCCACACAAGGCACATCACACCCACGCCCCCTGGTTTAGGAAACGTTAAACAGCAACTTCACACCCTGCTTCGTACACAGCCCCACCTGTGACTGAGATGTGTGGCCTGTGGGTTGCTGATGGGCAAGGACCCTCCCCGTGCAGCCGCGAGTCCCTCCCAGACCCACTCCAGGCCCTGGCAAATGGCCGTGGGGTCCATCCGGGGCCGTTTATGCAGCGTCCTGAGCCGCGTCACAATGTCGGCTAAAGAAAAAGGTGGCAGAACGACTTTGGAAGATGCGGGCTCTGGACACTTCCCGGTGACAAGGGAACTGCATGCGTGGTCATATCTGTTTCTCTGAGTAACTGGGCCTGTGTCCCGCGAACACGCGGCCCTGATGGATCAGAGAGGATGGGGACACTGGTCACGCCCGTGAGGGGCTCGGGGTCCCACCAAGGAAGTGCCAACTTTGCACAAACAAGAACGAAGCTCAGTCCAGTTGGGGACACGGTTCCCGCACCCACATCCCGCCGCCAAGACTCAGCCAGCTCTGCAGGGGGGACCTTGGGGCCAGGTCAGCCACACGAGGGACACCCCTCGGGACGGACTCTTCAGGGGGGTTCCTGCCCTTTCCACACCCTCGCCCACCATCGTTGCACAAACATCCCAAGCACCGGCTCCTGACAAATCCCTTTCACAGTTTTCACAGTTTGTCCAAGTGCTTCCGCACCCCGCCCCTGTCCTCCTGTGGACACACCTGCTGCGTCTCAGGCATCCAGACCTCAGAAGGTGCCACGTTGGGCCCTTTTTCAAGGACATTGGGGCTGCCGGCCTCCCCATGCAGTTGGAAAGCCACTTATGACTTGTGACGCACTCAAAACCCAATGGTGCGGAGCCCCCCGCTGACCGGGCGCCTTGCCAACCCCATCCACAGTGGGTGACGCAGATTCTGTACGTTTCACGGGTTACGTACGTCCTGCATGCTTACAACCCCGTGAGCCTGAGGACAGGGAGTGCGATTACGAAAATCGGTAAGGAGGACACGTTCACAGCATTGGGCGTATTCATCAAAAACATTCTATGGGGACAGGGACCTGCATAGCTCAGAGCCGTGTGATCCCGCGTCACCGGTTCTGTGTTTGAAGTCACGCTGAAAACCCAGGGCCAGCCGGGCCGTGGGCTGGTCCTTAGAAGAGAACCAGAGAGCAGAGACGGGCGCCTGACGCTGGGGCCACTCCATCGCCCAGGCAGACTGACCCCAAAGCCATCTGCCCTAAAAATTGTGCCAGGAAGCACCGCTCGCCCCGGTTTGCAGACAAGGAGCATTAATGTTCTCTTGGAAACTCCGCTGCCCGGGGGAGCTGGTACAAGACGAGTCATGGAGCCCAAAATGACTTACAAAGGACCTGTCCCCATGTCCCCCCCATCACCAGCAGACCCCGGAGACGCCAGGCCAGCCGGGTCCCTGTTTACAATGCCCGGTCCCTGGCGGCTACTCCCGGCTGCGCCCCAGCTGACCCCTTGCTATTTATAACCCGGGCATCTCCCAGCAACCACACAAACACAGCCACCGGGATGTGGACAGCTGGGACGCCAGGCGAGGGTGGCACGTCTTAGATGCACAGATCCTGTTTCTTTAGAAGGACCCAAAAACCCCCCGAGCCCCACAGCGTCCGGAGTCCCCCACTGTTGACCCAACACCCCAGGTCTGGGGCAGCTGCATTCTCTGCTGTGAGCCCTGCAGACACAGGACTGGAGGACGAGGACAAGGACAGAGAGGAAAAGGCTGTGTCACTCTCCGCCCCACCTCCACCCCCACCCCGTGGGAGGGTCCAGTTCCTTTCTAATTCTGACCATGTCACATTCCTGCAGGCTGAGGTCAGCGCTGGCCGGTGGCGGCTGAGTGGTGGCAGGTCTCAGAGTCACGGGTGCCCAGCGTCCTGGCTTGGGGTCAGAAGGGCGTGGCGTGGGTGGGGCCGTGGCCAAGGAGGCGCTGGGTGGACACGCAGGAGCCCGGGGGCTGGGACGGCTCCGTGTACCTTTAAAAGGCACGTGAGCCGCCTGGCAAAGCAGCACGTACAGGCGGACGGACACACGTGTGCCCGCTGGTAACCGCGACCTTCTAGGTCTCTCCACAGCTGCCTCCCTGGCTGGCGGACGCGTGTGGGTACAATGCTGTCACCAGGTGAGCCATCTCAGCTCCCTGACCCGTGCTATTCATAGCCACCGGGTTTCAGAGCCTCTCCCCAGCCGGAGGCGGCCGTCAGCCCCTTAAGCCTCCTGAAAGCAACCCTGTTGGAATCTCGGGCGGGGGCTGGGCTGGCCCTGGCCACCGCGCTTTGCATTTTTACCTCAATCTCTCTCCCTGGACCCCTGGAGATGCCAAACCGATGGGGTCCCCATAACCGACCTCCACTTCCTTGCCCTGAGAAAGGCGTCTGTTTCGAGTCTCCCAGAGAAAAGCATGTCACACTCGCTGTGAATGAGCATGTCGCTGGCTCCCTCTGCAATGTGTGCCCTGGGGGGGGGGGGTGCAGGCCAGCCCTGGGTCGTCGCTTTCCACACGCCCACAGCCAGCCCGCCGGCAACCTCGGGGGACTTTGTCTCCAACGTGCACCCCAAGGCCGGCCGCGTCTTGGCCCCTCGGACGTCGTCCTGGGTGGGAGCTGTCTATTCTCACCCTGGAGCCAAGGGCAGATCCAGCCCACTGGGTCCCAAAACTCTTCCCAGTCTTGAGAGCCAGACCACGGGGACCAACCCAAGTGTCTGCTGATGGGCCAGCAGATACACAGGACGGGGCCCGTCCATGTACTGGAATATTACTCGGCCAGGAAGAGGAGGGAGGCGGTGACACTCGCCGCCACGTGGAGGAACCCTGGGGACACAGTGCTCAGGGAGTGACAGACACCCAAGGCCGCCCAGCGTGTGACTCCGTTTACGTGACACGTCCGGGACAGGCCCGTGCACAGACAGGGAGGGGGTGCGTGCTGCCAGGGGCTTTGGGGCGTAATGAGGACTGACTGATAACGGGTTTTCTTTGGAGGCAACGCCAATCATTTGCAACTAGATGGTGGTGACAGTCGCACAGAATGGTGAGTGTGCTAAATGACACAGAACCGTTCACCTTGAAAGGGCTAATTCTACATTACCTGAATTTCTACTCATTTAAAAGAAACATTAAAATTACCAAAAAAAAGAAAAAGAAAGAAAAGAAAGCCCTCTGACGCCCATGTCACTCAGAGAAAAAGCCCGTGTGCAGCAGCCCTGCAAGGCCGGCAGGACCTCCCACCCGTCACCCTCGGCCATGTCACCTCCACGCTGTCCCCACACACCTGTAGGGCCGCAGTGCACACTGCTCTCTGCCTGTGACACTTTCCTCTCCACGTCCGCACGTGACCTCCCCTCGCGTCCTGCAAACCTCTGCTCAAACGCCATGTGACCATGTGTGTGAATGTACGCGCACGTGCATGCACACGCACACACATGCACGCACACACACAGCCATGCACACGCACGTGCCCACACATGCACAGCACGCACACGCATATACACACACACGTGCACAGTCACGTCACCATCTTGTTATGCCTGTGCCTGCCTTTTTTTTCTTCACAGCATAAATGTCCAGTGTTTGGATGGTTGATAGGTGGGTAAGAAGGATGGGCGGGAGGGAGGGACAGACGTCTGACCCCACAGCCCACAGCCTGGGAGACGGACTTGCTATCCGCCCCCCACTTTGAAAGCTTTCACCCAGATGCTCCCCCATCCGGGCTTCTCGACACCCTCCCACCCCTGGGCCCGTCTCCCCGGGCAGGTCCGGGGGGGCAGGCTTCCTGGGAGAGGGATGCGCCCCAGTCGCCCTAGCAGAGTAGGAGGGGGGATGAGACACGAAACGTCGCCCTGGGCAGCGTAGCGACGGGTAAACACACCCGCCTGCCCTGCAGAGAGGAAGCAGACCGCGCGGCCACATCGCCAGCCCAGCAGGTCGGGTCCCAGCTGTCCCGTCCGGCAGCTGTTCGCCCCCTGCCCCGGCCATCGCCTGCCCCGGGGCCACGACCTAGGGTGAAGCACAGAAGCACAGCCCCAAGACAGGGGGAACACACACCTGAATGGAGCCCCCCCCCCCGCCAGGTTACTTACGGTCCCAGCATAAACTCATGTATGGGGCAGAGTTTTAGGGTTTGGGGCGCAGACTCCAGCGTGTGCCTGGGGACATTCCTGTGCAGCTCATGGCGAGGCTGAGGCTTGGAAGGCGGCCGCACGGGGCTCCGCTCCCTCTGGGACCCGAGGGACACACGGAGACGGGAGGTTGCGGGGACCCAGCCGCTGTTGTCGTTCGCGCCTGGGCCACGTGGTGGCGCCGGCCGCCAGAGCCCCGTCCTGCGGCCTGGACCGCGCCTGTTCCCCACGCAGGTGAGAGGCCCCGGGGCTGCTCCCCGCCAGCACACCCCACGTCCCTCAGCTGCAGGAACGTCACATCAGAACCCGTGTAGCAAAACTCTGCGTGAACACACACACACGTGTTGTTTCTAGTTAACAACAGAAAGATAAGTTTGTTTGCAGTCGCACAATTTGTAACTGAGCTGATCAAAGGTTAGGTTGCCCGCGCACGGTGGGTGGCAAAGTGCAGTGGTGCGTTCGCTGTGGGAAGTCGTCAGGCGGCTCCTGAAACAAAGTGAACAGAATTACCCATGATGCAGCAGTTCCACACCTGGGAGTGGATCTAAAATCATCGTGAACACGGTCGTAAAGAGACGCGTCCACGCCTGTACTCACAGCAGCATTATGTGCAGTGGGCAGCCCATCGGGGGACGGACGGATGGATGGATGGATGGATGGATGGATGGTGGATGGATGGATGATGGATGGATGGTGGATGGATGGATGATGGATGGATGGATGGATGGTGGATGGATGATGGATGGATGGATGGTGGATGGATGATGGATGGATGATGGATGGATGGATGATGGATGGATGGATGGATGGATGGATGGATGGATGGATGATGGATGGATGGATGGATGGATGGTGGATGGATGGATGGATGGTGGATGGATGGATGATACATGGATGGATGGATGGATGGATGGATGATGGATGGATGGATGGATGGATGGATGGATGGATGGATGGTGGATGGATGGTGGATGGATGGATGATGGATGGATGGAGGGATGGATGGATGGTGGATGGATAAACACAATGGGGTCCATCTACACAACAGAATATTGTTCTGCCTAAAAAAGGAAGGACAGTCTGACGCCTGCTACACCATGGATGGACCTTGGGGACATGACGCTCAGTAAAATAAACCTGTCACAAAAGGACAAACCCTGTGTGATGCCACTTCTAGGAGGTCCCCAGAGGAGTCAGATTCACAGAGACAGACAGTAGATGGAGGTGTGAGGGCGGGGGGGGGGGGGGGGAGTTGTTTCACGGGGACAGGGTTTCAGTCTGGGACGATGACAAAGGTGGGGATGGACGGCGGTGACGGTGGCGCTTCCTGTGAATGAATATACTTTGTTCGCCCTGAGCTGTGCACTAGAAACGGTCCGTTTTGTTAGGTGTACTTTATCACGAGCTTACTGGTTCCGTAACACCTGTGTGTTGAGCTGCATGCTTACTGTAAAGCGTTTAGAAGAGATGCACAAGCAGAGACAACACACAGGGGAGACGGCACAGGCAGCGACCTGGACCAAGCTCGCGCTGTCCTGGGTCAGTGAGATCGTAGGACGGTGACGCCTTCCTTGTCAGAATGGGGTGGGAGGCGAGGGGCCCTCAGAGGGGCCGCCAGCACCCCTCGACGGACGCACCGCCTTGCTGCCTATCTCGGCTCTCGCTGTCCTGTCTTCTCAGCGGTCAGTCTCCCCCCAGGCCAGCCGAGCACCCAGCGAGCAGGGGCGGTGGCTGTAGCAGAGGCAGAGGAGGAGGACAAGGCCAACCCTGGCCCGGAGCCCACGTCTGCCCCGAGACCCCGACTAAGCCGTTCTCTGTGGCCCCCATCGCCACACCTCGAACGTGGAGGGACAGTCACATGTGCCTTTCGCCCGAGACCTGCGTGAGAACAAAAGCCACGTGTGTGGAAGCGGTTAACCAAAGGAGCAGCGCGACGTCTAGACGGACACAGGGCGTGCGAGGGAGGCCCGGAAACCGCGGGGCCTTGAACAGGCTGCCACCGTGATCGTCCCGCCCGAAAAATGAACGGCGATGCCCCTTAATTGATTTTGATTCATCTGCTGCGGGCAGGTGGGGGGGAGTGGGGGAAACACAACTTCACAACCGGGAACAAAGCAGCAACGGCCACGGAGGAAATGAACTTGGTTTTATGTAACATATGTAACAAAGCAAATGTTGCAACAGGCTATTTACAACCGGGGCCCTTTTTTGTTACTTTGAGAAACAGATTCTACAAACACGGCCATAATGTTTCAGATCAAAAGAGAAGCATAAACGTCAGTGAAAGCTTTTTGTGTGTGTGTTTTTTTTTCTTTCTCTTGGTAGAACTTTTTCCCATTAAAACCGTTAAGTTTGCTCTGGAATTATTACCTCCTTGGACCCAAAGCACTTTTTTTTTTTTTGTCTCAGGAAGAAGAAACAATTATGGTATTCAATTTGCGGCTACAAAGATGTACTGTAATATGAAGTAATAAAAAAAGAAAAAAAAACAATATAAAATAAGAGTTGGACAGATTAAATTACCTAATAGAAATCTGAGAGAGGGAGGCAAGCCCGCTTTATTGGGGCTTTCACGAACATGTAATCAATAAGAAAGTTTATACATCCTGTTTTATGATTTGATTAAAAAATTCTTCCATTTATTAAATAAGTCCACATCATTCTGAGAAGTAATGAAACAGCTGTGGATCTCAGGTCGTTTTTCTTCAGAGAGCACTCAGCATCACACACGCCCCCGCCTGCCCGCGTTTCCACGCTCCTGCCCCAAACGCCGACTTACAGGTGACAGCGGCTCCGCTCTACCTCGGGGTGACTCACGTCCACCACCACTGACTGTCCTTGAAGGACGTGGGAGAAGTGACGCAGAGAAATGCAGGTGCCAGAAATCGGAAGCCTGCATTACCCCAAATGTGTGATTTGGGGAACGCAACCACGTGGCTATGATTGAGGACAGTCCCCGTGTCCAGGCCGCAGGAACATAACAAAGAGCTTTAATAACGGGGACTCGATATCTGCGCCGGGAGCCTCCGGGGCCGAGCTGTCCAAAGTGGGCCCCAATTCCCGGGGTTGCTCAACTCGCGTCTTTGCAGTGTGTCCGGAGGCACCTGTCCCTGTGAAGTGGGGGAGGCGTCGGCAAGCGTCAGACGGCCGACGGCAGCGCCCGAGAGAGCTCCCTCCGTCTGCCACACGGCCGGGCTCCGTGGGTCTCTGTCCCACCGTGCACGTGGGGGCCGCTGGGCGCAGGCCAGTGGGGGCTTGGCCCCCAACAGGGGAGCGTCCCTCTGCCCACGCGTTGTGCGCCTGGCTTCCGACCTCAGCTCCACCACATCTACCAGACTTCACGGAGGCCCAGGTTCCTCAGCTGCGACTCTGGAAGGGTGACAGTCACCCACAGCAAGGCACCGTCCATCCAAGTGTCAGGGGCCCACCAGGAATAGGAATCCATGCTGCCCACCTCCTGCCTGGTCCTCGGCCGCAGTTCACACCCGCTCCTGGGCAGGGAGCTGAGGGGACCGGCGGTAACCTCGCTATCACGGGTCCTCTTAGCAACCACCGCCCCCAGCCGCAGCGACAGACACACACACACACACACACACACACACTCACAGACGCACTCACCCCCCCTTCCTGGACCCGCACTGCCCACCGACAGTGGAGCTGAGCTCTGCGTTCTAGGCTGACATTGTCCCAAGGAGGAACACAGTGACCCTCCGTGGGCACCTGACTGTCCCCCCCCCAATCCCACAGGGGCGGGGTCGGTGCCAGCAGCCCCACCTCTCCTCAGAATGTTCCAGAATTTGGGTACTTACTCCATGTGTCAGGAACTCCGTGAGACGGTGGAAAGCTCTCCTTCAGAAACACCCATCTGTTTTTTGCCGACTCACCGCTGTTCCGAATCAGTGAGGTGTAAATGCATGGTGGGGGGTGGGGGGGTGTTGGCCTCAGCCCGTTTCCTGCACAAACAGCTTCGGCGATGGCGCCCTGGTGTCTGGACAGAGGAGGGGCCTCTGGCACGGCCACGAGAAACCGCGCCAGCCCAGCCGCCATCACTGCGTCCACAGCAGGCCGTCGCCTGCCTCGGTGATTCATGTACGCATCACACGGCGCTTACGGGAAACCTGCCCTGTGCAGGCCCCACTCTAGGGACTGGGGTCCCTGCCGTGGCAGAGAGAGAGAGACGAAGGCCCTCTCCTTGGGGGAACCTTCTAATCAGGGCTGGGGGCGCTGCTCCAGTGGGCAGGTCACACCCGCAGTCCGCAGACACCTTATGTTGGGCCACAGCATCGACCCCATTCCCTGCAAAACCTTCATGAGGACTTCCATGTCCAACCAGGATGTACCTGCCACTGCATAGGGGGGCGGGGGAGGCCCAGGGGGGGACCCTGCACACCCCTGAGCTGAGGAACCAGAGCTGAGAGGTGGGAACACCCAGGAAGTACAGCCTATAAGACAGTCCAGACGGAAGGCAGTGGCCTAGGGAGAGACCCTGCACGTGGGGCAAGGGTCCCCGCATGTCCCTCCGTCAACAAGCCGGCCTCTCAGACATCCCCGGATGCCAGCCCCCGTGGGGTACTGAGTCACATAGGACGGACGAGGGAGCGTGCAGGACCAGCACCCTCTCTGCATAGAAAAACACACCCCTGCAGGAAGCACGCTCTGGGGACCTGATGGCCATCAGGGCAGCCCTGTGCTGTCACCATCACCGTGGGAGATGGACCTGGACTCTGAGTTCCAGGACCGCAGTGGCAGGGGAGGCGTGACCTCAAACATCGGGATATGGGTGGGATGCCGACAAGGGCCCCCCAGGTGACTTGGCACGCCAGCAAGAGCGTGGAGGCCAGCCCCTTCAACGCTCTGCGGGAAGACATGACAAGCCTCTGCATCCAGGATCTGCCATGAGAAAAAGCACCTCCTTTGCAGAAAGCCAGGCTGGCCGGACTTCTCCCTGCCTGTCCAACCCCAGGGCAGAGTTTCCTGCCCGCTTTCACACGCTGAGCGGACCAAGTCTGAAAACTGAAAGCGTCAACAAGAGCCGGAGCCCCTCGGTCTGCCCACCCTTGATGGCAGGCCACCCTGCTCCCCCCCTTCCTCCAGCTGCCGTCCCAAAATAGAGCTGGCCAGCACGGCCGCTATCAAGTGACGCGGGCGCACAGGTGTGGCCGACATATGCCGTCTGCAAGCTGTGTGAGGGACGCTTTTAGAGTGCTGAAATCCAGTCCACTTGTGCTGTGGCCAGAAATAAACTGTCCTGGAGACAAGGCGTCCTGGAGACGCGGCCGAGCAGCGAGTCGGCGACCCTCTCCACCCACGCGCGTGGCCGCAGGGCACCGAGAAGGCACCCCGAGCCCACACGCCTCTCCCCTCATGGCACCAGCCGTGCCCCCCAAGTCACCTGGTTGGCCGGCAGGATTCACAGAGAAGCTTTCATTCGACAAACAAAGAAAAGTATCCTCTCGACAACTCACTCCCCACGGTGTCGCCTGCATCTGCACTGCTATCTTTGTTTGGTTACAAATATATTTGTTAAATGTATTTGTTACATTTGTTAAATGTATTGAAGGAACTGGTTAAGAACATGACACATATCTTAGGGGTGCATGATAATTCCACATCTGTTTGTCCACTGCGTGCTCACCACCCAAAGTGCCCTTCACCACGTATTTGACCCCCGTCACCCAGTTTGCCCTCCTTCACCCCCCTTGCCCCCAGGTCCCCAAGATTCCTGAGCCTGTCTTGTTTTGCGGGCTCGCCCATTCCCTTTTGGTTGCATAGCTCTGTTCACTGCAAGTGTTTACAGTTGCCACGGCCTGGAAACGTTTTCTTCAGGAGCTGCAGCCGCAGGCCACAGCACGCGTCACCCTCCTGGGAGCTGCAAGGACTTTGATCCCGGCTCCGGCTGGGTGCTCCGGGGAGCCAGAACCCCGCGTGCGCATACCCAGCGCCCCGCCAGACAACAGGTCTGAGCTGCAGCGGCGTTGGGGTCACGCCTGGGGGTTAGCACTGTAACCTTCCAAATGGACATGCTCACCCCCCCCACACACACACACACACACATACAGGACGCCGTCTTCCATTTACGTGCAGAACCTACGAGGCGGGGGTCGTCCGATGCTCTGTGCATATTATATAGTATCATTGGTTATACTACGTTAAATATGTAATGTACACATACAGTATATGAGAATACATATTTGCAATGAAGCACTGTATTATATTAAGCACACATTGGGTTGCCGGAAAATCCATGACGCATTTTTGCAATGAAAAACATAGAAAAAAAATACGTCATGACTTTTCCGACAATCCAATAATATTCTATTGTTAGATGCATACATGTATTAGGTGAATTATGTTCTATGAAATGTATACATAGGGATGTATATGTCGTATAATTATATGATATACTGTGCGTTACATAGTATATGTCTATTATGTGCCTACATGTATCATAAATAATTACAATACCTATTATTTTTTATGTATGTCAGAAGGTCTTTGGTTACCTGCACGCGGATGGAAATCTGCATTTATAGCCTCACATGTGCTCTTACAGGTTTTTCTCTGGTCACACTCAACTTTATAATCAAGTGGTATGTTTCATTTTAAAGGAAACACATCTACTTCTTATCTACCATCTATCATTTATCTACCTTCCTATCATGTATATAAGAAGTACCTCAGGTATCATCTGTCTGTCTGTCTGTCCTCTACCCTCTATCACCTCATCTATCTGGCATCTATATCTCTTTCATCACGTGTCTGTAAGGGAACACAAGCTCAGTATTTGAGTCACTTCTCCAGGACTCAAGGGTGACCCGACTCCGTGCCTTTGCAGACAAAGAACGTAAATTGGTTTGGGCGTTGCGATCGGGTTTGGGTTTAAAGCGGGTCAGAAAGGACCCTGAAGTTAATAACCCACTTCTTCCCAGTAACCCACTTCTGACTCCGCCACACTCCCCGCTGGCAGAAAACGGCAACGCGACAGAAAAGTTCACAGCGGCAGAAGGTGTGCCTTGAACATCCGCCTCACTGACGGCAGTGCGGATGCGGGGTCTTGGGGACGTTTCGATCGTATTGGACGCATGAGCTGTATTTCCAGGCTTAGAAATGCACCCAGCTCTGTGAGACCTGGCTTACGTGTCGCCGAAAGAGCCCGTGGAGAGGCGGAGGGGTCCCCTGCTCCCACCCTCCATCCTTTCCCATCTCCGACCCTGTGCCTGGCATGGCGTGGACAGTGCCTCCTGGGCCCAGGGGAGCTCCGAGTGTCCCTCATCCCAGCGAAAGGCTCACGGAACTGTGTCGCTGTCGGGAAGTGGCTGGCGGGACTGCACGCCCAGGATTAACGGTTAGCTGCATACCCAGGATTCTGGAGCCAGACAGCGATGCAGCTTTAATGCCATGCGTGGCTGTCATTTCCTGAAATGTGCTGGGACATAAGTGCGGGGCCAGGAACGGGAGCCCTGAAAATAACCCGACTCATGTGTTGCCAACACAAGGCCTGGGCTGGGCTGTCCTCTCCCCGGTCTGCCTCCCATCAGCCCCTGAGGACGACGCAGCCCCCGGCTGTGCCCGCGTCCTCTTGAACCTTGGAGGTGGGATCAGGCCTGGGGAGCCCGGGGGCAGCCACATCGGATTAGTTTGTGGCCAGATACCCCACGTTGCTGTGTCATCCGGGACGTCTGTGCACAGAGCCGTCAGGGTGCCCGACGTCCCTACTCTGTGATTGTCCCTGGGCTCCTGTGACAGACCACCCCAAGCCAGGGGCTTAAAACAACAGAAGTACGTCCTCCCCGGTCCTGGAGACCAGGAGGCTGCCACCACGCTGTCCCAGGGCCACGCTGCCTCCAGAGGCCCCAGGGGACGGTCCCTCCTGCCCCGTCCAGCTCCTGGGGGCTGCAGGCGTCCCTGGGCGGGTGGCGATCATGGACGGTGCTGCTGGGAAAATGCGTGTGCAAGGGTTTGCACACACGTATCATTTCACCTCTCTCGGGCATGTACCTAAGAACAGAATTGCTGGGTTGCATGGGACCTTCATGCTTAACCTGGTGAGAAATTGCCGGACTGTTTCTAATCCCCTCTCAGAAATACAAGCCCGACGGTGTCGCCCTCCTGTGGGAACTCCCGGGGGGCTTTCTGTCCCATTAGCACCGGGCTTTAGTGACTGGCCCTGCTCACCCACCTGCCCTCAGTTTACCTGGCCTCCCATGGCCCGTCGGCTCCAGCCCCCAGCCCTGGTGCTGCCCGTGCACATGGCTCTCCTTCCTGGCCCCCCACCCCCACTCCCTGGCCGTTGTCCCCGCCTGGGACCCTTGCTCACATTTTCGGGGTCAACTCCTTGGGCTACGTGTCTCCAGACCACTCACTCAGCTGAGAGCAGCCACCCAGACCCCGTGAAACGCGGCACAGAGCCCAGCTGTCTGCCTGGGCTGAGCCCCAGCCCACGTCCGCTCGCTGCCCCTTCTCCCCGGGGGCCCATGCCGCCTTCTGCCTGTGTGGCTACGGGGCCCTGAACCAGTCGAGTACTCCCATCTGGGAGGAGAAACGCAGTCACCGCCTCACTGCGTTCTCTGCGGGTGGGACAGGAACTCGCACAATACAGCCCCATGTGACTTTAAAATATATATGTGTTTCAACAACAACGCTCCACGGGGAACGAATGTAGGTCTGATGCAGGAAAAAGCGGCTTCTGCCAAAGTACCTGAAATTGTGCTGACTGGGAGAGAACAAAGTATCAGGTCTGAGGGCCTAAGAGTTTTGGCCTCATTTAAGTTCAGGGTGAAAATATATGTCAGAGCAGAAGTCTTGTATCTAAGGCTTTTGTTAAACTGAAGGGTTATCCAGGAAACATCCTGTTTTTTGTTTTTTTCTTTTTTCTTGAAGAAAAATTTGCAAACTCTCATCTAGAAACCCACGTTCCTGAGGACAGTAAACGCACGTTCCTTCTTTTTATTTCCTCCACTTATTTATAGCCTAACCTTGTCTGAAAATAATGCTAACACAGATTTATTTTTAGCTCAGCAGTGCATTCTTATTTGGAACACAGAGAAAATATGTTTTAAATCAGTTATTAGCTGTACCACCTTCGCAAAAACAATTTTCGTTTTTTGTGTTACTTCCTGGTCTGCCTTGGAATTTTATAGACCGGGCGTTCTGTTTTGCTGTTTAACTCTCTGTGTTTCTCTAACAAGCATATTTCCCATGCTTTCCTTATTCTGTGCAGCTTGGCGCAGTATCCTCTGTAAATAAACCATAATCTGACCACCCTTCTCCCATTCATGGTCATTGTGATTGCTTTCGGATTTCCTCATCATGGGACACACGGCTGAACACCTGTGTTCTTGTCGGGAGGCTGTTTCCTTAACGTTTTACAGCCTCAAGGTTTGGGATCAAAGAGCAGAAAGCTTAAGCACTGAAAACATATTACAAAGTTGCTATTTTCTTAGAACAGTTTTGCATGTTACAAAGTATCTTCTGAAGAGGCTGGAACATCCAAAGGAGACACTGTAAAACAGAGGCGGCCTGTGGGGCCTGGATGGGAGCGGCTTCCCCCTTTAGGTGCAGTCCAGGTGCTGTCTCGCCCCACGCGGGGTGACCAGGTGACCTGGGCTCTATGGAGAAGTGGCCACAGCATTTCGGTTTGTCGCTGGGCTCAGATCCGAATCAATCACTAATTGCATCATTCTTAAAGCACGTCAATTTGCTTGTGTGCCTCTGGTGCATATTTTTGGCTCCGTGCCATGTAATCAAATGAAAGAGATTTCCACCCCCATTGCTTAAAGGCATTGATTTAAAGGTTTTGCCAAACAACCTCCAGGAGTTACAGAGAAGTGTCTGTTACCCTGTAAGGGGGCCAGCAGGGGTGTTGTCATGGTGAGTGACGGCTTGTGGGACTGCAGACCCAGGGGCCACGGCAGAGATGCTGCTATGCCAGTGTCCTGGGGTGGCCAAAACAAAGCTCCACAAACCAGGGGCTTAAAACAACAGAACTCATCCTCCCCTGTCCTGCAGGCCAGGAGGCTGCCACCAAGCTGTCCCAGGGCCGCGCTCCCTCCGGAGGCCCCAGGGGACGGTCCCTCCTGCCCCGTCCAGCTCCTGGGGGCTCCAGGCATCCCCGGGCGGGTGGCCGCCTCCCTCCCGTCTCTGCCTCCGTCTCCGCGTGACGTCCCCTCTGTGTCTGTGTCCCTCCTCTTCTGTCCCCGATAAGGACACTGTTGTTGGGGTCAGGGCCCCCCTGACCCAGGACGCCCTCCTCTCAGACCCCTCACTCAGTCCCATCTGCACAGGCCCTGTTTCCACAAAAGGCCCCGTTTCCAGGTTCCAAAATGGTCCTGAGGGCTCTTCCTGTGTGAGCTCATCAGATGCTCATCACAGTCCTGCAGGTGACGGCTCTGGTAAAGGTGCTGTCACTGAGCACGAACCTGAGTGGGTGAGTCAGACCACGTGTGGTGGGGCACAGAAGCCACCACACCCAGGTCCAGGTCACTGACGTCGTGTCTGACAGCAGACCAGGGCTGGGTGGTGTTTCAAAGGTCACCCAGGGAATGGTTTGGGGGTCGTGGATGGACATATTCACGTCAAGGTCACCTGCACCCCGATGGCCTAGCCCGTGTCTGGGTATCAGGCTGTGCTTGACCATCCAGTCCACACAAGGACGGAACTGACCCCCTTTTAGGACTGGGGTCCCGGACAGCTCACATTCCTCAGTGGGACGTTGACAGAAAACCAGGCTCTTCTTAAAATACAGCTTTCGGAGCCTGGGTTCCTTGTGAGCTCATTAGCGGGCCTGCCTATCAGAAATATGGACAATGGTTTTTATTATCACTAATGACACCAAAAAGGATTGACTTGCAGGGGATCCACAGGAAATGTCCCTGCGTGTGTCTCTCCGTCTTCTCCCTGCTCACCTAACGGTAAGGGACCTTTCCGAGTGCGAGGCCACCAGCGCTTATTGGAGATCCGAGAGACTAGCTCTCCGGGAAGCCCTGATTCAGGCAGAAGCCCAGACAGTGTTCCGATGAGGCCACAAAGGCCAGGGATGTTTATGACAAAGGGAAGGGGGACAATGACGTCACAGAAGGAAGGCGTTGCTCTTGGTGCAGATAACGTGACACAGGGACGCTGATTCTAAACAGTGTTTCTAATTTTCAGCTCAGAGTCATCCGTCCTGGAGTCATGGCACCTGCTTTCTTGTTGCCTCTGCAAACAGCTCTTTGGGACACAGTGTTGCTAAGGCCCCGTCTTAAGGTGACTGTGTCCTGTTGTGACAGCCACACGTTGGAGGCATCAGATGGGCCTGGCTGGTCCTCGGGGACGGCAGCTCCGTCTCCGTGTGAAAGGGGCTCCGTTTCTGTTGCTGTTCACACCCCTAATGTCTCTTCAGAGAATTAAGCAGCAGAGCACAGCAGCCTGGACCCAGGTCTGCTGGCGCCAGGCTCCAAATTCCTTTCCAGCCACGAGCTCTGGGCCCCGACACACTTTCATGCCCGCCACCCGCGTCCTGCGCTCGCCTCCCGTGTTTGTGGGGACCAGCTTGGAGCGGGGAACTGCTGGGCGCTGAGGATTTCCACCAGGCTGCAGGATTTCCCCACAATGATGTGCCTGTGAGTCTCCATCACCTGCGAAGGATTAATCTCTAATCTCCGCCCGTTCCTAAATCCTTCTGAGGAAACGCACCGCCGTCCCCCTGGTCTCACGGCTTCTCCTGTCTCTTGCCAGGAGAGCCGCTTCTCTGGGACCCGCATGTGTTTGCGCGCATCACAGTGGCAGGAGGTCGCCCCCTTTGCTCTGTGCAGCTGTTGCATTTTACATGCTCTAATGTACATGAATTCTTAATTTGCGACCACCTTTTTTTTTTTTTTTTTTTTTGCAATGGCGCTGTTTCTGCTAAGGTAATAAGAGCGCACGGGGTCTCCGTGCCGTAATGTGCATTTCTGCCCTTTATGAGAATATTCAATAGACTTCATTATTTCTTCAGCGCCGGACTGTATCCTGCCGTGTGATTACCTGAACGAGGAGCATTTCCATACGCCATCCATCACCCTGACCAGTGCAAAGCGCTGAATATTCAGATTAAATTGGAACTTTTCCGCTATGAATAAGGAATTTCATTCTCTTCGATAATATACACTGTCTCTGGGGACAGGAAATTGAGTTGAAGGTGGCTGAAGGCAAGTCAGGAAATTTTATTATCCAAATACGAAATTCTTTTCCTGATCATCAAAACCCGAAACACCGCCGTGGGGAACCAGGGGGTCAGGGACAGAATTCAATTAGAGATGAAAACGGAAAAGGGGCATTTTTCAACTTACCTTTTATGTTCTCAAACAAGTGGCAGCAAGGATCGCAGGGGACAAAAGGGTGCTTGTCAAGGTCTGTGACTTGCTTCCCGTGGGCCAGGGAGCAGTCGCGATGAGTTATAAGACGAGGCAAAATGGCCACAGGACGCCTGTGTGGGAGGACAGGCTGGGCACAGCGGGGACCCCGACGGAGCCCACGTTTGCAGCCCTGTCCTGGGCCGTGTCTGGGGGAGGCAGGCGGGGCCCGTCGCTGTTCCTGCTCCTACTGTCATCTTCAATGTCCCAGCATCTCGCAGGGCGGTGGCCTTTCTCTGCATCCCTGCCCCAACTCACTAGGCCACTAAGCGGTGGAAAGGACAAGGCACGGCTTGTCCCCTGAAACCCCCAGGAGGAACCAGCCATGTCAACACTTGACTTCAGCCCAGAGACACTAACTTGGGACTCGTGGCCTCCAGAACTGTGAGAGATCACAGTCGTGTTGTTTTAAAGCCACCGAGTTTGCGGCAATGTCTTACAGCAGCCGAGGCCACGAGCACACCCTCTGAAATCGCAACAGCGTCCTGCTTGTCACCCAGGGCCTCACGCCAGCCTGTAACCGCTCGTCTTCCTGGCTGTCAGGGGTAAATGCCTCGCTTGCATTTGATCCTTTCAGTCCTCGGATTGACCTTCAAAGGCTCTGCGTTTTAAGTAACAGTCAGCTAGCAATGCGTGACAGCCATCCCCACAGCCAGTCGTTAAGAGTAAGCATCATTTCTTCTCACTCGTGTGTGGGCAGCACAGCTGGCACCTGGCCCTTCTCTCTACATTCAGTTCCAGGGACACTGGGCGCATCAGGCTTACCTTTCGGGGAGCCTGTGTGTCCACCTTCGTTCTTTCAGACGCCTTCACAAAGGGCGTTCAACCTTCATTGGGTGTTCACCCCAAGACTGTGTCGGAATGGACACACTTCTGCTGGGACAAAAAACCCTGCGATTTATTTTGCAGCCCTGACATTTCCGGGCTGCCTGGGGTCTCTCTAAATTCTGCTTGCTAACGAGCCCTTCCTTTATGAACGTTGTGTCTTTCGTGCGGTAAACTAGTCAAAGGCAGCGAGTGACAACCTGCCTACGGTTAGGATTTCAGGCCCTTTCCGAACGCCACAAGTGTCCTCAGCACATTTTCTGCCTCCCAGATGATCGCAAGCAATGCTTTCACCAAGCGTTTCCCCACCACGTGACCCGGATCAGTTTTCTAGCTCGTCATTTAATTTGTGGTACACGAGAAAGTTCAGACGTGTTCGCCTGGCCCAGAAGCCCCGGACAACAGAGCGTCTATGTTCCCAGTTTTGTTTCTTGTGGGTTCGTTGCTTTACAGTATTACTCATCCTTAAAAACTCCACTTAATGCCCCCGCTACGCGGTTTCTCTTCACTCCCTCCCGGCCACTCCCTCCCATGTTTGTCTTTCTAGCACGATCCCACCACGCTGTACTGTAGAATTGCACACTGAATTATCTGCTTACATAATCCCCCTCGCCCACCCCGTTAGACGATGAAATCTTTGAGATCATGAACTGTTTTATTCATCTATGTCCTCAGGCGCCAGCACACACTCGGAAGACCCAATACTAACCCGTTTAATTATGCTGCACTCCAGCATAATACATAAATTGTAAGTAAATTAAGGGAGAAAAGGCTGAGAGAGGCAGGCAAGCTGATGGCAAGAAGTTACAGCTAATGACAAGCATCCAGCCAATAGCTGGACAGGAACCACAAAAAAAAGGTGCAGCAATCATTAGCCCGTGACCCCTGAACTCCCGAGCCCCTGCTAGTCGCTGTTTAATAGTGGGATGTTGAATCAAGAAAATGAATGAAGAATGTCTGAAAGGGCTCATCATAAATATTATAACACACACACACACACACACACACACACACACACAAAACCCATGCATACATTATCTCCGTAAAACTCTCTCCTGGGAGTAAAAGAGCAAATTCGAGTACTCCCCAACCATGTTTTTTTATTTTTATATATATTTATTTTTATATATATTTATAGCATTTGGGATTTTTCCATTCTCTTTAGTTTGGTTAGAACTGCCATAAATTAGTTTCATTTTTCCTGATTTGTCCAACACTGTCCTTCTTCTAAAGCGTCTCAGAATGGATGCTAACAAAGTAAAATTCATTGTTTTTAAATTAACGGGTCCGTATGGCATTGTACCTCCAACCCTACTGCTTCGATAGGAAGTTTTAATGGATTTCCCCACCACCACCGCCGCCTGTTTTGTTCTGGCTACAGCAAAACGAGAGCCCATAAGGAATGGCCATAAAACTGTCTTGGCTGAAAAAAACCTTCAAAGGCCATTTGATCCATTGTTCTGTCCCTGGAAACCTATCATGGAAAATCACTCTGGTTTTAATCGTGGGTTGTCGGAGTGCCGGAAGGGAGGGGGTGCAGGGGTGAGTGGATCACGGGAAGGAACAGTTTTAGCGACCATCACGGAACATGCAGTGTCGCATCGATGGGACGCGTGTGCCGGTCAGCTGCACGCACGCGTCCCACCGCTGGGCAATGGACGCGGCACGGCCCAGGGAAGCAGCGAGTGCTTGCACTTTAGAATTCTGCGAAAGGGAGGCTTGTTCAGCCACACACGAAACCAAATGTTGAAAAGGAAACCAGTCAGCAACAAGGCAAATAAAAACGAAAAAGGGAAGCGTTGGAGGTGGAATTTGTAAGTGGTACCAACACCCACCCATCAGGAAAGGACCCGGACGCAAGGCTTTATGGAAATCCTCCTTAGCTACTTGGAGACGAAATCACTTGGAAAAAATTGAACATAGGCACGTTGGTGGCGATTCCAGACTCCGTTTCCAGGAGCAAGGCAAAGGTTACCAAAAAACTCAGTTAGGCTCACATACGAGCCACGTACAAACTCGGTCCCTCTTTCAACTTTAGCTGCACAGGCCACGTGGATATGAGCTTAGGCTCAACTCCAGGCCCCGTGACACCGGGCTCCTAGGACACGTCTCTGGGGCCTCGTCAGTGCTGAGGCCCCGTGGGCAGCCAACTGCCTAGGGCTGAGGTGGGAAGTCAGGCTGGGATCCGAGGGAAAGGAGTGCGGTGACACTGCCGTGTTTCCGAGCTGCTCCACGCAGGCTGAAGCTGCAGGCCTGCGACCCGCTTGCAGGGGCCCCAGGAGGCCTCCAGGGCTCAGGTGGGCCCACGGGAGGGGCCCGCCTCCCTGCCACCTCCCCCGGATAACACTCAGCTGTCCCTTAGCCCTCCTGCCACGCGGAGCCCTCCCGGATCCTGGCTGTACACTCTCCCGGCCCCTTCTGTCCTGAGGACCTCACGCCAACCCTGGAGGGTCCCGGGGGAGCCCCCATTCCTACAATCTGCAGGCTCCTTTTAGGGGCGGGCTGAGCACATCCCCGGCCCCGCAGGCCCGGGGTCCCACAGCCCCTCTTTGTCCTCCTGGGCAGGGTCTCCCCGAGCCAGCAGACTGAAGGTGCATTCTGTGTCTTGCCCGCAGTTTATTTCGGTCCCGTTGGCAGCCGCACAGGCCCTACCTTCGGCCTCCCCGCGGTGCCCCCGTGGCGGATAAAGCCGCCTTGTGCAGGCGCTGCAACCCACCCTGCCCCCCCAAAACCACACTGAGCAACGGGGCAGTGACAGGCGGCTCATTTACAGGCCCGGGGTGAAAGGCACACTTGTTGTTCGACAAGACGTCTGTCTACGATCAAGTCAAACGGAGATCTGTGTGTGTGTTTACTGCTCTCCTGAGATGACAGCACCGCACCCCCAAGCGTTTGCGTCCCGATTCATAGAACCGTCTTCGCAGAGCTTCTGCGTGCGGGCGCTCTCGGGGGTGAGGATATGCAAATCCCCATCTCCAAGTCGTCACACACACCGAGGCGGAAACCGTTGTGCACACAACCTGCGACCGCAGTGGGAAGAGTTATGTGGTGCGTCAGGCTGCATTGACGCGGCTGAGACGCAGGCGAGCCCGGCTCAGAAGACCTTGCAATGAAGCCCAGAGAGGCAGCAAACCCAAGTGAAAACTGTATGTGAAGAAAAAAGAAACCTTACCAAAAAAAAAAAAAAAAAAAGAGGAAGATACAAAGAGGTGCAGTGTGGATCATGGGCAGACGGTTACAAGCAGACCCTGAAATAAGTTAGTTATGGGGCAGAAGCCGATACAAGTAACGTCACCTCCTTCAAAACAAATTTTATTATTTTCGCAATTCTCGAAGTTCGGTCTCATGCTCCAAGGCCGGCGTTTAAAGCAGTTGCGCGTCTGCAACCCATCGTTAGTGGCTGATAAACAAGATTCACTTTCACGGGGTCCTTGCAGTCCGAAGTCACCCATTCTACCTAAAATCTGCAGTCCCCGACTCGCGCTCGCGCCCGGCCCCCTGCAGCGGGCGCGCGCCCCCGTGCTCGGCGTGCGACGACTGCGCATGCTCCACCCCCATCCCTGCGCCCCGCGCGCCCTTAATGGGCGCACACTGCGCATGCTCGACCGACCGGCCTCCGCCCCACCCACCCCGGCGAGCCAGCACCGCGCATGCTCGCACGCCCCAGGCCCCTACTGTCGCGTCTCGGGCGTGGGCCGCGCCCCGAAAAAGCCTAAAAGCAGAACAACTCGCGTGGGGCGGCTGCCGTCCGCCGTCCCCGCCTTCACCGCGGGTCCCGAAACGTCCCCCGGCCCCACCCAGGATCTCCGAGCGAAGCCCCGGCAGCTCGCCGCCACCGAACGCGGGAGGCGTGCGTGCCGACGTCGGGCGCCGCGATGGCGTCACGCGTCTCGGTGACGCGCCACGTAGGCGACCGTGTTTGGGAGCGCGGCCGGCGCGCCTGTTTTGAAGCTGCGTCGAGCGGCGGTCGGCTTCGCCCGCGTCCGCCGGGCCCTGCGAGTGCGCGCAGCCCCTGAGGCGAGGGCGCCGCTCCTCCTCCCCGGACCCGGGGCCCCGCCGGCCGAGCGCCGCCTGCACCCGCGACCTCGGGGCCGCACCCCGCACCGCCCGGGCCCGCCGAGGCCGCCTGCGCCCCCGGCCCGAGGCAGAAGGCGGCTCCGCAGGCGGCGGGCCCGGGCCCCGGACATGCCGCCCGGCAAAGCGCTGCAGCCGGTGCTGAAGATGAAGGTGGACGAGCTGTTCCTGTGCTGGCTCAGCGAGGCCGGCACGCAGGCCATGCTCCGGGACTGCCTGCGCCGCATCAAGGCGCCCGGGCGGGCCGACGGCGGCGCCGCGGGCGCGGGGCGGCCCGGGACCCCCGAAGCGGCGCCCGCCTGCCGGCCCGGCGGGCTCGACGGCCTGGGGGCGCCCGGCCCGGCCCCCGCGTGCGCCGCGCTGCCCCTGGGAGGCGCCGCTGGTCCCCGGAGCGGCCCGCACGCGCGCGGGCCTCGGAGGTCGGCGGGGACGAGAGCGGTAAGTCCCCCTTCCTTGTGCGGACGCCGGACAGGTCACTCGGGCCGACGCTGGGAGCCCCGTGCGGCCTGGGCTCCCCCCCCCCCCCCAGAAAGCCCTGCACACCCGCAACCTGCATCCGCGACGGGTCCCGCGTGGCGCCGCCTTCTGCAGCTCGTTTCGCGTTTTCTGGGTGGATTTTAGTTCCGAGCAGTTGCTTTTCCCCAGCTGAGCCCTGAATCCAGCGGTTTTAGCCCTAAATGTGTGCGGTCGTTAGAGCTGCGCGGCGGTGGATTAAGCGAAAGGTGCTTTCCGCCCCCAGCACAGTGTCCGTGGAAAAGCCGTGACGCGCTGCTCCGGGTGGCGCCGAGCAGCGAGAGGCGGGCGCGTGTTGTGCCCTGAGCGTCCTGCCTGCGGGAGACGGTCCCACGGGTCCGGGGAAAGCCCTGCGGTGCGGACGGGGGCGGCGGCGAGAGGACGGACGGAAGGACGGACGCAGCGGGGCGTGTTCAAAAGGAGTCTCTTGTTTCTTATGCTTTATTACAGTAAAGGAAACAGGCGAACGCGCGGAGACACACAATCGCTTTTTCAAGAAGAGAAGTGTCTCCATGTATTGTCGCAGCCCCTTTGTGTACCGGACGGTTGACGATTGCATCATTGCGCCGTTTTTTTCCAGAGACAGACTTCTACCCGTCTGCCTTCTACACCGTTTCATGATTTCTTCCTCCCCAGGGTGCATTCTCCGTAGACGTTCGTTCTTCCTAGAGATTCGCTTTCTCATGCTGTTTCTGTTACAGGGTGCCGCTGGATTTGTTTCGTACTAATGACTGACTGTGCCTTTACCTTTCATGGTCAGAGCTGAACTGCAGCCGTGGCGTTGGGAGGATGTTTTACGGCCAATTAGCAGTTGTCTCCAACACCACAGCTGAGCAGAATCCTGAGACTACAGAGCGCGTGCTTTGCTTATTACTGAGAGATGAGGAGACTAATAGTGCGACTCAGGTCGCTTTTAGGGTACAAAATAGAATTATACTAATATATAAGACTAAGTCGATTAAGGTAAATAAAATAGTATTGGGAGGGGTATTGGATCTTGATCCTACTGAGGGTGTGAAAAGGGGAATCTTCATGCAAGGCGCAGCGTTTTTCCCACACGCTGGCCACACACCCCTGCTCTCCAGGCCAAGGCCGCCCGTCTCCCAAGGGATGGCGGTCACAACCTCTGCCAGCAAGCCGCTTCTCCCCCAGGGGGGGGAGTGGGGAAGCAAATGTCCCCAAAGCGAGAGAAAGTGGAGCAAGTAGAAACTGCTAACAGGCTGCCAGTCCGCTCTGTAACTTTCAAGGTTGTCTGTGACGTGGGCTTGCAGCGGCGAAGGGGAGAAGGAGGTCTATCTAGCAGCCTTCCCACGCGGCTCACCCGGCCTGAGAGCCTGTCAGCTCGCCAGCAGCCAGGCTTAACCCTCACTGCAGACCTCCGTCCGGCTCAGCACAGAAAACGCCAGTCCTGAGTTCTGTAAACTACTTTCTAACCAAATAGCATTGAGTTATTAAATGATAATCAGCCCATTCAGATTAAGCTGGTCATTTCCAAACTCAGTCCTTTTAAAACTGTAAGACAGAGTGCCCCAGACATCCAGCGGCTCCCAGCACGTGACTGGCAGCTGCTTGTGACTCCCGTTTCCTTGGGAGCCGGCGTGCCACCTGCAGTCTAAGCCCGTCGTGAATGATACTTGCAATGTCACTCAGTCTGACAGTTTCCCAAGCAAGACACACTGGCCACCGAGGGGTGGACACCGGTCCACGGAGAAGCCGTGTGGCTCTGAGTTACTGGTGGCTCTCTGACGCGTTCTAACGGATCTAGGACGCCTTCCAGAAAGTAAGTCCCCCAGAGGACTGGGCAGTGGGCCCGGACACACCTTGGGGGCCACCAGGCTCAGCCTCCACATAAACCCTGAGTGTGGCTTGTCTGGCTGCCAGGACGCCTCTGGGACCCACGCGGAGCTGCGCTCACAGCCTTCCCCTCGAGCAAACCTGGCCCGAGTCCCTCACGGCACCGAGGCGGTGGGGCTGTGAACGGCCCCGGCTCAGAAAGCTCCCCATGGTCGTGACCATTCCCCCCCCCCCCCCCCCCCCCCCCGGGTGGCATGCGCACTCATGGGGATTGCTCAGGTCTCACTTAGGGAGCAGCCCGCTTGGTCATTAAATGTGTTTCTGTGACAAAGCCAACTCCGCTCAAGAGCGAATTGCTGTTTCCTGACCCGTGACGTGAGCCCCTGAGGTCTGGAGGTGTTCACGCAAGGTCGGCTCTGTGCAAGGATGCGTGTGCAGACCGCGAAGGACCAAGGGTGGGTCCCCTGCCAGACCTCCGCAGCACAGCCAGTCGTCACCTGTGTGCTGGTGCATGTGTGTGTGTGTGTGGGGGGGGGGGGTCTTGCCTTCTGTTCGTAAAAAATGCGCCACCTGTGACCCGCAGCCACGCAAAGTGCGGAACTCCCCTTGGCAGGGCCTTTCTCCCCCGGCCACCCCTGGTCACCCCCACCTCCTGCAGGGCCCTCCTCAAGGTCACCTCTTCACCCAGGCCCCCTCCTATGTGCTTGTGATTCCTGTAACGAAGCACCACAGACCAAGGGGGCTTAAACCACGGATTCGTGCTCTCCGTCCTGGAGGCCAGGAGGCTGCCGCCACGCTGTCCCAGGGCCGCGCTCCCTCCGGAGGCCCCAGGGGACGGTCCCTCCTGCCCCGTCCAGCTCCTGGGGGCTCCAGGCGGCCCCAGGCAGGTGGCCGCCTCCCTCCCGTCTCTGCCTCCGTCTCCACGTGGCGTCCCCTCTGTGTCTGTGTCCCTCCTCTTCTGTCCCCGATAAGGACACTGTCGTTGGGTTCAGGGTCCCCCTGACCCAGGACGCCCTCCTCTCAGACCCCTCACTCAGTCCCATCTGCACAGACCCCGTTTCCACATAGGACCGTTCTGAGGTTCTGGGTGGGTGTACACTGTTTTGGGGGGATGCTGTCCACCCCTGTACTGGGTCCTGGAACCCTGTCCCTTCAGCGCTCTGCCTGTTGTCATCCTACCTGTCACTGTCTGACATGATGTGTGTTTTGCAGGTTTATTTTCTTGTCCCGCCGCCCTGACCGAATATGAGCTCCGTGACGGCAGCTGTTACCTGTGTGCCCGGCTGCCTCCTGGCGCGGGGACACCGAGGGCCGCTCCTCATGCCGCTTGCTGACCGAATGCCCGTGAAGGGTGCCGGCCGCGTGCCCGGGAGGGGCCTAGCACCTCCGAAGGGCCTCAGGCAGCCATGGGTCTTTCTGTCCCTGTCTAGAACCTTGCGCCATAGCGTCTACTTCAGCAGCGTGTGTGAGATGCCTCCTGATGTGTGACGTGGTCCCTGGTTGCATGTCACTGCCGAGTGGGACTCCACGGTATGTGTGTGTCGCAGCAATGTCGGTGGCATCGGGGTTGTTTCTGCTCTCTGCTTATGTGACAGGCTGCCGAGGACACGCTTGTGGAGGTCCTCATGTGGAGGTCTGCATATAGGTCCATGCGTGTAGGTCCGTGCATATAGGTCTGCATGTACGTCCGTGCGTGTAGGTCTGTGCGTGTCCACGCATGCACAGACATTTCATTGCTCTTGGACTTGGATAGACACCTAGAAGAGCAGTTGCTGAGCTGCTCGATCTTTTTAACTGAAACAAGACGAAAGCGGAAACACCTTGCAGAGCCCCGTACCGTCCGGAGTGGATGTGTGTGTGCCCCCCAACAGCTGTGCTGGGGGCCTCGCCCTGCCCCCGCAGCAGCCCTGTGTCCTCAGGCTTTAAATCAGGCGCTCTGGCCAGTGTGTCCTGTCTGGGGGGGTGCGGGGAGCCCAGTTGACTTCCCGGATTTTCAGCGCCCTCAGGCGTGTCTTCACCTGCCTGGCCGCCTTTGTGAGGCGTCTGCTCAAGTCTCGGCCCCTTTTAAGATGGAATTGTGTTTTCCTTACTGAGTTGTGAGAGCTCAGCACACACGTCATCTGGGTGCAAGTCTTGTATAAGGTGTGTGTTTTGCACACACCTGTCTTCAGTCAGGATTTGTTTTCTCATCTTCCTGAACAGTGTCTTTTGGTGAATCAAAGTTAAGTCTTTGAATTTTTTTGTTTTATGGTTCTTGTTTTTTCTACCCTGTCTACAAAATGTTTGCCTATCCTGTGGTCTTAAAGATTTTCTGCTGTCAGACTTCTAAAAGATTGAAGGTTTTCGCTTACACTGAGACCTGGGACACTCTACAAGTAAAGTTTTCTGTGTGGTGTGAGGTGTCCACGTGCTCCAGCAACAATTGTTGAAAACGCCGCTTTTTCCCATTGAATTGCATTGTCGAAAACCCGTCGGCCACACACGTGGGCTCCAGTCCCACAGCCACAGCCCCGCTCCCGCCCAGCTGCTGTCCAGGGCCCGGCCCCCTCGTTCTGCATTCCCCACCCGCTCCCCCCTGTGCCCGGCTGACTTCCAGGACGCTGGGCCACAGGGCATGTTGGAGCCCCTGTCCCCAGGGCATGGGTCACACCTGGACAGCGCTGTCGGGGGCGGGTGGGGGGCGGGCACTGGTGCAGGGTTCCCGGCCAGGAGCCGGCTTTAGTCCTGTTAGGGTCCTGCCCTGGGAGCTCTGCTTTGCCGGGTGTAGCTCTGCTTTAGCGGGGGGCTGGCGGCAAAGCCGGGACTGCTGGGTGGGCTCCCGAGTCACTGCAAGGAGGTGTCCTCCCGGTCTCCGCCCCTGGGCCTCAGAAAGGCTGAGGGGGGGGGGGTGCGTCTGTTGCATGGGTAGGGAGGCCCCCGATGGGAGCAGAGGCCGAGGTGAACCCGCGCTCCTCATCCCAGAGGAAGTCGCCAGCGAGAGCCTGGGAGGTGCTGAGACTGGACTGGAAGGTCCCAGTGACCACCCACTGAGTGACCCTGACTCAGGCCCCCTTCACTCAGGAAAGTGTGTTCTTTGGCAGGATTTTAATGCCTGTTTACTTAAGAACTGCACAGTCCCCATCACCCCTCCTAATAGTGCCTAAGATCTAAGTGTCTTCTGTTGGGTTTTACATCCATTTCGTCAGTAATCAGGCAGTCTTGTGGGAAGGGCTCGGATTTGGGGCTGCACTGACAGACTTCCAGAACCTTTGAAGGGCGTAAGTGGTTCCCCCAGAGAAAGCCGTAGGACCCTGTGTGGGTGCTGGGACCGTGTGAGGTGCTCGGGGCACCTGGTCAGGTCCTCGTGGCCACCTGCGACCTGGCCAGCAGCTCTCCACCGTGGAGGGCCCTGGGGGTGGATGGACAGCTGACAGGAGGGGAGGGCCGTGAGGACAGACGTCAGATGGGCAGGAGGGCCTTGAGGACGGATGGACGGGAGGGCCCTGAGGACGGATGGACGGGAGGGCCCTGAGGGTGGATGGATGCACAGGAGAGCTGTGAAAACAGTTGGCTGAGCCCATTCCCACAATTTCAGTTTCAGGGTCTGGGGTGGTATGTGGAATCTGTATGACTTTACATTCCCAGGGTCCTCAGCCCCCAGTGTCGCTGCTGTGACGGGGAGAACTCAGACCCTCCAGGCTGTGTTTCTGTGTGAGCTCCGCGGTCTCGCCCTTGGGGGCTGCGTCCCTGTCCTTGTTGACGGGCCAGCCTGCCCTAGCTGTGCTGTAGGTTGGGTGTCTCTGTGTTCTCAGAGAAAGCGGGTCCCCACAGTAAGCCGTGGAACTGCACACACGTTCCGAGGGCGTATGTTGTGCTGTCCACAAATTCTTATCCTACAGCGGCTGTTGGGGCAAACGCCCGTGTACAGGACAGAAGCGCAGACACTTGGGGACTCCAGAGTGACAGTGTCCTGGGCAGGAGAGGAGCTGGGAGCGCGGCTGAGACTGGCTGTCATCTCAGGAAGAGCGCAGCCCGCCGGCTCCGTCCGCAGCAGGGTTACACTGGCTGCTTCTCCACGGGAGGACTCTGGGCCCAGGAGCAGCACCTGTGGGCCCCCGGCCGCCTCCCCGGGCTGCACCCACCATCGTCCTAGCCCTGGCCTCCTGGACCGCGCGCTTCAGGCTGTCGGCACTGCACACCTGGCTCTGGGGGGACGAGGGGGCCTTCCCTGCCCCCCGCGTGCGGTGGGCGCCTGTTAACGCCCCCGGGAGGGACAGTGAGCCACCTTGTAAGGCCAAGTTGGAAGGGACAGTGAGGAACCGTGAGGGCCAGACCCCAAGGGAGGAGGGCAGCCACCAGGGGGGAGGGGGTGCTGGGGGCTGGGAGGGACTGGGGACACCCGGCAGGTGGCACCAGGACCCAGCGGGGCCACCTGGGTGGGGACACAAAGGCAATGGGTAGAGGGGCCCCGCGAGGAGGGGTCTCGGGTCCATGAGGACAGCGGGGGTGGCTGCTGTTCCCCCACTTTCAGGGGTGACGGTAACTGACGGGGGCCCCTCATTCAGCCCTACCCGAGGACCCTGACGCTTCCACAGCCAAGGCCCTGGGAGGAGACCCTGGGGTGACGTGGCCCTGGGCTCTCCAGCCACCAACACCCACGGAATGTGCCGCCCCGAGACATTCATCTCCTCCTCAGCTTTGAGAGGTGTCGCTGCTGTCACCTGTTGGGGGCCATGCACCTCAGTGCCCTGTGCAGCGAGGAAGGGAACAGCCCCCAGCAGAGACCCTGTCGTTGCGCTGGCGGTGGAAACGGCAGCTTGTTTGAGTTTCCCGCAGGGTCCGGGAGACGAAGGGCTGTGCTCACAGCTCCCGATCCCGTCTGCAGCCACCGCGGTCCCGGCACAGCCGGTGTCATCCGGCGTTTGCAGCTCCCGCAGACTGTCACCGCTGCCAGCAGCAGCACGGTGCAGGTTACAGACGGAAAGCCCCCGGCTTCCCGCGCAGTTTCCTATCCTCTCTCTTCCGTCACAGGGAGGCCCACATGCCTGGCCCGCTGACGCGTCCTGGGCCTCTTCCAGTGCCGACGTATCCTGAATAAGCGCGCTGATGACACTCGCTTGTAAGCCTGCGTGTGGACACGTGTCCCCATTTCTCTTCAGGAGACAAGGAAAGTGGAATTGCTGGGGTGTGTGGTAAACGTGCATTTAACTTGGTAAGAAGCTGTCAGTCTTCCAAGGTGGCCGCGCCCACGAGCCACGCGTGAGGGTCCCAGTTCCTGCCGAGGCACACGCGCCACCCTCGGGGTCCCCTCACCGGTGTGCAGGGGCGTCTCCACGCGGCCTTGCCCTGCACCCGCCTATCTTGTCTCTGTCGAGTTGCTGGACGTCTTTCCATAAGCGTGTGCGTGCGGCTCCATCACATACAGGATCTGCCACGTCACACGGTCTGTGACCCCATTCTTACCACGGGCTTTTGAAGCAGAAAAGTTACCAAGTGCAGCCTCCCGGTTGTTTTCGTTGTATCCACAAAAGTATAAGCCGTCCCCTGAACCATCTTTGTCAGACACACAGAAAGATCTCCGCCTGTGTTTCTTCCAGAAGTTTTATGGATTTTGTTTTGACCCTTTAATTTACGGTCCATTTCGAGTTAATTGTCATGTACGGTCTGAGGTAAGTTTCTGGGTGCGTTTTTTAATATATGTATTTAAATACCCAATTGTCCCAGCACCGTTTTTTGAAACGACCGTTCTTTTCCCACTGATGGTTGGAATCTCTGTTGAAAATCAGTTGGCCTCAGATGTCTGGGTTTGTTCCTGGACGCTCTTCCGAGCCGTTGAGGAGACGCCGGTGCTTACCCCGGCATGTCACCGTTGGGGCGCTGTCACAGCCACTGAGCTGGAAACCAGCCCCCTGTTCTGTGTAAGGCAGCAGTCGCTTTTCCCGTCCTTTGCATTCCAGCGACGTCTTAGGCTCCCCGTGTCGCTCTGTGCATGAGAAGCCTGCTGAGGTTTTGGCAGCGACTGTCTCGTCCATGGGGAGAAGGGCCTTGTCAGCTGTGCCGCGTCGCCCGGCTGGGAGCGTGTCTGTCACTCCCTGAGGCCCTCGGCTGTCCTCTGCTTGTCTCCTGTGGGTGTGCAGACCCTACGACGCCTCGGGGAAACGGGCTCCTGGGGTAGTTTTCTGTGGTGCTGCTGGCGCCGTGGCGACGTCTCCGTCTGCCCTCCCAAGTCCCTGTTGCTGGTCACAGGGACGCAGGGCTTGGCGCCGTGACCCTGCTGCCCGGAGCTGCCGACCTCGCCCATCAGCTCCGCCTGCTGCTGGCGATGCTCCGGTCTGGTGAGCCGGCCCCTTTCCCTCGGTCGGCAGGGCTGCGATTTCTTTTCTGCCTCAGCTAGGCGGGGACCTGCAAGGCACATGGACGTGACATCCTCACTCTGTCGTCTCGTGGGTGGGACGCGGCCGGTCTCCTCGGCGATCCTCTTAGGCACGGGTGGTTTCACAGATGCCCTTTCCACGGGTGACAAAGTGTTTCGTTCCCTATGTTCCTAGTTTGTTGGGAACGTTTCACGAGAATGGGTGTTGAGTCTTGTCCACTTCTTTATGATCATGTGGTTAATAATATAGTGTTTTGTGGATTGATATTGGTGATACACCCGCTGTGTTTCCTAGGATAAGCCCTATTTATGACGGAAAATAACCAGTGCAGGGACCAACAGGAGGGGCAGCAGGCGAGTGACTGACAGTCCGGGGGAAGCCCCGTGTCCCCTGCACACTAGAGGCTGCCAGGGGGTGGGGGGGGGGGTCTGGGCTTGGGGTCAGTGACCAGGGGTCATTGCATGGACGTCTTTGTTCCTGGGGCCGGGAGACAGGTGGTGCCCACCTGTGGGAGAGCATGGGACAGTGTGGCTGAGACCTGGGCTGAAGCGGTGTCCCTGGGTCCTGCAATTTTGTGGGGCTGACGAGTGGTCCCTGGGTCCTGTGATTTTGGGGGGCTGACGAGTGGTCCCTGGGTCCTGTGATTTCAGGGGTGGGTGGGGACGCAGCGCTACACTGTCTGGGGGGGAAAGACCCGTCCAGCTCCTTGTGGGGCCTCGTTCAGGAAATGCTGCATCTGGGGGGAGGGGGGGCCTGAGGCCTGTTTGGGCCACTCAGGGTCTTTCGTGCATGTTCTCAGGACACCTGAGTTTCTCAGTTTGCTTTCTTTTCTTTCTTTTTTTTTTTTTTTAAAGATTTTTATTGGTGAATTGGGGGGATGGGAACAGTGCTGGGGAATTGGGGGAAGGGGAACAGACAAGTCGCTGTTGTTTTTTGTTCTTCAGTCTAGTTGTGGAGGACGTTGCTTTACTGGCCCAAGTGGGCACCATCGTTGCGCTCTTCCCGGGCGAGGCAGATCAGTCGCCGGCTTCTGGACGGCCGCTCACGCTGGCTGCTGGCTACACACAGTAGCCCATGGCAACCCACTGCCACAGGGGCTGCAGACTATGCCTCCGCGGGGACTCACGGCAGCCCAGCTCCAGGTTGAGCTGTTGTTCAGCATCTTAGCTGTGGAGGGCAGTGTCACTGGCCCTCATATGTGGGATCCGAACCGGGGCCCTCTGGTGTCCCAAGCCAGTTCTTAACCATCGCGCCACTCGGCCGGCCCTGAGTTTTTTTTCTTAAATGAGCACTGAACACACACCGAACTCTGCCTGACAGGGAGCTGGACCTGCTGGCTGCACGTGGCCGCTGGGCCTGACACGAGGTAGACACTGGATGATAAACCTAGGGGCTGAGGCGGGGGAAGGGGACAGGAGGAGGACACGAGGCCGTCCTCTCGGGTGGCGTCACTAAGATGAGTGCGGGCGCCCAGGGGCTCAGAGGGGAGAGGCTTCCTGGGGCAGGACGCAGCAGGCGCCGCCCAGGGGCTGGGGGCAGTGGGTGAGCCGGCCCCGTACAGCCCCGGGGGGCTGGGACCCCACATGGAGTCCTGGCACTCGGGCTGTCGGGGGCACCCAGCGACGCGCTGCCCAGAGGGCTCCCTGGCCACCCCAGGGCCGTGGTTCCCCTTGGGAGTCCGGACAGCCCCGAGAGTGTCCTCTGAGCTGGCCCGTTGCCCCGGACGTAATCCCCACTTGATACTCGTGTTTCTGCCCCAACACAGGGCGGTCCCGGTGTCCTTGGCGCCCAGAGCGGAGCCCCACGCGCAGACTGCGTGTCCAGCCTGAGCGGCCTCTGGCCGGGGCAGGCGTGGGGGTCCCTGTTCCGTATCCCCCAGGACTTTTGTTCACTTCAGCGGGTGCGGGCTGGGCCCCGAGGTGCTGCTGTGCGGCCGTGTGTGTGCTAACTCAGCTCCGTGTCGCTTCTGAGAGATTCTTCCGGAAACCGGCTCACACTCACGAGGCCGGACCCCGGGGGGCTTTGTGCCAGCCGTGCCCGACGTGGGCCTGGTGCGGTGGCCCCCACAGCCCTTTCCTTCCTGTTGGGGAGGGCGGGCGCGGCCGGGGGCGCGCTCATCCGCAGTTCTGTCCTGGCCCACCTGCTTCCACCCGCCCCGTGGGGCCGCGTGGCCGTCACTGGGTCGCATTCCTGTGACCTGCGCTGCGCTGGGGCGGCTCCAACGCCATAAAAGCCCGAGCGACCCCCTCCCCGGCTTCTGAGAGGACAGCAGGACGGTCCTGCGGCCGGTCCGGCACATCTCCTCGCCCGCAAGCGGCGGGCCGGGGCGGGGCGCAGACCCTCGGAGTGGCGTTTTCAGGGAACAGCTGCTCTGCGCTCCTCTGGGCCCCGGGCCCGGCGCAGCCCGCGGTGACAGGTCCCGCCCGCGCCGCGCAGACCGCGCTTCCCCGGAGCGCGCCTTTGTCCCCTCCCTCCGGGGACCTGGCAGGCGGCACAGCCCCCAGGTCACTCCTTGCCCGCCGCTCACGCGCGCTGCCCGGCGGCCCGAGAGCTCAGCTGCCGCCACAGCGAGAGCCGCCCCGGGAGCCGCGGCCGGCGGTGCCCCCGCCCGCCCGCCCGCCCTCAGCCCAGCTCCGCTCCCTCCGCTCCGGCCATGTGTCCTCAGCCTGTGGCATGCGCGCGGCCCGGGGCCGGCCCCCAGAGCGCCTGGCCCGCCGCGCACGGAGCGCGCTGAGCCGGCCGCCCCGACCGACCGGGAGTCCCGCCGGGCGCAGCTGCCGCCCCGACCGTCTCGCGGCCCGAGCGGGCCCAGCCCTGTGAGCGAGCGCCGTGCCCGGGCCCCGGCGGCCCATGCGAGCCGACATGCGTCTCAGGGAGCTGTCCCTGCGCCAGGACCCCGACCTCAGGCAGGAGCTGGCCGCGCTGGCCCGCGGCTGCGACTTCGTGCTGCCCTCCAGGTTCAAGAAGAGGCTCAAGGCCTTCCAGCAGGTACCGGCGGGCGGGCGGGTGGCGGCTGTGTGTCTGTGGGGGGGTGGCCCCCCCTCGGCCCTGCCCTGGCTCCTGGTGAGGTCGGAGCCGGGGTGCTCGCTCACACGGCCGGCGGTGGTCTCCACATGGGGAACCAGATGTGCCTGCAGCCTGGGGAGTTTGCTCGGGAGAGTTCTTTCAAAGGGCACCCCCTTCCCTCTCCTTTCCTGGCGTGTCCTTGGCTGCTGCCCCCTCCTGTGTGTGCACAGGAGCCTGACCAGTGGGGTGGGCTGGGGCGGCTGCAGGGAGACCGGACGCTCCCGGGTAGTTGCAGCTGTGAAAACACTGGGCTTCCCCATGAGTGAGCGCCTAGGCGGAGCGCCCCGCTCGCGCTCTCTGGGGTGCAGAGGTGTGTGCATGCTGCTCGGGCGTCAGGCGTCCGGGGGCGTATGGCGTTCTGTGTGATGCCCAGCTGGGCGGATTCCATGCGATCCTGCCACGGTCCTGGACCAGACACGGTCCTGTGTGGACGGGCGTCACTGCCACGAGCGAGCGTTTTCTAAGGGTCTGCATGGAGACACACGCCCCGTGCCGGCTGGAGCACACAGCTCTGCCCACCGTCCCTAACTGGTGTCAGCTCCGCCCGCACTCTCGTAAGCGCTCCGAGGAAAACCTGTCCCCATGTGTGTTCTCAGGCACGGTTTGAGCAGACTGTGTAATTTGAAAGGAGGAGACTTCACATGACCTCTGCGGTCGTTTGAAAGTGGAGGTTTTCGCTACCGTGAACTCTCCCCTCTCCCCCCCCCCCATCAGGTCCGGTGCAGGGGTGCAGGATCGTGCAGTGTGCAGCTGGGTCACACTCACCCCCCAAATGCCTCCTGTCTTGCTTTACACACTTTAGCACATGAGGCTCTTGCGAGTTTCCTCTGCAAGGAGTTTATGTGAGCTCGTGGCCTAAAAAAGGGCCATCGACGTAGACCTTCCTGTTTGGGGGAGAGACCTGCTTTCCACCGAGCTCTGATCAGAGTGACCTAGGGTCACGGCTCGGTCTTTGCGGCTCCTGCGTTCTGTCTGTCCGCCCTCTGGGCTCCAGTCTCCGCCATGCCATCTGCGAGTGGGCGGTGGTCGTCCGTCTGTTCCTTCTTTCCAGGGAAAGTCTGTTTAAGCCCGTCTTCACTTGGAGACCTGGGAGGTGGGATCCGCCGGGCTGATGCTGGCTTAGACCCGAGGAAAGCGGATGTCGGGTGGTCAGTGCCCCTGTGAGCGCCCGCTGCGGTGTCCCGTGCTCTGCGCGGCCGCCGTCCCGCCGTCCCCCTCGGCCCTGACGCTTCATGTCAGGGTTGTTGTCCGGTGGCTGCTCATCTTACAAAACTCACTGTGTGGGAAACAAACTCTGTGAATTCCTTTCACAGGCAGCCGTGTCACGTCACAGAAAATGTGTTTCGACAGCGTTTCTCAGCGAGACAGTGTGTGCCGTGGAGAGTGAGGGCTCCCTGAGGGGCAGGGGTGAACCGGAGCCTTTGTTGTGAGGGTTGGGGCAGCGGAGACCGGCCTGGCCTGTTTCCCCCCAGACGTTTGCGTGTGCAGCGCAGTCGGGACGTGGCCTTGGGTGGGTTGCGACTCGGGGCAGAGTGGGGGCGGCGGGAGATTGGGGAGCCTGGAGCCTGCGGGAGACGGTGGGGATGGCGCCTCAGGCGTGACAGGCGCTCTGCCTGCCATCAGGTGTGTGTGCTGGGCTGGCCCCAGGGCTCTGCCCACCCCCGTGTCTGCCCGCCCTGCCTGGGGACCCTGCCTGGGGACCCTGGGGCCTGCGCACGCTCAGCCCCCGAGACTGTCATGTCCGCGCTGCGGTGTCCCTCAGACCTTGTCCGGCCCCCATGGCTGCCCGAGTCGGTCCTGGCCTTCCCGCCCCCGGGAGCGAGTCTCCCGCTGCGCACACTGCACAGAGCCTCCGCTTGGCTTTCCCTCTCCACGTTGTCATCTTGCGCGGGTCCAGCCTCCTGTGGGGCCCTCTGGTGACACAGGACCCCGGGGCGCCATCCGCCGTGACTGTCCTGGACATCGACATGACCTGTCCTGCACGTGGTGACAGCTCACCGCGCCATGCAGGGGGGCCTGACACGCCCCGGTGCAAGCCCCCGGGACCCCAGCATGTCACTGCAGGAGGCTGTGGACGCAGGTGCCCGTCCCGCAGCACTCTGTGTCGGCTGCACCGCGGGGGCCAAAGACCCCACGGGGACAGGTTTCACGCGGGGCTTGTCTGCACCCAGGGCACAGACTCCGTGAAGACACGGCGCTGGGTTCAACGCAGGCGTTGTGGCTGGCGGAGCTGGGGTGCAGCCCCGCGTGTGTGCCGGGAGGCCCGGGCACAGCTGGACTCCGGGACCGGGGGTGGCGGCGCCTGCCACAGACAGAGCTGCGTGCGAGGCAGGCGTCGTCGCCATCGTTGGTCTGGTGATGCGCCTCGTGAGGCAGCATGGCTGCGTGTGTGGGTGCGTGAGCAGCTGGGGGCAGCGCTTCCAAAACCAGCCGCCTCGTGTCTCCGCTTCGTCAGCGGCCTGAGGCCCCCCCCCCCCCCAGCTGCAGGATCCTGACACACGCACAGTCCTGCTCCCCTCACTGTCATCGCTGGTGTCCACCCCCATCACGTGGCGCCCCGAGAACACGTCCGGCTTCCTGCGCAATCTGCTCAGCCGTTGTGCGCCCGGGAGGTGGCCGGCTCCCAACTGTGCCCCGGGCGCTGGAAAGGAATGTGTGTTCTGCAGCTGTGCCCGGCCCGTCGTCTATTTACGTCCTGGAGATTAAGCTCGTAAAGCCCCGTGTCCGCAGCGGTCTGTTTTGTTGTCGTCCGGTCTGCCCGCCGTGGGTGCCGGGGCGCTGGGCGCGGCCTCCCCGTGCGCTGGCCCTCGGCACCACCCAGCAGCCTGCGCCGCCTGTGCGCTGCGCCCCGTCCGCTCGGGCCACCCACCGGCTCGCACGACCGAGCCCCAGCAGGCTGTGCTGACTGACTGTCCCTTCCCGGCAGTGCCCAGCCTTCCACCTCCCTGTGGGTGTCGTCAGCACGCAGACGGGCTGCGTGACCACAAGCCATCGTGAGCTGGGGTGTCCCAGGGGAAAGGGCACGTGTCACGCCGGCCCCCTGCCCATGGAACGTGTGCCCTTCGCGCCGTCGCACCGCCGGGGACCTGGACGCCAGGCCCCATGGCCGGGCCATGCGTGAACGAGGCCTGCGGGGCATGGGCCGCGCCGGCCGCCTGCTGTGGCTCCTCGTCCTCTGTGCCCTTGAGTGCGTCTCCTATAAATAAACGTTATCTTTCCAGCCCGCGCTGCTCTCTTCGCCAGAATGTTCTGTCCATTTATACTTATTACGGCTCTCGGCCCGTTTGGGTTTCTTTCTGCTGCCGGGTTTGTGTTGCTTTTACCTGCTCTTTTCTGGCCTCCTCGTTACCTTTTCCTCTCTGACCCTGAGTGTACCTTTCTTTTAGCTCACTGCTTCTCCCAGAAGTGTCAGCTCCTCACTCTTCTAAAATGCCTTTACCCTGCAGCCCGACACCTCACACACATCCGTCTCGTCCCCCTTTTGTCTCTACACCGTTGTGTTGTCTGGGGGGCCTGTTACGCAGACCTGAAATCACGCCTGACTGACGGACGCTCAGTGTGCTGAGATGGACCCGCGGCTCCACCAGCCTCCTGGCCTGGCCCCCGTTCCCGTCCCCGGGGCACCTGTCCCCCGCCTGACGCACATTCCTCAGCACGGCCTCGTCCTCGGACGCTGTCTGCTGATGGCAGGCTCCCTCGGGTGGCTGTTTCGGGTTTCTTGTTCTTTGTGGTTTTTCCGGATCTAAAAGTGTCTCAGTGTCCCTCTCATCTGACCTCCCCGCAGGTTCCTGGAGTTGCAGGTTGGCAGCTGTTTCGCTCTGGCTTCTGTTGTTTCTGTTCAGAAGCTGGCTGGCTGCAGATCACTGTTTGCGCCTTTGGGGATTATCCCCCCTTTTTGTTCTGGCTGGTTTTGAAAATCTGCTGTCTGGTGTTCTTCAGTCTCACGGTCCCGCGTCGGCCGCAGGTGTCACGGTCCCTGGTCGTGTGCGGATCTGACGGTCATCCTGCTCGGGGCTCACGGGCCCCGCCGACGTGGCCGTGCTCCAGGCGCAGGCGTGGCCGTGCCCCCAGGTCTCCGGCCGCCGTCGGACACGGGCCTCACCGCTCTTCCGGCCCCGAAACCCCCCGAGCTGTGCTCATCAGCCCCTTAGCCCCTCTGACAGGCGTGTTTTCCCTGCAGCTGCTCTTGCTTGCAGAGCCTCACTTGGTCTGCCTGGAACACGCGCAGTCTTCCTTGTGTTTTCAAGCCTCGTGTTTCCTGAAATCCGGAAGCACGTGGGCCCCGGGTCCCGCTCCCAGTGTCTGCGGCCTTCGCGGCTCGTCCTGCTGTCGGCTCTGCCGGCTGCCTCTCCTTGGGCCTCGTTCCCACGTGGCCTGGTGGCTGTTGACCTCTGCTGCTCCTTTGGGGAGTGCGTTCAGTCCTGGCACGGGGGTGGGTTGCTCCCCGAAAGACCTTGCTGCTGCCAGCCACCTCCAGTCCGGGCTGGGCGGGAGTGGGGGTACACACACAGCTGGGCGTGCCTTCTGGTGGGCGGGCTGTGGAGGGTGACCTGGTGTCCTGGGGTGACAGTTCCTGTGAAGGGGCAGTGGGGTGGGGGTGCGGGGTCACCAGGGTGGGGTGGGGTGGGGCGGGACGTGTGGCACCGTGGCGGGCAGCCTCCTGCTGGGGGCAGCGGGGGTGGCCGAGGGCTCTCTGCAGGGCGCTGCGGAGGCCACCAGAAAAGCCTCCTGCTCGTGCGTGTGCGCCTCTCAGGCTCCCGGGCCGTCCCCCTGTGGCCACGTGCGTCCCCGACACAGATGTCTTCCTCCTCCATCCTCCCCTCCGTCACGTCACCTTCCCCTGGGGGGCGGGCCGCCTTCTCGGTTCCGCCTCCCCACCCCTCCACGTGTCTGGGTTTCCCCATACCGCGTGCGTGCCCTGACAGGATTTGGGGTTCCCGTGCCCCGGGTGTCCAGGCTCAACCCCCTACCTGGGTGGCCCGCCCAGCACCCCTCCTCCCTGAAACACGGCTGAGCCCTGAGACTGCGACCCGGCACCGGTCCCCTCGGAGCTGGCCCTCCCCGTCTCTACCTCTCCAGGTGCGTCTCCCTCAGCAGGCGAGGGTCTCTCCTCGTCTCGGGAGCCTGTGAGCCCAGCAGGGCCCTGGGAGGGTTGACAGGCCACCGAACCGAGTTCAGACCTTGTCCCCCGCAGTGCCCAGTGCCACAGTGTGCAGGCAAGGAGCACGTGGTCAGTTCCGTGCACAGCATTGGTGTGGCCATCCACCGAGAAAGGAGGCCGAACAGGTGACTCGGCACTGAAAACGCCAGCGAGGGAACAAACAGCACAAACCCCGTGAAAAGGCAGGTGGTGCCTGGGCTCAGAGCGCCCCACTTTCCAAGCTGAAGCTATTCCTGTGGTGCGGTGCAAATGGGTCAGAAAAAGACCCCAGGAACCGGCTCAGCCTCTGAGCCGAGAGGCCCCAGGAAAGCGTCCCTGCCTGTTACACCCATGAGAAGATGCGTGCCCCCAATGCCGGTCAGGCGGTGCCACGTGAGGGGACGTGCAGGGCCCCCCGGGAGGCCGGCACAACCCCGGAGGCGCACTGCGGGCAGGCGGAGGGGACCACTGCTGTACACGCGGGCGGGGAATTCCCGCTAGAACTGCGGACATGGTCAGACGAACGGGCTGCGCCGACACGCCCCACGCCTGCTCCGCGGTGGCTTGCGGATGCCAGAGGCCACCTTCCTCATGCGCCCGCTCCTGCTGCAGGCACAGCTCACTCGGGAGGCGCGCGCGTGGTCGCGGCGACAGGACGGGGCGCCCACGTGGCACGGCGCAGCCGGGGTGCACGTGGCACCTCCACGGCGAGGCCAGCGAGGCCCCAGCACTGCTCGTTGTGCCCAAGGCCGAGCTCGGGGGGCGCAGGGCCAGGCCCCCCGCCCTCGCGGTGCTTTCCAGCCTGTGCTGTGGGTCGTGAAGACGCCCTACCCCGGGCGTGTGCACAGGCGCGCGGGGTTTTCCTCGTGCGTGGCACTGAGTTTCTGGAGCCTTTGGGCTGTGGCCGTGAGCAGGAAACACCCACACGTGTGCGCAGGCGGCAGCGTGGGCCGTGGCGTGCTGCGTGCAGGGCGTCCGGGGACAGCCCGCCCCTCTCCTTTCAGTGGTGGCGCCGGGGACTCGGCAGCACGCTGTCACCAACCCGACTTGGCCGCAGTCATCCAGCTGGGGCAGGGACTATGGGGACGGAGGGGCCAGCCCTCAGGTGGCCAGGGGAGGACACAGGGCGTCCCTGAGAGGGGACGAGGAGACGCAGGGCGTCCCTGAGGCTGTACTGGGGCCCCCGTGGTGGGGCGGGATTGCGGAAGGCGCGTCACAGGTTCCTGCTGCACGGTGCACGGTGCAGGGGGCGTGGTCCTTCCGTAGCCCGGTGGGAGGGGGTGGTTGGCGCTGTGCTGTGGCACCTGTGGGTATGAGGCACCTGGGGTGTGAGGCCGGGGGTCCCTGTGCCGGTCAGGGCGGCTGGCAGGTGGGAGCACCCGGGGTACGTCGATGGGACCCTGCTCGTCTCGGGGGTGTGGGTTGGGCCAGCTGTGCCGCGTGTCCCTGCAAGCGTGACCCGCACTGGTCTCACCACCACGCACGTGTGTGAACACCCCGTGTGGTTGAGTGTGTGTCCCCTGCAGGCTTCGCTGGTTCCGCGTGGTCCCGTCATGCCCTCTGGCAGAGGCCCCCAGACCTCGTGGAGACCCGTGCCCCTCAGTCCACGTTCTCTGATTGGTGGCCCTCGAGCCCCCACTGGTCCCCCTCGCCTCCGGCACCCTTTTCTCACCCCTTCCTCCAGCTCTTACTGCCGGGACCCTGGGCTCTTTCTGCCGTGTCAGGTTGCGGCTTCGTGTCCCCAGGCGTACAGAACGCAGGGCGTGGGCTGGAGATGCGTGTGCAGGCTGCATGGTGCTTCCCTGGCACTGCCAGTCGTGGATGACAGGATGCACGGTTCTCGGTGGCCGTCCGTGAGCCGCGGCGGAGGGCAGCTGGTCCTGGCACCCAGAGGCCTGCTGGGTCAGCACAGAGACGGCTGTGTCCCCGGGAGACAGTGCTGGGGACCGCACAGCGCCGCTCATTGAGCGCGGCCACAAAGGAGCCTTGGTGCCTGCCGCCCCCCCATCGGTGCCCCCAGACCCGCCGGCTGCTCCGCTTCTGGCGGCTTTCAGCAGGCGCTCCGCGACGTTCCCCGCACGGAATGTCTGCTCAGCAGTTTCAGAGCGCAACCCCGTTTTACCCCCCGACCTGTACCTGCAGCCGGCCCAGCGGGGTGGGCTCGCTGCGTCACCAGGGCAGGTGTCCTGACAGCCTTGGCCTCGGCCGGTGCGTCAGGCTCCCAGTTCACAGTTAGACGCTGGAAAGGGTCTGGGTGGCTCTGTCACACTGTGCCTTGTGCCACCTGCGTGTATTACACATGCTGGTCCACGTGCTGGCGAGAGTGAGACACAGGGCCCAGGTCCTTTCTGGGGGAGGGGGCGGTGGGCACGCGCCCAGGTCTCTCAGACGTGCGGGTGTGAGCCCTGTCCCAGCTGTGAGCACCTGCCCATCTGCAGCCCCTGTGCTGCCCCTGCAGGGCACGGGACCCTGACCTCCTGGGGGGCTATGGGGCACATCCTGCCCCACGGCCATGCTGAGGGGACCCCCGAGGCAGGAGGGCAGGAGGCCCAGCGGGCGTTTCAGTGGTCGCATGAGGCACAGCGCAGGCATGTGACCCCGTGGGTGAGCAGCTCGGGACTAGCGTCAGCCCGCAGGGACTGTCAGGAGTTCCGGCTCCTAATTTGGGGGTGGGGAGGTGGCTGGTGCGTTCCCTTCTGGGCCGTTCCGCCTCCGTTCCTCACGCATGTGTGAAGCAGGTACTCAGCCCCCGACCGACCGACCGGGACCTCACGCCTGTCCCCTGCCTTCCTTCCAGGTGCAGTCGAAGAAGCAGGAGCCCCTGCCGCCCGCCGCCAGCCACAGCCTCCCGGCCTTCTACTTCCCCCGAGGCCGGCCGCAGGGCGCCGTGAACATCGACGCCGTCATCGCCAGGATCGAGGGCACCTTCGCCCAGTTCCCGCACGAGCGGGCCACCATGGAGGACATGGGCCGCGTGGCCAAGGTGCGTGTCCCCTCGGCGAGCTGCGGCCGTCCTGTGCCTCTTGGTCACGGCCTGCTGGCCGGGCCCCTGCTCGCGTCAGTCAGAAACCTGAGACACACAGGACCTAGTGTGTTCTACGTAAATGTTAAAGAGTGCAGGTGTGTGCGTGTGTGCGCGTGCGTGCGTGCGTGTGTGTCACCTCCCAGATGCTGCGATGGGGATGTCAGCGCAGGGCTTCCGAGCCCCAGGCTCTTGCTGTCCAGGCGTGGCGTTCTGGGCGGGTGAGCACGGCCCCTCAGCGCCCGTGCGTGACTGTAAGCCTCACCTAAATGCTGCCACACTGTGTGCGTCGTCGGGCAATGTGGCCGCTTCTCCCGACACTGTGTTTCCTGATGACCCATGTTGGCATGTGCGGACGCGGCACCGTCAGCTCTGTCCGTGCAGTGCTGTTTGTGCGGCCAGGGACCTGTGTCCCCTGCCTTTGTCTGCTCGTCACCCTAGAGGTGCAGCCCCGGCGCCAGGGCCATTCTCACCTGACCTCCAACAGTCGGATGTGCCCAGAGGGGTCCTGCCCTCCTCCCCTGCAGCACACGGCTGTGCACGGCCCCTCCTGGCTGTTTGCTGTGCACGGCCCCGTCGTCCTCCCGTCCCCCGTCCCACCTGTGGGCCACCTGCTTTAGAAAGTGACTGAGTTTGCCTTTCAGGCTTCATGCGTGGCTCGCTTCTGCCTCCCCTTTGCCTGCCGTGCACTGGGCACTCTCTGCCGTCTCCCTCTCTCCCCGTCCCTCCCCTTGACTTCTCCCTGGTGTGGGTGCTGACCCCGTGTCCATCGTGAGAAGGTTCTCCGGCCGCGTGCGCAGTAACCTCACGTGCTTCCTTGCGCTCTCCATTTTCAGGGGCAGCCGTCTTCCTTTCCGTAGCAGCTGCATTGGAACAAAACGCACACCCACGCAGATCTCCCTTTTAAAGGGTGCAGCTCAGCGGCTTTTGGTGTTTTCACAAAGTTGTGCAGCCGCCTCTGCAGCCAGTTTTGTCCCCTGGAGAAGAACCCTGTACCCTGAGCCTGTCATCCCACGATGCTCTTACCCCCTCGGGACTACGAGCCCCGGCCGTCTGTGGCGTCTGCCACACGTGGGGTCGCACGCGGACTAAGTGGTGTCTGTGTCTGGTGGGCCCCTCAGCGTGCCGCCAGCCTCGCCCGTGTGTGGCTCCCGCTGTTCTTTCTGTGTCTGTCAGCCCCTGAGGGCGTTCGGGCTGTCCCGCCTTTGGGCTGCCGTGAACACGCACATACGGTGTCTGTGGACGCGTTTGCGTCTCCCTCGGACGTGTGCAGCCAGCAGTGCAGATGCCGCGTCCAGCGGCCGCACGGCCGGGCCTTCCGAGGCCCACAGTCTGCCTGTGCTGCCGTGCACCCCACCAGCGGGCCCGGGACCCAGTTCTCCACTGCTCCCTGCCCACGCGCCTTTTCCGTCCCCTCACAGACATCCCATGCTAGCGCGTGGGAGGCGTCGGACGGCGCTTTGATTGGCAACTGGCGACGTGGGCCGGTTTTTCACGTGCCGATTGGCCACGTGTACGTCATCTGTGGAGAAATGCCCGTGTAGACCCTTAGCCCATCTTAAAGCGGGGTCATTTGTCATGTCGTTGAATCCCAAATACAAGCCCCTTATCAGATGTGTGGCGCACAGCTATTGTCTCCCATTCTCTGAGCTGTTTTTTTTACTGTTTTTGACAGTGTTCTTTAATGCAAAAAAGTCTTTAATTTTGTTGAACTTCACTTTATATAGGTTTTTTGTCTGTGACCAGTGCTTTGGGGTCATAGCCCAGAAATCATTGTCATAGCCACGGTCACAAACACTTTTGTTTTTTCTGAGGTTTAGCTCCTACGTCCTGGTTTTTCATCCATGTCGAGTCCATTTTTATATCCAGGGGTCCAGCGTCATTCTCTGTACGTGGGAATCCCGTCCTCCGGCACCGTGTGCTGAAGACACGGTGCTTTCCCAGGGAGTGTCTTGCCCGTGTTGCACATCGGGTGCCCGTGCAGGGCCCGCCGGCACTGGGCTCTGACCCTGACAGTGTGTCTCTGTCCCCAGCGGCACCTGCCTCCCATCCCTGCTGCTCCGGGCCGGGTTCTGAAATCGGGACGTGGGAGTGCCCGACGGTGCCCTCCAGTTGTCGGGGCCATTTGGGGTCCCTGCAGTTCCGTGGGGTTTAGGACCTGCTTGTCACTTTCTACAGAGATGGCAGCGGAATTGTGACGGGACGGAGTTCACTCCTGAGGTCAGGCGGGGGCGTTGCCCTCCTGACCGTCCTGAGTCCCCTGGTTCTCCGACCGTCCCTCATTTACATCTTGAGTTTCCTTCAAAAAGGGCTGTTGCTCTTCCAGTATGAGTTTTGCACGTCTTTTGTTAAATTTGCTGCAAAGTATGTTTCTTTTGACGTTGTTGTAAATGGAATTGTTTTCTGAATTTTATTTTCAGGTTGTTCGCTGCAGGTGTTTAACACGACAGCTGTTTTTTGTGCGTTGGTCTGGCATCCTCGTTCTGTTAGTTTTTAGCATGTCCGTCAGGATTTCATATGCCCTTACGTGACCTGTGAGCAGAAGTCGTTTTGCTGCATCCTCCCCAGAGTGGGTGCCTTTGTTTCTGTCCTGCGTGACGGCCCCCTGGGAACCCCAAGTCCCGTGTGGGGCTGCGGGGAGGAGGGAGCAGTCTTGTCTTGTTCCTGATCCCGTTGGGGCAAGCATCTGGTGTGTCAGCACCGAGCACGATGTCACAGTGGGGTTTCCAGAGCTGCCCCTTACCGGCTTGAGGACGTTCCTTTCTAGTCCTAGCTTGTTGGGTGTTTTTATCGAGAAAGGATATTGTGTTTGTCAGGTGCTTTTTCTCTTCTGCTGAAATGACCGTGTGGTTTTGGTGTGTTACTCCGTTGATACGCTGTATCACACGTTGGTTTTTCCAGCGTTAGCCAGCCTTGCATTCCTGGAACCGAGTACCCTTGGACGTGATGTGTCACCTTTTTTATGTGTTGCTGGGTTCTGTTAGCTAGTGTTTTGTGGAGGGTTTTTGCAGCTGCATTCATGAGGGATGCTGGCTTGTGGTTTCCTTGTGACTCCTTGGTCTGGTTTTGGTGTTAGGGTAAAACTGCTCGTAGAGGATGCGGTGGGAAGCGTTCCCTTCTGTTAGGGATGGCCTTTTCAAGGTAGTTTAAATTTTAGTTTTATGAGTTTGTAAAAACATACATGGTTCCAAGCTCAAAACTGGAAAACTGGATATATTCAGATAAGTCCAGGTTCTGTCCCTGTCTACTCAATGCTGTTCTCGTCCTGCCCTGTAAGTAGCTGTTTTCATAGCTTTGCTCTTATGGTTGTTTTGTTTTTAATATGGGTGCATACCTACGAGTACGTGTGTGTGTACCCACACATATTTATTTTTCCACTGCATGTGGTGTCTTGGAAATCCCTGCACGTCAGCACGGGTCCTCACGTTGCTGTGTGGTGTGGACCCACAAATGGGACTGTGCCAGCTGAAACCGTGCCGGGCAGCCTGAGCGGTGGGGGAAGCATGCGTGCTTTGTAACCTTTTGTCCCCTGGAGAAGAACCCCGTGCCCTGATTTCAGTGTGTCTGTTGAAACCTTAAAAACTCTCTGATAGTTGGTTATAGATGTGCAGGAAAATGCAGAAAAATAGTAACACTAACACGTGCTACGCTGTGATCTAAAACACTGGAAACAGGAGGAATTCAGTGTTTCATTTCTTTGTAAAGAAAACGTGACACAGCCAGTGTGAGCAGAGCCTGTGTCCTCCTGTCACGTACCTTCTGGGACTGAGGGCCGTCCTGTGCACGCCTTGCATGTGGCTGTGCCCCACTTGCAGCATTCACCCCCCGCACGTCCAGCGTGGGGACGCGTCTCTGAGGCCCCATCAGTGGGACGTGTTTCCTGGCGCCTTCCTCAGGGACGTCACGTGCTGTTGTCACGGCATCAGTGTCACTGACTCGCTCTCGCCAGGTCTCCTGGCTGCCCACCCACGGTCCTGCGGCCAGCTGTTCCCGCCACGGCCCGTTCACGCCCGCCCGCACGCTGCACGCCTCGTGCCGCCTTTCTTCAGAACCCAAGCTGCAAAGCCTCTGGACCCCCGTCCAGCCGCTGGGGTCCCCTGTTGGGTCTGCGGGCAAGAAGCAGGTTTTTAGATTTTCGTGGACGCGCCCAAGAGAACCAGGGAGCCCTAGAGCCTTACCCGGCCGGGAGCTGTGAGAGATAATTGTTCCTTCCGCTGTCACCCGAGGGGTCACGCAGCCACACCATGCAGCGTGGGGACCTGGGGATTACGCTCCACGCCCCCACCGAGCGGCCGTTGCCTCGTGGCAGTGACGCTGCCATGACAGCCGTGGGCGTGGCTCATTGTACGCCTTGGCCATGGGCCTTGGGGACCGTGCTGTGTGCGGGGCTCCGGGTCGCAGGGTGACGGGTACACGTGCGTTTGTGGTCTCACTCCCAGGGCTGTGCGTACGGAGCTGCGTCAGTGTGTAGGGGCTGAGTTGGGGTGCATGTCCGGCGGGCGTGGCTCACACCCCGTCCGGCCGCTCACACGGCGCTGGCGTCTGGGCCTTGTGGTCGCCCTGCTCTGGGTTTGCTGTTCTCTGTGAAGTTGAACCGCGCTGTTCAGTAGGCCTGTGTGTGCTCGGTGTCTGTCGTCCGGCCTGAGGTCCGAGGTCAGCTCCTGGGGCGCTTCCTTCTCTCATCCTCCCTCCCTCCCTCGCCGCGCCCCTGACCCAGCTTGACAGACCACGGCCTGCTCCTCGGCCCAGCGAAGCCGCCCGTCCCACCCCGGCCCTCCTTCTGTTGCACCGTGAATTCCCTTTAAACGCCACTGCTTTATTTAATTTAGCACTTTCTGCACTCGGGCTTGATCCCGTTTTTTTGCTAAAACAGCATTTACGTAGCTGGTGTGTCTATTGCTCTAAAGCAGCGGTTCTCAACCTGTGGGTTGCCGCCCCTTTGGGGGTCGAACGACCCTTTCACAGGGGTCGCCTAAGACCATCGGAAAAGAAAAAGATACTTACATTACAATTCATAACAGTAGCACAATTACAGTTATAGAGAAGCAACAAAAATGATTTTATGGTTGGGGGTCACCACAACACGAGGAACTGTATTCAGGGGTCACGGCATTAGGAAGGTTGAAAACCGCTGCTCTAAAGCTTTTCCTTGTCCTCGTCTGTGACGCTTAAATCTCCATGAAAAACGCATCTGCGACCCTCTCCTTCCGCTCGACGGGTCACGCCACAGAGTTGCTGTTTTCAGATCAGCGTCTGAGCTGCATGGGTTCCCTGTGATTTCTGTCTGTGTCTCGTGCATGCCTACCCTCATCTTCCCTAAATTTCTTACATGTGTCTATCCTGCCGCTGTTTTCCTTCTTCTTGTTGAACAATTAAGTCTTGCTTTCTGTGGGCGGTCCTGGGACGTCATTCTCATACAGAAAGATCCCAGGTTCGCGTACACCGTGGGATACATGTTGGTGAACACACACCTGTGTGTGCACGCCTCCGTCCAGGTGGGACCACATCCGTGCCTCTGCCCCCAGCGCCCCTCTGCGCTCCCCACAGCCCCGCACACGCAGCCACCTGCCACCCCCCCAACTCTCCCCCCGCAGCCCACCTGCTCTCGTAGGGGCCTCCTGCCCGTGTGGAAGGTCACGTGACTGGGCCCGTGTGCTATGTCGACTCTGGTCTCTGCTTTGTCCTGGGAACGCAGCTGCCGTGTGCGTTTGTGCGCACGCGTGTGCGTTTCTCGGGGGGGGGGGGGGGGGTGGCCGGTGCCTCAGAGCCAAGTTGCTGGGTCCTCTGGCGACTGCATGCTGACTTTCCTACGAAGCTGCACAGAGGTGTCCTCCGGGCATCCGCCTGCCTCTGCAGCCGGCGTGCGGGGAGCCTGGGGCCTGTGCTCGGCCAGCACATGGTGTCAGCCCTTCTCCTCGGCCACGGGGTGTGTGGGGGCTTGTGGTGGCTTTGTCGTCCGCGCCCCGGGTAGTGTGTGGGACACCGGCTCACGTGGTCATTTTTCACCATGTCCTTTCTCCTTTGCTGGTCTGTTCCTTGAGGGCCGATCGACATGCGATAAACAGCACGTGTGTAACGCATGCGGTTTAGTGAGCTCTGACTCACGTGCATCTCATGAAACCACTGACACACTCGGGGGGACCAGCATTTCCAGCGTCCCCTGAACTGTGTGCCCCGCGCCTTCCCCAGCCGTCCCGCCCCTCCCCCAGGCTGCCCGCTCGGCTGTCTGTCTCTGTGGCTTAGTGGGAGCATTCTACAGGTTCACATCAACAGCCGCACAGTAGGTCCTGTTTTTATTGTGGCAAAATTCTGTCAGCATTTTAACCATTTAAAAATGTATAGTTTAGAAGCATTTATTACTTATACAGTGTTGCACAAGCATTACACTAGTTCCAGAACATCCCATCCCCCCAGGAGACGCATCCCCATGACAGTCACCCCCGTCCCCTCCCCCAGCCCCTGGCAGCACGCACCCACCTGTCTGTGGATGAGCCTCCTGGACGTTTCACATAAACAAGAGTCACACACTGGGTGGCCTTGTGTGTCCGGCTTCTGTTACTGAGCACCATGTGTTCCGGGTCCCTCCACGTTGTCATCAGTGTCACAGCCTCCTCCCACCTTTTCAGGGCCGAGTGATACTCTGCTGTGCAGACGGACCCCGCTCTGCTTTTCTGCTCATCCACAGACAGATGTTGGGGCTGTTCCTGCCTTTTGGCTGTTGTGACGAGTGCTGCCGTGAACATCTGAGTACAGGGGTTTGTTTGAGCCCCTCCCAGTTCTTGTCCGTGTAGGTGTGTGGGTGTGACTGTGAGAGTGTGTGTGAATATGTGTGTTAGTGTGTGTGAATCAGTGTGTCAGTGTATGTGTGTGAGTGTGTGTGTGACTGAGTGTGTGACTGTATAAGTGAGTGTGTGACTGCGTGTGTGTGAATGTGTGTTAGTATGTGTGCATCCGTGTCAGTGTGTGCCTGTGAGTGTGTGACTGTGAGTGAGTGTGTGCGTCTCACCGCCGGGTCGTGTGCTGAGCCCGTGTTTTAGGTCCAGCAGCCCTACGTTCTCAGCTCACCTGCTGTGCTCCCCCCTTACCTTCAGCCGTTGGTCTCAGCTCCAGGCTGCCACAAAGCTCCACACCCAGGACCTACGAATCAGGCCCCTGTCACTCCGTGTGGAGGCCGCACGCCTAGATCAGGTGCTGGCGGGTGGGTGAGGGCCGCCTCCTGCCTGCAGACGGCCGCTGCCTTCTCGCCGTGTCCTCACGTGGCAGGAGGCCTGGGGACAAGCTCTCTGCAGCTGTTACAAGGACATTGACCCTGTCGTGGGGGCCGCACCCTCCTGACCCGCTGGCCTCCCAAAGGCCCCCATTCTGACAGCATCTCGTTGGGGTTAAGCTTCAGCCTGAGAACCTGGGGGTGACAGCGAGACCCTGGCACCGTTTTCATGGGTGTGTAGAGATACCTCCCTTTTCTAATGAACTATCCAGCATCTTTTCATCTGCTCGTTTGTATGACTGCTTGGGCGTAACCAGCTATTGCATATTTTCCCTGACGTTGTCAGCAGCTCTTTTACTGCAGTTTCTGACGGTTGACGTTTGTACGTCGACTTTGTGGCCTGTGACCTCACCGGCTCGCCGGTCCGATTCCTTTCCTCAGAGGATGGAGTCTGGTGTAGACCCTGTAACCGCCCTGCTGGCCGTCTTGGGCCCTCTCCCGCCTCCCTGCACTGGCTGCTGCGGTGCCTGGGGATGGACAGAGCGCGCACACCCTCACCCTCACCCCTTCCCCGTCCCGGGAGCTGTCAGCCACCAGTGCGAGGCGGGGTGGCAGCTGTGGGTTTTTCATAGATGCCCTTGTGAGCGCCCTTCTATTTCGAGTTTGCTGAGTGCTCCTTTCCTTCTGAAAACCACGCCTGTGTGTTAAGAATTGTCCCGTGCTTGTCTGCACAAACGGAGGTGGCCGTGCGGTTGTTCCTGTGGACTCACTGAACGGTGGACCCCATGCACGTGGCTTTGGCAGGGTCCCGTTGCCTCCCGTGTCTGTGTGTGTGGACTCTTATCCTCATGTCTCGTCAGGGCTTCAGGTTCATGAGACACGATGGTCTGTGGTTTTGTTGTCATTTGGTGGTTTGGTGTCAGGGTCACCCGGCCTCACACAGTTAAGGGGAGGCCCTTATCCTCTTTTCTGCAGACATTTGTTTAGAATCCGTGTCGTTTGTGCTTACACAGTTGGAACTCACCAGCCAGCCATCGAGCTGGGAGTTTTCCCTCCGGGAAGGGTTCTTAACTGCAGTTGGAGCTTCTTCTAACAGACACGCTGTTTCCATGCTGCTGACTGAGCCGTAACACGTTGTGCGTTTCAGAGCGTCTGCCCAGTTCTTCTAAGCTGGGGACTTAGTGGCAAATGTTGTTTGTCGGATACCACTCTGCAGGATATGCGCTGCTCTCTGCACGTCTGACGCTGGCATTTTGTGTCTTTTATGTCCTCTGTTTTCTTACACGAGTTTACCTTCCTGTTCTCAGCTTGTTGACGAGGCACTTGGCCATCCAGCCTTTCTCCTGAGCTCACTTAAGCGTTGACTGCGCTCGCGGCCTCCTGGGCACGGCGTACCAGCGCCCACTCGTCCGTGGGTCGGGCTTTCCATTTCTCTCCAGTGCCGCCTACATTGTGATGTGTCCAGCGAGGTACTTAGAATGTTGTCGTTTCAGTTTTCAAAACACGCAGCTTCTCCTGACATGGTCTCGTTACTGACACGTGACGTGTGTGTGCCGGCAAGCACGCTCACTTCGGGCCTTTTCAGGGTACGTAGACGGGCTCCGTGGCCGGAAGCTGGTCTGCCTCGGTGAGCGCCCGTGAGCGCGTAGGCATCGGTCCTGCTCTCCAGTGTCAGTTCCCTGGTTGGTTCTGCAGTTTCTGCAGGTTTCGTGCTTGTTGGTCCATTACCGAGCGAGCGGGTGCTGAACTCACTGACAGAAGCTGCTTTTCCTCCTTTCAGGGCGTCCGTCGGCTCCCTGCACTGGGAGCCTGTGGGTGGGCGTGTCGTGTAGGGCCACAGCTGTGTCCTCGCTGTGGGTCTGAGCGTCCGTCACGGCCTCCTTACCTCCGCTGAGCCCGCTGGCTGCAAAGCCGTCTGTCTGAGGCCGCAGGTGGACAGCGAAAACAAACAGTGTTGACGCATCCGTCTGAGGCCGCAGGTGGACGGTGAAAACAAACAGTGTTGACCGGTGGAAGGGAAACTGTTTCCTTTGTCTGCACAGCAGACACTCGTGTTAGCAGATGGGGCCCAGACCCCAGCTGGGCCCCACCCTGCAGCTCAGTTCTTGAACTTTGTACCTGCAGACAGCATCAGACCCCCACGGGACGGCCCCACTTCAGACACCAGTCTCAGGTCCCAGGCCGTCACCCGGGCTTCTCACCGACCAGCTATAAATTCAGGGGGTTCCCACAACCCCCCAGATTCTCTAATGGGCTAGGACAGTTCACAGGTCTCACGGAAGCGCCTACACTTACCGATTTCCTAAGGGATGTGCAGAGAACAGTTACCAGTTTCCTAAGGGACGTGCAGAGGACAGAGGGACAGTCCGGTGAAGAGGTTACACCGGGCGAGGAGGCAGGGTCCCAGGGCAGGGGCTCTGTCCCTGGGGAGCAGGGGTGCGTCACCCTCCTGGCACGTGTCCGTGTGCAAACCCGGATTCTCTGAACCTGGCACCTCAGGGATGTCTGTGGCGGCTTCGTCACGAGGACGCGACGGTCATCAGCTCAGCCCCCAGCCCCTGACCTTCCCAGAAAGTCACATGCGTCTAACTGTGGCTGGGCCTCCTGGTGACCGCCCACCCAGAGTCATGTCACTGGGACAACAGACACTCCTGACCCCTAGAAAATTCCAGGGACCTGAGGACCCTGTGTCAGGAGCCGGGTCAGAGACCAGATGTGCAGGTGTCACAGTGTCACACACAGGACATGTACACAGCTCTCAGGTGCATGACGCTGAGGGAGAGGAGCCAGACGTGGAGGCCTAGAGTACAGTCTTGTTGAGAGATGCGGTTTTCCTGTGGGGAGACAATTTCCCAAGGTTGTACAGCGTTTCTTTGTATCCTCTGCATCTTTGAGAAAACGTTTTGCACTCTGGAGAACATTGTTACAGATGCATGGAAGGTGACTGAGGTAGCAGGGACCCTTCCCGCTGGCCTATGGTGCTGCATAAGCGTGGGGTGCCAGGCTGCTGAGTTTTGGGGCACCAGGCCGCGTAGGTTCAGGCGGCAGGCTGCATAGGCTCTGGGTGCCAGGCTCCCTGCTCCTTGTGGGGCCTGGTGACTGCAGCTGTCCCCCATGCGGGGAAGGGCACCCAGTGCCGGGTGAGGACAGCGCGGAGCCTCGAGGACCCCTCAGGCTATCCTAAGTGCAGCGAGTCCCCACACACCGCGTGACCACCAGCCATGCCACACGCCGGCTGTGCTGCTCCTCCCCACTCGTCCCCCTGTGCCCACTGCCGGGTCGTCCCCTCCAGGTGCCAGCAGTGTCTGCCGGCCTCATGCACATGGAGACAGCATGAGTGTACCTTCCCCTCTCACTGTCACCTGCTGACAGCCACTCACGCCTGCTGTGGTGGGACAGCTGTCCTGCACACCCGGGCATGCTGTGCCCACGGCTAGGGCTGTGACCCCAACCCTCCCTCGTGCCACCTTCACGGTGACACCCCCGAAGTGCGTGAATCTTCCCCAGGTCACGGCTGCAGCCATCAGCGGCCCCTTATGGGGCCGTAGGCAGGAAGCCCCCAGGCCCATCCTCGGCCATGCGGGGACATGGCCGTGAGCCCCAGCTGTGCGCGTTTACGCCTCGGAGCTCAGGTCCTGGCCGTGGGGTCTGTGAGGTCTGTGCGTGGGCGCGCTCAGTACACGCTGCCAGGCGACCGGCCGCTGCTGCCCGTCCCCCGGCACCCTGACCCCGCAGTGCCCCATCCCCGTGGTGTGCCTCCCCCAGCCCGTCCCCCCTCCCCCAGTGCCTCCCACCCTGTCCTCCTGTGGTGTGCCCGCCTCCCCCTGCACTGTGCTCCCCCTTACCCAGCCCTGCCCCCCCCGCAGTGCCCCCCCCCCCCCCCCGCACGTCCATAGCACTTTTAAAGTGAGCTTGTCCATTTGTGCAAATAGAAAACCCGCCGCTGCTTGCTGATTGGCTCCCGGAACGTCAGGGCGTGTCGTTGTGGAGTGATTGACACTCCGCATCGCCTAGTCCCCGCCCCACAACGAGATGGGAGGATGCTGGGCGTGTGCTCCGCAGAGACGTCTCTGGCGGGCCGTCCCGGGTGCGGGTGCGATTTATTCGCAGCTGGTTTTGTGTATGCGTTTGACAGGGGGCGCTGTTAGCAGTGTCCCTCTCGCTGCGGTTTGCCAGCACGCTGACACCCAGGTGCGTCCTGTGCACTGTCGTTGGCTGCAGCGACGTGGCGGAGGCCACACTCCGTACCCCTGGGCCTTGCACGCCGCTGCGTCGCGCCCTGAACCGCATTTGAACGCGAGCCGTTAGTGTCTTCCCTGGGCCCCGTGTCCCTGGGCTCCGCGTTTCCTGTGGCAGCCCCTGGCCGGAGCCGCCAGACCCCCGCTGGTGTGGAGGGAGCCCCCGGCTTCAGGGGACACCCGCGTCCCTTCTTAGTCTCCTGGTCTCTTGTGTTAATTGTGATTCTCCTTCTTACTGAATTCAGCTTGCTGTAGGGTTTTATGTGGGATTTTTGTGTCCGTGGTCATGAGCGATGGGTGGCTGTGGTTTCCCGCGTCCCCTTCACCAGTGTCGGCGTCTAGGATGTGCTGCCTCAAAACACGACCCTGGCAAAAGTGCATGCATGCATACCTGCATGCCGTACACGCTCGCGCGTGAACGCGTAAGTACATAATCATGCATACTCATACATGCGTGCGTACACACATGTACAGACATACTCACATACATGCATACTCGCACACACATACATGAATTACTTAAACAGGACCGTGGACGTGCCCCGCTGCTCGTTCTCGGGGGGACTCTGTGCGGTCGCCGTGGCTGCTCCCCAAATGCTGGGAAGATTTCGCTGGCGAAGCCTCTGGGCTGGAACTGTCTTTGTGGAAAGTTTTCAGTTACGGATTCAGCTGCTTGAAGAAGGGTGGGCCCTTCAGTGAGCCCGCAGTCTGCCCCCTTCAGCTGCGCCCCCACGTTCGTGGGCACAGGGTTACACGCAGTCCCGCGTCCCGCCTGTGTGACGGGGCCTGTGGGGGCTGCGGACGCTCTAGGCCCCTTTCTGCCTGTCCTTGGAGGTCTGCTGAGGGGGACTCACTGTTTACACCTTCTCAGAGAACCGATGTTTGTGGTGGTTCATGTTCTCTGTTGAAGAATTACTTTTTCTTTCGTGTCTTCTTTTTACCGTTTTCCTTCTGTTGCTTTGTTTTGACATACAGGCTTCGGCCTTCTCTCCGCGGTACGCGTGTAGCGCGGTCAGCATTGCCTTGGTCACGGCTGCATCTGTGAGATGGGATGTGTGACGTCATTATTGTCACATTCTCAACACTCGCTACTTTATACTGTCGTTGTCCCACTCGTGGGTCGTCAGAAGCTGCTGCTTCCACAGTGTGGACCTGCTAGGTGTCGGCTGTGTGTCCTGCTCAGGGAGGGGGTCTGTCCCAGCAGCCTTGAGTCCACCCCAGCAGCCCCTCCCGTGTCATTGTCCCCAGCGTGCGGGAGTGTGAATGTGGGCACTCTCCTCGGAGGTGCTGCTGGTTGTGAGGGTCGGCGCTCTGTTTTGCAGGGGTCTTGGGCCTTGGGGTCCCTGCGGGAGCGCGCGGTGGGTGGGGCCATGTCCTCCCAGGGACTCGCGGTGGGCGGGGCTCCATCTGCGGCTGGGCGAGGCGGGCGGGGCCCCGTCCTCCGGGGGGAAGCGCGGTGGGAGGGGCCACGTCCGCATGGGGCGCGCAGTGGGCGGGGCCTCGCTCACCGCCCTCCCCCTGCAGGCCTGCGGCTGCCCGCTGTACTGGAAGGCACCTCTCTTCTGCGGGGCCGGGGGAGAGCGCACGGGCTCGGTGTCGGTGCACAAGTTCGTTGCCATGTGGAGAAAGTGAGTCCTGGGCCTGGGTGGCGTGGCCAGGGCGTGGCCGGGGACAGGGCTGGGGCCTCCCTCCATCACGGCTGGTCCACCTGGGGCAGCCAGGGAAGCTAGTGACCTCCGGGTCGGGGCCGCCGTGCCGTCCCTTCTGGGACCTGCTCTTCTCGGGCCCCGTCTGGGGCTGCGGCGGGCGGTGTGGACACACGTGTGTGCAGACGCTCGACACCCCCTGTGCTGCAGGGTCCTGCAGAACTGTCACGACGACGCTGCCAGGTTCGTCCATCTGCTCATGAACCCCGGCTGCAACTACCTGGTGCAGGAGGACTTCATCCCCTTCCTGCAGGTAGGCCCTGGTCTGCACCTCACGCACCTCAGCCCTTCCGGCAGGTACATCCTCGTCTATACTGCACATGCCTCCACCTTCCTTGTAGGCAGGCCCTGGTCTACACCACACACACCTCACTTGTCCGCACGGCACACCCCACACCGCCTTCTCACAAGTATGTTTCTGTGTCTACACTGCACGTGTGCTGGGAGCCTGCCGCTCAGGTCCTAACGGCAGGACGGTGCAGACGTTTCCTGCTCTGTGAACCTTTAGGACGTGGAGTCCCTGAGACGGAGGGCAGAGCACCACGGGGCGTGTCCTTGTCCCCAAAATGGGTCACGGAGCCGGTTCTGCACAGGCCGGTCTCATTCCTTTGGAAGCATTGGTTCAACACTGGGGGAGGCAATTCCAGATGGTCCCTACTGAGCGTTACTGGCTGTTCACTTAAGTATCACAAGTAACTGAAACGTCCCAAGCAGCTCGAGAAGGGACAGAGGGCTGCCGTGACTGTACGTCTTCGTCAAATGACGGTATCAGAAAATTACATGTGGCTCACACGGCGGTGTTTGTGTGTTCACACGTGTCGCGGGAACTTGGTGAGAGGCGATTGACAGCTCCACGTTAACTGCCGTGCGCTGTCCTAGCTCGTGGACCAGCTGTTTTCACGTAGTCACGCGTCCGGCGTGGTGTCACGGAGCAGCTGTGTGCTGCACGTGTCGGTGTAGAAGGCCCTGTGTCTCTGACGCGCGTGCGCTGGTGCCACGGGCCACCCACACCTGTGTCTTGTCCCCGTGTGCAGGACGTGGTGAACACCCACCCCGGCCTGGCTTTCCTGAAGGAGGCGTCTGAGTTCCATTCCCGCTACATCACCACCGTGAGTACGGCGGCCGGCTGCCCGCGTGGCTTCCTGGGCGTCTCGGGACCGGGCCCGACTAAACGTGACTGAGGCCCTCCCAGACCCCACTTCCTCACCCGGGGATAAGGTGGTGGTGGCTCCTGCGAGGGGCGGCTGCCTCGGACGGGAGCACGAGCTCTCCAGAGCCCGGCGGTCCTGGCCGCGTGTCCAGCAGTCAGGGCAGCACAGTCAGGTGGAAGTGGGGCTGCTCCACTGTCCCACCCGGGCAGGAAAGGTCGGCCTGGGGCCACGCGGCCTGGGGGGGACTCCTAGTCTTCTGGGAGCTCTTTCCTGCTCTTTGGAGCACTGTGTGCCGGGCGCTGCCCTGCCCCGGGGACGTCGCCGACGGCCCAGCCCTGCCCCCCAGGCCCCTGCACTACCCAGAGCGCAGCCTGGGAAGGCGGGTCTGCCCTCTCCATGGGCGTCGTGTCCACCCCATCCCTGCACGGGGCGTGAGTGGCCCTGGGCTGCCCGGCGCCTGCTGCGGGCTGTGCGTGGAGCACACGTCCCGTAATACACAAAGCACACGCGAGGAGCCCCGTGTGCCGTGGGCCCACAGACGGGGCATGCTTCGCTGTCACCGTCACTAGGGGTCGTCACCGTACTGAGAACATCCAGCGTGGGGCCTAAACAAGGCTTCGTATCGATACATGGGGCACTCCATGGGCACGTTGGGTCCTTACTGCATAGGGACAGCTCAGGGGACATCCTGGGCGAGGACAGCTAAGGGGATGTCCTGGGTGACAACAGGCGAGGGAACATCCTGGGCGAGGACAGGTGAGGGGACGTCCTGAGGTGGAGACAGGTGAGGGGACCCCCTTCTGAGACGGTTGCTGAGCCCTGTACGCTTGGTGGCCTGTTGAACAGGGAGGTCTCACTATACCCCGAAATCCTTGCTTTTCACCCAGCAGTGACATAAGCGTCTGTGGAAGTGCTCACAGCGTCTGGTTTTACCCAAACCTGTGTGAGGACGACCCCCAGACCCTCAGGCCTCCTGCCCACGACCCCCTCCCAGCTCAGGCGTGCCCGTGTGCCCCTCAGGCCCCAAGTGCAGCTGACAGGCATCCCCACCTGCCTCCTGTGCCTCCCTGTCACCTGGTGTGTGACCTCAGCCCTGGCCCGGCGGAGTCAGGCGTGGGGGGTGGGCGCCCTCTGCTGGCGACCAGCAGTCCCGCCACCCGCATTCCCCGGCGCTCAGCTGACAGCCGCCCCCCACAGGTCATCCAGAGGATCTTCTACACGGTGAACAGGTCCTGGTCCGGCCGGATCACCTGTGCCGAGCTCCGCAGGAGCTCCTTCCTGCAGGTGGGCGGCCGGTGGTGGGCACAGGGCTCCGCGCATCTGTGCATCTGTCCATCTGTCTGTCCATGCTTCGTCCACCCACCCACCCACACCCGACTGTCCCTCCACCCATCTGTGTGTCCACCCACCCTCCCCCCGTCCAGGAGGCGGGGCCGAGGCAGCCGGGCAGCGAGGCCTCCCGCACAGGGGTCCGTGCACGGTGGGTGTTAATGGCACGGGTCCCGACCTGCCCCCGCTGGACGTGCTGCCCCGTCACCCGCGCGTGGCCGTGACCTGGGCCATGCTCCCGACCCTGGAGCAGGCCTGCCCAGCCCCGTGCCCTCCGCCCTCATGTGTGGGACCCTGGGTTGCCCCCCAGGAGGCCCGTGTCCCCAGTAACCGCGGCGGCTCTCGCATTTGTGTGTCAGAACGTGGCGCTGCTGGAGGAGGAGGCCGACATCAACCAGCTGACGGAGTTCTTCTCCTATGAGCACTTCTATGTCATCTACTGCAAGTTCTGGGAGCTGGACACGGACCACGACCTCCTCATCGACCCGCAGGACTTGGCCCGCCACAACGACCACGGTGAGGACGCGCCCAGGCCCTGGGGACACGGGGGATGGGCACACGGTGAGGACGGGTCTGGGGGACACAGGACTAGCCCTGGGTGCTGGGCACGCTGTGAGGATGCATCCTGGGCGCTGGGGACACACGGGCCAGGGCAGGTGTTACCGTTTTTCCCTCAGCCCTGAGGCCTGACGCCTCACTTCACCCTCTGCGTCCTATACTGCGCCCTCCAGGAGTGGCCTGTGTTTGAGGGACACACAGGAGACAAGGGGACTCAAGACACAGGGACACGTCTGTCCGGCAGCGGGAGGCCCTGGCTGAGTAGCACGTGCCGCCCGTGGTCACGGATGCCCCCAAGGGCCGCGCTAGCCCACGCCTGTCACCCCGGGGCTCCTGGTTTGTCCCTGGTGCCGGGACTGCCCCGCCCACCACTTGCGCCGGGTCTGTCTGTGCAGCATCCCTAACCCGGCAGGGCCCTGGTGGCCACGACGCAGCCCTTGCCCTGCGCCGCTCCCCAAGCCTGACGGGCTCCTGCACGGGCAGGGGCGTCGACCGCCCTCGTGTCTGGAAGGGACCAGGCGGACGGGGGGTCAGAGCGCCCCGTCCTGTGCAGCCACGCAGGGGTCCTGCCTTAGAATTCTGTTTGCACCTGACCTAGTGCCTTGGGGCAGCCGTGACAGAGGCCACGACGGGGACCCAAACCAACAGGTCTGGAGGCCGAAAGTCTGAACTCCCGGAGATGACGAGGGGCCTCGTCCAGGGCGGGGGCGGGGGTGGGGGGTGTTTGCAGGGGGTACGGAAGCAGGGGGCACACGCCAGGGGCTGCCAGGGCGTCCTCCCCCGTGCTGCACACCAGGAGTCTGAGGTCAGGTGTCCCAGGACGCGCTCCCGTCTGTGCCTCCGTCTCCGCGGGGCGTCCTGTCTGTGTCTGTGTCCCTCCTCTTCTGTCCCTGAGAAGGACACTGTGGATCTCGGACTCCAGCCTCCAGGACTGGGAGGGAAAAATAAATTGTGGTTTAAGCCGCCCCGTTTGGGGTCCTCTGTCACTGTGGCCCCAGCAAAGTGACACGGTGCTTCTCACTTTCACTGTCGCAGTCAGATCGTAGTTAGCGCACTCGCACTCTCGTCACCGCCGAGGTGAGGGCGTGAAGGGGGCCCTTGGTGGGACCGCAGCGTGCTCTCCCGTCCGCTCTGTCACGGGCCCTGGCTCAGCCATTCAGTCCTCTGGCTCTGATTTGGGCTCAGCGCCCCAGGGAGCGCGTGTGCCGGAGGCCGGGGTCTCCAGGCTTCCGCCCCGAGCAGGCCCGGCCTCGGCACCCACACACGACCCCCCCAGCTCTGAGGGCGCGACGTCGAGCGGTGGCCCCCGGTGGCTCACGGCCTGTTCTTGTGTCACAGCCATCTCCACCAAGATGATCGACAGGATCTTCTCGGGAGCTGTGACGCGGTACGTGTCCCTCAGGCTTCTGTCGCGTGATGACTGAGCGGTGTGCTGTGTGTGAGTCCAGTTCTGTCTCATTCGCGTGGTGGACAGCAGCTGTCGTGTTCTGAGAGCGTGTCATTGTCACGTGAGGTAACACGTGAGGGGGCCCACGTGCTTTTGTCACACGAGGTCGTAAATAAGGGGACACACCTTTGTCACACGCGGTCATTAGTTAGGGGGACGCAGGCCCTGTGTCTGTGGTCGTGTCCGGTCCTGGGCACCTGAGGGCTGTGACCAAGCCCGTGGCAGCTGCTCGCGCCCCAGCTGGCCCCAGGGCCACACCTCCAGTCACAGGACGGCTCCGGGAGCCTCCCCAGCAGGACCGCGTGTGACCCTGGGCCAAACGCAGGGTTCCTCGTGCCCGGTGGGCGCGGGCAGGGCCTCGGGCCGCACGCTGCGTCCTGACGGGGTCGTGTCACTTTCGGCCCCCGTCCAGAGGCAGGAAAGTCCAGAAGGAGGGGAGGATCAGCTACGCCGACTTCGTCTGGTTCCTCATCTCCGAGGAAGACAAGAGAACCCCGACCAGGTAGGTAGCTGCGTGGCAGCTGTGCGGGGCTCCTGCTCGGGCACTGGGAGGCAGCCCGCCGGCCGTCCCCCGAGCAGGGGTGTCCCCGTGTCCATCCCCGGAGGCCCGTCCCAGGCGGAGTCCTTCCCAGGCGGGGTTCTTGCTGGGTGGCCTTGGTCCCGGCGGGCAGCTGGGCGGGGCCCGTCGTGGCCGGGTGCTGACCGGCCGCCCGTCCTGCGCGCAGCATCGAGTACTGGTTCCGCTGCATGGACCTGGACGGGGACGGGGCGCTGTCCATGTTCGAGCTGGAGTACTTCTACGAGGAGCAGTGCCGCCGGCTGGACAGCATGGCCATCGAGGCGCTGCCCTTCGAGGACTGCCTGTGCCAGATGCTGGACCTGGTGAAGCCCCAGAGCGAGGGTGGGTCGTGAGGGGACCCCCGTGAGCTGGGACACCCACCCGGGGAGGGGGTGGGGGCGTACCAAGCACACGTCGCCGTGCCTGGGTCCGTAGCAGCCTTGTTGGGGGCAGTTACTTCCAGGCCCCCTCAGCCCTCCCGCAATGGGGTCCCGTCCTGCTGAGTAAGCACACATGCGTCCCCAGGGTCAGGACGACGGATGTCCCCAACACATGTCCGTGTCCCTCTGCCCGTGCTCCTCGATTTCCCATCTCAGGAGACCTGGCCCAGGACCCTTGGTGTGGGCGGTGCCGTGTCCCAGTTGGTTGTCCCCCTGGTCCCCAAGCAGCTGCGGTCCCAGCCCTGCGCCCCTCCGGGTGCCGGGACCCAGGTCAGCCCAGCCGGGGGTGTCCTGATGGTCGTCACCTGACAAGGCTCCCTCGGGGGGGCCCACAGTGACACACAGTGGGACCCGGGCACACCCGAGGTCGACACAGCGAGACGGCCTCTGGGCTCCATTAAACTTTGCGAGCTGACGACCCTGGTCTGGGCTGTGACGCACTCGCCTGGGGCCCTGCTGTCCCTCCCGAGCGTCCCCTCCTGCTCAGGGTCCCTGTGTCGTGGGGCAGCACCCCCGGCGGCCCGCGCTCTGACCGTCCCTGGCCTGTGTACCTTGTGGGCACTGGGGCCCCGGGCCCCGCTCTGCTGCCGTCCCCCCATTGTCCCCAACCAGCCACACTGGGAGCCCCGTGTCTGTTTCCCACACGAGCTGCATCAGAAATCGCAGCGCTGTGACCGCGTCTCCAAGGCCCATCCCTGTGCACAGCCCACTTGTGGGTGTGGGTCAGGGGTGCCGTGTGCACCATCCCCGGGCCACGTGTGCAGCGCCCGGGGTGACGTGTGCACCATCCCTGGGCCACGTGTGCAGCGCCCTGGGTGCCGTGTGCACCATCCCCGGGCCACGTGTGCAACGCCCTGGGTGCCGTGTGCACCATCCCCGGGCCACGTGTGCAGCGCCCTGGGTGACGTGTGCACCATCCCCGGGCCACGTGTGCAGCGCCCTGGGTGCCGTGTGCACCATCCCCGGGCCACGTGTGCAGCGCCCTGGGTGCCGTGTGCACCATCCCCGGGCCACGTGTGCAGCGCCCTGGGTGACGTGTGCACCATCCCCGGGCCACGTGTGCAGCGCCCGGGGTGACGTGTGCACCATCCCCGGGCCACGTGTGCAGCGCCCGGGGTGCCGTGTGCACCATCCCCGGGCCACGTGTGCAGCGCCTGGGGTGCCGTGTGCACCATCCCCGGGCCACGTGTGCAGCGCCCGAGGTGCCGTGTGCACCATCCCCGGGCCACGTGTGCAGCGCCCGGGGGTTCCGTGTGCACCATCCCCGGGCCACGTGTGCAGCGCCCTGGGTGACGTGTGCGCCGCCCACACTCCTCAGGGAAGATCACGCTGCACGACCTGAAGAGATGCAAGATGGCCGACGTCTTCTTCGACACCTTCTTCAACATCGAGAAGTACCTGGAGCACGAGCAGAAGGAGCAGGCGTCCCTGCTGAGGGTGAGGGCACCGGGATGGGGTGCGGGGCAGAGGTGCAGGGGTGTCCCTGCCGTGGGTGAGGCGGGGAGCATGGGCCGTGCCCCGTGACACGCGTGTGACGCAGGAGAGCGAGACCGAGGGCCCCGAGCTATCGGACTGGGAGAAGTACGCCGCGGAGGAGTACGACATCCTGGTGGCCGAGGAGGCTGCAGGCGAGCCCTGGGAGGACGGGTGAGTGGGGACGCGGGGACGCGGGACGCGGGGACGCAGGGCCGGCGAGCTCCTTGTGTGTCCCCGCTGAGCAGCGTCCCGTGCTGCGGGGACGTCTCTCACCCACCAGGCCGCGTGCCGGTGGCTTGGCTGCAGGTTTGGGGCACGTTTCTGAGAGTGAAGCCACCGTGCTGGTTTCACAAGGGGCATCCTCACCCGTCTGGGCCCCGTTCGTAGGGGACAGTGAGCCACGTGGTGGCTGTGGGGCGGCCACCTCAGCAGCTGCCCGGGGCACGTGCACCACGCTGCGTCCCCGCAGTGCTGGCGTTCGGGGTCTCGCGCCCTGTGGCAGGTCCTGGTGGGCCCCGTGCATCTGTCTGGGTGACGTGTCACCCGTCCTCACTCTGCGTTTTCTGTTACTGGTCCTAAGGGTGGGTCCCCATGTCCTTGGGCACAGTCCTTGGTCAGACGCGGCCTTGCTGTCCTGTCGCGTCACTGGTCACTGTCCTACGCTGCCGAGTGGACACTCATGCGGATGAAAGTCCCGGGGTGCCGGCCTTCCTGGCTGAGCCGCCGTCCCCGCAGAACTCCCGGCCTCACAGGGCGCGGGGCTTCCAGGACTTACTGACCTGCGCTGGGGTCTCGCTGTGCGATGGCTGGGGAGCCTCCCATGGGCACAGGGTGGGCCCGGCTCTGTCACCTCTGGTGTCCGGCTGCCCCGGCACCGACCGTGTCATGCCCCCCTCGGCGCTGGCCCGGCGCCCTCCCCGAGGACCGGCCGTGGGTGCTCTGTGCCTGAGCTTGTCCCGTCCTGTCTGCACGACACCGTCCAGTGTGGATCCCTCCCGGCGAGCACCGCAGCCCCGGAGTGGCCGTGCCGAGCGCGTGGTCTCGCCTGCTGCCTGCCTGTCCCTGAACAGCGGGTGGCGGGTGCGGTCAGCCGTAGCCGTAGAAAGTCCCGCAGGGACGGGGACGTTGATCGGGCTGTGCAGTGTTTGCATGGTGACACCATGACCAGGCCGGCTCATCTCTGAGGGCCGATTCGGGGACACTGTCCCAGCACCTGTGTGACTGCCCGTTCCCCGACCAACGTCTCCTCCCTGGAGCCGCATGGTGACCCGGCCGTCCTGCGGTGACAGCCACGGCACGTGCCCTGTTCTCATTCCTGAGAACACGCTGCTGAGTGGGGTGTCACGTTGGTGCTGATGGTCCGTGTGGGGGCAGGTGGCGCCCTAGCATGCTGGCCTGCCTGGTCCACGCGCCCCACCTGCACTTGGTCCCCACCTGAGTCTTCCGCAGGGACTGGGCTCCTCTGGTGGGGGCCTCACGGGTTCTCATGGGACGTGGGCTTCGGAACTTGGGTCCTTTGAGTTCGCGTGTGTGTCACGGTGTCGCCGCTGGGACCTGGAGACACGGCCTCCCTGAGCTGCAGCTGGTGGTCCGCTCACTTTGTCCCGGGCTCTTGGGGTTCTGGCCGTGCACACGGCTGTGTCAGCAGGGCAGCGAGACGGCGTCCTGAGCTCTGCACGGTCCGTCCTTCCTTCCTGCTGTGTCATGTCGGGGCCAGCGCCCTGCTGTCCCCGTCCCAGGCACACGGGACGCACCATCCAAGGTGACGTGTGGCAGACGGTGCCATTTCTGAGCGTCCTTTATCGGCTGGGGACCCTCCCCCAGCTTCCAGAGACGGGAACAGTTTGCAGGTGCTCTGGGCCAAACGGGCTCCCTCTGTGGGCTGGTGTGGCCGTGGCTTAGAGTGGCGTCCGATGGCTGCCCGCCTCGCACCCCCAGATACCCCCACTTGGCCGTGACGTGTCTTCCTTACGTCACACGTGCGTGTGTACTCACACCTTCTGTTTGCAGACCCCGCACTTGCCCTGGGACAGTGTGTCATTGGGGGGCGGGATGCTGGCCTCCTGGGACGCGACGGGGAGTGTCCCCTCCTCCTGTTCTCCGGCTGTCATTGCGGGGGACAGGGACGTCTCCCCGTGCGTGGGGGTGGGACTCACCACGGATGGGCCCAGAGCTGGCGGCCGCCCGAGGCTCACCTGTCAGGTCGTGTGGGAGTGCCACCTGCCGGTCTGGGTGCCGCACGGCGCTCCCCTGCTCTGCGCTGCTGTTCCCTGGCCCCTCGTGTCCCCACCGGGCCCCTGTTCTCCCACCGTGTCCCCTAGTGTGTCCCCACCAGGCCCCCCCTGTGTCCCCGCGAGGCCCTCCCGCGCCCTCACCGCGCCCTCACCGCGCCCCCTGCAGGTACGAGGCCGAGCTGAGCCCCGTGGACCAGAAGCTGAGCGCGCTGCGGTCCCCGCTGGCCCAGAGGCCCTTCTTCGAGGCGCCGTCCGCGCTGGGCCCCGTCGACCTGTACGAGTACGAGAGTGGGGACGACCTGCAGCCCTCGTGACCCGCGGCCCCTGGCGACTGTCTGTGGCAGCCAGCCGGTGCAGCGGCTTCTGCAAAACAAACAGCTGTGTGATGGTTGAGCTCTTTTACGGAAAATGAAGTGCGTTTGTACGGAATGATACGTTTTATTTATTCAGCACGGGAGCTGGTCAGAGCTGGTCCTGGGAGCGTGTCCCCACCCGTCCTGCGGAGCCCGGCGCGTGTCCTCAAAGCCGGGCCTGGCGGGAAAGGACACGGGCGGCCCTGCCGCACGGTCCTCGAGCCGAGGCGACGGGAGACGTGCCGCGTCCCGGGCGCCGCTCCACGCCGGAGGGAACCGGTTTCTGCTCCACGAGGATCCGCCTCAGCCGTGGGACCTGCTCGGGCTTCGGGGCGTCGGCGGCCGTGTTCTCGTCCAGAACGCGAGTCAGAAGCTTCCGGGAGCCGCACGTCCGCCGGCACTGGCCCCACGCCGGGCCCTTCGCGGCCACAGCCCCACGCAGGGGGAGGGCGCGACCCCGATTATCCGACCGTCTCCCCCTCAATGTACAAAGTATGTAAAGTTAGCTTTTATTTGCTGTGTAGAGCAGTTTAAAATGTTTTACGAGATCACGTTTGTATTTTCAAATAAATAATTTAAGGATTTTCAGCCGCTGGCTGTGCTCCCTCAGCCAGCAGCCCACAGCCCGCGGCACGGAGACAGTACCGTTCACAGAGGGGACGCTGCCACCAGAACACAGCGTCACCGGGGTGGGCACGGCTCTCGGGGGCTGGAAGCCCACTGGGTGCAGGTCACAGGACCTGAGGCCCGAGTGTCCCCAGCAGTGGGACCCTCCAGGCCGTGCCGCTGGCCCTGCAGCCACCGTGGTCCTGGCGCCCCTGTCCCAGGCCGTCACTCCCCAGGGGGAGGAGAGGGGAGACTCCGGGACACACACGCTGTCCTCAGGGAGCGACCCCCGAGCCCGGGCGGGAGGGAGGGACCTGCAGAAGTCAGCCTTGCGTGGGGACAGGGATGTCACGGGGTCCCAGGTCCCCAGGCCAAGGTCCCTGCAGGGATGTGCTCGCTTGCCTCCCGCGTCAGCTCTCATCTGCACAAGGGGGATTGGGGGCCTACAAACACGAAAGGGGAGACCCCCAACATCGCTCCCTGGTCCCCACGGGGCTGGCTATACAGACCGGCCCCTCCGGTGTCCAGCAGGGCTCTGGTTTGGCCCCAGCACGAGAGTGACGAGACAGGAGCAGCCCCACCCTGTTATCCAAAGGGAGGGCAGTAACGGGGGTCCCCCTGCCGGGGCTACGGGTCCTCCCGGATCCCCCTCCGTCCTGTTCCGCACACCGCGGCCCCACCGCCGGCACCCGTGGAGGACGACACGGAACACTGAAGCCCCCACAGCACCCCCAGGCAGCTCCTCCCTGACAGCTGACCCAGGGACCCGGGACACTCCAGCCTTTCCGGGCCCTGGACTCCCTCAGCCTCCAGGGGGGCCCCTCCCCCCTGGGCACCAGGGACAGCAGCCAGGGTGGCACCTGAAGATGTGTCCCTGACGGCCCAACGCTGGACCCATCCGCCTTTCTGGCAGCCTGAGGGCGGAGCACATGTGGCCTGGAGCCCCCAGGAGCTGGACGGGGCAGGAGGGACCGTCCCCTGGGGCCTCCGGAGGGAGCGCGGCCCTGGGACACCTTGGCGGCAGCCTCCTGGCCTCCAGGACGGGCGCAGGTCAGTTCCTGTGGCTGTGAGCCCCGGGTTTGTGGTTTGTCAGTGATGCCACCGCAGGGGGACCACGCAGCCCAGGACACAGACCACGTCGGCCTCAGGAAGGCGCAGCCACACGGCCTCCCGGATGGAGGACGCCGTGGGCCTCAGGTGCAGAGGGTCCCAGACAGCCCGTGACGAGCGGTAGCCGCCTGGGCGCGCTGTGCTAATTCCAGCCCTTCCACCAGCACAGGAAACACGGTGCCCGACGGCCGCGTTTGTGAGCGCTGAGCTCCAGGGCAAAAGGCAGAGGACAAGCCAGAGGAGGAAGTGGGGTGTCAGGGGGGGGGGCGGCTCGGGGCGAGCAGCTGGACGCCCTCCCGGTGCTCCCGTTCGCCCCACTGTGTGCCGTTTAAATGACCAGAGACAAACGCACTTGTCTGTGTGAGGGTGCGGAGAAGGCCACACAGGGCAGGGCCCGGGGGACGGTCCGGTGCCCGGGGCCAGGCCCTGCGTCACTGGCAGAGGCCTTCCCTCCGTGCTCCCCTCTGTCCGTCCGTCTCTCCACACGGGGGCATACGAGGGTGTCCATCATTGTCCACCGGTCAGCACCTGGATGAGACATCTGTCCATCCACCCGGGCAGGTGAGGGAGGCTGCCCGCCCCTCAGAGAGGAAGGGTCCTGCCACGTCAGCTCTGGGTGCTGGAGTGTGGAGAGGGGCAGTTGGTCGGAAGGGTCAGTTTGGGGGGACCCTTGAACTCCCCTGAGTGTCGATTACAGTGTGAGAGGAACCCCCAGACCAAGTGCAGACATTCGCAGTTAAGTCCTGGGCCCCCTGGTGGGACCCACATTTAAAGACGTCCCTGGACATCCATCCACATGTCCTTCCCGTCCCCACCCTGTGACGTTACAGTGGGAAACGGTGCAGATGGCGGCGGCAGTGTTGGGGGTCAGTCTGTGAAGCACACCTGCTTCCCCGTGGCGACCCCCTCGCCCCAGGCTGAACCAGGGATGCCCCCATGAAAGGGCCCTGGGTGGTCCGTGGGCCCGAGAGGACGCCCGCCAGGCGGCAGGGTGTGTGTCCTCCTCTGGCCGAGCACAGAGGGACCCGCCAGCGACCCTGCCCTCACCGGGGGCGCGGGCCTCCATCGCGCCAGCGGATACCGGCTCCCTCCCAGCTCCCACGTCCACGGATGAAACGCCGGCACCTGGCTGACCCCACGGACGCCCACACCCAGGCCTGAGCCCTCCACGTACACAGCCCCAGGCGCACACCACCCTGTCGGCTGTGCGGTGCAGGGTGACCAGAGGGGACAGGCAGCCGGAGGGTGGCTGACCCAGCCCGTCGTCCCCAAACCCCCCAGGTTCTGTACCCGACCCTGAGGCCACACAGAGCCCTGAGGGGACTGTGGCTGAAAAGCCGCAACGCGCTCACCTTAAATTTACAGAAGGGAGGGCCCAATGTCACAGCTGCCTTCCTGCTCACACCCGGTGAGCCAGCCGGTGACTTCCGCCGGGGACAGGACGCCCCGGTGAGCCAGTTGGTGACCTCCGCTGGGGACAGGACGCCCCGGTGAGCCAGTTGGTGACCTCCGCCGGGGACAGGACGCCCCGGTGAGCAGCCCGAGGGCCAGGAGAGCACCAGTCCTGCATCACCCTCCGTCTTGCACCTGCTTGTCCCACCGAGTCACTGGTCCTCCCCTCTGACCTGAAAGCCTTACAGGATGAGCCGTGGGCTGTTGGCAGGTCTTCCCTTCACAAGTGTCCCCACGCTCCGTCCCCTCGTCCTTCGGCCTCTGCCCCCCACCCAGCACCCTGAGGACCCCGTGGGCATGGACGCGGCCCCTCAGGACACGACAAATGCCAGCAAGTCACCTCAGCCAGCAGCCCATTCCCTCGGTGGGGGGGGGGGCACCAGGCGGTACGAGGACTCCACGCGGGCCAGGCGGGCGGCTGTCCCCCAGAACAAAGGGCGGGGCCGCGCAGGGAACTGCCCTCGCAGACCAGTGTCTCGGGGCTCCAGGGCCACCCCACGCCGTCCAGAGTGGGCCCTCGAGTCCCCCCGCACCATCGGTGTCGCGATGCGGGCTGCAAGCGCCTGTCAGGCCCGAGCCTGGGTCCCCTTCTCCCGGGTGACACCCGGCTCGTCCGCGGTCCCTCGGCCGCTGAAGCTCCACCGCCCCCCCCCCCCCCGCCCGAGGGGCCGGCAGGCGGCACCCGCGCTGAGCGACCACGAGGGGGCGCCAAGTCACCACGGAAGGTCGCGCGGCACACGCTGTCCCCACGCTGTCCCCGGGGGCGGGCGTCCCTGCCGGAGGGGGGGGGCCCACGCGGCCTCAGGGTCGGGTCCCGCCGCGGCACCGGGCGCCGTCCCCGCGCAGGCAGGCGCCTCCTCCGGCCGCAGAACCGGCCGAGCTGCAGAACCCAAAGGCTGCGTCTCCGAAACGACGAGGCGCCGGGCCTGCGGGGCTCCACTCGCGGGGGTCCCCACTCACGGCCTGCGGGGCTGCACCCGCGGGGGTCCCCAGAGCCGCCCACAGGCAGAGCGAAGACAGCGGGCGGTGGACGCTCCGTGGGGGCGGGAGCTGAGCCAACCCCGCGCGTGGGCCGGGGGCGCGGACGCTGCGCGTGCACAGGGCGGACCCGGCGCCGGCACGTTCCGCGCGTTACGGTCCAGCACGAGCGACGCATGTTTTCACACGCTGGGTAGCGCTCTGTGCTTCTCTGCACTTGGTAGCAAATCCCTTTTTGCTGAGCTGAACTTACAATAAACTTTTAAAAATTACATTTAAAAAAAAACTCAAGGCCCTGTATGTGAAAGTCTTTTTTTACTCTGTTTTAGATAAACGTTGAGCGCCCCCTTCTGATCGACCCCGTTGGGGGTCAGCTTCACCGTGCGCGTCCCGGCCGACGCCGCAGGCGGGACAAGGACGCGGGCGGCAGCTTTTCCTCCAGCCCGAGCTCCCCCCCCCCCCCGGCCCCCCAACCCAAAGCCAGCGGTCTGTCCCCTCCCTCGCTGCTCCCGTGGACACGACGGAAACGGGACTCCGCGGAGGACACAGCGGGGCGCGCCGCGAGCGCCTGGCCCGGCCGCCTGTCCCACCGGGCTGAGGTCGGCAGGCGGCCCGGCCCGTCCGCACTTGCTTTTCCCGGAAAAGAAACACTAACATACGCGGTGGCTTTGCCGTTGTCCCGTTTTCTACGGGAAGCCGGAGTAACGCTGCGGTCCGACGTGGGCTGCGCTCGGTCGCGGGTAACACTTGGCACAGAAAACACAGGAAACCAAACTCAGAAGCAGCATTTCCCACGATCCATGTCAGTGATTTCAGGGTCACAATCACAGCGACCCCAAAGAACCAACCAACGATCTTCCTCTGGACTTCCGGGCGCGGGGGGCGCTTCGGAGAAGAGCCGGGGCCCTGAAGCTGCCCGGGGAGACGCCAGGGGCTGTGGGGGCGCCGCTGCCGTCGGTTTATCCCAAATATCTTCCCCGCCTGCCTGGCACTACGAAAGGGCCGCGACCCAGCTATCGGACCCAGCCGATATGTCGAACAGTCCTGAGGAGGGGGGGGCGCTAGGATTTAAAAAAGAGACAGAAGAGTTACCGGGAGGACCCCAGTACATACTGAAGCCCCGAGTTTATTTTACAAAGCATATTTAAGGGAGACACTACGTGCGTGCAAAGCATAAGACCATGCAATTAACAATATCACCCTCTGTCCCTGCTAGATAAGCCAAACCTCCTGCTCGTTAAGCAGTTATACTAAGTATACTTGTCTCAAGGCTGTAACTGCACCTGGTTCCTTGTTCTCAAGGACTTGCTGTTTTTACCAGACTATCAGGATCTGCACAGACATTTGCTTAGGCTGCAGAAAGTATCAAGTAGCAAGCAGCTCTCAAGGCTGCAGCAAGTAGCAAGCAGCTCTCATGGCTCCCAACACCGAGCAGCGCTGGAAACCCTCCGGGTAGCGCACACGGCCTTCACGGCCAGCCCCGCGCGTCCTGCGCCACGGTGCGTGACACGCCTTCTGCACCGCGAGCGTCAGTGACAGGAGCCCGGCTTTCAACGCAAGTCCCATCCGAATTAAGTCAAAGCATGTGCGACCGCAGACCTTTAAATAAGGGAGTTCAGAGAACGCGAGGAAAAGCTGAAAACCAGGCACTACCAACAAATTCCAGGAGCCACGCAGACTGTGCGCCACCGGGAAGGCAACGGGAGGAGAGAAAGCGAGGGAGTGAAGGCGGGGGGAGGGGGGGCAGACAGAGAAAGGGAGAGAAATACGTTTTTTTTTTTTAGCTGAGCCATCCTGCCACCTGTTGGCAGCTCAGCGGCAGCTCAGCTCGGGCCTGGAATCAAACGGCTGTTGCTCAGGGCTCACACTCTTCAGCAAGCTGTTAACCAACAGAGCCACTCGGCCATCCCAAGAAATACATTTTTAAAATGACGTCTTGCTAATTGAGATTCCAATTCGACTCCCCTTTGTCACCAATAAGCGAGGCCCCTTGTGCTGTCCCACAGAAAGCTGTGAGGACCAGCTCCCCGCCTGGGGGGCCGTCACCCATGCCCTTGGGCTGTGCATTGGGGGCCATCCTTTGGGGGGGCTGGTCTGTGCTGTCTGAGCTACTTCCAGGGGGGACCTGGGACAGCAGTTACCCCAATAAGAGCAGGAGTTATTGATCCTCAGCAGCACACAGACCCCCCACCCCCACCCCGTAACGGTCCCTGTCCCCATATCAATAGGACAAGACCTAAGAAAGGAGAAATGGTACCACGGGGTGCTTCAGAGCAACACCCTGATATTCACATCCTGGAGCAATCAGAAAGAGAGGCAGACACTGCAGGGTCTATCCCCAACGTGACACTGAACCAGAAAAATGTGGTGACAGCGATATGGCCCCACAAACCCTGAACCTAGGGTCACACATCCACACTCCCCAGGGTGCCCACCTCCCAGACCCTGCACCTGGGGTCACATGTCCTCACTCACCAGGTGTCCCCACCTCCCAGACCCTGCACCTGGGGTCACATGTCCTCACTCACCAGGTGTCCCCACCTCCCAGACTCTGCACCTGGGGTCACATCCCCTGGTCAGGACAGTGGCTGTGCTGGGTGGCCCCCAGCTGTTGGGATGAGCTCTGGGACCTCAGGAACCCTCAGCTCCCCCTGCTGTGGGCCCAATCGGGCCGCACTGTCCACGTGGAGGACTTGGAACGAGGGGCCTGCCTGAGTCTCCCACCAGGCGGCGTGACTGGGCCACACACAGCGTGCTCCCGGCTGATGGTGAACACTCTTCCGCCTGCAGAGATGCGTTCTGGGGTCCCCGCCAGCCCTGCGTGCACCCCAGCACCTCAGAGCACGACGCGCCAACCCCAGCCCCGCCCAAAGGACACAGGACCTTGTGGTTTTCCCACGGACCCATTCATCCCCGTTCCTGTCCATCTGGCTCTCTCGAGCCCTCGCGATGGAGCAGCGGGGGGGGGGGGCCAGCCACAGAAACACGGCCTCCAGAACTCACACATCCGTGACGTCATTATTCCAAGTTGTAGGTCAGTGTCTCATGCTGTCAGCAGGGAACTAGCCCAGGAATGACAGCCCGCCTAGGGCGTCACTGGCCACGTGGGGTCAAGATTCTAAGAATCGACCGCTTCCTTTAAGGTAATGATGTAAATCGCTAATCTGCACAGCCTGGTCACGTGCGTATTGACAGGCGCTGCGAACAACGCACCATCTCAAACGTTGCCTTCAACCCCCACAACCACTCCTGAGGCAACCGCGTTTCCGCGCCTTTGGGCTACATCTGTGTCCAGTCCTCTGCCATGTCCCTCCTTCTGTTACAAGGACGTGGTCACATCGTCTCCTGAAATATCACAAAGACCGCGGCTGTCTGCAGACACTTAAAAAGGAACGTTGGAATTAAACCTGCTCTCCAGTAAACACAAGCCCCCCCCCCCGACACGTGCACACACGTGCACACACGCAGTGACAGCTGGGACCCTGTGAGACCCTCTCACAACGCGTCTCGGACGCGGCCTGGAGGATGCAACGGACGCCTCTGAGTAGCAGGGACGCCGTTTGGAAGCCAGCCCGCCTCTCCCTCTGCGGGACCCAGTGCGCTCGGCTGTGACTCCCCAACACACACGGACCAGCTGAACCTGCACCCGAGGCAGAGCCTGCGACAACCAACCAGCGCAGACTTCGGAACCCCCAAGATCCGCTCCGGACCCCTGAGGATGGCACCAGGGACCCCAAGCAGGGTCTGGGGTTCTGGAGGATGGGACCCCCAAGTCAGGGTCTGGGGTTCCGGAGGATGGGACCCCCCCAGGCAGGGTCTGGGGTCCCGGAGGATGGGAACCCATCCCCAAGGCAGGGACTGGGGTTCCGGAGGATGGGACCCCCCAAGTCAGGGTCTGGGGTTCCGGAGGATGGGACCCCCCCAGGCAGGGTCTGGGGACCCCAGGGCTGGACCTGATAGGTCCCCAGCTATTGGGACGCTCCCCTGCCGGACTCCAGAGCCCAGCAGAGTTGGGGACCCTGGGGACAGGCTCGGACCCCCAAGGAAAACCTCTGACCCCTGAGACTGCGTTCGGTCCCGCAAGGCGGAGGTCGGGACCCCCGCGGGGACCGGACCCCCGACACCACGCGCAGCACCACCTGGAGCGGGACCCGCAGCCCGCGCGGAAACACAACGCTAAGCCCGCCCTGCCTCCCGCGACCCTGCACCAATCAGGCGCCGGTAAAGCACGTGACGCCGAGCTACCAATGAGAAGCCCGCACCGGAGCTCGTCCCCGAGGCCCCGCCCAATCGCGTTCCGGGGACGCAGGATGTGGGCCCTGCGGGCCGCCGTCCGCCCGCGCGCCTGGCTCTCTCGCGTGGTTCCCAAATGCCCGGCTCTGAGGGCCGCGCCGCCGCTGCCGCCCTGCCCCCTGCGCGCGCTCGCCGCCCTCGGCCCCGGGGACCCCGGGGACCTGCAGAGGAGAGGGGGCGGAGGCCGCGGCCCACGTGCGGATGGCCGGAGAAGCCGAGCGGGAGCCGAGGAGGAGGAAGAGGAGGAGGAGCCAGACGATGCGGAGGAGGAGGAGGAGGAGGAGGAGGAGCTGCTGGGGAGCGAGCCTGTGCTGCCGGCGGGGACCCAGCGCGTGTGCTTGGTTCACCCTGAGGTCAAGTGGGGACCCGGGAAGCCGCAGCTGACACGAGGTAACCCGGGGCGAGACACCGGGGGGCGGGGCTCCAGGGCTGAACCTGATAGGGCGGGAGCTGAAGGGGCGGGGCTCCAGACCTGAGGGGGCGGGGCGGAGCTCCAGGGCTGGACCTGATAGGGCGGGGGTTGAGGGGACGGGGCTCCAGGGCTGGACCTGATAGGGCGGGGGCTGAGGGGGCGGGGCTCCAGGGCTGGGCCTGATAGGGCGGGGAGCTGAGGGGGCGGGGCTCCAGGGCTGGACCTGATAGGGCGGGGAGCTGAGGGGGCGGGGGCCCAGGGCTGGCACTCAAAGGCGGGGCTTCTGAGTGGCGGAGCTGATGGGGCGGAGACGCTGAGGGGCGGGCTTCTGGGGGGCTGGACTCGGCGTGAACTCGTAGGATGAGGCTTTCTGGGGGCGCTGCGGTCGGGGCAGACCTGAGCCTCCCTCCCAGCCCGCCGGTGGGCCTACTAGAAGCACCCGCACCCAGGACGCACCTCTCCCCGTAGCGGAGTGGCAGGTGGCAGAGGCAGAGGCGCTGGTCCGCACGCTGGACGGCTGGTCGGTGGTGGAGACCATGGTGGTGCCCACCAAGACGCCCGACAGGAGGCTCGTCTTCGGCAAAGGGACCTTGGAACGTCTGACGGGTGGGTCCAGCGCTCGCGCCCCTGTCCTTCCTCTCCCACTCCCAGGAGGACCAGCACAAGCACAGGCTGCCGCTCTGCGGGGCTGAGGTGGCCTCGGGAAACGGGAGCCGATGCGGGAAAAGCCCGACATCCCACGGAACTCAGGCGAGGCCCCCGAGGTGGGCAGTTTGGAGTCGGGTGCAGGCCGGCCCATAGCCCCCAGTCCAGCTGTCCGTCCGGGCCGCCTGACAGCCACTCTGAGTGCCCAGGCGTGGGTCCTGCCTGTGGACCCGCTCTCCTACGGCCCCCGCCACACACTGTCGTCCGGCTCACAGTTCAGAGCAGCGAGCCCAGCAGGTGTGCAAGGCAGCTCACTGCCTGCCTGTCGCCCCAAGTCTTAGATGTATTCAGTCCCCATGGGGTCATGTGACCTCTGTGTGACCCCTCGACCCTGACCCACACCCCAGATGTCCCCAACACCGTGCTCAGAGAGTCCGATGACACAGCCAAGCAGAGTGCAGGGTCGTCCTGCGACAGTCATCCTAACGGGACCCTGTCTCCCTTAGAGAGAATTCGAGGCTTGGCGGGACTCACAGCGGTCTTCCTGAACGTGGAGAGGATGTCCACGCCCACCAAGGTACTGGGGGCCGTGCTGTGCTGTCCACCCTCTGCCGAGGCCTTGGTCAGCCTCCCCACGAGGGACACAGGACGCAGGGTCTCGGGAGAGTGTCCCGTGCCCCTCGCCTGAGGTCCCGCGGTGGGCCTGGGCGCCAGTGCGCACCCCGTCACGTGTTCTCCTTTCCTAGAAAGAGCTGGAGGCCGCCTGGGGCGTGCGGGTGTTCGACCGCTTCACCGTGGTGCTGCACATTTTCCGCTGCAACGCGCGGACCAGGGAGGCGTGGCTCCAGGTGGCGCTGGCGGAGCTCCCCCTGCTGAGGTAGAGGCACGACGCGGCCTCGCGGCCCACAGCGGCACCCCTGTCGTTCAGTGTAGTAAGGATGGACCCGTCCGCCCGTGAGGACGTCACCCAGTGTGGGAGGGATCCTCTGCGCCTCTGGCGCAGGCCCTCGCAGGAGGGGGAACCCCAGTGCACGTGTGCTCCGTGCAGAGTCCCCACCCAAAGTTCTGTCCTCGCCCTCGCATGTGACGTGCCCGCTCCATTCTCACTGCGCGGGCCTGTGTGTCTTCTCCCTGTTGCCACACCAGGTCCAACCTGAAAAACGACGTTGCCCGCCTGGACGGACGAGGAGGGGGCTCTCGCTATATCATGGGGTCAGGTAATGTGTCCAAGGTCTTGTCATCTGATGCCGCAAACGGGGGATGTCACAGTGGCCACCTCTAGGAAGGGGACAGCGTCCCTGAGAGACCCTGATGGGGCCACGGCTGCACATGGGGCTCGTCTGCAGTCAATCAAACAAGCTAGGCATCCAGGTGGTCTCCTGGGGCGGCTGTAACAGTCCCACAAACCCAGGGCTTAAAACACCAGAATTGCGTCCTCCTCTCCACTCCTCTGCTCCCCTCGCCCCTGCAGAGACCACGAGTCTGCCACCAAGGTGTCCCAGGGCCACGCTCCCTCCGGAGGCCCCAGGGGACGGTCCCTCCTGCCCCGTCCAGCTCCTGGGGGCTCCAGGCGTCCCTGGGCGGGTGGCCGCCTCCCTCCCATCTCTGCCTCCGTCTCCACGTGGCATCCCCTCTGTCTGTGTCCCTCTTCTGTCCCTGATAAGGACACTGTCATTGGGTTCAGGGCCCCCCTGATCCAGGACAACCTCCTCTCAGACCCCTCACTCAGTCCCATCTGCACAGACCCCGTTTTCAGATACGGTCCTGTTCCCAGGCTCTGGGATTCAGGACGTGGACACATCTTTGGGTCACCACTCAGTCTACTGTGGATATTGGGGGGCTGTGCTTCAGGAGCTCTTACTTCCTGCTGAGTACAGGAGAGCCCAAGTGACCTCAGAGGGCAGAAGTTGGGGGTGGCTGCCTGGGGGCCTTTGAGCGCTGCTGCCTGCCCCCCGCTTGCTCTTGCCGCTGTCCACGGGGGTGCACACCGACTCACCCCCTTGGCTGTTCCCAGGGGAGTCTTTCATGCAGGTTCAGCAGCGTCTCTTGAAGGAGAAGGAAGTGAAGATCCGAAAGGCCCTGGACAGACTCAGGAGGAAAAGGCAGCTCCTGGGAAGGCAGCGCAGGCGGCGGGAGTTCCCGGTGGTCTCCGTTGTGGGGTACACCAACTGTGGTGAGCGCGGCAGGAGTGAGACGGGGGGGGGGGACACACAGACCGGTGAGTGGCGCAGGAGTGACAAGTGGGGGCCGCCTGCCCCTGTGCTGCTGGTGTATTTGAGGCGAATCCCCTTGCAAACTCAGCGGGGCTGCAGGACTCACCGAGAGCTTGCAGACAGTGAGAACGGACTGGAACAGGTGACCCGGGTGCTCGGAGCTTCTCGGGGCCACGACACCCCACCCAGTCAAGTCACTAGTGTGTTTATTCAGTGCCCAGCAGTGGACCGGACGCCCTCACTGACGGACGGCTTCCAAACTCTCAGCACTAGAAAAAACTGGACGTTTTGAAGTCCATTCACAGTAGACACGCTCTTAGAAATAACACCAGTTCAGATTGTGTGAGGTTTGTCTGAACACTCACGTTAAGCGACATCTCGTGTACGAGACGGAAGTCTGGGCTGCTTCTGGAGGCTCAGCTCCATGTCACAGGCACCCCCAGTAACGGGAAAGGCACCACGTTCACGTGCTCGGCTCCAGTATTCACCCAGCAAGCATTTGCTGAGCTCCGACAGGTCCAGCTCTCTGTGCTCTCAAAAAGCGATGTGACGTGGCCAGCACCCCGTCCTCAGGGACCTTGTAGTCTGCGTCCTAAAGGGGGTAACTTCCCACAAAACGCAGACCAAAAACCTCTGGGTAGTATGTGTAGCTTACAGAAGCCCTGAGTATGTGCACACGTGCACGATCACACCTGCCAGGAAGTGCGAATGCGTGTGTGTGCCTGTCTGCCAGACAGCTGGGGCCGCGTCACTGACACTCCTTTTCTGAGGTTGCCACTCGGTGTCCGGCTGATCCCGGGCGCTCACCCTGCCCAGGGCCTGGTGTCCTACCTCCGAAGAGCATGTCGACTATAAATGGATGGGGGGTGGACACGCCACATGCGTCCAGGCTGCGCTGTCCTACCTGGTCACTCCACGTCACAAGTCCCCTCTCAGTGACCTCTGGGGCAGCATGAAGCCAGTGGCCACCAAGAGGTCTCTGTCCGCTAGCCCGTTACTGGGGTGGCCCTGAACACGAGTCAGGTTCACAGAGGTCTGCTTTCTCCGGAGAGGCTGAGTAAGGGGCCGTCCTCTGGGGACCACCTCAGGCACACACGGCCCTGTCTGTCTGTACCGTCACCCCAATCTGCACCATCACCCTCTGTGTACACCATAAACCTCGTCTACACCATCCCCCCATCTAGACTGTCTCCCCGTCTACACCGTCCCCTTCCTGTCTACACTGTCCCCCCACACCATCCCCCCTCGTCTATACCAACACCCCCGTCTACACCATCACCCTTGTCTGCACAGACACCCCGCCCATCTCACACAGCACACACCCAGAGTCCGTCATCACTCCTCATCTACACCGTGGTCTTCAGGGCCCATGTGGCCCAGGACCTTGGACAGCCGATGCTGGGACTCCCCGTGGTCTGACACTGCGTCCCGAGGGCCCTGCGGAGACGTAGGAGCTCAGAGACCTCACAGACACTCAGGCCGCCTCTGCTGGAGATGTGAGGGTCAGATGTGCTGTCCCGGGTCCGGCGTGAGGTCAGACGTGGTGCCACCCCAGGTCCAGCGGCACACATGGGACACATGGGATTTTCATGCAGCCTGAGTCCCTGTACCCCACTTGCAGGAAAAACCACACTGATCAGGGCTCTGACAGGAGACGCTGCCATCCAGCCGCGGGATCAGCTGTTTGCCACGTTGGACGTCACGGCCCACGCGGGGTCACTGCCCTCCCGTATGACTGTCATCTACATGGACACCATCGGCTTCCTCTCCCAGCTGCCCCACAGCCTGATCGAGGCGTTCTCCGCCACCCTGGAGGACGTGGCCCACTCGGTGAGTGGGGGTGTCGGGGCCGGGTCCCCTGAAACAACACAGCAGGGGGCCGGGTGCCCTCACAGATGACATGGCACGACCTGGATGGCGTCCCCAGACAGCGAGGCTCATGAAGGAAAGGCTGGTGACATCTGAACAAGGCCGGGGTTGAGTTAGGACATTGTACCCGTGTTGGCCCCTTGGTGGCGATAAGCGCCCCTGTAATGTTTAAGGTGACAACACAGCAGGGTGGGTGACAGCTACGTGCCAACTGTTGCACTGCCTGTGCAAGTTCTCTGAAAATCTAAAACTTCTGAAATAAAGCCTTTTTTAAAAAACTTATGTTTTTCCCAAAAAGAGAGCGTAGACGTGAACACCCCAAAACATAAAGGGCGCCTTTTCCCAGTGAACGAATTACATGTGGCTTGTTTTCTCCTTTTGTGCCTTTTCCACATTTTGCATAATGAACATACCTGTAAAATGCTTTAAATTACGTGAAAAAGCAATCTTTAAAATGTGAAATAGCGGCCACTTCTAGGATTCACAGAAGGGGGAACAGCCCAAAGCTTTGAATGAGGCACCCGCTGGGTGGGTGGGTGCCCGGTGCATGTGCGGTGGGACACGGTGGAGACGCTGAGCGGCCCCTCCGCCCGGCAGGACCAGGAGGGGCCGCGTCACCCCGCCCTCCGGTGCCAGCCACCCCCACTGGGCCCGGGGCCTCAGCCGTCCGGCTCCTGCATGGTATCCCGTGTGCAGCGGGGCTGGTGGCCCCACACGTCCCGGCCACATGTCCCGCCTGGTCCCCAGGACCTGATCGTGCACGTGAGGGACGTGAGCCACCCCGAGAGCGAGCTGCAGAAGGCCAGCGTCCTGTCGGCCCTGCGCGGCCTGCGGCTGCCCGCGCCGCTGCTGGACTCCGTGCTGGAAGTGCACAACAAGGCGGACCTGCTGCCCGGGTGAGCGGCCCGCCTGCGGCCCCCCCCCCCCCCCCCCCCCCCCCCGCCGGGGCCCCCTTGGCGCCCCTCACGCAGCCGCCCTGCGCTCGGGAAGGACCGGCCAGAGCGCCCCCCTCCACTGCTGTCTGTAGGCGCCTGTTCCTCAGAGCGCGGGCCCGGGGGGCGCACTCTGAACCCCCGCACCCCAGCACCCCGCGTGTCACGCCGGCGACGGCGTGCTTGACCACTTTTCCCTTCGTCTGACCGTCCGGCGGGATCGTGTCCCCACGTGGGACGGGCCGAAGCAGCCCCAGCGGGGGCCCCGTGGGCAGGGCGACCCGTGGGGACCCGCGCCCGGCCGTCCCACGCTGAGCGGGTCTGCGGGCCACCCCCACACAGGTACAGCCCCGCGGGGCCCCGTGCCCTCGCCGTGTCCGCCCTCCTGGGGCTCGGGCTGGAGGAGCTTAAAGCCGAGCTGGAAGCCGCTGTTTTGAGGGCGACGGGGAGACGGGTCCTCACGCTCCGTGTCCGGCTGGCGGGGCCGCAGCTGAGGTGTGTCGCGCTGCCCAGTGGGCGGGGCGGTGGCCCTGAGCGGCTGGCTGTGCGGTGGGCGGGGCGGTGGCCCACGTGGCTGGTCAGTGGGCGGGGCGGTGGCCCACGTGGCTGGTCAGTGGGCGGGGCGGTGGCCCACGTGGCTGGTCGGTGGGCGGGGCGGTGGCCCTGGAGCGGCTGTTGGGCCCCTAGCGGGTGCAGGCCACCCACACGAGCTGTGTCTCTGAGTTACCCTGCAGCCCCGTGTCCCCAGGTGACTGACACCGCGGGGCCATTGGCAGTATCTCCCAACAGTGACGAGGTTGCCACTATGGTTCGGGGCTGCGACCGGGGTCAGCACCCCATGAACAGGGTCCTCACCTGTTTCCTCAGCTGGCTGCATAAGGAGGCGACGGTGCAGCAGGTGGACGTGGTCCCCGAGGCCGGGGTGGCTGACGTCACGGTCATCATCAGCGACTCTGCTTATGGCAAGTTCCGGAAGCTGTTTCCAGAATGACAGGCGGCCTGTGGCCTGGGGACCATCGTTTCAGCTGCAGAGGGAGACAGGCGGGCGCCACCTGACCCGGGTCGTCGGGGAGGTTGGTCCGTCAGTCGGATGGGCGCACTCGGCGATTCCAGCTCGGCTGTCAGCGCTGTGTGGGCCGACTTGCCTTCCAGATGTTTCTGCTACGAGACATTAAGGCCTAGTTCCTGCATTTTTAAACCCGCCTGTCTGGCTCTTCCCTGCGCTGGCCGCCCGCACGACGTCTGCCCACAGCGGCCACTGAAGGAGGCGGGTGCAGTGTCTTCGTCCTGTGTGTTTCACAGTCGCAGCCGCCCGGCCTGCTCTCCCAAAGCCTGGCGTCGGAGGAATTGTCACCGATGGGTCCCCCCACAAAGGCAGAGGACCAAGAACACGTGTCGTCACGGAAGCCGCAGAAACCGAGTGGGATGAGCGTCCCAGGAGCCACTAAGAGATCACACGACGGGAAGACGCCTCGCAGAGCTGTCTGTCACGCGCGTTACTTGCCAACCACACGAAAAGTAAAGCTGGGGCGTCTTCTCGACCAGCAGGAGGCTCCATCCCGGAGCTGAGCTCGCACACACGGGGGGCAGGACCCCGCTGCTGAGGCTCCGAATGCAGACAGGCTCCAGGACGACCTCCGGTGCAAAGCGGCCGGACGGCCTGGGCGCTCAGACACTGACGAGTCCCCAGGGAGATGAGCAGCCATCCGGCTGCAAGTCTGTCAGGAAATCCTGCAGCAAGGGGTTCTCTCACCCCCGGCACCCAGGAAGTTTGCTGTGTAATTGCGTCCCTTAGATTCGCATTCAGCCTCACAGGGCTGTTCCTTGACTTGTCCCAGAACATTGGCGTTGGGATGACAAAGAGGGCACGTCGGCTCTCTGCTGAGCACGCCGAAGGCTGGTGTGCGCAGCCCTTGTCTGGTAAGACTCCTGACACACGCGGCCCTGCGGCAACACTGCGCTCCCACCGGTGCTCGGGCCTCCCACGCCTGGCTTCCACACTCGGCCACCCTGTGGACACGCAGTCTGGGAGGTGTGGGCAGAAGGAGGGCACTGAGACGTCCCCGTGTGGTGGACAGAATAGTGTCCCCAAAGACGTCCCGCCCTAATGCTCAGAACCTGTGATGTGTTACCTTAGTGGGCAAAAGGACGTTGCAGATTCGATCAAGTGAAGCCCCCTGACGTGGGGGATGGCCCTGCGTGACCCGGGCGGGCCCTACATGGCGTCACAAGGGTCCTTACATGAGCGAGGCAGGAGGCTCAGAGTCGGAGGTGTGAGGAACCAGCCAGAAGTGAGACAAAACATCGAGAAAGCCACGGTGGAGGACGGGGCCCCAGCCGCGCAGGGCCTAGGAAAGGTTTTCAGAGCCGAGATCACCCTTGTGAGCAGCGGGGCCCCCAGAACCAGTCCTGCCCACACCTGAGCTCACCTGCGAGACTCACGTCAGACTCCTGACCTCCAGAACTGTGAGGGAATAAATGTGTTGCTTGAAGTGACCGTTGTGGCCATCTGTGACAGCAGCCCCAGGACACACACACACGTGGGACCTGGGGTGCAGGACGAGGGCTCCCGAGAGCCGGCCGTGTGTGAGCGGCCTTACCCAGCCTCCCCGAGGACCTGGGCTCCCGGGACCCCACAGGCTGTGTGCGGAGCTGGGACAAGGTCCTGGCAGCACTGTCTGGTCCCCACGGGGTGCAGGAAGCTCTGCAGGCTGCCCAGGTGTGGCCTCGTGGGGCGGGACAGCCGCCTCCAGGACGGATGACCAGGCCAGGCCAGCGAGCCTGGGCCTGAGGTCTTCCGCCCAGCCCTGGGGATTGGCTCCTACAGGGTCGCTGAGCTCGAGGGGCTCTGAGGAGACCCTGGCAGGTGGGGGAGCACCCTGCTCGAGCCGTGCCCCCCAGCTCCCAGAGTCCAGTCCAGTCCGCTCGCCAGCCTGTGGCCGCCCTGGGTGACCACCCCTACTGCTCCCTTGCAGGCACCGCTGCTGCCGGCTGTCCAGTCATGGGGGGGAACGCCTGCTTCCTCCCAGGTGCAGCTCCCAGGCATCGTCTGCCCCACCCCCAGGGCCTCCTGGCTGGGAGATGCAAGCGAAGGCTGTCGGGGCTCTGGTCTCTGGTCTCCCCTGGTCCCGCGACTGCCCTCCGTGCCCTCCACATCCGAGGCCCCCCCCCCCAAGGACTTAGGGGCGGAGAGAGCTCAGTCCCAGGGTTGCATCAGACACAGCCTGCTCACTGCAGGGTCCGGACACCACTGTGGGAGCTCAGCAAAGAGGGGGGCTCGGGGCCTGGAGAAAGAGGGCCAGGGGTCTCAGGGTGCCCCTAGACGGCTGGGGGGTCTCGGGCCTGGAGAAAGAGGGCCAGGGGTCTCAGGGTGCCCCTAGACGGCTGGGGGGTCTCGGGCCCACAGAGAAGGCTGGGGATTTCAGGCGGCCCAGAGAAAGGGCTTTGGGCTCGGGGCCCCAGAGGAAGGGCTGGGGTTCAGGCCCCAGAGAGGAACCGTCAGGCTTCCCATGGGGGAACAGGTACAAGACCGCTCCCCACCCACCAGCACACAGTCTCCTAAGACCCCTCTTTCTGAAGACAGTCTTCTCTCCTCACAGTTCCGGGGTCCACTGTGCCCAGAGGAGCCCAGGCCCTGAAAACGACCCCGTGTGGGTGGCAGGGAGGCTGCCGTCAGAGACAGGGTCTGTGCTGGGCAGAGCCCCGGGTGCCCCCCGCCCTCCCCCCCCCATGTCTCTGACGAGGGACGGTCCAGAGATGGTTTGCAGACAGCCAAGATCGCCGTCGTGGCTAGTGGTTCATCCACAATCATTACTCAGCAGCTGCTGAGCCACGCTGGGCATTGTGAGGACGTGACGTGAGCAAGACCGGGCCTTGTCCACGGCGGGCCGTCCCCATGTGTGCAGCCCGGAAGCTGCCCCACCGGGATCACGTGCCTCTCATACGGGTCTCGAAAAGTCATTGTTAAATCCAGGGTCTTTGCTTAATGTCCCCACAGAGACACTAAACACTGCAAACCTCAAAGCATTGATCTAGTCCTTGCATTCATGCAGAACAGAAAGACAGGAGGAAGGAGGCAGGATTTGATTGTTTAATAACGCTCCTGAGAAATGCCCAATCAAGCTCACATTTCTAAAGATGCTGTGTATTACCAGCAACGTCTTGGGTGTTTGGTCACAAAAATCCATAATCATATCTGACTTCAATGTCTTCTAACTGTTCTCTAGAATTAAACAATTCCCGTTGAGCGGTTCCTGACCGAAATCCGAGGTCCTCGTAGGATTAGAGTGAGAGCACGTTTGGGATGTCAGACACTTCCCCTGAGGTGTGTTCCCTCTTCTCGACATCCTGAGCTCCGAGCCCCGTGGGGAGAGGCAGCCAGTGGGATGGTCCCCCGCTCTGTGTGTCTGGATTTCAGGGGCCTGCGTTAAACGGTGGCATCCCGGCAGCAAACGCATAAGCAGACTTTCTTCTGGAAAAAGTAATTAAATCCCAAAGACAACACATTCCAGCACACATTAAAGAATCATGTTGAAGACTGACCTAAGAAAACCTGACATTGGGTGCCCTTCCGTTTAGGAAGAATGTACACAGGGATTCCCAGGAACCCTCCTAAGAGGGACGTGAGAGAAAGGGTGGCTGGGACCCATCCTGTGCCTGAGAACGTGAGCCACCAGCTCAGGAAAGCCACGTGTACAAAATGAGGCATCTCTGTGACCGTCGAGTCTTTGAAACCCAGACTGCTGGCCTTGGGAAGAAGTGCAGAGGCCTCTCAGGTGTTGCCGAGCCTCCCAGAGGACTGGGGACACCACGGGGGGTGTCGTTTGTGCCCTCGGAGCAGCACGGGGCGGGGGGGGTGTCACTTGTACCTGTAGAAATTTAACCAATGGGGGTGCCTGAGCCAGCCCAGAGGGGCCAAGCCACTGGAAAACAACAAATTACTTCCGCTTCCCAGAAGAAGGGGACATGTGCACAGGGCCGCGTTTGGGGCAGGAGGCAGAAAGCATGAGGCCACAGCGTGCCCCTGGGGAAGGAGAGGGACAGAGAGAACAGGGTGGCATGGGCTAATCTGAAGGGTTCCGGCAGGCTCTGGGTGACACGGGTGGCCTCCTGTCACCTGGCAGCTGCCCCGGGTGACTGGGGCAGGGGGAATGCTGCCCTGGTGAGTGGTTAGATGACGGGGTGGTTGGCTTGCACGTGACAGGCGTGCTCCCAAGGAAATGGTTTTCATCTTAGCAGCCAGCCGGCCCTGGGAGGGGCTGCCTCTCCGGGGTGTGAAAGGTGCCCAGACGCCCAGGAAATGAGAAGATAAGGTCAACGTGATTGGCACTGTGATGGCGGCTGGACGCCTACGACACAAGGACGGCGGCATCTAGGAAACCCCAGGACGAGGGGAGACACGTGCCCAACAGCCACTGCGGCCTGGGGACAAAGGGAAGACTCGCAGGGGTGGCAGAGCGGCCACAGGCAGGGCCACGCCCACGGCGGCTCCATTTCACACCTGCGTGCGTGGCAGGTGGCCCCACTCCTGGTGGAGGAAGGAGGGGCCCGGGGACCTCATTCACAGAGGCCGTAGGACCGAGCAGACGCTGCACAGCAGGGACGCTGTGAGGACGAGGGTGAACAGCAGCACACCAGCACGGACACGCCACACCTGTGTGGTACCACTCACACCTGTGCCCGGCACCTGCGTGAAGACGGCGTCCCAGAAGGCCTCTGGGAATGGGGGGGAGCGTGTGCCCAATCCGATTCCCGCCCATCTTTGTCACCAACTTCCAAACAGAAGCAGCAGGACAACCAGCGAGGCCCCAGGAGGCCTGCTGGCCCCGGGGAAGGGAACAGCCTTCACTTTGCCAGAATTAGTAAGAGGTCGTTGCATTATCTGAAAAAGTAGATTTCTACCCGTCGGTCCTAGCCAAGGAGGCGATATTATCAAAGGCTTTAAGCAGCGCCCTGGAGCTGACAGGGTGTCACTGCGCTGCTTTCGGAAGCCCCCAGCTGAGGGGACGCCTCTGAGTCTGTCACAGGCAACAAGAGCACAGCCAGGTAATTCCAGGGGAGTCTTCCCTAGATGACGCAATCGCTTCGCCACCTCTAATCGTCAGCAGTCATGGAATCAGTCCCCCCAGAGACACCGAGAACAGTGAGGCCGGGGGGGGCCCCAATGGGGCGCGCCCATCAGGGAGGAGACTGGGGGACCCTGCCCGGGGCTGCCTGGACCCCGTTCTCGCCCATGTTTGGCCAAAAGAACGGCGGCCAAGAGCTCAAGGAGGGTCCCGGGCGCCGCCGGCATGTGGAGCCTGAGAAGGACACACTCAGCACCCAAGCAGCTTCTCGTTGAGTCTGATGGCATCGTTGACAAACGTGTCAGCGCCGACAAAGTCGCCCGCGATTATGTTGGTGCACTGCCTGCCGGGCCCCGGGCTCTGCTCCCGGACCCACGTGCTCAGGTACGGCAGGTTGGGGAGCGTCAGCTTCTTGAGGGACTGGGAAGGGTGTGCCAGGATGTACTCCAGGTTCTCCGTCAGGTTGATGCCGGCCACAAACAGCCCGCCTGCAACAGGAGGGGGAGAGACGGTGTGTCCGCTGCCCGCCGACGCCATGTCACCACCCGCCCTCTGCCCCTGCCGCCGTCAGACCGCACGGTGGCGTCACATTCCTCGTACTGTGACAGAGGACGGTGGGCGAGAATGTCCCCAAACACGCCCACGTCCTGATCCCCGTGTGGTGACAGCATGGAGGCCCCCAAAGGTGTCTGTGTCCACCTGTGTCTCTGGGACCTTACGTGTCAAATGGACTTTGAGATGGAATGAAACTGAGGATCCTGAGATCAGGGGGTCTCCCTTGATGCTGTGGGTAAACCCTAAATGTAGTGACAAGGGTCCTTTGATAAGAGGGAGTCAGGAGGGTCACCAGACGACGGAGCCAGAAAGTGCAGCAGTGATGGAATGGGACAGGGGACTGGGTGATGTGACGTGGGGCCAGGAGCCCAGGAACACGGGAGCCTCTGGAGGCTGGAAAAGGCAGGGACGCAGGTTGTCCCCAAGAGCGTCCCGAAGGAACCATGTCTGAGGACCCTTCGCTTTAGCCCCGTGGGACGGCGCATGTCTGACTTCTGCCCTCGGGACTGTGGGAGAATACAGCTCTCGCTTTAGCCACCAGGTTTGTGGTATTTGTCACGAAAGGCGACTCATCCACAGACGTTGTCAGCCAGTGGTTTTCAAGTGGAGTCCCCAGAGCCATCAGAAGACCTGCTGAGGAAGCATCTCCGAGGGAGGGGCTCGGCCGCCCGTTCCAGGAAGCCCCCCAGGTGAAGGCCTTAGTGCCCTGTGGTGGCCTGAACCCACAGAGACGCGTGCGCCCTGCCAGTGTCCCCAAATGGTTTCGTCGCCTCAGCCCTAACGTCTCAGCCTGTCCTTCGGACACGTCAGGGGCCGGACACTGGATCACAGACAGCCTGCTGCCCGGGCTGTGCTGAGCGGGGTCTTCCCAGAGGACACAGCTCTGGAGGCGGCGCAGACGCTGTTTCGCAGCAGCTCAGAGCCTGGCAGGCACCTGCAGAGCCGCAGTGAGGGGGCTCAGCTGGAGCCTGGCCCCCAGTCGCGTGGGAGACCCCGGTTTCCACCTGAGGGGACACAGACCGCCAGCGGTTCTCAGACCTGCCTGCGTGTGACAAGCCTGGGTGTTTATAAAGCCTGGAGGTGGAACTCACCATTTTAAAGTGAAAAACTCAGGCACTTAGCACATTCACAGCGTTGTGCAACCACCACCAATAACTCGTTCCACAACTTTCCATCACCCCAAAGGGGGACCGGTCCCGATGACCAGTCACCCCCGTCCCCTCCCCCAGCTCCTGGGCACACGCACCCACTTCCTGTCTGTGGACGGGCCTGTTCTGGACGTGTCACGTAATTGGAGTGACACATACGGTGGCCGTGGGTATCTGGCTCCTGTGAACCTGTTAAAGGTTCATCCACATTGTGACATGTGTCAGACTCACAGTCCTGCCGGGACAGCCCCCTTGTCTCCCGTTCATCCGACAACAGACTTTGGGGTTGTGCCCACCTGGATGCTTTCAAACGCCCTGGACCCCCCACGAGGTGGGACCCGGGAACTCCAAGGTGCGGCAGGTTTCAGCCAGGACACTGCGCCCCACGTCCCGCCCTGTGAGGTTCTGCTCAGCCCTCAGGACAGCAGGGTCCCAGACTGCAGCCCCGGGAGCAAACGCACCAGCCACAGGTCAGCGCACGACCCGGATGAAGGCGGAGCTGCCCCCTTGGCCGGACGTGCGGCTGGGAAGCCAGCCACGGACGCTTCCCCTGAGGCCACACGGCTTGACTTCTGCCAGCGCGCCGGCAGGGACCGGTCAGCACGCACCACTGGCTTCACTGTTTCAAACACAGTCACAGGGCGGCTCAGAGACAACAGCCAGTGAACTGCCACACGTGTGACACACAGCAGCACTCACTGCCAGCTGCGGAGGGGTGACAGGACCCACAGGTCCACCCACGCGGCCGCGCACCCTGGACCATAGAAGTAAAATGCTTAAACCATGGGGTCTGTGAACAGTAACACACACGGAGCCCCTTTCACACGGAGACGGAGCTGCCGTCCCCGAGGACCGGCCTGGCCCGTCTGACGCCTCCAACCTGTGGCTGTGACAACAGGACACAGTCACCTTAGGACGGGGCCTCAGTAACACTGTGTCCCAAAGAGCTGTTTGCAGAGACAACAAGAAAGCAGGTGCCATGACTCCAGGATGGATGACTCTGGGCTGAAAATTAGAAACACTGTTTCGAGTCAGCGTCCCTGTGTCACGTTATCTGCACCAATAGCAACGCCTTCCTTCTGTGACGTCACTGTCCCCCTTCCCTTTGTCATAAACACCCCTGGCCTTTGTGGCCTCATCGGGGCACCGTCTGGGCTTCTGCCCGAATCAGGGCTTCCCGAGTAGCTATTCTCACAGATGTCCAATAAATGCTGGTGGCCTCGCACTCGGAAAGGCCTCTCATGTTAGGTGACCAGCTCCATAATCCAGAAAAGTTCCCTTTCTGAAGCCAACACTCACATTAGAGCAATAACACCACCAGCTATCACAGCAATAAGCGGGGAGACTCATTTGCAGCATGTTTGCCAGGAAAGGGCTGATTTCCTTGGGAAACTAACAAACCAGGACGACTCACAAGGAGAACCGAACGGGAAGCACGCAAAGCTGTGGGCACCGTCGGTCACACACATACACATGTTGGTACGTGTGGGTGTGTACACACGTGCACACATTTATACATGCGTGGGCACACGCAGAGCCATATACTGCTTCTAAATCTCTAAATCGCTCACTTCACGCCCAAAGCGAGCGTGGGGCCCGACGGCATGTGGGACCCCGTCTCGTGCAGGCACCGCACCCACCTGGGCGGCCGCAGCTCTCCATGCGCTCCAGGTAGTACACCAGCTTCTCCGGCTTCACCTGGTCCCCCCACCAGTAGGGGATTGCGGGCCACAGCTCCCTGTGCCGGTTCACCGTGCTCTCGTCATCGTAGGACAGGATGACCTGCTGGCCCCGCGCCCACAGCTGGCGCAGCGTCGGCACCTCCTGCAAGGGAAGTGGCTGTGTGGGTGCATGTGAGAGGACAGTGACAGGCGGAGGCACTGGGGTGTCTGAGAGGACAGTGACGGGAGCAGGGCGGCCTGTGTGTCACCGTCATGGTGTCTGGATTCTCACAAGCACAGGGTCGCACCCTGACCTCAGGGTCCCACGGTTGGCGATTGGGACAAAGGCACTTGGTGTCTGTCCTGCGCTACACGGGGAAGGACCGGCACGGCTCCCTCTCCGGCTGGAAGTTAAGGTTCCCCACCGCCCTCACCCTCCCCACTGTCACGTCCCCAGTGACACGCGGAATGGCTGGTGCCCCCCATCCCGGGCGGCCCCCCCCATGTGTCCTGTTGAGACCCGAGTGACTGGGTGCCCCCAGGCTGACGGCAGCACTGTCACCTCTATTTTAGCCCCAACCTCTGAGGTACCAGGTGTCTCCTGACCTCACAGGATGTCACTGGAGAAATCCAAACAGAAGGGTTGAAATGATTCGATGTAAACTCAGCCTAGATAGTCGCGGCTTTACCTCCTCCGGCTCCCTGGAGACTAAGGCAGGGCACGTGCCAGCCACTACCAGCACACGGGGACAAGTGCCTCCTTGATTCAGCCACAGGTTGGTTTACAGCCTGTATTGTGTCCCCCAAAATTCACATGTTGGAGCCCTGACTCCCCGGGACCTCAGAATGTGACTGTATCTAGAGTTGGGTTTTCAAGGAGGTAATTAAGGTGACATGAGGTCACCAGGGTGGGCGCTGACCCAACAGGCCTGTGTCCTTATAAGAAGAGGAGATGAGGACACAGACACACACAGGGGGCAGTCAGGTGAACTTAGGGCGTCAGATTCTGTGGCAACTTCTAAACAGGAGCCAAGTGTGGCCCAACGTCAAGAGAAACATCTGGAAGACCCCGTTAATGGCCCCGGAGTTGTCTCAGCATCACGCATGGCGGCCCCAAGTGAGCAGATGGAGCCGGTGGTACAACCCCACCCGCCAGCCCCCGCTGGGGAGAGGTATGGGGGAGGCCGGGCCCTGACTCACCCCCCGGGGACACAGCATGTCCCCAAAGATGTTCTGGATGCAGGTGACCAGGTACTCGTGCAGGTCCTCTGTCATCCCCTCGAAGTTCCTGCACGCCAAGATGACCACCTCCTGGGGGTGCTTCTCCAGCCACTCAGAGATCTCGGTGAGCGTGTCCTGGGCAGGGGACAGGAGACCGGCCGGGGACCCGCTTTCACAAACGTCCAGGCGGCCCCACAGGAGCCAGGGGTGAGGTGCGGGCTCAGAGACACAGGAGGGTCAGGAAGCCCAAATCACTGACTGCTCCAGGTCGGCCACGGCCGCCCACCCCCCATTATAAGACTTCGCGTCCCACCAGTAACGGCCGTGGGTACCCGGTCACCCCTTAGGAGACGGCACGCCCCACTGGTAATGGCCGTGGGTGTCCGCCCCCCCCTTAGGAGATGCCACGCCCTCCCGGGAACACTGTGGTGCCCACCGCTGCCCGAGGCCTCGCCGGCCACCCCGTCCCCGTGCCCACCTCCACCAGCGCGCTCGTGTACAGCATGTGGACGAAGTGCAGGTTCTTCTCGGAGCCCTGCAGCATGTGCGCGATCCGCAGGTCCAGGTACCGCACCCCGGCGTCCAGCTGCTCCGTGACGCTCAGCTCCTGCAGGCACAGGACGGTCATCTCTGCAGGGAAGGCGGGAAGCCCCCACCTCGTCTCGCTGCTGCCTGTCGGGGGCTGGGAGGTCGGTGGGGTGCCTGCCGTGGGCCGTGCCGTGTGATGTCAGCCCAGCAGCGGCTGGCGCGTGCCGGGGTCGGGCAGCCACTTGGGCCTTGCATTTGGGACGGGCTGTCCAGGGGACACTGGCCAGTGGAATCCCAGATCGGACCTGCGGGGACCCTGTCCTGGGAAGCAGCTAGGCCGGCCGCATCCTGGCAGCCAATGCCCCCTCAGCCCTGACACTGGACTTGGGACATCCCTGCAGGGTCCCGCCTCGCCCTCGTCTCTGGCAGTCACCGGGTCACCCCTCTGGGTCTCAGCAGGTGTAGGCCGGGCTCCGGGACACCCCACCTGCACCACGGAGGTTAGGGTGTGCCGAGGAGGCTCAGGCACAGTGGGCACTGTGCACCCCACAACCAGCGCTAGGAAAGGCGACTCGGGACGCAGAGACGGTGAAGGGAGGATGAAAGGAAGAAAAAGCCCTACTGTGCACACAGTGACGGCGCAGAGAGCAAAGCTCCTGTAACAGACGCGAGAGAAAGTGATGTGGCCCTCACACAGAGCGATGGTGTAAAGGGAGAAAAGTAATATAAAGATTGGGAAACAAAATGCCACTTTCCTTCCCAAATAATCGAAAAAGCAAAAAGTAATATTAACATTAAAAAGTAAAAGACTGTGGCACTATGCTCCCTATACAAAATAATAATCGAAAAAGAACGTAAAAGGAAAATAAAGTAAAAAAAATATGGTATTGCACCCTGTACCCAAAATAATGGAGAAAGCAAACAATAATATAATAATGAAGGAAAAGAACACGGTACTGTGTCCTGTACATAACATAATAGAAAAGGTAAAAAGTAACGTCAACATTAAAAAGTTAAAGAAATGGTGCTGTGCTCTGCACAAAAAAATGATGGGAAAACCAGGAATGTGGGGAAAAAAATCATTTTTCCACCCTGCGTGCCCTGCAGGGAGCTCAGGCTGCTGCTCCTCTGTTGATAGTGGAGAAAAGAGGCCCACTGTGTGCACGGCGGGCCCACTGTGTGTGCGGAGGGGCCTTGGGAGGCCCAGCCCTTGGCCAGTGACCCTAAGTCCCAGAGACACGGAAGCCCTGTGAGGACAACTCTGGCTGCACCTCGGCCGGATGTCCCTGCGATCTAAACAGCAGTGACATGTGCACACGAGGCTGTGGCTCACGCTGGGCCTGCTTGACGGGGACGTGGCCCGCAGCGCCAGCCGGACAATCCCCTAAGAGGCAGGATGGCGTTCCCACCACTTTCCTCAGGTGCTTTTGTGACAAAGCTAAGGACGCCCTGCTGTTCCTGGGCCGTCTTCCTGCGCCTGTTACATATTAAGCACCTTTTTAGGACACCGGATATTTCACAGAAAAACCACTTTCAGCGTCTGCATATCTTGCCCATTTGTGGATGCACCGTGAGGGACTGCGCTGGACGTCTAAGTACAAAGCCAGGGTTATCCCTCAGCTGATTCTGTGGGGCTTCCAGCCTGTTCTGCACCTGCCCCACCCCCACCCCCCACGCACCCCCCCACACACACACACACAGCCCAGACGCCCTTGTTGTCTCTGCTCTGCAGGACCCAGCACCCCCCACCCTTCCTGCAGGCGCGTCCCTCGCAGGCAGCTAACAGGAGTCAGGAATGTGGTTTCCCAACGTTCCAGACCTCGCTGTCTGTCCCTGCCAGGCAGCCACGCACCTGGGGTGACAGGTGACCTGGGGTGACGGTGACGGAGACTCAGAGCAATTACAAGGGGCGGAGCCGGGATGCGCAGAAAACCCTGCAGAGTGGCCCCCAGCGGAGGCTGAGGGAACAGCTCGGGGTCAGCGGCTCCCAGGAGGCAGAGGGGGGCGGCCCTGCTCCCAGGTGGGCCCCGCGTGGGTGCAACCCTGCGGCCCCAGGCCCCGTGCTGGACCACAGCCAGCGGCGGCCCCACCCCAGCATGGGCCGTCCTGAGCGACTCCGGAAGGCCCCTTGCCTACACGTCCCCAAGGAGCACCCCTCCCAGCTGCTCCCAGGCCCTAAAACCATCGCACAGCAGAGGGGCTGTGGGTCAGGGGCGCAGGGAACCCAAAGGATTAAGGTGAGACTTGATTCCCCGGGCCGGCCGGCCGGAAAATACCGGAGGAGACACCGCCCTCGCCCCCTCAGAGCCTGGACCTGAGGAAAAGTGCAAGTGGGGGCGCTGTCTGCCTTTTCCAAATGCGCCTGAGTCCTTCTAACCAGCCTCCGCCCACTCCCACTCTCAGGGGTGTTTCCTGCAGGCCTGGGGGCGTCTGGAACCTGACAGAGGATGGAAACGCCTGGCACCGTCTCCAGAGAGGACAGGGCCTGACTCCAAGTCCGAGGGTGACCCTCTTCCCATCTCTGTGACCTCTGAGCGGCTGCCTGTCACACGTGCTGTCATTCCGATTTGAAAATGAGCCGTGTTCTTTCTCGCCTCCCTCCGTGGGCTGGGAGGAGGTTTGCTTTCTGCTCTATGTCTCCAAAGGGATGAGGGCGCCACCTGCCAGGCGGCTGGCGCTGGTGGGGAAGCAGCTCCGGGCCCACAGCCCCTTACCTGGGTGACGGACCACCTGAGCACGATGGGCTGCGTGACGCACGGCAGGGCCTTGGCCAGGACCTGCAGCAGCCGCGACTCCTTGTGGGAGATGGGGGACTTCTTGTTCAGGCAGTACGTCATCGTGTCGTGGCTCCCTGCAAGCAAACCGAGGGCACGGCCCTCCGTCAGTCCTCCCTGCACTGTGCGCTGCGGGCTGCACACCGAGGACCCACGGAGGGCACGCAGAGAGCACGCAGAGAGCATGGAGAGCACGCAGAGAACATGGAGAACACGCAGAGAACACGCACAGCGCCGGGGCCAAAGGTGCCTTGAGCTCCACGTCACCCAGAACCTGCTGACGGGGTCTGTGCGGATGGGACTGAGTGAAGGATCTGGGATGAGTTCGTCCTGGATCAGGGGGGCCTTGAACCCAACGACAGTGTCCTTATCGGGGACAGAAGAGGAGGGACACAGACACAGAGGGGACGCCACGTGGAGACGGAGGCAGAGATGGGAGGGAGGCGGCCACCCGCCTGGGGCCGCCTGGAGCCCCCAGGAGCTGGACGGGGCAGGAGGGACCGTCCCCTGGGGCCTCCGGAGGGAGTGTGACCCTGGGACAGCGTGGTGGCAGCCTCCTGGCCTCCAGCCCTGGAGTGGGGGTGCGGGGAGGATGGGTCCCTGTTTTGTAAGACATTTCATTGTGGTAGTGAGTTACAGCGGCCATAAGAAACTCATAGAACTAATGCATGTTAATTGCAGAAAAATCAAAATATATAGGTAGGCAAAAAAAATTTTTTTCACCTTCATATATTTATATTTATTTTAAATTTATGTTTGTAACTATATATATATTTATGTGTATTTTATATTTGTATGTTTTATGTTCAATATAATAGATGTGGACCCATTTATATATGGGGATAGCCATTTACATCTACGTATTTTAAACAAACAACAGGATCAAACTATGGAATTTTTGGTCTGCTATGTTGCGAGCATCATGTCAGCGTTTTCTATGGCGGGAAACAGGGGGCCCCGCACTGTTTTCAAGACCGTCCACTCTGCGATGTCTGCACGTAGCTGACCGCTGACACTGGACATGGAGACCCTCGTCCCGCCCATCACGGGCGGCATCACCCCAAACATCTGGTGTGAGAGTGTGTGAGCGTGTCGCACGCCCAGCAATCACTGTCTCAGGTGAAACACTGGGACTGGACTCTGACCAGGCCGTGGGGGGCCCCACTTCACAGCCCACCGCCCTCGGCCAGCGCGCCTCGCACCTCCACCTCAGGGGACGCTCGCCACAGCCCGTCCAGCCCGTCCAGGAGAGACGGTACAGTGTGTCTCCTGCTCACTCTTTCACAGCGGGGGCTGGGCGTTTGTCATGCTGCGTGGGTCACTGGGGTTCCTCCTTTGGGAACCCCTGTCTGGGCCTGAGCCGTTTCCTGCCGGGGTCCACGTCCCTTGTGGATTTCCAGGTCCTCTGTGCCGACAGCGACCGTCAGCGTGTGCTTTTCAGGCTCGTCCTGGGCCTGGCTTCCTGGGCCGGGGTCAGCATTCCAGGCGTCACTGGGGGCTGCTGTGGGCGAGGAGGAGGGACGAAGGGCAGAGGGACACCCCGTCTGGGCTCGGTCCCCTGAGTGGCCCGGTGGGTGCAGACGGCCTCTGGGAGGGTGCGGTGAGGAGGCCCCAAGGCTAAGCAGCTCTGGGCAGGGGCTCCACTGTGAACGGGGCCTGAGGAGAGGGCCCCGGGTCTTCACGGCGTCTCCTGGGTGGCTGTGCGAGTGTGCTGGGGCTGCCGTGGCAAAGTGCCACAAACGGACGCGTCGCCTGACGTCCCGGAGGCCACAAGTCTGACCTGGCTCCAAACTCTAAGTGCCCGGGGCCGGTTCCCTGTGGGGGCTCCAGGGACTAGGACGCCCCCCGCTGCGTCTTTCCAGCTTCTGGGGACGCCCGCATTCCTGGAGTGGGGTGTGCGGACCCACGTCCTGGGTGGGGAGAATCCAGGGTCCTTCTGTATGTGCAAGGTGACTGGGCACCTGGAACTTTGCATCCTGCGGTGTCCCCAGCAGCGTCTCCACAGCGGGGGCACCGGGCAGACACAGAGCGTGCACACGTGACGCTGACCCTGTGAGGGCCTTTGGGGCAGGTCCTGGGTCTCCATCGCACCCACGAAGGGGCAGGCGGGCACCAGAGCTGTCGCCTCTCGTGGCGGGTGGGGCCGGCGGCACAGAGCCCCACAGTTGCCAAGGAAGTGAGCCAAACACGAGACGCTGCGTAAAGCAAACATCCCACTGAAAGCAGGGCTTCCTGTTGGTCCGAAGGGTCCGTGAAAGAGAGATGGGCTGACGGCTGGTGGCAGCGCAGGCCGTCGCGATGGCCAATGAAATGCTGGCGTCACAGCTGAAGTGACATCACCCAGAGGCATCGCCCCCAAGAAGCTTCGCGGTGGCTGCTGGCGGCAGGGGACCCAGCGCACACCCCGCGGTGGCCGGGCTGCCATATCTCCAATGTCTTGGGCACCGATGCCCCTCCCTGGAAATGCCCACCTGCTCCGGTCACCGGGTGTCCCATCCGCACCGAGACATCTGTTCAGGGCGAACCCCAGCAGCATTTTTGCAATAAAATGGGCTTGAGTCAATGATACTTCAGTCTGATTAGAAAGTTCCGGAACCATGTAGTGAGTCCTCCTGGGTCCGACCCAACCTTGGACCCTCCCGGTGCCAAGGGCAGAAGACGCACAGCATAGCTCGGACGACTGGTGGACACGGGGTGAGGGGCCTGACGTTCCAGGTGTTTCCCACGGAGGAGGGACAGGCTGGCCGAGGCAGCACCCTGAATTCCCCACACTGTCGTGTCTCCCCAACTCAGTCTCCTGGGGGTCACCAGGCGCCTCCCAGAATGAAGCAGAGAATGGCGGGCGCTCGTGTACGTGTGTGCGCGCGTGACTGTGAGAGGGCGTGTGTATGCATGTGTGTGTGCAGCGTGGGTGTGCGTATGTGTGTGTGTGACTGTGAGCGTGTGCGTCACGTGTATGCATGTGTGTGTGCAGTGTGAGCGTGTGAGTGTATGTGTAAGTGTGTGAGCTTATGCGTGTGTGTGTGCACGCTTGTATGTGTGTTCACGTGTGTACACACGTGTGCATCTTCGCTTCCCCCACTCCCAGGACCTCCCTGCAGCCCACATCCCTGCCGGGGACGCGCAGGCCTCACCTGGGATGGACAGGTGGTGGAGGGGCACGTCCCAGAGCCGGGGGCACAGCGCCGACATCCAGTCTGCGTTTGCGTTCCTGCTGCCGGACAGGCGTGGGAGTCGGCCCGCCTCGCTCACCTGCGTGCCCATCATAGGCGAACCCACGGACCTGCAGGGGGATGAGGCCATGGGGAGCTCACACAGGGGTGCACGGAACGCGCGCTCCTGGCGGCACAGGGCTCGTGGCTCTGAGCACATAGAACCCCAGGTTTCCTTCCGGGGGGTGATGGGTGGTTGGCAGTGTGGAGGACAGTGGGGGTGAGGGAGACAGAGACACAGAGGAACAGAATGAGGCAGAGACAGAGAGAGACGTGGGGGGGAGAGAGAGAGAGGGGGAGAGGCAGACAGAAAGAGAGACCCGGACACCCAGGACCCCAAAGCTGCTTTCGCACGGTAGCTGCAGCACGTGTGCCACCCCCAGAGTCCCCTCACCCTCGGGTCACGCACTAACCCCCCAGGACTGTGGGATGGGGCTCAGAGGTGAGCCTGCAGGGTCTGGGGTGTGGGGTCTTTCATCCTGGGGTGGTGGCACCCTGGGACCCCAATCGCCCCCACGGAGTTTGGAGCTGGGACCCTGTGGGGGTGTCTGCTCTGTGGCAGGACCTCTGCCTAGGAACGGCCCACGGACAGGTTCCCTCAGAAGAACTGGCTGTCAGGGCAGAGGCGTCCGAAGCCGGGTCCCACGCCCCTGAGTTAGGGCTGCACTGCGGCCTCCCGCTGCGAGTGCAGGGCAGGTAGAGACCCGTCTAGTCTCAGGAGAAGCAGGCAGGGGGACAGAGGTGCTGCCCGGGGCCTCCGGGACAGGAGGCGACAGACGGAGGCGACAGACGGAGGCGCCCACGGAGGCCTGTGGGGCAGCGGGCAGGGCCTGATCCCCACCCCCAGGTCCGTCGGATACTAACGTCCGTCTGTCATCGTCAGGGTGACACTCGGGGCAGCACCTGGGGAGGCGCCGACATGACGCAGCCGGGCTGTCGGATGAGTCCTGCCTCCCAGGCCCACGGAGCTGCCCTGGCCGGTGAGACACGGCAGCCTCCACCTGTGAGTCCCCTTCCGTCCCGCCCGGCACGCGCCGCTGGTGAATGGCGCATAGCAGGCACGCAGGACATAGTTCTCAGCTGAATAAACGGACGGACGGACGGAGCACACAGCTGGCAAGGCCGCGGGTCCTGCCCGGGTCCTCCCAGCTCCCCAAACACTCACCCGCCGGGGCGTCCACAGGCGCAGCCCAGCCGCGTGAAGACCAGGACTGCGGTCGGGGACCAGGTCCTTTCCTGCCCGGCCCGGCCCGGCCGAGGTCAGCGGCCTTGGGGCCCCGCCAGGCTGCTCGCAGCCCAGGGAACAGGCTGGCCCGGGAGTTACCAGCCCCGAGCCTCCCGCCCGCGGCCGGGGACACGGGTCCCTGTGCCCCTCGGGGCTGCTGGCTGGGGGGAGGGGAGGCCCTGAGGGTCAGAGCGGGACCTGCCGTATGTGGGGACCACGCTGGTCCTGCCGGCCCCCCATAGGGGACTTGGGGTTCCCACAGAGAAGGCACTCACCTCCGTGCGAGCCAGCGGGCGGCAGACTCTGCAGCAGTTTCCGCCAGCAGCTCCGCCTCTGCCCTCCCCCGACTCAGACTTCCTAAAACGCTCTGGCCACGCGATTGGCCGCCGCCAGGCACCCACGCCTGCGACAGGGAGCCGCCTCCCGGGACAGCCCTGTCCCCAGCCAGGGACGGTGTCAGGCTGCAACCCCAACCCCAGAACAGGACCCCAGTGTGGGGACAGCACTGCCCGGTGGGAAGCGGGGTTCCAGGACCTCACCCCCTCCAGTCTATGGGAACAGACCCTCAGGGGGCACCTCGGGATGCCCTGACCATCTCGCCGTGGGGCCCCGGGCTCAGAGGACAGGGACCAGAGAACACCCTGACTGTGCCCATAGGGTCAGCGGTCAGAGCGTGGGGACACGTGGGTGCCCTGAGTGTGCCCACGGGGTCAGTGGCATGAATCTGTCTGCCCGCCGTCCACTCTTGCGGTCACTGTGGACCCAGGCCGAAACAAACAAGCCTTTCATCCCAGGCCTCGGTTGCGTCATCTCCGCGGCCTCCAGGCCTGTGGCCTCTGAGCCGTTGTTCAGCAAGCTGACCAGGGCCCTTGACTCGAGTGTCCGACCCTCTGCAGCCCTGAGTGCCCTTGTCCCGGACCCACCCAGTGTGTCACCTCCGTGGGTGGAAGTGCATTTCCCTCGCATGTCCCCTGTATCGGAACTGCTTAGCCTTGCTGCGGACCCGGCCGCAGTGCCGGTGGCCTGGGGGCCAGCCCTTGTTTCATGGGGACCCCAGCCTTTCCTCTGTCTGTGCAACTCAGGCCCCATCCACCGCCTCCTTGACACTCCCCTCCCGGTCTGAAGCCCCTCACTGGCCTCCTGCCGCCTTGTCTGCTCCCTCTCCACGCCCAGGGCCCAGGTGCAGCCGGTGACACTGGGCCTACGACCTTCACAGCCCCCGGGGCTCCCCGTGGCTGCAGGACACCCCCTCCCCGCTCCCCGGCCTCGCAGGGCTTCCTGACAGCTGCCTTCACTCACCTTCCCCCGGGAAGGTCTTCTCCACACCAGCGAGACCCACCTTGGACGGGTGGCCTCTGCGATTGCGGAGAGCGTGAACCTGTGCTGTATTGTAGCCACCACGCTTGTGGGCACTCTCCCCTCCGGGTCCTGACCCCACTGTGGGCATCGTCCCATCTGCCCCACCCCTTCCAACCTGCACCCCCCAGCGGCCCCCCCGCCTCAGCACCCAGCCCTGTCCCCACGGTCCTGCTTCACCGCCTGTGTCTCACCTGCCTCTCATTCCCAAAGCCGGGAACGGCCCCCTCGGGCTTCCCACCCCTGCTGCCCGACCTGGGCAAGGCCCCTGCCCCTTTTCGCCGCAGTTCCCGTGGGGAAGTCAGGGCTGTCACGCGCTTCTCCACCGTCCTCCCCACATCAGCAGCCCGGGGCCGGAGCCTCGGGTTCCCACGGCACGACCCACTGCTGACCACAGCCTAGTCTGTCCCTCATCTGTGGTCTGGGCAGCGGGGTGTCCCCCCGGCCCTTGTGCTGCTGAGGGGCCACTGGCACGGTTACCGGGCAGCCCCTGTCGTGTGCAAAGCACAAGGCTTACGAGAGGTGCTTGAGTTCGGCAAAGTTTGCTCAGATCTCTGTGGGCAGCTCTGCACAGGATGTTTCAAACCCTCCAAAGCTGGCGAAAGAAAGGACCAGTGCTTGGTCCACAGCTTCTGGCCTCAAGGGCTCTCCTGCCGGTTCAGAGAGTTCGCATGACGTTGAAGAGCCCTCAGGGCTGCTGGCTGCGGGGGGGGGGGGGGGGGGGGGGGGGGGGGCCCTCTCCCACCTCCCCCATAAGCCCAGCCCTGACCTCTTGCTGTTGTGGGGGAATTTCTGGGGTTTCACAGGCTGAGCCCTGTCTCGATGTTCTCCTGCCCCCCAAGGACATCCAGAAGCAGCATTCTGCCCGTGGGCTGAGTCTGTCCTCGACATTCTCAGAAAAGTGTTCAGGGGTTCCTGTCGCAAAAAGCGCACAGTCAGCTCACCTGTACCCCCACACACGTACAGACGTCTTTTGTGGGAAACACTCTCTGCAGCCCTGCTTGACCCCTGCTCCCTGACACTGCGTGTCCCTCCCTTGCACGGGCACAGGCTCTGACATGAGATTCGGGGCCTGGGTGCTCGGCCAGACGTGACCCCACAGGGCCCACCGGTGTTGCGCGCCGTCCAGAGCCCACTTGGCAGACAGGCGCTCTGACAGCTGGGTTCGCCGGCAGAAAGGCACGGGCGGGGCGGCCTCAGCGAGCCCCCTGCATCGCTCCCGAGCTGCCAGTGCTCTGCCACCCCTTCCCCACAGGCAGCCCCCCCCCAAGGGCACCGAGGGGCCGTCGCCTTGCCGGCCCTGCGTCCTGGGGGCGCGGGTGCAGCAGCCCCCCCCCCCGCGAGCTCCTGTGCGGCCACGCCTGACGTGCGGTGAAGACACAGAAGTGGTAAAGTCTAAAAAAATCCCAAAAAGTATAACATTTAAGAACAAGTTTTATCAAAACATTAACATCAATCAATACATCAATAATTTTATAAAATAAAAATCTAAAAACTTTTTAAATTAAAAAAAAATTTAAGAAATACAAATAAACAAATTTAAACAAACGACCACAAAAGACACAGACGCGGTAACCGCTGGCTGGCGGGCGGTCGGGACGGGGGTCCCACGGAGCGTGGGACTCAGACGCGCCCTCGCGTGGGCGGCGGGCTCGCGGCGGCGCCGGAACTGCGCTCACGTGGGTTGGAAGCTCCGAGGCCCGCGGGCGGGGCGGCGTGTGAGCCCGAGAACCCCGCTGTGTGCAGGCGAGGCCCCCCGCGGGACGTGCGGACGTGCGTGGGAGCTGAGCGCACCCGCCTCCTGCCCACCTGGCGCGGGCCCCCCGGTGGCACGGCCGCACCTGCGCTGCGCTGCGCGCTCCGAGCCCTGAGCGGAGCCACGGGGCCACCAGACACGGAGGTGGTCGGGGTCACGGGCTTGGCGCGTGAGGGGCGCGGCCTCCGCCTGCACGGGGACCCCCGACCCCTGCTCACTCAGGCCCAGCGTCCGCCCCTGCCAGGTGCCCCGGTGCCACCGGGATGTCCACGTCCACGAGCTGCCCGTGTCTTCCTCCCACGCGGACACTCCCTCATCCCGCGCTTCTTCCTGACGGCGGCGTCGGTATTGAGGGACGCCCCCCCGCACCCCCCCATGGCCTGCGGAGGAACAGGGCTGCGTGCGGGCTGGCCGTGTGCCCCAGCTTCAGGGCCACCTGGGCACCTGCCGCCGCCGGGTACAGGGCACAGGACCTGGGAGGCCGGCGAGCAGCCTGCACCCTTAGGGGTGGGCTGGAGACCCCGACACCAGCCCGGGTTGCTGCCGCTGCTGCAGGACCTGCGGGCCCAGCGCTGACACCAAGACAGGAGGGCCCGTGACCTGGCCTCTGCCTGCCCTTAACGGGACCGGACTCCCGGGTGCGGACCGAACAGGGTCTCTGTGAGTCTCCGGCGGCTGCTGGGAGGGTACCTGGAGGGGAGCGTCACAGCCACACAAAGGTGTCTTGTCACTGTCCTGGGCCAGAAGGCCAGACACAGGTGTCACAGGGTTGGTTCCCCCCACCCCACCCCGCACCCCTTCGGCAGGCCCCTTCTTGCGCCTTCCCTCCTCTGGGCTTCTAGCCGGGCTCCGCTCAGGGATACAGCACCCCCGTCTGTGCCTCGCCACCCCTCGGGCTTCCTCCCTCTGTTCTCCCATCTTCTCCCCTCGTTCGCCTCCTAGAAGGACTCCAGCCGTGGAACGCACCCTACCCCCAGAGGACCTCACCTTCACTGGATCGCATCTGCAGAGTGCCTATTTCAAATGAGGACACGCTCACTGGTACGGGGGTAGGATGTGAACACACCTTTTGGTGGGGACGCAATTCAACCCACCAGGACCGTGAGCTCCTTGGGCCATGTGTGCAAAGGCCCAGGGCAGAAGTGGGCTGCGGTTTGCTCTCGGCCTTCCCTAAGGTTGTCTCCTGGCCACTCCCCCACCTCAGCCTTCTCCCCGCGTTTTCTGACAAGCACATGGGTCAGAGTCAGTTCACAGACACGTCTGAGGCCCTGTAACTTGTGCCCGGTGACTTTGGGGCCTCAGGATTTGAAGCCTCGGGGATTTGAAGCCCACAGAGCCGGAGAATCAGGCCTGTGCCGTTGGGGAGGCCAGGCTCCCAGGCTGTGTGTGGGACGAGCTTCCAGTCCGTTCCGCTCGCCCCCAGCCAGAATCTGGTGCATGATCACCTATTTATACCTGCCTGATAGGGTGCCCAGGGAGACCCTGCAGAGGGAGGGAATACACCCCAGGCCGTAACCCACAGAAATCCTCGAACGGCCTCAGGAAGCCGCGAGGGGAGCAGTTCCCAACTTCTGTCCCCTCCGTGACAAAGACGCTGCTTTCTCTCCCACTCTGGGCTCAGATTTTGAAATAGTGACTATCCTAGTGAACTTAGTAAAGTTATGTTAAATTAAGGCTTCCATGTTCATTAATAAAAAATGTACAGTGTTAACCTGGCCTTTAAATTAATCAATTTCAAAAGGTAGTAAAAAACCACATAATACAAAACGACTTTTCAGTGTCCAGTTCCGGGGTGTCAGCTGTATTCATTTGTTGTGTAACAGGTCTGTAGTGCTTTTTCATTTTGCAAAACTGAAACTCTGTCCCCATTAAACAAAGATTCTCCATTCCCCTCTTCCCAGTCCCTGGCAACCAACCACCTTCTCCTTTCCTGTTCCCATCATGATTCCTCCTATAAGTGGAATTATTCAGTACGCGTCCTTTTCTGACTGGCTTACTGCACCGAGCATAATGTCCTCAAGGTCCCTCCAGGTTGTAACACGTGGCAGGATTTCTTTTCTTTTTAGACTGAATACTGTCCCACTGGATGCACATAGCACATGTGTTGTATCCACTCATCTGTCAATGGACACTTGTGTGGCTTCCACATTTTGGCTACTGTAAAAAATGCTGCCGTGAACATGGGATGCAAATATCTCTTCAAGATCCTACTTTCAATAATTTTTTGGATAAATACCCAGAAGTGGGATCACTGGGTCATAAGGTACTTGTCTTTATAATTTTTTTGAGCAACCTCCCCCCACGCGAGAAGATGCTCAACGCTTCTACTCTTTAGCGACACGCAAATGAAAACCACCGAGAGGTATGCCCTCCTACCCCCAGGGCAGCCACTGTCAGGAAGCAGAAAGCAACAAGTGTGGGCGGGGACGTGGAGAAAAGGGAACCCTTGTGCACTGCTGGTGGGCTTGCAAGTGGGTGCGGACGCTGTGCATGTCTCCTTATGAAGGATAAGCATAACTTGTGCTGAGGATTTTTGTTAACACGTATTTTGACGTAATTACAGACTTTCAGAGAGGCAACTCCTACGTATCGTCCACTCACATTCCCCAAATGCTAACACATTGTGTTTGCTTTACCCATCATCAGAGCAAAAAGAAAAGTGTTATTTTTGTGGGTATTTTTGTGAGCTGCCAGGTTGTGGGTGGGAGCGGGGGTCACAGGAAGAAGGACGGGGGAGCTGCAGGAAAATCCTTTACCACCAGCACAGCCTCCAACTGAAAGGACTCAGGCTAAACCTGGCGGTGGTTTGGGATCTGGCAGCCCTGTGTGTTCCAGCCCTGTAAGTTTATGCACATTATGTATCATGGGCAGTACTTTTTTGTTTGTTGCATTTAGAATGAGAAAAAAATAAACTTTGAAAATCCGTGGGCACAGCCCTTAAGGGTTGGAAACAGTCTTCTCTGCTGCCACCTGCTGTGCATCATGGGAATTACACCTGAGTGGAGGGGACCAGGAAAACCTCCTCTCCAAAAGTTACAGAGCCATTGAGGCACGTGTCAGACTCAGGGCTGTGCCCCAGGTGCTGTCATCTGTGCCCTGGAAGCTGCCCGCTGGAATGTGGAGTCCTGGAGGTGAAACCCGGCACAGGGCTTGGCACACGTGAATTAACTGCCTCTCGCCTGGCTCTCACCTGTGCTGCCTTATGCCACCCTCCCCTCCTGCCTCCCTACTTTCCCCAGGGCCGTTTTTGTGCTAACAGTGTGCTTAGAGGGCCTCTCACATCTGGGGGCAGTGGGGTGCAAACCAAAGATTTATTTTACATGTAAAAGACGCAGCCCAGGAGGACCTGCCCAAAAGGAACCCAGGTCTGAGAGCTGAAAGCTTAGGCGTGGAAAGACCCCAGGGAGGCCTGCAGGGGCCAGACTGCATCCCCCAGGGAGATCTGGGGAGGCAGGCTGTGGGGGGATCCGTGGTTCTGGCCTGGGCACTGGGGCTGAAAGGGTCTTGCGGCCTCCACTCCAGGTGCAGCATTTGCAGGGGGATCTGAACACCAGACTCCTCGGGCAGCTTTGCTGGAACAGCCTCCACCTGCACAGCTGGACCCATCTGGAGGTTTGGGGTAGAGTTCCTCAGCTTTACCCTGGCAGAAGGGGTCTCGTCCAAGGCTGGGGCCACCCTCAGGTCCAGAGGGCTGGCCTGGTGTGGGAACTTCAGTCTTGGGGGGCCAAACGGCTTATACGGCAGACCTGGGAAAACAGTGAAGATTCAGCCCAGGACACCCCAAGAGACCCCAAACCCATAGGCCATGCACAGTCAGCAACCCTGGCTGGCAGCAGCTCAGCACCCCATACCCCACATTCTGCTGTCTGACCTTCACCTTCAGTCTCTGTCAACATCCGTCTTCGAGTAGTGTTGATGGAAAAGGGGCCACAGGTTAAACCTGACAAGCTCAGGAGACTGAAAATAACCAGAGGATGGTGTGAACATAAAAATTTCTAACTAAGTTGGCCATGATGTGAAGTCACATCTTCAGCTTCCTCGTTAAGTTATTCTGTGCCTTTTCAGTGGGCCTGTTCTTTGTCTTTCTGTACCTAAGGTAACATCTGTAATCCTTTTTCCAGACCAGAGCTGGAAACTGCAAAATTCCTCATTATTATGCTTATGTCCTGATTAACATCTCTATGTGCTGTAAAGAGCGAACTGTTAGCTATCTTGCACCCACCGGTTGTGGGAGGAGGACGTGTCTCTCCAATTTCCTTTCGTCCAATCCCAAAGATTTCCCCACTTTACTTTCTCTCACCCCCTGAATCTATCGCCAATGGATTTCATGTAACCTTTCTCCTTTGATTTTAGGTGTAAACTGCAAACCGCCATTTTGCGGAGCATTTTCTCAATCACTTCAGATTTTGCTTCCCGGCACTTGTCAACAATTTGGCTCAGAAAAACTCTTACAAGTTTTCTTTTAGGATGGATATTTTTCTTCAACATTACTTGACGTAGTCTAATAGGATGCCAGAGAAGCCCACCGGAGAACACCCTGCGGACCCAGATTCGGTGCTCAGTAGCAGCAGGGGCCCGTGTGCCCCACCGGCTCCCTGCTTCGCATGGGGTGAACTTGAGTGAGTTTTTCTTGGCATTCCGGACCTCCTGTGTTAAGGTAGGAGGCCCTGACTTTATTTGAGCCGTTTTAACATCCTCGAGCTGGCGGGGTTGAGATAAGCCAGGTGAAGGACAGGAGTTAAGGCAACTCCTGGAGAGGAGAAATGACGCGGGTGGCTGGTTTTAAATTGGCTTTTCAATTAGAATTGCTGTCTGCGAGTCTGAACAAAACTTGTCGCCCGATAAATGAGAGTCTGAACTTGTTCAGCTCCGAAGAGAAGGGGCATCTACTCCCTCCATCCCGAGTTTCGGGTGTTCTCAGGTGACTGAGAACGTTTGTGGAGGTGTTTGAGGGTACCCCTCGAAACGTGCAGTGGCCCCATAGGGAATTCCAGCACACGTGTAATTAAAGATTGGACTCGTCCGGGGACGCGCACATAAAGGCTGGTTACCTAGCGCTCCGAGTCCTCACGGCTGTTTTAGACGCTGCTGAGAGAAACCGAGACACGTAGGCGTGAGAGGGTTGAGGCGACTCGGGAGCTGACAGCCCCTTGGAGCTCACCCCCTAAGCAGCACACTTCAACCCACTACATGATACCCCTAGATATTTGTTCAGACTCTGCGGACCTCAAAAGAAATGCCAAAAAAACATGGGCCATCGTGCCTCCCAGGCCCAGAAGCACCCAGGCCCCCGCGCCGTTCTCCTCCTGCAGACAGATGTAGAGTTCCTAGGAGTTCTGAGAGGCCTTTCAGACGTGGAGCGATGTACCTAGAGGTGCTATCAGCTTAAGATGGCCAGAATGGAGCTCTTTTAACATCTAAATATTTCTGTGCACCATTAGAGAAAGCCGGCTTAAAAATCAAACTAAACGGAATGGGAGGCTTCCCTCAATGGACCAATATGAGCCTCTGAAATGGTGCGGAGAGATGTTCTTCTCCCCAGGAAATTAGTAAGAAAATTTTTAGAGACTGTCTCTGAAGTAAAAATTTCTGAAGCTGCTAACTGCCAACAGCCTAGTCTTTGTCTCTTCGACTGGCCCAATATGTGCTTCACCTGTCTTGAGCTGGTCTCCTTTGTTTTTCTCTGTGTCTCTCTTGTGCACCTCTGTTGCAGCTCACTTTTGAGAGAGGATCTGGTTTTGGGTGGAGGGGAATCCGTGGTGGTATGCCGGCAGAAGTGAGAAAAGGAAAGATTTCCCTAACCCTGTTTAGGACCCCGATGAGTTCGCAAAGAAATTTAAATTTAGTGTTGTTAGAACACATAATCCTGGCTTTTCTGATTTATTCCTACTGGTTTCTGAGAGCAAAGCAACAGAATTATTTTAGGTTTGCTAGGGAAACTCCTGTAGTTGAATTATACTTTTGTTGGAAAACCAGGTCACCTTAAGGATTGTGGAAAACTAAAATAGGATTTAGAAAAAGAAAGGCAATAGAAGCAAGCATAGGACTGACTGCTCCAAGGGCTGTGAGGACACTGGGGCTACTGTATTGGTTAACACCACCCGGCTAAGGTGCCGACCCCCTTGGAGTAAAGCTTCTGCACAAATGGTATAGGGACATCTAATCTACCGATGTCTGTTTTTAAATCAGAGCCTGTTCCCTTCCAACTAGAAAGTGTTATTGGGCAGCATATATTTTTATTGCGCAAATCTGCCCCAACTCACCTGATAGTGTGAGACTTTCTAATCAATGATGGTCACATATCCTCCCAGAAGGGTGAAATGTATTTAGGACTAAATGAACTAGATTGGGGAAAGAATGATTTTCAATGAGAGAAACTAAGGAACTGGGAAAGTTATAGAAAGTTTGTGAGGGAACATCTTGAAAGAATTTTATGTACAGTTATGCTAAATGCGATTAACTAAGTAAATTTAAATATCAGGAGTAAGCTGATGCAAAATTAAGTTTTCCTTCTCTACTAAGGAAAACAAAATTTGTTAAGATACTGTTGGTCTGCTACTGATATGGAAACGATTTCTGCCTGAAAGGCAAAAATTATTTGTCATCATAATATTTCTCTGTGTTTTATATTGTCTTAATTAGGTCTTTAGTTACTCAAGAGAACTAAATCTAAGAACTAAGGTTTGCTAATAGTTACGTAAACTTCTGTATTTTAGGACTGCTGGAGTTCATACTCCCTCCTAGCCGTTAACAGGCAGGCCAGATTTCAGACAGGGCAAGTCCAGGGCCACCTCAGAGTCACCCCACCAGCACCAGAAGAGAACACTAGTGATACGGACAGAATGTTTGTTACAGGATGTTCTAAAGAATTTTAGGCTTTTTCCAGTACAGATATTGACTGGTAAGATTAAGTCAGCTACTCCTATTAAATGTTTGCCAGTCTCCTTGGAGGCCTGATACACCAGCTTAAATTAACTCATTGTACAAGACTGCTTTTAAAAAAGGGGAGGGGCTTATAATTCCATGTATGGGCGCCTGTAATTTTTCTATCCTTCCAGTAAAGAAACCCAATGGGAAAAGATGGAGATTTGCACAAAGTCTCAGCTATAAATAGATATCTTGTGGTTCCAAATCCACGTACCCTTTTATCAGCCAGTCCTGTGTGTATTGCCAAATTTTTTTTTTAGTGATAAATTCATGTAGTGCTTATTTCAGTATTCCTGTAAAAAGGACAGGAAATACCTCTTTGCTTCCCTCCTGGGAAGATCAGAGTGTACTTGGACAGTAATGCCCCAGGGGTATAAAGTCCCACCTATTTCTCTCAGATACTAAAGGCTGATTTGAATAATGTTGAATTCTCCCAAAATTCTATTCTAATCCAATGCGTGGATGATTTATTTTTATGCGATATGCAATAACTTTCATGGTAAGCTTAAATTGAAGTTTCTTCTTTACTTGAATAAGATCAGCCTGACAAGTTGAATTAATTGGTCTAACGAAAGCTTGTAAATGAGGCAAAGGTCAAATTGCCAATATATACACTGATAGTTGTTATACCTTTGGTGTAGCTCACAACTTGTGTAAGCAGTGAGGCTTTGTGTTGCTCTGAGCTTATCCATAATGATGCTATTGACTACGGACGCCTGGTGCACTCGCCCCTTCTGTACCACTTGTGTTGAGCCCCGTAGGCATTTCCCTGACCGGAACCAGTGTTGTGGCTGGACCGGCCCTTGCCTTACTGTGATTGCAAGAAACTCCTCAGTAACAACCACCAGGGAACTTTGAGGGAAAAACAAGGTTCATTACTCACAGGTCATGGAGGGTCCGCGGCATGCCCCAGGCCACATTGTAAGGTCCTGGGTAGAGAGGGAGCACATGTGCGGATCTGCCTTCATAGGGGTAGGTGCTGGGAATACCTTGGGTTTCATAGGTTCAGTCTTTATTGAGTCACTCAAGCAAGCAGTCAATTAGGTCAACCTGGACTTTTTAAAAGGGGAAGCTCATGGCTGTCTCTGTGACTGTGTAGCTGGCCAAGAACATTGTATTTATTTATTTTAAAAGTATTTTATTGGGGAATTGGGGGAAGGGGAACAGACAAGTTGCTGTCCTTTTGTTCTTCAGTCTAGTTGTGGAGGACATCACTTCACTGGCCCATGTTGGTATTATCATTGCACTCTTCCCGGATGTGGCAGATCGGTCACCGGCCTCTGGATGGCCGCCCACGGCGGCTCCTGGCAGCTCACACTGGTTGTCAGCTGCTCACGCTGACTGCTGGCCACACACGGTAGCTTACGGCAGCCCACTGCAGCAGGGGCTGCAGCCTACATCGTCACAGGCGACTCATGTCAGCCCAGGTCCAGGTCAAGCTGTTGTTCACCATCTGAGCTGTAGAGGGCGCAGTGTCACTGGCTCCCATGTGAGATTCGAACCGTGGCCCTGCTGCTCAGAGCTGGTGTCCCAAGCCAGCTCTTAACCAACGCACCACTCAGCTGGCCCAAGAACATTTGAGATGGATGTCTTCAAAGTGGATGCCTCAGCAATCAAAAGCTGAATGCCAAACAGTTACATTACAGTGAAACAAACAAAACCAAACTAATTTTCAGGCACTTATACCACGAAAGTTCATGTTTGTAATTAGTAGTTTAACACAGTCCAACAGATGTTACACATCAGTAGTCCTATAAATGCCAATTAAAACCACAGTCTGATACCCCTTTCACACACTGCAATGGGTATGCCTTTGAAATTGGTGGAAAGGAAGTTATACCATATTTTCCCATGTATAAGACGATCCCATGTATAAGATACACCTTACTTTTGGGGTCTGAAATTTGAAAAAAAATTTATTACGTCAAGTTATTGAACTCAACTTTTATCATAAAAAAGGGAAATTTGAAAAAAGTGGGAAATGCAAGTAAAAAAAAACCTACAACCACTGTATAAGACACACCCAGTGTTTAGACCCCAAAATTTTTTTAAAAGGGTGCGTGTTATACATGTGGTAGTATGGTAATTCTAAACAACCATGTCTCCCACACCAGAATCGCGGAGGAAACATCCACGTTTGTTATAGAGGAGAAGCCCTGTGCAGCCCCAGTTCTCCCAAGGAGGTGAAGCTAATCGCCCTGGAGCATCTGCACATTATTAGGAGGAGGCACTGTGGGGAGACTGTGTCAGTAGTCACTGTGCTTTGGGTGACGTGGGTGGCCTGGCATGTGGTAGTCACATCGGGATTTTTAATTCCAGTTTTCCAGATCAGTCATCCACAAAAAACCTATAGTAACGCAAACAGGGTGGTTGGCATGAAACCAGACACACAGATCAATGGAGCAGAATTGAGACTACATTTGAAGCAGCAGGAGTGACGCTGGGAAAACCGGACAACTGTACATAGAACAGCAGCACTGAACACTATCTTACACCACAAAGAAAAAGCAACATTTTCCCCAATACGTCCTTCCTCTGCTGGGTCCTCTGGTGCCCGATACCCCTCCACACCCACTCAGCAGAGTTTGTGCAGAGGAAGCCTTAAGACTTAGCGGCCACGACTAGCAGCCGGGACTCTCGTGCGACCCTGGCGGCCATGACTCTTGCAAGATTCTCTAGTCTTGTGGGGATAGGTCAGCTGGTAAAGGAATGCTCATGGTCAGGCAAGTTAAGTAAGTTTATCGAGAGAAAGGGGATTTTATTAAGAGAGAGTCTATCAGTATCTGTTTTGTGGTGTTTTCTGTTTCGCAAGTTTGGCTCTGTGCGCAGGTGCAGGCCAAGAGACATTTTGTGGTTTTCTTGCTGACATGGCTCTGTCCGTCAGTCAAGGTCTCTGAGACCTAACATTCAGAGACATAACATTCCAGCTTTGTTATTAAAAAGGAGAAGGGCTGTCGCGTCTCTTCTGTAGCAGCTTCAGGCTGAACGGGGGCTGTGAGAAGAGGGGAAAATGTGGAAGGGGCTGGTAATGTTGTAGGAAAAGCATTTCACGGATAGTTCCATTAGTGAAACGTCTGGAGTCGCCTCTGCAGGAATTGGGTGAAAAGGCGGAGGAGGCAGGGACCGAAGGTCATCATGTGGAGAATTACCCTGGGTTGTTGTGACATGGGAGCTAGCTGTGGGCCCTGGGCTCTGGGGTTAGTTTTTAGTTCTTATCAGTCCTGGGAAAGTGACTTGTTTGTTCCAAGAGGAGCTTTCCAACATTCAGCAAGATAAATGCTGACACTGTGACTTCCTAGGAATGAGCCTTCCTAGCGCCTTGGGACCACACTATGCAACCAAAAGGTTGGTCATCATTGCATGATCAAAAGGGGGAACTGTGAACGTAAAAGGGGCCCCATGTTAAACCTAGCAAGCTCAGAAGCCTGAAAAGAAGCACAGAGGATGCGTCAACATAAAAGTTCCTAAAAAAGGTGGGTCATGGTGGGAAGTCACATCCTTGGCCTGTAGCTTCCTTGACAAAGGTCAATCTTGACCTTAAGCCTGTCTGTTACCTTTTTGCATCTAAGATAACACCTATACAACAAAGGTCTGTGCTGTCTCTGTCTCTGTGACCCTTGCCTCTGGGAGGGCTGTGTCCTCTGCACACTGTAGATGCCTTGGCTTCCTGGCCTGAGCTGTAGAGAGCCTGGTTGTTGTGTCTCACTATTTAGACCTTACTGTCCACATCCAGAAGTTGATCCTTGGACTGGGCAAAACTTCTAAGCTGCGTTACAGAGCTCTTGTGACAGCCAGCTGTTTTCTTGTTAAAACACCTTGTGTGTTCTCTATAGTTATTACTAAGCTTGTTAATTTGTGATCTCTGTCTGACACCGTGTGTTTGACTGTGGTGATATGTTTTCTAACTCCGGATGGTGTTACCAGTTTGTAATATCTGATTGGCTGGAACATAAATTCTTATGTAAATTAAGAATGAACATACAAAGTAGCCTAAATGCTTTTCAGGATCAGATGATCTGGTGAAATATTTGCTAGGAAAGTTGGTTTTAGTTTGGTTTGATTACACAGTCATGTCTTTGAAAATTATTAACATACAATACATTTTTAAAAATGGGTTTATAAAAATAAGTTTGTTATGTACATTAGAAAATATGTCAAGAACATAGCTTCGGTAACACTTGACTTTGAAATCTCTAAGTTTTAACTAATATATACAATAGATACAATTAAAATAAAAGATATTTAGGTAAAGCTTTTAGTGACAACTCTATATATACATTGAAAAGATTTTGTAGGTGTCTTTGGTAATTTGAAACTTTAAAGTTTTGTTATCTAAATGAAATGATGGATATGTATTGAATGTCTAGGAGCCCTGTTGAGGTATAATGTCTATACCATAAAATTCATCCTTTTAAAGTGTATCATTCAGTCAGTTTCAGCATAATCATTCCCCTTGATCTATGGGTGATACATTCCAAGACACCCAGTGGATGCCTGAAACCTTGGATAGTACTGAACCATACCTGTATATTCACTTAAAGTAAGAACTATTGCTTTTCTTTGGTGTATCCGAATTGCCAGCATCAGTATTCTTGCACTTTGGAGCCTTTACTAAGTAAAATAAGGGTCGCTTGAACCAAAGCACTGCAGCACCTACCACTATAGTCTACCTGATAACCCAGGTGACTGATAGGCAGGGAGCGCATTAGCATGGGAACGCTGGAGAAAGGCATGATTTACATCCTGGGTGGAAAAGAATATAATGGCGCAAGATTTCACCATGCTTCTCAAAACGTTGTGTCATTTAAAAGTTGTGATTTATTTTGTGGAATTTTTCATGTCCTATTTTTGGACCGAAGTTTACCATGGAAAAGGAGAAAGCATGGATAAGAGGCACTCCAGTATTCACTTAGTTGTGCAAATATCACCACTGTAAGTTTCCAGAACATTCTCATCGCTCTGATGAGACCCTGTCCCTATTCACAGTAACTCCATCCCTTCCCCTTCCCGTGGCTACCATCATTCTACTTTTTGTTTTAATGAACTTTTACCTAATCGGGACATTTCTGTATAAATAGAATCATACCGTCTGTGGCCTTTTCTATCTGGCTTTCATTGAGCATGTTTTCAAGGTTGCTTTGCATTGCTCTGAGCTTACCCTTAACGATGCTATTGACTACAGATGTCTGGGGCACTCGCCCGGGCTGTACCACTTGTGTTGATCCCCCGTAGGCATTTCCCTGACCGGAACCAATGTTGTGGCTGGACCGGCCCTTGTCTTACTGTGATTGCAAGAAAGAGCTCAGTAACAACCACCAGGAAACTTTGAGGGAAAAACAACAAGGTTTATTACTCACAGGTCACGGAGGGTCCGTGGCATGCCCCAGGCCACACCGTAAGGTCCTGGGTGGAGAGGGAGCACTTGTGCGGACCTGAGGTTCTGCCTTCATAGGGGTGGATGTTTGGAGTACCTTGGGTTTCATAGGTTAAGTCTTTTTTGAGTTACTCCAGCAAGCAGTTATTTAGGGTAGCCTGGGCTTTTTAAAAGTGGAAGCTCATGGCTGTCTCTGTGACTGTGTAGGCCAATTACATTTGAGATGGATGTCTTTCAAGTAAACGCCTCAGCAATCAAAAACTGAATGCAAAACAGTTACATGACAGTGAAACAAACAAAACCAAACTAATTTTTAGGGACTTATACCACAAAAGTCCATGTTTGTAATTAGTACTTTATCAGTACTTTATGGTTTTATGGCTGAAATAGAGTTGAACACATCCTTCTCCAGAGAAAACATACAAATGGACAAAACACAGTCCAACAGATGTTACACATCAGTAGTCCTGTAAATGCCAATGAAAACCACACTCTGATACCCCTTTCACACACACTGCAATGGGTATGCCTTTGAAATTGCTGGAAAGGAAGTTATACCCTATTTCCCCATGTATAAGACGCTCCCATGTATGAGACACACATTAATTTTGGGGTCTGAAATTTGAAAAAAAAAATGTATTACATCAAGTTATTGAATGAAACTTTTCATTAAAGCGAAATTCGAAAACAGTGGAAAGAAAATGGAAGTAAAAAAAACCTATAACCACTGTAGAAGACACCCCGTGTTTAGACCCCAAATTTTTGGAAAAACGGTGCATCTTACACATGGGGAAGTACGGTAATTCTAAACAACCATGCCTCCCACACCAGAATGGCGGAGGAACACCCACGTGTGTTACAGAGGAGAATCCCTGTGCAGCCCCAGTTCTCCCAAGGAGGTGAAGCTAATCGCCCTGGAGCATCTGCACGTTATTAGGAGGCACTGCGGGGAGACTGTGTCAGTCGCCACTGTGCTTTGGGTGACGAGGGTGGCCTGGCATGTGGTAGAGACAGCGGGATTTTTAATTCCAGTTTTCCAGATCAGTCATCCACAAAAACCTATAGTAACCCAAACAGGGTGGTTGGCATGAAACCAGACACACAGATCAATGGAGCAGAATTGAGACTACATTTGAAGCAGCAGGAGTGACGCTGGGAAAAGCAGACAGCTGTACGCAGAAGAACAGCACTGAACACTATCTTACACCACAAAGAAAAAGCAACATTTTCCCCCAATACGTCCTTCCTCTGCTGGGTCCTCTGGTGCCCGACACCCCTCCACACCCACTCAGCAGAGTTCATGCAGAGTAAGCCTTATGACTTAGCGGCCGTGACTCTCGCGCGACCTTGTGCTCTGACGAGACCCCGAGTGCCATAACTCTCTCGAGACCCTGGCAGCCATGACTCTTGCAAGATTCTGTAGTCTTGTGGGGATAGGTCAGCAGGTAAAGGAATGCTCATGGTCAGGCAAGTTAAGTTGATTGAGAGAAAGTGGATTTTATTAAGAGTCTATCAGACTGAGCGAAGATGGCTACAGCCCGGGCTGCACATCTGAAAGAGATGCGCATCCCCGAGGGAGGGGGTGAGGAGAGTTGTCCGGGGGCCGTGCTGACGGGGCAGCTTTGTTAGAAGAGAAAAAGCTGACCGCCTGTAAGCCAGTCTCTGTTTTGTGGCATTTTCTGTTATCGCCAGTTTGGCTCTGTGCGCAGGTGGAGGCCAACAGGCATTTTGTTTTCTTGCAGACGTGGCTCTGTCCCTAAGTCAAGGTCTCTGAGACCTAACATTCAGAGACATGTCATTAAGTCGAGGTCTGTAACATTCAAAGACCTAACACCAGGCAGCCATGATGGTCACGTGGATCCCCTGCCTTGCTAATGGTAGCCATGGCTCATGTGACAGTGTTTTCTCGCAAGCCTCTGGCAGCCATGCCTTAGGGATTATCTCTGCTTTTGGGAGACCCAGGCCACCATGATTCTCACGGAAAGTCTGATCTTGCAAGACGCTAGCCGCCATGATTCTCGTGTGAATCTCTCTTCTCGCGAGATAATAGCCTCCATGATTGTGTGTAGGGACCCAGGCCCAGACCCTAGGCTAGGGCCTCCGCCCAGAGGAATTTAAAAAGCTCCTGCTTCAGCAAAAGTTAGCAAAGTATCTTGTCAAAAGACTAGGAAAAGATAAGCTAGGTATGCTTTATAGCTTACTTATTAGGGAAAATATAAGTTGGGTAGCTTGTTAGGAAAAAATAAACAAGTCATGTTTTATAGCCCATCAAGAAGATAAGCAAGTTATATATTAGCTCGTTAAAAGTAATAACCTAACTATGCTTTATAGTTTCTTAAAATAAGATAAACTAACCATTTTTTTCCTTTTTACACACTAACTGCTTTTTTTGGCTTCTGTATCCAGCTTCAGCTATAAAATTCCTTACCCACCAGGACTTAGCTGCTGATCTCCCCCTTTGAGAGAGACAGTCCCAGGTCTGGTCATGAACTCTTTGGAACGAAATTCTTTTATACAAGTTTTGTTTAGGAGCCGTAAACCTAACATGTGTGTGCAGTAATAGCCGCCATGATTGTTGTGTGCAGTAATAGCCCCCATGATTCTCGTGTGAATCTCTCTTCTCGCGAGATAATAGCCGCCATGATTGTTGTGTGCCGTGATAGCCCCCATGATTCTCCTGTGAATCTCTCTTCTCGCGAGATAATAGCTGCCATGATTGTTGTGTGCAATAGCCGCCATGATTGTGGGTACCGTAATAGCTCCCATGATTCTCATGTGAATCTTCTCGCGAGATAATAGCCGCCATGATTGTTGTGTGCCGTGATAGCCCCCATGATTCTCCTGTGAATCTCTCTTCTCGCGAGATAATAGCTGCCATGATTGTTGTGTGCAATAATAGCCGCCATGATTGTGGGTACCGTAATAGCTCCCATGATTCTCATGTGAATCTTCTCGCGAGATAATAGCCGCCATGATTGTTGTGTGCCGTAATAGCTCCCATGATTCTCTGGTGAATCTCTCTTCTCGCGAGATAATAGCCGCCATGATTGTGTGCAGTAATAGCCGCCATGATTGTTGTGTGCCGTAATAGCCGCCATGATTGTTGTGTGCCGTAATAGCCCCCATGATTCTCCTGTGAATCTCTCTTCTCGCGAGATAATAGCTGCCATGATTGTTGTGTGCCGTAATAGCCGCCATGATTGTGTGCAGTAATAGCCGCCATGATTGTGTGTACCGTAATAGCTCCCATGATTCTCTTGTAAATCTCTCTTCTCGCGAGATAATAGCCGCCATGATTCTCGTGTGAATCTCTCTTCTCGCGAGATAATAGCCGCCATGATTGTGTGCAGTAATAGCCGCCATGATTGTGTGCAGTAATAGCCGCCATGATTGTTGTGTGCCGTAGTAGCCCCCATGATTCTCCTGTGAATCTCTCTTCTCGCGAGATAATAGCCGCCATGATTGTTGTGTGCCTTTCTGTTCTCGCCAGATAATAGCCACCATGATTCTCGTGTGAATCTCTCTTCTCGCGAGATAATAGCCGCCATGATTCTCGTGTGAATCTCTCTTCTCGCGAGATAATAGCCGCCATGATTCTCGTTTGAATCTCTCTTCTCGCGAGATAATAGCCGCCATGATTCTCGTTTGAATCTCTCTTCTCGCGAGATAATAGCCGCCATGATTGTGTGTACCGTAATAGCTCCCATGATTCTCGTGTGAATCTCTTCTCGCGAGATAATAGCCGCCATGATTGTGTGTACCGTAATAGCTCCCATGATTCTCGTGTGAATCTCTTCTCGCGAGATAATAGCCGCCATGATTGTTGTGTGCCGTAATAGCTCCCATGATTCTCGTGTGAATCTCTCTTCTCGCGAGATAATAGCCGCCATGATTCTCTTGTGAATCTCTCTTCTCGCGAGATAATAGCCGCCATGATTCTCGTTTGAATCTCTCTTCTCGCGAGATAATAGCCGCCATGATTCTCGTTTGAATCTCTCTTCTCGCGAGATAATAGCCGCCATGATTGTGTGTACCGTAATAGCTCCCATGATTCTCGTGTGAATCTCTTCTTGCGAGATAATAGCCTTCATGATTGTTGTGTTGCGTAATAGCTCCCATGATTCTCTTGTGAATCTCTCTTCTTGCGAGATAAAAGCCGCCATGATTCTCTTGTGAATCTCTCTTCTCGCGAAATAATAGCCGCCATGATTCTCGTGTGAATCTCTCTTCTCGCGAGATAATAGCCGCCATGATTCTCGTGTGAATCTCTTCTCGCGAGATAATAGCCGCCATGATTGTTGTGTGCCGTAATAGCTCCCATGATTCTCTTGTGAATCTCTCTTCTCGCGAGATAATAGCCGCCATGATTCTCTTGTGAATCTCTCTTCTCGCGAGATAATAGCCGCCATGATTCTCGTGTGAATCTCTCTTCTCGCGAGATAATAGCCGCCATGATTGTTGTGTGCTGCAATAGCCGCCATGATTGTTGTGTGCCTTAATAGCCCCCATGATTCTCTTGTGAATCTATCTTCTCGCGAGATAATAGCCGCCATGATTCTCTTGTGAATCTCTCTTCTCGCGAGATAATAGCCGCCATGATTCTCTTGTGAATCTCTCTTCTCGCGAGATAATAGCCACCATGATTCTCGTGTGAATCTCTCTTCTCGTGAGATAATAGCCGCCATGATTGTGTGCAGTAATAGCCGCCATGATTGTGGGTACCGTAATAGCTCCCATGATTCTCGTGTGAATCTTCTCGCGAGATAATAGCCGCCATGATTGTTGTGTGCCGTAATAGCTCCCATGATTCTCTGGTGAATCTCTCTTCTCGCGAGATAATAGCCGCCATGATTGTGTGCAGTAATAGCCGCCATGATTGTGTGCAGTAATAGCCGCCATGATTGTGTGCAGTAATAGCTGCCATGATTTTTGTGCTGTAATAGCCGCCATGATTGTGTGCAGTAATAGCTGCCATGATTTTGTGCTGTAATAGCCGCCATGATTGTGTGCAGTAATAGCTGCCATGATTTTTGTGCTGTAATAGCCGCCATGATTGTGTGCAGTAATAGCCGCTATGATTGTTGTGTGCCATAATAGCCCCCATGATTCTCGTGTGAATCTCTCTTCTCGCGAGATAATAGCCGCCATGATTGTGTGTGCTGTAATAGCTGCCATGATTGTTGTGTGCCGTATAGCTGCCATGATTCTTGTGTGAATCTCTGTTCTCGCGAGATAATAGCCGCCATGATTGCTGTGTGCCTCTCTGTTCTCAGCAGATAATAGCCGTCATGATTGTTGTGTGTATTTCTGTTCTCGTGAGATAATAGCCGCCATGATTCTCGTGTGAATCTCTGTTCTCGCGAGATAATAGCCGCCATGATTGTTGTGTGCCTTTCTGTTCTCGGCAGATAATAGCCGCTATGATTGTTGTGTGCAGTATAGCCACCATGATTCTCGTGTGAATCTCTGTCTTCGCGAGATAATAGCCGCCATGATTGTTGTGTCCATTTCTGTTCTCGCCAGATAATAGCCGCCATGATTGTTGTGTGCCTTTCTGTGCTCGCGAGTAATAGCCGCCATGATACTCTTGTGAATCTCTATTCTCACGAGATAATAGCCGCCATGATTGTTTGCATGTCTGTTCTCGCCAGATGATAGCCGCCTTGATTGTTGTGTGCCTTTCTGTTCTCACCAGATAATAGCCACCATGATTCTCATGTGATTCTCTGTTCTCGCGAGATAATAGCCGCCATGATTCTCCCAGGAACCTCTGCTCTTGATTAGCGCTGGGCACTGGCTCTTTCTTAGATTGTTTGTAAATTTTGCATCCGTGTTTCTCCTTATCATCTGTCTCTTTGTCACTCACATGCCAAACAACGCACGTGTATGTTTTGAGAAAGAAGACACCTCCTGAAGCGTTTCCGCCGGTAACGCCTGCAATTTGCAAAACATAGCGTAGCAGCCACGTTCACACAAACTACACTTGAGGGAGAAGCTTGCACTAAACCGCCTGCCTCCCACAGTGCACTGCGTATGAAAGATGTCTGTGAGGGACAGAGCAGCCAGGACCAGACGCTGTTGGAGCAATGTAGAGTAGAGGTGTCCAGCCAGAGAGGGAACTCGCCCCTCCCAAGGGCCCGGATGCTTCACAATTGAGCTGTAACCCTCCTGAGCTGCTCCACAGCTATGCTAGTTTTATAGCAATGCTGTATCACCCTAGAGCTGTTTGTAGCAAATACAGTTTCCATCTTCACTGCTACCACTATGTGGGGATTCCCGTTGACATTGAATGAGGGCCAGCGACCATAGATTGACAGATACCTGATGCCACAGCCAGATTCGGGACCCGAACCCTGGGTTCTAGACCATGGACCACGTACCTGACCATTCTCCCAAAGCGGGACCACAGTCCCAGGGACACTTATCCTGGAGCAAAACCCGGACCCCAAGCCGAGCCAGTGCCAAAGCCAGAACACACGCACGGATGCCAGACACCTCACACCACACGCCAGAGCCTGACATGTGATGCCGGAGCCGGATAGTGCATTGCAGACATCCAACCTTGAATTCAGAACGATGGGTCCGGATAATCCATAAAGAGGCTGGATGTCAAATCCGGGTCCCAAAGATTTTATTAAGCTGAGCTCAGCGACCGCCTCTCCAACTAAGGAGAGACGGCCTTAAGATTTGTGGGGGGTAAGTTTTTTATAAGATAGGGCTGTACAAAAAGTAAGTTACAGAAGCCAAAAGAATGTAATTATTTTAGTTAAAACAGCATTCTGCTGTAGTAACAGTGTTGTTACGTCCAGGTGTCTTAATAGTGTATCGTGACCGGATTGAGTTGACCGTGCAAATTTTTTCTTAGAAATATGCATGTACTCCATTTTAGAAACTAAGGACGGGGGTTGAAAAACTAAAGTTAGCTTGCTCCAAGGCCTCCTGAAATGTTAACATGAAGGCGGGGAGAGGAAGGGGGATCTTCAAGTCCTGAGGAATGTTGTTCTTTAACCTTTTATTCCCCAGCAGAAGTAAAGCAGGTGTACAGAAGCAAAAAGAGCTGTTGGTTGTTGTGAAATGGTCCAATCCAGTTGTGAGAAGACTCCTTCTGTAAAACATTCTTAATATTTCTGTTGCAACCCATTTCTTGTAAAGCTATGCTTTTACTGTCTTAACGGGAAGTTGTGCTTAGAGTCTAGCTGGAGTCGCTGAAGTGCGATTTTTAAAAGTGAGCCTGTCCGGCCTAGGGTCCAGGTCGAGATCCTTACAAGAACTGGACGTATCCCACAGATATGGATCCCAGACCTGAAGATGGACCCAAGCTGACCTTGAACTCCAGGCACCAGGTGCAGAACCCAAATGGGGACTTAGCCCTGGAACCTGAGTGCAGAGAGACTCTACTGCTATTGCAATTTTTCCAGACTGGAAATTACTGGGTAGTCATCTATTGGAAACAACCCTGTGAATACCACGCCCGAAAAACAGAACACATTGACGTTTGTTATTGAGAATCATACCTATGCAGACCCAGTTCTCCCAACAAGTTGAAGCTACTGCGATTCCCCTTGTTCATTAGAGGCACTGTTAGGAGACTGTATCAGTAGCCAATGTGCTTTAGGTGATGTGGATGATCTGGGATGTGGGAGACATAGCTGGATTTTTAGTTTCAGTTTTGCAGATCACTAGAACACAAATTATAGTAGCCAAAATAGAGTGGTAATGGCATGAAACCAAACACATAGATCGGTAGAAAAGAATGGAGCCTAGAATCGAACTCATAAACGGCACTGCGAACACAGGCCAGCCACATGTAAAAGAACATCGGTAGCTTCAGTTTCGGGGTCCACGTCGGAGGGACAGGTCCAGCTGTGGCTTCAGGGTTTGTTATCTGGACTAGCATCCACGGTCTGACAGCCCATGTCAGACTGTGGCTTCTGGTATATGACATCCAAGGTCTGGGTTTCATCTTTGGGACTGTGGATCAGGTTAGGTTCCACATCCTGCTCCAAGGCCCAGACTCCAGGGTCTGTGGTCTGCTTTTGGGTCCTGGTTAAAAATGACAGTCCCTGTTCCAGGATCTCTGTCTGAAGTCCTGATTGTGTGTGGTATGCGGTGTCTGTCAAATGACGATCATCGTCTCCAAATCAATGCCAACAGGAATCCCCAAATTGGGGTATATCGACGACGGAAACTTTGAGTGTAAAGAGGTCAATTGTGATACAGCATGGCTGTGCAGATACCATAGCTGGGGATCACTTCAATAATGTTACAGGTCAATTGTGGAGCATGAGGACCCTGGGGTGAGGTGACATTGGGGCGCGTTCCCTCTGAGTAGACAGCACTGCTGCTCCGCATCGCTTCCCAAGCACCAGCTTTGTTTGGTTCTGGAGGCTCTGTTCTACCCCTGATAGACATCTTCCATAGGCAGTTCAGTTCGGGAGGCAGACGGGTTACTGCAAGCTTCTCCCTGAAGTGCATTCTACGTGAGGAGTCCCTGTGCAAATCGCTGCTAGGCTCCCTTTTTATATTTGAGCAGTCAGCCAGCAGGAGCCCTTAGAAGGTGTGTCGTCTTTCAGAGTTCACACGTGTGTCGTTTGGAGTGTGAGGGGTAGGGGGGTAAATGGCGGAGAAACCCGGAGGCAAGTTTTTCATCCCAGGTCCATCCATCATGTCAGGAGCCGAGGGGGTGCCTGGAGAAATGGGTAAAGTGAGACCTGGTAGGAAATCTGAAATCTTGCTTCCACCAGGGTGTGAAGGCCAAAGGTGGTCCTGAGCAAGAGGCAAGGAGAAACCTTGGAGGTGATGTCTCATCTTGGCTGCAGGCAGCATGCCAGGGGAGAAGGGGGTGCGTGGGGGAAGAAGCAAGGACAGACCTAGATGAGATTTTCCCATCCCAGCCTGAGCCAGCCTCAGAGGTCCATGGGGTGCCCGGGGTAAGGGGACAGGTGAAACTCGGAGGTTATATCTTCATCCCAGCTTCAGCCACTGTATGAGAAACAGAGCATGTGCCAGGGATCAGGGTTGCATGTCAGCCAGCTGAAGTTCTGAGCATTTTCTCCAGGTCGGTGTTATGTGAGTGCTTCCTCCAAACCAGTTTCTGATGTACGCTTCCTCCAGTCACAATTTCAGCGATCGGTTCCTGTGGTACCAGATTTTCAGATCACCAGGTGATTGGGAAGCATGAGTCTGTCAGGGGAGCCAGGGGCCAGCCCGGTCTCACAGAAGGCAGCCAGCGTTCATGAGTGCCGGGGGCCTCAGTGTCTCACGCAAGCCGGGGGCCAGAGCCGCCATCACGCCTTTCACATCCTGTGCTGCCCTATGTTTTAAGGAAACTTTGTAAACCTGCGTATCTTTCCTGCAGGTACTGAGACTTCGTAGAGAAGGTGGGACATGCTTCTGTACCTGCTTTACCTCCGCATCTCCCCCAGGAAGCGTGGACAAAGAAGGAAAAGGTAAGAAGAATCTTTATGTGCGCGAACTATGCTGAGGGGCGGGGGAGAGGTGTCGCTTCTCAGGGAACTCAGCAGAGAAAGTGCTCGGTGTGCCAAATCATTTTTTCTCTGTGGCATCAGAGAATGTTGCGTGCTGACCAGACTGTCAGATGCAGAGCCAGATTATGGAGTAAACTCTGGGCCCCAGGCTTTGGAGTCTCACCACCCAGTTATACCCAGGGGCTGACAGCTGGAGTAATTCATGGGATCGAGACAGTGGACTCCTGTGTTCAGATGCCAGAAGACACCTGCGTAAAACATGGATCTCCTATGCAGACCACTTAAACAGACCGTTGAGTCATAGCTGGACAGCCGGGCCTCCCCAGGAACGTTGAC